>OY757000.1:1382500-3782500 GCA_963580505.1 Ennomos erosarius
TTAAAGTCGGTCGCTCGGGACTAAATTTTGGTGCTGTGTGGCGCACTCTGCTTTTTTCCCCTCTAAGTCAAAGTCTATGTCAAAGATTTTTATTGTAAGGCTATTCATAGCACTGTCACAATTTTACTTTCTATGGGACAATTAAGTAAGTTATGCTTTTAGTAATGACGAATATTTCAATACTTCACTGCTAGAACACATTTTTAGGGTTCCGTGGCCAATGCGTAAAGCGAACTCTATTCAACTCTATTCATACATATATATGATAACAATAAATTACACCAAAAATTGGTGCATTAATACGGGTTTGTTCACAATTAAACGCTACTAAACCGCATTTTTCATAAACTCACCACTAGGCACCGGCTGTTTATAAATAATCGAAAAATCATCCGTGTTATATTGTAAGACAAATTGTCCGTTTGTATTTTGCAATAATTCGACAGTATATAAATAACCGCGTTATTTTATAAACAAATGGTTTTTACAGTAAGACGGTGAGGTGATATAATTAAGTCCGTTCGGTATATCAGACTTTATAAAATTGTATTAGTTTTAAAGCGTTTGTGATTTACGTCGTCATTTTCTGCGATACCAATCTGCATCGAGAGTGAAACACATGAGTGTTTTAAGGTCGTGCAGCGCCATTTAGTTTAAAAATCGGACAACACTGAACTACAACATTACAGTCCATTTATTCATAGCATTTCATAATATTTTACTGGTTTGACGATCCAATACATTATAGGCAAAGTTGAATGTATTATTATAGGATATCTATAAGTAGGTATCGTATACAAGGTGACCTTGAATTAGTATGTTATCCCGAAAGGGGGTAAATCTACACCCCAAGCTAAACAATGTTTCTTCTACGACTATACTAAATTAATAGTTTTTCCAAAGACTGTAATAGGGCGAATTCTGTGAGTTTTTCATTGAAGAAATGCCATGTAAAGTTTACGTTCGAAAATAGCCTTGGGTCAGCTGGGTGGTTGAACTTCGTCCTTGACCGAGTGCACATAAAAGGGTTTAACGACCTGTGTTTAGAAATTAATTTATAGTATCTTGTTAACTCTCGTAGCGATTGCACGTGCAGTTTTGCGAGGGGATTAATTTTTTACCATGGAGGTTTGGTAACACTCAGTTTTAAGTAAAGCACTCACAACTTGTAGGGTATCATTGTTCCTAGTTCGGGATAACATACCATTTCAAGGTCACCTTGTATAAGATTAGTCAAAGATATTTATTTATTAATAACTCGGTGTACTCAATAGAGCTAAGCGGTACTTCACGCCGAACCAACGTCTTTTGTTATATAAAGCCCAGGTTCGGCCGCACATGGAGTACTGCTGCATCCACTTGACTCCCCACAGCGAAGAGCCGTTAGAATTGTGAACGACCCTAAGCTCACCGACAAGCTAGAGCCTTTAAGTTTACGTCGAGATATCGTTTCTCTGAGTCTCTTTTACCGTTACTATCACGGGGAATGCTCTGAAGGAATCTTTAACCTCATTCCACCTTCTCGATTTTATTATCGAACTTCTCGGCAACGTGAAAAAGCGCATCTACATATTGTAGACCCGTGGAAATCTCATACGACGCGATTCTTGCGCTCGTTTCTTCCACGAATGATCTACCACCTGAGGTTATTCCGCATAACTACAGTATGGGGAGCTTCAAGAAAAGTGTTAAAAGAGTCCTCTCTAAAGGTAGGCAACGTACCGGCAATGCCCTAGGTGTTGCAGATGTCCATAGGCGGCGGTGACCACTTACCACCAAGTGGGCCGCCTGCTTGTTTGCCACTCATTACATCAAAAAAGTCACCAGATCGTTTTATCGTTTTGGGGTCCCAAAAGGTAAAACCCTATTACTGAGGCACCGCTGTTCGTTTGTCCGTCTATCACGAAGCTGTATCTCATGAAGCATAATAGTTAGACAGTTGAAATTTTCACCGATGATGTATTTCTATTGCCGCTATAATACAAATTAACTTAATATGAATATTTACTTTTGACTCATCATCATCATCATCATCATTAACAGCCTGAAACATGGGCCTCCCCCATTGCGCCACTTTGAGCGGCTACTTTCCTTCTGCATCCATCGGCACTTCACCAGATTGTTGGTCCACCTAGTGATAGGCCGGCCTACGCTACGTCTTCCGGTTCTTGATCACCACTCTTACTTCCCCATCTCAGTTCTACGAGCGATGTGGCCTCCTTTGACTATCCAATTTATATTACGGAATATCTCTACAGAATATTTTTTTTACAGATAGAGTGAACCGGTATTTTCTAGGCAAGCATGCTCCATCGTCGACCGTGTCATCACTTACCATCTGGTGAGACCGTGGTCATTAATATTATCCTATAAAAAAAATATCATTTTATTATAGGATAGTCAAAGATCATTCCAGAAGATTAATCTAAACCATGCCGTGCCATGTGGTCTCAGTTACGTAACGAATAGGACCACCTCTTGACCTGTGAGTACACTAAGACGCAGCTAAGGGAATATCCAGGGAATGGGCTGCAGCATTTTCCTAGTTTTTTTGTTATCTACTGCGACCACCAAGATGCCAAGCCGAGGTGGTTATGGCAACTCCCCCCCCCCCCCCCCTTTTTAATGACTAGCGCAGGAGGCTAGCAGCCGCTCAAGGTGGCGCTCTCTGGGGGAGGCCTATGTTCAGCAGTGGACGTCTTCAGGCTGTTGATGATGATGATGATGAATCCATTATCAAAAATCTCCTTTTTAAAGTCTGTTAAAAAATAATTCATTAATTTTCTGAAAATTTGATTTAAAAAAAACACGGTCGGAAGAAAAATGATACCTAACATACAAAATTTTCTAGATTTTACACCCCTATTATAACAGTAGGCTAGCAAATTTCACGGGCTACAGAATACCTAACAATTTCATTAAAAAATACATTTATTCCGTTACACGCCTTGTAGGTGTTTTGAGTAGAATCTCACTTAGAAAGTGACGGGTCTTGCCGTTCCTAATGATATTCAGAGAGACAAGGACAAAATACATTTACTTATGCTCCGTTTATAAAGAGAGAGCTACTTGGTTGGTTAGTGGAAGATGACTTTAGGGCTCAACGACTGTAGAATTTGACGAATCAAGGGTTTGACCAAAACCTAATTTGATCAATGTCATGGCCTCTCTAAAACCCAAAACTACTTAGTATTGAAAGTAATGAAAATTGGCAATTAAAAACTTTGGTGTTTCCTGTAATTATTTGGCGTAACATAACCTATACTTGATGGCAGTTAATGGAATTGACACATCGCTACTGAAAACCGACGAGGAAGAAAGGATCTCGAGCGACCACGAACCGGAAGACACAGCGTAGGTCGGCCACCCACTACATGGACCAAACCGATCTGATCCGAACTGCAGGGAGCCGTTGCATACAGAAGGCAAGCAGGCTCTCAAAATAACGCTCTGTGGGGGAGGCCTATGTCCAGCAGTAGACGTTTTCACGCTGATGTTGATGGTAAATGATTTAGTTCTGTAAAAGCTCACTACTGCGTTCTAACTGCGTCAGCACAAAAATGGCTTTAATCTTAACATTCAGGCTTATCATCAAAAAGATCATTAAAACACAACTTGCAAGATCACTCGCGCCGTCTAAATAAAGCATTACATTTGTTTACATTGCCAGGTAAGTAATATAGGCATGCGGTAACGCTGGTATTACCAGGATAATGTTGGGGTATATCGTAGAATGAGATGTCTAAGCACAGTATCATGTTCATACTCCATGTGATATTTTGTAACGAGATATCATACTGTGTTTGAACAAAGTAAAAAAGGAAACAGGACAAAATATTTGTAAATGACTGAATATTTTAGTAAGACAAATTTTTAAAACTTTAAATGTCTATGACGTCCATTTCAATCAATTGTTTTATTTTCGTATATAAATAATAAGTGATAATAATCTAACCAAGGTCAAAAAGTAAACAAAAATTTGTAACGAACCTACACGCCCGCCTGCACCGCTTCTCCCGGCCGCGCTCGCCTTTCGACCGATACCGCACGCGTCGCGCCACAGCGATGGTATATAAGGCTTCGCTGGCCGCGGCAACGAGAGCCCGCAGCTCCCGCATGGTATGCCCTCCACTCTTTTTCATATATATAGTAATCAGTTTTTTACGTCATTACCTGTCAATACATGTCAGTGTATTAAACAGTATACACATAAGTGATCAAACGTTAAACGTTTGATCACTTATGTGTATACTGTTTAAGTCACGGCTGAAAATAAATTTACTTGTTCGGCAAAAGCATAACTTTGATGCAACCTTCAAAATACAGATCAGACACACACACACACACACACACACACACACACACACACACACACACACACACACACACACACACACACACACACACACACACACACACACACACAACACACACACGCACACATATCCCTCATGTATGCACAGTACACAGTTATACACCTCAAGTCTCAAATACGTTATTATGTACCTACAATCACACGCCCTCATAGACTAGTACGAGCATGCATAGTACTTTAAACTATTACAGCTGTTGTTGGAAGGTTGGAAGATGTTCTGTTCTCGGTAATTGTTTATGTCGATTTTATATATTATTATTATTATTTGGTATAGGAATTTTGTATTTAACAAAACCGCTAATTACGTTTTTTTTTCCTCTTGGCGATAATCTGCCAAAGCACAGGGGTAATTTGAAAAACAGCGCTGTGTTTGCAATTATGTGAATACAGCACATGCTGAAGTTACCCCTATTGCCCTATAATAAGTGTATTTATTAGGTACTTTTATAATTGGTAGTTTTAAGTTCATTATGTTTTTTGGTAGTAGTGGCAATTTTAAAGCACTGCAGAGTTAGCTATGTCAGACTATAAAACATTACACTATACACATTATGTTACTCCAATAATACTTATTCCCGCTGCAAGGGTGTAAATAGAGTACCTAAATAGGTGTCTTATAGGGGAGCGTTGCTACATCGTCGACCATAATAACAATATCATCAAGAGAAATTAGTTCAAACGCTAGCCTATCAAAGAAAAGTTCATTTAGTTTTAATAAGGCTTTATCTATTGAATTAATTACAATTATTTTACACATTTTATTTCAGTATTCATAAAATATTATTAATCTGGGATTGATTCATTTAAATGCTAATTAATTTCACATTTGGCATTCTAATTATACTTAAAAGTCAATCAAGTAATTAACGCGTTGACATCGCCTGAAGCCTTCCATAACATTGGAGCTCAGTGTAATCTTGTAATCATATGGGCCAATGATATAGAGTTTCGGTACGAAATGAGCCAATGTTTAAAGTGTTTATGGTTAAGGCCAGTTGAGCAAACCATGGTATTTTGTGAAACCTACTTTTAAAATCATTTACCTATTCCCGGTTTCTCCTACATACGTCAAACTCATGTTTTTTCTTGTCATCGATAAGCTACATTTGGCCACGGGCTCGCTTGATAGAGCATGTTTGACTAGAAAATGTTAATTTAATACTTAGCCGCTCAAGCGCTTTTGCCACATTTGTAGCCTGCTTTGCCAAACGTCACGTGCGTAGAGGCCACAGTAGTGGCTTACAGTTGATTCAACTACTAGGGACGGCAAAACATCGACTATTCAATTTCACTCTCTATAAATAGACTAAAACCCCTGAGTGATTAGACTAGAATTAAATATTATGCGCTCATTAGTTGACGGTAGTGTGATTAGCAGGCAGTCAATGAGCGTTCAATATGTTTAAGTTTAACTTTAACCAACCTTCGAAAAACTGGAGGTTAGGGTGGGGTTTTTGACACGTAGTTAAGGTAAATGGTTAAAAACTCTAACAAATTTTGACTATTGGTTAGAACTTGTTAGCATTTTTAAACATTAGTTACCTTAACTGTTGAGAATGAGCAGGTTGACATAAAACAAAATTCCAAATCACATCAAAAACTTTTTGAAAATAGAACAGTAAAAAAACTAGTTATAAAAAAGGTTGGTCTATCGACAACATTAACTTTAGATAAAAATCCACCTAAAAGTGGTTTTGATTCTATGGAATTTTGCCTAAAGCTAATTGAAATGAAAATATCATTTTGTCTTCTTCTTCATTGAATAGTATAATTATCAGTAATAATGTTTCTAAACCGCTCTGCTTAGATTTCACGCATTTTGATCTTGTCGCGTTTTAGTCTTTTTGAATGTTAGTCTTTTATTATTTCAGGCTTTCTACGTTTTAGTTTTTCTGCGATTTAATCTTGCTACATTTTACTCACGCTGCATTTTAAATTTTCTGATTTTTAGTCAATCAGCCTTCGTAGGCCTTGCTTATTAAGCAGTCTGATCATATAGGGTTTTTTTTACCCACTTTGACCATTCGATGGTATATTATAGTATAGTATAGTATATTATTTTTCACCTCAGCAGCTCGAAATGGCACCCTTTGCTGCGAGAAAACAGTGAGCAAAATCGTATTTTGCTCACTGCGTGAGACAAAGTGATTTTTTAATATTATGACTTTGCGTTAAGTGTATTTAGCCAGTTTTAGGTTACATTTATATGGAGTTATGAAGAGATTTTTTATTTTTTTCATTTCTTTTTTTTCTTTGTCATTCTTTTAGCGAGACCGCGATAGTGTTTCGTTACTAGGTAAGTACCTACCTGTAAAGATGTTCTCACTGCTGAGGTGAAAAGTTGTATGTGCTACTCGAGAGCAAAGTTTTTGCATCTCGTGCCTTTGAATCCTTCGCTCGCTCGGGATTCAACATTAGCACTCGAAGCAAAAATAAACTTTGCTCTCTTGTTGCACAAATAACTATTTTTTATAGACACATCTAGAACCTGACAGTTTGGATCGTTGTCAATAATCCTCTTATTCCAATTATTAGATACAGCTACATAACACAGGTTGTAATATTATTACGTGGGCGCAGACGCGAATTCGAATATTTACGTTCGTCTCCCAATTTGGGAAATAAAAGCTTATTCTTGGCTTTTCGTATTATTTTCACAACATTATTATATTGGTGAGCCATGCAAGAAATTGGGGATATGTAATGATGAGAAGATAGAAAACCCGTTTCAAAATTGTCAAACGATAGATTCTATACTAAATATTATGTCTATTCCAGCTTCCCAATAAGCATTTCAAAATTTGGATGTTGAAATGCTAAGGGCCCCTTAACTTTTCAACTTGCAAATTTTGAAATCTCACACGCAGAACTTCTCTGATTTGAAGAAAGGTTTTCAAGTGGGAGCCTCCAAACAGAAGAAGCAGCGTATGAAGACCGCGCCCCGAGGTGGACCGATGATCTGATCAAAACCGGGAGGAGCCGATGTACGTAAGAGATGCATGGAGGCAAGTAGCTGCTGATATATGAGTAAACTATAAACTATGAATATTGTCTTTTGCTTGTTTCGCTCTATTTGTTTATTGTACTTTGTTTTTTTTTAATTTTTAAGTTTGTTCTGACGTTCGTGGGGCCACAAATGGGGTCAGACTGAAAATCAGTATTTAGTACCTTAGTTGTATGCAGAGTCAGGGCCCATTCGTGACACCACGCAGCATTGCACTGCTTGGCACTACTTCTGTTTGTGTGTATATTGTTTTGTAATTTTATTTATGTAGTGTAATGTTGTGTGTGTTACTGTCACGACTAAATGTATTTTCTTTCTTTCTGATAGTATCTAGGAATCTAATAGAGTATAATGATTAAATTGTGGAAAAAAAAACAACAAGGTATGAGATTGACAGGTAATTATGGCCGCATCGATGATGCGCCACCTAGCGGGGAGAAAGTGCAGTGTATGTCTCCATACTCTTGGGCCCATCATGTTAGTCAGATTTTTTGTATTTGTAGACAGTCGGAAAGATTTTCGAGTGGCTACCATGAACCGGAAGACGCAGCGTAGGCCAGCTCCCCACTAGGTGGACCGATGATCTATCAAAACTGGGAAGAGTCGGCGTACGCAAGAGATGGATGGAGGCAAGCAGCTGCTGATAGAAGCGCTCTATCAGGGAAGCCAATGTTCCTCAGGGACTTTTTTTTTACATCAGACTTATCTAGCATTTGACCACGCTCTCACCTGATGGTAAGTGACGATGCGATCGAAGGTGTAGCATGCTAGCTAGGGATGGAGAATCAGACTTTAATATCTGTTATTGCGCAATTAATTTTACCTGCACAGAGAACAAACAAAATTTCGCTAGACGATTTGATTAATACTTTCGTAGGGGTGAAATATTCTGGTAACCGGTTTCAGCTATTGAGTTCACGCGCCGTTGTTTTTGATGAGACGAGTACTGTCAGGAACACTATCTACTCGCACATATTATACAATAATTATTAATCATCATCATCATCATAAACAGCCTGAAGACGTCCACTGCTGAACATAGGCCTCCCCCCGGGAGCGCCACTCAGAGCGGCTGCTCGCCTCCTGCGTCCATCGGCTCCCCGCGGCTTTCACCAGGTTGTCGGTCCACCTAGTGGGGGGCCGGCCTACGCTGCGTCTTCCAGTTCGTGGTCGCCATTCGAGAACCTTTCTTCCCCATCGGTTGTCAGTTCTACGAGCGATGTGGCCTGCCCATTGCCATTTCAACTTGCTAATCCTAAGAGCTACATCGGTCACTTTAGTTCTCCTGCGGATCTCCTCATTTCGGATCTTATCTCGCAAGGAAACACCGAGCATTGCTCTCTCCATAGCTCGTTGCGCGACTCTGAGCTTAGTAATGAGGCCAACAGTTAGAGACCACGTCTCAGTTCCATATGTCATCAATGGCAACACACATATAATTATTAATAACGCCCAATAATACCCAACGATCGCAAACACAGATCCTGGACCCTAACTAGGATTGCTCCACAACACCCAGGCACAGAACAAATTTTTGCGTTTTTATTCCTGTACATAAATACTAGTCCTGTAAAGATATTATACTTAGTCCTCAAAACTTTAGCAACCAGCGGGATTTGAACCCGCGGCCTGCAACTCACCGGATTGGACGCTTTATTCTCATGAGTTTTAGTTTTGTCTACCGTCCGTGCTTACCCAACTGCATGGGGCCTTAAGGCGCTGAATGCTCCCAAATCGACTATTTTGAACGTGATTATCTCAAAACGTATACCATTTACAGAAGTGAAAAAAATGCATGTCAATAATGGTCATATCTTCTTTCCATCTGCCGAAACCGAAACATGTTTACGAAAAGTTTTCTTGATAGAAAAAAATCGTGAAGTGACCTCTAAAAAATCATTCAAACGTCCTAAAATGTTACATTTAAGCTCAATTCACCGGTTTTTCAATGCATCCGTTTATAAACTTTTTTTATAACAAAAAACATTTCTTTTATAACTAATTATTTGTACCGAAAAATGGAAAAGTCGAAGTGCAACGCAACCTAATCGCCATATTTTTGCTATGCATAAAGCGACCCTATAAGATACAAAATAAGTTTCAAGTTTGTCTGCTGTAATAAACGTGCTCGCATTGGGTCCTGTCAGGGCCTTAAGAAGTGGAGATGGTGATTGTGTGCTCTCTTGCTCACACTCGCAGACTTGTAAATTGGCGCAAGCAGGATGGCAGGCGAAGCTCATATCCAGAACTGTTACGCGGCAAGGGTGCTGCTCAATGATTACACCACAGAGGGCTAGCAACGGTTGATTTTACATTTTGCACATAACGAATTAAAATAGCGAAGTCTAGAAAACTGTTTATTTTTGTGGTTTAATCTCTTTGGGTATTTATTATGTGTTATTAGGGTTTCAACGGGTTCTTCTTTCTTGTTACAATATATTTGTCACACTCTCAGTGACAGCGTACGCACTATCTAAGGAGAAATTGCTTCAGAACTTTAAATCTAACTAATCTGGCACTTATTTGGCTCAACGCATCAGTATTGCAATAGGAATGATGTTTAAAATATTTTTTTTGGATAAATTAATAATATTCCTCATAAGATAATCATTTATGAAAACAAAAATTAAATATTTCAAAATATGACCAAGTTACAAGCATTTTAAAAACCGGAATAGAAATAGATAGCTCAAACGGCCGGTGACGTCAGAGGAAGGTCGTTGATAGTACCTCATTACTAAGCTGTGGTAGCTTTTCATCCAATCTATTTGGAATGTGACGTCACGAGTGGATTTTTCATCTATGTTGATGGGATTTTTCATAGTAACTGTGGGGGCGCTCTATTTCGCGAGAAAAGGACAGAAGATGCCTCCTGTAGAAACTTTAAAAGCTTATTACTCCGTGATGTATTTACCGATTTTACTTATTTATTCAATTATTGCATTTTTAATCTTCTATATGAAAGTAATATTTACTTGTTCACTTTTAATAGTAGTCATCATGCCTATTCAACGAGAATGCAATTCCGTTTAAAAAAAAAACTAATCTTAGCTTAGCCATCAACGTGGCAAAAGTAAGGCGTCGAAATATTACTTGGTCATTGTATTTTTTTTTGTGTTTGGCATAATATACTATTTTGTTGTTTACTTATGATCTGTTTTTACTGATGCAGTCTGTTTAGTAAACTGATATTTTCACTATAATACTTGCTTCGCAGCTGTATTGTGAAAACTACGCAAACAAAAGAAAAAACTGCACCTTTCAAGTTCTGATTGTAAGTAAATGTGATGATCTCAAAGAGATTAGAGATCTGCATAATACTTTTGCGGCAAATTTCAGAAAATATTCACTCACCTGTAATGATCTATTTCCGTGACTGTACCATAAATCACGCGCCAATCAAAAACAATCACTATGCGAAAGCGTTAGAGTTTAAAATCGGGCGCAGTTATGACATCTTTAGCTACAATTTTGTTTAACGCCACCCTTATAGCATTGAAATAGCTCCTCTATACGAAATGAGGGAATTTCGTTTTGATTGCGTGCCGGATGTTTCATTATGTCACTTTACGGTCCTTTATTAAATTTTAACGTTTCTAAATGAATTATCTCTTTACATTGTTGCATTTTGTCTGTGATAAAGTGTCTTTTGTTATTTAATGCCAATAAAAAAATACATTGATATGAAATGCTTTATTATTATTGTGACAATTGCCTATGAAGATACAACAGTTAATTCGCAGTGCTACTATAAATAGGCATGATAACTACTATTAAAAATGAACAAGTAATTATTACTTTCAGAAAGAAGATTAAATATGAATGCAATAATTGAAAAAATAAGTAAAATTGGTAAATAAATCACGGAGTAATAAGCTTTTGAAGTTTCTATAGAAGGCATCTCCTGTCCCTTTCTCGCGAAACAGAGCACCCCCACAATTACTATGAAAAATTCACCTGTGACGTCACATGCCAAAGATATCGTATGTAAAGCTACCACAGCTTAGTAATGAGGTACTATGACGACATTGCTCTGACGTCACTGGCCGTTTGAGCTATCTCTTTCTATTCCGGTTTTTAAAATGCTTGTAACTTTGTCGTTTTTTGAGATATTTTATTTTTGTTTTTACAAATGTTTATCTTTTGAGGAATATTTTTAATTTATGCAAAAATAAAATTTAGTCATCATGCCTATTGCGCTGTGCAACTACGCATTGTACACTGCTCAATGCTACTACAAATTGCCCTTAAAAATAGCAAGTTGAAATGGCAATAGCCAGGCCACATCGCTCGCAGAACTGAAAACTGATGGGGAAGAAAGGATCTCAAGTGGCGACCACGAACTGGAAGGCGCAGCGTATATAGGCCTCTCAACAGGTGGACTGACGATCTGGTGAAAACCGCGGAGCCGATGGATGCAGGAGGTTAGAAGTCGCTCAAATTGGCGCTCTCTGGGGGAGGCCTATATTCACTAGTGGACATCTACGTGCTGATGATGATGATGATGATGATGAAGTGTAACGTTAACGTAAGACAGTTGTATGACATTTGACCAGCTCCCCTATTACGATTGAGGTAGCAGCGCTTCTGTCAAAATTGTATGAACTTTGACAGCAGGTGAGCGGCAGACGCAATCGTAATAGGAGGGCCTTACGTTAACGTTACACTTACGTGCGCGTAAATATTCGTGCTAGGCCTACTGGTGAAAACCGCGGGGAGCCGATGGATGCAGGAGGTTAGAAGTCGCTCAAATTGGCGCTCTCTAGGGGAGGCCTATGTTCAGCAGTGGATGTCTTCAGGCTGTTGAAGATGACGATGACTATTAATTACGCTGTGCTGCTACAAATCACCCAGTGCATCTAATTAGTAACCGTAGTAAACTTTGCTTTACTTTACTGCAGATTATGATCGGCTAGTCGATTCGCTACGAGCACTATATTGAAATATTTGGTACAGCTTCTCTAAAAACATATACTCAGTTATTTTCATCTTTAATTTAAAAAGTTTTTAATAAAACAAAAACAAAATTACGGCTTTTTACTTCCCTTTTGTTGCCGCTATCATAATGAAACAGAAGATAAATAAAGTAGGATCCAAACGAAAGAGCTAACAAAAGAGAATGTTCATTTCAAAGTCAAAGCAAACGCAGTAGTTGTTGAATCTTTGAGAGCGCAATGGTTAAAATTCTTAAACGAAAGTTAAGACTTTGGGAACTATTTTGAAGGCACTCGAAATTATTAAGTTTTGGGTTGGTTGTTTATAGTTAGCGTTGTTTATGGCTCACACCGCAGTATTTAGTGTTAAACTGTTAGCAAATTAATACTTTATTTTATTTGTACTTGGTTATAATAAATTCCGAAAAGAATGCCTATTTTGAATAGTATGTAGACCTTTTTGGGCGATATTATAAATTATAAAATCTGTACTATTGGCGATAACTTCAAGGAAGCATTTTCAGCCTTAACATAAACAAGAAAATATAGGCCGTAACTTTTTTTATAATAATAAATGACTTGACTATATAGTCGTTCACCTGATGTTAAGTGACACGGTCGCCCATAACAGTGGCAATCACGGCGTCATTCTGAAACATCACACTATCTAGTAATCAGATTATTAGGCTGTGAGATCAGGTCATAAGTGTCATTTGCCCAGTAATTTCACTAGCTAAAACTAGTTAGCTTCTCCGCTTACATTAGCTGGCAAAAAGTATTGCAATACGTGTTATGAGCATTTGAGCAAGTAGAGCTGTGAACATAGATTTAGGATGTACCTACAACGAAAAATTTCTAGGTGTGTGGCCGTGAAGACGTACCTAAACATCGTTTTTGATTTTCTTTTAATTTTCTTGTTTATAGGACTACTTGATCGTATCAACTACTACTAAATACTACTTGCTACAGTACCTACTACAATAAGTAATTAGGCTCTTTTATTTCTTAGTTTTTCACGCAATATAAATTATTGGTTACCAAGGAAATTAATATTGTCACAAGCTCCAAAGCCCGGTCATGCGATAATTATGTCGAGCGACTCTAGAATAAGTCCAAGCAAATGAAATAAAAGAACCGCCAAAGCGCTCCAGTAGGTTTTAAGTATTGGAGCGCAGCTCTGAGAGTTTTAAGAGTTAGGTATTATGTACAGAAAGAAAATACACTCTTCAGCAGTCTTATTAAATAGATTCCATTTTAATTTATTTACAGACACTTACCACGCGAACATTTTGCGGTGCGAGTACCTACACCCAGGGAAAAATAATTACCCGTAGTACACCCAAATATTTTGAGGTGCACCAGGGGAAAAAAATATATTTCCCGTGGTCCACCCAGGCCCAGATAGCTAATATAATACATTCCTACTACAGTACAGATGCCTTATCCCATCCAACGGGATGTGACATAATAACTGACTGTGTGGACTGTGGATATGACTGGTTAATAAACGAATTAATTTATGTCTGCATAACGCACGATTATCAAGGGACATTTACTGCGTGTTGACGAAGTTTTGGGCCAAATGAATACACGCTCACGACATGACCACTACATTTTTTCCACGTTTGGGCTATTTTTCGTTTGTACCTGATGAGACCCCGTGACCTAGGTGAACTGGGGCCGTACTATGAGCTCTTAGCGCGATTCAAATCATAGCCTATATTGGATCACTTGTCAAAATCTTCATACAAAAAAAACAAAGCGATCCAATATAGGCTCGGTTTGGAATCGGGCTAAGAGCTCACAGTACGGCCCCTGAGCAGGTGAACCACGGACAACATCCGTATATAATATAGCACCAACTTAACAGCTTACATTCTAGGCCCTCTTGCACGTTCTCGGTTTAAAATTATAACTGAATACCTAACCCAGATCTAGTAATTCGAGTTAAGTTGGTAAACAGAAATATCCAGACATTTTCTCTTGCACGTTCGGAATATTGACAGGGGTTAAGCCCGTCACACACGTAGCAATAATATATATTAACTAGTATTTTGCTCCGTGCGCGGGCCGCGTGCGGCCCGCGAGGACGTTTTCGTGGCTGTTGTATTTATAAAAATGTTATACTTTAGTTTACACTTGTAATTTTGCAAGTATTAGTACAAAACAGCAGTATTTTTCAAAGAAAATGATAATTGATCTGACTTTTGCATGGCGGCCATCTTGAAAAATGCTGTCAGTCAAAAAAAGGTCAAAATATGAAATCAGCATCCATTAAAACCCCCAAATATAAAATATCAACCGGATCTGAGTTACTATAAAATCGGACGCCATTTTGAATCTGCCATCTTGGAATTATTTTAAGTCTATGAGAAAGCCTCCGTTGTTCCTTTGTTATTAGTCCAAACACGCCGTGTCGCCTTCTATAAGTTCCGATTGTGTGCGTGTCTTAATTTTGCATGGCGGCCATTTTGTTTTGTTTATCAGTAATATGTCAATTTCAATCAAGGATCCCGAAAATATTTAGATCTTAGGTAAGATAGGTTACTTAGATAAGCTAAAATCAATTAAAAAGGTCGCATTAGTAAAACATTGTAAATGTAGCGATGGGTAGTTTAAAGCTCCTCCTCGCTTCGCTCGTCGTTGCATGGGTAGTTTGAAGCTCCTCCTCGCTTCGCTCGTCGTCGCGATAGGTAGTTTGAAGCTCCTCCTCGCTTCGCTCGTCGTCGCGATAGGTAGTTTGAAGCTCCTCCTCGCTTCGCTCGTCGTCGCCGTAGGTAGTTTGAAGCTCCTCCTCGCTTCGCTCGTCGTCGCGATGGGTAGTTTGAAGCTCCTTCTCGCTGCGCTCGTCGTCGCGGTAGGTAATTTGAAGCTCCTCCTCGCTTCGCTCGTCGTCGCGATGGGTAGTTTGAAGCTCCTCCTCGCTTCGCTCGTCGTCGCGGTAGGTGGTTTGAAGCTCCTCCTCGCTTCGCTCGTCGTCGCGATAGGTAGTTTGAAGCTCCTCCTCGCTTCGCTCGTCGTCGCGATATGTAGTTTGAAGCTCCTCCTCGCTTCGCTCGTCGTCGCGGTAGGTAGTTTGAAGCTCCTCCTCGCTTCGCTCGTCGTCGCGATAGGTAGTTTGAAGCTCCTCTTCGCTTCGCTCGTCGTCGCGTTGGTGGTTTTGACAGTATGTATGGCAGCCATTTTAAAAAACGGAGAATGTCTAAAAAAAGCTTAAGCATGTTAATCAGTATCTTTGGGGACACTCAGATATCAATTTTCATACGGATTGGAGATCCATAAAAAAGTTCGGTAAAATGAATGAAATTTTTCAAAATGGCGGAATCAAAATTTTTTCCCTATATTCTTGCTAAGTATCTAGGGGGAGTCTTAGATATCGATTTTCATCCGGATCGGATAACTTTTTCTATAAGTCGATACGTCTCCATCCGCCATCTTGAAAAAATCAATTTCATTTGTGTTCTGTTTTGTTCCTTTATACATCTTACTCGATCCCCAGAAACAACTTTTCTATTACATTCATATTGGAGGCGTAAAAAAGGAAAGTTCATATTTCGTTAAAATCACCTTTGTATGGCAACCCTATTGAAAAATGGCGCATGTCAAAATTTGATTTTAGAATGTTGATCAGCATCCTTGGGGACCGTCAGATATCGATTTTGATCCGGATCGGAGAATTTTTTTTTTCCGCCATGACCAAAATTTCCGCCATTTTAAAAAAAAAATTTGGTGTTCTTTTCCCTTTTGGCCTCCAAACAATATTAGTTCGAGCTCTTTATACTAAAGTATCATGGTTTCGGCGTCATTTCCGGTTTAAATTTGTATGGGTGATTTTTTTTTCCGCCATTTTGATTTTTTTTTGTTTTCTCTAAAATTGTCCCAGGGTTTGCTATGACATTCCTGAGAACGCATATGACCCATCTCACATCGTTTAGCCAGGCCGTCGATGGTCACGATGATGGAAGGTCGGAAGACCAGGTCATGAAATGTTTTGAATTAAGATTGTCCACTTTCATACAAATTTAAAAAAAAAAGTTCAAAATTTCCCATAGGTATTGAGAAACAATGAGCCAAAAATGAAAAAAAAAAATTGTATGGCAGCCATCTTTAAAAATGGCGGGATCCAAAATATTTTTTCAAATATCGAATCAGGGACCCCAAAAACCCCCCGATGCAAAAAATCAGCCCGATCGGACCAACTTTCAAAATGGCCGCCATCTTGGATCCGCCATCTTGGATTTTCATGACGACCATCCGAAAGCGCCCATCCTCCTCTATGACATTTGGTCGAACACACCCCACCTACCTCTTACCGTTTCCGATTTATAAGCGTTTCAATTTTGTATGGAATTTTTATTTTTTTGTATGGCAACCCCCATTTTTTTTTATTTCTCTCCAAGCGTCCCAAGGTTTACTACAACTTTAGTTAAAAGAGGTCACCCATCCGACTTGTAGTTTCCGAGAGCCGTTGACCAGTTCCATCAAGGAGACAACTTTTTGCTGATGTCAGATTTTTCTGGTTGTCACGTGACCGATCTCTATACAACCTCATACTCGGTTTTTTTCCACCACTTCCAGGAGCTCGGGAACAAAAATGTCAGTCAGTGAGTGAGTGAGTGGGTAACGAACTTTATATATTATAATAACTAGTATTTTCCTCCGTGCGCGGGCCGCGTGCGGCCCGCGAGGACGTTTTCGTGGCTGTTGTATTTATAAAAATGTTATACTTTGTGCTAAACTTTAAATTTTGCAAGTAAAAGTACAAAACGACGGTATTTTTCAAAGAAAATGATAATGCGCTTGACTTTGCATGGCGGCCGTCTTGAAAAATGCTGTCAGTCAAGTAAAAGGTCGAAATTTGAAATCAGCATCCTTTAAAACCCCCAAATATAAAATATCAGCCGAATCCGAGTTACTATAAAATCGGGCGCCATTTTGAATCCGCCATCTTTGAATTATTTTAAGACTGTAAGAAAGCCTCCGTTGTTCTCTGTAACATGAGTCCAAACACGCTATGCTTGCCTCTATTAGTTTCGATAGTGTGCGCCTTTTAATTTTGCATGGCGGCCATTTTGTTATGTTTCTTCAAAGAGTGTCTATTTTATTCAAGGTTCCCGAAAATATTCAGTTGTTAAGTAAAAAAAGGTTAGTGGTGTTGAAGTTAGGTTAGATTAGCTAAAGCCAATTAAAAAACGTCGCATTAGTAAAACATTGTAAACGTAGCAATGGGTAGTTTGATCGTCGTCGCGATAGGTAGATTGAAGCTCCTCCTCGCTTCACTCGTCATCGCAATAGGTAGTTTGTAGCTCCTCCTCGCTTCGCTCGTCGTCGCGATAGGTAGTTTGAAGCTCCTCCTCGCTACGCTCGTCGTCGCGGTAGGTAGTTTGAAGCTCCTCCTCGCTTCGCTCGTCGTCGCGGTAGGTAGTTTGTAGCTCCTCCTCGCTTCGCTCGTCGTCGCGATAGGTAGTTTGAAGCTCCTCCTCGCTTCGCTCGTCGTCGCGATAGGTAGTTTGAAGCTCCTCCTCGCTACGCTCGTCGTCGCGGTAGGTAGTTTGAAGCTCCTCCTCGCTTCGCTCGTCGTCGCGATAGGTAGTTTGAAGCTCCTCCTCGCTTCGCTCGTCGTCGCGATAGGTAGTTTGAAGCTCCTCCTCGCTACGCTCGTCGTCGCGGTAGGTAGTTTAAAGCTCCTCCTCGCTTCGCTCGTCGTCGCGGTAGGTAGTTTGAAGCTCCTCCTCGCTTCGCTCGTCGTCGCGGTAGGTAGTTTGAAGCTCCTCCTCGCTTCGCTCGTCGTCGCGGTAGGTAGTTTGAAGCTCCTCCTCGCTTCGCTCGTCGTCGCGATAGGTAGTTTGAAGCTCCTCCTCGCTTCGCTCGTCGTCGCATTGGTGGTTTTGAAAATATGTATGGCAGCCATTTTGAAAAACGGTGGATGTCTAAAAGAAGCTAAAGCATGTTAATCAGTATCCTTAGGGACACTCAGATATCAATTTTCATACGGATTGGAGATCCATAAAAAAGTTCGGTAAAATGAATGAAATTTTTCAATATGGCGGAATCAAAATTTTTTCGCCATATTCTTGCTAAGTATCTAGGGGGAGTCTTAGATATCGATTTTCATCCGGATCGGATATTTTTTTCTATAAGTCGATACGTCTCCATGCGCCATCTTGAAAAAATCAATTTCATTTGTATTTTGTTTTGTTCCTTTATACATCTTTACTTGATCCTCAGAAACAACTTTTCTATTACATTCATATTGGAGGCGTAAAAAAGGAAAGTTCATATTTCGTTAAAATCACCTTTGTATGGCAACCCTATTGAAAAATGGCGCATGTCAAAATTTGATTTTAGAATGTTGATCAGCATTCTTGGGGACCGTCAGATATCGATTTTGATCCGGATCGGAGAATTTTTTTTTTCCGCCATGACCAAAATTTCCGCCATTTTGAAAAAAAAAAATTGGTGTTCTTTTCTCTTTTGGCCTCCAAACAATATTAGTTCGAGCTTTTTATACTAAAGTATCATGGTTTCGACGTCATTTCCGGTTTAAATTTGTATGGAAGTTTTTTTTTTCCGCCATTTTGGATTTTTTTTATTTTCTCTAAAATCGTCCCAGGGTTTTCTATGACATTCCTGAGAACGCATATGACCCATCTCACATCGTTTAGCCAGGCCGTTGATGGTCACTATGATGGAAGGTCGGAAGACCAGGTCATCAAATGTTTTGAATTAAGAACGTCTATTTTTATACGAATCAATAAAAAAAGGATCAAAATTTCCCATAGGTATCGAGAAACAATGAGCCAAAAATGAAAAAAAAAATTTGTATGGCAGCCATCTTTAAAAATGGCGGGATCCAAAATATTTTTTCAAATATCAAATCAGGGACCCCAAAAACCCCCCGATGCAAAAAATCAGCCCGATCGGACCAACTTTCAAAATGGCCGCCATCTTGGATCCGCCATCTTGGATTTTCATGACGACCATCCGAAAGCGCCCATCCTCCTCTATGACATTTGGTCGAACACACCCCATCTACCTCTTACCGTTTCCGATTTATAAGCGTTTCAATTTTGTATGGAATTTTTATTTTTTTGTATGGCAACCCCTATTTTTTTTTATTTCTCTCCAAGCGTCCCAGGGTTTACTACAACTTTAGTTAGAACAGGTCACCCATCCGACTTGTAGTTTCCGAGAGCCGTTGACCGGTTCCATCAAGGAGACGACTTTTTGCTGATGTCAGATTTTTCTGGTTGTCACGTGACCGATCTCTATACAACCTCATACTCGGTTTTTTTCCACCACTTCCAGGAGCTCGGGAACAAAAATGTCAGTCAGTGAGTGAGTGAGTGAGTGGGTAACGAACTTTATATATTATAACTAGTATTTTGCTCCGTGCGCGGGCCGCGTGCGGCCCGCGAGGACGTTATCGTGGCTGTTGTATTTATAAAAATGTTATACTTTAGTTTAAACTTGTAATTTTGCAAGAATTAGTACAAAACAGCGGTATTTTTCAAAGAAAATGATAATTGATCTGACTTTTGCATGGCGGCCATTTTGAAAAATGCTGTCAGTCAAGTAAAAGGTCAAAATTTGAAATCAGCATCCTTTAAAACCCCCAAATACAAAATATCCGAATCCGAGTTACTGTAAAATTGGGCGCCATTTTGAATCCGCCATCTTTGAATTATTTTAAGACTGTAAGAAAGCCTCCGTTGTTCTCTGTAACATGAGTCCAAACACGCTATGCTTGCCTCTATTAGTTTCGATAGTGTGCGCCTTTTAATTTTGCATGGCGGCCATTTTGTTATGTTTCTTCAAAGAGTGTCTATTTTATTCAAGGTTCCCGAAAATATTCAGTTGTTAGGTAAAAAAAGGTTAGTGGTGTTGAAGTTAGGTTAGATTAGCTAAAGCCAATTAAAAAACGTCGCATTAGTATAACATTGTAAACGTAGCAATGGGTAGTTTGATCGTCGTCGCGATAGGTAGTTTGAAGCTCCTCCTCGCTTCACTCGTCATCGCAATAGGTAGTTTGTAGCTCCTCCTCGCTTCGCTCGTCGTCGCGATAGGTAGTTTGAAGCTCCTCCTCGCTACGCTCGTCGTCGCGGTAGGTAGTTTGAAGCTCCTCCTCGCTTCGCTCGTCGTCGCGGTAGGTAGTTTGAAGCTCCTCCTCGCTTCGCTCGTCGTCGCGGTAGGTAGTTTGAAGCTCCTCCTCGCTTCGCTCGTCGTCGCGGTAGGTAGTTTGAAGCTCCTCCTCGCTTCGCTCGTCGTCGCGATAGGTAGTTTGAAGCTTCTCCTCGCTTCGCTCGTCGTCGCATTGGTGGTTTTGAAAATATGTAT
The DNA here is from genome assembly GCA_963580505.1 of Ennomos erosarius. NCBI lineage: Eukaryota > Metazoa > Arthropoda > Insecta > Lepidoptera > Geometridae > Ennomos > Ennomos erosarius. Next base: position 1,403,151 of record OY757000.1, read on the forward strand.
TGCAGCCATTTTGAAAAACGGTGGATGTCTAAAAGAAGCTAAAGCATGTTAATCAGTATCCTTGCGGATACTCAGATATCAATTTTCATACGGATTGGAGATCCATAACAAAGTTCAGTAAAAAATATGAAATTTTTCAAAATGGCGGAATCAAAATTTTTTCCCCATATTCTTGCTAAGTATCTAGGGGGAGTCTTAGATATCGATTTTCATCCGGATCGGATAACATTTTCTATAAGTCCATACGTCTCCATCCGCCATCTTGAAAAAATCTATTTCATTTGTGTTCTGTTTTGTTCCTTTATACATCTTTACTCGATCCCCAGAAACAACTTTTCTATTACACTCATATTGGAGGCGTAAAAAAGGAAAGTTCATATTTCGTTAAAATCACCTTTGTATGGCACCCCTATTAAAAAATGGCGCATGTCAAAATTTGATTTTAGAATGTTGATCAGCATCCTTGGGGACCGTCAGATATCGATTTTGATCCGGATCGGAGAATTTTTTTTTTCCGCCATGACCAAAATTTCCGCCATTTTGAAAAAAAAAATTGGGTGTTATTTTCCCTTTCGGCCTCCAAACAATATTAGTTCGAGCTCTTTATACTAAAGTATCATGGTTTCGACGTCATTTCCGGTTTAATTTTGTATGGGCGATTTTTTTTTCCGCCATTTTGAATTTTTTTTATTTTCTCTAAAATCGTCCCAGGGTTTGCTATGACATTCCTGAGAACGCATATGACCCATCTCATATCGTTTAGCCAGGCCGTTAATGGTCACGATGATGGAAGGTCGGAAGACCAGGTCATGAAATGTTTTGAATTTCGACTGTCGACTTTCATACAAATTTAAAAAAAAAAGTTCAAAATTTCCCATAGGTATCGAGAAACAATGAGCCAAAAATGAAAAAAAAAATTTGTATGGCAGCCAGCTTTAAAAATGGCGGGATCCAAAAAATTTTTTCAAATATCGAATCAGGGACCCCAAAAACCCCCCGATGCAAAAAATCAGCCCGATCGGACCAACTTTCAAAATGGCCGCCATCTTGGATCCGCCATCTTGGATTTTCATGACGACCATCCGAAAGCGCCCATCCTCCTCTATGACATTTGGTCGAACACACCCCACCTACCTCTTACCGTTTCCGATTTATAAGCGTTTTAATTTTGTATGGAATTTTTATTTTTTTGTATGGCAACCCCTATTTTTTTTATTTCTCTCCAAGCGTCCCAAGGTTTACTACAACTTTAGTTAAGACGGGTCACCCATCCGACTTGTAGTTTCCGAGAGCCGTTGACCGGTTCCATCAAGGAGACGACTTTTTGCTGATGTCAGCTTTTTCTGGTGGTCACGTGACCCATCTCTATGCAACCTCATACTCGGTTTTTCTCCACCACTTCCAGGAGCTGAGATCAAAAATGTCAGTCAGTGAGTGAGTGAGTGAGTGGGTGACGAACTTTATATATTATGATATACCGTACTATAATATATATTATAGCAAGCTACCACACACGGAGACGATGCTATAATATATATATTTTCCTTCATTTCATTGATGGTCGGCCTAGCGTTTACACGTGTTTTGTAATAAAGGTTGATTTCAAAACACAGTAGGTAATTATGAATTCAACAAGAAGTGCATTGTTATTGGATTTACTTGATAGTTCTTCAGACGACCATTCCGATTAATATCACACACTCCTAATAAGGTGGATATAGTTTTTATGAAAAGTAGTTTATTTATAATTTGGCTAATTTAAATGACTTGTACCTGAGGTAGTATAAAAAGTGACCAGTCGCCAATCAGATTTTTACATCGCCGATGCCTAGTCCCGGGTAGACTAAATGGCGATATATCGCCTAAATTGACCACACTGGTCAGGCGGAGGCGGCCCAGGGGGTCTAGCTAAGATTCCAAACGCTAACGCTATCGCCAAATTTTGCTTTTGGGATCGTTCGGGATCCCAAAAGCTTCGGGCTAACCCCAAAATGTACTGGAATGACATTTCGGAAATCAATAATGTCATTTCAATACATTTTTGGAGATAGCGTTAGCATTTGGGATCTTTGCTAGACCCCCAGACAAAGCGGCAGGAATGGTAAGAGGGGAGAAGCGTCCGAGGAGCGCGTCGGATTTGTTGAAACATGCTGTACATTCAAAATATGTCTCGCTATACCATAATATATATTAATATACAATAATATAAAAATATACCATAATATATATTACGGTATAGGTTGGTCACAGAAATATATATTATAGCTGCGTGTGCGGTCCCTCGAGAATTTGTATAGAAAACATAAGGTAATATGTCAAGCTATAAATATATTAATATATATTATAGCTAAGTGTGTGACGGGCTTTAAGTTGGTAAACCTCCGGCTCAATGCACAGAGTAAAACAAAATTACACCTGACTTATGTATTTGAAGTTGAAAGGTACAAGGTATACATATTCTATACTAACTGGAATAAGCTCATAGCATCGTAAATTATACAAAACTAAACTTTAATTTTAATGCCGTAAAATTTACATTAGACTATCGTGTTTGGAGAGAAACGTGGTCTGAGGAAGATAGTACGTTGTGTACCCATGGAGTAGTCTGTCTTTTTCTTATGCCTTATTATCGGAGGTAGTTAACCTGTTTTCATGGGAATACATGTAGGATTAAAAATCTGATAAAGTTTATGAACGGACAATCTACCGGAGGAAGAGCTAGGCATGCCTTTAGCAGTCTATGTATGTAATGTGCCTTTGTTGTTTGTATTCATAGCACATGCTGTTTAAGCATCCTATGCTACACACGGTTCTTATGTGATTGAAGAGATGAAACTGCGGGCCTACTACTTTATTTTAAACTCATTCACAGCTCGAGACACAAAAAAAAACTTCTCGAAAAACTTATCGTTTCTGTTCGAAGTGCTTGTTCCAGTTAGTATGGAATATAAGTACTATTATAGAACTTCTTGGAGAGGTATCAATAGAACATTTTCAGCCAGTGTCAATTTAAAACTTATAAAACGTACATACCTAAAGCCGCCTCTACATGCTTGATGTTTGCCACAAACACCTAGTACCCCAAACACCGACCACAAATTACTCAACACATACACTGCATCCACAGGATAGTCAAAAGTGCTAGGTATGGATGGGCAAAAATGGCAGGCGGCGAGCGTGTTAGGGCTGCCAACATTTTTTTTCGGTTTAATATAACACTTTTAATATAATAAAAAACAAAAGATAAACAAATATATTATTCATCAAATATTCATTTTTATAAACACTATCTAATGTCTTTTTTTAAATTAAAGGATCATAAAATATGCATTAAGTAAAATCAAAAGGGATATTTATTACTATCTGTTTCTTTGTTCTCCGCGATTTTAAATTCATATCGGAATTTCCTCGTGTGAATATGGCGGGAATAGAAAGCAGGAACGACATTACTTTAAGGGTCTTACTTATAAATGCCGCTTAAAATTAGTCAGTGTTTTCCCGCGTGACATTTCAAATCAGTCAAAAGTTGACAGAAGGTTTTAAGCAATGGCTAACTTTAGCGTTTATAAGTGAGGCCCTAAATGAAGAAGGTTATATTGACATAGCTACTGACCGCATGTTGAAACTTGGCAACAGGCAACTTGAAAGTGACGATGCGATCGAAGGAGTAGCATGCTAGCTATAGCTTATATTTTATGCTGGATACTGGAACACATAGGATACTGATTACCTCTTTTATTTAAGCCGCAGCGAATAATCTCAATTATTCGCGGGCAGTATTCGAAGACATATATAGAACCTACTAGTTGCGCACAGCGTTTAGCACACAGCCTTGAAATATAGTGCAGTTCTATATATTAATGTATGGTTAGCAACCCTACGCGCGTACTACTGTCAAACGTTTGAATACATCACAAATAGCTTTGTCGTTCGACAAACGTATTTGTCAAATCCTTAGAACTATGCACAATTCCGACACTGATACCGATCAATGGTGTTTGCCAGTGATACATGTGTGTTTGCAAACAGGCAAACACCAAAATAAAAATACACACACCCATCCTCAAGTTCGTGTTTGCTATTTGATGTTCGCTGTTTGCCAAGTATGTGAAAGCCGCTTAAGGATCAACATGTCAAATTACCCCCGGGTTAAATATATAACGGGATAAGTGGTCAATTTTCTAACGTGCAAGATAAAATACAGAAATAATCCGAGTTAGGCATTTATTCAGGTAACACGAGGTTAGAGTGAACGCGCAAGTCGGCCTAAGTGATGACGATATTTTATGCCATCTAGTTGTACAATTAAGTCGTAAAATAGTCATAGATATGAAATTTCGATAGCTTTTATGTCAACAAAACGTTTATTTTGAGCTCAAAACCAGTCTACCAATCGTTCCGTTTTGAATCTCATTCAAATCATAGTGGATAGTGATTGCCAATTAGCACCGAATTTTCGCATTCAGACGCGTTGGTTAATTAGAGGAGAGTTGGGTAAATTGAGCCAGCCATCAATTTTACTGTAGTTTTTTATTGGCATTAATTTGAACCTATTACTATTTGTGGTTGTTGATTGGTAGTTAATAAAAGTAAGTTTATTATAAGTAATGCAATAATCCTTTTCTCATGTTTATAAATAAGTAGTTAAAATATTCATATTCATATTCATTTAATACCTACGAATAAAGAATGTACATGGCAAACAAAACTCTGTCTCAATCTATGTCTATCTCTTGATCTCTCCCTTTTTTATTCTATTAAAGACAGCAAAAATATAAAGAAAATTATTACAATGACAAAATTCCAATGAATAAAATTCTTCTGAGTGAATTAGGGTACCTACTGAAGATAAACCTTTATGTTTAAGAAGACTGTCACACACATCATTTGATTATCGTATTCACCGACACGTATGTAATGTTTGCCACAGTAAAAATTTGGCAGCTCAATTTTTACTTACTTTACTTTATTAACTGGCAAAGTGACTGTATTCTGTAAAGTAACTGTTTTCTTTTTTTTAATTATTTATTTAATGGGCTTTGTCGCTGAGCGACCACACCGCCCAATTGGAAGAAATCACATTAATTACACTATAATTTAAGACCTAATTCAACTAGCCTATAAGACAGAATGGCCTCATTAGATAATGGCGAAGCTAATAATAAATTATGAGTGAACATTTCACAAAGCACCATCTAGCCCCAAACTAAGCATAGCCAGTACTATGGGAACCTGATAACTGATACAATACTTAGATGCTTTTTATTTGTAAATACATACATAGAATACAATATAACACCCAGACGCAGAACATACATCAATGTTTATCACACAAATGTTTGTCCTGGGTAGGAATCGAACCCACAGCCCTCAGTTCAGAAGGCAGGGATACTACCAACTGAGCTATCGGGCCCGTCAAAGCTAATGTACTTTTACTGTATCCGCCATCAATACCCATTTTTTTCTGATCCATGATCTTCGATACGTCTCGTTCCATACACACTCCGTCAACAGGTGTTGGACATCCTCAATGACCCCACAATCGACACAATTAGGAGACGGTGCTTTCCTCTTAAGGTATGCAAACTTCATTGATGGAATGTGTGCAGAGCGAATCCTGAGAGCAGTCACTAACAATTGCAGGTTTTGTACATTGTTATCAATCCATGGGTGGGCGGTGATTTCTGGCTGGATAGATCGGTACCAAATACCTTTTTCTTTAGATCGCACATCAAGGTACTACAGTTATTTATCTCTAACTCAACTTAAAATTTCCTTTTTTTTAGATTATAGGTAGGTTGTGGTAAGTTTACCGCATGGTTTGTGGCTACTATCACACAAAACAATTGAGATTAATATTAGCCGCACTGACCTATAAAATATAAGCCACCACTAAGCACCGCGGTCTCGTTTTTTCATACTTACTCTATACCTACCATCTGAGAAAGTTTTTGAATTGATAATAGCTCAGTTAGTAGTAGAATTGGTTTACGTTCCGCTGTTCGGGAATACTTTAATTCGCTTATTATGGAAGTATTTAATTGTTGGGTTTATCAGTACGTAATCTTAAAGTCACGCAACATGCAGTGGTGTGGGCTATGTTAGGGGTTTTTTAGCATAAAATAAATCATAGACAGGCCATCAAATCCACAATTAGGACATCCGGATTCTGGAACGTTCTTGACTGGTGACCTCGAGGAGTCGTCGGATTAAACGTACGTAAGGTAGTAGAGATCTACACAAAAATGGTTTACTCGTTCTTCTCGGTCTATTTTCCACTGTGTAGCGTCTTCATCAACACATGGCACTCGTCACGTAGAAACAACGTGATTTACATAAATTACTCTCTTACCAGCATGTTACCTTAAGCTTGAAGAATATAGACGGCATGCTCGGAACTAGTAATAAAGGAATACAAAGCCAAAATATCCTTTTAAAATAACTTGTCAAGAAGTACGTCTTAGAGGTCCGTAGACGCACAGCATTTGGGTTTTTAATTACAAAACGAACTATTATTAGTATTATTTTTGAATTACCTTAGAGCAACATTAGCATTTGAAGTAGAATGTTTTCTCCGCAATTATCTCATAAAAAAATTAAGTTTTTATTTATTTTTACCAAGATGTATTTTTTCTAATGGCAATTTTATAAAGGTTTATTTGATATACCTAATGCGTACGTCTTTTCGTCTACCAGGGGGGCAACCACAACGTCTTATAGTATTATTACATCAATATTACTTCGCAGCGTAGGCCGGCCCCCCACTTTGTGGACCGACGACCTGGTGAAAGCCGAGGGGAGCCGATGGATGCAGGAGGCGAGCAGCCGCTCTAAGTGGCGCTCCCTGGGGGAGGCCTATGTTCAGCAGTGGACGTCTTCAGGCTGTTAATGATGATGATGATGATGATTACTTCAATCATACATTGACAAATGACATAAAAGTAAGAATACTTTAATGTTGCAGAGCCAGAGCAGTTTTGATGACGTCACGTTAAATTGTTTACTCAAATACAACTGTCATGTCATACTTTAACATCATGTTGACACTGACGTGCGACAGTGATAACGCCATATAAAAACGTAGACGTCTCGTTCACACGCAGGAATACTTTATAAGTTCAAGGTACGAATTCGAACAATGTTATTGTAACCTTGAAATAACAATGCCATGAAACATGATGGTGTGAAACAACTTTGTGGTAGCCCAGCAGGACCATCCTATTCGTTGATCCTATGAAGATTATTTTCTTTAACTTATTCAGTCTATCTTGTACTATTAGTCAGAGTCTGTTATATGCTTCAGTGAGGACTTAAGTGTTGCATGTTTGATCATTCGAAGAAAGGTACGTTCTGAATTGTATTTGCCAACGTAATTTTGTTTTGAGTTCGCGAATATACAATTATATACCTATATATATTTTGAGATTATACCCATTTCCCCCATTTATATTCGTATAAATAATAAGGGGTAAAACGTTTTCATGTTTGAAAGGAAGAAAGAAAGAAAGAAAATACATTTATTCGAGACAGACAACATACAACACACAACATTACACTAACTACATGGCATTACAAAACAACATACACACTAACAGATTAGAAGCAGTGCAATGCTGCGTGGTGTCATGAATAGGCTCCGACTCAGCATACAATTAAGGCCCTAAGTAAGACCTTAATTACTAATTTTCAGTAGGAACCCATTTGTGGCACCACGAACGTCAGGACAAAATTAATAAATTCAACAAAAAAGTAAAATAACCAAAAAGAACGAAACAAGCAATAGACAGGTAACATTTACATCATTTATTTATTTTTTACGATTTATTTTTATTTTATTGGTTTACTTTGTACAACTTTCACCACAGAGCATGAAAAAAAAACGCTCTACCTCCAGTTAGATAATATATTATGAAGTTGTACATTAATTTCGTGCCGATATCAAGCGCATAGTCGATTGTTTGTGTAAATTGGTAAAGGTTCTTTCTATTGGAGGCGCATACTAAATGCTAAAAAGGCGCCCCATGGAAAAGGTGGATGTTTCAATGGTTTCAATGGTGTTTTAGAGTTTCTTTTTTGTTATACATTCAAAATAATTTAATGGTAATCTCTGCGATAGAGTTTATCTTGTTAAAAATGCGACAACTTCTACAAAATTAAAAAACTAAATACGGTTTAAAGGAACTGGAAAGAAAGTTTTTCAATTAGGTTCCAGAACGTTCCCTTAGCCGGTATTGTAATGCTACATGTATGTATATATCATAATATATTACCTGGTTTCTATTATTCATTCACAACTTTCACATCACAGCACTTGACAGTCCTTTTCACAGTAATTTAAGCACAAAAAAACTTGATTTTTCTCAAAATTTTACATCACTTTATCGATTTTGCGCGCGGGTCACGGGCCCGATTTCTAGACACGACTGCTCGGATGGCAGTTGTTTTGAAACTGTTTTTTTTGTTTCGAATTTAGTTTCTCTTCAAATTCATATTTTTCTTTTTCTACTGTCAATTTCAGTGAGGTATTTTATAGTTTGGCCATGATTGTATGTATTTTGACTCTAGATTTATTTTTTTACTATTCTGTATTCAAAATTTTGAAAACTGCAAAAATCTAGAACCTTGGAATGCTAGCGAGGTTTCTTTAGAAAAGCTGTCGCTATGGAATGGCAGTCTCAATTTACTCCTCGAACGAGGAACACTAAATTGATATAAGGCCATTCCCGGGCCAGGCAAGGCCCGGGAACTCAAGAACGCCTTCAAAAACCATCTTTGGCTATCCAACACCAAAATTGTGAAGTGAATCTCCATCTACGTCAATCGCTGCGCCACGACATATCCATTGTCAAATCGCCGATCGCCGAGCTACATCCGCTACAGCCAGTCGCGAAACTACGACGAATCTATCGCCGAGAGCTGATCGCAGAAACTACATCTGTTGTCACCGTCGGCCGCCGTATCTACCACGACGAATCTATCGCCGAGCGTCAACCAGTGAGACGACCGGCTTGCCTTTTTCAAACATTGAGTGGCAATATAACTTCATCACCATGTTCCGGCCCGTCGTCCGTCAAAGCTTTGACGACTAATACCTGCGTGTCTCCTGCTCCTGCATCTTGAATCTGAGCTGCGTAATAATACTTCATCGACGGTGGAAGGACGAGAATCTTCTTCTGGATCCAGAAGCTAATAACTGAATGAGCTAGCCGCTGCACTCTGGAAGTCGGACAAACTAAAGGCAACGAATTCCTCAGTCTCTATAACGACAGTGGGCCTTGTTTGAATAAAGACCCGGAAGTGGGCCTTGTTTGTTTGAAGACCCGGAAGTGGGCCTCGTTAAAGACCGGAGCGGGGCTTTGTTTATCTGAAGACCCGGAAGTGGGCCTTGTTTGGATCCAATAACATTCTAATTCTACCGTGATAACATGTAGGCCGTAAACAACTTAAATTTCGCGTTCTTCCGCATCATCTAGAGACTCTTTTTTTTGCTTTCTACAAAGCTTGTAAAATTTACGAAAATAAATATCTGTTACCAATTCCTTTTTTTCTCTTCAGCTCTTAGGATCCTGTCAACCTAGGCACTGTTTAGGTAGGGGAGGAGCTGCTCATTAACTTGTAGCGTTCCATTCTACCTTTTTCACGAAAGGAACGGATGTAACGTGACAGTTTGGCGCCCAACTAAAATGAACCCTCTAAAACATTCTTCTAAATTCTAAAATAATACTTACTCAAGTAGGCTAAAATTTGATATTGACTTTTGGCTCTAACGTAATATCTTAGGTACTTGCTTAATTTATTTTTATACAGGCAGGACACGCGGAACATCACACTTACATTCTACAACACTCGCATAGTACTTAATACTTAAACGAACTTAAACTTGACTTGATTTTATCCTTGACTATTGACTTCAACTTGTGACTATGGCGAGACCAATTAAATACTCGTTTCTAAACAAACTTGAACTGGAATATGAAGTGACTATCAGAGGTGAAAAACCAGCTGACACTTTGACAACTCTTAAGGAGCAGCTGGCAAAATTGAGTCACATTCAACCTGAGGACATAAAATCTTCTCCAATACCTCTCAAACATGACCTCTCCCAAGCAGAGATCACGTTTAATTACGTCGAGGGTAAAATCTCGCACCTCGAAGCCACGGATGATAAAAGTAACCTGAGGAAAGTTGAATCTTTCGTAAATCATCTTCATTATCGCCTCGAACGCTTTAACGCCGTTCCACCATTTGTTGAGTCATGCTCAAACATACGATCTCGCTTCTTCACGCTCCAAAAACGGTTTGAAGTCTTAACTTCAGATTATTCAGGATCTTCTGAAGAAGTGTTAGTTGACATTCACAATCCTTGTCCTCAGACTCAGCCTAGCCCTCCCTCGATTTATCAATTACTACCTATGACTGGAACCAATCAAACTTTGGAAGTACTGAGTACTCCTCAACCCACTTTACCTTCAAGCATTCTGACTAGTATACCACTGGCTTCCGAGTCTGTACAAAACTATCACACTTCGGATAATTTTGTGAAGGAGCTCAAAACGTTTTCTTTCAATGGAAAATCGTGCCCTAGATCATTCCTTCAAAGGTTGGACGAGTTTAGGATTTCTCGAAACATTCCGGAAGGTATGCTTTGCAAGCACGCCTTTGAGATTTTCACAGGTGATGCCCTTCATTGGTTTCGTTTTCAGTATAATCGAAATCCTACCTTATCGTGGAAAGATATTTGCACATTGCTGATTCGAGATTTCGGTATACATGATTACGACTATAAGCTGTTGGAAGCTATAAGGAATAGAACGCAAGGAGCAACTGAGACCATTATCGTTTACGTCTCAATTATGTTCGGTATGTTTGCTCGTCTTTCAAAGAAACTTAGCGAGAGCGAACAATTAGAGATTTTACTCCATAATATAAGACCGTGCTATTCAGTTTTTGTTGCACTTAAAGATATTAAAACGGTAGATTCTTTAATTTCTACTTGTCAAAGTTACGAACGCATTTCTGAACGAGACAAAAATTTTCATGAGCCTAGATCTGAAGACACTTCTTGTGCTGCTGAATTTGCCTATCTTCCTTCATTTTCTAAAGCTTTATTTCCTAAAGCGTCTCCAAACGTAAGGTACACTAATGCAGTGCAGGAAGATAAACATCCACGCTCGTCATCTCAAACTAATGACATTTCTAAAGAAGAATTCTGTTATCGCTGTCGTATCACAGGCCATTCTTTACAAACTTGTACTAAGCCTAGATACCTCATTTGTTTTAAATGTGGTCGTAAAGGCGTGAGAATCAGCGAATGTCCAAAATGTGCTCCATCAAATCAACAAAAAAAACTAGCTGACGACTTGAATGGTTTCACTAAATCACATAACAATAATTTTGATCTTAACGACTGGAATCAATGGTTAAATACTATTCGAAATTTTATGTTTTGCTACAAAACAACTTCTGTTTTCTACGACAAAGAAAAAGACTTTAACAGACCTTTTATTAACGTGTCTATAAACAATATACCTTTTTCCGGTCTTTTAGATAGTGGAAGTTGTATAACTATTTTAGGTAATAACTCTCATAAAGATATCCAAAAGTTAGGCTTTAAACTATTCAAGTCTCCAACTCAAGTTATGGTTGCTAATAAACAAAAAGCAATGTCTTCTGGTTATTTTCATTTGCCATTGAGATTTCATAATCAGACACATGTTATCAAAGCTTATGTTTTCCCTGATATTTATCCTTCTTTGATACTTGGGTGGGATTTCTGGAAAGAATTCGAACTCTCCCCAAAGATACTTTCTCTTGAACTCAATCTCGAATCTAAAGATCATACAACTTGTGCTGTTGAAAATCAAATATCAACATTTGATCATCTGTCTGGGAATCAAGTAGAAATTGCTAATGACATAATCAAGCGTTTCAAAAGTATTTCTTTTGAACAACGAGGTAAATTAGGCCGTACTAGTTTAGTTAGTCATCGGATCAATACTGGTGATGCTTTACCTATAAAACAACGTTGTTATCGTCTCTCTCCAGAAAAGCAAAAAGCACTCATCAATGAGGTCGATAAAATGCTAGAATTAAAAGTTATAGAAAAATGTGAGAGTCCTTGGTTATCTCCAGTACTTATCACTCCAAAAAAGAACGGAGAATGGCGTTTCTGCGTCGACAGCAGAAAGCTGAATGCAATTACTCGTAAAGATGCCTACAGCCTCCCTTTTGTTTCTGAGATACTAGATAACCTCAAAAATGCTAAATATTTGTCTAGTATCGATATAGCAAAGGCTTTTTGGGAAATTCCATTACATCCCAAAGACAGAGATAAAACTGGTTTTTACGTACCTGGTAGAGGAATGTATAGATTCACTGTTATGCCCTTCGGATTGACAAACGCTCCAGCAACTCAACAAAGACTTATGGACAGTTTATTCACTCCAGAGTTTGAGAATAAAGTGTTCTGTTACTTAGATGACATAAGAATAAGAATAAGAATAAGAATAATTTTTATTGCCAGAAAAAAATAATAGTGTTAATCATCATTACAAATAATACAAAATCAGACTTTATTAATTATAGTACAGGTAAAAAGTATCCCACGGGCCCCAAACTAGGCAACAGCCTGTATCTTGGGTGCCCTAGTTAATGTATTCCCTGAACTATTGATGCGTACATATATAATAATAATAATTCAACCCACCGTACATAATTCACGCTTCGGTACATTGGTGCATCATTATATATATTATTACATTAAATATATATATTACATTAAATAAATAAAATTAAATAATCCAACGGTATAACTTTAGGAATGTATATATTCAAGCTAGATAAATACTGAATAATGATTTTAATTTAACTTGTAATTAGAAATTTATATATTATTTGCTAACATTCAGTTAACTTACTTAAGGCCCGTTTAATACAGTACAGGTGTTACAATTCAGAATTACAAAACAGTCCAACGGTTGATGTATTCAGTAGGTGCAGGCAAGTGGTTCACAACTATGGATAATGTGATAAGCTGACACCAAAGAAAGAAACAGTGGCTAAATTCCCAAACCGATAACTAGGTATCCTGTCTACAAGCAGCGGAAAGCTGGCAGGTATACAAAGTATAAAGATTGGTATAGTAATTTGTAATTTGTCACCCGTCAGTTGCTGTCCACTCAAGCGCGACAAGTTGGCAGAGGTTGTTTGGATGTCAATATCTGTAATTATAAGTTTAGTACCTATCTGTGTAAGGTTTTTTTTTTTTTGTTCATTAATTTTACTAATTTATATCCCATTATTTGTCGCAATTAACCGGACAGCCGCCGCCGTACGTAGGTATAGGTATACCGTATACATATTCACCACTGCACGGAAACACTCTCATATCTCGTGTGTACCTACCGCTTCCCTTTTTATACAAAAATATTGTAGGCACCACTCTCCAGCTCAATCGCTATACCACTAAAAAGTCCGACACCCACTTCATAATTTGTAATCCGCCAATGACGGACACACAATAGAAAGTAGTCATGAGAAGATAAGATTACGCGGTAACTGACTGTGTCAACCCACTGAACAACCAACCCACCCCACCAAGATTTGCTATTCATTATTAACCACCTACCCGCATAAATACAATTTGAAGATGTTTAATAAAGAGAGTGTATGTCCGTTCTGAAGTGTATGTCTGTCAGTCTGTCTGTCTTCCTCTTCATAAACTATTCATCCCGAAACCCACCTACCTACCACAGTCATGTATAGTGTAGGTACCTATAGACCGGTATGCCGTCAGAACCCACAATCTCGTTATTCCTATATAATCATCTGCCAAAGCCAATAATGAATTCATAGAATGTAATAAATAACCTTTAAAAATAGATTGTTTAACTTTTTAGTGACAAAAGCCCCTTACTATTGATGAAAGGGATACTTAACTGACTAACAGAATGTAATTAGAATTTAAATATTATTTGAGCGTATTTTATTAAGTATTACTCATTTTTATGTAGTTATAATTTTATTTCACAAGTTTAAATGCGCCTGTGTGTAATGTGTCCGGTATGGTTCTATGATTTTATTTTTAACTTGTTTTAGTTATGATCTGCCTTATTTATTAGGTGTATTTAAATATTATACATGCCCTTTCGGTAGAATCTGGAGAGCTTGAGGTATTATTTTATTATCTTTGTATGTACCCTTATTCAAGCAAATAACGAATTGAATTGAATTGAATTGAATTGAATTGAAAAATAATAATCATAGGTGCGACATTTGAGGAACATATTTCACTCCTACTTAAAGTTCATCAGAAACTTTCTTATGCTGGTCTAACCATTAACTTTGAAAAGAGTCAATTCTTTCGCAAAGAACTGAAATATCTTGGCTACATAGTAGATGAGCAAGGATTGCGGGCTGATCCCAGTAAAATTGAAGCGATTCTAGCTTACGCTGCTCCTACCTCTAAAAAAGAAGTAAGAAAATTTTTAGGTACGTGCAGTTGGTTTCGCCGATTCATACCTAATTTCAGTACTATTGCTTCACCACTCTGTAAATTAACGTCATCTGGAAAAAAATCTCCAAAAAAATTTGTCTGGAATGCTGAGGCTGACTCTGCTTTTGCTAAATTAAAAGAATGCTTGACTACAACACCAATACTATCTTGCCCTGACTTTGACTATCCATTTTCCGTTCACTGCGACGCTTCTAACTTTGGGATAGGTGCTATGCTGACTCAGGAAAAAGACAATAAAGAAGTTGTTATTGCATATATGAGTAGATCTCTAAACAAGCATGAGCAGAATTATTCAACTACAGAACGTGAGACTTTAGCTGTCATTACTGCACTTGAGCATTGGCGTTGTTATCTTGATAACGGTAAACGATTTACAGTATACACTGACCATGCAGCATTAAAGTGGTTCCAAAATTTGTCTAATCCTTCTGGCAGATTGGCACGATGGAGTCTTCGTCTGTCTTGTTTTAACTTCGACCTAAAACATAAAAAAGGAAAAGAAAATGTTGTCCCAGACCTTCTGTCGCGTCATAAAATACCCGATACTGCTATTATTGGTGGTGTTGAACCCATAACTAGAGACAATGCATCACAATTGGAACTATATAATAGACTTTTTACTAACTGTCGAGATAATCCTGATGCTTATCCAAATTACAAAATTCTCAACAATAATTTATACCGTTATAATAACTCACCTGATTATCTAAATGAAGATTTTGCTTGGAAAGAAGTTCCACTTCCCTCTGAGAGAATGAATCTCATCAAAACTTGCCATGGTGACTCAGAAAGTAATCCCCATACTGGCATTTTCAAAACATACAAGAAGCTTTCTTTAAGATACTATTGGTCTGGTATGTTTAAAGATGTGGCTAAAATGTGTTCTTCTTGTGAAACATGCCTCTCTTATAAGCATTCGAATCATTCTCCATATGGTCCTATGGGTAAACCAAAAATTTGTTCAAGACCTTTTCAAAGCCTCTCATTAGATCTAATGGGCCCTTTTCCACTCACAAGACAACGTAATCAATTCATACTAGTGGTTACATGTTCTTTTTCAAAGTATTGCCTTATTTTCCCTATCAAGCGCGCTACATCTTCCAATATCATCATGTATTTGGAAAATAATGTGTTTCTGGTACACGGTGTGCCACAAACCATCATCATGGACAATGGTTCACAATTTCAATCTAATGAGTTTCAAAGTTTTCTGAATAAGTATAAAATTCCTTTTATATTTTATTCACCTCGATACTGCCCTCAAGTAAACCCCACAGAACGGTATAATAGAACAATTATCACCGCACTTTCACAGTTGGTCGGAGATGATCACCGTTCATGGGACAAACATTTGCAGAAAATCCAATAGATAGATAGATAGATAGATAGATAAACTCTTTATTGAAACACACAAATTATAAATATATAATGCACTCAACAGTTCTGTAAATTCTACAACTGGGTTTTCTCCATCCTTTCTGGTCTTTGGACGTGAAACCATACCATGTGGTTCACTATACACTAACTGCTCCAACCTGGATAATTTCATTTTTCTTCCTCGTGACATCTACGCCGCTAATTTAGGATTATTATCTAACATCTTCGATAAAGTACAGGTTGCATTACACACTGCACACACAAAAAATGCTGCTCATTACAACACGAGACACACCTTTAAAGAGTTCAACGTTGGCGACACAGTCTGGCGTAAAAATTACGTCCAGAGTAACGCTGGTGCATATTTCAGTTCAAAGTTGGCTCCCAAATATGTCAAATGCACAGTTGTTGAGAAGCTCTCACCTCTCGTCTTTATTTTAGAGGATCCTAACGGCTTAAGAGGAAAGTGGCATGTAAAAGATTTTAAAGTGTAAATAGTGTAGCGGTCGTATTCTGTTTTTTTTCTCTAAATTGTATACTTATTCTGTAAATAGCTTTAGCGTATATTATTTTTGTATTGTACAAGGAAACTAGACCCTTTCGGCTTATTTTTTTTAAATCCATTTTACAAACGTTATTTTTTTTCACTCTTTTTGTTTTATCCTTTAACACGAGTCGTGTGGGTAAGAAGCCATTGTGTTTACTCATTTTTTTTTTATACTTTCTTAGTTGCACATGTTGTTACTCTAATCTTAATTTCCTTGCAATTTCTTAAATACAAGGTTCTTGAATATTAATTTCCTTGACGTCTTCAATACCCAAGGGTGTGTGTAATATTCTTAAAGAGCGGTACACAACTCGTTAAATAAGCCTTTGTGTTGTACATTTTCTTAATTGTAAATACTTATTATCTTTACTCGGGTTTTCAAAAAGGTGCGGATAACGACACCTAATTAAAAAAAATAAGCCTTCGTTATGTATAATGAATAGTTCCTTGTGGAGTATGCGTCATCAAATATGTGAACCATATCCCCTAAGTATGTTTGTGAGCGAGTAAAAGAAGAAGTGCAAGATTTAAGTATGAAAGAGCAAGGTTTTATTCCTAACCTTCAAAATTTTCAATGGAGTTGAAAATTTTCTGGGGTCGTGGGGGAAATATGTAATGCTACATGTATGTATATATCATAATATATTACCTGGTTTCTATTATTCATTCACAACTTTCACATCACAGCACTTGACAGTCCTTTTCACAGTAATTTAAGCACAAAAAAACTTGATTTTTCTCAAAATTTTACATCACTTTATCGATTTTGCGCGCGGGTCACGGGCCCGATTTCTAGACACGACTGCTCGGATGGCAGTTGTTTTGAAACTGTTTTTTTTGTTTCGAATTTATTTTCTCTTCAAATTCATATTTTTCTTTTTCTACTGTCAATTTCAGTGAGGTATTTTATAGTTTGGCCATGATTGTATGTATTTTGACTCTAGATTTATTTTTTTACTATTCTGTATTCAAAATTTTGAAAACTGCAAAAATCTAGAACCTTGGAATGCTAGCGAGGTTTCTTTAGAAAAGCTGTCGCTATGGAATGGCAGTCTCAATTTACTCCTCGAACGGGGAACACTAAATTGATATAAGGCCATTCCCGGGCCAGGCAAGGCCCGGGAACTCAAGAACGCCTTCAAAAACCATCTTTGGCTATCCAACACCAAAATTGTGAAGTGAATCTCCATCTACGTCAATCGCTGCGCCACGACATATCCATTGTCAAATCGCCGATCGCCGAGCTACATCCGCTACAGCCAGTCGCGAAACTACGACGAATCTATCGCCGAGAGCTGATCGCCGAAACTACATCTGTTGTCACCGTCGGCCGCCGTATCTACCACGACGAATCTATCGCCGAGCGTCAACCAGTGAGACGACCGGCTTGCCTTTTTCAAACATTGAGTGGCAATATAACTTCATCACCATGTTCCGGCCCGTCGTCCGTCAAAGCTTTGACGACTAATACCTGCGTGTCTCCTGCTCCTGCATCTTGAATCTGAGCTGCGTAATAATACTTCATCGACGGTGGAAGGACGAGAATCTTCTTCTGGATCCAGAAGCTAATAACTGAATGAGCTAGCCGCTGAACTCTGGAAGTCGGACAAACTAAAGGCAACGAATTCCTCAGTCTCTATAACGACAGTGGGCCTTGTTTGAATAAAGACCCGGAAGTGGGCCTTGTTTGTTTGAAGACCCGGAAGTGGGCCTCGTTAAAGACCGGAGCGGGGCTTTGTTTATCTGAAGACCCGGAAGTGGGCCTTGTTTGGATCCAATAACATTCTAATTCTACCGTGATAACTTGTAGGCCGTAAACAACTTAAATTTCGCGTTCTTCCGCATCATCTAGAGACTCTTTTTTTTGCTTTCTACAAAGCTTGTAAAATTTACGAAAATAAATATCTGTTACCAATTCCTTTTTTTCTCTTCAGCTCTTAGGATCCTGTCAACCTAGGCACTGTTTAGGTAGGGGAGGAGCTGCTCATTAACTTGTAGCGTTCCATTCTACCTTTTTCACGAAAGGAACGGATGTAACGTGACAGTATAAACCGGAACATTTTTGTAAACTTTTTCTAGATTTCATTGGAAGTTTTAGGATTCACTTAATAAATAATTACACTTTTATTAATTAAGTAATTATGAAGTTACAAGGTTTTAAAAATATTTTTAGGGATGGGGGTTTGTTAACTTGTTACTATAAGAAATGAATTATTTTTATCAACGATAGGCTAACATTTGACCACGGTCCACGGAATTATAAATGAGTAATCAAAATGCTTTGTACGTATACTAAGAATCTCTGCCATATTTTGACGGACCCGATAGCTCAGTTGGTAGTAACCCTGCCTTCTGAACTGAGAGCCGTGGGTTCGATTCCTACCCAGGACAAACATTTGTGTGATGAACATAGATGTTTGTTCTGTGCCTGGGTGTGATATTGTATTCTTTGTATGTATTTACAAACAAAAAGTAAGTATTATGTATCCGTTATCTGGTTACCATAGTACAAGCTATGCTTAGTTTGGGGCTAGATGGCGCTGTGTGAAATGTCCGCACATATTTATTTATTTATTTTATTTATATTACGGATGCCGTGTTTCTATGCGTCTAGTTATACGATGATAACTAGACGCATAGAAACGATGATATCTGCTAGATAGATTTCTATAAGAAATTATAGGTGTCGCTTTGAGTAATTCTGTGGTGTGTAGAACACAGTTAGTCTATGTTTTTTTAATACATAACTGTTTCTGTTTCTTTTATATACGTACCTACATGCCATAATGATTCTATTATGTTTATTTAATTGTATTATAATACGTTGTATCAAACCACTTGCTTTGATATTGCTTCAGAAAAAAATATCTAAAAGCAAAATCAATATTAGTATTAACTCAAAACACTACGGAACCACTCATGCAAAAAAATTACTCAACTATTTTATTCCAAAAAAGAGCACCTAAAAACCCAAATAGAATCCAACATTGAAACACAATTGGAATAAAAGTATTGTGGGCAGGTGCTCGAAACGCGTGAAATTGCAAGTGGTTTGGTTGCGTACAATGATTTTATTTTATATTCGCTTTAGTTTCCGCAGTCAATAGGTTAAAGTTAGAATAGAAGCCTATTTTCTCACAGGGAGAGCGAGTGTAAGAGCGAGTGCAAATTCTGCATGTATTTTGAAAAGTCAAAAAAGGTTAATAAAACGCAATAACTATATTTTCTGATGGATATTCAGACATTAACCTATGAGGTTCACAAATGAGTTAATTCCATCAATCAAACCAGCTAACCCAAAGGCTATCAAAACATAACCTTACCTATATCTAAAACAATAGGTACAAAACAGAAGCAGAACTTCAAACAAAGCACACGCACGTCTGGCGTAAAGGCCTCTCTGTTGCGTATCTAACAAACCGTATAGCGTATGCTGTTTATGGAAAACGAGTCAGTATCAAAAGTCTCAATAGTAAATGATCATTATATTTAGGCTGAAGTAGCATAGGCGCCATATAATGCCCATAGAGGTGGAGGAAGAGATGGCTCATAGAAGACCACTTTGAGCGGCTATAATATTTGCTTCTTAGTTTAACGTTGTAACTATGTGTTCAAATCGCGAAAATCTAAGAAATACTATTTGCTTCTTGCAAACCAATGGTTCTCCAGCAGGTTGTCAAGGTCCTAACCTTACACTAATCTTCTCGAGGAAGGTGTCATCATTTCTTTTTGTAATTTTATAAATATCTTTAATACCCACTACATCAACTGATACTGAAAAACGATAATTACTATTACTTAATTATATCATAATATCATATTGAATTTTGCAAATAAAGGAAATTATTTATACTTAAATACAGTACCTATAGGTAACCTACGTATTATGTAGCCAAAAATATCGTTGTTTTTTTTTTTAAATTTATGTATAATACGTCAGCTCGCCGTCATGTTCGTTCGAAGCTCAGTCGCTGTTTTACAGGTCGCATGGCGTCCATAGAATACAAATTGCCCGTAACATCTCATTTTGCTCTTATGACGTGTATGATCTTTTATGTTACGGGCCTCGACTCGTTAGAAGTTCGTTATCTTAACAATATGCCTGGAAGTACTTATTTCATAATGCAAGAAACTGCGCCAATGTTTTGAACTTAGTATATAATAGTGATGCATTAATTAGCATTCGCATTCATTTTTAGCATGTGAAAACTCAATTAGCATTTCGAAAATTTAATGTAGTTGCGAAATTCTGTGAAATATGAAATGTCATTTCAATTAATTTAGTTCATTTTGAATTTAATTTTTAATATAAAGTTTCATTTCATGTTTCGTTTCATTTTTCATTTCTTTGTCATTTCATTTTTCATACAATTTTTCATTTCATTTTTCATTTCAATTTTCATTTCATTCTAGCAAATAGCATAGCAATAGCAATTAGCATGCTAAGACTCGTGAATTAGCATGTTTATGAAATTTACGCAAAATCGCATAATTGCCATCGCTAGTACATAACACGATCAGCACGCTTGACAGGCGTCTTGAACCTGAAGATTAAGAAGATTTTATTCTGAAGATTTGAACGTACTGAGGAGGAAAATACTGTTGCCCATTGTGATTTGTGATTCATTTTGGTAATCAATTATGTTGCGCTAATCTGAAACCCAGATCAAATTCCCTAAAATATTATTTGTCAATTGCACAATAAAATGTACAAAAAGGTAACTATTATAATATCTGTGGTACAAAAAGAGGTGCTGATTGACAAAACAAATTAGCTAAAAGGTAATTTGTTGTTTACTATGATTTTTAAAGAATGCACTTGTGTCAGCTGTTTTCTTCAAAGTAGTTCCAAGTTCACTTCGCAAATCGTCAAAGGTAGAGTTCTTTTCCAGCAGGAGACGTAAGTTAGTCTTATAAAATAAAATAAAAAATGCTAAAATACGGCTACATTTCCAGGCAGCATCCAACTTTTCACTGATAGTGACCTTTTTGTTTTAGGTAGATTTCGATAAAAAAAATATCTTTTGTTTAAATTGTTATTTAAGTATGCATCAATCAATCGCAAAGTGTAGAACACAGTCAAGAGAAAGGAAAAAGAGGGTGGAAGTTCGAACTGTGCTTTCTCTTTGATCTAGATTAATTCCACTAAAAAATAAATAAATTTATATTTGGCTGGTAATTACCACTATATTTAATATTATATTATTTAAATATTATATTATTTAATATTATATTATTAATATTATATTTAAGCAGGTATATTACTAAAATTATTTAGTAAGTTTATAAGGTATTTTATTTATGTAGTTATGCTTGTGCACCCCGTCTTTAACCGCTTCAACAAATCCTCTCCATCCAAAGGTTGCCTGGAAGAAATCGCTTTTAGCGATAAGGTCGCCCATTGTAACACGTTACTGTAAAATTTGTTATTCTTCTTCATTGTATCATTTTTTGATGTGTGTGCAATAAAGTGTTTATCTATCTATCTATCTATCTATCTACCACACAGAACTACATAGAATCGCTCGAAACTCATGCCCAAGACAGTTAAATAACTCAAATGAAATATTTATCATTTGTATTTCTTATATGAAATTACTATGACTATGACTATTTCTACTGTACCACTCGAGCTTCTTCTAGCCAACAAAAAATACTCAAGTTTTTAGTGCATATCCAGTGCACATAAGGCACGCTCCAGGTGGTGCTCTGTGTGGTGCCTATAGGCAAATCTAACTGTGCAGTGATTTGAAATTGGTGTAATATAAAATCTTGTATATGGGAGCACAGTGCATACTTCAAAAAACTTTTAACACTTTTAGTTGGTTGAACCATGGTTGAACCATTACTTCTTTTCGAACACACAACCTATCAGAAAATTCTACACTGACATGCTTCTGATATGTTATGAAATTAACAGGTTAGGACATAAAAAACTGATTGCTATATGAAAAAGTTTTTGGGGGTTACAAAATATGTCACTGCAGAGTTACCTTTACCAGAATCTATAAAATGTTCTGCAGTGGACGTTTTCAGGTTGTCGATGATTCAATGCACATATTATTATTATGTTCAAGATTAATATTTTTTTAGAGACTATGAAAGAAATCTACCGTTTCGACTAGAGTCTCCGTCATCAGCATTTTTTAAAACTCCTTAGAACTTTCTTTACCCCAATGTAATTTAGGAACCTATTCCATCTAATTTAAGAAGTAAGGCACAATAATTTGCACGGGTTCAGACATTTGCCTACATTTTCTCCTCGTTTATAGAGAATGGATATGCCGTTTTCCTTAAAAATGTTTTAAATTGTGAATTTGAAAATGAGGGTGCATTGTCGTTTTTTTTCCTAGGAGATATTTGCAAATGAAAGTTAGAAAATCATTTTTAATCAATTTTCTTCAAACAGTTTCTTTTGGTTGTAGGAACAAGCCAAATTTAATCACCTGATAGTTTTTGGTTGTGTTGGTCGAAATCAGGGGCAAGACGACTTATAAGACGCTGTGGCCAACATTTTTACTTATTGCATTGCTTGTTTGCCGCCTGCAGGCTATAGATGCGTGTTCACTAACGTAACTAGCCTGCCTGACGTGGTATAAGGGTCCAACCTGCACCGGGAGTCACTGGCACTGGCGTAAAAATGAAACAATTAATTCCCCAATTTAAACTATCGAATTTATTTGCGCACAAACCCCCAGAAGCTAAAACGTTTACCCCGGTCGGCCAGTGCGCAGTAACTGGACGACCGCCTATCATACATCTCGCTCGCACACCAAACTGCTGACATACGATCCGTTCACTCTACATGTGTCCCTACAGTACACCCCCCCAAATTTTTCCAAAATTTTCTTAAAATACTTAACCTTACACTTATATTAATTACCCTACGCGCTACCGTACATTATTTCCTATCACTGCATTTTTTTTAGTGTTTATATTATAGGCGCCCGTTCTCATAACAATCGTAGGTGTCCGGTTACGTCTGGCTGGCCGCAGCCGCGTATCTGGTAGCGAGCCAGACTGCCCCTATATACTACACAAGACAAGACAAACAAACCATTCTGCACATAATAATTTTTTACAATCACCGATACATTAGAATTTAAATTTTTAGCACATACACAATTGACACTTCACTACAAAATTTTGGTTTATACTTGTTGCACTTGTTGTACTTGCGTATTTTGGAATTTTAGGATTGCATTTTCCATTTGTTTTTGTAGCCAACCGCCGATGGTGGCATGGCATTTTCCACAGCATTGACACAATATAATGGCGAAAAGTAGCAACCCGATGATCCCCAATATTATCCCATAATTATAAATATGATTTTCCATGCTAGTAAAATCAGCCTGGTTCGCACCATTCTGGGCTATTATAATTTCTTCATTTTTACTGTAAGACTTGCCCATGGTTAAAATAATTTTGAAAATGTATGTATTAAAATTTTTTTAATGAATTACTACTCTCTGTGCTTGATTGAGACAAGATGATGGAATGAATTTATAATGACCAACTTGGCTCCCAAAACAGATCTCTATTAATGCAACTTTTACAATTTATATATGTACTGACCTCAATAATAAACTGTTACCTACTTAGAATTATACAAATCGGCAAAACAACTTCCTATGCTAGAAATAGCAATTATGCTCATGTCATAGTTTGACCTACTAACTATTACTACTACATGTTACACATATTGAGTTAAGACCCGTATTTATAGTGCGTCTTATTCACAGTTATTTCAATTATTACAATTTAACAACATGGTATGTTTTCACCATACTTAAACCGCCGAATAAATTGTTATTACTATTACATTATACAATACCGTACATTAGCCTATTACTATATGCCTAACTAACTATTATCTCACTAATATTATGTTGATGCCAACTCAGCGTAATCAATTACCGTTGGACTGTGTATAGTTTCAATTCTCGAGAGTGCGTCAGCAATTGCATTATCGTCTGCCTTGACATACCTAATGCCCGTCGTGAACTCGCTAATAAACAATAACTGCCTTGCACGTCTAGGTGTTTCGCAGTTGGTTTCAATTCGATTGAATGCAAACGTTAACGGTTTGTGATCGGTGAAAATTGTCAACTCTCTTCCTTCATACATAAATCTGAAATGTTTCATAGCTAAAAATATTGCCGTAAGCTCCCTATCATACGTGGAATACTTTTGTTGAGCTGTAGTAAACTTCTTCGAAAAATACCCTAGAGGCAACCACTTACCTTCTACCCACTGCTGTAATACTGCTCCGGCACACGTGTCTGACGCATCCGTCATAAGCGATAATGGTACCTCGCCAACTGGGTGTGACAACATGACCGCATCTTTTAATCTGTTTTTACATTGTTTAAATGCTTCATCTGACTCGATGTTCCACACGATTTTAGTCTTGTCCTTTTTCTTTGCATTACTAAGAAATCTGTTCAGAAGAGACTGTTGATTCGCTGCGTGTGGAACACTGGCTCGATAGAAATTTATCATACCTAAAAATCTCCGTAACTGTTCTACCGTTTCTGGTCGAGGATATTCCACTATGGCCTTGACCTTGTGTTCAAGTGGTTGTATACCGTCGGTCAAAACCTGGTAGCCCAAAAATTCAATAGTTTCTTTACCAAACTCACATTTTGACAAATTTATAGTTATGCCGAAATAAGCAAAACGCTCAAATACTTTACGTAAGTGCTCTTTATGACTCTCTAATGAGTCACTTGCAATTATGACGTCATCGATGAAACTAAATAAGAAATCTAATCCCTCAAGCACTGTATTGTTCATATACCTCTGAAAGGTTTGACTAGCTGTCCTCAAACCAAAATTTAGCCTCAAAAATTCATAAAGCCCAAATGGCGTTATCACGGCGGTTTTTTTTACATCCTCTGGCGCGATTTTGACAAAATGATAGGCCTTATTTATATCTAGCTTCGAAAAAATTTTCTTACCTGCCAGTATATAGGTGAAATCGTGCAGTCTTGGAACAGGGTAGCGGTCCGGTTTGGTGATTGCATTCAAACGCCTGTAGTCACCAACAGGTCTGATGTCCCCATTTTTCTTCGCGACGACATGCAGCGGACTGGCCCACTCGCTCTTTGACGGCCTGCATATCCCCATTTCCTGCATTAACTTAAATTCTTGTTTAACCTTATGATACCTGTCTGGCGGCAATGGCCGCGCTTTCGCATGCACTGGTGGACCCGTGGTTTCAATGTGGTGGTAAACATCACGATCTGAATCACGGTCCATATTTTTGAATGAAACCGGTTTAGTTATATCTGGAAACTCTGCCAACAGATCAACGAACGGATGGTTACAATCCACTGTGGTGATTGACGACTCATCGTAAGTAGTTATGCTGCCAAGCGTCATCAAATTTGTTTCCTTATCTATAAGTTTCCGCGCACTTAAATCTACCACTAGCATGTGATGTTCCAAGAAATCCGCCCCTAATATCGGTTGAGTGACGTCCGCTATTACAAAGGTCCATCGATATGGACGCCGCAAGCCTAAATTTAAATTTAATGTCCTAACACCAAATGTCTTTATTTCACTACTATTTGCCGCGAACAATTTATAGTCTGTGCACCTACTAGATAATTTTTGCTTCTGAGTAGCAGGGACAACCGAGATATTTGCTCCAGTGTCTACCAAAAACTTCAGTCCATTTTCCCTGTCATACACTGTGAGGCGGTGATTGTTAGCCGGCACAAAACGCCCCCCCGTCGATTGCACCGCACCTAGTTTCCCGACCGCGGTTTCCATGCGCAGGGCTCCTCGCATCTCGTTGCCCTGCTTCGGTACCGGAAATGCCATCTACAGAGCCAGTCTGGATCGTTCGGCGTCCTGGATTGTGACCTGGA
Organism: Ennomos erosarius; assembly: GCA_963580505.1. Classification (NCBI taxonomy): domain Eukaryota; kingdom Metazoa; phylum Arthropoda; class Insecta; order Lepidoptera; family Geometridae; genus Ennomos; species Ennomos erosarius. The sequence continues at coordinate 1,429,465 of OY757000.1, forward strand.
ACGCCCTCTGTAGCCTCCCTGTCCACGCTCACGCCCTCTAAAGGTACTGCGACGATGCTCACTCACCTCCGCCCGCAGCGATGCAACTTCCAGATTTAATTTATGCATTTGCACCAACACCTCCCCATACGGAAACTGGCCACAGGCCGCCGGTGAGCTGCTGACTTGTGCTATTTCACCTCCACGCATACTTTCCATAATTTTGTCTGCAATGTTTGCCAAGTTTTCGAGGGTCTGGTCTTGGCTCACTGCTAGAACTGCTCGAACTGACGTGGGCATGCGCGCCACCCATAGCTGGTGTAAGGTCTGTTCTGATATCTCCGCGTTGCGCCCCACATCTCGCATACGCCGCAGGAGCTGTGATGGTTTCTGCGCCCCAAGCTCCATTTCACTCACTAGCTTCTGAAATTGACGCTCAGCACTCTCCTCATACACTTGCAACAATCTTTCTTTCAAGGCCTTAAATTTATTCGTCTCCGGTGGCTTCAACAAAATATCGCTGACCTGTTGCAAGGCATCACGATGCAACTTAGCCACCACTATGTTAAACTTTGCCTCATCGCTTTGTTTCTGCGGCCCAAGGATACTTTCCACCTGCGCAAACCATAACCTTGGCATTTCGGCCCAAAACTCAGGCAACCGCGATTGCAGCGTAATCGCCGCTACCTCCGAACTCGAGTCATTCGATAAAGACATACCCGATTTTTGTACTGCCTCATTACACACACTGTCCGAAGATCTATTTGGCGTTTGGAACATCACTGCACTGTTTATCTTTGTCCGAGCCCACACTTAACAAACGATTCCGCACTACACTTATCTAACCGGTGAAGTTGACCTTTGAACCCTTACACGGCCAGGCACGGCGTAAATGAGGGAGTCACCACTTTGCCGCCTGCAGGCTATAGATGCGTGTTCACTAACGTAACTAGCCTGCCTGACGTGGTATAAGGGTCCAACCTGCACCGGGAGTCACTGGCACTGGCGTAAAAATGAAACAATTAATTCCCCAATTTAAACTATCGAATTTATTTGCGCACAAACCCCCAGAAGCTAAAACGTTTACCCCGGTCGGCCAGTGCGCAGTAACTGGACGACCGCCTATCATACATCTCGCTCGCACACCAAACTGCTGACATACGATCCGTTCACTCTACATGTGTCCCTACACTTGCATTATTACTTCAATATTACTTCAATATTACTTCAATATTACTTCAATATTACTTCAATATTACTTCAATATTACTTCAATATTACTTCAATATTACTTCAATATTACTTCAATATTACTTCAATATTACTTCAATATTACTTCAATATTACTTCAATATTACTTCAATCATACATTGACCAATGACATAAAAGTAAGAATACTTTAATATTGCAGAGCCAGAGCAGTTTTGATGACGTCACGTTAAATCGTTCACTCAAATACAACTGTCATGTCATAACGTTAATCATGTTGACACCGACCTGTGACAGTGATAACGCTATTTATTAAAATGTAGACGTTTCGTTCTTGCGCCGGAATACTTTAAAAGTTCATGGTACGAATTCGAACAATATTATTGTAACCTTCAAGCATTACTGTCACGAACCATGATGGTTTTGTATTAGTTTGTGGTAGGGCTGCAGAGCACAAAAAATGTCGTTTAGCAAAAGCAAAGCGAGGAGCGAAGCATCATTTTTGGTGCATTGCAAAATATTTGCTACGAGCGCACGTAGCACGTAACCAATTCGCGTAGCTTAACTACACCGTAGTGCTCGTAGCACCTCTACGATACTATGAAATGACGGGCAATATGTTAGTGGGTTGGTAGGACATACAAAAGTGAACCATAGGTACTAAAGGTTCCCGGAGACTACCTCACGCCATCTACCAGGAGTTGTCCGAACTAGATGAGGCTAAAGCTTGGTTCAAACTCTGACACGTGAGCTGATGCGTGAGCTTGGTGTGGTGGTTGGTTATGGTTCTGTAAATAATTTTAACTGAAGTTACTAGATGGCGCGTTTTTTAGTTTAACAACTTAGCTAAGTTACGCCAAGTTCACATAGATGGTAGCACCACTATGATTTCAAATTTCAAATGACATCGTAAATAGCTACCTCGCGACGAAAAATCAAATACCGATAACTGCCAGCATTATATTCCATGCAAAATAAGACTGCGTAAAAAGCAAAAAGACTACGAGGGCATTTTGACTAAAACGCACTCTAAAATGCAGAATGACTAAAATCACAATGACTAAAATGCAGAAAGACTAAAATCCACAAAGGCTAAAATGCAGAAAGTCTACTGCAGAAAGGCGCTTGGCCGGTCATTAATAATCATCCCTTCATCACCACACATGAAACAACGTAAAATCGGTTGTACCCTTCATTAAGTACCCTTAACTGTGCAGGCGTGCAGAGAAATGATTGATGAGTTGCCTCTAATTGGTTGGTCCAGGGTGCGGGTAGCCCGAATTTAGGAGACGGGGACTAGTTGTCTTGTGGTCCAAGTAAAAGACGATAAGCTTTTAAAAACTTTTTGAATCATACACAGGGTCAGATTGCCAAGTGTTTTTTATTGTTTGATAGGTTTGCGTTTCACCAGGTGAGATAGACCTCACCTGAAAGCAAGTGATGATGTGGTCTTGAATGTAACACGCTTGCCTAGAAGATTATTATCTGTTCACTCTCAATTTGAAGACTTTAAGGTTGTAGTTTTCGGGAAATACAGACACCGGCAAAACGTTCCGACCTGTTATCTAAAATCGGCTATTCATGGAGGAAATCGGTCACTTCATAAGATCAGTCATTTCATGAAAAGATCGGTCATATCATGAGGACTTTAAGGCCTCAGAGTGCGTTGGCTAGGATGGGTTAAGGTCCAACTCATGCAAAGTACCTACTTCATTTAACGATTATGACTAATCAATTTTCTTATTTTATTGGAGACTGCCATGATATGTCTGGGCCACTTCACGTACCCGAAATTGGATAGTGGATTTTTACATAAGACGTCAGATAATGGGTTATCAGGGAGTGAAATATGGGAAAGCAACCGTGCTAGGAATGCTGATATAGCACCAAACTGTCTGGGCACAGATATTATAATAATATACTACTAGTCTGGGTTAAAAACTGACTTTTACTATAGGCTGTCATTTTTGGAAGTCATCTAAAAATCTTTTCTAGTAAATTTTTTTTTTTCGACAATGATTGAATTATATAATATGATGATAGAGAAACGCTATAGCTTATCGTTTGTACCAAGCAATGAGACACTCACGTCAGCTACAATTTGAATGCAATCAGCCAATGGCAAACGGATATTATGCAGCACGATTTGATTATTTAACATGGTGTACCTATTTGGATTTTAGTTTACGATAAAGGTCATGTAAAGTTTCTTTTCCTGTAGATTTTCTCGTAGGTACTGATAATTATTCAAGGAGCCATACCAAATTACATTTTCGTGTAAATCGCGCTATGAGGTAATGTGGTGTGGCTGCGCAATTCAATTGAAAACCTAAAGCACCCTTAAGTAAATTCCTACAAATAAAAATAAAAATTATAACAAAAATTGAGACAAAATTGGCAGGCGCCGTTCCCTCATTCCCTAACCCAATATCACCATCCACCAAAAGTTCACATCAATAGCCCAGATTTATTTATTCCTATACAAAAAATAGTTTATAATATGCCATAGCATGGCTTGTCAGTTATAATAATGAATTTTGTACACAAAGTATCACAAAGATGCCCTCAAAAGAGCATCTTTGTGATACTTTGTGATTCGGCCCTACCAATGCTTTCTAAATGCCCGTGCTAGACCTGAGAGTTTCAAGACATAGAAAAAAATAATAAACTGATAAAATTATAAAACTTAATTCAGCTCAAAAATCTATTACTTTCTTCTTCCGAACAAATTCAATAACCGTCATTGATTCAATGGCTGGCAAAATCCGGGTATTTATATAGCGGCTAACGCTGAAAAATTGACGTTATAACGGAGAAACTGTTTTCATGGGGGCAGTTCACACCATATCGGCTTTTACAACTGACATCAATAATAGCCGGTTTATAAGTATGTCCTGCTTATCATTATCGATAATTTGATTATTATAATAGGTATACCTTATTAATATTCGTAAGTAACTACATTATGTTGGTACCTAACTATGAATTGTATACTTAACTATGAGTATTTTATTAAAAGTAAGGTAAATTTAAATAACACCCAACAATCACTACATAGATCCTGGACCCTAACAAGGGTTCCCTTTATCTAGGTAGAGACTACAGGAACTACAAGGACCATTGCTCCCAAAACACGAAGATGATGTAGACAAAAATATTTCAACATTTTACCTTTTTGGCTTTTTAAGATGTTTGTAAAATGGATTGATCCTGGATGTGACTTTGTGTAAACGAGCTTGGTAAAGCGTTCGTAACGGCAAAATGGCGGAACTGCGTGAGGTGATTGCTGCTATAAATTATAGCGACCGCAGACATTGCGGTCTACGTATCGAGGAACGCAGTGTGCGGTCGTATTGTCAGCGAAATACAAACGGAGGGGATTCATACCTTTTAATACATCATCATCAGCTGCGAATGCAAGATGCAAGTAGCCGTGCTTCGGAGGGCACGTTAAGCCGTCGGTCCCGGCTGTTGTCGTAAGACAATAGTCGTTAAGCCAAAAGCCTTCGGGCGGCCTAAAAATTCTGACACCAGGGCTGACCATTTGCCTACACGAGAAGAATAAGAAGCCGGTAAAAGTGGTGCTCTAGGGGCTCCCAATCCCCAATTGACTTTGGGTATTCCCAAAGTTAATGCGCTAAGTAGTTGACTTCTAAAAACATGCCAGAGTAACATTTACATCCACTTCTTAGGTTGCTTCTTCTATTTAACGAAAAGTTATCTTAACAGGCAGTTAATAATATGTCCTTTTCCCTTCCTCTGCCACCTTCCCTTCACTCCCACTCTCATACACCTTTCATGCGATGGGGAAAGTATACAATAGCATCGTACCCTGGAACTACGCGCTTAAAAAAGTGGTTTTCTAGGCTCATCAGCGGGCAGACATGTACTGTTGAACATGGAGGCTTATGTTGTGAATAACGTAGAAGAGAAACCCTATTTCTAACCTCTTATAGCTCGTCTTGGTGGCGAGCGAGGAGATGATGCCGGGTGTAGTCGAAGTAAACCTACCGGATCTATTCCACAGTCTTATAATTGCCGTTCAGTAAAACACGATATTTACACCACACAATTTGGCTCTCCAGCCACACGAGCTATTTAATACAATTTAATTACAAATAAATTCGCGGAGCGACATGTGCGCTCGCGGCGATAAGGAACCAGAAGATTTTCACCGTGACGCCAGAGGGCGCTGCCGAACTATGGAATCCGTTCCATAGTTCGTTCTTAATATTAAGAATAGAATAGAATAGAATAGAATAGCGTTTATTCAACTTCACAATAAGTAACACAATACACAATAAAAAACAAAAAGTACAAACCAGGATCTTAATTAAGTTTTACATCATACTGTGCATATTAATTATTAAAAAATAAATTTAGTGTTGAAGCTGAAAGAGCGTTCAGCTCAGCATAAATGTCAAGTGCCTACCGGTACCAGACGCTGATTTTCAGCTGAAACCCCGCGGGTGGATAATTCTTTTCAGACAAAATATTACTAAATTTATAACAATTAAGTGATTTATAATATATTAAATATCATATTACATATATAATTATATATATATATATATATATATACATATAACAAATAGCTACTCATACTTAATACACATAACACTAATATAAACCTTATAATATAATGATAGGATCGTTTACAAACGAACAAGATTAGGTACACAAATTAATAACAAAACCTACACACGTACCTATATAAAATATACAACAAAATTTAAGCTGCATACAATAATTATTAATCATAATTATTACAATATAGTGGCGCGTACACACGCCACACTCTCATACGCGGACACACCGCAACGTTCTGCATCATTGAAACGACCATAAACTTTAGCACCTCCGGAATCCAAAAGTTGACACGCACGCACACAACCCGAATTCGTGTGTATTTTTCAACGTGACATTTCTGGAGTTGTGATTTCAGACTTTTACAGAGTAGTATCAAGTTTTTTTTTTATTATAGCTAACTTTAATAATTTTATGATTTTCCTATTGTTTAGTAGTTTATGACATAAATTGTATATAAATGCGGGTAATGTATCATTTCCAGCAATCGAGACGTCTTCAGTCAAATCTAATTATGACTGATTTTCACGCTCAATATTATAAACAGCTCAGAAGTAGAATAATTAAATAAGTCAGTAATTGGTAATTTCATGACATGACACTTTCAATTTAGCAACGAGGATAATACAACAGATACTTCAGAGTACTTGCCATGAGCGTCGCCGAGAACAGAATGCTCGTCTCACTCTTTAGCTATATTTATACTGAATCACCGGGGGCATTCCGTCAGAATGACGCAGTGGGAGTCATTAAACAACTGTTTATTGGATTTAATTCGAAAATAATTTAGAAGAAGTTTAAAAATATGTCAGTTTCGCAAAATATGGCTAACAATATTAGTTTTGATAAGTTTTGAGTTTGAGTTCTGTTATTTGTGGCGACCACGAACCGGAAGACGCAGCGTACGTCGGCGCCCTATTAGGTGGACCGGCTGGTCAGTACTACGGGGAGCCAATGGATGCAAGGGGCAAGCAGCTGCTCCAAGTGGTGCTCTTTGGGGCATGCCTAGGTTCAGCAGTGGACGTCATCAGCCTGATGATGATGATGATGACATAATAAGTAGGTAATTAATCTACCTAATCTGCTTTGACTTCATCTATAGTAAGGAAGAAGTGCACGTAATCATAACACTAATAAAAGCGAGTTTGTATGTGTGTATGATTGTTACTGCTTCTTGCTGAAACGGCTAGATAGATTTGGATGAAATTTGGAAAAGAGATAGCTTAAACATTGGGTTAACACTAAGGCTTCTTATTATCCACGGGTGAAACCGCGGGGTGCAGCTAGTTCTTACTATATAAGTCAAATCATGTTCTAAAAAGCTCTCTTCATGAAGAGAACTTTTCATATGAAAATAACATTGCATTTGGGAAAGGTTCGGGCTCGAAATTATTGTCAACCGTCTGACAATCCAACTTTTTTGTTATGAATATAAAGGAAAGCTTTTCTTCGAAATATTCAAGTAATCTGCCAAAGGTGTGCGGCATAATTCTTTAGGTAATCTTATTTATTTGTACGCCACCTGCTTCCTAAAAAGTAACTGGTGGATTTTTAGATGAGAAATCTCAAGGAATAATTCTTAGCGACTCTAAAGTTAAACTAAGGAGGGAATGGTCCGACCACAGAGCATTGAAACACGCATGGTTTTTTTTGCTCTGTAGATACGCAAAACGACAACAGGGTGTGTATTTTTTTATTACGACAAATTAATATTTAAAAAAATTGGTGTAAAATATGTATTATAATTTTTATGTGCACATAACACAGACATCTAATACTAGACGTATAGATTAAATGTCTGTAAAGTATATTTTTTGTTCTCATGTAGATAAATGTGTGTGTACGAGACACTAGGCATAAACCCAAAAAGCTAAATAAAACATTGGAATAATGCATTGAGAACAAAGGACGACGTTTTGAAACGAGAAAATTTGATCGTGAATAATTTTCCTTTAGTTTTTTTTTTTATTACAGGTACGTGTCACTCGTGCGTTAATGTTGCTCTTGCATTCGCTTTCACGCATAAAATTAAAATCCGCCCTGGAACTCTAAACTCAAAAACAATGATTATAAAACACAACTTTCATGGTTGTTCACATGGACTTAATAATTTTATCCATGTTCTCATCAAGATCACCAGGGGTCCATTCGTGACACCACGCAGCATTGCACTGCTTGGCACTGCTTCTGTTTGTGTGTATATTGTTTTGTAATATCATTTATGTAGTGTAATGTTGTGTGTGTTACTGTCACGAATAAATGTATTTTCTTTCTTTCTTTATTTATACTCCAAATTATTTATTTAGAACATCATACAATGTGGTGTTCAAACGATTTCGTTCAGGAATGGGGGCTGACCCAACTGCATTGGACATCATATCGATAACTAGCGATAAGAGATTGGAAATCGGCTTGCAAATTAAATAGGTGAAAAGCGTTCAAAGTTTCGGTTACTCCTCAAAATTATTTTTAAATAGTAACGCTACAGAAAAAAAAGGTAGACCGACGATCTGGTGAAAACCACGGGGAGCCGATGGATGCAGGAGGCGAACGGCCGCTCAAGGTTGCGCTCTATGAGGGCGGCCTATGTTCAGCAGCGGACGTATTCAGGCTGTTAATGATGATGACAGAAAAAACTGATTGTGAAATGAACTGAAAATACACTGTTATTCTGGACATCTCTCAATATTCACACATAGAACATTTACAGGTATATTTTCGATGGCAAGAAATTCTGTTAGGCTTTGGTCGTTATTCACGTCCATATTTCGTTTTTAATACATAAGGTACAGTCTACTACAGGCGTTGCAAAATATCACATACATTAATAATATGGAAATATAACTGCTCGAATTAGAAACTAGCCTGAATAAGAAAACAATGAAATCTTTAACATTTTTTGTAAACCTAAAACATTTTGTGTGCATACCTAGTTTTTCTGAAATACAACTAAACGCAACTATGACGTTTTACAATCCAGACGTTGTGACCCTAACCCATTTCTGCAGATGTTACTAATAGGTACCTACGGGAACTTTTTCTTTTTTTAGCCTATCTGTGAGAACGAGTAATTATATTTGTTAGCGTTCCCTCGCCTATCAGTTTTCATATAGAGAACTAGTGATGCGCGAATCGAAATCAACTTCGAAATTCGTCGGAGTTTTTTGGCTCTTGTTTCATGCATCGCTGATGTCGTTATTGTTATTTTTATTGGTATTCAGACCGTGTGCATACACAGACTCTCACTCTCTCTCTCTCTCACACACACACACACCTTCTCTGAATCGTTTAGTTTGGTGAAATAAGTTTGGTGTTTAATTTTAAGCTATTGTTTGGTTTAAGTTCTTCTTTTACAATCAATATGCTGAGCTGCCGTCCATTCAATATTAAATTTGTGTGATTTGTTTAGAAGGTATACGTATACCGTATGGGTAATTTTTATTTTAAGAGTGATATTTGGATCATCGTCATCATCATTGTCATCAACAGCCTGAAGACAGCCACTGCTGAACATAATATGATAAGCCTCCCCTATAGACCGCCACTTTAAAAACAAAGAAGAAAAGAAGCATATCAACATTTTATTCGAGGTAAGAGGAAAACCAATGGCAATGGGCAGGCCATATCGCTCGCAGAACTGACAACCGATGGGGAAGAAAGGTTCTCGAGTGGCGACCATGAACCGGAAGAAGCAGCGTAGACCGGCCCCTCACTACCACCCGACGATCTGGTGAAAATCGTGGGGAGACGATGGATGCAGGAGGCGAGTGGCCGCTCAACGTGGCGCTCTTTGGAGGAGGCCTAAGTTCAGCAGTGGACGTCTTCAGGCTGTTAATGATAATGATGATTATGAAGAGGAAAAGGAAAAGACGGAGTAACAAGCAAAAAGGGAAATAAAATGGGGTTTTGCAGGTAAACTACGTAGTAAAATTAAGGTGTGCAAAGTCAGAGTAGGTCTGTGAGTTTAAACAAATGGAGTGGCATATAAAGCGGTCAAACAGATGGTAAACAGTGATCATCGCGGCCTTAAATGTTATGACACCAGAGCTAACTACTACATGTAAAAAGAAGAAGAAAATATAAACATTTTGAAATGTTTACAACGCTATAGACGTTGTCCATTCGTCGCTAGCTCAGCAGACCTTTTTAAGCCCAGTTTTATTTCCCAAAAAATTACTGAAGCAATCTAAACGACCCAGCAACCACAAAATTCCAGCTCCAAAAAAATTCTCTGAACGACCGAATACATATTTATAAAATCCAATCTGAAGGGCCGTAAAAGTCGAAAGGCTCTCATCAGCGCTGTCATAAAATATTCTTGATCATTGCTCCCGCGGGAGTCGTGTTGCGAGATCGGTGGTTGGAATTGGACCTAAAACAATATGTAAAGTTGTCCTCGAAATGAGGAAATCCGCAGGAGAACTAAAGTTACCATTATAGTTCTTAGAATTAGGAAATTGAAATGGCAATGGGCAGGCTACATCGCTCGAAAGATCTAGCAACCGATAAGAAAAGAAGTTTTTCGAGTGGCGACCATGGATCAGAAGAGCAGCGTAAGCCAGCCTCCACTAAGTGAACCGAAAACCTGATTAAAACAATGGGGAGTGGAGCAAGCAGCTGCTCAAAGTGGCACTCTGTGGGGGACGCCTTGTTCAGCAGAGCATGGATGCCATCAAGCTGTTGATGATGAACGTGACGCTGTTCTACCATGGATCGTATTTGACTGGCTTCATAATTGGTAGCAGTACTGCTTTCTGAACTGTAGACCATTGCTTCGATTTCCATCAAGGATAATTTACGTGATGAACATCAATATTTGTAAATACATCCATCAGTTAACTGAAAAAGCCTATGTAATTTACATTAACTTTTAAGAACTAGTGCTTTATCTTATTCGATTTATATACATCTATGTCTATTATAATTTTGTTTTAAGTGCACTCAAACTGAATTCAATCTGCACTGTGCATTAAACGAGATTTGTAACCCTTTCCATGTGTTTTAGAGCTCGAAGCACGAAATTCCAAATGGATCCTAAATTTCCACTATTCGGGGAGCGTGCGTTCATTTTCGAGTCCATAAATTCGCTTTGGTAGCACAATCTATTCCGTTTTGGCATGAGTTTACATTTATGATACTGCATACTAAGCGTAGATAGACTGGGTGATTCAACTGCTTGACTACTCATACCGCTTATTGATTGGCTGTAACTGAATTCTGCATTTTCTCAGTGTGAGCTCTACCAATCAAAACTCAGATATTTGTTTATTTGATGCTAGAGCATTACAACTGGGAGATCTCTTATGATTATGGATTCTGGCTGAAATTCAGTTATAATACGACGTTAATTAGAGAACCTATGTAATTTAAACATTATGTAATGGAATGAGCTACCCGTAAATATTCGTCTATCGCCATCTTTAAAGACATGGTAAGGAAACACTATCTATCAGAACTATCTTAGCTAATTTTCTCTGGAATTTGTCACGACTATCAATTTACTTATTTAATATGTATATGTTATAATAATAATAATAATGTGTTCAGTATAAGGACAGAGCGTGCGGGACAAGTGAAACGATCGCTAGTTGACTTCACACTGATTTATTATACGATGCACCTGTCGGGGTGGGCGCAGCCACACACACATACATAACATAATGTAAGTATTATATTTATATATTTATAATTATATGTGTATGGTATTAGTATGTAGTATTATGTATAACTGTAGTTATGTATTATTTTTAGTAGGTAAGAGTATAAATTATTGTTTTATATTTACCCAATCATGCACTTTTTATCTCATTGTTCTTGGATGTAAGTTGTAACTGTTACAACACCAACCATAATTTTTGTTTTAATTCCTGTCCATACAAAGGTAGCCTGGAAGAAATCGCTTAATGCGATAAAGCCGCCCGTTGTTCTACCAGTCTTTTATAAATATGTATCTGTGTGCATTCTGGTTTATTGTAAAGTATTATTGTATTGTATTGTATTGTATTGTTGTAATGACGTCAAATAACTTTACATTTTATGCTACATTTTTTATATTGATGATTTTCTTTGTTTGGTTGTTTGTTTTTTTTTTGTTTTTTTTTTATGTTTTGGCTCCAAACATAGTGTATTTAGCCAGTGTCAAGTATTATAATATCATCGTGTTATAAATTATTTCACGCAAAGTCATGTCCAAATCATAGTCATAGTCCGGTCTAAATCAGGAAGTCATAGTCCAGTCTATGTCATGCTCCAGCAAAGTGGTGGCAACTTTACTAGAAGCTTCTATGGAGTTTTGGAAGCAACACGAAAAATCACGTTTCACCACATTATATCACTTGCCCTCACTCATGCTCGTAAGTCAGCGCTTAATGCATAAAACGCCACCAATTTTAAACATTAACACTGGACAAAGCACAAGTTTTGAAAAATAATACAATGCAGCGACGTGAACTTTTCCGCGTTCCCGCCAAAATTCCATTTTCTTTGTTTCTACATTATTTTCTCAGATCCAAGTAGAACAAGCCTTTACAAAAAGGTTGTTTTTTACGCCACAATGGCTGACTTTAGCTTCATTCGTAATGGGGTGATATTCTCGAGGTTCGTATAAGGAGATTATATTACTTTAGGGTTCCGTGGTTTTACTAGCTAGTAGGAGTTTCTTGCACAAGGTATAGAAACTCCGTCTCACAAAAGCTGTCCCGCGCGGCAATAAGTGGAACTAATTTTCGAAGTAAGTAATTTACGTCACTACATAATATAATTATGTACAGTGCTTTATTTACTAATAAAATCGATGTTACTAAATTACTTTATATTGAAATTTTGGGGTGTCTAATATATAGAGGTCAACAGCATTCCGAAGCGCGAACATTGCGACGCGGCCGCGGGACTTTTTTCGTGAGACGGAGTTTACTAAGTAGGTAACACTGCCTTATGAGAAATATTCTGCCGTCAAGTAGCTGGTGGTGATGGTGAAAAATCGTTTTTCTTTTATAGTTTCCAGGTCAAAGACTGATCACTTTTCAGTTCAGCCCAACCACTTCCCTCTCATCCACTTGCGCACTGTATAGTATGCATTTTTTTTTCACTATTGCCAACCCGATAAAATAATTTATTAATTTCAGATAATAGGGACAGGTTATTAAATCTACGGCGTGATTATGCTAAAAACTTTGAGAACAAATTTTGAGTTCTCTGCCGTAAAAAAAAGTTATCATGGTACCTAGGTAACCGTATGTAAACTTAATTCACTTTCAAACTATGGAAAAAATTCATTATTTGACTACAGCGAAGCACTAGCAAAAAACAGGAAAAAAATGATTAAATTGTACGGAACCTCTCAAATTACTTTCGTTCCACCCTTGTGAATATTTTCATTGAATCCCTCTACATTTTGCATCCGGAGTGTCGAGGAGTAATGAAATGTCAAATATAAATAAAAACATGTTATCTTATGTAATTTCAGTATCTTTTTTACTGTAGTATCCGAAGGAACATTTTCATTTGGGATTCTGGCAGTTTTATGATCTGTGTTATTTTATCAGAGTACCGCCGTGTGGTTGAACTTATATTCAGAGTAATATTTTGAGCTGTTTGATTAAATTTTCGGGGTATAATTTTATTATTCTCATACCTACTGTCTGCCTGTACATTGGTGGAGCATCACGCCGAAAATACCGAATGGATGAATTTCAATGAAACTTGGCATGATTGGAGTTCCTACTACGAGGTAAAACAATGCATACTTTTTATCCATAGACATATATATAAGGACAGGCCTAATGACAGATTAAACCGTCGCTTCAAAGAGGGAGTAAAGTTCACAGATTGACATCCACTAGCGCCCAGTCTGTGTTGGAAGTGAGAAGATATCGGTCGTGTGTCTCAAAGAAAATATGCCAAGTTGTGTTGTGAAGGGTTGCACAAACTACACTCTAAAGTGCAATAAAAAGAAATACAAAGTTTCTTACCACAAGTAAGTCAATATTTTCAATATTACACTCCGTTTTGTACGAAAATAAGCGAATTAATATTTGGGATAATCATTGTAAACAAACATTGACGGACATAATGGCAGCGTTTAATTTCCCAACTCATCGTAGTTCCTGAGTAATCTAAGAGATGGCGCTGACTTTTCCCCACACCATTTTGAGTAAATAAAATGTTCCTTCGGGCATAACCTGATATATAGATCTATGTTTTAACCCAAGTTTAGCATAAAATTTTCCAAGTAAAGATCACCACCGCCATCTAGCGATGAGTAGCTAGATGACTAAATTTGAGTTTGTGGCGTGAGTTCCACGACTCAACGCTAGGTGGTTATAAATTGCACTATCCAAGTTTTATTATTTCTTTATACATATTATTTGCGTGTCGCAACTCACGTTAAATGAAATGGGAAATATAAGAACGACCTAATAAAATAGGAAAAAATGGAGTAAATAAAAAATTGCGAAGTCGCACGGAGTTTGAAAGTGCTCAGCCTATGTGTGTGTATTAGTGTAGAGAATATAAAGGGAAAGGTATAAAGAAAAAGGATAGGCAATAGCCTCCAATCCGTTTATTCTTTTCCCCTATAGCCTCCTTCACTGGCCAATCCATTATTCTTTTTCCCTATCTTTTTCCCTTTCGCTTCCCTATTTCCATGAATAGACGTAGATACAACTAATCTACATGCGAAGACGGGGCGATCAGTTAATGTATTTATCAGTTTAATTTTTTTTGAAGCTGGTAGTATATCTAGTTGTATTTATTGGTAGTGGTTACTCTTGTCATAGTTACTTAAAATAACCACTACAAGTTAAAATAATAATTATTGAGTTTTGGCGGGAACGCGGAAAAGTTCACGTCGTTGCATTGTATTATTTCTCAAAAGTTGTGCTTTTTCCAGTGTTCATGTTTAAAATTGGTGGCGTTTTACGCATTAAGCGCTGAATTACGAGCATGAGTGTGGGCAAGTGATATAATGTGGTAAAACGTGGTTTTTCGTGTTGCTTCCAAAATTCCAAAGTAGCTTCTAGTAAAGTTGCCACCACTTTACTAGAGCATGACATTGACTGGACTTTGACTACCTGACTTAGACTGGACTATGATTGTGACTAAGACTTGACTTTACGTGAAATATTCTATAACGACGAAAAATTACAATACTTGACACTGACTAAATACACTATAATTATAATGTGGCGCCAAAATATAAGGAAAAAAATTATGAGCTTCTATGCCGTGTTTATATTAGCTGTTCTGTGTTTTCTCATTACTTTCCACTTGTCTCATGCATGGTTGTAATTTCACAAGCTACTGGCCGCAAAAAGTAATTTTCAGTACGACTTGTTCCCTTATTAAAATTGTGGTTTTACTAGAAACTCATTAGACATGGCTGTTGAGGGAACGTCTTTGTGTAAGACACGTTTTGCGCAAGCTTTATGTGAGCTTGGGCGAGTAGCGTTTTCGTGATTTTCTGCATAATGTTTTCACTTGCCACCGCGTGAGAGAGTTTCATAAGGAATGACAGTAATAATACTTTAATCTTGTCGGCCGGTGAAGCCGGTTGTAGCTAGTGAAATGGGCAAATGAGACTTTATAACCTGATGTCACAGTCTAGTAATTTGATTGCTAGACTGTGTGATGTCTCAGGATGGCGTCCGCAGTTTGGTGTCACGCGAAACTTTTTTTATTTTAAGGTTCCGAGTGACAATGCAGTATGGGCAGCCATGTCATTTAACATCAGGTGAACGACTAGAACGTCATGTCATTCATTCTCATAAAAAACTCCTATATTATATTTTATTACTTAAGATTTTTTTATACTTTATATCCAATTGCAAAAAATATTACGCTTTTTGTCTATTTTGTGTGTAAACGAGGGTCACTGTAACGGGACTGTAACGGGACTGTAACGGGGGGTAACGGGAGGGGGGCCTCTCTTCCTAACTCTCTTCCCAACAGTAGAGGTATTCTAACTAATGATTATAGTAGCTCCAAGTAAGCTCCATTAGTAATATAACAGTATAGGAACCTTGAGTAGCACTCATATAGCAAAGTAAGTATGACTAGCTGTTTCTAACCGGTCGGTAAAGTGAAGCAACATTCGCTGCGATCGCTATAAGGTATACAACCGAGCGCTAGCAATCTTCGGAGTTAAAGCCGTTAATATTGTTGTCGCTAAGCCAAGTCAGCAGCCTTTGTGCGGCCTAAAATTCTAACACCAAAGCTGACAAGTTATCACGAGAAGAAAGAAGGTAGCCAATATCATCATCATCATCATCATCATCATCAACAGCCTGAAGACGTCCACTGCGTAATATAGGCCTCCCCCAAAGAGCGCCACAAGCGGGTGCTCGCCTCCTGCATCCATCGGCTCCCCATGCGCCAATATCAAAGCAATTCGACAAAGTCCGAACACTAACGAAAACTTACACGATAAAATGGTGTGACAACTCCCAAACGTCCCAAGAATGTTAGAAACAAGTAAATAGCTTGTAGAGCTGGCTTGTAAAATTGCAAACGTTAATTTATAGTGAAAGTTTCTTGTAAATCAATAGTTTCGGCACTAAATCTCTGAAGTTAGACTTGGGGCGGCGAAGGCTAATCGTGATGCTCGCGCTGGTTGGGGGCTTGGAGCCCAGGGATGGATTTAAATAAGTGGATGTATTTACACCGAGTTATTTTTATTCTGCATGAGGGTGATACCTCTTGCACTGACATCCCGATTTGGGTGTTGATATTGTGCATCGTTTGGGGCGTATGTATTATACAGGGTGAATGGTTCGTAGACTAAATCCTTTCAGGGTGGCTATTTTAAACAGGTCTTGGGCTATCTTTTAAATGTTTAGTTTAAAGTTTTTTTATCATATAAATTTTTTTAGATATTGCGAAATTTCTTCGTTTTTGACCTTTTTTGATCTAATTTAACGCTTAAAAGATATCTCAAGACCTATTTAAACACACCCTGAAAGGATTCGGTCAACTAACCAATCACTATACTTTACTTTGGACGTGTTAAGTACCACTTGGGGTGTAGGTACTATGCAGCGTGCATCGCTTGGGGTATATTGTGCTATTGTTAGACCCAAAATTAAAATAAAATAGTCTTTTGAAATGTTTAAGTCTTCGTTTTTCTCTATTTATCTACTTATCTTATTATCAGCTCGTATGGCTTTAATTAGTATCATTTACATGGGAGTTTAGATTGTTTTCATCACCTACTGAAACCAACTTATATAAGGCTTGTTTCTATATAGAAAAACAAACGCAAAAAAGAACGGGAATGCGAATAAAAAGTGTGCAACACGGTTTACAATAAATTAATACCTAAAAGTTGCCACTCAAATGAAACAGTGCAATAAAGTTAGTTAATAAATGACCCTAATCCGTCCCTCCTAAGGTCAGACAGTCGTTCGCACGATCAACCTCACAGTTGTGTTTCTATTTCATGTATTTTCTCGTTTTTTTTTTCTTGTTTCGTGCCGATATCTCGTTACACGCTACATTTGCTTTGTGTTCGAACACCTTTTGTTATTTTTTATGGCGTATGCAGATAGAAGCTTTTGTCTGCGGGTTTTCTTGTGTCACGAAGTATTTATTTTTGAGTCTTACGTGATGCGAGTCGTGCGCTAAGATTGTGTTTGTGAATCGATCGTTATGCAGTTTTAGTTCAAGAAGTTTCACAGTGTTTATTCATAAAATTGATACTTAAGATCTGTTACTGTTTATTTATTTATTTATTTTCGAAGACTATCGACTATTGTAAATATAGTGAACACTGAATTTAAATAACAAAAAAGTCATTAACAAGTCCTCACATTTAGCAATAAAATGAATACGAAATTACTATACCTGCTATCTACACTATTAATTCGGGAAGGTTTGTCATAATCACCACGATTGGCAGGTGTCTTGGTGATCGCAGGAGAATTAATTGTAGGTACTGAGATGCCTATTCCGTGGATATTTACTTAACTGTTACGGCACCTTCGGGAAGATATGGGGTGGTCCTGTTCGCCAGGACCACACAGCCTATCGAGGTAAATGTTTCTATTGAAATAAAGACAAACTTACGTTCATATTTAACATAAAACCATTTATTTTCCTCAACGAAATTGATAGAAAGGCTGAGAAAATTGCTGTGAAATGACAGGATACAAAATGGTTTCATTTTGTACACCGGCTTTCATGGCTTGTGGGATACGTGTAATTTGGATACATTGTTGGTCTTCTTTTGTATTTATTACGTACTAGATATTTCTGCAAGGAAAATATTAGGGTTAAAACATTGGCCAGTTTTTCTTGAGCTTTCGATTTGTAGACGCGGTAAGCAGTTTGGGCTCAGTTTGTAATGGTGATAGAGAATCTACGGATAGCAAGAATCTTTCGATCGGAAAATGCCGCAACGATATCCTGAAGGGTGCCTTTTTATAACATTTTTGTCTACTAGTCTATTCTTTTCATAGCTGAAAATGACTTTACCTAAGTAGGTCTTAGACTACATAAGCACTAATATTAAGAAAGCATCCTAGTTAAAAAGAAAACTTCACTTTGTCAAATAGTATATTTACCTATAACATACAACATACCTCTTCTCAATCACATCACCTGCTTTTTTGCGTCAACTGCTGGATAAGTGCCACTTTGAGGGGCTCCTTGTATCCTGCATTCGTTGCGTCGGGTCCCACGGTTTATGCCAGGTCGTCGGTACACCTAGTGAGGAGCCGACCTCCACTGCGTCTTCCGGTTTGTGATCACCACTCGAGAACCGTTTTTCTCCAACGGTTGTTAGTTCTACGAGCGATGTGGCCTGCCCATTACCATTTAAACTTACTGATTCCAAGAGCTATATTGGTCAATATAGTTCTGCGGATCTCCCTCATAGCTCTTTGCTCAAATTTGAGCTTACAAATGAACTGCAAACCATTCCCTCGATTTCTCAATCATCATTAACATGTAACCAATGCCAGACATAGGCCTCAAACAATGCACGCTACTTAGTCTGATTCGCAGTTTATTTAATCTCATCACCTGCCGCCAGCCACTCTGCGAGGTACATCGTCGTTCTACCTAGTCGGAGGGTCATCCTACATTATGTTCTCCAAGTCGCGATCTCCACACAAGAACACGTCTACCCTAGCCGTCGTCGATTCAACGCCTAATGGGACCAGTCTAACACAGTAACACTGGAATTCATAGTCAAGGTGGGGGCTCCTCTAGTTGATGATTTAAGCGCTGTGTGGCGAAGTCTAGTTTTATTTGGTGTCAGCGATAAATTCCATGTTCAGGATTTTCCACATTCTATATTTTCCGATTTCTTAATAATACACAATCTTATTAATCTGAGGACAACTGGGGTAAACGTACTTTACCTAAGTACGTCTACCCAAGAATTAAAAGTACACAAACATAATATCTCTTTTCAGTTGCCACAAAATTAATGTTTCCATTTAAAACTGCAAACAAGCAAGATAAATCGGTTTTCAACAATAACAACAAGATGACAACATAAAAATACATTCACAACTCCAACCGAACCTCCGACTTTTAATTGGACAAACAGACGGATGGACGGAGTTGAACAATCAATAAAAGGTTTTTGAATAGGAGATGAAAATAAAGTTGGTCTGTCGCAATAGAATTAGAATTTAGACACAAAGCATTTTTTTTTATTTACATCATATATAAATAGGCTTGCATGTAACCACTGTCTCGTCTGATGACGCGGTCGACGAAGGAGCATGCTTGTAGCCTTATAATCTGCGCCAAACTCAATGGCGGCTGTGAAGTGCGCTGCAAGTCCTCCGCACGCTGCGCACACCACCTTACCTCTTCCCGCGCACATCTAATTTTTGCTTAGCGTTTCGCGCCCACTTTCAGCAGCCGCCATTATGTTTGGCGCGGACTCTACCTGAAGTTACGGGTGCTGCATAACCACAGACGCAACTGAAGTACAAAACAATCAATAAGCTATACCTCAAAATCGTACCTCACTTTTTGATGTAATCTTTGTATCTAACTGCGTAATTTTACGTCTTTACGTAAATACCTTCAGTGTTGTCTTATTTATTACGTATGTAGCAAAGAGTCACATACGACCTTATCAATAAACGTGGGATAGCTTTGGACTAATCAAACCACCTTTTGTCTTTTTCTATCAAGTTCAATTTTCGTATTACAAAAAGAGACAAGAAGTGGTTTAACTAGTCCAAAGCTACTCCACTTAATATTTTTTTTTTCTTTTTTTTTTTGGCTCCACACTTAGTGTATTTAGCCAGTGTCAAGTATTATATTTTCATCGTGTTATAAATTATTTCACGCAAAGTCATGTCCTAGTCATAGTCATAGTCCAGTCTAAGTCATGCTCCAGCAAAGTGGTGGCAACTTTACTAGAAGCTTCTATGGAGTTTTGAAAGCAACACGAAAAATCACGTTTCACCACATTATATCACTTGCCCACACTCATGCCCGTAATTCAGCACTTAATGCGTAAAACGCCACCAATTTTAAAGATTAACACTGGAAAAACCAAAAGTTTTGAAAAATAATATGATGCAACGACGTGAACTTATCCGCGTTCCCGCCAAAACTCCACTTAATATTTTGCCTGCTAACCAAAACTCGCTTGATGACAAACGATGGTGTCAAAAAACAAAGAAATGTCTGCAGCGGAATAGGCTTGTAGGCTTGCTATAAATAGTTATATTATTTGACTTGGTGAATTTTAGCTGCTCAGTAATTATAATAATTTAATTTAAGTACCTAACGACATTTGACTTGTAAAAGTGCTATTAAAACACTTAAGTTTGAGTTTTGAGTTTTTTATGTTCTGCTATATTTTTTAATGGATAAATTAATAATATTCCTCAAAAGATGAACAGTCGTGAAAACAACATTAAATATCTCAAAAAATTACAAAATTACAAGCATTTTAAAATACAGAAATAGAAAGAGACAGTTCAAACGCGCAGTGACGTCACTTCTTCCACCTTCATAGTACCTAATTACTAAACTGTGGTAGATTTACATACAATCTCTTTGGCACGTGACGTCATATCCCAACTTATTTTTTTTTTGTGGACATTTCACACAGCGTCATCTAGCCCCAAACTAAGCATAGCTTGTGCTATAATAAATATATACTTTTTTGTTTGTAAATACATACATAGAATACAATATAACACCCAGACGCAGAACAAATATCTATGTTCATCACATAAATGTTTGTCCTGGGTATATAGGATTCGAACCCACAGCCCTCAGTTCAGAAGGCAGGGCTACTACCAACTGAGCTATCGGGCCCGTCAATTCTTTCAATTGTTGCATTAATCTTTAACCTACTTTATTAAAATAATATAAACTTGTTAATTTTTAATAGCAGGACACAAGCCTTCTATTAGATAGTATTTTTTTTTATGAGAATGAATGACGCGACGAGCTGATCGTTCACCTGATGTTAAGCAATACGGCCGCCCATAACAGTTGCAGTGTCACTCGGAACTTTAAAATAATAAAGTTTCGCGTGACACTGCACTGCGCACGTCATCCTGAGACATCACACAGTCTAGTAATAAGATTACTACGCTGTGTAATCAGGTTATAAAGTCTCATTTGCCCAATAATTTCACTAGCTATAATTCCCTTCAAACCGGAACACAGTTATAGTGCTTGCACACTACTGCTTGGCGGCAGAATGACTGGCAAAGCGGTGGTACCTACCTAGACGAACTTTGCAGAAAAGTCCTACCACCTAGTAAAATTCTATGGTATTGCTTCAAAAAATACCATTCACGTAGGGGTTGTACCCGCTAAACGAGCTCCCGCCATTTTTACTTCCACGGAAAATCAAAGAAGACCTTTTCAAAGTTCTGTTTTCATAAAAACTTCTTGTCAAAGGAACAAGAACTCACAAGAAACTGCTTCACAAACACGAGCTGTTTATACAAAGATGTTCAAGATGTTCTTACACAAAACTTTCTTTGTTTGAATAATTAATATAGCACACCTACTCGTTAAAATTAGGCCAAAGTTTTTCACTAGAAAACGTTTAAAAAGAAAATTACTTTCTTCTCGGACATACAAAAAACGCAAACGTTGTCTACCTCTAATAATATCCAACTTCTTTTTATTATTATGTTATACACCACCATGTTGTACACAGTGAAAAGCTATGCTCTTCTTCTTTAATGGCTTTCTATCGCTTTTTGCAATAATTCTGCCAATGTCAAGTAAGTAAAATTTGTATGGTTATGTCAAGTCAAAGTCATATTTTGTCAGTCAAAACGCCAACAGTAAAATGGAGGATATTTTACTGAAGGCTCTAAAAAAGGCCGTTGAAGCAAAAACGAATATGCATGGTTTTATGATCTTGAAACCATTTGCCAACACTCGTGCACGTTCACGAACACTTAACGGATAATAATCCACCCTTATTACATATTAAAGTTCAAGATACAGTAGTTTTGAAAAATACATTCAAAATTCACAACCGCCATTGTCGGATTTTCTTGAAAGACCCTCGTAGGTATTATATTATCTGGGCTTTACAGTGAGTAAACGGTTATGTCAAGTCACACTGACAGCCGATGGGCAAGAAAGGTTCTCGAGTGGCGCAGCGTAGGCTGACCCCTCACTAGGTAGACCGACAACCTGGTGAAAACCGAGGGGAGCCGATGGATGCAGGAGGCGAGCAGCCGCTCAAAGTGGCGCTCTCTGGGGTAGGCCTATGTTCAGCAGTGGACGTCTATGGGCTTTTGATGATGATGATGATGATGATGATGATGATGATGATATTTATTTGTAAAGAATATTAGAATAAGTGCCACATTAGTCCAAATTGACCACATTTGATTTTTGGAGGTTTTCAAAATTAGAAACTCGTTCGAGGCCTAGCTTCTTCAGTTCACTCAAAAGGGAGCTGCTTATTGATATTTCTCAACATTCTGCTCAACAAACTAGAATAGCTTTTGAATTAATAATAAAGTATTTCAATCAAGGAAATTTGTCTCAGTTAAAACCAATTCTCGATAAAGACTTATATGATAATTTTGCAAATATGTTCAGCAGTCTACGGGATGTTGATGATGATGATGATGATGATATCAAGTCAAAATCCTATTTTGTCATCAGTAAAATGGTGGTTATTTAACAATTTAGCCAGCGGTCTGACATGCATCAAGCCCCCATCCCCTGTTTACCATCGTACAACTAGACGCATGGAAAAACACGGCATCCGTATATGGTAGAAATTCCTCGAATACGTATTTAAAGCGTTTTGATTCTACATTTATAATTCGGACAACAAAGGTGTAGCTGACCTACATTATCACATATTTATTTAATATATAACACAAAACATAAATACATAACATATATTTATTATTACTGTTTAAGTATATTATATAACATACTAACACACATAACACTCATACTTCAGACATTCATCACACTAAACATTAATTAATATTAAATCGGCGAGCATAGTCGGGCGATACCCGTAGTATGCCCTGGCTATATCTACGTATATCTATACGCAGCGCCCGCGCACGGCTCGCGGCCGATCGCCGCGCCGCAGAACCACGCCCGCCAGTCGAGACCATCATTTGCTGCGAAGCGCACGCCTCTCGACGCTCCGCCATTTACTCGCGATCATTTGCCGTTTTGTTATTTGTTTTATGTTAAGTGTTTTCACCAAACTTCCTTTTCTATTCTGTGCCTAACTTGTGCTTGTGACTTTCTCTCTTCCTTATCCTTCCAACTTAAATTGTGTGGGTGTAATAAACTATTTGTGCTATTGTGGAATTGGATTTGTTCTTGTACTACCAACCGTAAGTAGGTATATACCTACGGCACCACGCCGGCACCAACAACAACACCCCCAAACTGGTGACCACCGTACTTACGAGCACAAAGTTAAAGTGAAGAGTAATGTCGCATACCAGCGGAAGTGATTCGGATCACACGACGATAGTGGAATCACAGCCGTCGCACGTTACCAAGCGGTGCCGCAAGCCCGCAAAAATGGTGGCACGCGCTGTGGATAGCGAAATCCCGCCATCACCGCCCAATCCGCCCATGACCATGCGGATTCCACCATTTTGGCCGGAAAAACCGGCAATTTGGTTCGCGCAGGTAGAAGGTCAGTTTGCAATAATGAGAGTCACTGACGGCGCGACCAAATTTTATCACATTACGGCCACACTAGACAGGCAGTCTGCAGCAGAAGTTGAGGACATCCTCATCGGGTCACCTGACTACGACCGATTGAAGACGGAGCTGATAAAGCGATTATCGGTGTCGCGGGAGAATAAAGTGAAGCAGCTACTGATGCACGAGCAGCTCGGCGACCGCAAGCCTTCGCAATTCTTGCGCCACCTGCAACACCTCGCTGGACCTGAGATCCCTCAGGATTTTTTAAAGACGATCTGGACGAGCCGCCTGCCTGCAGGGATGCAGCCTATCGTCGCGTCACAGCCGACGCTGTCACTGGACGCCCTAGCAGAACTCGCCGACCGGATCCACGACATCGCGACACCAGCACAGCACGTTGCAGCTACCTCGTCAGCATCACCGATCGACGAGCTGACGCGTCAGGTAGCGGAGTTGACCCGGCAAGTGAGCGCTCTCACAGCGCAAGTCAACCGCCCACGCACCAGAGAACGCGAACGTGACCGAGGACGAGGACAGCGTAGCCGGTCATCATCGACCCGGTCGCAGTCTAATTACCGGAGGTACCCCATCTGCTGGTACCACAGCCGGCACGGGACGAAGGCGAACAAGTGCATCAAGCCCTGCGACTTTAAGGCGGAAAACTATCCGGGCAGTCAGTAATGGCGACGAACGACTGCCACAACACAACGGGTCGCCTCTTCATCACGGACCGCGCAACAAAAACAGAATTTTTAATTGACACCGGAAGCGATATTTGTGTGTACCCTGTTTCCGCTCTCCGTGAGCGCCGTTGTAAAACAAGTTATCAATTGTGTGCTGCCAATGGTACGGCTATCGACACATACGGCTACCTAGAATTAAATTTAAATCTAGGGTTACGCCGAAATTTCCCATGGCGTTTTGTTGTTGCTGACGTCACGAAAGCTATCATCGGTGTAGATTTTCTTTCATTTTACCGCCTCATCGTTGACGTTAGCAAACAAAAACTTGTCGATAGCCTAACCAATGTCAGTACAATAACAAATATATATAAAAAAAATGTATGTCTTGTCTCGAGTGTAAAAATCTCGACTGGTGGTGTTGGTAAGTATTACGATATTTTGTCCGAATATCCGGAAATAACACGCCCAAGTGGTACTCCGGGTATCGTCAAACACAACACCACTCACCACATTCGCACGACACCAGGTCCACCTGTCTCTTGCTCACCGCGACGGCTGGCTCCCGACAAACTCAAAATTGCCAAACAAGAGTTTGATGCTATGTTAGCAAACGGGACAGCCCGTCCGTCTGACAGTCAGTGGGCCTCACCCCTCCACCTCGCTTCGAAGAAGGACAACGGCTGGCGACCGTGTGGTGACTATAGGCAACTTAACGCGAGAACTATTCCAGACATGTATCCGATTCGTCACATACATGATTTTTCGCACTGTCTTTCTGGCTGTAAATTCTTCTCAGTAATAGATCTGGTTAAAGCCTATAATCAATTGCCTGTTTCTGAGGAGGATATACCCAAGACAGCCATCACGACACCATTCGGATTATACGAATTTCCTTTTATGACGTTTGGTCTACGTAACGCAGGTCAAACTTTTCAGAGATTTGTTGGCGAAATGACGCGCGGCCTCGAATTCTGTTACCCTTATTTGGACGATTTCCTGGTAAGCAGTAAGACCGCTGAGGAGCACGAAGACCACTTGCGCCAACTTTTCACCCGTATGAGAAACTACGGCGTTCTCATCAACACCGCAAAATGCGTCTTCGGCGCTTCCGAGGTAACATTTCTCGGCTATCGAATCTCCGGAAAGGGCACTAAACCACTGGACAGCAAGGTAGAAGCAATCACGAAGTTTGCTTTGCCGAAAACGGTAAGGGAGCTTAGGCGATTTTTGGGCATGGTAAATTTTTATAGGCGATTTCTGCCCAACGCTGCCCAAATTCAAGCTCCACTTAACGCCTTGCTGACCGGATCGGTTAAAGCGAGCCACCCTGTCGACATAAAAGGAAATTCGTTGAAGGCGTTCGAAGATTGCAAACAGAGCCTTTGCAATGCGGCTCTATTGGCTCATCCCGACACGCAAGCTAAGCTAGGACTGGTCACTGACGCCTCTGATACGGCGATAGGTGGGGTCCTACAGCAGCGTAAGGATGGAGCTTGGCAGCCTCTAGCATTCTTCTCTCGCAAGTTGAGCCCATCGCAAGCGAAATATTCGCCATACGATCGCGAGCTCCTTGCGATCTACGAGAGCATTCGCTACTTCCGTCATATGCTAGAGGCCACTCACTTCACAGTCTATACTGACCACAAGCCAATATGTTACGCTTTCCACGAACGGAAAAGTAACTGTTCGCCGCGTCAGTATAGACACCTCGACTTCATATCTCAGTTCACCACGGATATCCAGCACATCGCTGGAAAGGACAACACTGTCGCAGATGCACTATCGCGCAGCGTGGATGAACTGCAGATGCCAGTCGACCTAGATGTGATGGCCAAACTCCAAGCCACAGACCCAGAGCTCGCTGAACACCTTCAAGACGAAACTTCACTGCGCCTTACCAAAATGGACGTACCTGGTAGTCGTACTGAGATGTACTGCGACGTCAGTATGCCGACTCCCAGGCCATTCGTCCCTAAAGAGTTGCGTCAGCAGGTTTTCAACAGCCTCCACTCACTCAGCCACCCTGGTGCTAACGCCACAGCCCTACTCGTTGCACAACGCTTCGTTTGGCCACTGATGCGCAAAAACTGCCGTGAATGGTCTAAGGCATGTTTGACCTGCCAGCGCACGAAGGTAAACCGACACGTCGCGTCACCATTAGGTACGCATGATTTACCTTCAGCGCGATTCAAACATGTCCATATAGACCTGATCGGCCCATTGCCCCCTGCTGGTGAATATCGGTATTGCCTTACAGCCGTCGATCGCTTCACGCGATGGCCTGAAGTTGTACCGATCACCGATATCACCGCAGAAACAGTGGCCAAAGCGTTCATATCTTGCTGGGTATCCCGCTACGGCTGCCCTTCTGAGATCGTAACCGACCGCGGAGGACAATTCCAGTCAGCGCTATTTCAGCAGCTGTCCAAGTCCATCGGTTTCGATCATCGCAGGACAACCGCATACCACCCACAGTGCAACGGTTTGGTTGAGCGCTTTCACCGGCAGCTGAAAGCAGCGATAACCTGCCATGCTGACGCCAACTGGATTGAGTCATTACCACTCGTTCTTCTCGGCATAAGGAGTGCCTTCAAAGAAGACCTCAAAACTTCATCGGCTGAGCTGGTGTACGGTGAGCCGCTCCGCCTCCCTGGCGAATTTTTCGGCCACAATGTTGCGACCTACACCACCGATATCACCGATTTCTCAGCCCGTATGAAGTCCTTTGCCGAGAACATACGACCAGTCCCACCTCAGCACCACTCCAAACACAGAGTCTTCGTGTTCAAAGATCTCGCCACAAGCAGCCACGTATTCCTTAGAGAAGACGCGTTGCGTGGCTCACTTCAGCCTGCTTACACGGGGCCACACGAAGTACTCAGGAGAGGTGCTAAGTACTTTAAAATTCGCGTCAAAGGTAAGGACGTGACAGTTAGCATAGACCGCCTTAAGCCAGCCTACTTACTGTCCGACGATGCCACACCACCACGACGCATCCGGGATCCACCTGATCCCCCTCACCCACCACCACACAGCCCTCCAGCGACACGTACCACACGTTCGGGGAGGAAAGTTCGCTTTCCAGACTACTATCGCCCGTAGACACGGTCTCTGGAAGGGAGTGATGTAGCTGACCTACATTATCACATATTTATTTAATATATAACACAAAACATAAATACATAACATATATTTATTATTACTGTTTAAGTATATTATATAACATACTAACACACATAACACTCATACTTCAGACATTCATCACACTAAACATTAATTAATATTAAATCGGCGAGCATAGTCGGGCGATACCCGTAGTATGCCCTGGCTATATCTACGTATATCTATACGCAGCGCCCGCGCACGGCTCGCGGCCGATCGCCGCGCCGCAGAACCACGCCCGCCAGTCGAGACCATCATTTGCTGCGAAGCGCACGCCTCTCGACGCTCCGCCATTTACTCGCGATCATTTGCCGTTTTGTTATTTGTTTTATGTTAAGTGTTTTCACCAAACTTCCTTTTCTATTCTGTGCCTAACTTGTGCTTGTGACTTTCTCTCTTCCTTATCCTTCCAACTTAAATTGTGTGGGTGTAATAAACTATTTGTGCTATTGTGGAATTGGATTTGTTCTTGTACTACCAACCGTAAGTAGGTATATACCTACGGCACCACGCCGGCACCAACAACAACACCCCCAAAAAGGAAGGGAACACCTTACCAGAGCCATTGTTTCCTGACAAATATAATTTGGGGGTTTTTAGGGCAAGCGTGAACCGGTGTCTTCTAGGCAAGCATGCTCCATCGTCGGCCGCGTCGTCTCTTACCATCAGGTGAAACCGTGGTAAAATAGCCTATCATCGATAAAAAAGAGCTTTTATTGAATAAAACTGCATAAAACTTTACTAAAGTTTTCTTCTTCTTCTCGTGTAGCAAGTGGTCAGCCCTGGTGTCAGAATTTTTAGGCCGCCCGAAGGCTTCTGACTTGGCTTAACGACTATTGTCTTACGACAGCAGCCGGGACCGACGGCTTAACGTGCCCTCCGAAGCACGGTAGCGCTCAGTTCTAAATACTAACTTTTTGCTGTAGCGGCCACCCATCATAATATTGACCGCAGCGAACGTTGCTTAACTTTACCAAAGTTTTGAAAGCTTGTAATAAATAATAGCACCAAAATAAAAGTCAAGGCGCCTGGGTTTCATTCTTGTTTATTCTGTTGGGTGAGAAATTTATTCCACAGGTACAGTGAAAATTGGAATAAAAGCAAGAAATAGGTAAATAAATAAATAAGCAAAATGTCTACCGCCTTATCTGGGCGGCAGTTAGAGATAATGTGATTTGATTCCACTGGCCTTGTGCACGTTTTCACTGTATCCCAGTGAAGTGAATTGTTTAAAAAAATTATCAGCCAAGTGCGAGTCGGACTCGCGCACGAAAGGTTCCGTACCATTATCTATAAAAACGAGCAAAAAATCACACTTGTTGTATGGGAGCCCCCTCAAATATTTATTTTGTTCTCATTTTTAGTATTTGTTGTTATAGCGGTAACAGAAATACACCATCTGTGATAATTCTAATCATCACGATTCATGAGATACAGCCTGGTTACAGACAGACAAAGAGACTGAAAGAGAGGCAGACAGACCGACAGACATGCAGACAGGCAGACAGACAGCGGAGCCTTAGTAATATTTGCTTTACTCTTTGGGTACGGAACCCTAAAAAATTGGAACCCGGTCTGATTAGGGATGTTCCTTAGCTAGCAACACATCCTCACTAATAAGTCATCAAGTCCATTATCAGTGTACTAAATATTGACTGATATTTTTTCATGTTTACGTTACAATTGGCATAATTCAAATACGAGAATCTGGAAATAGGATACTGCGGTGTTAGTCTGAAAACTTATTTCATTTATTTATAACCGCAGCCTGCTTGATGGTAAGCAGTCATCGTCACCTATGAATAATGCAATATTAACCTCCAACCAAATAGAGGAATGTTATGAGTTCAACATTTGTATCTGACACCTATGTATCCGCGTCTGTAGCAGTACGTAGGCTCTCAAACGGATAAGCATAAGGAGTATGATTCTTTTTTCTATTTAGTTCATCTAGAATGTTCCTTACTATTGCTAAATAATAATTAATCAAAATTTCAATAATCATATTATTTTTATAGTTGAAGTTGGTTTTGGGTTTTTATTATTGTTTCAGTTAGACTTCCTTTTTCAAACGCAGTACCAACCTATCAAGTACATTACAATGAAAACGCACCAAAATTAAATATTCCGTTATGGTCCAATAAAGGCTTGATGTTTTCCGAACTCTGAATTATAAAGTCGAATGGCGAAGCTCAAGCCGGCTTTTTAGTTGTTTTCTCACATTATTTCTGGAAAACATTGTAAATATTCAAATTTGGCTCTTGAAGGTGGGCGAGGAGCTTTGTAAGTTAATAATGATTCTGTAACAGGTTCTTGTTAAAAGCAGCGTAAGGTTTAAAATCTGTGACAACCAGAAGCCAGGATTTAAGGCTCTAAGGCTGGAATCTTAATACGTGATAAGTTATTTTCTTTTTCAACTGACTAAATGAAAACTGAAGTTTTTGATCAAAAGTTCAAAGTTTTCAGTTATTTTTTTTTTTAATTTTAGTGTATTTTCTTATCTCAAAACCGGTTAAACTATATTTTTTCCGGTTTTGTACATTTATAATGATTATTGCATTACGAAATTAAGATTATTAATGTTGGTTTAACTCCTATTAAAAGTTACACATTCCCTGATTCAATCAATTAGTCACACATACATTTCATTCAGCCTCCGTGGTGTAGTGGTTGAGCAGGTTGGCTCATAACCCGGAGGTGGCGGGTTCGATTCCCGCGACAGGACAAGTATTTGTGCCCGTAAAAAAAAGCGCAAATACTTGTTCTGTGTCTAGGTGTTGTGGGACCATGGTCCTCGTAGTTCCTGGGTCCCTAGATACAGGGAATCCTAGTTAGGGTCCAGAATCTATGTATGTGATCGTTGGGCGTTATTTATTTATTTATTTATTTATTTATTTATTTATTTATTTATTTATTTATTTATTTATTTATTTATTTATTTATTTATTTATTCATTTATTTATTTATTTATTTATTTATTTATTTATTCAACTATATTTTCATTATTTTTTAATTATAAATTTAATAAAGGCCATAGGTTTACCGTTTTCGCGTTTCAAAAGCCAACTTAGTACAAAACAATCACAGCACAAAGATATTTTAAGAGTTGTTTTCATAACTAGTACTTAAATGGAAAAATAACTCAAACTCAAACCCAGAGTGTTTTATTGCAAATAGGCTATTCATAGCACTTTTACAATTCAAATGTCGTTAGATACTTAAATTATTATACTATATTACTCCGATCCGTAGCTTCGATTACATCTGTAAAGAAGAAGCTACAATAAACTTTACAGTGACGTCATTTTTTGCTTCATTTTTTTTATATTGTGTTTTACAAAAGTAATACTTAAAATTATTACAATGCAACATACTATAAAGTGCCCACAAACACTGCACACCAGTGTAAGAATTTATGTTATTTATTTTTTTATATTTTTTTTTGTATGTAGAATGTAGAAACTATCTTAATAGGTATACGTACAGACAAGTTTGTCGGGCAATTATAAGTATACCTACATCAGTTTATACAAGGTGACCTTAAATTGGCATGTTATCCCAAAATGGGGGAACTGGGACCATGCTACCCTACAAGTTGTGAGAGTCTTACTTGAAACTGGGTATTTCCAAACTTCCATGGTAAAAAATAAATCCACTCGCAAAATTGCACGTGCGATCGCTACGAGATTTAACAAGATACTATAAATTCATTTCTAAACACAGGTCGTTAAACTCATTTATGTGCACTCAGTCAAGGACGAAGTTCAACCACCCAGCTGCGCTAAGGCTATTTTCGAACATAAAATCAATAAAAAACTATTTATTTAGTAAAGTCGTAAAGGAAACATTGTCTACCTTGGGTTGTAGATTTACCCCCTTTCAGGATAACATACTAATTCAAGGTCACCTTGTATAAGATTAAGAGGTATGTCCGGGATAATTAACAAAAAAATCATTAAACAGCATAAGCAATACGTTCGGCCTGAAAATGTCTCCGACCATTGTACCTGAGAAATAACAGGGAGAACAAAAAAAAAAAAGATTAAGAGGTACCAATACGTTAGGAGGCGAGCTTTACTCACTTTTTATCCTGGAGCCTGGTTCAGCCAATGCTAAATTAACGTTGCATAAATTGTTAAATTTGGGCTAAGATAGACCTAAATTTAAATAACACTTTGTGTCTTCTCAGCCTCTAAGCGACAAAGAACTCAAAATTTATTAAAAAAAAAATTTGTTAGATTTTATGTATTTTAGTCATTCTGCGTTTTAGTCTTTTTGCCTTTTTGTCGCTCTACCCTTGTAGGACTTTGGATTTATATAGGCCGTCTGATAATAAGGGAAAAAATCTGCTAAAATATACATTTCTTATTTTTATATCTACCTTACATCTCACCCAACAAGAAATTACCTCAAGACATTTATTAAGTCAGAGATGAGGTCACGTGCGGCTTAACGGCTTAACTTGTAACCGTGTGTACAGAACCTTAATTATACAGCCGCCTGCTGAGAATATGAATAGCTGGTTATGGCGAGGCGAAAATACTGTTCGTAGTGAGATAATTGGGTGCTACCAACAATATTTCTAACGCACTGATAGCGAAGCACGACTAAGTTCCTGACCGATAGGTAAAGTTAAGTAACATTAACTAGCTTTACTGATAAGAGGAGACTGAGAAGATTCCTGAGGTTATTCCGCATAACCACAGTATTAGGTGCTTCAAGAAAAGTGTTAAAAGAGTCCTCTTTAAAGGTAGACAACGCACTGGCAATGCACTTGGTGTTGCAGATGTACATAGGCGGCGGTGACTACTTACCATCAAGTGTGCCACCTGCTTGTTTGCCACTCATTACATAAAAAAGACATGGGTGACCGCTACAAAAAATGTTTTTCAACACCCAGTATTTTAATAGCAGTGGAATTAAGAGAAGAGTATACCCCTCTTGTCAATACCATAAGTGCCAATGCTTTCCACCTCTGATGCTATGAGATTTTAATGACTTTTTTTATATGTTGTCGACCCAGTAAATAACTACGGTAGTACGTCTTCCGTTTTTAAGTTTTTTTTTCGTAGTTGTACCGACTAAACTTACAAATTTTTGGCTTCAAAATTATGACGAAGAAAAGATGTTGTAAGCAGAACACGAAATATATTATCAATAAAATCAAAGCGTACAAGCATAGATTTTAAAATATTTAATAAAATAAGAATCTCCTATAAAAACATAACATTAAAAACCATAATTTAACACATGACAAAAACAAAACATATAAAAAAAACTACAGCTAAAACATTATTTACAAAATTTACAGTATAAACACGCCATCCAACTCACCACCGCGTGGCAAGGTTCCCAGAATACTGGCAGCATTACCTCTTCGAATCAGAAGGCTGAGCTTCTGAGCGAAGTATTTGCCAGCTCTGGGATCTCCCGAGGCGAGGACCAATCTGGTAGAAATTTCTTTGCAGAAAGTTCTCGTGTCGGACGACCACGGGCCAAGCGTTTCTACAGCCAGCGCAAGGAATTCGTGGTTTGCGCTGATCTGCGCATATTTGCGCCGTTTCTGTAGCTGCGCCTGTTCTGCCGCGGCCCCGACGCTACGAGCCGAGCTGGAGACGTGAGATGGCGCCAGGGTATCCACACAGGTGGCGTCCCAGACAAGTGTGCGTCCGAGACACCACGGGACTAAGGTGGCACCATCTGGTCTTTTGCCGTCGTCTCGCAGCAATCCAGTCGGCTCCAGCGACGAGGGCACGGATGCTGTGGAGAGTGCCCGTCGGACTAAATCATTGATGGCCCAATGACGAAATAGCCGACCGGCACTCTTCACACATGAGAGCCCGTGTCGTCCGAGTTGGTCCACGCCTTGTCCACACTGGCAGCGATGAGGCTCGCACAGTTCAACCCCCAAACGTAAACCCACCGCTACACGTAGGCTGCTGGGGTCTAGGACGGTTGCCAAGTTGTCGGAGGGGAGGGCATGGAGCCAGTGACCTGACTCCGCCTCCGAAGATGCTCGGAGACGCGCTCGGTCCGCGTCATCTGTCACTTGGTCCAATAAGGCCGAATGGATTAATTTTATTAGTGGGATGTCCCACGCACTCGGTCTCCCCATTTCCGTGGGAACACTGACGCCTTGGCATGTAGCGCACCAGGCCGACAAGGCCTCTGCCTGACCAGCCACCCGAACATCGGCAATAGGGGATTTTAAAATCATGCCGATGAGGGCTTGTGAGCCATGAGAAGAAGCCAAGAAGGCCGGGAGCGCCACGGTAGCAGAACGTCGGATGCCTAGGCCACCAAAAGAAATGGGGAGAGTTGCTTGTGCCCAAGCGCGACTATCGAAATTAAGATTTAGAATTTTGGTGACAGTGTCTTTTAGAGTCGAATCGACTAAATCAACAATTGCCTGGAAATACCACACGGGGCAACTGCGCAATAAATACATACATTTTGGGGTAAAAAGACAAAGCCGAAGAATATAAATGGCCATATGAGGTTTAATGCGAAACAGGCGATCGGAAACGTCACAGAGGAAAAAAAAAAACGCTTCCGAAGCGTCATTTGTTTCATAGCTCTGTGGGAAACGTCATTAAAATTTTCTATTTTTGACGTCACTAAAGGCGATATTGCTTCCAAAAATATTGGGGCACCAAGTAAGGTCAGCGATGATTTTGTTTGAACCAATAGATTATGATCTTTGACGATTGCCGCCAAAATCAGAAGTTTTGTTAAGTTTTACAGGGGACCATCGTAGCGCCCGTAACGCTAAAATGTAGGTAAATTCACTAATGGGCTCTTTTGTCTCTATCATACGCATGGAGAGCAGAATGACACAATAACATTTTCAAATGTCAGGACGATCCTCTTAATAATAATTATTTTATATGTGGCAACTCAATAGTTTAGTAGACTTTTTTGAACCCACGATCAACCCGCTGGCTAATTACGTGTCTCACAACCAGTTTGCAGCAGGCGTAAATTTCGCAATCACTTTGGCAGAGCAGAAAGCGATCGAGCGCTAGATCCCATCTGTAGGACAATCGATGAACTATAAATCGCATTGTTTTGTTAGCATTTATTGCAGTGCTGTTGTTAGTAGCGCTAAAAGACAAAAGTGTATTCAGTGACAGTTGAGCAACAGGCGGTGACTCACGATTTCCAGTGACATCCTGCAACCGATTACTAATAAGGGTTTGTCTTGCGCACAGCGAAACCTTTTAGAAATAGCGCTTCGTGGATTATTTTATACAATAGCTTAGTAAGGTCTATTCTTGAATATTGCTCGTCAGTTTGGTACCCCATATACGATTTGCACGTTGACAGAGTCGAGGCTATACAGCGTAAATTTTTGAGGTCACTGTGCACTAGACTCGGTTTGAGGCGTAAGCTTAAAGAATACTCGGATAGACTAGATAAATTCAAGATGAAAACGCTTGAAAGCCGTAGAAATATTACGGACTTGTGCACCCTGTACAAAATTGTCAATCGTACGTTTGGTAGTGAACTTTTAATGAATGTCAATTTCAAAGTACCCTCACGTTCTGTACGTAATTTACAGCTATTTAACATGCCACCTACCTACAACAACGTTTCACGGAATGATCCTTTACTTAGGATTTGTCGCACATATGACGGATTAACCGATCCCAGAGACATGTTTTCGTGTAGTCTTATATCTTTTAAGTTTGCTGTCAATAGTTTATTTAAGTAATTAATTCTGTTCTTTACTCACACACAGTTACTCGTATACACACTTTATAGTTAATGTAACGCAGTTACATAGTGTCAATATGTCTATACTTATTTAAGCTGTGTACGGTTATTATTGGACTTTAGGTTTATAATGCTGTGTTAACGTTGGTGGTGTATATTGTATCTAATAGCCTATTGTCTGTTACCGAACCAATTGTAATAAAATAAAATAAAATAAAATAAAAAGTGTACGTTTTGCTACTGCTGTTGCTTTGCTACTGTGGTTCTTTTGTACATAATGGCAGTACCATCTTACCGAACGCGACACCCTCTACTCCACGTCCCTCACGCTAGCACGAACTACGCTCAAAATTCGGTTCTTTGTCGGGTAGCCGGCACATATAATAAACATTATTCTGGCTTAAACCTATTTCATTTATCCAAAACAGCCCTTAAATTTGAAATAAAAAAGTTGCACCGCTCTAGTTAATTTTTTTTTGTCTCTCTATGATATTTACAAAGAATTTAATACCTATATTTGATTACATCGTAAAAATATACACTAATTTATTTAAGTAAGATACTTATTTATTATTATTATTATTATTCACAAATATTCACATTCGCAATCTCACACACACCTTGCTGAGTGCACAATTGCACATGCCCCATACAAACATACCTACACAACACACACACACACACACTTACACACCCCTACACACATAATAATTATATGTACAATAAAATATTCACATATAGTACACTCTAAGTACACATACACACGAACGCAGCTTTCATGTAATTTATATTACAAACTGGTAAACACACTTTTTGTTAAATATTAATAGCTGTTAATTTGTGTAATCCTGTTTGGCCTTCTTTTAAGTCTGTAAATTTGTTACTGAATATTGTATTGTTACCGCTGTTGGATTACCTTAATAAATTAATAAATAATACAGAGGCCGGTTTTCAGTCGAATTTTTAGTCGAAGTTGACGCGAAAATTGACCTGAATAGCACAGCTGATCAATGTTGCTAGTCTGCAGTCCACTGTCCAGCCAATCCACTCAATATTCAGATTGTAGATCCGAACTTTTTATCCGAATCGGCACGTACTAAAGCGTTTAAAAACTACATTTGCTTTTCCAATCGAAATGTTCAGTAAATACTGAAACGTTGAGTCTATTTATTAGTTTATTTCATCACAGCATTGGTGATAGAACCAGCGTTGAAAATAGGCTGTTGTATATTCGTCACAAAGTAAATTCGTCACATTTTTTTAACTCACATCATCATCATTATCATTAACAGCCTGAAGACGTCCACTGCTGAACATAGGCCTCCCCCCGGGAGCGCCACTTAGAGCGGCTGCTCGCCTCCTGCATCCATCGGCTCCCCGCGGCTTTCACCAGGTCGTTGGTCCACCTAGTGGGGGGCCGGCCTACGCTGCGTCTTCCAGTTCGTGTAACTCCATACATTGAAAGTAAATTCGTCGTTGGTGTGTTTTTAGAGCTATTAGGTAGTCTGTCATATTGTCATTGAATAACTCGGGATAAAGCTTTTTAGGTGATGGGAAGAAAGTTTCTCGAGTGGCGACCACGAACCGAAAGACGCAGTAGGCCGGCACTACTTAGGTGGATCGGAAATCAGAACTGCGAGGAGCCGATGGATGCAGGAGGCAAGCAGTCGCTCAAAGTGGCGATCTTTGGGGGAGGCCTATGTTCAGCAGTGGACGTCTTTAGGCCGATAATGTATGATAAATTATTTTTCTCCATACTTCGCCAGGAATTCGTCAAAAGGTATAAAAAACTACTTTGGCGTATTGACGTACAGATAAAACAACCATATAATGACAGGTTATCTATTTATTGTACATCGCAAAGAATTTAATTCTCTGGTAGAGTTTGTAGCATTCGGTCATAGGCCTGTTCTGTCAGTTTTGCATAACCACCGCACCGTCGTCGAAAGAAAATAACGGTTTTTTTCTTCGCCAACTAACCAACTTTTATTTTATTTAAAAGGCGGTAGTAGAAGCCATTACTTTCCTTGGCGTCCCATAGTTGGATATAAAGATCCTAAGTTACCATTCGCAACAATTAATGAAATTAGTATCGGAGGAAACTTCGGTCTCGAGAGTTCGATAATTCTTACTGTTGTAGGTCTCTTATTAGGGAGATGTTTTAGTGCATGAGACGTAGCGATAGCGTGTTTAATACTCGTTACCGGATGGAAGAAACAAAATTGCATGCAGTGAAGATGCAAACGTTAAAATTGATTTGTAGAGGTCCAGAGTATGTAAAATAAGAAACGGGACAAAAAGTGACAGAAAAGTTAATTGTTTGGCTTGCTATGGACGCTGGACATAATAAAATTATCACGGTGAGGGATGAAACCAGTATTACCAAAAAAGTGATACAAAATGATTATTGATAGATAGAAGAGTCGAAAAAGAAATGGCTTAAAAAAAAAAGAAAACAACACCAAGAGTTTAGCTTAACCAAGTACTTATATCGTAGAAAATGATAACATTTTATTCATAATTAAGAAATTAAAATTATCACTAATAGGATCTTGCATCTAAATATGTACAGCGTCAATGCTTGAGCCCCCACTAGGTGGACCGACGACCTGGTGAAAGCCGCGGGGAGCCGATGGATGCAGGAGGCGAACAGCCACTCTAAGTGGCGCTCCCTGGGGGAGGCCTATGTTCAGCAGTGGACGTCTTCAGGCTGCTAATTATGATGATGAATGCTTGAGCACACAATCTAGAATATTCTGCTGTATTATAATTTTATTAAATCGCTTCCCGCTCCGCTCTTCACACAGTTTCTTACAAACCCAGCACGCTCCAGGCGAAACAATAAAACTTGCTTCCCGAGGGACGGAAACTTTGCCGTATCAGCCTATATTAATATAATAAAATGTAATATCTTCCGTCCGTATGTTATGAACTTTAGGAGATGTTGGAAGTTATTAATGAACTGTGCACAGATGAATAAGGAAATGATGCGTTGATAGGTACGCCATGACATTTAATTATATTCACGACTTACCAAATAACCGGCCAAGTGCGAGTTAGACTCGCGAGCGAAACGTTCCGTAACATTATCTATCAACGACCAGCAAAAAAATCAAGTTTGTTGTATGGGAGCCCCTTTAAATATTTATTTTATTCTGTTTGTTAGTAATCGTTGTTATAGTGGCAACAGAAATAAATTATCTGTGAAAATTTCAAATGTACTCTAACTATCACGGTTCATGAGTTACAACCTAGTATAGATAGACAGACGGACAGCGGAGCCTTGGTAATATGAAGCCTTAAAGTATACCTCCATGCCTTAAAGATTACAAAATATGAAACAATGTGCATTGAGGCAAAGAAGTTTCAGTATTAGAAATACGTAGAACCTCTTAGCATTGAAGTCATTGTTACTTTATATTTATTAGCTTCTTTTCCATAATCAGCACGCTTGGCTGGCAGCCTGATTGCATAAGATTTTAATGTACCGAGAAGAATGCTGCTGGCCATGCCCTGGATATTCTCATACGGCACCGATGGGTAGAGGTCCTACTTTCACACCGCCCGAGACCACACGCTCAAGACTGCTATTAACCTCTCGAATACAGATGACAATGGAATGAAAATGCATATGTTCGATATCAGGCGCTAGGAGTAGAGTTAAGGTTTCTAAATAAAAAAAAATACCAAAGAAAACGATACAAAAAATGCGTAATTATTATGGTAAAGATTACCGATATAAATGACTATAACCACAAACTCTTAAAACTAAACGCCACAACTATCAACTCATGTTTCCATTTACCAGGACCGCATTATTTAATAACAGTGTGATGTGTATGAGAGAGTATACAATCATCTGCCAAAGACAGTACTTGAAATTCAATCAAACCGCATAGTTAAATCTACAGTCAAATGTTTTCTATTGGATAAAGTTTACTACAGTATGAATAAATTTGTGGCGGATAAATTTTGACTCATGCATTGAATTATTTAAAAGTGTCGTTTTATTTTATTGTTATTTATTGATTTTAAATTGGATTTTATTATAATTTATTGTTACCTCGGTCAAAGACTAAGTTTGGCCATTCAACGAGGTAATGTCGCCAGCTTTTTGGGCACCTTATCCGCAGACAGCGACTTAAATGCGGTTTTTTATTTATAAGTGTATATTATAAGTTTAGATAGTTTTCGTTTTAGATAAGTACTTAGTTTAGATTTAATTTAGTTTTTATATTTACTTGTTCATTTTTTATAGTATTCATCATGCCTATTATATAACTTGTCGTTTATTTGTCATTCTCATCATTAGATATTAAATATACTTAATTAAATTTACAATATGTCATTAAGATAATCTTCAATTGAATAATAAGTACACATATACATATTGTTTATTGTTTTACTTTGTTTTATTGTTGTACCTTTTTAATTTGACTGTAATTAATAGATATTTAATTATTGTATGTAACTATTTTAATTTATTGACATGTTTGTACTACATTTTTTGGTTAGTTCAGTAGTTACATTAACATTGCATGCTGAAAAGCAGTATATTGCGCTCTGAATTATTATTATAACATTAACACCTATATTATTGTACCCATTTACGAAATGAATAAATGAATTATGAATTATGAACCTTATAGCATTATTACTTCAATCATACATTGACAAATGACATAAAAGTAAGAATACTTTAATGTTGCAGAGCCAGAGCAGTTTTGATGACGTCACGTTAAATCGTTCACTCAAATACAACTGTCATGTCATACCTTTACATCATGTTGACACTGACGTGCGACAGTGATAGCGCCATATAAAAATGTAGACGTCTCGTTCACACGCAGGAATACTTTATAAGTTCATGGTACGAATTCGAACAATATTATTATTATTATTGTCCTTGAAGCATTACTGTCACGAACCATGATGGTTTTGTATTAGTTTGTGGTAAGCCTGCAGTTTGTGTCGCGTCGCTTTTCTAACAAAAAGTAGCCTCAACTTTATAAAACAAAGCGTTGTGACAGCGCGTGATATATTACCGACAAAATTGTTTTATCAAATTGTTTTTATGAAAAATCTTCGACATTTTCTGGTCTTGACGTTTATTAAGAG
Source organism: Ennomos erosarius (assembly GCA_963580505.1). Lineage (NCBI taxonomy): Eukaryota > Metazoa > Arthropoda > Insecta > Lepidoptera > Geometridae > Ennomos > Ennomos erosarius. Next base: position 1,470,054 of record OY757000.1, read on the forward strand.
GAGCCAAAGGATTCCTGTCAGTTTGTTTTTTTTTTTTTCTGTCTAGAACATTGGAAATCATATTCTTTAGTCTGTGATCTCTCGCCCTGTCAAGTGCAAGGTAGTTGATTATAGAAATTAGCATCATCATCATCGGGTCTTTGAAGAAAATCTGACAATGGCGGTTGTGAATTTTGAATTTATTTTTCAAAACTAGTGTATCTTCATATTTAATGTGTAATAAGGGTGGATTATTATCCGTTAAGTGTTCGTGAACATGCACGAGTGTTGGCAAATGGTTTCAAGATTATATCAACATGCATTTTCGTTTTTGCTTCAACGGCCTTTTATGGCCTTCAGTAAAATATCCACCATTTTACTGTTGGCGTTTTGACTGACAAAATATGACTTTGACTTTACATAACCGTACAAATTTTACTCACTTGACATTGGCAGAATTATTTCAAAAAAGCGATAGAAAGCCATGCTAGAATACCATACCTAATCCAATGTGCATAAGTATATTTTGTTTTTCTATTTAAAGTAAGCTGTGCAATTAATAACTTATGTTGAAGTAAATTTTTAACCCGCACTCTCACCATGACTCGACTAACACCTTTGTGCGAGAACCGGGGTATGCTGAAAACCAGCCCCTGCGTGGAATTCTTTTTTACGCAGCAAGTGCTGAGCCTACTCCTGTTGCCAGCTAAAATTATGTGTTTATAGTTGCTGTGTATTATGTTTTATGTAGTTTTTCTTTGGCAATAAATATTATTTATTCTTATTCTTATTCATTAAAGAAGAAGAAGATCATCATCATCATCATCATCACCATCAAGTCTAAAGATGTCGTCTAAACATAAGCCTCCACCAAAGAGCGCCACTTTGAGCTGCTTGATCGAAACTGTACAATACTTATAATTGGATGATATTTAATGACATGTTCAGCAGTGGACGTTTTCAGGCTGATTATAATGACTATTTTAGTGGACGGATACGTTGTGTTGTCCACAAATCCTCATCATAAACTCAGTGTCGTTAATTTGGACTCAATGGCCCGTTAATGGAACGAAATGCTCTGTTAATAATGACTCGATGAGCCGTAAATATGGGTTTGTTCCATAAAGTTCATAAATCTCCCTGAATGAGGAAATCCAATGGGTATTTGTGGACTAACCTTTCAAAGCTGACTGAAATAAATATTCTTGTTCTTCGTTAGCTTTCTGTCGCATTTTAGCGATAATTCTGCCAATGTTAAGTGAATGTTAAGTGAAAACTTAACGGATAATAATCCATCCTTTTCACATCACATTAACAAACAAACATACACACAGGATTTAAAAAAAAACACAAAAGCCGCACTAAGCGTTTTGCCGAGTCATTCATAGTCCGAACGCCTAAGGAATGGAATGCTCTTCCAGTGAGTGTTTCTTCCTGGGTATAACCTGGGTCTTTTCAAGTCTACGAGTGAATGAACATCTCATGGGCAAACGTGTTCTACCTTAGACAGCTTCGTCACTTACCATCACGTGAGTTGTTGTCAAATGCATGCCCATATTAGCATAAACAAAGCCATTTTCGGATTATTTTCAAAGATCTACATAAATATTTGTGAGTAGGTACTCAAGCAATCCATGTCAAGTTTGCCAAGTCCTCACAATCAAAGTCAATACGCCACGATGTGGTCGGAACGTGCTACAGAGTAACATTATACATCACGTATTCTTCACGTGCGTAGAATAACGAATGTGTTCTTGACAAGAAACCAATAATGGCGGTTGTAAGTTTTGATTTTCTTCCAAAACCAGCATCCTATGGTTGTGACTAGACTGTGAGCGGCTCTGATGACTTGACACTGGCCGGCAAGTATGGGGGCTCTGGCTTTGGAGGGCACGCAGTCACGGCTGTTGCCGTTAGACAATAGTGGTTAAGCCAAGTCAAAATCCTAGCCTGGTCTAGGCCGGCTGCCCACACAGCACGCGCACCGCGACAAAATTGTCTCGACTCTTATTCTCGCAAGAGACTCTCGTAAGAGAGAGGCTGACCACTTGTCTACACGAGAAGAACACGAAATTCATCTGTATCGGGGCGCGAGTGTCATTTTACTTCATGATTTTTTTTTAATGGGCAACGTGCCTTTATTACTCAAAGTAACTACTACGCTAGCTACCTATTACAAATAACATTTGAACTGTAAACTAGCCACAGTCAGGATGCTCCAGTCTACTGCCGGTAGGTAGCGTACCCAACATGCTGGCAGCATTGCCTCGTGGAATCGCAATGCTGATGCGTTGAGTCATATAACCGCCAGAATTTTGGTAACGCGTCTCATCGACCAGGCGCTCTGATAAACTTAATATCATGCATTGTGTATCATACGATGACAAACAAACGTAATTATACACATGTATACTTATATAGGGACGTAGCCATCGCCTTTATCAAGGCCTCCGTAAATTCAAGGGTGAATTACTACCCACTCATAAATAACGACCTTTAAGCCCATTATTCAAATAAAACTCCGGTTACAGGCAACGGTTACAAAGTTTAATAAAGAAATGTTGCCAGTTCGCGCGCTTTTAATCTTTATATTAAAAAGACAAAGGTCTTTGAAAAGATAAACATAAATTTTAACAAGTAGTTTTACTTGTAAACCAATCGTATCCAAAAAGCCCTCTGTGTATATGAATGAATGAATGAATAAGTTATAGTAGTTATATAATAATTAAAGTAGTTATATAAAAGTTTAATGTGTCTGGGTGTCTGTGCATTGTAACTCCCAAACGGACGCATCTATTACTTTTTTTTTGTTGGTAAAACTTAAATAATTAAGTAAACAAGGAATTAGCTCTCCCTATACAATCAAGTACCTACTTTAAAAAGTTAAATCAGAATTAAAAAAAAATTAAAATTAATTTTCTTCCATACACTGTACATTGTACAATTTAATTTTCACAGCCAAAAGGCATAGTGATGCTATCACGTAAATCACAATAACTTTGATTCCAAATCAATAGATTCAGATTCAGATTTTTATTGCTTCCATAGTATACATACAATAGGTGGAATATAAAATTAAGTCTAGTTTCATATGGACCCGTCGGGCGCAGCAAATTAGGAGAGAGGAGGGCGTCTTAGCAAAAGAATCAAAGTGATCAAACAAAATAGGTACACTACATAAAAAATAATATTAGTTTGATTAGCTATAATAAAATGTAAATCCAATTTTATCTATTATTATTATTAGTAATATTAGTAAAAATTTAATGTCAGTTTTGTACAATATAAAATAAATTACATTACCTATTCAATGTCACACTTATTCATTCTACATACCACATATTATTCTTACTATTATTGATGTCAAAAAGTACACCTACACACCTACATACCATTCGTGATCATAAATTATCATCAGTACATAATATTTTATTGTCATTTATATACTCGTCAATACTATAATAGGCCTTTTCCGTATATACAATAAAAATTATCTTGACTCTGAGTTTGGTTTTCAACTTTTCACTGAAAAGTTTGATTTTTATATTCCGCTCTGTCCCGAATTAATTCATTTTAAATTTTTTTTTTTGTGATCAGTAATTTCTGAGAGAACATTAAAATTTTCATTTCATAATCCCTCAGAATAAATGGTGAGGTACATAGACAGATAGTTTCTCCACGTATAATTTACGAAGCTATCCCAGAGGCTACAATTGAGTTTTAATTAATACCACAATACGATCTTTACCCTTTACAAAATTAAGTCCAGTTTCAGTTGTCGGGTTTACAGTTAAGACCTTTAGTTTCATGTGGGATAATTTTAGTCATCCTGAAGTTAACAAAGGGTTTAGAGTAGGTTTTGTTAAGTTCAAAATCCTGGTTCAAAATAAATTAAACTTTGACTTGAAACATGACTGTGTACAACTTTTTTATGTTTAAGTGTGAAAGTAAACATATGGATCTTACGGAGTTACTTATCCAATAAAATATTGACATGAAATAATCAAAATCGAAGCTTTGAATCGGAATTTTTTGCGCCGGGAGGTTTGCACCAGTGGAAAGAAAGATGTTTTTTTTTCTAACTCGTGTTTGATTCGCTAAATAATATTTGGCATAAGCGTTTTGCAATTTTGCAGCTTGAAGCAAATAGGCAATTTTAAGCATTTTTCCTAAAGTCAAAAGAAATCTTTGAGGGATTTTAATAGAAAAACATATCCGAATTGAGAATATAAATAATTATATCAATAAAATCATCTAAATATTTCACCTTTTTTGAAGCAGGTTAAAAATGAATTTCTATTTAGCCGAGTACTCCCTTTGCCAGTTCTGCATTTTAACAAAAAGTCAAAATAAATCGTTGGAGTATTTCAATACAAAAACATAACTTAATTATTATAATAATCAAAAAAAAATAACTTAATTGAGAATATAAATAAAAAAATAAAATCATCATCATTATTTTTCTTCTTCTTCAAAGCAACTTGAAAGTGAGTTACTATTTAGGCAAGTACGCCCTTTACCAGTTCTCGTACGCAATTTATTTTTATTTTCCGTTTCTTCACGACTTCATTTCTCGCTTTCATTCACTTTACGTGCTACGCAGGGAAAATAAATCTGTACTCATTAGTCACCTAAACATTTGTATTCATGGTACGTCCGTAATCCAAGACTTAGAAGGATTTCCCGCTGGTAACAAGTTTTCGGATTAAAATGCTTTGTCAAGTATAAAAGTGTTTTTAACGCTGCTATAAATTTCCATCGAAAGGTTCTCTGGAAGATTTCTTTTAGTTATAGGGCAACCTTATCACTAAAAGCAATCCTTATCATTATTACACGTTCACGATATAAGAAAACGAAAATTCTGGTTCTATGTCTGGGTGTTGTGGGACCATGGTCTTCGTAGTTCCTAGGTCCCTAGATACAGGGAATCCTAGTTAGGGTCCAGGATCTACGAGTATGTATGATAACTTTTGGCATTAGAATGTTACCTATTTATTTACTTTTACTTTTGTGAATCTTGTGTTTACATTATTGAGTGTATTCCTGATAATCCAGAAGTCCATCTCTGTATTTAATTGCGTTTTCGTGACGACCCCCCATAGTGCTATGTGGAAAATATTTTAGGTCTTTGGATTATCGTACTGACTGTGGTCTGTTTTCTTTTAGTAGAGCGGAACAAGTCCGGTTCAGTAGCCCGTGCGTCTTTCAAGCTCACGCATCAAATTCAAATTCAAAATGTTTATTTCAATTAGGCACAGTATGTACCTACACTTTTGAAAGTCAAATAATAATATGTAGTTACGCAGAATCACAAAGTATTATAATAATTATCATGCAAAATTACATTTTATGATCCTAACCACAGAGAACTTTGCTATGTATATAGCAAAGTACTCTGTGATACCATCCTAACGTTAAAAATCAAAGAGTATTATATTATAAAGCTACGTTATACGTGTACTAAAGAATCCTGGTTTAAATCTCGCTGGCCCCTACACCAATGATTTAAATTATGAGCAGAATATGCACTTGCGTTTATCACGATTAAAGAAAACTTCGTGATAAAACAATTTTCAAGTATTACAAAATTTGAGATATTTTACCTGCACTTGACCAACGTGATGGATCATGGTCTAAACTCACTCCATATGAGAAGACCCCTGTCCCAGCAGTGGGGATTTACCTATCTTATTAATAAAAATCTATTATCATCATTAACATTGACTTTGAAACAAAGGCCCTCTTTTAAATTTTAAGTTAGTTGAAATGTTAATAGACTTTTGTCTGATTAATATTCCATAACTTTTTTAGCCCACAAAACATTTCGAAGTGAATAAGTTACGAAGAACTTTATCTTTTGACTAGACCTTAGATAAATTATACAAAAACAAATAGATTCAGAGCACTCAGAACTAGAATTTGAAGCCAAAATAGACAAATAAACTTCTTTTTTTATGAGCATGAATGACGTGGCGAGCTAGTCGTTCATCTGATGTTAAGCAACACGGCTTCCCAAAACAGTTACTCTAAGTTTGGTTATATTCTATCTAGCTCCAAAGTAAGTTCTATGGGAATCAGATATTTATAACTGACTAGCTGATCCGCTCTGACTTCGCACGGTTGTTAAATATTATACGGGTATAATATTATTATAAGTATGCCTAGAAAATATCGCATAGCCTCCCTATGTCACCCGGGAATAGTGGTAGCAACAGTGAGAGAATTTTTCAAATAGGTTCAATAATTTCGGAGCCTATTAAATGGAAACAAACAATTATGTTTTTCCACTCTCTAATATTATTATTGTTGTAGATGGAATAAATAAATAAATAAATTAAATAGAATTGAAATGAAATATGTGGACATGATTCACAGCGGCATTCAAAGTGAGCAAATTTTGTACGATGGGAACCACAGACCTAATTTTTTTATGTTACACTATGGAAACCATAACTGATATTTTTTTATCAAAGAATACAATATAACACCCAGAACAAACATCAAAGTTCACTAAATTCAAATAATGTATTCCAAATATTTAGCACTTTTACAATCACTTAAAATTTTTGTCCTTGGTGGGAATCGAACCCACAACCACAACAGTTCAGAAGGTAGAGCTTCTACCAACAGTGCTATAAGAAAAGTTTTTTTTCTTAGCCATTAACTTTATCAATAAATTTCTTTCTATACCTCTAATCACTCTCTGGGGAGTGATTGCTTTCTGCCCCTGAAGACTGAAAGCAATCACCATTACTGGTCGACGGGTCATATGTCACTGATCAAGTAGAAAATCACCTGATGGCGACAAGTCCAAGTATTTATGCAAAAATTTATTCAGGTACAGCTGTTTTGTAAAGACTGGCTTACCAGTAGTGGAGAAAATTGTAAAATTGAAGATTTCATCGTATTTCAATTTTTTTTATGAGAATGAATGACGTGACGAGCTGGTCATTCACTTGATGTTAAGCGACACGGCTGCCCATAACAGATGCAGTGTCACTCGGAACTCTAAAATAAAAATGTTTCGCATGACACTTTTTTTTATCAATCTTTATTTATCCACATTTACAATTTCATATCAGCATAATTTAAGTATAAGTATCAATAGGTTAGCGTTGTACTCTAGATTGCACAGCGCACGTAGACTGTGAGATCAGGTCATAAAGTCTCATTTGCCCAGTAATTTCACTAGCTACAATGCCCTTCAAACCGGAACACAGTAGCGCCACGTGTCTGAATGATACTTGTACGTATCAAAACTACAAATAAAAAAAAACAATTCAAGTTAAAATAAATATTTAAATAAAAATTTAAATTAAATTATTTGTTAATAGTAAATATAATGACTTTTCATATAAATCACTTTATAAAATATAATCACTTTTCAAGGCCATGAGAGAAAAATATTATTTCGGATACTTAATCATTTTTCTTTTTTAATTCAATATGAGAGCAATTATCTTCGTGTACCTAGCCACCTAAAGTGACGAATTTTGAGCGTCAAAATTATTTTATTTTATTTTATATTATATTTTTGTTTTATTTTACATGGAAAACCAACAACTACTTAGAAGCTAATATAATAATTATTATAAACATAAGAAAGCCTTAAATAGTGTTCGCTTGTAGCTATCACGATAGCTATATTATGACGAAGAAAGTTACTAAGTACATGTCGTAACTATGTGTGTAATTATAAGTTATTATTTATTTCTGATTATATACCTCTTTGACATCATCAGCTTGTAGACATCCTCTGCTGAACATAAATATTGGCCTCATCCATAGAGTACTATTAAGCGGCTGCTTGCCTGTTCCATCCAACGCATCCTCACGGTTTATCACTCTAAACTTACACAAATAAAATTAAAACACGAAATTTCATTATAAAAGTACGGAAACCAAAAAACAAAGTCCCAAAACATCATTCATTAAATTTGTTCCGCAAACAAACAAAATAATTTTAAATTTAAATACAGCTCCTCATAAATTAAATGGTTACAGAATTGCGACCCCAAAATCTACCCCTAAGTGCTTTAGGGGTAGTTAAATTTGCACAACATTGACTCTGTATTTGTTTGGCACTTACATTAAATTTTAATCAATTTCATTAAAGGATGCAAACATGAAACAAATTAGTACAGAATAAACAAATTGCAAACCACATCGCTCGTAGAACTGACAACCGATGGGGAAGAAAGGTTCTCGAGTGGCGACCACGATCCGGAAGACGCAGCGTAGTTCAGCCCACACTAGGTGGACCGACGATCTGGTGAATACCACAGGAGACGATGGATGCAGGAGCTGAGCAGCCACTCAAAGTTTCAATCCTTGAGGGAGGCCTATGTTCAGCAGTGGACGTCTTCAGGCTGTTAATGATGATGATGATGATGATGAAATAAATAGCTCGTTCAATTTGATCTGTCTAACTCTCGATTTAAAAAAAAAACAAATTAATACATGTGGCAGTTTATTTTATTGCATTTAATAAAGTAGAAGCGCCGCATACTTTACAAGATTTGTGTAACAGTATTAATTATTTTGTGACTATTCAAATAACTGTGTAAGTAAGCACGCATTAAATCATTTACCTAATGATCTTTATTACTCAAGCTAACTACTACAATAATTAAAACTAAACTAAACTTAAACTAAACTAGCTACACTACCTACTATAAAGAACATAAATGGACTGTAAAATATTCGCAATGGCCTATAGACAGTCTGCACAATACGGGGTGTATTGTGCAGACTGCCTATATTAGCGATGACAATGAATGCTATTTTGCGTAAATTTCATAAACATGCTAATTTACAAGTCTTAGCATGCTAATTGCTATTGCTATGCTATTTGCTAAAATGAAATGAAATGAAAATTGAAATGAAAAGTGGAATTAAAAATGAAATGAAACAGAAATGAAAAATGAAATGAAACTTTATACCTATTAAAAATTAAATTCGAAATGGACTAAGTATTTAATTGAAATGAAATTTCATATTTCACAGAATTTCGCAACTACATTTCATTTGCGAAATGCTAATTGAGTTTTCACATGCTACAAATGAATGTAAATGCTAATTAATCCATCACTACACCCCATGCGGGACGTCAGTGCAGGCCTGACCGCCCCCAATTAGAATTAGAATTATAGACAGTCTAAATGCTCCAGCCCACTGCCAATAGGAAGCATACTCAACATGCTGGCAGCGTTGCCTCGTTGAATTGCAATGCTGATGCGTTGAGCCAAATAAGTGCCAGCATTAATAATATAATTAACTAACTATAATAGGTATAACATTAATTTTTTTTCTTAAATTCGGGATTCATTATTCCACCATATCATTCAGTACAGCAAAAATAGAATATCCATTATAGAGGGCCTGAAAAAGACATAGCATTAAAATAAAATAAAGTTTTGTGATCTTTCTGGCCTAAAATTGAATTAAGGATGAATCTAAAAACATGAGAACCGTTTATAGGCACAAACCGTTCCGTAACTCTGCATGCTGATCGCAGATATGCCTCCAGCGCTCATTTGAAATGGTCTTTGTGCTACTCTGATGATGAGAAGAATACTCTTTTGCATGTCCACAGGCCAGGCAGTCCAGTTCGAAGAATAAGCTGCAAAAGCTAAGCCTTCACTCTAAAATAAAAATAAATTAGTTATCTTATTACCTAGACTGTGTGATGTCTCAGGATGATGTGCGCACTTGCGCAGTGCAGTGTCACGCGGAACTTTATTATTTTAGAGTTCCGAGAGACACGCGGCCGTGTCGCTTAACATCAGGCGAACGAACGACTGGCTCGACACATCATTCAACCTCATAAAAAAAAATTCATTCTCTTAAAAGCTAAAAGTGGCGTGGCACAAAGTGGATGCAAATGTTGTGTCTGTGATGATGATGATGATGATGATATGAATAATGAAACGGCTAGTAGAAAGCTGATTGGACCATTCACGGACAGTATGTGGAGCGATGACGATGCTGAAGGTGGCTCTACCTGAACTGTATATAATTTATTAATTTATAAAAATGCATGATACGTCCACCATAGTTCAGCCACAAACCATATAGTGCGAGTGTGTGCGCTTGACTGATGAAGTTTACTACAACCATTATTGTTCTTGTATTTTCGCGCCGTCTATCTGTGCGTGCAACTGTCAACGTCACCGTCAAAAATGAAGGACTGATGGCCGCCGGCGGAGAAGACCGGGTATCAAAAGTTCGTATTTGGTAAGTACAATTTTGATTGTAATTAACTTTATTGGTTGTGTGTGCACATTACTTTCAGTCCAAAACTTAAACAGCGAGATCCCACAGTAAGAATAGCTACGTCATCGAGTACAATAGGCTCAATAGGCTATGTGTAGATCGTTAACACATAAACATGTAAAAAAAATCGGGTCTGCCAATTCCGTCATAGAAACCCGAGAAATTTTTTGATGTTTTTTTTATTTTAAAAATTACGTTCAATGTGTTCGAATGAAAATCCTGGCAACAGTTAAACATTGACTAATTACGTAAAATTAAATTGGTCTGCCATCGCACATCCTACCGGAAGTACCTGGCAGACCCTTACGAAGTGCCCTTCACACCATTTACCTACCTCAAAGAGTACCCCGATGAAACCTATGTCCATTAATAGCCAAGGTGTCCCTGATAGTAGATTAAAAGATCTGCCAGGTGTAAACTGGCCGGAAATTAGTGTTCAAAGCATTTGAAGTTGGATTTCCATGACCCGGTAGGACCGGAATTGGCAGTCCTGTTTTTTACATGTTTAAGTGTCAGCTAACGATCTAAAGATAGCCTAAAGTACTCGATGACGTAGGTATTTGTATGGATTTGTGCTGTCGGATCTCGCACTAATACAAACAAACTACTTACTGAGCTAATTTTTCTAATTTGGGGCTAGATGGCGCTGTGTGAAATGTCCACAGATATTTTTTTTTATTCTTTTCTGTTGGCGAAATTCCCTGTAGCCACCACCACTTACTTGATCAATCAGATTATTTCCAAGGTGACTGTAGATGTAAGCATTCAGTAGAGTAAGTCCAATGAGTGCCAGAAACCCAACCAGTCTGTACAACTCGTCAGTTCCAACCTGAAATTTTAAAATGATCATTCTTCTCAGTTATTAAAAATAGGTTTATAACTACTCTATAACCAGAAGCATCCATAGTGTTTTATCCGTATTTTACAAATATTACTGCATGAACCTTTAATTTTCAGAGATAAAAATTATTACATGGTGTTTTTGGTATGTTTAGCAGTTTGTATGTAACCATCAACAGCTTGGTGACGTTCCTGCTGCTTGCTGAACACAGCTCTCCCTCACAGAGCACCAGTTTGAGTGCTTGCCTTCTGTATCCATCGGCTCCCCACGGTTTTCACCAGATTATCGGTCCATCTAGTAGGGGCTGGTCTACGCTACGTCTTCCGGTTCGTGGTTGCCACTCGAGAACCTTTCTTTCCCATCGGTTGTGAGTTCTGCGAGCGATGTGGCCTGCCCATTGCCAAAAGAAACGTAGGGATTATTAAAGCATTCATTTGAAATTCTCTATAATTTTTTTTTATTAATCCAACTGTTTACACTATGAAACTAAATGTCATACATACCATAGCGACCATCATCGCTCCCAAACACAGTTCCATGGTTACTGCCAAGTTCTGAATCAAGAAATATTCTTTGAACATTTCTTCCAACTCAGAGGAATATCTGAAATGAATGAAGATTGATTTTCCGTTCAAAAAAGCTTTGGTCTGACTAAGAAATTAAGAGAAAAGCATTTATCGAAATACTTTCCATAGATTAAATGATAATCTTAAAACGTAAAAATGGCTTTGACATGAATTTTGTAGTGGTGTGGTTGTAGGTGTGTAGTGAAGTCAGTTTTAGTTTAGTTTAGTTTTTATTATTGTAGTAGTTAGCTTGAGTAATAAATTTATTACCACCACCTGTTACTGCTATTTAATTATTATTAGTGTCTTCGTCACTCAAGGTCTAGGCTGAAAATCAGCGCCCTGGATTCGTCCATGGCACATGCTGAGCTCAGACCATTTTGTACAGCACTGTACACAGTAGCAACGTTCGCACACGAAAGCACAAACTAAGGTATAGGTAGGTTTTGTTATGTGCAAGTCTTGTAATTAGGAGGTTCCGTTTTTCTATGTTTTATTTGCTTAGCATACTTATTATTGTTATTTGTAGTTGTGTACAGTTTGTGCAAATAAAGTGTTTCTTTCTTTCTTTCTAATAAAGGCATATTGCCCGTTAAAAAAAAATCTAAATGTTAACCTAAAAACCGATGGGGAAGGAAGGTTCTCGAGTGACGACCATGAACCAGAAGCTAGCGTAAGTGACTAGGTGGCGATCGACCTGGCTAAAACCGCAAGAAAGCCGATGGATGCTAGAGGCAAGTAGCTGCTCAAAGGAGCGCTCTGTGGGAGAGCTCAAAGTTCAGCAGTGGACGTTTTTAGGCTGTTAATGATGATGACGAACCAAAATGTTTAATAAATGAACTATTTATGTTATTTTGTGCTAATGTCGTGTTTTTGGTATAATTTTTCTTATAGACTTACCCCATCAACCGGATATGCTTCGTAATGATTTTATTCAATGCCTTCCTCACTTCCTGTTCATTTTCCTTTGAATAATATAATTTCTGAATCTTATTTTGCAAAGTCTTTATTTGATCACACAAATATATCAGAAGGCTGCATACTATGCCTTGCATACCTAAAAAATGAGAGAAATGGGACAAAATCGTGCAAATAAATGGTAAATCTCCAAGTCTTTTGATTTAAAAACTATCGTGACTATAGTGTGGTAAGTAACTTGCTCCCAGAAAAATGACATCGAATATGTCTTAAACAATCAGACTAGTTTCTACACGTGAGCAGAGAGTTATTTACCAACATCTCTCTGCCTTGAAAACAAACTTGCTAAATCTAAAGCCTATTTTAGTACCAATGGATCGGTAAGAAAACGGAATGCCGAATAAAACGGCTACTATTTGAGCTGATAGAGCTAAGTTTATTTTGTTTTTCCTTGCGTCGAACGGCATCCAAGCTTCCATTGTCATTTCTCCATTGTGCAAAGCTGAAATGAAATTGATTTGTTATAGCGATTGACTTTATTACAATCTTCTTGTCTTGGACCATGGCGATTGCTTTTCATAAATCTATATGTATGTTCATCACATTAATTGTTTGTTATTGGTGAATACATTTTTTATCCTGTGTCATTGGTAGGTATTACCACAACCTACGCCTACAGATTTTGCAATTGTGAAAAACTAGTGGAGGAAAGCAGAAAAGAACTTGTGTCTATAGGCGACGGTAACTGCTTACCATCAGGCGGGCCGTCTGCTTGTTTGTCTGTCCATGTTATAAAAAAAAACTAAGATCAACAAGTACCAGTAGTACTTGTTGATCTTAGTTTTTTTTAAAATGACACAAATGAATATTTTTAAATTATAGGAAAATAAAGGGATATTGATGCGATTTGTTCCGAGATTTTCTTTTGGCGCTCCTGTAAACCTGCAAACATACATACGACCTTATGCAACTCTTGTCGAGAGTTACTTGTAGGTGTAGATTTTTGAATGAGAATGAATGACGTGACGTGGCAGTGGTTCACCTGATGTTAAGCGACACGGCCGCCTATAACAGTTACGGTGTCATTTAAAAATTTAAAATAATAAAGTTTCGCGTGACACTGCTCTACGCAGTGCGCATGTCATCCTGAGATATCACACAGTCTAGTAATCAGATTAGGTACTAAAGTTTCATTTGCCCAGTCATTTTCTTAGATACAATGCCCTTCAAATCGAAACACAGTAGTGCTTGCATGCTACTGCTTGGCGGCAGAATAACTGGCAACGGTGGTACCTACCACCTAGTAAAAAGTTGTAGCTGTGATGTCAAACCTACTGTAGGTATTGAAGACAGAACTACCGCCAACTGAGCAGTGATGCCAGCTTAAGCGCTGTCAAAATGAACCTTACCTAACATGCTGAAAACCACCATCAATCCGGTATTGAAAACTGTTATCAGCACCAAATGTTTCACCATACCACTTCTACTCTCATCTGCAACTTGATCACCTGATAAAAGAATGTCATTAACCAATTTCTTTAGCTTTTCACGGCGCATTAGAAAAAATACTACTTTGAAAAAATAATTATACGCTACTATGCTTTTGTCTATGTTTGCTAAAAATATGAATAAGTCATCCTTTATCTGATATGTTCCGATTCCAGTTAAAATGAGCAGTGTTATTGAAAAGAAATGTAAAGTGTTTTGATAAATTTTGTAAATGAAACGCTGGTTTTTAGTCCATCTGTCTACAGGCCATAGACCAACGTAGAATAAATATTTCAAGTTCAGTTCGAAAATGTCTTTGGATGCACAAAAGCGGTCGACCACGTAACTGAACATTTTGCAATTGATGAACATTATAATGACAGAGTTTAAAGTTGGTTTTGAATAGTGTTGTGCTTTGTTAAATTCTAGGTAGAAAACTCTTTAACTAAGTAGGGAGTATTCTTACTACTTCATACTTGTATCTTAACAAACTTTGGTTCATAACCATTTTGCGTAAAATGAGATTCCTGAAGTCGTCTATATAGACGACGAATAACGCCTATATTTTCCGATTTCACTTTGATTCTTATCCTTATACAAACTTTACTTCAACTAACCATGGCATAATATAACGAGAATGATTGTATAATTTTCATGATAGTCTTTCAAGAACACGTACTTACACCTACTTTCTTATAATGGCAAACATTGAAAACAAAAAATAAAAGCTGTAATGTTTAAATTATTTTTAGACAGTTTATGATTTAAATAAATACGATAAAATCTAAACCTTACAATAAATGAAAAATAAAGCACTAGTTACGTAAATAGTAGACTTATAAGCCCCATTAAGAATTTTCAAAAATCTATCTTGAAACGGGTTGAGGAAATCCCTAGCAAAGTTTGATTAAATAAACTTTACTAGTTTCCAAAGCTATTTCCTCATTACTTTGCTACATAATCAGAAGCTATTGAACCAGATAAATTACTAGTTAATAGGGTTTTATTAGAGATCCGCTTGGTCCGGTCAAAATTTCAATATCTATTCTTCGCAAAAACAAACTAAAACTACTTTATATTTATATTTTTGAAGCCATACTTGTGATTTGACATAGTCGTGAATAAAATAAAACAACTAGATAAGCAAATTACGATGGTGAAATTTTTGAACTGGAGTATAATTAATTTCTCATTCAAAAGACGATTGAAATTAATTTTAAAAATGCACAAGCAAAGTTTATAAGTAAGTACATAAAATATAGCTCTGTAAAACACGGCTTGTTTTTTGTGTGTTTAAAAAAGCAATGTTGGTTAACCATAAAAATTACCAAGTTCAATAACAATATTAACTCTTATGTAGTTATCACAATGGCTTGTCATTTATGTCTCCGCAAGCATTTGTGAATAAATAAATAGATAATAAATCATCGGGAAGGTAAATGATCTTTATCTATTAAAATTAACTTATACGGAAATCCGGCAAAAATATTCTATTATCATCCCTAATTTAAACTGCACGTAATCGCTTAACAACTTTGGAACTAGTCAACGAGTAATTTAAAATTAAAGTTTTACTCTGTATCTTGTTCGTACTTAATAACTAAGTTAACTGGCAATTGCACTAAGTATAACCATGGGAACTTGGTCTTGGTTAGCTTAGAAGAGTTATTGAATGATAATAATACTATCAAGTTTGTGATATACTTATAACAGGAGTACCCAAATTATTTAGATGACATTATTTTTGTGTAATATTGGTAATTTTGATGTTTATTAAGTTAATAGGATCTTTTATTTCTTTTTCAAATAACTTCCTTTTACTATCTATGGTTTTGAAATTCTGAGTTACTTATCTTTGTAACTCGTGTGAATTTGCGCGGTAAATGCTTTGTCATTATTTTGTGAAACTATATGTACAAGTTACCCCGGCTATAACATATTTCATACTCTCTTAGAAAAGTTCAGCCTTATTTATGTGCTTCTGTCCGTAGTCCGTACCTATGTTCCATTTATTTTACTTTAAGTGAATAAGGTTTTTATAAATTTAAGTAGTACCATAACTATAAACCTATGTATTTTGAAAATCCTACCAAACCATGCAAATAATATGTTACTTTTCTAGTACGTCCGTGGCGTAACTTTTAGCTTATAACATAAAATGCATCATCATCATCATCATCAACAGCCCGAAGACGTCTGCTGCTGAACATAAGCCTCCCCCATAGAGGACCACCTTGAGCAGCTGCTCGCCTCCTGCATCCATAGGCTCCCCGCGGTTTTCACCAAATTTTCGGTCCACCTAGTGGGGAGCTGGCCTTTGCTGCGTCTTCGAATTCGTGATCGCCACTCGAGAACCCAAGCACAAAATGCATGTTTGTGTGAATTTAAATTCGTTTGTAAATTTCACCATTAAAATTTTTAATTACTTCATTCAATATCATAAATATTGAATGTGAAATATCTTAAAATTTTGCTACAGGTGTTTATTTAAATTATCTACTGTGGGTACCAATTTTCAAATAATATGATTTTGATATTGTTTCTTGTTATCTTTCTTCTCTAAATCAACATTTAGTAAAAGTATACATAATTATAAAACAACACACTATTACAATATCCATTAAACCAATAAGAGCAGCGCTCAAAATTTGGGCCCGTTCGTGATTCAAATTTTCCCTTTACAAATTAATCTGTGAAAAGAGAAGCGTTATTACCAGAGACATTTTTATTATTTACAATGTGAGGCGGGTATTACAAAGCAAAAATAAAATTGTACCCTAAGCCGTGCTCGATAAGCGTATAGAACGGGTTACGAGGGACCAGTTTACAGTAAATATATTCTGATATAAAGCCTATTTTGTTGCGAATGAGACTATAGAAATATCCAAGTTCACTATTCGCAAAAATACCAGCATGCAATAATACAAAATATACTTTTAGTTGTTCTAAAGACAGATAGTACCGAGATCCTAAGGCTCCTAACCCATTTTTTATTGGTTTATTTTCGGTGTGTGCTCATTTTAGATTCAAAAGCAAGAATAATTATTTATTTCTACGGTGGGTTTTTTTGGCCTTGCCTAGATAATTATATTTTTTCTAGAGTAAGGTCACCTTTTGGCTTAGGATAGCCACTATATTTTGAACTTGCCTCCTATAACATTCCGAAACAAAAATATACAATCCAGCCCAACATAATAAATAACTAAGTATTAACACTTTTAAAATAATACCAAATCGGTAAACGTTTATAAAACTTTATTTATTGTTCAGAAATCAAGATTATTTTTGTGCTTTCGTGCCGATAGAGTAAATCGTCTAGACTTCAACTCTTTTGGAAGCTTAAAATAAAAAAATGTTTTTATAGGTTTGGATCAAAGGTAACTTTCAGAGCGAGGTTAATAAACTTGAGTTTTGAATTAGTTATTTTATTGTTTTGTCTTAATTCAGGTAAGTAAATGCTATATTTAGTTAAACTACTATATAATCCGCAGAACGATTCACTTATTTACGTTCTTTGTTGATTCATACGATATAATTATACTTCCTCAAATTGCATGAAGTCATAATTTACGAATATTAAAATTCTTCCAAATCCCATTCTCAACGACCTCAGTAGAGTCTCCCGATAGGTTGGTCTTAAGATGAACATAGACAAAGACGAAAATCATGTCAAATGCCCATGTTCCACCTATACCGGTAATTGTTGGGAACGACACTCTCGAAGTTGTCAACAAATACGTCTATCTAGGGCAGACTGTCCAATTGGGTAGGTCCAACTTCGACAAAGAGGTCGCCCGAAGAATCCAACTCGGCTGGGCAGCGTTCGGGAAGCTTCGACCTATCTTTTCGTCCAAAATACCACAAAGCCTGAAAACAAAAGTTTTCAATCAATGTTTGTTGCCAGTGATGACTTATGGAACTGAGACGTGGTCTCTAACTGTTGGTCTCATTACTAAGCTCAGAGTCGTGCAACGAGCTATGGAGAGAGCAATGCTCGGTGTTTCCCTGCGAGATAAGATCCGAAATGAGGAGATCCGCAAGAGAACTAAAGTGACCGATGTAGCTCTTAGGATTAGCAAGTTGAAATGGCAATGGGCAGGCCACATCGCTCGTAGAACTGACAACCGATGGGGAAGAAAGGTTCTCGAGGAGCGATCACGAACTGGAAGACGCAGCGTAGGCCGGCCCGCCATTAGGTAGACCGACGACCTGGTGAAAGCCGCGGGGAGCCGATGGATGCAGGAGGCGAGCAGCCGCTCTAAGTGGCGCTCCCGGGGGGAGTCCTATGTTCAGTAGTGGACATCTTCAGGCTGTTAATGATGATGATGATAATGAAATTTTTTTAATTAATTTTCCGTACAAGAATGTTCGTAATTCCTTCTAATTATTAGAACAAAGATATTATTATTTTTATTCTAGAATAGAAATTTAAATTCAAAACAGGGTAGTAGGTACCTAAACTTTAAAACACCGCTACTGTAAGCAACGTGCCAAATATGTTAGTGCCAATGCCCCGTTGAATGGCAATGCTAAGCCTTTGGGCTACATAGAGATCACCATTTTAGTCACGTATTGTAATCGTCATCATCAACTTTTAGAATTTAATGAAAATTTCATTCTTGGCGCGCCAAGAATCCAATTATTTAATATCCGTAAAACTTTAAACATTTTTATGTATGTAATATATTATTATATAAAAACGCTCAAACTTTTACGGACGCTGAAGCATCTTTCTGACAATTTTGAGTGCAGACCCGTCCATTATGTAGTTATACCAACGTCTGATCCTGACAGCTTAATGGTATCCTAAATCACCAAGAATGTTACCTGGCTGGCTCATAAAACAATACTCTCAAGTGTATGGTATGTAAAGGCTTGTTCAAACTAGCAAGAAATAAGAGTACCTACAAGAAAAGAGTGAGTTGAATCTCTACTAACCAGTTTATTTAACTGATATGAGAACTGAATGATGATGATGATGCACTAGCTCACTAACTTGAACTTCTTGTACATACGATTGCTTATTCTAGCCTTGCAGACTGTATAATATTATCATTTGATACTTAATTATATAGAAGCTTAACTCTGCAAAGACAGTTAAATAAATAGCGACTTTTGCTACAGCACAACAAAACGCAGTTCAGCTCGCAGAGCAATACAAACCTAAAATGCTTTTCTTCCTCTTGCTATACCTCTGCTCTCTTCTGACACGGCACGCGCAATAGATCAAAATTTACATTTCGGCCGGTCTCGTGTACCTAACCTAAGTTGTAGCTTCATACATAGTGTAGAGTGTAGAGAGGCCTATTATTACTCCTTATATCAGCCTACAACAGGAAAAAAAAAAGAAAATGGATACTCTCTCTTTTAATTATAATTTACTCTGACTCTCCTTCTCGGGCCTACTCAATAATCATGCGGCGAGCATCCTAATGATTTTTAACAGTGCTTTGGTTTGCATAACATAGAATACAGATTAAAGCCAAATAATTGACACAAACCAAGTGCCACCGTACTCACATTGACTAAAAGATTATTAGAAAAATTCTGTGTGCAAGAACCCTTAAATCGAACTATCTATCTACCAGGGTACCATACACGTAAAGGAGATTTTCCAAAAGATTTACTAAAGGTTTTATGTGAGACGAAGCGTCTGAACTTTTTGCTGTGTCATGCTTTTACAAGCCAAAAGTTACCTGCTGGGCTACCACAAGCTAATACGAAACCATTATGTTTCATGGCATTATTATTTCAAGGTTACAATAATATTGTTCGAATTCGTACCATGAACTTATAATGTATTCCTGCGTGTGAACGAGACGTCTACGTTTTTATATGGCGTCATCACTGTCAACACGACATATCGTTACATCATGTTGACACTGAAGTGCGACAGTTCACTCAAATACAACTGTCATGTCATAACATGACAGTTGTATTTGAGTGAACGATTAAACGTGACGTCATCAAAACTGCTCTGGCTCTGCAACATTAAATTATTGTTACTTTTATGTCATTTGTCAATGTATGGTTGAAGTAATAATGCTATAAGACGTTGTGGTTGCCTCCCTGAGCTCGTATAAACTAAAAACGAAATGGATAAACTCTCTTAGCACCCAGTAGATAATATAGGTACCGATGTTATCTATTTCATGTTTATTATCTATCAAACCTTACGAACGGCGGCAATAATTTAGCTACTATTTTTACAAAGCTAATTGCTATCATAACGGCTAATATTCTGTGCGTAAAATTCAGAAACTTTTTTCGTAATCCACTCATCATATGGCTGCCAAAGTTTTTTAATATCACATTCTATCAAGCAAAGTTAGTCCTTATAGCTTTACAAACATCGTCCAAAAAGTAAAGGTTTCGAGCTTCCTTTCCCGTATCTCATCATCATCATCATCATCAACAGCCTGAAGACGTCCACTGCTGAACATAGGCCTCCCCCCGGGAACGCCACTTAGACCGGCTGCTCGCCTCCCGCATCCATCGGCCCCCCGCGGCCCTCACCAGGTCGTCGGTCCACCTTGTGGGGGCCGGCCTACGCTGCGTCTTCCAGTTCGTGGCCGCCACTCGAGAACCTTTCTACCCCATCGGTCAGTTCTACGAGCGATGTGACCTGCCCATTGCCATTTCAACTTGCTAATCCTAAGAGCTACATCGGTCACTTTAGTTCTCCTGCGGATCTCCTCATTTCAGATCCTATCTCGCAGGGAAACACCGAGCATTGCTCTCTCCATAGCTCGTTGCGCGACTTTGAGCTTAGTAATGAGGCCAACAGTTAGAGACCACGTTCCCGTATCTGCCAGCCATATATTGAAATGAGCAAAGATTTTATATTATCTGAATATAATGTATTATAATGAGTATTATAAATTCTTGAGCAGCCGATCTTGATCTTAAAGCGCAGCGTAGGCAGACCCCCACTAGGTGGACCGACGACTTGGTGAAAACCGCGGGGAGCGGACGGATGCAAGAGGCGAGCAGACGCTCAAAGTGGCGCTCTCTGGGGGAGACCTACGTTCAGCAGTGGACGTCTACGGGCTGTTGATGATGATGATGATGAAAATCTTGACAATAGAACTAATTTCTCCATCGTAATATTCAGTTATTTTAAACAATATTTGATACGAGTACTTAGAGTGCTTCTGTTACCAAACTTCTTCTCATGTAGGCAAGTGGTCAGCGCTGGTGTCAGATTTTTTAGGCTGCCTGAAGGCTTCTGACTTTGCTTAACGACTGTTTTCTTACAACAACAGCCGGGACCGAAGACATAACGTGCCCTCCGAAGCACGGTAGCGTTTAATTCTAAATACCACCTTTTTTGCTGTAGCGGTCACCCATCATAGTAGTCCGCAGCGATCGTTGCTTAACCAAACTGTAACTGTGAATTGAATGAATTTAAAATTAAATATTGCCAAAAAACGTATGCATTTATAGATTAATGTTTTTATACCTAATTGGCCTTGGTTCATCTTGAATGAACTATTTCTAAAATAATATGCTAGAAAACATACCTGACTCTGTTACGTTTCAATTACTTCGTTTTGTTCTTTTGCAATTACTTTTACTTCTGATTCTGTAGAGATCCCCAAAAGACCTTTTATTTAAACTGAACTATGCTGATACTATACTCAACAGAACCAATAAAATATGTACTGTCTGAACGGTAAATTATTAGAAATGAGATCCTACTTGATATTAAATCTCTCTGTGACTTATATTTATTGAGATCATGCAAATATTTGAACGAATATTGACTCTCTAAAGCTTTGCAATCACTATTTGAGCTGCACTTGGCAAAGAGTCGTCCAACATAATGTAAATGTGATGAAGAGATCCGCAGGAGAACTAAAGTGACCGTTAAAGCTCTTTAGTAAGTTGAAATGTCAACAGGCAGGCCACATCGCTCGTAGTACTGACAACCGATGGGAAAAAAAGGTTCTCGAGTGGCGACCACGAACTGGAAGAGAGAGTTTGTAAGAGAAGTCGATGTCCCATCTGTGGGAACGTATTCTGCTGATGACAAACGTACCAAATATACTTTGTATGAAATACAAAAACCGAATAAACCATAGGGTTTGAACGGTCAGTAAGCAATTTAAAATAACCCCTAGGTTTAAGCGTATTTGCATATCGGAATGGTATTTATGGTAATCTAATCCTTTAATGGATATATGTTTTCAGAAGCAGAGCTTTGGAGGTTGTTAAACTTTGATAAAAAGAGAGTTTACTGACCCCGACATACATTAGCAAACTGGTATT
This sequence comes from Ennomos erosarius, assembly GCA_963580505.1. Classification (NCBI taxonomy): domain Eukaryota; kingdom Metazoa; phylum Arthropoda; class Insecta; order Lepidoptera; family Geometridae; genus Ennomos; species Ennomos erosarius. The sequence goes on from OY757000.1 coordinate 1,492,392, forward strand.
TGACGAACTGACCACTGAAAGAAGACTATTATAAAGAAAAACAAAAGTTTAGTTAGAAGGCACAGACCTAAAATATTTTTGTTATTCTGTAGAAAGAGCAGGATTAAAATGTATGTGTGTCTATTTTGTAAAATGATTTTGGTGATTATTTTTTCAAATTATTTCCGAAAATTAGGTTTTTTTATACGGTAGTCTGTTGTTTTTTATGTTTATTAATTCAGAACTCCGTAATTTATTCACTTACTGTCAAATTATTCCGATAAAATCGTAACTACCAACAAGTACTTACCAGTCTACCTGCTCACAGAAGTTCGGTCGTAATTCCATCCTCACCTGGCGCCTTGTTGTTTTAGGCTGTTTGAGGGTAATTCTAAATCTCGTACTAATGTCTGGGATATCTTTGGCATAGTGTCGGACTAATTTTGCTCTGGTCCTGAACTATAGTAGAGGGTTTATGTGACTTACACCCAGTGGCAGAAACTATCATTAACTTTTAAAGTCGACTTTAAATCTTATTCTTCCATTAAACTGTTGTCGTCCCTACAGTTTAAAGTCTCCATTATCTTTAATGCCGCCATTAATATTAATGATCGTTTCTGCAACTGGGTGTTACCCCGGTTTCTCATACCTTTGTCAAACTCATGTTAACTTAATATACCAATTACTATACACTCATTGGTTGACGATAACCGACGATCAACAACACCCAATGAGCGTTCAGTGTTTTTAAATTGATATGAGTTTAACTTTAGCAAAAAGATAAAGATAGGCCATTGAGGTACTCGATGACTTAGGTATTTGTGCGGTGGGCTCTCGCACCATCCATAAAACTTTCAGATTGGTCCCATAGAAATATCGCTTCGGCCACCTAAGAAACCTGGGTTTCGTAACCAGTTGCGATCAAAGACATTTCCATTCTTGTACAAAACCAGTTGCTATCGAAAACGATTTATCGAAATAGGTTCTGTAATTTGGTTTTTAAATCAAAATAACTGTCACTAATTCATGCTTCCAAGTTTATCATGCGAGCAGCTAAAGAGTGCTGGAACGCTTTGCCAGCTTCTGTATTATCCAAAGGCTTCAATCAATATCAATACATATAATAAATCTGTGACTGGGCTAAATCTGTACATTAAATAATTTTTGGAAATTTTGACTGCATTATACTTCTTAGTCGATATGAAAAACATTTTTTTTAAATTTCTTGTATCTGTCTGTCTGTAACTTTGAGCACGCATCACGCTGCAACCGCTAAACGGATTTTGCTGAAATTTGGTATGGTTATAGCTGATTATGCAGAATAACATTAAGGATACTTTTTGTTTTCTAAAACGGCCAAGTGCAGGTTGCCTAAGCAATAAGGATGTAACGTTTATTCAAGATATTTTGTTCGCATATTATAATGATATTTGTTTATCAATTTTAATTTCAATAAAAATAACATAAGAAAATGTATAAAAAAAAATTACTTACTCTGTCCAAGGGATGATAAAGGAGAAAGGTAAAAAAAAGCATTTTACAATTTTACCTTTCCTTTCTCTCTTACCCATAAACAGAGTTAAGACTTAAAAGTAATTAACCCGTGCGAAGCCGGGGCGGGTCAGCTACTGATAGAATAACTACTTACAATCTTAGCGTCTTCAAATTGAAAGTGAACAGGTATTTCCTAGGCAAGCGCCCTAGATAGCATCATCACTTACCTATACCACCAGCAGTTTAACAGTTTCAATATGGTTTAAAAAAAAAAATTATAAATTGCATTGCAATCAATGTTGCTACGTGATCACGACGCCACAAGTGAGATATTAGACCATAAATAAATATAACTCTTCTTAGAAGCCCTCATTTAAAAACACAACATGCAGCAATAAAAGGTGTATACTTTAAAATACACTCTCATATACACTCAATCGAGTGTAAACAAACGTATTGGAGTGTAAATCATGCTTGATTAAACGCGAAGTTGCGCTTTCACAGACTTTTTTGAAGTCAAAATGCTTATAACTGGATGGCTTTACGCAGTTTTTGATCTGAAAGAATTATTTTATATGCAAATAAATTGATGTTTTGCAAAAAAGAATGTTTTAGTTTGATTTATCCATAATAATAATTGAAAATGGAATGCTTTTGACGATCTGAAATAATTTAAACTGACTTAAAATAGGAGGTTTTCAGTTCGGTCTATTTTTGTTGGTTTTCTTAGAACTCCATTATTGATGCAACGACTTGAATTATTTTATTTACTTATTTCATTAGATAATGCTTTCAGAGTAGTCCTTCGAATTTTCATAACCATCAGTTCAGTAGTTTAATTATAATTTTTGAGGTCGGTTTTATCATTTATTTAAAGATTACAGGATTATTTTATCATTTATATATTTGATTGATTGATTGATTTGATAGCTACATTAGCGACCTTATACTTAATATCTTCGAAAGTGCGTTTATAAAGCCAATTACTACTTAATTAAAAATTTAGGCTCAAACGATTTATAGAGGAAAATAAAATAAATACACTTTCTGGACGTTTAATTTATTTACTGTTAATAATTATCATAAAATTATCTAATTAAATACTTTACCACAACATCGCAACAAGAGTTTCAAACTTAAACCTTTTTCTTTACATATTTCACTACTAATTAATAATATTTATTAGCTAATTATTGCTTTTTTACTATTATTACTCACTAATTTTAATAATAAATATTTTTATGTACATTTATTATTTGGTGAAAGTGTGTAAATAAGAGTAGTTGTTTCTGTACCAAGAAATTACAGTTTTGATGTCCAAATTAAATAGGCAAACCCAAATAAATAAATATAATTATAATACGTAATAACATTTTGTAAAATATCCAAAACTTCCTATATATAATTTGTATATATATAATATATACATAATATATATAATTGCCAACAACAAAAATTTTTAGTGACAAGGTTACAAAATCATCAATACATTATAATAAAACTGCAACTAGGCTAAATCTGTACATTGAATATTTTTGGAAAATTTTGAGTGCAGTATGCTTCTTAATCGATATAGAAAGAGAAACAATTTTTTTTTATTTTTTGTCTGTCTGTCTGCCTGTCCCTTTGAACACGCATCACGCTGCAACCACAGAACGGATTTTGGTGTATGGTAGTAGCTAATTATGCAGAATAACATTTACGATACCTTTTGTTTTCTAAAACGGTCAAGTGCGGGTTGCCCAAGGAATAAGGATATAATTTTTATTCAAGATTCGCATATTATTATTATATTTGGATATCAATTTTATATTCAATAAAAAAAAAACCCAAAAAAAAAATATGCAGGCCGCGCCTCCCTTTTATTTCCATCCCATCCATTCATCCTTTTCCCCAATTTTTTTTTACCTTTTCCATCGCTCTTAACCATAAACAGGGTTAGGACTTAAAACTAATTAACCCGTGCGAAGCCGGGGTGGGTCAGCTATGTACTAAATAAAAAAATATTATAATAAATTAAATTTTTAATGTTGATGCGTTTGACCTTTTTAGTGACTTTCAATTTCAATTAAGTAATCCTCTTTGTTCACCTAAGTGATATCGACCAGGTGAACAAAAGGGAATAAACTAATTGCTTAATGAACTCTTTCGCATTGCGTTTTCCAAACCAATGAGCAAGAAACATTATCATTCGCAAAACTGCCTTTACTATAATTTATCGAAAATATTATAGCGAACCTATTATAAAAAATGGCAGACTAAGTTCATCTTTGTTTTGTTCTTAAAAATAGTTTTAACAATAGGCAATCCAACAATTACAAGAGTGTTTGGTTATTTTACAAAATTTATCCTAATATACAAAAAGGGTGTACATCCATTTCATAATCAGTGCCCTTTTAGGGGGTCTATTTAAATAAAGTTTTAATCTAATACTTATGTATGTATGTATAACAAAGCGAGTGCGTTGTAATATAATTAGGTACATTGTGAATCTATTTATATAAAAACAAGTACTCTAACACCGACTTATTTATATACATTTAAAAGGCTTAAATAACTTAATGCGTAATATTTACGTATTTGTTTTCCCCTTGCAAACATACCGAGGTGATTATACAAGTTCAAGCTAATAAGTGTTTAATCTTGCAAGGGGTGACTTCGAATCGATACATCCCCTGTAAGACTGCATACTAATTAGCTCGAACTTTAATCACGTTGCTAAAATAATACAAATATACCTAATTAATAAAATAGTTTAAGACTACTTTAAAATTATGTCTTACACAATGAATACAATCATGTCAAATCTACTTACCTACTACATAGTAAGATTTATAAATTTATTTACTTACACAAAATTATAAAATTGAGTATGCAACCTACAAAATACAGCTTTACAATTTATAATAACCAATGTATACACATTTTATTGTAATTTTTTTATAAATTTACAGTGCAAATTGCATAAGACAATGGTTTTACAAGTTTGTACCCCTAAAAGGGTGAAGTATAAGTAAAATGAAAAATAATACATAAAATTAAATTTTATGCGTTTCCGCGGTGGAAAGCCTTTTGTAATAACGATCTTATTAGATAGAAAAATGATTCGGTATGTGAGAAATTTTAAAGTCGAATATGTTTAATGTCTAAATGTACAAGTGGATAAATTATTTTCAGTCTAACAAAAAGCTTTAGAGCGAAACTAAAGCAGCACTGGACCTGAAACAATCGGATCGCTCAACAAATGACCGCTTCAAAGCGAGCGTGGTGGCTATGTCTAGTTCCTAGTATTTAATCTGTGGCGGCATTCATTCCATTATTTTCTAGGGTTACCACTGAATGGACGATTAAAATAACCTAACGTAAACTTTTTTATAGGAAAAATATAAATAGTGGTACCTACCTAATTAATTATAAGGTTTACATTCATTTGGGATTTGGTACGAAATCGTGGCAATTGGTACTCTTAAATCCGATACTAGCGCATAATTGGAATCTTTGTGCATGGCATTTTATGGAACTAATTGTAATCGACTCATTTCTACACCACTTTATTACCAAATTATTTAACATTGTAATTTGGGATTCGAATTAGAGTTTGAGAGAAATTGGGGTTGGATTAACCCTACGAAGAAACCCTAAGAAGCTTAATTTTAATTTTAAGATTATCTACTGACTGATAGTAGGTATACTTATTTTGTGAGAGTACTTATATTTTTTATGACTTAAACATAGTAGGTACCTATACTGACATTAAACAGGTATAGGCATTTTTGAAAACAATAACCCTATAATGAGAGTTAGGTCTATAAGACAAGTATTCTACTAAAATCATCTCCAGAGTGACCTACAGACTGAGGATACTTAAATATTAAATCCATTTCATGGATGAAATAAAGAAAAGAAGGATTGAGTTTTGATTGACATCGAACTGAAACCAAAAATGGCGGACATATTACATATGTGTGTCAGATGAAAGTATGGCGACCGGCTGCATATGATGTGAGTGTGTGCGTGCCGCGTTCCGGCTTCCTAAGGGTGCTTCAGTTTTGGATCAGACAGAATACCCTCCTTTTTTTTATTAGCTCCATGATCCATTTATACAGAATCCCGGAAATAATCTTTACCACGTGATTTTTTCTAATGATAACCTTTCAGTGCAGGTTTAGAGTCAATTTTCGAAACTGAATGAACAACAAAATTTTTTTCATAGCAAACACACCCGTGATAACCTTACCTAATTAAGTAGCGCCTATGCCACAATGCTATTACGTTAGACTCGCAACTTGGGCCGCGGCGAAGCGTCAAACGTTGAGTCTGTGTGTGTAGAACGGAACGTAAATGCTCGTCAGCTCGGGAGCGGCAATGCGTCTATCATTGAGTCTGTGTGTGAGTGGAACGGAACGTAAAGTAGGTTAAGTTTGATTAGTATTGAGTGAACAGAAGAGCGATAGCTTCCTTGATTATCTTTTTCCACCAGGCAGGATTTTATAGAAAATCCAGCATTGGTATAGACACTATGAGCTTTTAAATTCAGTTTAATAATATTGTTTATTTTTATCGGGAATTTGAATGCAGATAGATCTAACTTTTGTTTCAGATGTACATACATAGATTCATTTGGGATGAATATTTTTGGCTTAAGATAAAACATGTGGATACCATCATCTTTTTTTATAGTCAGGCTAATTTTTAAGTTTTGGACACTGACTAGCCTGTGCACAATAAAATGTGTCAATAAAAAATGTCGTACTTGTGAAATAATATATTACAGAAAGCATACTTACTAATTCGAGTTGACTAAAACCACTAGTCACTAGCTTGAATAGGTACCTACTCGGTTTTTTCTATAATATATTGTATTCAAATACATAATATGACATATACCTGTACATAGGTGATTTAATACAAATGTAATAACATACTTTTAAAATATAAATCAATAATTTAAATCAATATATTATAAATAAACCACCAATATTATGAGTTATTCGTCAATCGTAGAGCCCTAAAGTACTTTTTATCATGATTATTATACCTAAAATATAAAGTATAACAATAATGTAACAAAACTATAATAATAATAAAGCTTCCATCACGCAGGCTCCGGAACGATACCATTTGGCAAGCCTTAATGAAAGACACCCAGCTTTTATTAGTGCCTAACATGAAACGTAGCATGTTTTACCTGAAATATTGCAATACATTTTATAAGCGTAAGGGGTATTATAAGACCACCACCAGTCACGACGCGGCAAGTGGCCAATAAAAAACTAAAAACAATAAGTGCGATAAACTTCTATGGCACTCGAACAACAGATTTTATCCTCCCAAGACTCATAAATAGCATTCCTAAAAAACTAAAAGATAAAATAACCCCAATTAATATTAAACTCTTACTTAAAAAGCATACCTTAGACAATCCGTTTTTGTAAATTACTAGTGCAACATAAATGCTATTCGTAATAATCATCTATATTATAAATTAAATAAAATAAAAATGACAGTATTTAGCAACAACCTGTATACAATTGTGCATTGTCCGTTCGCTCGATGCGCTGTTGGCGTTCTCGGCGGTGCAGCAAGCGAACTGGTTTATGTAGGTACTTATGCCGGCTACCACTGTGACGATAACAATGCGAAAGAATGCTAATATTATTGAGTGTCTTTTGGTAACCACTTTATATATATTTATATTAAGTATCTTACGGTAAAATAGAGGAATACAACACCAGAGACAAACCTTATTTGGTTTTATTGGTGTTTTTAGGCAAGTTGTAAACCTTTTTTTTCTGATTTAAATAAATAAAAAAAAAAAAAAAGAAGACCGTTTTGGTTTTTAAAAATGTTATTGCCATCGCCCTGCTATCCGCACGTATAATAAAGACCAAAGATTATAAAGCCCGTACAAACACGACTCACCTACAGGGGCAGGAGGCGGGGTGACAAAACAAGGCAAGTCATACGAAATCACAAAGGACAGAGCAGGATGGAACAATAGACGCATTGGGTGTCTCGCTTCCTCTCGTAGGATTAGCAGTTGTAATAAAGTACAAATTTTCGTACAAAGGAAGTTGTATCGTTGGTAAACTGGATTTATAGTCAATGATAGAGAAACAATAGAGCCCGTGAGTGAATTATTATATAGCGTTTCGAGTGAAAACTGTTTATACCCTCTAAATCTTAACAAAATCTTTTGCTTTTGATGGCAATCGTTTGCTTGACACCAAAAACAAAAGTTTTGTTCGCCGTAATTTTTTAATGATCTAATTACAACTACTTTTACTTATTCATCATAATTGTAACACCGAAAATTCGCAATTTTAGGTGGCTATAGCTGTAAAGTTATTGCGAAAACTAATACTATAGATTTTTACTGTACCAACATATAAAAAAACATCGAAATAGGAAATCATTAAAAGGTCGAAAAGCGCGCGATTTGTACCAATATTGTATACTGTTTTATTCTGTATAAACACTCTGAACATCATCAAAATTCTGAAATTGTATTCGTGACTAATTAAACGAAGCATTTCGTCTCACATTTCTGAAGTTACCGTCGTAAAATGTTTATATTCATTAATAACGAATTGATCTTCAGTTATGACTATTTTTGTGTAGAAATATAAATAGTATCTTAATTATAATAATCAAGACACTGATTTGTGAGACTGTTTTTACTTTAACGCGTGAATTTACCTGCTTATTTTTGTGTTTCAGTTTCGCTATATTTTAAAGAAATTACTATAATTTGTTTAAGGAGTCCGTGACACAGGCCAGGTTGGTGCAATCGAGCCCTATGTAAGTATAGAGTACCTACCCAATAATATTTAATATTTCTTATTATTTTTTATACGACACGAAATACAATTATTGTAGCTGAAACCAATTTTTTGAACCATTTCACAATTTTTAGAAAAACTATTATAATGTCATTTAATTTTATTGTAACCTCACGTAACCGCTCAGGCGCTTCAACCACATGTGCGGCCGGCATCGCGCAACGTGGACCGCTCCCCACCACAATTGTGGTTTACAGCTGATTGCGCTACTACGGATGGCAATCAATTTTTAGAGGTGGCACTCGTTATATCTCGACTAAAATTGAAACTAGTTGAACATCACTATCGAATAAAGTAAAAGTCTCTATGGTTCAGGAGAAAAAAAAACGCCTCAGTCTAAACTGCATCTCGCGCCCGAGCCGGCGCGCGCCGGCGACGGAGTAATTTCCTTTAAGTACGGCGGAGCGTCAATTATTATGCGTAGTGTTGTTGTGTGTGTTTTTTATACTGCAACACACGTAAAAATGCATTTGTTTAGATAGCCAAGTAATGCTACTTATCAAAACGAGTTTTGAAATTTTACAAAACTGCTTAGTTTATTCGTATAAACCGTAAATATGCAAACCCATAACGCGCTATTTGAGGAGCGCTTTGGGACCTACCTACGCCCGCCGCACCGCGCCTGAGTGGTTAATGGGAAGATCGAAAAAATGCAACTTCTGTACACAATAAAAAAATCTCCAAATCTTTCGCTTACTTTACAAAAATTGAATTAAATAATCGACGGTATTTTAACCAAAATTGAATATTAATTTAATCTTAATTATTAATTATTAATAACAATATATTTGAATTTTATTAATTATACTTTTGTTTAATAACATTTTAATTTAAGCATTTCAAATTATTGCTATTTAACACATTTGAGCAACTATTATTTTCTACGCAACAATATTTCTAAAGTTTCTAAAGTAAAATCTTTATTATAATACAAAGTTAATTAGTGGTGGATAATTAATCATTTTTATTCATGTTTAACAATAAAATGAACCATAACAGCAATGAAACCTGTAAGCTGTTAAGATAATAATTATTATATTTCAAATTAAAATATTAAGTAAAATAAATGATCAAGTGCATAACAATTAATAAATTATAAAATAATTATAATAATATGTACATTATTTATAGAATCCCACTATTATTGCTTATTATAAACACTATAAATAACTATCACAATATAATATTCTAATACCGTAATTATTTTTCTTATAAGTAGGTACCTACTGACAAATTTATAACTTTAGAATTAGGTTAAATAGGAAATATGAATGTTATAATTATAATACACAATTATTTTAAATGAACAATAAGCATGGATTTGTCTTGCTTAGAAAGTAATCTAAAACACACATAAATAAAAATATCATCCCTTGCAATATTTTGTCGATATTTTGTAGCATTATTATTTACATCAGTTAATATTTTCATCAGTTAAATTATTTGATTAATGTTAAGTATTTGTTACTTTATTTATTAACTGTGGTTGGATATGTTTTCTGACTATTATTATGCGTCTAAAATTATAACAATCATAAATTGCATATTGACATAAATTAATTATCAATCATTATAATAATCATTTATTAATCACATTTAATTTAACAATTAATATCAATGTATGAAATGAGATTGAATCTCTATACCTATTATTATATTTTGTTAAAATGAAAACAATAATATTATTTGTTAAGTTATAAAAAATCACAATACAACGTTTTTCGTTGCTTAACACCAGCGTAACTCCCAAACAGTGCTGAGACGTAACTCTACCCAAATAAAAAAAACAGCCAAAAGTAAAGGAAAAAGAGTGATATAAATAACCAAAGAAAAAAAGAGGACTATATACATTACCTACATCTTCATAAACTATAATTTCTAAAAGAATTAGGTATATAACTAGCTAAAGTTATAAAATTAAATCATTTACCTATATTACAAAAAGCAACAATTGTTGATAAAAATTGAGGTATTTCTACTATACTATGGTGACTAACATCACAGTATGATATTTTAAGGCCTATTCAAACCGACGCATTATTCGGTACCCCTGTGGGTAGCGGTAGGAAATAACGTGCCGCGCGGAATGCCACGCGGTATTTTGTATGAAGCTCCACGGCAAGAAAAAAACTTGAGCGAAACTTCATCAATACGTGGTAGAATCCCGCGCGGTATACCGTTTCCCACAGTGGTAGCGAATAACGCACGGCTTAAACGTAAAGGCATGCGTCCACAATAACTGTCAATATCCGCATCGTACGCATCATGGGATGCACCGTAATTCAAGTCTATTACCCATGACACTATCTATAGATGTAATTTTGACAGACATTTGGCAAAAAGTTAGTTGGTTAGTTGGGAATAAAATTAACATTCGAAACCATTACCAAAAAGCACTTAACGTTCTGCAGCGTAGGCCGGCCCCCCACTATGTGGGCCGACGATCTGGTGAAAGCCGATGGATGCATGAGGCGAACAGCCGCTCAAAGCTGCGCTCCCTGGGGGAAGTTTATGTTCAGCAGTGGGCGTCTTCAGCCTGTTGATGATGATAATGATGACCTACCGTTTTATAATTTAATTTGTGATAGGTTGGTACTTTTATAACTGAATAATAGTTTAGCAATTCGTTACAAAGCGGTATTGACTCAGCTGCCAATTACGATTTGTGATAGAGATGCTACAGACCAAAAATAAATTCTAATATACGTGTTAATACCTAATTATGTGGTAGTTGTGTCATGCCAAAAGTGCCTCTTACATTAACAAATTTGAATTCAAATAATTCTAAAATTCAAAGCAATCCATCCGGTGCGTACGATGCAATACTGCGGACCTAAGACCAATCTTTAGGACAAAACTCTATTGATTCTAAATATTTAACTGCTAATACTACTACCTACTTTTACTTCCTACGCCCCAGCACACTTACGTAAACCATGCGACATTTTGTCGCACAACCATGCGACGTCGTGTCGCACGACTATTACTACACGAACTGCGCCGCACCCGTGTCTTTCCAACATCGGAAGCAGCAAGGCAGCGCGCACATCAGCGTGTTTTTGAACGCGTCCCGAAAGTCGCGGTTAAAGTATGCGTAGATGAGCGGATTTAACGCCGAGTTGAAGTAGCCGATCCAGAAAAGTACACCGACTACAATATCAGGCGTTTTGCACGGCTCGCCGCATACGTTTGTTGTTACGTACCTGGTGGAACAAAACATGATTTTAACAACACATTTCGAGAAGAAGAAGACATACAATATCGTTGTGAAATAATGCTCTTTTGTTTTGCAGTTTTAATCATTTTTAAAGTAATCGTAATTTACCACTGGGGCCAATTTTAAAGGCTTTAGTTGACAGATCTAAAACTACTGAAACGGTAGCTGTTCTTGTCAAACAGACGGGAATGCAAGAGACGGATATATTTTTAGTATTTTAAGTACTGTCATCTAAAGCCTTCAAAATCAGGCCTACTGTAAAGATAAACCATTTTAAAAAATAAATTTGAATAAATTTTCTTTATGACATAATAAATAAGTACTACACAGATTTTTAATTAACAATATAGGCTTTGAGCATATATAACACACAAAACCCGGAGATTTTGTGAACCATATTTTATACTTAAAGAATATTAAACGTACAAACTCGTTCTCTTTTTAATAGTTCATCAGAGTTTATCCATGTTCATTCAAGCATTCTACGGTTGAGTAATTTAAGCAAAACCTATTACAAATTTACGAAAAAAAAACTTACCACAGAAAAAACGGTAGCCAGCACAGCAAAAAAGCGCCAACTATAATGCCCAGTGTGCGCGCAGCCTTATGCTCAGCACGCCATGACTTGCCGGCCGCTCGGAGAGTAGCACCTGGCGAGAAAATAATAAAAATATAATAATAATAATGTGTGGACATTTGGCACAGCGCCATCTGGCCCCAAACTAAGCAAAGCTTGTGCGGAACCGAATAACTGATAGAATAATTTGATACTTTTTTGTTAAGTAAATACATACATAAAATACAATATAACTCCCAGACACAGAAATATTCATCACACAAATGTTTGTCCTGGGTTAGGAATCGACAGCACCTCAGTTCAGAAGGCAGGGTTACTACGAACTGAGCTATCAAGCCCGTCGTAGTTAGGAGTAGAATAGTCCGAGGTAATTTAATCACGTACGAGTGTCATTTAGGAGATTCTCGAAACCTCTCGTATTTTTAACGGAAAAACGAGGTTTTTGACCCCAAGTGATTTTAATCAGAGGTGAAACACTTAATTACTTAATCTATAAATAAAATTTAGTCTCCCTCAGTGGTTTTGTCAGCGTCGATGCCATTGGTTTTTGCCAAGGATGCGAAAATAAATTTCAAGATAATACTCATTGTGTAAACACCGACAGAGGATTAAGTACGGATTTTGAAATCACCGAGACGAAGCGAAGAGAATCTCGGTTTTCACATGAAATACATGTTTGTTTTCTTGTCTTTTACCGGGCAATATGCCTTTATTACTCAAGCTAACTACTACAATAATAAAAACTACACTAAACTAAAATTAAACTAGCTACACTACCTACTACAAAGAACATAAATGGACTGTATAATAGCCGCGATGGCCTATAGACAGTCCAAATGCTCCAACCCACTGCCGGTAGATAGCGTACCCAACATGCTGGCAGCATTGCCTCGTTGAATTGCAATGCTGATGAGTTTTTGTTGTCTTATTTTGGATTTCTTGATATTCCTGTTGTTTTGCGTATTTTTATGTTTTTATGAGTCTATTGCTCGAATTAATGATTGTTTTTGTTTATTCTGATTTGTTTTTACCTTAGTATTCATTGTCCTATATTTATTAAATTTTTTATCTTGGAACATGAACGTTTTCCAGCGGTTTTACAACATACCCCGCTGCCAGCAGCTTGCGTCAAAATGCCTCAAAAAATTTACAATACATAGAAGTAGACAAATGAAACCGCTGAAATAACATTTAGTTATATCACACTGAGGCGGATCTAAAGTTGATTATTCAGCACAATATTAACTTGTATTAACAAAATGCTTGCTTAATTTGTCACCGTCCGCCGCATTATCATAAAATGTAGCTCCCGTTTTAACTCTATTCAGTTTCGTAATAATTTAATCATGTAACAGGTGCCTCGCTCAGTTTACAAAATAACATTTTTAGTTATCTGTGGCTCAGTGGAAAGCCGTGGCGAAGCACTCGTCCGGTTGCACGTGGAACGTCTTTTTAAATTGTATTAAGGCCCTGACAGGACCCGATGTGAGCACGTATATTACAGCAGACAACCTTGAAACTTATTTTGTACCTTATAGGGTCGCTTTATGCATAGCAAAAATATGGCGATTACGTTGCGTTGCACTACGACTTTTCCATTTTTCGGTACAAATAATTAGTTATAAAAGATATGCTTATTGTTTTAAAAAATAAGCTTATAAACGGATGCATTGAAACACAGCTTATCACTATGATTTATTTCAATGGGGTGTCTGATTATAATGTAACATTTTAGGACGTTTGAATGATTTTTTACAAGTCACTTCACAAGTCATTTCCTCACTGGCGCTGACGTATACACTTTGTATAGGCCATAACATTATTTATTTTACTAAATATAAATAGAAATACAAATAGTTTATTGTAAAACAGTAATTATGTTACATAATAAAAGTGAGCTCTGCCTTTTGGTTTAGTTATTAAACTGTGTTGCAAAAGGCAGGGTCTTCCCATAATTGATCTAGAACTAGTTTTAAAATAGTTTTCTGTTTTTAATAAATTAAACATATTATTAAAAACCGTTTATTCATGGTATTTAAATGTCGTTGAAAGAGAATTCAAGGCGTTTATAATATGATTGAAATTCTTTCAACCCGCACTTTGCTGCAAATTTTATAGTCTGAACAGCAAGGACTGCCATTTTTCTTTATCATTATCATCATCATCATTAACAGACTGAAGACGTCCACTGCTGAACATAGGCCTCCCCCATAGAGCGCCACTTTGAGCAGCTGTTCGCCTCCTGCATCCCCGCTGTTTTCACCAGGTCGTCGGTCCACCTACGCTGCGCCTTCCGGTTCATGGTCGCCACTCGAGAACCTTTCTTCCCCATCGGTTGTCAGTTCTGCGAGCGATGTTGCCTGCCCATTGCCATTTCAACTTGCTAACTTTAAGGGCTATATTGGTCACTTTAGTCCTTCTGCGGATCTCCTCGTTCCGGATCTTATCTCGCAGGGAAACACCGAGCATAGCTCTCCATTGCTCGTCAAGTCATGTCTCATGCCCTTGTTCCACCTATACCGGTGATTGTTGGGAATGGTACTCTAGAAGTTTTCGACAAATATGTGTACCTAAGTCAGACTGTCCAATGGGCAGGTCCAACTTCGACAAAGAGGTCGCACGAAGAATCCAACTTGCTGGGCAGCGTTTGGGAAACTTCGACCTATCTTTCCGTCCAAAATACCGCAGAGCCTGAAAACAAAGGTTTTCAATCAGTGTTTGTTGCCAGTGATGACATATGGAACTGAAACGTGGTCTCTTACTGTTGGCCTAAGTAAGCTCAAAGTCGCGAGTATCATTAATATAAAAATAATTATGTCCTTGATAACTTTCTTACTTTATGATAGCAGGCTATAATTAGCTTACAATATTACCTACATTTCATTAGCTTTCTATTTATGTTCTGCCAATGCTTACTCTGTAGTTATTTTAATAGTATATTCCAAGAAGTACTTGCCTCGTGTTTCTGATTCTATAAAAGGTAATTAACGGAGCAAGTCAAGCGAGAGTCTACCTATACCATATCACTAAAAGCTTACCGAATCACAAAGAAAACGCGGGTAGAAAGTAAAGATTAACCATCGCAAGCTCACTCATATGGATTAGCTGAAGGAAAAAGAAAATGAGATTATGGAGGCTGACATGTTGTCATAATGTAATTAAGAAGGAAAATGTAATTATTTTTGTAAATTTATGGTACCGATGGGGAAAGGTTCTCGAGTGACGATAATGAATCGAAAGGCCCAGCATAGGCCGGCCCCCCACTAATTGGACAGACGATCTGGTGAACCGATGGATGAGGCGAGCCACTCAAAGTAGCGTTCTCTCAGTGAGGCTTATGTTCAGCAGTAGACGTCTTCAGGCTGTTAATGATGATGATGATGATGATGATTATGACGATGGTGATGATTATGATGATGATGACGACGATGGTGATGATTATGATGAAGATGATGCTGATGATGATGATGGTAACATCGATTTCACAGTCATGTTACCAATGTACTAGATCCCGGAATCCCACCTGCACTCCTTATACAATCTTTAACGCCCTATTTAAATCCTTTAGGTGATAAAATAAATTTTCATATTACATTCCTATGCCATACAATTATTATTTGACCATGCTCTCACCTGAAGAAAAATGTGCAAAGATCGATCTCGGTGGCGGACTTTTTAAAGTGGCATTGTCCAGCAGTAGACGAGGACAATGATAATGAAAAAAGTTTTTTTTTATAGAAGACCTATTTCTATTTAAAATTGGTAGAATAATACCCCTTCGGTCGTATACG
Organism: Ennomos erosarius; assembly: GCA_963580505.1. Classification (NCBI taxonomy): domain Eukaryota; kingdom Metazoa; phylum Arthropoda; class Insecta; order Lepidoptera; family Geometridae; genus Ennomos; species Ennomos erosarius. The sequence continues at coordinate 1,508,292 of OY757000.1, forward strand.
AAACTGAAGGTTCGTAACCAGTTACGGTAGAAGAAAAAGTTTCGTACGGTACTAGGAAGCGTGAAAATGTTTTTTTTTTATTTACACGATACCGACCCTTTAACTAGTAACTAGTTTCAGTGAAAGAATACAATTTCCTTATGGGTAACTTCATTCGCATTGAGAACCTCTTTTATTTAAAGACGGTTTAAACAAAGGCAAACGTTAGTAATACAAAAACAATTCAAACAAAAATACCTAACTTGCAAATAGCGTGAGCCTCGCACCTAACGGGACCTCGGTATTGATCGCTCTATAAATCAGCGCTATCCGACTCAATACGATGTATGCCAAGATAGGCCACCGACTATACCGGAACAAATAATATGTAATACGCTACCAGTATAGTAAGTAAGGATTTTTGTATGAACACTATAATAAATTCAAACATTATAATCTGGGATTTTTTAAGGCCAGAGTGAATCGGTATCTTCTAGGCAAGCGTGCTCCATCGTCAACCACGTCGTCACTTACCATCAGGTGAGACCATGAATGTTAGCCTACTGTTGATAAAGAAAAATTGTAAGTCTCCGCTGTCCGTCTATCTGTCTGTCTGTTCGTCACTAGGTTATATCTCGGGTACCGTGATAGTTTGACGGTTGAAATATTCACAGATTATGTATTTCTGTTGCCGCTATAACAACAAATACTAAAAAACAGAATAAAATAAATATAATAATTTACATTTAACTACAATGATTGTGTCTTATTATTTATTATGTTTTTGACAAATTCGAATTCTGTATTTTGTATTCTGTGTTCTGTATTTAAGGGGGCTCCCAAACAACACACGTAATTTTTTGCTCGTTTTTGAACTCTTTGCGTGAGTCCGACTCGCACTTTTCTGTATGTCTGTTCCTTTAGTATTCTTCTTTACCTATCGTGTAGGCAAGGTAGAAGCAAATCAAGTTTCTTCCTACTCAATAAATATTTATGCTATGTTTAAGCAACTTGGGTGCATGCAAATAACAGCAAACGACGTCAAATGTAGGTAGTTTTGTTACTGTGAGTGTAGTATATTGCGTTATCGCGACCTTTATTAACACGAGGTTCCATGTGTGCTTTTTTATTAGTTCCAACGTCGGCGGCTGTTTGAGGGATAAAAGGGTTACATAAGTGGGCTTGGCTCAGCTTTTGCGGACGTGCCTGGGAAATTGGCATGGTTTCAGCTTATTAGGCCTACCAACGACAGGAACTGATTTTGGATTTCGAGAGTTAATTATTTGGTCGAACAAATTAGCATTGCAATTCAACAGGGCAATGCTGCAAGCATGCACGATACTGGTAATGGGCTGGAGCATTTGGACTGTCTACTAATATAACATAACAATATCATAAAGAAGAAAGATTTCATTGTTTGTTTGTATGTTTGTTCGTTTGTTTGTTTGTTTGTTTGTTTGTTTGTTTGTTTGTTTGTTTGTTTGTTTGTTTGTTTGTTTGTTTGTTTGTTTGTTTGTTTGTTTGTTTGTTTGTTTGTTTGTTTGTTTGTTTGTTTGTTTGTTTGTTTGTTTGTTTGTTTGTTTGTTTGTTTGTTTGTTTGTTTGTTTGTTTGTTTGTTTGTTTGTTTGTTTGTTTGTTTGTTTGTTTGTTGGTATTGAATAGGCTCCAAAACTACAGAACCGATTTGAAAAATTCTTTCACTGATGGGAAGATGAAGTTTTCCATATTTTTTTGAAAATATAATATAGGCTATGTCACATAGGGATAGTGTAGATAAGGATCCTTATTGTAACCCAAGGTGTTTAAGGTATATATAACAGGGTTACGGTGTAAAACTAATTAACCCGTGCGAAGCCGGAGCGTTCCAGCTAGTTCTTAATAAATAAATAACGCCCAACGATCCCATACATAGATCTAGGACATTAACTAGAATTCCTTATATGTAGGAACCCAGGAACTACAAGGATCATGCTCCCATAACACCCAGGCAAGCTTTTTTCCCCTATGTACAAATACTTGTATTATCGCGGGAATTGAACCCGCCGCCTCCGGGTTATGAGCCAATTTGCTCAACCACCACACCATGGTGGTTGCCAAACGTTTGTATACCTAGGTAGGACTTATTAGCTCGTTTCGTGACAACTCGCCATCTTCCACTATTAACGGGTTTATTTTGATTTTCTCAACAACTTTTTTCAACTAAATTTTAGTGATATAAAAATCATTATAAATATTATTCATCCGACTGTACCTCATGAACACACACACAGACACACAACATACACATGAGAATTTCAATACTAAACTATAAAAATCACTAAAATTTAGTTGAATATTAAAATGGTTTGCTTTTAATGTCATCGGCTTCACGTTACAATTTAGGGACCTCTTTTGGTAAGGATTAAAAGATAATCAAACCAAATGTGTAATGGCTTGGAGCTTATCTGAACCCTAAGAAATCCTCACACCCACAACCCTAAGAAATTAGGGACTATAGATGGTCTTGAGGCCTAGAATAACAGCAGAGCAATCTGGGTTGATACAGACATGTATTGAACGAGATGGAAGACTAAGATATCACTGAATTGCGTAACACTGTACTAGCTGTTGCTTTCGGTTCCAGGTTTATAAAATTTTTGGAGTCATTTAGATATATTTAAACTAGAATTCCACAGCACTAATTCAAATAACATCAGTTCAAACAGCGCCAATTCAAATATCATCAATTTAAAATAGAACCAGTTCCAATAGCACCACTTCAAATAGAACTAACTCTAAACTAAGCAACTAATTCAATAGTACCAATTCACGCTAAGGACACAAATTCAAATAGCACCAATTCGAATAGCACAAACTCGAAAAACACTAGTTCAAATAGCACCAATTGAAATAGCAAAAATTGAAATAGCCCAAATTCGAAAAACACAAATTCGAATAGCACAAATTCAAATAGCACAGTTTGAAACACTCAAATTCGAGAAACACCTTGTAATTTGAATAACACTAGTTCAAATAGCTCTAATTAAAATATCATCAAGATTATTCCCGTAATTTCTACACAACCACAATCTTAGGCTAGGCCCTTAGAACTTTGATAGCTTTTTAAAGTGTAAAAAAATGAAAAACTGATCAAAAGACTGTAATATACTGTATGTTGAATTATTAAATTAGTAACATTACAATGACTACATGGTAATGAAAAACGCCACTCATATCAATTTTACTGCAAAGAAAATCAAAACGAGTTTTATTTTAATAGGGCAAGCATGGGACAAGTTATAATGTTAAAATTAAAAAAAACTAAATTCCTTTCATCAACAAAAAAGTAGTTCAATATACTTTATGCGGCTGAATTTTTTATTGATATTTTCGATCTAGTGACCTTTACAAAAGAAGAGTACTGTTTGCGAGCTATTGATGCTATAGACGCATCAATACAAGCAATAAACAAAAAACATCCCTTTGTCATGCCGGGGGCTAAAATAAGGATCAAGGTACTAAATTACTATCCCTAGTAATTTACCTAAAGATATAATTTACATAAGTTTTCCATTATCATACAAATCCTCAACCCGAAGATAAGAAATTGAAGATCCTTTGACCTCACCGAAAATATCCAAAACTAAACCGTAAACTGGCTTCCGTTACGCGATACAGATTCCGTGACCTCGCTGACCTTCCCTCGAGGGTTGGGTCCTGATAAATCAGGAACATGAGATTCTGCAGTGGTGTGTCCTGAATTTCGATCGCTAGATAAAATAATTAATGATTTGCGGTCCTAACCCTATGGGGATAATGCTTTTTTATTATTCTTATGCTATAAAGTGTGGATTTGATAAATTTATGGATAAAGGTTTCGTAGAACCCAAACATGTACTTGACGTTTTGTATATAACAGGGGCCGTACTGTGAGCTATTAGCGTGATTCAAACCAGAGCCCATATTAGATAAATAATAATAATAATAACGCCCAACGATCACGTACATAAATCCTGAAACCTAACTAGGGACTAACATGGTCTTCGTAGTTCCCTGTATCTAGGGACTAGGGAACTACGAAGACCATGGTCCCACAACATCCAGACACAGAACGAGCATATGCAGTCTTTTTTCTGTGCACAAATACTTGTCCTGTCGCGGGAATCGAACCCGCCGCCTCCGGGTTACGAGCCGACCTGCTCAACCACCACACCACGAAGGCTGTCTTGAAAAAACAAAGCGTTCCAATATTTACCTATGTTAGTTTAGGAAACATTTTCTTGCAATTTGTACGAAATATATTATATTATATATAATTATATTGTATAAAATAACCGTAACTGTTTTTATGGTATAAAGGATTCACAATATGAAATAGTTATAGTGGTATAATAATCATGTTTAAGCATTCCCATAAAATCCTTAAAGTATCAGTAATAAATATGTACATACAACCTGCACGTAATTAACAAAAAGAGATTAAACATACATAATCAAGTTACTGGAATAATTTGTGGGAATAAGAGATGAGAGATGCATGCATAAGCCGGAAAAACAATCATAGTGTATATATCTGACAAGTTAATTCATCATCTATTCATCGCACGAGGAAAAAAGACACTTCATAATGATAATATAAAAAGTCGTGTTTGCCATTGGTGGTTTATACTTTGCTTCTTACCAACATTGTCTAGTGAGAAGGCCGAAATCTAGTGATGTTAGAGGGTTTGCGGGATAGGCACTCTTTTGAAACCTCACTAAATAAAAGTAATTTAAAAAGATAAACCTTGTTTTAGCTATGGAATTTAAATGATAACAAAGAAGTATTAGAACAATTGAGTCCATAAATAGGGTACTTATATATCTAATTAGGTAGATTGTGAGCCAAGTAGATATTGGTCGGGTCGAATCATAACTTGGCCGGATACTAGCCGGAGCTAACATTTTAACTATAAATATAGTGAGCCGAGCTTAACTGCGGTCGTTAAGATAACAACATTATTTGTTCCGGTATTTAAGTACGTAATGTCGCAAGGCTTGTTAAGTAACGATAACGAGAGACGTGATTTGAAACAGTTCGTCATTTTTTAGATAGAAATCGTAAGATTTCGTTCTTGGTAAAATGCATATTTTTATAATAATGTCTCGAAAATAAAATATTTTTTACAAGTGTTTCCTGAAGAAGAGCGTCGGATAATAATGCTTGAGACTTGGCCGAGAAATCGACATAAAATTTCTGAGCATAGGCGGAAATAAATTATTTAAGAATTATATCTCATTATTTATCATTAATAATAGCCTGAAGACGTTCACTGCTGAACATAGGCCTCCCCCACTTTGAGTGGCTGCTCGCCTCCTGCATCCAACAGCTCCCCACAGCTTTCGCCAGATCTGTCTACCTAGTGGGAGGCTGGCTTACGCTGCGTTCCGATTCGTGGTCGCCACTCGAGAACCTTTCTCCCCATCGGTTGCCAGTTCTACGAGCGATGTGGCCTGCCCATTGCCATTTCAAATTGCTAATCCTAAGAGCTATATCAGTCACTTTAGTTCTCTTGCGGATCTCTTCATTTATTTCTATCTACTTGGTTCTTAGTACTTTGGTATTGTAGTGACTGATATTGACAACACTTAGTACCCGACCGATATCGACTTTAGGTACCTAATAAAATCCACCATTCACTACCTAAATCCATCGTTCATATGTAGTGTGAATAGACTCCAATCATAGCCCTTACGAACTTGACGAAGTTTTGTGAATGACATTAATGAATATGATTTCACTATAAGTTCAACAGTTGACCTTCATACAACCATTACGTAACAATTATTATACCATTAAATACTCATTTTGATTTTATTTTGAAAACAATACATCAATGTATCGCTATCAAAACGAAAATGTGTTTAAAAAGGAATTACTGATAATAGATTTTAGTAAATTAGTTTTTATAACTGGCAACCGAAAGGGAGGAAAAGTTTTCGAGTGGTGACCACAAACCAGGAGAGATTAGGCCTCCACATATGGACATAAACTTTCATAGCCACGGGGAGCCAAAGGATGTAAGAAACACGCATCAGGCACTCAAGAATAATAAAAAGGACAAATCAAAATAAAGAGTTTAAAATTCATCATTAACAGCCTGTAGACGTCCACTGCTGAACATAGGCCTTCCCCAGAGAGCGCTACTTTAAGCGGCTGCTCGTCTCCTGCATCCGTTGGCTTCCACGGTGTATACTAGATCGTCAGTCCACCAAGTTGGGGCAGTCCTCCACTGCTTCATTTGGTTTGAGAACCTTTATTGTCCATCGCTCGTTGGTTCTACGATGTGGAGTTTTAAATTACCTTGTGCATTTAATTCCGTAGCAGCCTTCGCAAGGTCCCTCGTTGCTGCCACCGATGAACAGCTAGGCCGCCACCCAGCAGGAGGTTGTCCACTTGACGACCTCTTATGCGACCCCCCAGAGAAATACCCCGAGCTGGCCGTATCGCAACTCACTCTCTCATTTACAGACTTCCTCGGGCTTGCATCTTTACTCGGACATATATCACCTAAAGTCATCACCTCCCCACCAAATTCAGTCTCTTCAGGTCCTACTTCCGTAAAAGTGCTGTAATTGGGGCTGATGTCTGAGGGTCTTCTGTCAGGATGCAAGTAGTGGGAATGGTGAGCTGAATGCGAAGTATGCTTTATATGTACAGAGTTTAATAGTATATTGGACGAAGTTCGCGTCAAGGCTTCTCGTTGCCGTATTGCTTCTCTAAATATCCGACAGTACATGGATATCATCACCAAACTTGGTATCCAAAAGGATACGCTGGATGAGACTATTGCGTAGACTATGTTAACTTGGAACGTACAAACATCTGGGTGGTACTTTCTGTAATGTCGATGAGCTTCTGTCGTGTACCAGCCCATGAAAATAGGGACGAAGCTGATGAACGCTGGCCAGAGCCAAACATTTGCTAGCATGAAGCAAACGGTTCTGTGCGTCATCGTGACAGGGTACTCCAAAGGTCTGACGATGGCGTAGTATCTGTCAACGGATATACAACACAGATGGAGTATCGAAGCACTGGAGAAATAAACGTCGAGGGAGTTGAATATATCACACACAAGCGGTCCAAACAGCCAGGCATCAGTGAGCTCTGAGCTGGCGTTGAACGTCATAGCACATAAAGCTACGAGCATATCGGCTACAGCTAAACTGACGACGTAGTAATTGGTAAGGACGCGTAGTTTTCTGTGGCGGTGCACTGAGATGATGACCAGGGCGTTTCCGAAGAGGGCTCCAAGGATGATGGTGGTGAAGACCAAGCCTTTGAGGATGAGGATGAGGGTGTAATGCCAGTTGTGGTCGGGCGCGGCAGGGGGCGCCAGCGTCGAGTGCAGCGCGTGAAGGGACGCTGACTCCGTACCGCGCCCGAACCTGTCTACCTCGCCTCGGTAACTGCCATCTGTGGACAAAAAAAACAATGTCAAATCTAGATTCCTAATTATCTTAGTGGTAAAAAAATGTACAAAAAGCTCAAAAAGTCATTTTCAAGAGAAAAAAAAGATAAAAAAGGACTAAAAGAAAGAAAGAAGAAGGAGAAGAAGAAAGAAAAAAAGAAAAGAGAGAAAAAAGAAGGAAAAAAAAAGAAGAAAGAAGAAGAAAATAGAAAGGAAAATAAGAAAAGGTAGGAGGAGGAAGATTAGAGGGAAATCAATAAGGCTTAATAAAAAAGAACTTTACATAAAACTGAGTTAAACGGCGTATTAGCACCCAATCTAATCTAACACAGTGATTAAATGTAAATAATTATACTCATTACTGTTAATCCTTATTCTCCTAACTATTATTGCGGCATAAAGGGCCTAATTTAACTCCAACAGAGCCATTTAGCCATCTAGGGGCATTACGGAAACTGCTGGGTAATGCGTAATTGAACCAATATCACACAATTTTAGCTTCTACTGGCAGAAGAAAACAAATAAGGTACTTCTTGCTGCATGGAATAAAGACTTACCTACACAAAATAGAAAAGTCTATTTTGTGCCTAAAACGTTGAGGCTTGGTGAGGACACATACTGAAATAAAAACAAATGGGTACAGAGCTATGAAAAATATGACTCTTCGCACCTAGATGAAGCATTTTTTTTGCTCTGTGGGTACAGCCACAGATTACTGAATATGTTATACGTAAGTACCCTTCTTCTTCTTCACTAATAAATTTACTATTTAATTAGCTATTTACTTACTTACATTATAAACAAATCTAGGCCAATAAAATCAAATAAGTTACTTCTAAATAATCGTTCATTAGACATTTTCTTTCACGTTATTTTCTAAACGTAATTTTAAATGTTTATAAAGATCCTGATTAAGTAAATAGCTCTGTTTCAATCAACAGAACTTAATTAGTGAATTCAATAATTATTTTTAATGAGTTAGGTACTTTTTAATGACATACTTAGTTTAACTATTCAGTGTATGCTCGTACTGTAAGCTCTTGGCGTGATTCATAATAGAGCCTTGGCAAAATCGTCACACAAAAAACAAAGCGATCCAAAATAGGCTCTGTTTTGACTCGCAGCTTAACGGCCTCAGACGTGGCTAAATTTTTTAAGCTAGTTTCGTATCACACAAAATGTAAAACAGAATTGCTTCATTTGGACACAGAATACTCGCTATTACATTTGAGGCGGCATCATGTAATCAACGACTAAGCTCACTGATCCAAGTTTAAGTTTGTGCTTACTCTAATTTAAGCTACGGAGTTGGTACTATCATGTAAACTGTGATTAAGCTCAGATTGTGCGAGTTGCCGTAATAAGCACGAAGTTAGACGAAGTTATGCGGTACATTTGGTCGAGTCAGTAAATTTAGTTTAATTAAATTGCGAGTTTCGTTAAATTGAGAAATACCAGGCTTTAATTTTGGTGGTTAGTAACATTTTTTATGAAAGACTGACTTTGTAAAGATACACTTAATGACCAGCCAAGTGCGAGTCGCACTCGCGCACGGGGGGTTCCGTACCATTATCTATAAAAAATTCTTTTTTAGTATTTGTTGTTATAGCGGCAACAGAAATACATCGTCTGTGAAAGTTTCAACTGTCTAACTATCACGGTTCATAAGATACAGCCTGAAGACAGAAGGACCTTAATAATAGGATTCACTTTGCCCTTTGGGTATTGAACCCTAAAAATGAAGGTTACAATTTCGTTTTTATTTTTATTTTTGCGTAGTTTAAAAATTTAACGTGTAATTACGTAACGTAGGTAGTTACGGTACTAACATACCTAAATACCTAGTGTCTAATAAGATCGATAATATTTGTAAATATTTGTACAAGTTAACTTTGGGTTTACATCAAATGGAACTAGATGGCGCTCGACTTGCTTAAAACGCGCAAGCGTTTCGTTACCGATTCAACGTGGACAGTGATGATTTTTAGTTCGATTTTTTCTGTGCAAAAATAACATGTACCCACCGTTACGCTATTACACGAGTTAATTTTTTAATTGGAGGTAGTTTATTTTCTTTAGTTCCTCAACAAATAATTAAAGTTATTAAAAGTATTAAAGTGGTGTGCGATATTAAACACCTAGTATAGTAATTTAATTTATGTTGACCATTGGCCGATGCTGCTGGAAGCATGCCAGCACTATCTCTCCGCATTGTGTTTGTAATGCGCAACGTGGTGTAATATACGGCTATCCTAAGTTGGAAATTAATTAAGTTGTTCGTAATTTAATCAAGCAAATGCTTGATCTCACTGTCTAGTAATCTTATTGCTAGACTGTTCTAAAGTCTCATGATGACGTGCGCAGTGCAGGGTCTCGCAAAAATGACTGTAGGATTAGAGTTACGAATGACACTGCTGCATCTGTTATGGGAGGCCGTGTCACTTAAGATTGGTCAAATGGCTAGCCCGCACATTTTTTGATATTGCGCCATGTAGAGCACTCACACTTAAAACAAAAATTTCAGAGTTCAGTTAGGGTTAGGAGTGAGACACCTAATACGACTGAAAAATAAATGGAAATTAAAAAAGCTGTCTTTGTATCTAAAGACTCAGGACTACGAGGATATAGTATTTTGATTGTAATGTACCTAGAATAATCATCATCATTATCATCAGCCTGAAGACGTCCACTGCTGAACATGGGGCTCCTCCAAAGAGCGCCACTTTGAGCGCCTACTTGCCTCTTGCATCCATCGGCTCCACCTAGTCCACCTAGTGGGGGGCCGGCTTACGTTTCGTTTTCCAGTTCGTGGTCCCTAGGATAATGCCCAATCGCCCATTCCCTTAGCTGGCTTTTACGGCACCCATAAAGAGAATGGGATGGGGTGGTATACCTACTATTCTCAAACCAGGACTACATAGCACACCACCTAGCTATAAGGTAGACGATCGTTAGTAAAATTGGAAACCATCCAAACATTATTCTCATTAGGCCAAAATTGAAATCGTAAATACTATAGTTTCACTAAGTGGGCTTACTAGTCTCTATAGAGCTTGAATTCGTTTACATTTTTTTTTTTTTACAATTTATAGGCATAGCATTTGACTACTGAACCACCTGATGGTAAGTGACGACTCGGCCTACGATGGTGCCTGCTTGTCTAGAAGATACCTGTTCACCCTTGACTTGAAGACACGTTATAGCTATCTGGAAACAAGGACGACGGCAAGGTATTCCACTCATTTGGTGTTCGCACTATAAAGTTTGATGCGAAACGCTTAGTGCGGGCTGTAGGAATATTAACGATATAGGGATGCCGAGTATCTGTGCGCCTTGTAGTCCGATGAAAGAATGGAGATGAGAGAATTAGTTCGTGTAATTCCTTCGCACACTCACCAAAATGTAGCCTATAAAAAACCGATAAGCTGGCAACTTTTCGTCGGTGACCAAGCTTTGGAGCTTAGCTTCAACCAACGCATCATTACCAATGAGCCTTTTGGCTCGTCTCTGAATAGAGTCCAGGGCTTCGAGCTGGTATTTAGCTGAACCATCCCAGAGATGGCTACAGTATTCCACACAGGATCTGACTTGCGCAACATAGAGGCTTAAGAGCTGTTCTGATGTGAATTACTGCCGCACTTTCCCTAGGACACCTAGCTTTTCTAACATCCTATCTCTATGCTCGCCTCGTTGTAGATTATTATGTACATGTTTTCGAACGCCTACGCCTTATTATGTTGACATATTTTCCACCAGTTTAAAAACATCATCATCACCATCAGCATCAGTATCAACCGGAAGACGTCGACTGCTGAGCATAAGCTTTCCTATGGAATGTCACTTTGACAGCCGCTCAAGTGCGGCTTGCTTCTTGCATCCAACTTAAACAATTTCTCACTTCATACTTAATATTATGAATTAGATGATCTGATAATGAAGTAAAGCATCGGCCAAAGTTAAAACAACAATTTTTAAGTTTTAAATTTGTGTCTGGTGTTGGTCTGCATTATAATCTACTGCGATCATGAAGATCACTCTAGCTATGTGTAGTGTAGTGATTACGGCGAACCCCCAACAAAAGGAGTGCTTGCACACTATTACTTGGGAACAGAATAACTGGCAAGTACCTACCTAGAACTAAAGTCACCGATATAGCTTTCAGAATTAGCAAGTTGAAAGAAAGAAAGAAAGAAAGAAAGAAAGAAAAATGTTTTATTCGTGACAACAGCAGATAAATTAGTTGGTGGCAGTCGGCGGGGACCTAGTGGGGACATCGCTCGTAGAACTTACAACCGTTGTCCCCACTAGGTGGACCGACGGCCTGGTCAGAACCGTGGGGAGCTAATGGATGCAAGAGGCAAGCAGCTGCTCAAAGTGGTGCTCTTCGGGAGAGGCCTATGTTCAGCAGTGGACGTCGTCAGGCTGATGAAGATGATGATGACCTACCTAGATAAACTTTGCAGAAAAATCCTACCACCTAGTGAGGCTTCCGGCTTCCGGCTAGTGATGTAACGATGTGTATGAGGTGAAAGTATAATGTTTCTTCTTTGAGAATCATAAGGCCTTTATAACCAGACGACCAGCACGCAACCAATGGAACAAAACGTTGGTTTCTGAGTTCCATTTTGCTTCATCCCAACAAATATACACATAAAAAGTTTCATTTCAGACAAATCCGGTTTTATTCGGATTCCGGATATTTCCGGTCGTTCCGAAGGATAATGTTTGAAGGGCGTTGGAAGTTGATTCATGACGACCGAACCGAAACGAATTTAATGACAAGTGTCGTCTAACTTCTAATAAAATATTTCTAAAAACACATTTATAGAACTTTAGTAGAAATTCAATTTTACTAAGCTGAGTGATGTTTCATGATTGTAGCTTCATTGGGCACTAAACAAATTTAATATACAGAACAAAAATATTAGTAGGTACGTGAGATGTTTTTAGTTTTGATACAAGCACTACTGTGTGCCGGTTTGAAGGGCATTGTAGCAAGTGTGACTTTGTGACCTGATTACACAGTGGTAGTAATCTGATTACTAGACTGTGTGATGTCTCAGGATGACGTGCGCAGTGCAGTGTCACACAAAACTTTATTAATTTAAAGTTCCGAGTAACACTGCAACTGTTATGGGCGGCCGTGTCGCTTAACATTAGGTGAACGACTAGCTCGTCACGTCAGTCATTCACATAAAAAAAATTAGCAGAAAATTCCTCACTTTCAACACTCCATTGCGGTCTAAAGTCTGTATGCAGTTAGTACCTACATACCCGTACTTTCAAGAGAGCACGACATAATTTATTCCGAAAAGAGCACCACTTTAGAAGAAACAGCAAAAATAATATGTCTATATTGTTCTCAATGGAATTACGAATGAATGGATTTTCCCCGTTGTATTGCGGTTAGGGAAGGTATGTGTTGTGCTATCGCGCAAGTGTTTTTTTATTTGTTTGTTTTAATTTACCAGCTGGGCTACCACAAACTAATACAAAACCATCATGTTTCATGGCATTATTATTGGTTACAATAATATTGTTCGAATTCGTACCATGAACTTATAAAGTATTCCTGCGTGTGAGCGAGACGTCTACATTTTTATATAGCGTTATCACTGTCGCACGTCGCTGTCAACATGATCTCAAGGTATGACATGACAGTATTTGAGTGAACGATTTAACGTGACGTCATCAAAACTGCTCTGACTCTGCAACATTAAAGTATTCTTACTTTTATATCATTTGCCAATGTATGATTGAAGTAATATTGAAGTAATAATGCTATAAGACGTTGTGGTGGTATGTTTTGTAAGACTGGGAATCAAACCGGTATCTTAGATGATAGTTGTCGAGAACCATGTCTGGACAAACCTAACCTAAGTTTAAGTATTGTTTATGTATTAAATAAACAAAATAGAAACTCAGATTCCGCTTTTTTGGGAATAAACATTACCTATTTCCAATTGAGCCCCAACGATTTGATTGAATAGGAATTAGTCTAATTGAATAAAATCAACCGCAGAGTAGAGTGCTTGCTCGTAAAGTTTCAAATAGAATAACAAGTTAACTTCCTTTGCAATTTACGTTTGAAATATCAAACTCTAGACACAAGCTTGAACTCAACTTTAAATACAATCAAAACTAGTTCATAACTAGAAAATAACTCCATTCAATTGAATTTCAATCGAAATTGATTAATATTAAGTAAAATATAGGTCATCTACTAAGAATCGAGCTCATTTCAACTTAGAATCGAGGTAGAGGAACGATTCGACCGATGCATAACTAAGCATAATGCAAAGTTAATAAATATCGATTTTTTAAGAAGGCCGTTTGAAGTTTTTTCTATGAATACAGAAAATTATAGTTAAGCGTTTTGAAAATGTTGATTATTCAAGTAATAACTTCTCATTCACGATGAATTCCCTCATATTCAATGCGACGATTTCAAACATTCTTTTTTTTTGATACAACATAAAAATAGTACTTTGATAGGTCCCATAGAAATGTCAAAATAATTATAAAAAGAAGTTTTATATTAATATTTTGTTTTTTTTTTTATTTCTAGCTATTATTGTATTATGAACGCTGCTCAACGTCCTTGAAGACATTTGATATTTTTATTATATCTGTAAGTTCCTTACTGCTAATATAATGCAGTGATAGCTAGCTGGCTTTTCATTAAATTAGATAAAGTAAATAAGAAAGCACGAGTCTTTATTACCAAAAGTTATTACAAGAACCACTGTGCAAATTAATTGGATCAATTAGTGAGATAAGCAAGAAATATCCAACTAAATTGTATAGGCGCTGAAGTCTTTGATCGGCCTTCGGTGAAGCTCAAGAGACCTATTAAATTTCAAAGGTGTCTACTATATTTTCTTATATCAAAATTATTAAGGAAATTCTGTTTAATAGCTTTATAGTAAGCAGCAAGCCAAATCCTGGTCCAAGACATTTTTAATCTTTTTTTTTGAGGCGGAAATGCCCTCGCACTTCCCTGCCACCACGGGGTGATGGCAGGGGGTATGTGGGACTCGTCCGCTGCCGGGACGGGGCGACGGGGCCAGTGGTAGGCCCTTTCGGGCGTAAGACATTTTTACCCTGGTACAAGACATTTTGACCCTTATTTATTTATTTTGAAAAGATTAAGACACAGCCAATTACTTTAGGTATCAATTACGTCTGTGGTTAATGGTAAAGTTTAGGGTCGTAGCTCATTACACCCACCCGACCAGCACCACCTCGTCGCTCGGCGTCGACAGATGGTCCACGGGTGGACGACGCTTTGTTACTTGTGAGCGTCGCGTGATTAAAGCGAATTGTCACCGAGTGGTCCACTCGCCATCTGCGCGTAGACAGCTTTCGAGCGAGGCGATCCGATGACGATACGGAGTTGACATAATGAGCGCATGCCCATACAAGTTCAGATAAAGAATACTTTAACCGCTCGAGGCGAGGTGGTGCGGGTCGGGTAATGAGCTGTGTCCTTTATTCGGTTCGTTTCCCAACCACATTTCGTATTCAACCTCGAACCTGGCGCGTCGATAGTTTTCGTCGGGGATTACCCATCCTTTCGCCAATTAAAACTTCTTATTTGCTAGATTAGGTTTCGCCGTGCTGGGTAATTAGGTATTTAAAAGGTTCAGAGACGGGCACTGTCTGACTTGTGTGAAGTTATTGCCAGTGGCGTATTAGGTATCATCGGAGTCTTGATTCTGCCCATACCGTTGAAGTGGACATAATATGTTATCCTAAGTGAAAAACAGTTCCTTCTTCAAATAAACGACGAATATTAAATTAATCATCGACATAATTATCATCATCATCATCATCATCATCAACAACAACCTGAAGACGTCCACTGCTGAACATAGGCCTACCCCACAAAGCGCCACTTTGTGTCTTCCGGTTCGTGGTTGCCACTCGAGAACCTTCTTCCCCATCGGTTGACATTGCAGTTCTACGAGCGATGTGGTCTGCCCATTGCAATTTCAACTTGCAAATCCTAAGAGCTATATCGGTCACTTTAGTTCTCCTGCGGGCACTAGATGTGAAATTGTAAATACAGGTATCTCAAAATTCTTTAAACTTTTCCTCTGCTAATAAAATAAATAAATCATTAAGTTTGAACTGTACCAAACACTCGATATTGACACACCGAACTTGCCCTTCATACCGTTCAAGGCTACGCCATCAAGGGCGGTGGTAGCGTGCCGCTGATTACGGCCTACAGTGCAGTAGCCACGGTCACTTATTTCAGGTATCGATGCATGAGGAAGCATTTTTCAGGGACAATTTCAAGGTAAACCAGTTGCGTGGTTTTAAAGCTGAGTTTGCCATAATGTGGCGACCATATAATTATCATCATTATCCTCTTTATCATCGGCCTGAAAATGCCCACTGTTGAATATAGGCTTTCTAGCTTTCTTTCTAGAGCGCTACTTAGAGCAGCTGCATGCTTCCTGCATCCATCGGCTCTCCGTGGCCTCGAGAGCCTACTTTTTGACATCATTTAAACAAAAAAAAAAAACAAAAATCTCTGAAAGACTGGTGAAAATAAATACTGAATAGAAATAACACTACATGCCTTTCTTCCTTAATGTTTTTAAGTTGGTTAAATAGAGCCACATTCAAAGCCAGTTTATTCACGGGATGGTAAAAACCAGGCTGATTCAGTCGGATTTACACAGAAATTAATGATCATCGTTCCGTTACCGAAATAACTTTTATTCGACTAAAACCGGAAGTAGGAAAATAAGGATTCTAATCTACATAAATTTTGTTTACCATAATACCGCGGCGTCACCGTGACCTTGTGTTTAAGGGTTATTATATTATTCTCGTTTTGTAAAGTTTCTTTTTTCTTTATGCGGAAGAATGGCGTCAGCAGACAGACAAAAAGTCGGTATAATCACATTTAGGGCAATTCCCATTACGCTGAAAAATACGGGTGAGGTTAAGGTTATATACAGGGTGTAATATAATTCATTAGCATAAACTGAGCCCATGATAGTACATCATTTATAGATGATTTTTAAAGAGTAAAGAGTAAAGTGATAATATTTTTATTGAAAATTATAAAGATTGCCGCGGCGCCTAACGCAGTTGGCATGTATGATTTTGATACATTTAAAAGTTTTTATACTTTGTATGTAGTTAAAAACAGTACTTACTTCATTATTTTAATTAAATTTTGTATTGTAGCATTTGATTAAGTAAGATATTCCATTTTTGGAGTTATTATTATTACCAAACCAACGTGTTAGAATTCAAAAATTTTGGTCCACACGTGACCGGTATCAGGAGTAGGTACCTAGTTTCAAAGGATGCTAATTAATTCAATTACACCCAGTATAGTCTACCGCCGGGGCGAGATAGTGAATGCTAGCGCGACTCTATCTCGCCCCATCCCGGTGGCAGATGGAGCACGAGGGTTTAGTGGGTTTGAGTCCCACATACCTCTTACCTTCACCCCCGTTGTGGCAGGGAAGTGCGAGGACATTTCAAAAAACTTGCCACTTGACGTCGATGTGCTAGACTCTGAAGCCTTTCGCCCACCAATAAGTAATATTAAGAGAACAGTTATTTACCTTGTTATATATATAGAATGAGAAATGGTGTTCAATAAATATTTATTATTATTATTATATAATTATTAATTATAAATTGTCATAAAAGGACGTTTTTCACGACATGGTGCCTATTTGCTGTGCAATCGTACAGAAACCAAACATTACGGGAAAGGTATCTACATGAGGTTTTTTAAGTGTTTTGTACAAGATCGATATCAGCACATTTTCCCGCCAAAACTCAAATAAAAATACTTCGGACTCAAGCAAAATGCGTTAATTTTTCCTTCTGAAATCTGTCATGTCGTCTGACAAGTCACGATTACAGTTCAGTGGGCGCTTAGGTAGTTGTTCAAAGGTTCAATTTTCTTTGGCAGGATTGCTGATTTTTCTGTTATTCTTTTGGGAAAAGGGTTTGGTTGGTTTGAGAACGGAGAATTGTGGTTTTCTTTGTAACACATATTTGTGGGATTTGTAATTTTATCCAAACGATTGAATGAATATCATAACCTAAATAAATAAGCTCTTAATTCCTTAAGAATATTATAATAACAATATCCTTTGTTGTCCTCCATAAGGAATTAACTTGAGCATATACATTTTTTTTCTAGATAGCAATCAAATAATTAAGACTTTTATTCTGTGATTTAAAAAATTATGGTGGCGTTTTCCCTATAAGTTTTTATCGATGTTAACTTTTAGCATTTTTATTATATTTCCTATAAATCGCTACCTAACGCACCAAACCTTTATCAGCAAGATTTATGATGTTTCCTAAGTAGCCAGCTGTAAATGAAGAGGGTTGGAACACGTCACCAGGCATTTGTGAATTATATCCGAGAGGCATTGCGATCTTTATAGCACGCCGCTTACCATCAGATGTAGGGACTGCTTGGGATCTGTCTGTGAGTCTTTTAAAAAAAATTTGCTGCGAAAATCTTTAGGACTATGTATTTTACCGACTACGCCATCGTGGTGACACCTATTTTAGACGAGTAACTATTCATTAGTTAGTTAGTAGTTTAGTTCTTGAAAATGATGTGAACGTCAGAGGCTGTTCAAATTTTAAACAAAATGTTTCAAAGCCTGCTACCGCGCTCTTTCAATGCCCCTGATAGGTAACCTCAGACCATTTCTATTCATGTTTTGAATCAAGTCGGCCGCCCTGTATGTAAATACATATACATAAATACAAATGTATGTAAGATTACCCCAGGCCAATTATGGTAAAAGGATTTAGTAGTAGTAAAACCAAGATAAGACCCTTACTTCTTTACCCAGCTATAACTTTAGATTAAAAGAACGAAATAGATGGTAGGTTCACGCAAAATCAGTGAATTTTTGTAACCAGTTACCAAAAAAGTAATAAGGCCTTTTTCGTCGTTACGAAAATAATAAATCTATTTTTGTAGCTAGCTATGAAACACAGTTATGTAAATGGATTAAATCATCATCATCAAGACGTCCAATGCTGAACATAGGCCTCCCCAGAGAGCGCTATTTAGAACGGCTGCTCGCCTCCTGCATCCATCGGCTCCTCGCAGTTTTCACCAGGTCGTCAGTCCACCTAGGGGTCTGTCTACGCTGCGCCTTCCGGTTCGTGGTCGCCACTCGAGAACCTTTCTTCCCCACCGGTTGTCAGTTCTGCGAGCGATGTGGCCTGACCATTGCCATTTGAACTTGCTAACTTTAAGGGCTATATCGGTCATTTTAAACCTTCTGCAGATTTCCTCGTTCTAGATCTTATCTCGCAGGGAAACCACGTGACTAAAACTAAAACCTTTACGATAGATGAATATGTAACGAGTAGAAACTGAATATACACCTGATAAATAAGACAGAAATATTAGACACAAGGGATCAAAATAATGTGTTTGATTCCAGAGCAAAGCAAAGAATTCTACAGTAGAATCCTAAATGTAGCGGGGTATTCAAAGTAGGTACCTACAACGTGCGAAGTCTAATTATTTTGGTACTATGTACAGCCTACTTTTCATACAATTTACCCTCTAAGAAAAAAGACGATTCGCAACTGTTATTAAATGCGTCTAAATGACCGATTTTAGGCGCACACATTGTAAATAAGTAATGCTCAACGATCACATACATAGATCCTGGACCCTAACTAGAATTCCCTGTATCTAGGAACTTGCTTTTGCTTTGCTTTTATTTCTGTATTTAAATACTTGTACTGTTGCGGGAATAGATCCCACCGCCTCCGGGTTACGAGCCAACCACCACACCACGGAGGCTGTCATATCGAGGAACTTTTTGTCTCTTTTCGAATAGATGGAATGTAAAAGTAGGTCTCAGCTACCCCAGGAACCAATCAGCAATCATGTACCTATCGGAAACAGAACTATACTATACTAGGTATAGGTAATTAATTCGTACTTATATCGACAGGGAGCGAGGGTGTTAACAGAACCTTTGATAAATTACTCCTCAACGTGTACCCTCTTCATTCACAGGTATTTTACTTTTGAAGTGATGTATAGCTGCGTGAAAATCTATTGATTTTTTGGTAAGATTTAGGGGACATGTAACTCAAACATTTTAAAGATATTACGTTGCGAGAAACCCCAGATAATATAATACCTACAGTACTGATGCATCATCCCATACAACGGAATAAGTCGGGCTATTTTACAATTTTTTTTCTTTTTAATGCAAGATTATCAAGCGACATTCATTGCGTATTGGCAAAGTATTGTGCGTAATGAATACACTGGACACTAACTAGTAACGGTCACGACACGACCATTTTACATTTATTTCACGCTCGGGTTTTTTTTTCGTTTGTACGGAATGAGACCAAGAAACCAAAGTACACCTCTGGTAAAATATAAATATCCAAAGTAATTAATATTATTCGCAAAATCTCGTTTCAACAACTTCGATAAACTGAGAACAAATTCCAAAAATATAATCCTGAATAAAAATAAAATTTACAGAGTAATGGAAGAGCTATCTGTATTTTCTGTCAAAAATAATCATTATTTTCTTGAGAGAGAAAATCCTAAGCATTTTTCACTTGGGATTGTCATTAAAATAAGGACTTCAGGGCCAACTTATCAAGTTTTTAAGATTGCTTTGACGTTACTAACAGGCAGAGTCTTTGTGGGTGTTTTTCTATTTCTTTTTAGTGGCAACTTTTTTTACTAGACTAAGCTTTGAAAGGAAATCGTTTGTTGAATTCTGTCATGCTTGGTTTAGACGCATCAAGTAGCTATCCTGTTTTTCTGCTCTTTTTAATGACAGCTATTGTTAATTATAATCTAAAATATCAAGAACTCAAAACAAACAAAATTAAAATTAAAAAGTAAAAGTTTAGCCCGCTCTCGCTCCAGATTTTTTTTTTGTGTTACATCAAATAATTCCTGTTCACAAAATTAATAAATGTTTCCAGTTTCGATTAATAAATATTTTTTTAAATACTTATTATCAAATTAACATTATTCTACAAGTTCACTTTTTTTTCATGAAATAACAGATTTAATAATAATTACTAAAACTAAATTAAATCTAAACAAAAATGAACTATCTAAAACTAAAGTAAATAAACTTAATCTAAGAAGCCGCTACCAGTGGGCAATGTGCCCAAAATGCTGGCAGCATTGCCCCGTTGTATGGCAATGCTTAGTCTTTGCGCCATATAGAGACCAGCATTTTGGTCACGTGTTGCCTCGATCAAATACTTAATTTACATCAGTATAAATAAATCAATTCGCACGACTAATGTCTGAAAAGAAAAATGTTCAAAGCCAATCATACTAACACTCTAACCCATGAGGGGGGGTTCCTCTAACCCTCCCTCTAACCCGCTTCAATGCAAAACTTACACAAAACTCTTATCTATCCAGTAACTCGCTCAAGATAAAACTTCCTTTAATTTTTCCTCCACAGTGTTCTTAATGAAACGTGTTTCTAGAAAGTTGGTCATGACCAAGTGCTAAGTTTTGATGGATGAACTGAAGTTCGTATCCTGAAAATTTTGCTATCAAAGGTTCATTGAAAAGTTGGAAAGTTCGCGTTTGTGCTCAATTGATTTGTTCCGACATAGTTTGACAGTTGTTTAAAGTTACGGGGTTCCGTTATGGTTGAAACGTAAACTGTCAGTCATTTTCTGATGGAGTGCCTTTATTTTTATTGGATAGGTTATGATCGATGATAAAATTTTCAAAATATCTTCAATACAGAATGGGCTTATTTTTTTACGCCTTATCTCAGTCTTAAACAAGAGTGGAGAGAAGGAAGAAAAAAAAACAGGGAAAACGATGAATCCGCGAACGGAGGGTGGACCTTTTTCCCCCTCCCCTCTCTCTTTCGCATAGTCCAGGCTTTGGGTCTAACGCTGACGATAGGATGTCTGTAAATCCTGAACCATAAAACCTTGAAATGTTTACGGAACAATATTTAAAACAACCACATTCTGACAAAACAAAAATTAACAAAATCAGATCACGCGTTAATCTGAATTTCGGGATTAAAAGGATATACGTTGTATGTACAGAGTTGGATCTGTTCTCCGAACAGTTCCAATTTGTATCAAGTATAGATTATTCACCAACCAAGTGTCTTATTACCTACTAGATATGATGTACCTATATACCCACAAATTTCTCTAAACTCAAAGTCGTCGTCCTATCTCAATGGTTATGCCCCTAACTTCGTCTCGATGCCCAAACTTTAGACATTTTGACGTTCTATACATTAGAGATAACGTTCATTAAGTTGGGGTAGTTATCTTTAGGGTAGCTATGGCAGTTTATATCGTTCACAAGTGTTCTGGTTCGCATCTGTTGCGAGGTACAATAGTATAATAATTAAATCATGTATATATTTGTGGACATTTCACACAGTGCTATCTAGCCGGAGAGTCCCTTAATTTGTGTTCAGAAAAATATATCTCAATGGCCTTTTGACCGGTACCATGAAATACAGTGTGGTTTATTTTGTATATTTATTTGATAAGTTTGAGTTCCGGCTTAGACAGGTTATGTCTAAACGATCCTTGAAAGCAGTTCATATTATTACCAGTATTATAGGTTTTTTCTAAACAACATAATATTATAATTATCGTCTATAAATAGAATACCATGAAAATTATGTTCGTTTGGGGCTTGATAGTATTTTTACGATCAAAATAAATAATAAATAAATAAATATGTGTGGACATTTCACACAGCGCCATCTAGCCCCAAACTAAGCATAGCTTGTACTATGTTTGTAAATACATGCATAGAATACAAGATCATGCCCAGACGCAGAACAAACATCTATGTTCATCACACAAATGTTTGTCCTAGGTAGGAGTCGAACCCACGGCCCTCAGTTCAGAAGGCAGGGCCAACTGAGCTATCGGGCCCGTCAGGTGAAAATGAAGTCTTCTTCTTTCAGTATATAGGTACCTACCTGTATTATTATTCTATCTACGATATTTAAAGTACTTTCCCTCCCTGTCGCATAGCCATGGAACATTCTTACATATAATGTACTTTGTTGTGAGGATCATATCCACAGATTAAGAAATAAACCATTTATCTGCGATCACACCAAAAGCTCAAAAAAAACAAAATAATTAATAATACTTGAATCATTTCTTGCAGAGGATTTTGTAAAAGCTTGGTATCATCAATAATGAATTGTCTATTTGCAATATCAACCTTATTAGGACTTAGGGATTATTTGTCAAGTCCAAAGAACCCTAAAAATGAATAAATCCAACGTCAACGCACCGTGCGGCGAGCGTGCGTTCAAAAAAACTTTATTACAGACAAACACGCTAACATTTTTAATTTATGGATTCCTTACAAAGTCACAAGTCATAATTTAATGAAAATTAATTTGGATTAGATTTATTATAGATACGCCCCCTCGTTAAGATAAAAGTAATTAATTTATGCTCTTGATTAGTATAGTAACAGCTGTAATTTTAATTGCGCTTGTTTTTATACTTTTGTTAAAGGATAAGACTTTTAACGTTATGAAAGTTAATATCAAATAATAATATTTTAATATAGCAATTAAAGTCAATCAATTAAACTTTATATAATTATACCAAAAGGAGCCTGCAGTTTCACTCGAAATTTTTTCATGAATGTTATACACCTTATTTCAGGGTTTTTGAAAATTCAACCCTCAAAAATAGTTTAAGAGTGAAATTTTTAAAAACTCCTTGTTTATTTCCGCCATTAAAAGAAGGCATCCAAATATTTCTCAAAATGACAATTTATATGGTAATTTGGTTTGAGAAGAGATTTGTGATTCTTGGCCATGCCAAAATCATCAAAATAACGCAGAAAGAAATTTCGGTGTTAAGTACTTAGGACTATTTTGGGATATTTCAAATCAAATTAAATTAAATAATATTTTACATAGAACCTGGCATAACATTGTTTGCAGAGTGCATATACTTTTTGGTATGTTCGTTGTCCAACGCCATCTACGAAACTTTGTAAAAGTTGCAAAATTAGTATCGTTATAAAAACGTCCAGCAGCTCCAACACTAAATTATTAAAATTTCGCTAATTTGTCAATGCCGTGGTTTGCTTGTCGCTGTCATTCCAATTACAAGGAGTGTTTTTTAATCATAAAATATGAATTCACGTTATTAGGGGAACCTTTCTGGGCCCGCAACTTGACAGGGTAGGTAAATAAAATATTATAATTGGTGCTAGTATTGCTCAGCAATGACTCGTGCTACTTTCAAGCTGATGTACCCAGGTTCAAAACTCACTCAGTCACGTTCTAATAGAAAAAAATGAAAAAAAAATAATGAAAATTACATTTATTTGGAAATAGGCATAAGTGGGTAACATATACATTAATTAGAGCACCTGGATCCCACAGGCTCAGGGCCCGTATTATGAGTTTCAGACCTCTTTCGCCAGAAACAAAAGATAAAGCCTTAGGTACCTACCTAAGGCTTTATCTTTTGTTTCTGGTGGTGGTGGTGGTTTGTTTCTTTGGTTTTGTTTGTTTCTGTTTTGTTTTGTTTTTGTTTTTTGTTACAACTGATTATTGAACCTAAATGTAATCTAGGTCTACATTAACAATTAAGAATTCAATTTTAACACAGCCAAACCATCGATGAAATAAAAAAAAGAAGGTTTGAGTTCCGACCTGCATGTTTATGAATCACATAAATATATGGGCGTGTGTCACTAACTCGC
The DNA here is from genome assembly GCA_963580505.1 of Ennomos erosarius. Taxonomy (NCBI): domain Eukaryota; kingdom Metazoa; phylum Arthropoda; class Insecta; order Lepidoptera; family Geometridae; genus Ennomos; species Ennomos erosarius. The sequence continues at coordinate 1,532,448 of OY757000.1, forward strand.
ACTTGGTCGATTTTTATACTAGACTAGCTATATAGCCCAGGAACCGTTTATATATAACCCTTTTGGGGATGAAATTAAAAAAATGCCGATACTCATATCTGTTTTGGGTGTTATTAACATTTAAAATTTCGGTATGGTACGGTCACAGATATTAAAATAGTAAATGGTCAAAATTTTGTACCTTTTTAAAAATAATACGCCATTCACATTATTAAGGCATTTTACAAAAACGTAGAAATAACGTTTCATTTTTTATACTTGTTTCATTCAAAACGATAGTTTACGAAAAAGGTCTTTTACCTTTTTCATCCTCTTAGGAGTTTAATTTTCTAAAATCCATCCATAGCACGCGCTCATGTCATAAAAGGAAGCCACCTTCTTTTCAAGTCTTTACGTTCAGCGGTTTGGTCTATAGGTGTTAGTCAGCCAGAACAAAGCCTTTATATAACAGAGGAAGAAGATAGGTTTGCGTTGTACCTCATTCTATTCTGATGATGTGATCGACAATGTAGCTATAACAGCATGCTCGCCTTTAAAAACCTGTTCACTCTACTCTTGAAAACATCCGAACTGTAGCTATATCATCATCAGCCTGGAGACGTCCACTGCTGAACATAGGCATCCCCCAAAGAGCGCCACTTTGAGCGGCTGCTTGTCTCTTGCATCCCTCGACTCCCCACGGTTCTGACCAGGGAGTCTAGCAAAGATCGCAAACGCTAACGCTATCGCCAAACGCTAACTCCAAAATATACTGAAATGACATTTCGGAAATCGCTAACTTTTCCGCAGTTAATGTCATTTCAATTCAATTTTGGAGTTAGCGTCGTCGGTTCACCTAGTGTGGGGCCGGCCTACGCTGATATAGCTTTCAGAATTAGCAAGTTGAAGTGGCAGTGGGCGGGCCAATCGCTCGTAGAACTGACAACCGTTGGGGAAGAAAGGTTCTCGAGTGGCGACCACGAAATGGAAGACACAGCGTATAGCTATATACATATTCAGAAACACAGACGCTGCACTGGTAAAGAATTCTAGCTTAGAAGAATTATGGCCTACACCCTGTCTATGAGAAAAGGCCCGTGTCCTAGAACGGAACCTATTGGAGTAACGACTTCTATAGAAACAGCAATGTGTTTATATGTGTGTACAGTGAATAAATCAAGTTATATATGTATATCTACCCGACAATTCCCGTCGCTTCCTGTTAACTGAATGAATAATTATCCGAGCAATTACTGCTCAGTTTGAATCAAACAAAGCATGTTAAGCTGTTTATTATTCATTGTTTAGCAATTAACTTCGTTAGAACTTTAGATTTCTTGACATTCGTTTTCTATTTTGTTCATTTTATCCCCATTTTGACCGTTTTTTTCCTACAACTGGCGAGTTTCATTTTTACAATAATGCAAATAATAGTGTACAGAAAAATGTGTAAATACTTGTTTTGTTGCAAATATTTGTTCTGGGTGTTGTCGGACTTGTCCATGTAGTTCCTAGGTCCCTAGATAAATAGAATCCTAGTTAGGCCCCAGGATCTATGTATCTATGTGGTCGTTGGGCATTATTTGACGGGCCCGATAGCTCAGTTGGTAGTATCCCTGCCTTCTGAACTGAGGGCTGTGGGTTCGATTCCTACCCAGGACAAACATTTATGTGATGAACATAGATGTTTGTTCTGCGTCTGGGTGTTATATTGTATTCTATGTATGTATTTACAAACAAAAAAAAGTATATAAGTATTGTATCAGTTATCTGTTTCCCATAGTACAAGCTTTGCTTAGTTTGGGGCTAGATGGCGCTGTGTGAAATGTCCACACATTTATTTATTATTTATTTATTCTTGGCATTTAAGCATGTTAAGCCATTTGATTTTTGTCAGACAGTCAAGTCAAAAAGCTTTTGGGGCAGTTTAACATTATTCTGATGGTAGAGCTTACGATTTACCTACAAGAGAAGAAAGAAGTATGCTTCTGCGTTTTCGTTCTTTCTTTCTTTGAAGATAAGTCATATAGAAAAATAGGCAATGCAAAATTGAAAAGTTTATTTGTTTGCTTTTGATTTTATGTAATTTTTATGATAAAACACAAGTAGCGCCACAAAAGGCTACTTTGTGCTTCAAAACCTTTGTGTGGGTGTGTGTGGCGTGAAAAGAAACACATTGGATAGTATGATTTCACATTTTAAATAACTTATCTTGTAACATTTCGCACACATTTATTTTTAAACAATTTTTTTAAATTTAAATTATCATGTATTATTTATTTTACTTTTCATTGATGTAAGTGAACGTTGTAAATATTTTGGGGTAGCAAATGAACACCTAGTATACTATAAAGTAGAACAAAATTCCCCAATTCACTTCGAATAAAAAAAGAAAGTAAGTTACCAAACCAAATACGGGCTTTACAAAATGACTCCTATTTGTATTCCACCCTCTTCCATTGAAGTTTTAACAATGGAGAGATTTTAATTAAATCCAACGTTTTATCTGTGCCATCTAATTGTATTAATTTATCAGGGTTTACAATTATTTATCAGGAAATACAATTATTTATCGGGGTATACAATTTGTATAATTTATTGTGTCCCTTCATTTGTAAGGGAGGTCGTTAATTTAACGAATAAGTGGCGGAAATCCGAATTAAGATAAATCATTTCTTGAATATTGAGGAGGTAATTTTAGGATTTTTATAAAAATTCTTGGTTTTATTTATCACATCAAACAGAACTTAAAAAACAATATAATATATTGACTAAAACTATTCTAAATGTAAACTAAAACTATAAATATCTAAATTAAATAAAATACTAAAAAAAGCGAGTATAGAGAGAAAGAAGAAGAAGAATAATTGAATTGTATTGTTGTAAAATTATAAAATTGATAGTATTCGAAATCGTACGCACTAGTGTAACAATGGACAGTCTTGTCGCTGGCGGCAATCTCTTCCAAACAACCTTTATATCATTGGACAACGTGTCATTGAATATACGGTGGTGTAAAACAACTTTTAAAAATAGAGATATAGGTAATAATTATATTTTATCTAGAATGCTAATTATAACTAATATAATTATCAAAGGACAGTGAATTAAAAAAGAAAACTACAATCGTCTACACGAGTAGGTAGATAGATAGATGGAAAATACTTTAGTTCACCAAAAAAAAAAAATTGATGAACTTAATGTTTAGTAGCATTTTCTTCCAGTAGACTGTAAAGTTTTAGCTATGAGTACCTGTTACTTAAACTACAATCAAAGTATTCTATTTCAAACATTTTGTCATGACTGTAAATCTAAAAAAATCATTAAAAAGTGCTTATTAGAAGTGCTGATGATATTTTTTCTTCATACCATAACTATAATCTCTACGTCAACCCCGCCACCTGCTCACTTCCACTTTGCGCTCTCAAAATGCTCACATCGTACGGTCTACGAACTTGGCGGCCCACAAACGTTGCGATAGTAGGCCACGACTGTTCAACTTGTGGCCAGACAACACAGACAATAAAAAAATGCATTTTCCTACCTTCATCGAATCCAAACAGGCCGCTTCCATTCCCTTTCACAATTGTATTGTACGTTTGGCTGTCGAATAAGAACTTATCCACTTTTTACATAACAATATGACACTTTACACAAAAAACTCCGTACACTTTACTCTTTGACATTATTATAAAATGTACAAATACATTGAAGATAGAGAATTTGACTGACTTTTATGTTTAATTCAACATCATTAAAACCAAAGAAAAAATAGAAAAATATCGTCAGCGATTGGTTCTAATTCCTAATCCGACTATATAAAAGTCTATAAGTCTGTGTTGATCCTTATAACGCGAGCGTAGCGCTTCGTAGCCGTAGATCCGCTACGAGCAGAGTCTACTAACGAACTGGCGTGCCGTAGCGGATTCGCGGCTACGAAGCCGACATCTCAGTGCATTGCTCCATCTTTTTCCAACCCGTTCGTTTTTAGTATAGCCATCTCGCTTACTAAATACGGTGTCTAAATGTATGTAGATTCTGTTTGCTGAAGGCTTGAACTAGAATCATTGTTGCCGTTTTGGAGTTAAGAAATTACTCGTACATACTTACGCACAATCTAATAAAACTGTAATAGGTCCATGTCGTGCCCATTTTGCGTTTTGTACATTCTGCGTATTGACCATTTTGCGTATTCTACATTTTGCTCCGAAGCACAATTCTGGATGTTGAAGATATTTTGAACATTTTTTTGGAGTGCTCCCTATTATATGTTGTGGGACCATGGTGCTTGTAATTCCTAGATTTTTATATGTGTGGACATTTCATACAGCCCCAAACTAAGCATAGCTTGTACTATGGGAACCAGATAACTGATATAATACTTCAATACTTTTTGTTTGTAAATACATACATAGAATACATTATAACACCCGGACACAGAACAAACATCTATGTTCATCACACAATTTTTTTTTATCATAGATAGGCTAACGTATGACCACGGTCTCACCTGATGGTAAGTGATGACGCGGTCGACGATGGAGCATGATTGTCTAGAAGATACCGGTTCACTCTAGCCTTAAAATCTTGCAGATTATATTTATCAGGAAACAATGACGTTGAAGCCTAACTACATTTTTTTTCATGTTTGTGTGTCTGTCTGTCTGTCGGTCTTTACCTTGGCTGAGCATCACGCCGAAACTACTGAATGGATTCAAATTAAACTCAGTATAATTTGAGTTCATATTACAACGTAGGCTATAGGCTATAGAACACTCTTAATCCAGAAATTGAGCATACTTAGTTCTAATTCATTAATGCGTAGTCCGATTTCATTCATCCTTTTATGTTAGAAAGGAGTACTTTAAATATAGTCCAGGAGATGCCCCTCGGGACCAGAAACTAGTACAAAATCATCGTGTTTCACGACAGTACTGTTTCAAGGTTACAATAATATTCTTCATGAACCTATAAAGTATTCCTGCATGAGACGTCTGTATTTTTACAGTGGTATCACTGTTGCACGTCAACATGATGTAATATACGACCGTAGCTATCTGATACTATTGTCTACTTAGCTCTTTTTATTCCTATAATAATTATCTGCTATTTACTTAGGAATATATCTGTTTATTTTTATGGATATAAGTATAATATGTAAAATATGTAATATGTATACTTATAAGTATTATGTCTATTATGAATATGTATTATGTTTATGCAGTTTTTATGATGTTTATTGTATATTATTGTATAGTATGTACGTTTATGAACAGCTTTTTGGGGAAACCACCGTCCATATATTTTTGCGTTATTCCTTTCCATGCATGGTTGTCTGGAAGAGATCGCTTTAAGCGATAAGACCGCCAATTGTAACACTTCCGTTAAATTTGTACTTTTATTTATAATTTGTGTGTTTCAATAAAGAGTTTATCTATCTATCTATACGACACGTTGGTTGTATTTGAGTAAACGATTAACGTGACGTCATTCATTAAAGGGGTGGATGGCCCGATACTGAAGCATTGGACAGGGATGCTTGTGTTCCCGTCGCACCGAAATGCCAAATGATAATGTACCTAATATAATTTTGTAATTTATGAATTTAATAATTTGTGATTTAATTTGACTGACATTTATTGTAATTAATAAATAATAAAAAAAATTAAAAAAATAATTAAAAAAATAATTTAAAAAAAACAAATTATTTAAAAATTTATTGTAATTATGATTCTACTAATACATAGCTGTAAGTTTGTGTGTTAATACTAACAATGTGCACTGAATTATCTAGAAAATCTAAATAAATTTGAATTTGAATTAACACTACTATGCCTCTGCAACATACAATATTCTTACTTTAATGTCATTTTTCAATGTATTTTATGACGTAATAATGCTATAAGAAGTATAAGAGGTTGTGGTAGACCCCCTGTAAAAATTTAAAGTCTTCAGTTTTGTGGTTCAGAGATTACAGACATCCTACCTTAAGTATTACGTCCAAAGGCCAACGTGTACTATAGGAAAGAGGATGTATCGGTGAATAGAACTCAGCGTCTGCCTCCTTTCCCCTTCATCCATTCATCCTTTTCCCTTATCTTTTCCCTCCCCCCCTTCTCTCTTCCTTTAGCTTGAGATAAGGAGTAAAACTAATAAATCCGTGCGAAGCCAGCTTGGGTCAGCTAGTACATACATACATAATAATTTTTGTAAGTGTGTGTGTTATTTGTAAATGTGTGGAGGTGTGAAAGGGTTTTTCATGCAAATCATGTAAAGGGCTCCCGAAGGGTATTTTAATTTCATTCAAGGGTTCCGGAGAAATTATGCTGATTCGGCGTTTGAATAAATTGGTCATGTGGAATTGATTTGGGATTTGTGGACGAATTTTCGGGTATGGGGATATAATTTTTGGACTTTTATGTGTATTTGCAGTGTTAAAAAAGCAAAAAGGTAGGAACTAATCATTCTTCGAAATTATTGATGCGAATACTGATTTTATATCATCAGCCAGAAGGCGTCCACTGCTGAACATAGCTACATGAAGTGCTACTTTGAGCGGCTGCTTGCTTCCTGCATCCATCGGCTCTCCACGGTTTCAGCAATGGACTTCTTCAGGCTATTGATGATAATGATGATGAATTAAGTAAATATTAAATAAATAACAAATAAATAAATAATGCCCAACGATCACATACATAGATCCTGGACCCGAACTTGGATTCCCTGTATCTAGGGACCCAGGAACTACGATGACCATGGTCCCACAACACCCAGGCACAGAACAAGTATTAGTGCTTTTTTTTCGGGCGCAAATACTTGTCTTCGAACCCGCCACCTCCAGTTTATGAGCCGACCTGCACAACCACCACACCACGGAGGCTATCTAGTAGTTTAGTAACTACTTAACAACTTTATATACCGAATGGGGCATTGAATTTTCTGAAACCAAACGGGATTCAAAACATGGTGCGTAGATGAAAGTCACTTGAACTACCATTGATTCATACAAGCTAAATACTTAATTTGATTTATGGTTTAAAGTTGCAATGGTTGGTAAACTTTCAACTAGATTATACAAACTTTAACCGTAAATAATAACTTGTAATCTGAAACTTTAAATTAGTTGATAGTGATATTAGATAAATAGATCCAGTTAAAATTTAATCTATCGGTTTAATCAAGTAAAATAGATTTTTTTACTTTTTTGAGCTTTTTTATTTACTCTAATTAAATCCTGCGAAATACCTGCAAAATTGTATTAATAAAAGAATAATAAGTATAAAAAATGGTAGTCTCACTGGGTGCATAAGGGTCGGCACTGTTGGCATTGACAAGAGGGAGAGTATCATCATCATCATCATCATTAACAGCCTGAAGACGTCCACTGCTGAACATAGGCCTCCCCCCGGGAACGCCACTTAGAGCGGCTGCTCGCCTCCTGCATCCATCGGCTCCCCGCGGCTTTCACCAGGTCGTCGATCCACCTAGTGGGGGGCCGGCCTACGCTGCATCTTCCAGATCGTGGTCGTCACTCGAGAACCTGTCTTCCCCATCGGTTGTCAGTTCTGCGCGCGATGTGGCCTGCCCATTGCCATTTCAACATGCTAATCCTAAGAGCTACATCGGTCATTTTAATTCTCCTGCGGATCTCCTCATTTCGGATCTTATCTCGCAGGGAAACACCGAGCATTGCTCTCTTCATAGCTCGTTGCGCGACTTTGGGCTTAGTATGAGGCCAACAGTTAGAGACCACGTCTCAGTTCCAGTCATCACTGGCAACACACATTGATTGAAAACTTTTGTTTTCAGGCTTTGTGGTATTTTGGACGAAAAGATAGGTAGGAGGGAGAGTATACGCTTCTCTTAAACTTGTAAAAACCCTTGTTTTCTTCAGATGTTAAAATTAAATATTGATTTTTTTTATTGAAATAATATGTCCATCCACTTTATTTATGAATTTTATAGCAGTGTCGCCTGCTCAGTAAAGGACAAATCTGAATCACGAGTGGGGATTGAACTTGAACCCGCATCCATCCATCCCTCAACCCGGGATATGCTTTACTTAAGCTACCGTGACATCATATCCGAATTTTTCCTTCACTCGTGATTTTAATTATTCCTTCACAAATTAATCTTATGTAATATGACCTCTTATCACTACAAACTTTCATCCAGTTTAAATAGGTACTATTAGTGTTTATTCTAACTGAACTACTTTGTAAAGATAAATTATGGTAACAAATTTACTGTCTTTACATGAAATTGCAATTAATGCCTTAGAATCTTACACAATAGGTTATTGTTACACCTACTATTACCCGTAGGTTGTGAACACGCGTCCTCCCTTGTGTAACATCTGTTTTGCTCCATCTGCTCCCTCTGGGCTTGTTAGTCTAGTTGTTACACGAAGTGGTATACAGAGCTACAACGTTTTACCACAGTACATATAAAAATAAACAGAATATAATCTCCAAACAACTAAACTAATTTATAAAAAAGTTGTCATTTTTTTGACAGTCTCCGTGTTGCTGTGGTTGAGCAGGTCAGCTCATAACCTGTAGGCATGGTTCAATTCCCGTGACAGGGCATTTTAATTGTGCACAAAAAATAGCAGAAATATTTGTTCTGATTCTGCGTGTTGTGGGATAATGGTTCTCGTAGTTCTTGTGTGCCTATAGATACAGGGAATTTTAGTTAGATCCCAGGATATAATATGTATTGTGATCGTTAGGCGCTATTTGTTTATTAATTTTAATGTAATGTCTTAACAGTAATCCAAGTAACATGGACCTTTAGATTATAATCCAATCATTTTTAGCGACCACGCAAGTATTTCGATGACCACGCATGTTTAGCTTTTATCTCTAGTTCTTTAGTTGGCTGTAGTAGCACCTACTTATTACAGGCATGGTACTTTCCAAGACATTTCTCGTTAGGTAAAAATAATTATTTACGTTTTATTTATTTTTTTAGCAATTAGTACATACCTAAATTGAGTGAAAAGAGTTTGTAGCATTACTTCTTTCTCTTCGGTTTTTCAATATAAAAATAGCTGTGTGAAATGTCTACACTTGCTCTCGGCAAATTTACCACAGAGATGAAACTGAAGAGTTCTTAGTATTTGTGTGTATAAATAGTTAAATACTATTTAGTAATATGTACTATTAAAATATTAATTACTAGCTGACACGCCCCGTCTACGCACGGGTTAATAAGTTTTAAGTCCTGACTCTGTTTATGGGTAAGAGAGAAAGAACAGGTAAAACAATAATAAGAAAAAAGAAAAAAATTAATGGATGGGACGGCGAAGGAAGGCAGGCGCAGCCCTCCCTTCTATTGCCGCCCCATCCGCCTATTTTTTTACCTTTTTCTTCTATCTTCTCTTCCACAGGTTATATTCTTCTATTATCCTGATTATATTTTTTATTGTGTTTTTTTCTGTTTTGTAATTATTTTGTTTATTGAAATTAAAATTGATAAACAAATAATTATATTGCATAACTCAACTATTTTTTCATTTACTTCCATTCATCATTGTTCATGGAGAGTCAGTGGTGGAAAAAAATCATATCCTCTACCCAGCCGTAGGCCATTATAGGTTTAAAAAAATGAAAATATAACCTGTTTTATGCTTGCAAACTTAGTAAATAAAAAGCAGAAGCGTTAAGTAACGGCTGAATTTCTTCCTGTACCGTTAAAGATAACGGTTCTAATAAATATACGGTTATATATAGCGAGGTCTAATAATATCAAGCCACAGTACTATTGATAACAGTACGTAAACTCTGGACTCATTATTATATTCTACCTACCGATATCAGTCAATTGAAATTACTCCGTATCAATATTAGTTCGCAAGTCCTTAGCGAACTAAGTCACTCTTTCAGTTCACTTGGTCGATCGAGAGCAGGGAAGACTCATCATCATCGTCATTGACAGCCTGAAGACGCCCACTGCTGAACATAGGCCTCCCCCAGGGAGCGCCACTTAGAGCGGCTGCTCGCCTCCTGCATCCATCGGCTCTCCACGGCTTACATCAGGCAGGGAAGATTGATTTATTATATATGTCTCTCACGCAGAGTAACCTACTTAGGTAGCCAGTGCTAACACTCCCAGTGCCATTGATTTAATGGGTTTGTTCGCCGTTGCCCTCTTTCCGATTTTTTTCCTTTATTTGTGCTATATACAAAGTTTTTATTAATTCGTTGCCCATTTTTGAAACTCTTGTAAAATTATTTTAAATTATGTCCTCTTTTGGGATATTTTTGATAATAGAGATTTGCACTATTCTGTATTTTCGAAAAGAAAATTATTCATTGAAAACAAAAAAAATCGTCTGAACTAGGTCGTTCGTGAACTACAAAAAAATTTAATTGGTGTTAACAGAGCAGTTAAAGTGAGCGCTCCCAGCAGCACTGATTTAATGATGACATTGCTTCTCTCGCTCTCCTGCTCACTCTCGCTCCTAACTGATCGCACCGTGGCTCTCGGAGCAATCAGTAGGTTTCGGGGAAAAAGCGAATGGGCTAAAAGCCGACACAGCCGGGATCTAGTTCCCGTCGTTCGCATAAAAGAGCGGTCTTCTGAATTAGGTCATTCGCGAACTACCCACCCAAGCACATGAGCACACGTGTGTATCTTGGTGCAGGTGTATTTCTTTTATTCTCTCTGACACTGCTTAAGATAATTGAGCTTATGATCGAAATTTATATCTACACCAATTTCATAACAAAAGGGTTCGTTATATTGAATCTCCTCATGGCAACACATTTCTTACCCAAATCTTTTTGTCCTAGCAAATAGCAAGTGACAGACAGACTGTCGTGCGGCGTTTCACCAGTGAGAAGGGTCCGTGAGGTCCTTTGTTTTATGTCGATGGGTGTGAAACTGGAACGCTATTCTCATTTACAAAATTTGTTTTCACACCATGAGTTTGGAATAAACAGCCTATTCTTAACAAAAAGGTTCAATTGGTCCAGTTGATACCATGGCCTGTAGTTTTTTCGCTAATCCAAAGCCTATATTATTGCCATCACTGTTCATTATGTTACAATGTAGCTGTCTCGATTGGCTGGAATAACAAATAACAGGTAACCAAACATAGATTTATATATCAGGATATGCCCGAAGGAACATTTTATTTTGTCAAAATGGCGTGGGAAAAGTCAGCGCCATCTATTAGATTTCACGTGAACTACAAGTTGAAAAAATTAGGTGCCTATCGCTGCCATTATGTCCGTCAATGATTGTTTACAATGATTATTCCAAATATAAATTCGATTATTTTGTTACAAAACAGAATGTAATATTGAAAATATTGAATTACTTGAGGTAAGAAACTTGGTCTTTCTTTTTACTGCACTTTTGAGTATAGATTGTGCAACCCTTCACAATACAACTAATACAACTCGGCATATTATGTTTGTGACATTCGACCGATACCTTCTAACTTCCATCATAGACTGAGCGCTAGTGGATGCCAATCTGTGAAATTGGTTCCCACTTTGAAGCGACCTATAACCAGTCATTAGGCCTGTCCTTAATATATATGTCTATGTAACCAAGACAACTCGAATCCCATAGACCGTTTATTAAAAAAGGTCATTACTCAATTGAAGAGCTTATTAGACTATTTGTTCAGAATACCTAACTGCATGCTAAGTTTTGCCGTAACTAATAAGTAGACTAAATTACTAATATAATGTTATGTACTATCATCATCATCATCATCAACAGCCAGATGACGTCCACTGCTGAACATCGGCCTCCCCCACAGGGCGCCACATTGAGCGGCTGCTCGCTTCCTGCATCCATCGGCTCCCCACTATTTTCATCTGATTGTCGTTCACGCCTAGTGAGGGACCGGCCTACGCTGCATCTGCCGTACTATTTATACGATTTTAGTAACATTCATTATATTGTTGCCACAGAGAAAAAAAAATTCGCCTCCGCAGCGTCAAATTTTTTAAAGCTCTGTGGTTGTTGCCGTATTGATAAAGATCATTAACGGTCTCTCCCTACCTTTATAGCGTCACTGAGCAGAGAACTTCATTAGTAATATGGCAGCAATGTACTGACAGGTGATTAGTGGTAACCATGCGACTTTCCAACCATCTCACCCAGGTTCAAATCCCATTTGGCCCTGCTACTTTTCAAGTTATGTGCGGAATTTGTATTCGCTCTTACAACGGTGAAAAAAACATAGTGAGGAACATGTTTAAGAATTACGTAAGTTGGGTACCTATCATCTGTCAACTCGCACTTGACCAGCGATGTGGATTACGACCAACATCACTGTGTGAGAAAAGGCCCGTGTTTCCAGCGTGGGAACGTATTGGGCTGATGAAGTACCAATAGATGCTTATGATGATGATTATAATGATGATGATGATGATGATGATGATGATGATGATGATGATGATGATGATGATGATGATGATGATGATGATGATGATGATGATGATTATGATTATGATGATGATTATGATAATGATGATTATGATAATGATGATGATGAATGCCTGACATTTAGAGCTTGATATTCAAGAATGGATGTAATATTTTTCATAGTATTCTAAAAATGTGTTCTCGATGCATCGCCATGAATTTTAATAAAGAATGCAAACGTGTTTCATGAAAACGTCTGATTTGTGACATACGGGCTTTGGGGATGACGAATAAATTTATGTATAAAAAAACATTCTATCTAACCAGAAACTCATTGGTAATTAGGTATAATGGTTAATAAGTTATTTTTGTTTAGGTTGGTTGTTTAATATTAATATATTTATTTATTATAAAGACTTTTTGATTGAGGTATTCAATTGCAATGAATTTTTTTTGTTAGTTATATTAATAATTAAATTGGTTTACAACTTTTTATTACCAGGGTGATAATATCACCTTGTTGAACGAAGTGGTTTACTGTATTAAAGTTAATTCTATTTTGACCACAGGTGCCTAAAAGCCGAATAATGCTCATACAAAACTGGCTCTTTTGTATGAGAATGCGAGGGCGCCCGCCATAGTATTTATATTTTTTGGCTCCCACGTAAAGTAGTTTTGGAGGCGTAGATCACCAATAGACATCCAATAAGGATGACGCGCGACGCTTAAATAAAAAAAGAACAATTTTCCATGTCCTTTTATTTTCTGTCAAACATTGGCGGGCATCGGGAAAAAAGTGCCGATGTCCAACTTATGGTGCCAAATTGCTCGCTAATTTTAGCTTCTGTGAGATAAGCTACTGTTGAGTGATAGATATGAACATAAAGCTCAACGTCTCAAAGGTTATTTAGTTTCTAAAAGGGCCTATTTTGTTAAATAATGTACTAAGCAAATTGATGTACTCGATCATTGCATCTTATCTCATACAATCCTTGGAATCATAACATCTGTGCGTGCTATTCTAAAAATTGCTCGCAGGAAAATTGGGCAAAATTTTACAAAAATATATTGTGTTTGCCTAGCAGCCAGCCGTTGAACTAAAATCTTTAGCTATTCAATAAAATATCAACAATTTATATGAACATAATTTAGATATTTTAGTAACCACTTGTTTCAAGAAATTGTGCTTGAACGACGAAGAAATTCTTTCTTAAGAATTTTCGCACCTGGTTGTACAGTCGGCAAAAAACATTTTATCTAAATAGATAATAAATTGGAATAAATTCTACACACATTTACCTATACACAAAATACATGCCCCCCACACACCCCCACGTGTGTTTATGACATTTAGCTAAAATTAAACAAATTTTGCAAGTTTTAAATAAATGTGGATAATTAAATAAATAAAATAAATAAATAAATATGTGTGGACATTTCACACATCACCATCTAGCCCCAAACTAAGCATAGCTTGTACTATGGGAACCAGATGACTGATACAATACTTTATACTTTTTTGTTTGTATTACTTATATACTTTTTTGGTTTGTAATTGAAACTTTAAATAAATTTTGTACACACACTAAACACAATTTTTGCAAAAATATTTTTGGTTGCGAGGTCTACCGCAGTACAACTAATTTAATTGCGTTACCACAAAATACCTCTGTTACCTCAGGTAATTTTTTTAAATACCTACTCTTCTTTTTAATTATTACTCTGACTGTATCCATTACCCGCTCGCTTGCTCGTTAGCCGGAGGACTTGACTCGTAATACTAGCCTTAAGACTCGGCAAGTAGACACTTTTCAATGGAAAGTGCATTTAGGGCTCAAGTACACCGAGGCCGAAATCACTTTGTTTTTAGGGTTCCGTATCCAAAGGGTAAAGCGAACCCTATTACTAAGGCTCCGCTGTCCGTCCCTCCGTCTGTCTGTCTGTCTACCTGTTTGTTTGTCACCAGGTTGCATCTCATGAACCGTGATAGTTAGACAGTGGAAATTTTCACAGATGATTTATTTCTGTTACCGCTAAAACAACATATGCTAAAAAATTAATATTTATGGTGGCTCCCATACACAAGGAAGTTAGCAATAAGGATGTAATGTTTATGCGAGTTTTTTATTTGTAGGTATATTTTTTATTGACGGGCTCGATAGCTCAGTTGGTAGTAACACTGCCTTCTGAACTGAGGGCTGTGAGTTCGATTCCTACCGAGGACAAACAAACATTTGTGTGATGAACATAGACGTTTGTTCTGCGTCTGGGTGTTATATTGTATTCTATGTATGTATTTACAAACAAAAAGTATCTAAGTATTGTATCAGTTATCTGGTTCCCATAGTACAAGGCTATCCTTAGTTTGGGGCTAGATGGCGCTGTGTGAAATGTCCACACATATTTATATTTATTTATTTTTATATACCTATTTATTTATACTTGCCCTGTCGAAGGGAAGATAGAAGGAAAAAGGAAAAATATAGGGGAAAAGGATGAATGAATGGGCCGGCAATTGCCGTTCCATGAATGGAGTGCGAATGGAGGCAGGTGCACCAGCTTTCAAGTTTCTCCTTTATCCATTTATCCTTTTTCCTTATCATTTTCCCTTTTTCTTCTCTCTTCCTTTATACAACTATTATAATATCTGTGTCTGTGATAAGGAGTGAAACTATTAAACCCGTGCGAAGCCGGGGCGGGGCAGCTAGTTTAATATAACACACGCTCAGCTACGAAAACTTATAATGTTTCAAATATTAGACGGAACTAACAGTTATTATGTTTGAAATACATAAATATATTATTTTTAGTTACAAAGCCATTTGAAGTAATTTTTTTACACCTTGGTGTATTTCAGCCTTATATAAAAGCAAAGGATCAGTTTAACAAGAGATTACTGCAAGCAAATGGAGCTCTATTTTAAATCACAGAGCACCCAACGATAAAATAGAACATTTCAAAGATAAAACTCTTTTGATCCTCAAAGATGAGGATTACAATAACATTTATTTGAATTTAAATTTATTTCGGCGTCTGATTTTTATCTTTTTTGCAGCGATTTAGTTGCCATTACAATCATTTTTCTTATAATAGATCAAAGAGTAAAAAATCACTTGCGGTCAAGTGATTTTATAAGTCAAATAATATTGATACTTAATAATATATATTTAGGTATATAGTTGAAGATTATTAGGGTAAGTTCCTCACTTGCACTCACTCCTGAATATAAGCAGGCGTAGGGGTTGCCATAGGTAATCACGACGTTTGGTAGAGGTCTAGGCACAGATTAGATTGCTCTATCTCTAGAACTAAAGTCACTAATATTACTTTCAGAATTAGCACGTTGAAGTGGCGTAAGCGGGCCACATCGCTCGTAGAACTGATAACCGATGGGGAAGAAAGAACCGGAAACCGCAGCGTAGGCCGGCCCCCCACTAGGTGGACCGAAGACCTGCTCAAAACCGCGGAGAGCCGATGGTTGCAGGAGGCAAGCGGCCGGTCGAAGTTGTGCTCTTTGGGGGAGGCCTTTGTTCAGCAGTGATGATGATGATGATGATGAACTTCCATAATTACGATTAGAAAACTGAGTTGAAAAACGCTTAGGTATACTATGTTATTATGAGTAAGCAGGGGAAGGTCAACCATTCATAAAAAGTCAGTCATGGAGACCTTACACTAAATTAGTCAGTATTTAACCTTGCATGTGTTGAGGCCATTTACCTACATAGTTTTAGGGTTGTTTAAGCTATTAAACGCAGTTATTTTTCAGGATGAAAAGTGTTAGAAGGCGCCACCTTCACAATGTCTGTTATGTCCATAGATTTATTGAGTGTAACGAAGACGTTCTAGATCTATACCTAATATTTATACCCGTCACGTACGAACGCTGGCCACACACCACACAGTACCACAGAGTATGTTTTTTCTCTAATGTGTGCGAATCGCCTATAAACCGAGCTGTTTCTCTTTTATTTCTTGCTTATTGCAAAGTGCCTTAACTTCGCCCTTTACAATTCGCCCTACGGACCACTTTCAGTATTTCAACATTTTTATAAGGAATCAGTTACAATAACTGTTTAAATTAATTAGTAGAGTAATTATAGAGAAGCATTACTTTTTCACCAGGGTTAGTCACTGTTTTACACCAAATTAGCCATGACATCGAGGACTAAGCTGCTAGGCGACGGTTTGGTCATCTGACGTCAGAATAGATTCATCTTAAATAAGTCTTTGAAGTAAGTGCGGCCATAGTGTCCCTTAAAATCAGGAGCAATGTAGTCAAACGCAAGATTAACTAGTACCTATAAAAAAACTAATATTATTAGTATACATAAATGTACGTACACGTTTCATATAATTAGACATTTTGACATAACACTAACTAGATAGAGAAAAGCTAATGAAGAGATCTCAGACTTATTACGCGTAAATTGGCTAAAATCTCCCAGGAATGCTTACATCACACAGATAATAAAAACTAGACAGATATTATATTACACTACGCGGACAAAATAATACGGCCTAGCTCAAAAATATGTTTATTAAATTTCTCATGACGTTTTATATACTTGGTGCTAGAAGACTGTGAGATCAAGTCATAGTCTCATTTTCCGAGTAGGTAGAGAGTTTTTAGGTATAATATTTTTCACCTCAGCAGCTCGAAATGGCAACCTTTGCTGTGAGAAAATAGTATGCAAAATCGTATTTAGCTCACTGCGTGAGACCTGAGACAAAGTGATTTTTTAATATTTTATATGGAGTTTTGGAGAGAACATGAATTATTTTTCTTTTTTTTTTCTTTGTCATGCTTTTGGCGGGAACGCGATAGTGTTTCATTACTAGGCAATAAATATCTACCTGCAATGATGTTCTCACTGCTGAGGTGAAAAGTTGTATGTGCTACTCGAGAGCAAAGTTTTTGCATCTCGTGCCATTGAATCCCTCGCTCAGGATTCTAACTTAGAATCACTCGCTACGCTCGTGATTCAGTATTATACTCCTTCGCTTGCTCGGGATTCAACATCAGCACTCGACACAAAAATCAACTTTGCTCTCTTCTTGCACAAATAACTATTGCACGTTTTTGTCTAACCGCTTTTCAGCCAAGTAGGTTCCCAGTACATTGTTTACATACCCTGTATATTTGCTGAGTATTTATTTACTTTGTACATCTCTTTACCTCTCTACCCATATTTATTTTTCCTTTCTATTTGCTCGTGCAGGGTAGTTTCTATTTACCGTTTGTTGGGGTGAAATTTTTATATTTCCAATGTAGGTATTAACATTTTTGTGTTACATTCTTTACAACTTTACCTTATTCAGAGAGATATCAAACTTGTTTTTATCATAATAAAAGGGCTTGAAGCCGATGGATGCAGCGGGCAAGCAGCTGCTTAAAGTGGCGCTAGCTAGCATATGTTCAGCAGTGAAAGTCTTCAGGCTGAGTGTTGATGACGATGATGATGACGAAGGCTTTGTCGATGATCCGATTATGACACGCTTGAAGCTAAAGCAAAGAATAAAATCCTATTAGATACATACATTAAAGCTTTGTTTCATTAGTCCAGCTAAGAGGATAACGTGGTGGCATAGATTAGTACATTTATATTTTTGTCTATTAGACGTAATTATACTAATTTAGTTGGTATAATAGTCAAGTGCGAGATAAGATTCGGAAAGAGGAAATCCGCAGAAGGACTAAAGTGACCGATATAGGCCTTAAAATTAGCAAGTTGAAATAGCAATGGGCACGGGCAGGCCACATCGCTCGCAGAACTGACAACCGATGGGGAAGAAAGGTTCTCGAGTAGCGACCACGAACCGGAAGGCGCAGCGTAGGCAGACCCCCCACTAGGTGGACCGACGACCTGGTGAAAACCGCAGGGAGGTGACCAACCGCTCAAAGTGACGGTCTCTGGGGGAGGCCTATGTTTAGCAGTAGACGTCTTCACGCTGATGATGATGATGATGATGATGAATAGTCAAGTGGAATAAAAACCTTTGGCTGTGAGCAATCGTTAAGTTTCGTAATCGCTTAGTAGACGTTGCTATTTTAACAAAATGAGTTTTTGAATACAAACTTGCATTTCCGTAGTAAAACTGCACAAACGTTTTAAGGGCCTATCTAACATTACTCTGAAATACTTCAGCTATTGTTCTGAGCGCTTCACAGTCGAATAACTCAAGATGTTTAAGTTTCGCAACTTATATGAGCTCCAAAACTGGAAAGGAGTAAAACTAAATTTAACTAGACGAGGGATTTTCATTTCTTTGGATGTTTAGTTTATGCACTGTTTTTTTACTTTATAGGTAAAGCATTTGGGCAAGCCACATCGCTTGTGAGTAGAACTGACAACCGATGGGGAAGACAGAAACCGGAAGACGCAACGTAAGCCGGCCCCCCACTAGGTGGATCGGCGATTTGGTGAAAAACGCGGGGATCCGATGGATGCAGGAGGCGAGCAGCCACTCGAAGTGGCGCTCTCCGAGCGAGGCCTACGATCAGCAGTGGACGTATTCAGGCTGTTAATGATGATGATGATGAATCAAGGTACGGATTCCGTATACTCACAATTTCCTGATTTTGTTAAGTATGCTCATGCGCCGTGCCAACTGTCACGCAAGCTTTTTTATTTTAAAGTTCTGAGTGGCACTGCAATTTTTGATGCAGTGGTAGCCGTGACGCTTAACATCAGGCGTATGTCTAGCTGATCACGTCAACCGTTTCACGTTACTATGCGATGTCCTGAAAGGATAGTCCATGGCTGAAACTTTCAACGTTCAACGGGTATGCATTTGAGACCAATATTAGTTGAAAACTTCATAGTTTGGCATATATTTGAGTAAACTTACCTAAGTCAAAAAGTATACGGAATGCTATGCCTATGCAAAGCGTAAAGCAAAGAGCACAGAATTACGGACCTACTAAATTATAATTTCATCATCATCAGCCTGAAGACGTCCACTGCTGAACATAGGCTTCCCCAAAGAGCGCCACTTTGAGCGGCTGCTTGCCTCTTGCATCCATGGTTCCCTACGGTTCTGTTCTGAACTGAAGTCACCGATATAGCTTTCAGAATTAGCAAGTTGAAGTGGCAGTGGTTGGGCCACGTCACTGACAACCGATGGGGAAGATAGGTTTAAGACCTTTCTTCCCCATCGGTTGTCAGTGGCGACAACGAACTAGAAGACGCAGCGTAGCCTGGCCTCCCACTAGGTAAACTAACCACCTGGAATTATACTTAATTTAGTAGGTAAGTATTTATTTGCTACTACAGTTACAATAAAACTATTTAACTATAGATGAAGTATATTGTACAATTATCATCACGAAACTTTACTTCTCAGTTTCGGGCCTTGGTTCCGAGAACTGCAACTGCTAGTTATGGCTATGACGCTTGGCATCTGGCAAACGACTAGCTCGACACGACATTAATTAAATTAATAATAAACAGCCAAGTGGGAGCCGGACTCGCGCACTGAGGGTTCCGTACATGTGACAAAAACAAAAACCGAAAATGTACGCAGCCTCGACTGAAAATATACAAATCTACATCTACAATATTTTAAATTATTTTTTGTATTCGTAGTTATAGTGGCAATAGAAATACATAATCTGTGAAAATTTCAACTTTCTACTATCGCGGTTCATGAAACATCTTGATGACAGACGCGTTGGACAGACGGAACAGTGGAGCCTCAGTAACAGGGCTCGTTTTAACCTTTGAGTACGGAACAAACGCAATACTCCATCTTCAATTTTAGACCACACTTTGTATTCAAAAGCACAATTTAAATCTTTATTTTACATTGTCGCACGCTCAAATATATTTTACAAAATTAAAACTTAAGGGCGTGTTTAACCTTGCTTAACAAGTAACAAGTTAACAAATTACAAAGTACACACACCGCAGACAGCCGTTAGTGTTGTCAACGCTTTAACTAACTGTGTAATTAGACGATTTATACGCTATTGTTAGACGTAAAGCTCGGCAATTAGATGTTGAAATGTAGCCGTGGATTGTGTGAAAATGACCCGGGGGTAATTGAACTTGGAAAAATAAAATTATTTAGTATATTAATAACTACTAGCTGCGCTCCAAGGTTTTACCCACGGATCAAAAAGGTCCTGTGTTAGGAGTGTAATAGGCTTTTTACGATCTTCTTTTCTTTAGGACTTTCCATCATCATCATCAACCTGCCTGAAGATGTCCACTGCCCCAGAAAGTGCCACCTGGAGCGGCTGCTTACCTCCTGCATCCATTGGCTCCGCGCAGTTTTTACCAGATCGTCGGTCCACATGAAAGGGAGCCAGCTACACCGCGTCTTCCGGTTCGTGGTTAGGATTTCTAGGTCTATCCCAAATTTTGTTCAAATCTGGGAAGCTGTAGCAGAGTAAAAAAGGAACAACTCACACAAAATTTCGCATCGTAATTCTATTTCTGAATTTTACGTTCACCTGGTGTTAAGCAACACGGCTGCCCATAACAGTTGCAGTTAAAATAAAAGTGTCGCGTGATACTGCACTGCGCGTGCGCACGTCAATCTGAGACATCACACAGTCTATTAATCAGATTACTAACTATGAGATCAGGTCATAAAGTCTCATTTGCCCAGTAATTTCACTAGCTACAATGCCCTTCAAACCGGAACACCGGTTCATCACGTTACTCAACAACAACCATTTAGCGTAAGGTACCTAAGCGTGAAAATATAATAGGAAAAGGAATATAAAAGATTAACGTACTTAATATACCTACGAAACACCTCCTCACACACATCCTATTAAGCTTATAATTCTCACTCAAAAACAATTTTGTTTCCCACGTCCCGCCTTTTTTCCGCCCACTGCATCTACCCCAACATAACGAGGTGTCAAAACGTCACTTTCCCGCCAAAATTGCCACTCCACTGGTTATAGAAATACATAAAAAATTTTTGAAAGAAAAATGAGGGAAATGTGTTCCCGCTTTCCGCCTGTTTTCATTTAGGTTGAAATTCTTTTGCCCGCGGGATTTGCGGAAGCTTAAAAGTCTACTTTGATTACCGTTTTGATTTCAATTTTATGGGACTCCTTGGAGAGCTTTTGGCTTAAAGATGGCTAATACGTTTAGTTCTGCTTGTCTTAAGGCTGATATTCTCATGGATCCACTATCTCGCTCGCACACTGTGATATTTTTGAAGACGTGAAATAATTGAATTTACGTACGTAAATAATTTACGTAAATAATTTTTTTAATTTTTTTATGATTTAATCTGCTCATTCACCTAATGTTAAACAACACGGCCACCCAACAGTCGCAGTCTCACTGGGAAATTCAAAAATCAAAAAAACCTAAACGAAAAAAAGCCACAAAACCTAACTATAGATTCCCCTTTCGGAAATCTTACCAAACTTCTCACAATTAATACTTATTACAAATATTCAACAAAGATTATCATCATTATTAATCCAATCAAGAGTTTATAAAACCAACGGTATTAAATTTGTGTCTCTATCTATGCTGTTTTATGTATGACAACTAAACTTGTTTGGATTAATATAATATTTTTGTAGAGCATTAGTAAATTTAACATGAGAACATAACGTTTAACTACATTTTCGTGAGTAAATTCATATTAATATCGTAGAAAAAGTCACAATGCGTGAGCAAGACAGTGGATCCTCAATTATTATAATGCAGCCTTAATAAAATGAGTATCAAAAAACTTCATAAATTCAAAGATACCATTCTAACAAATAAAAGACAAAATTGCATCTCCAAAGTGAACTTCAGCATCGCTACCCCTACTCCTTTCATCTCATCCCATATTTAATTCAAGTCAAATATGTAGGCCTTTGTGGACGACCCCCTACCTAATATAATATAATATTAATTCACTCGCCATGCTTAAAGATGAGGGTTGGAAAAACCGTAAGCTGAAAGCTTCGTACATTACTAGATTAATTAATGTACATTAAAGGAAGATAAAATAATTAATGGGCAAGGAAATGTGGATTGAAATTAAATTGGATTAAAATGGATGATGTGGTTTGGTCATGTTGTACGTTTAGCTATTGGATAACAAAGTCTACGCGCACTATGAAAGCAGTTCTGATGAGTACCTATCTCAGGGGAAAAACTAAAGTTGGTACATGAGTCCGTCGTATCGCACTAATCTAGACCCAATTCCCTTGGTTAAACTACTGCTGTTCTATTCTATGCTATGCTCTGCTCTGCTCAGCTCTGTTCTGCTTATCATAGGGAGCGTTTGCCACCAATCACCCAGTAGTCGCGAGCCGCGGAGCCGATGGATGCAGGAGGCGAGCAGCCGCTCTAAGTGGCGCTCCCTGGGGAAGGCCTATGTTCAGCAGTGGACGTCTTCGGGCTGTTAATGATGACCCAGTAGCCTTGGCAGGCAGCTTAGTTGTCGCAGAAGATTTTACTGTAGGTACTGAGTAGAACGCTGTTCCCTATTCCATTGATATTCCCTTAGCATGCTTTTATGGCACGCACGGGAAGAAATTGTGAAACATATTGAGGTAAATTAATCTTTATTAACACAGGAAGATTCATGAGCTGTTATTTTTATTATAAGGTCACGCTAGAAAACAATACAAGGAAAACAATTTGCAATCGCTTTCACTTCAACGAACCTAATTTGTGTTATTAGCTGACTCCACTCACCTCCATAATGGATCGGCGCCGGTTTGTCTGACAACCAAGGTGAAACTCCGCTGACCTTGTTAGCAAATATCATAACATCGGCAAAGCATTGGACCATCTTGGGGGACTAAGCCAGGACAGATGCAGATGGGAAAAGGTTTTTTTTTGGTATGATGATGATGATGATGATGATGATAATGGAATGTTTTACAGCCTCAGCTGTGGCTAAATACTAAAATGTGAAATTTTTCAAAGTTCAGATGCTAAAAACACCGGAAAATTACTATAGTGTCAGACAGAATGCTCAAAGAGAGAGAGAATTATAAGTAAGGATTGGTTAAATTTCATTTTCGCGTCAAATAAACTACCCAATCACGAATACAAGTGACTAAAATTGCAGCTGATACCTGTCTTATTCAATTGTCTGTGTTGTATGCGTTTATTAGAGACAAAGCAATTCCATGTAAAGTTGATCGTAGTGATGCTGTCAGCGAATACCACGCTACACCGGGCGCCGCGCTGCATCGCAATTCAGAATTCACACCCTTCGTGGGGCACGTATTACCTGTGAAACATACGTGCCTTTCATTGCCTGCTACGTATAAAGATAAAGATAATTTTATTTGTTTGAACATGAGTAAATACATTTACAAAAATACATGCATTGGTGTTATGGTGATTTTTAGTCCACAATGTCTTGCCTGCATAGGCGTACAAATGATTGTCAGAGCATGAACTGCTGTCTCGTAATATAAGTAAGAAAGAGAAAAATGAAATAAATAAAATATTAAATTTGTAATAACATAAATGAATAAGAATAAAATGTCAGGTTAAATAAAATCCAAATGCACAAATCATCAACAACAACAAAAAAAAACACAAATATAGTATAAATCAATAAAATAAATAAATAAATAATAACCTACTTGTTTTGTCATTCGAAAAATCATTAATATCATAATAACATTTTTCTGTCAACATTTGTTTCAATTTTATCTTAAATGTGTCTGATTTTTTTATACATTTAGGCACTTTGTTATATATTGTGGGTGCCATGCTTAATACACTTTTACGCATCAGAGTAGTTTTTGCAGGGGGTAAAAGCAGTCGATCGTTGTCGCATCTATTGCGTTGTACTACATCGGATATGCGCCGAAATAAAATACCTATTTCAGAAATAGTGTTTCTTGAATTCTCGCTACTTGAGTTCGCTCGTGACCATAGTTGATGCAATTTGGTTGAAACCTCAAGGTAAATAAAAATAGGGTTTTAACGCGATTAAGTCGCGCTGTAAACAACAACTATAAATTTAAAGTTTATTTTTGTTTTTTTTTTTGTTACCGGTTAAGGTTCTAGGGAATATATCCCTTATTACCTACTGTTGATATAATTTACGTTAAAACGAAAATCGGTAGCTAGAATATAACACAGCACTCACTAGGTTAGGTTTGTTTTTTTTTTGGAGGGACAGGGGGATGGGAGGAGTGAAGTGAAGGTGGGAAGGGGAGGGGATTTGTGATTAAAATCCCGTTAACATAACTTCTATAGAAGAAGCAGCCTAATCAGAGGATGTAAATTTTACTCTGGCATGTTTTTAGAAGATGTTGGCTACTTAGCCAATCGACTTTGGGAACATGCTCCACTAGGTTAGGTTACCTTTATCATTATCATCACAAGTATTAGAGGACATCTATGTTCAGCAGTGGTCTTCAGGCTGATGAGTCATGTCCGTTTGCAAAGAAGTCTCATCCCTGCTTTCATTTCTTCTCTTTTTTTCGTACTGTAAACCAAATTATCATAACCATCAAACCTTGTCAGTTCGTCCTTCCTCCTCTTTGTATCACAAACAACAATACGACCTTTCATAAAAATGGCATCACATTTTCTGAATGTCTGTTGTTGGCAGCCAATCGAAGGTCACAACCATGGCATCGATTTTGGCACACCATCGGTCGCCCTACTTCGTACCAATGGCGTCTGTATCAAGTTCAGGCTTTCGTACACTTGCACTTGATTTTGACCATGTAACTTGGCAACGTTGAGACTTTACGACTGCTTTTATCGTATAATTATATCTACTGCGGTAGGTTTAGCTTGCTATTTTATTTAGAGACCCTGACTAAGAGTGATGTGTTATGAGCCTTATTTCTTTGAATTTCGATGACGCTAAAATGACACGTTGTGGAGTTATGTTAGCCTTTGCTTTTGAAGTTTAGTATTAATGTACTTTACTGTTATTGTCATTAAAATTACTCTATCTAGAATTAATTTTCCTGTATCAAATTGAAATGACAATGGGCAGGCCACATGGCTCGCAGAACTGACAACCGATGGGGAAGAAAGGTTCTCGAGTGGCGACAACGAACCAGAAGACACACCGTAGGCACACTAGGTATACCGACGATCTGGTCGAAACCGCGAGGAGCCAATGGATGCAGAAGGCGAGCAGATGCTCAAAGTGGCACTCTCTGGGGGAGGTCTATGTTCAGCAGCGGACGTCTTCAGGCTGTTGATAATACTAGTGGCTGTTGAGCTATATCTGTCACTTTAGTCCTCCTGCGGATCTCTTCATTCCAGATCTTATCTTACAGAGAATGACCGAGCATAGCTCTTTCAATACGTAATCATTTCAATCACTCCATAGATCGTTGCGCGACTTTGACCTTACATATTTGTTGGCTTATGTCATACCTACCTGAATACGTTCAAAAACCTAGTGTTACAATAGAAATTGATATGTGCAAACAATATAAAATACATTTTTATTTGAAAGGCCATGAGCTTGTTTTTCTTGTACCTTGAGAAATAAATCGAGCCTGGAAACCCGGAATAGAAGCGTAATGGCAAATCTTACGCATTCGTGTCAAGGCCAAATGTCCAGACACATTGTCTCCGAAATGACCAAGAATTTATCAGAGCGAGACCGATAGGTATAAATCATAGAGATAGCATCTTAGGGGACATCTGTCGCCAAGTCATATTGGATTCCTGGCACGATCTGAGTTTTATAAGGAAGGAAAGAGCTCGCTTGAATATTGTATGTCAGCCTAGCTTTCTAGGAAATTCTAAACGTAATAACAGTTTTATCGTATACGTCCACGAAAATAAGGCAAACCGATGACGCTAATATAATACCCGACCAAGTGCGAGTCGGACTCACACACGAAGGGTTCATTACCATTATTATCTATAAAACGAGCAAAAAAAAACACGTTTGTTGTATAGGAGAAATATTTATTTTATTCTGTTTATTAATATTAATGATGTATTTCTATTACCGCAAAAAGCAAAACGCAAAGCGGCAATAGAAATATATCATCTGCGAAAATTTCAACTGTCTAAGGCTGAGTTGCACCAGCTTACTTTAACGCTAACTTTAACGCTAACTATAACCGTTCTACGCTTCGCAGGGCGTAAAGTAAGCTGGTGCAACTCAGCCTTACTGCCGCGGTTTATGAGATACAGGTCAGTGACAGACGGACAGACAGACAGACAGACACACAGACCGATTGGCAGCAGAGCCTTAGTAATAAAAATAATATCAGATTTATTCAGAATCCTGAATCTGACTTAGGGACTCTGACTTAATTCGATGACTGTGGTATTACTTCATCATCATCATCATCATCATCATCATCATCAGCCTGCGAGCGATGTGGCCTGCCCATTGCCATTTCAACTTGCTTTAAGGGCTATATCGGTCACTTTTAGTCCTTCTGCGGATCTTATCTCGCAGGGAAACACCGAGCATAGCTCTCTCCGTAGCTCGTTGCAGGACTTTGAGCTTACTAATGAGGCCAACAGTAAGAGACCACGTTTCAGTTCCATATGTCATGGCAACATACACTGATTGAAAACCTTTGTTTTCAGGCTGTGCGGTATGTTGGTATTACTTATCTATATATAATAATTGTGATGTTATTAAACAAAAATTATTATTTTTTTGCACCTCAGAGCAGGTATGATTTTGATTTCGATTAATAATAATATTATTCAGTCTGTAACACAATAACATTTTATCTAATCAACTTAAAAGCTTTTACATTATTTTAAAATCTGTTATCTGTTCGGTGACACTTGAAATGAGTAGAAAGCAAAGAGAAATAGTATTTTATTAGATTGAGTATGACTGTGTTTAACACCAACAAACCTCGCATGATTTATTGTCGCACTGCCAGAGAGTACGGTGATAAACAAGCTATCAAATCTTTGTGGCGAACTTTAATAGCCTACTACGACGTATCTACTATCTACGAAGTTGTTATGATATTTAAGGAGTACACACACCGAGGCGGTATCCTCTACCGCCCGCGGTAGCATTATCCGAGTGGGTACGCGTTGTTCCGTCTGTTCACACACACGCGGATCGCCTCGGTGTGTGCACTCCTTTACAAAAATTTTCTACCACCCTTAAACTATTTTGACATAAAGTGAAAATTCTCATGAATTTAAATGGTTTATTGCTATATCTTTTTTATCCGAACAATAAATCATTAAAATGTATATGATAAGCAAATAAGTAGCTTTAAATTGACTTTACATTTGAAGATGGATTTTAAAACTTTGAAAGCCTTTCCAGAAATGTTTTTATAGCATCTCATTTGAAATTGGCATAGCATCTCCACAACAAGCGAAATTGCACACCGCCTCTATAAACTTAAGGCTATTTGGCACAACATTTGGTGAGCTTGCCAACTTGGTGTGCTGTCCTTGGCTTTAAAGAGGTATAGCTGTCAATGTCTCAGATGCATCACAGAAGCTTTCAATTTTACGAGGGGGAATTTACTCAACATTTTAATTTAACACGAGAAGGATGAAATGCATTTTCAGCTTATCAACGTAGAGCTGTATACTTCGTTACTTACCATCAGGTATTGTCAAACGTATACCCATGTTAGCATAAAAAAATTAGGTACTTACTACCAGCCCCGCATTTAACGTATTACGTTTTTTTATATATCAAAGAATGACGTGGTCATCACGTCACAACACAGCGAAAATGCCTTCCATAACAGTTGCAGTGGCAGTAGCAGTTGCAGTTTTGCTTGTAAGTACACTTCTTCTTCTTCTTCTTTAATGGCTTTCTATCGCTTTTTTGCAATAATTCTGCCAATGTCAAGTGAGTAAAATTTGTACGGTTATGTCAAGTCAAAGACATATTTTGTCAGTCAAAACGCCAACAGTAAAATGGTGGATATTTTACTGAAGGCTCTAAAAAAGGCCGTTGAAGCAAAAACGAAAATGCATGTCTCTATAATCTTGAAACACGACACGAACGTTCACGAACACTTAACGGATAATAATCCACCCGTATTACACATTAAAATTCAGAATACACAGGTCATGGATAAAATAAAAAAAAGAAGGATTGAGTTTTGATTGACATCGAACTGAAGCCCAAAATGGCAGACATATTACATATGTGTGTCAGATGAAAGTAGGGCTACCGGCTGCCTATGATGTGAGTGTGTGCGTATTCCACTTGTACGTACGAAGCGTTCCGGCTTCCTAAGGGTGCTTCAGTTTCGGATCAGACGGGATTCCCTCCTTCTTTTTTTATTAGCTCCATTACACAGGTATTGAAAAATAAATTCAAAATTCGCAACCGCCATTGTTGGAGTTTCTTCAAAGACCGACACTGCACTTTATGTTTTATGTGTAGATTAAGATCTTTGTTACATTGTCTTGATGTTTGACATTGTTGACATGATAGTACGTAAAACCAAATATATTAAACTTCCTTGCGTTAAACATATACTTTTGATACTAGTGCATGCGTAACTGGGCTCTATTGGAACAATTTCTTTAAGATCCCGAATTACAAAATTCGCCTAAATAAGTTTTAAGTCAATGAATGTACAAGAAGCTAAGTAAAACAATAATTAAAATACCTACATGGCTAGCATGACATGAAATCATACATCTCTTCTTTCGAGAAAACGTGATCCGCGTGTTCTTTCATTGGTCAAACGCTCTGCGCAATAAATTAACTTCAAGCAGCAACTCATTTCAAGAACAAACGAAACCAACAAACAACTTAATGCCCAACGCAATCTCCAAGATCACCAGTCAAGGTTCCAGACAGGACGGCGGCAGCATCCATTGCAGTCGGGGAGGAAGGGGCAAGTTCAACCATGGGAGGTAGGGCAAGTTTAACTACAGGGGGAGAAGCGGCCAAGTGAACCATGGGGGAAGTTATGGTGCCCTTGGCATTTTCTGCAGTCTAGAGGTTATTGGCCGGTATCGATTTTTACCCGGGAGTTGTGCAGTAGCGTATCATAGATTAATACACAGATGTGGTGTTGTGAAAGTTTAAATAAAGGATGTTAAAGTATAATGTAGGTATTACAATTTCAATAAGTATATTTTATTACCTTCGTTTTGCAATTTTCAACCTAAATTTTTTGTGTACGGCAATAATTCTCAACGGTTTACATTACAATACAAAATGCGATCTCCAGACACCTGCCAAAAGTGGCGATAATAGCCAAACCCCCTCTTTACCAGCATAGCGATTCAGGAGATTGGTTGAATCGAGGCCTCAGCGCTGAGCCTCAGCGCTGAGCCTCAGCGCTAAGGTCTCCTGAATCGCTATGCTGCTTTGCCTTTCTTATGATAAGCGGCCAAAGTCATGTTTTATGAGAGACTTGTTTATGGAGGCCTATATTCTGCAGTGAAAGTCTTTTAAATGACGATTTGATACTTGTGTAAACTTAATACACATTTACAGCACCATTAATAAGCAACCACCGTAAAGAGCTTCACAAGACTTCTGAGGACTGTGGTATCCAACTTCGACCTGTTTACCAATGGCTCATGGCTCAGTCATAATAAGACTGTGGTGGAGGTCTGGTGGTGTTCTCCACTCCGCTGCTCGATCAAAAGTGAAGTTTCAGTTTTTTTTTTTTGAACGGGCTAATGCTGTTGGTCTCTAACGACCTTTACAGCGTCACCGAAGTTTCAGTTCAGCCTCTGCCGTTTTTAAAGGCCCCAGAACAATGACAACCCAAAGAGTATATAATTTACCAGAGTATGACAGTCAGCAATAGCACGACCAAGCGGCGATTCCACAGACAAACCTCCACAACAGTCCAAAGAGTACATAAGTTAATTACACTTCTATTTAGATCAATATTTGTTTTGATAAAATAATTCAATATCGTTTACACTTGTCTCTACGAAGTATAAAATTCATAGGCAAATTTATTAGTGACAAGATCGCACAGTCTATGTTCACTGACCTAGTTTACCCCACATTACACATATAGTCGATACAGCGAAAAAACCGTACGATGCGAAAATAGAATTGTGTAATTTACATTCAGAATAGATTGTTTAGATAATCTCGTTATTTAATTTAAATCTTTTGTGTTTTCAAAATACACTAAAATTTCAATTACATAATATTTTATAACAAAAAGAAGATCAAAAACTAATTTGATGAATACTGCGTATTAAAAATTACTATGGTTTTTACATTTTGTACTAAATGAGAGCCGGTGGATGCAGGAGGCGAGCAGCCGCTCTAAGTGGCGCTCTCTGAGGGTGGCCTATGTTCAGCAGTGGACGTCTTCAGGCTGTTAATGATGATGATGACGAGACTAGAAATTGAGTTGGTCTCTACCGACCACTATAGCGTTACTAGCGGGGAAAGTGGGCGCGTAAGGTCTAACCATCAAAAGTGGGAGGCAACTGGCTAACAAGCATCCTTTTCTTTCCTTTTTTGTTATCCTTTTTTTTCTTTTACCTTTCTATCTTTGTGACCAAATAAATTAGTTCCTAACGTTTCAAGTTACCAATATAAGTATTATTCTTGTAACTCAATTACCTTGGTTATTCTTTCCCGCCGATATAATATTATACCCACTTTCATTATTTTCGTAATCGAAGAATTGATATCCAATCATCTTTATGTCTCCAAGTTATATTAAGTAGATTAGGTTTTCTAACAATTTTAATTAAGCAAAATGTTGTAATAACGTAAATTAAAATCTTAGAAAATAGTTATTATACTATAACTTCAAAAGATTCTCATGTGCGCACTTTGAACGGCTACTTGCCTCTTGTATTGAATGGTAGGTATTAGGTTTGACCAGGTCGTGGGCCCACTTGGGGGTCTAGCAAAGATCCCAAACGCTAAAGCTAACGCAAAACGCTGGCTCCAAAATGTATTAAAATGACATTAGCTGCGGAAAAATAAGCAATTTCCAAAATGTCAACCCAATACATTTTGGAGTTAGCGTTTGGGATCTTTGCTAGACCCCCTGGCCCACTTACGCTGTTAATTGATTGATAGGTTCGATATGTTATCCTTATTCTTCATTATATAATATGGTAAATGAAACCTGCTGTATAGAATATCAAAAGACAAGAACTATTCAAATATCGAGGCCCTTTGACTTTGAACATAACAAATGGTATAAACGATGCCCTTAATGCTAGTCGCTCCAAAACTTCTATCGTAAATTTCCTTTTGATTTCTATCTGTTTGACAACCCTAACTCTCAAGCTTCACAATTCCACTTTCGACCTTAACGATTTATAAATTAGGTTGCTTTTCCTTTGTGTCTCGTTCGCAATATCTATTCAATGAAAATTCAACTTTAAGTCGTTAGATATAAAGCTGATTTTAGTTCTATGCTGAAGGTTAGGGATGTCAATTGCAGGAAATGAAATGATTATTTGAAAGTCACAAAGACGTTTGTATTGAAAAGGAACTGTAAAGTAGAAAAGGGAAATCATTAATGACTCGGTGTAAGAAATGATAACTGTAATTTTAATAAATGTAATGAATAATTGATGTTATGCTGATAAATGATTTGTAAGTCAATTCTATTATCATAATAATAATTATGAATAAAATAGGTATGAATATCTCTGACAGATGCAAATAATAAATATTAATTTTAATAGAATTATGCTTGAAACATTTTCACTTTGTCAACAATTTTTAATTAAAATAGGTTTTCGCTTTTATTTAATTAAATTTAATTATTTAAATAGATAAGTTGATAAAGATCATCAAAAGTTGGCAAGCACGTACATACATTCAGAAATAAAACTAAATTAATTTTCACATCATTTACAAAATATAATAGCGACCTTATATAAAAAAAAATTAAGTAGGTAGGTATACCAAATAGAATTCAGTGTATTTTTTAATTTTTATTGTAATAAGAAGGGTATAACATACACCACCAATAACACAATATACACAAATCAACTATTTATGTAGTTTAAAATGAATTAATTTTCAATCTATTACAATTCCTAGTAGGTATTGATATAGATTCGTTTGAATGCGCCTCGGTTGATATGTCATTTTCATGGCTCCTCTCAAGTATCACAAGTAGGTTTTCAATTAACTTTACGTATAGTTTGCGAGCTGTTGTACATTTTCTTTACTTATAACCTATGAGACTAAAGCATAGTAAGTAGTGCTCCCATAAATTCTAAAATTGATTTAATATTAAAAACAAATTGCTTATTCTAAATTTGTTTTTCTTTCTGCCTTCTTCTGTTTTTTTTCCTGTATAATATAAGCTCAACTCGCAAAAGTTTAAAAAGTGTTATTTCTGAATTTTTTGTACAAATCCTCTCCCGGAATGGCTTTTTCAAACTGGATTCATACACAAATAAGTTGTAAAAGTTGAAAGGATAAAGGACATGGGATCACTAACACGGTAGCGTCTTGGCTATAGGGATTGAGGCATTGAGGCCCGTCAGAAAATCAACATTTGAATCTAAGAAATTTTTTTTTAGATTTCTCATCGGCTAGGCCTACAGCAAGTAGTAGCTACAAATTTGCGAGATAAGTATTCCTCAGAAATCCTTTTGCCAATATTTCCTACTAAAATTCCCAGTCATAATTCCTCGGTATCAGTGATTAAATCGGACAGCGGCTGTCGCACTAATGTGAAATAGGGGGTCAATTGCACGCGGTGCGAATACGTATTGTGCGCTGTTTTTATTGGCTTTCATTATTTTTTATCACGAATTTGCGCCGGGAATTGAAATGAGGTGATGTGACCTGGATAGGGTTGTCAGAAAACTGGATATTAGCACTTCAAAAATCCGGATATATTACAGGAATTCAGACTGTTGATTGTAAGATAAAGAGATAGGATTTCGCTTTGGGTCATTTAATCATTTTAATAAATGTCTAGTGACTTTTACCGCTGAAACTCAACTTTATTTTTGCAATTGAAAATTTGCTATTGTAATCTCAGTACTATATACTTCCGTGCAAAACTTTCTCTAAGCCAGTTCAGCCATTATGGCTTAAATACCTTAAAAAAATAACCGGCCAAATACGAGTCGGACTCGCGTAAAGGATTCCGTACCATTACGTACCACCTATCGCACTAGCTAAAAAAACGCTTGTCATATGAGCTTCCTTAACTATCTATTTCATGCTGGATTTTAGTATCAAATTTTTGATAATAGCGACAAAGAAATGCATCATCTATGGAAATTTTAACTGTCTGACTATCACGGTTCATGAGATATAGCCTGGTGACAGACGAACAAATAGATAGATAGACGGACAGCGGAGCCTTAGTAAAAGGGTCTGTTTTACCCATAGACATATATATTATAAGGACAGGCCTAATGACAGATTAAACCGTCGCTTCAAAGAGGGTGTCAATTTCACAGATTGACATCCACTAGCGCCCAGTCTGTGTTGGAAGTGAGAAGATATCGGTCGTGTGTCTCAAAGAAAATATGCCAAGTTGTGTTGTGAAGGGTTGCACAAACTACACTCTAAAGTGCAATAAAAAGAAATACAAAGTTTCTTACCACAAGTAAGTCAATATTTTCAATATTACACTCCGTTTTGTACGAAAATAATCGAATTTATATTTGGGATAATCATTGTAAACATAAACATTGACGGGCATAATGGCAGCGATAGGTCCGTTCTCATCGTAGTTCCTGAGTAATCTAAGAGATGGCGCTGACTTTTCCCCACACCATTTTGAGTAAATAAAATGTTCCTTCGGGCATATCCTGATATATAGATCTATGGTTTTACCCTTTGTCTACGGAACCGTAAAAACAAGTAAAAGTTTCATTTTTTTTTAATTAATCTTATATAAGGACTCGTTGATATATTTAGCCGGAGTAGCTTAAAAGCCGGATGTATTATGTGACAACCCTAGACCTGAGACAATGTGTTGCCACATTATGGATTATTACAAGCTTTATTACTTGGTGTCTGACTGGCAATAACACTCTGTTCATGAGTAACACAGACAAATGTTAGTATATTTTCACAGTTTAAATGAAACGTTGTGTTTATTTGTTTTTGTTCTAAAATAGTAGAACCAATTTTAATGAAACCTTGTGGGTTTATTCGTCAGGTGCGTATGATCAATACAGGATAGATAACACACACATATTATATAACTTCACACATCTTTTCCCGTGAGTTTTTTTTTTAACCGGCTAATGCTGTTGGTCTCTACCGACCTTCAGCGTCACCGGGCGGGAGGGCAGGTGCCTAAGGCACCCAGCCGACTAAAGTGGGCAACTAGCTCAAGGGCACCTCTGGGGTGCGAGCCTTGGCTTGGGCTGTAGCCGGAATAAAAGGATCGAGCAGGCTACGTCCACTGGAGGAGTGGAAGTCGCGACCATTCTAGCTGACCTACGGGGGACTGGTACGTCGACCTCACCGGCGAGGTCGGTGTCTGATTGTGTTACATTGGTATCCTATACCGGTGCCGAAATCGGTACCTGAATGGCTAGACTGGTCCGGTGATCCTAGCGCAGCCAAAACAACGGCTGCTATAGGATCTTCCGGGTCGCTCAAGACGTGTCTTGGACGGCGACGACATCGACAGGGTGCTTTCCTCGTGAGTGCCGTAAGAGACAGCTATGGGAACATCCCAAATCGGAATGTGCAGTAGCATTCTCCTAGGTACATCAAAATCATTTGCGATCACCAAGATACCTGCAAAGCATGGTGATTATGGCAACCCCTATTATAAGCGTCCAAAGTGCCATTTTATGGGGGAGGCCTAGTTGAAATGACTCTATACTGTGTGCCAGGAGCGTCAGGCAAGCTTCTTCGGCCACATTATGCGATCTCAGAGACACGACCTTGAAAAATCTCTAATAGCGGGTCAAATGCAGGGGAAACGCCCCAGGGGTCGCATACCAGTACGATGGTCTGATAGCATTAAGGAGGCAACAGGAGAAACTCTTCAGCGGATGATTGCTCTGGCACAAGACCGGAGGCACGAGACCAATTTGGAGGGCCTTATTTGCGCATGGTAACGATCCTCATCAGTGAGGGAACGACAAGAAAGAGAGAGAGTTGAAATGAAATGAAATGAAGTTTATTTCCTTGTACACTTACAATGGGCATTTAACACAAAAATAAATCCCTTATTAACTTATAAAATTAATATTAAATTAAACTACATTAAAAACTAAATATACTAAACCTAAAAACTAAACCTAAAATTAAAACATTATAATAAATAATAATATAGGGATATAAATCTATAGGGACTTGGCAAAACTTTTGGTGGAGGCGACAGGTGACCAGAACGCTGGCTGTTATTTTGCCCAAAAAATCAGCATTGCCATTCAGCGTGGTAATGCAGCCAGCGTTCTGGGAACATTCCCCTCCACCAAGGGTCTTTTTGATAATCTGTGATTTTTATTTATTAAAATAAATCCTAACTTATACAATCACATACATAGGTAAACTAATTAGTTACACTAATGTTAATATATACCTAGGTACTTGCTATATAATAACATTTTGAGAAGAGTGGCAGATCCTTGAACCCCACACTAGGATAAATCCCGCGTTGTGAGGTTCAGTCTCTTTCGATCTGTAGTAATAGTCAAAAACAATTTAATATTTGTTGCACCTACACTACAGTGTATAAAACGATTATATAAACTCCTAAAATAGCCATATTTTTACCTATTTATGTTTATGAAATATAGTCGAAACCAATCACCATAATTTTAACCGTTATGTTGGTACCAAAACGTCTAAATAAACAAAATGAGGGTAGATATATATTATCAATCACAATTTCGTTACCTAATTTATTCACCTCAACAAATTATCGCTATATTACTTTCAGTAGACGTTTTCCAGCTGTTAGCACAGGTAGTGTTAGCACAAGCTCACTGAACTATTCTTCTAACTCACGAAAAAATGCATTTTAGAAATAATTTAGAAAGAAAGAAAATTAATTTATTCAAGACATTTTTTGAGATTTCTCTAATTCCGCATTTCTCTAATTTACCTCTATCTACATCTACATTTTTCTAGCTAGGCAAACATGCTCCATCATCAACCGCGTCATCTTCATACCATATAAATAAGGTGAGCCCGTGGTCAAATGTAAGTCTATCTATGATAAAAACCGTACTTTATTTATCACCCCCAGTTTCTAAAGACCTTTCATCTCGTTTTAGATAAGGCAACCCTTTTCAGCGTTATCTGAGAAATAAAACAAATTTGCCTAATTAAATATCTAAAGAATCGCCATGTTAAATTATGTGGTTTGATATTATTTTAGTGTAATCACCTAAACTACCCTTTGGAGCAGGGTTGCATTCCTTTAAAAGGGACACGTCCACATCAAAGGGTCGAAAGGGCATATTAAGGTCACACGCTGAGAGGAAATTCTGGTAATTTTAACGTGGTATAGTTTTGATATTAATTATTATTCTGTTGGTGGACATTAATAAAATTTACGTTTGTCATAGTATAAGCGTAGTGTATGGGGCCAATGATAGAGACTACATTATACTGAGTGTATTGCTTGAGTACCGAAGAGACCTAAGCGGGACTCGTCTCAAGCGCGCGAGTGTCACGGGTCACTGGGCGGGCAGTCTCATTGGAGCCGTCGACCGGGATGGACGTGTCCACGTCTCTAAGCCGGTGTCGAAGAGACACTCAATAAACACTACAATATTTTAGCCAAAAATACTAAAATAGTAATAAAATGCATTAGCATGATAAAATAGGTATAGGTAATTTTCAGCAATGCATACTCTAGCACAAGCTTATGAACCCACCAATGCAATAGTAATGCGCCAAAACAATAGCTGTGTACCCACTTATGTCCACCGAACGCTTCAAAAGCGTATATTTTAGGAACTTGAGCGAAAACTTTACGGAATTTCAACCGCACTACCGTAAAATCGGGAAAATGATATTTCCAAGCGGAAAGTGGTATTTTGTCCGTACCTGCATGATACTTTTCGTTCAAACTCTTTGCTCGGAACATGATATTATTTTCCTTAGAAAATACTATTTTCGCACCCGCTTCTTTGCATATTATTATTGGAAATGTAGTTTAGTAGCGTGGTTTTATCCAGGCTTCCGTGTTTTGGGTTTTGATGGGTTTTTTATCGTACGTAAGTAGTGAGCATTATTTGTCGGGGCAGGCATTGATTTTTATTCTGTTGAGCTTAAAATATCACAGCTTTGCGGTGGAGTTTCTAACCGTTTATATTGACGCTGCTTAACCTTGAGCCAAATAATTTACATAATTATAATTATATATTATGCTATACATTACTTGGTTAAATATAGTACACATAGTTAAATGTGAATGGAGCTAACCTCTTTCGTAGCAAGCAATTTCCAGAATGAAACGTTATTTTTTGTACGGAATATTTCAAATACAAATACAAATATCTTTATTGCAGTAAATGTGGTACAATGCGGTGTTAATATAAAATGTTCGTTTCATCACATTTAGCTTGAATAAGCATACAATAATCATAATTTATTATATTCGGTACTTATCTATTATTATATTATTATTACAATATTAGTTTTTAAAATTTAAGAAATCATTCATTGTATAAAAATTCTTATGTCGTAACCAATTCAATAACTCCGCTTTGAATGGCTTTAAATTTAACGCCTTTATACAGGGTTACAGGAAAAATTGTGCTAGATCCGTTAAGGGCGTGGAGTACCCATCATTTCTGATTTATTTCACTATGAAACACCCTAGCCTAAACTTAACCCTTTTCGAGATATTCGACTTTTAATATTTTTATTGAAAATTGCCGATTTTTAGGCTACAAAATTTAATTTTGTTTATTTTGTGTGTCTTATTATTATTATTATTGCATTTTTACATGTGTAATAAGATGCTTTAGGACGTCAATCATTAAAATAGTACAAAAGTTAACTGAATAGACCGTAGTAGACAAGTGAAAGTTAAGAACTAAAAAAAATATTAGAAACTGTAATTTTCTCTGAGGGATATCTAAAAAAAATATTATGGCAGTTGTTCGGCAGATGTGTTTTAAAATATCTACGTTTCATCAGCTATCTAACGAGGTACAATAATCTAGGGTTTGTATTACATTTCATGGAAAAAAATAGTTGGGACGCTCCAGGTAGCAGTTCTAATGGTCTCGCGCCTATTGTCCTTCAAGTTAAGACGCACCGTGCGAGCGAGACAAGTGACGTTTTATGTAGGTGCGAATGAAAGAAAAAATGTGTAGAGACTGGTTAGGGCTGGGAATGCAACAGGGGGTATTGTTTTGGTTGTCAGTCTGCTTTTGTGCTTCGTACATAGTAGAGGTGTTATCGTTTTGCTTTATTTCTCGACTTGGCTGTGATTCTGGACTTTTTCTTCTGATTGTTGTGATTACTGTGCTTGTTAACCGGACTCTGATTTGTACCTGTGATACGGAAGTGTTGAAGATGACGTCCTACACACCTGAGGAATATGCTGATATGCTTATTTGTTACGGATACTGCGATTGTGTGTCTGCGCAAGCTCGCAACGAATACATAACTCGCTACCCCGGTCGTCGAGTGCCGGATGTGGCCGTTTTTGACAGAGCTTATCGAAGACTTCGAGAAACTGGCTCTGTTTTGAGACGAAATACAGACATGGGAAGACCACGAATTGACGACGAAGAACAGGACAATGAGATGGTGCAACGCTTTCGAACGGATCCGACTACTTCCACTAATATTGTGATCTGGGACTTTCGCAATGGAGAGTGTGGTTTACAGTGCATACTGCTGGCCTATACCCGTACCATTACATGCCGGTACACGTTATTGAAGAAGGAGACCCTGCGAGAAGACTGGACTTTTGCAGATTTATGCTAAATGCTGACGTAGAAGACCCAGATTTCCCAAGAAATATCTTGTGGACGGATGAGTCCAAATTTGATAAAGATGGCATAACCAACTATCACAACGCCCATTACTGGGCCCCAAAAGAACTAAGGAATCCCAATAAGAAAAGAGTGAAAGGGTCCCAACGAAGATTCAGCGTGAATGTGTGGATGGGCATTATATCCAATCATTTGATTGGACCTTAGTTTCTCCCGGATAATCTAAATGGGGAAAGCTACAAAAATTTCCTGAGAGCAGATTTAAGTGATATGCTGGATGATCTGCCACTCAACCTGATCAGAGACATGTGGTTCCAACACGATGGCTGCCCTGCCCATTTCAGAAGAAGTGTCAGAGACTGGCTGGACACA
Source organism: Ennomos erosarius (assembly GCA_963580505.1). NCBI lineage: Eukaryota > Metazoa > Arthropoda > Insecta > Lepidoptera > Geometridae > Ennomos > Ennomos erosarius. The sequence continues at coordinate 1,571,957 of OY757000.1, forward strand.
AATTACCAAAACAAATGGATAGGACGAGGTGGGCCGTTGCCATGGCCAGCAAGGAGTCCGGACCTAACCCCCATGGATTTTCATGTGTGGGGGCTCATGAAAAGTCTTAGTGTACAGCGAGCCAAATCCAGTTTCGTCTGTGGAAGACTTAAGAGAAAGGATTGTGAATGCAGCAAATAAAATGAGGACCACGTTGACCACTGGAGTAGTGAAGACTGGTCTCCGTAGAAGAATGCGACAATGTATCAGAAATAGAGGCGGCCATGTTGAACATGAACTGTAGAATAAGAAAAAGTTTTGTGAAAACCTTTAAAAAATGACATTGCAAGCTTACCTATTGTTTTATTTTGCTTTATAGGGCTAAGTATACATTTTCTTCTCCACTGTCGCCTATGAAACTAAATTATTTTCAATGCATTTGAATAAAATCCTAGATTATTATACCTCGTTAGATAGCTAATGAAACGTAGATATTATAAAACACATCTGCCGAACAACTGCCATAATATTTTTTTTTAGATATCCCTTAGAGAAAAATACAGTTTCTAATATTTATTTTTAATTCTTAACTTTCACTTGTCTACTACGGTCTATTCAGTTAATTTATGTACTATTTTAATGATTGACGTCCTAAAGCATCTTATTACACACGTAAAAATGCAATAATAATAATAATAAGACACACAAAATAAACAAAATTAAATTTTGTAGCCTAAAAATTGGCAATTTTCAATAAAAATATTAAAAGTCGAATATCTCGAAAAGGGTTAAGTTTAGGCTAGGGTGTTTCATAGTGAAATAAGTCAGAAATGATGGGTACTCCACGCCCTTAACGGATCTAGCAAAATTTTTCCTGTAACCCTTTAGGTAGAGCATTGTCAACTTTTACAGACATGGCATGACACTGCTTAAGATACAATGTTGTTTTAGGACGTGTATCAAAGACCAGTCTGTCACGGTTACGAGTACCTCTAGGAAATATATCACACGCCCTTTTAAAATAATGTGGGTATGTCTTTGCGAATACTGCTAATTCAAATATGTACATGCATGGAAGGGGTAATATGTTTAATTTTTTAAATAATGGCTTGCATGACTCATATGGTGGTACTCCACACATAGCACGCACACATGTTTTTTGAGCTATAAATGCCTTATTTATATCCGTTGAGTTACCCCAGACCAACAAACCATATCTTAAGACTGACGAGACGTAACCATGATTTCCTTCGCTATTAATATAATTAAGTGAATGGTCAGCTTGTTTTGCGTTCACGTCTATAACGGCTAAACCGAATCGGATGAAATTTGGCACATTGTCTAATAACAAAGTGTTGACTCCTTATTCTGAAAAATTCTTACAATGTAACTTAACATACCTTTCACTATCCATTAATATAATATTGTTTTATGTTGGTTAGTGAGCAATATAGGACTCATGGGAATGATAAAAAAAATTAAAAAAAATTAGACTATAATATAAATAACGCCTAACGATCACATACATAGATCCTGGACCCAAACTAGGATTCCCTGTATCTAGGGCCCCAGGAACTACGAGGATCATGGCTCCACAACACCCAGACACAGAACAAGTATTTGCGCCTTTTTTTTTCGGGCACAAATACTTATCATGTCGCGGGAATCGAACCCGCCGCCTCCGGGTTACGAGCCGACCTGCTCAACCACCACACCATGGAGGCTGTCGATATCACTATGGGACTGTCATATAGTCGTTGGACGACTCCATCAACAGCCTGAAGACGTCCAATGCTGAACATAGGCCTCCTCCAGAGAGCGCCACTTTGAGCTGCTCGCCTCCGGCTTTCATGGGCTCCCCGCACCCGCAGTCTTCACCAAATTGTCAGTCCATAGTTAGTGTAAGGCCGGCTGGCCCACGCAGCGTGTTCCTAAATAAATAATAAAAGCCGGAAAATTTTGTTCCAGCGGAAAAACAGGTATGGCTTTTAGATTACATAATAAAGCCAACTTTTAAAATTACTTAGGTTCAAGTCATTGTATCTTCTGACATTCTTAATTATCACCCTCACATTTATCTTTCTACAAAGGTAAAGTTACATTTTCTTTCCTTATTTCTTAGTAATCTCCACTCTCCGCACACCTCCGCGATTTTAAAAGCTGTCCCTAAAGTGCAATGCATTGCCTCTCGGGAGACATAAAAGTACTCAGGGGTTTAGGGATGAGATGGGACATTAAAATTATAGATACCGATATCGAGTAGATGAGCAAGTGAGATATTTATTTTGTTGCTTTACCGTCATATTTCAGAAAAAACGTTTAGAGCACCTAGTATGTAATTTTACACACAGAATCATAAGAAATACGACTCAAATTAAAATTATATATGGTCGAACTACGCACTAAGCGTTTTGCAATGCACTTCATAGTGCGAACTTCACAGTCCAATGAGTGGAACACCTTGCCGGCCTTATTTCCAGCTAACTATGGTTTGGGAGTCTTCAAGTCTAGAGTGAACAGGTATCTTCTAGGCAAGCATGCACCATCGTAGACCGCATCGTCACTTTTCATCAGATGCGACAAAGGTTAAAAGCTTTGCCTAAAAAAATAATAAAAACCCATTTATTTACAAATGCCTCGCAATCTTTTTAGTTAAAAACAAAATGGGCCTAGCATTACTAGCATCCTGCTAAGTTATCGATATTGATAGTACTGAAAAGTTGTTCATATACAATTTTCTGATACAACCTCATATCTACTACCAGCGTCTTTTCACCACATATTTCCTTGCACACATATTTTATCGTTACCAACTAAGTTCCCGAGAAAATGACCCAGTTTTCTGCAACTTGTTGTTTAAGAAACTCTTACTCGGTCGTAAAAATGTATGTTTCATTCTGAGAAATAGTTGTTTGAAATAACTGCTTTATAAAAGTTAAGTATTCAGTATGAACTAGTTAACACGGCTAGGGTTCGCAGGGTTTTTTTCAGTATAGGCAAAGCATTTAATTTTGAGCGCTGTCTCTCCTGATAGTACGTGATGATGCAGCCTATGGTGGTGCTTGCTTGCCTAAAAGATACCTGTTCACTCTTTGTTGGCCAAAGCCTAATTCACATTCGAACTCAGACAAAACATGAATACAAAGTACCTTGTCGCATTACCTGAACCATCCCACCGTAATCTAAGTTAGCACCACAACATACTCAGTCGCGCTCTCAGCTGAAAACAAAAGACCTTTTATTCAGAACAAGTCATGCGATAATGGATCTTCAGCTGTAGTGTTAAGTCCTAAAACGTAAAGTAATAATCCGCAGATGAAGAAGTATTTATTCAGCTCGGGGCAGAAGATAATTGAAATCGTGACTGAATTATTCGGTATTTGTTCGTTTTGTGCCGCGCCCGCGATGTTAGAATAAGGGGTGCCTCGTTTGAATTCTCCCACAGAGCACAAAAAACATTAAAATAATTTAATGTTCTGTGGAAGTCTTCCAAATCTTTTTAGCCTATGAAGGGGATGCCGTGTTCAAAGCCCTTCGATCAGTAATGAACTGATTAAGATAATGCGGTGTTGGTTTAAAATTATATTTTTACAATCAAATTAACTGATTCCGAGATGTAATTTTCAAAATGAAATTTTATTAAAGAACAAAAATCAGAGCTATAAGTTAATTATCCTAACGTTATAATACCTAGATTCGTATCTGTAATCGGTAGTTATTAATTATTGTGACCAATTTGATGAGTTTAACGCCATCTTATTTTATTGTCCTAATATTTAAGCCAATGACGTGCTTGCGTGTTGATACCGCGACAGTTCGTTTGCTAGACGTTGTCCTGAATTCTGTAATTTATGTCCTCAATTCTGTAATGAGGCGTTTTATTAAAAAAAAAGCTGGAATTTTATAAAGACCCGATAGATGGCGTTAAAATGGGGGTTTTATGTTCTGTCATTGTTAAGATAATTATGTATCGAGTTTAGTATTCTATCCTTATTTTATGGAAAGCATATACTCTAATGGTTTTCTATCGACAAATCCACAACGTACTCTGTGATACATTCAACTGAATTTGACTTTTCCTTGTACTCCGTGGTTTGAAACTACGACCATGTTTGAAATACGTCGTTACTACGCCATTTAGTAACAGAACCGGAACTAGTTTTTTTTTTAATAAAACGTCTCAATGTACTTAATTTTTTGGGTTTCGATTATACCCAAAGAGTTAAAACTAGCCAAGTGCGAGTCGGACTCGCGCACGAAGGGTTCCGTACCATTATCTATGAAAGTCTATAAAAATGTTGTTAAAGCGTCAACAGAAATATATCATCTGTGAAAATTTCAACTGTCTAACTATCACGGTTCATGAGATACAGCCTGGTGCCAGACGGACGGACGGGCCATAGTATATAAGGTCCGTAAGTCCGTAAGGTCCGTTTTACCCTTTGGGTACGGAACCCTAAAATGGAATCCTAATACTAATGCTTTTGTGTGCCCGCTTATTCCATTAGTGCCAATAGTTTGAAGATCGAACTGTTTGGAAAAAGTTCCAATTTGTTAGACTGGAGTCAAACAGCTTGAATACGCAGGTTTCATTCCAAATACTTAGACCTACCAAGAACATTACCGTCCGACCTATAAACGGATATATCTCTTGAGTCGTAATAAGTAGCCGGTAAACTTACACAGAATAAGCAATATTACGATTTACGGAGGATATAACGTGAACAATAATAAAATTAAAAAAGTCAGTAAATTCACCACACTTTTTGTCGTCAGAGACCGTGACAAAACTATGGTGTGTCTCGCGGATGAGAAATGCGCAAAATTTCTCGTGCGTACGAAAGCAGGTACTTATAGCTTTTTAAAAATTTCCGTTTCGACTTCCACTAAAAAACTACAATCAAACGGAGCACAGAGTTTCAATGTCACGACGAATAACCCGAGCTTACCCTGCACCCCTCTACAAATCCGATTCATTCTGTATGGATTAAAATTCTATTTTGCCTATTTAAAAAATGTACGATGGATTTGTAACTCAACTTGAGTCGTCGATTAACGTAGCACGTTGAAAGATATTGGGATCGAATTTAATCAGATACTTTCAAAAACTAAAATGAAAGCGTAGAAAATTGCCCTTAGTATTCTTTTTAGGGTTCCATAGCTGAAAAAAAGGATAATAGAACCCTTTTTTCATAAAGCTCCGCTGTCTGCCTATCCGTCTGTCTGTCACCAGGCTTTTTCTTTCTTGCTTTCTCTTTCTATATGGCTAATTATTAATTTAAAGACAGGGAAGTTCTACGTATTTCTTATAACTACATTTTCTTGTTCATGTGAGATATCGTTGTTCAAACTTATCTTCTTCTTCTCGCGTAGACAAGTGGTATATGATAATTTGTCACTTAAGACGCTTGCCATAATCTCGCTTGGCAGGCGGCTTGGCGATCACAGATTTTAATGTACCTAGAAGAATGCTGCTGCCATAGATTTATATATCAGGATATGCCCGAAGGAACATTTTATTTTGTCAAAATGGCATGGGAAAAGTCAGCGCCATCTATTAGATTTCGCGTGAACTACGACAAGTTGAGAAAATTAGGTGCCTATCGCTGCCATTATGTCCGTCAATGTTTATGTTTACAATGATTATTCCAAATATAAATTCGATTATTATGTTACAAAACAGAGTGTAATATTGAAAATATTGAATTACTTGAGGTAAGAAACTTGGTCTTTCTTTTTATTGCACTTTTGAGTATAGATTGTGCAACCCTTCACAATACAACTTGGCATATTTTGTTTGTGACATTCGACCGATGCCTTCTAATTTCCATCACAGACTGAGCGCTAGTGGATGCCAATCTGTGAAATTGGCTCCCACTTTGAAGCGACGTTTTAACCTGTCATTAGGCCTGTCCTTAATATATATGTCTATGGCTGCTGCTTATACTCCGGCACTTAGCTGGCTCTTACGGCACCAGCGGGAAGAGATACGGTGTTTCTATACTTAAGGCCCTGACAGGACCCAATGCGAGCACGTTTATTACAGCAGACAAACTTGAAACTTATTTTGTATCTTATAGGGTCACTTTATGCATAGCAAAAATATGGCGATTACGTTGCGTTGCACTTCGACTTCCATTTTTTGGTACAAATAATTAGCTATAAAAGAAATGCTTATTGTTATAAAAAAATAAGCTTATAGACGGATGCATTGAAACATAGGTTATCACTATGATTTATTTCAATGGGGTGTCTTATTATAATGTAACATTTTAGGACGTTTGAATGATTTTTTAGAGGTCACTTCACGATTTTTTTCTATCGAGAAAACTTTTTGTAAACGTATTTCGGTTTCGGCAGATGGAAAGAAGATATGACCAGTATTAACGTGCATTTTTTTCAATCCTGTTTTGAGATAATCACGTTCAAAATAGTCGATTTGGGAGCATTCAGCGCCTTAAACCTTTCTTCTTCCGGCCTTCTCTATTATGTCCTTCCAACAAATACTCCCTGCTCTTTGACGCTGTTTTAAGCAGTGCTTTTGGAATACCTGATAAACCACAAAAGGTTGAAATCGATTTTAAATTTAAATTCAACCCCCGTTCGATGTACATTGTACACAGTCTATGTGTACTTTGCTCGGGCTGTTGTCTCTAGTACGCAGTACAATATATTCTGTGTATCTAGTTAATATTCCGCCGGCATGATGTCCACTGCCCGGTCTGTCGTGTTTTCTGATTTAATAAACGTTTCAGCCCAGTAATGGTTTCAGGGAGCGCGTGTTCATTATTTTGTGACTAAGGCCTACCCTCGCAACTCATAATTAGTTTTTTTATAATGAACAAAAACAGGTGGCCTGACCCACCTGGATTGTAAGTGGTCAACGCCAGCTATGTGCAGTTAGACATCTGCACCGAGGTTCACCAATGCGTACCTAGTTATGAGCAAAACAGTCACAGCCTCGATAGCTGGTACCACAGATGTAGAATAATTTCATTTGACAGTATCTATTAAGAAAATCTTGTTACTGATTTCCTTTAATTTACTGACAGCGATTAATCAAAATTCAAATCCCGGGTTTTACTAAAAATATGCCAAACTTTAGAACAAACCTTGAACCAACAATGCAATAACCCATTTGCAGTTATTCTTTCACCAATTTCTTTAATTCTTAAAAGTTGGTACTTTAAAATGTCGGCAAACTTCTCCTTTATAATCTATGTCTGTAATGACACACTTCAATGGCACACTCTCTATAATTACGGCTGTAGGTATATACCTAAGGTGTCTTAATCAACATCGTTGGTGACAAAGGCATCCAATACCCTTTAAGGTAAAAGAGCCTTTGATTTAGGATTTCTGCGGGCTCCCTTGCATTCGTGCTTACTTTCAAAAGGTAGTAAAACTTAATAGACGGTTAAGGGAAAGTCGGCTGTTAAATAGTCAGAGGTATTGAGCAATAAAAGTCATAGTTTACTAACATCATAGCACCTTCTTTAAGTTGAAGTGACACCGGAGGGCTTATATGTGGTACGCCGAGTACGTAGCTGGCAGTAGCAGCTTTAAAAGATTGCACAAATTTTATATCTAATGGACAACATTTCATTTTTTGCTAGGTACGGAAAGACGAAAACCATTTTATTTATTTATTTCATCATCATCATCAACAACTTGAAGATGAGCGGCTGCCTGCCCCCTGCATCCATCGGCTCCCTGCGGCTTTCACCAGATCGTCGGTCCACCTTGGGGGGGGGGGCGGCCTACGTTGCAGTAAAGCATAAAAAAAAGTTGAAATTTTTATGTGCCAAGAATAATCTCTGATATTCTTGACTTTCATTAACTTTTGAATCTATTAACTTTGAATATCGCCGAAAATTGTAAAAATAATTCCTGAACCGAGTGCTCGAAAGTTAACCTTCTCAAGCAGTCCCCCACACAAGGTTCAACAACTTAAAAAGTCTTAGGGGACGTACTTAGGCATAATCCTATTATGTTTGGTATTACGCGAGCGCCCTTTTATATAATGAAGTCTGTTCCCGGATTTGTAAGGAATTGTTGCTGAGTAAAGGAACTGGCGCACTTGGGGCGGCTATTATTTTTTTGTGTCGTTTAGAAATTCTGGGATTTAATTTTCGACCATCCTGCCCGCTGTACCGCCTGTACCGCTACAGAAAATCGGTCATTAAATAAATAAATAAACAAATAAATAAATACTGAGTTGGGACCGATTCGTGGCAACTGTCAGACGTGTATTTGTTAGTGTACTTAAAAAATATTCAACTTATTTATCTGCTGTTGTCATGAATAAAACATTTTTCTTTCTTTCTTTCTTTAATGAATGTGTGACGGGCCCGATAGCTCAGTTGGTAGTTATCCCTGCCTTCTAAACTGAGGGCTGTGGGTTCGATTCCTACCCGGGACAAACATTTGTGTGATGAACATAGATGTTTGTTCTGCGTCTAGGTGTTATATTGTATTCTATGTATGTATTTACAAAACAAAAAAGTATATAAGTATTGTATCAGTTATCTGGTTCCCATAGTACAAGCTATGCCTAGTTTGGGGCTAGATGGCGCTGTGTGAAATGTCCACACATATTTAAAAAAAAAACAATATAACACCCAGACACAGAACAAACATCTATGTTCATCACAGAAATGTTTGTCCTGGGTAGGAATCGAACCCACAGCCCTCGGTTCAGAAGGCAGGGATACTTCCAACTAAGCTATCGGGCCTGTCCTCGGGCACTGTAAGAGGACATAACTTAATGTTTTGCAGTTGTTCCTATCCTCTTTCTGGTTTTTTCGTCAGTGCTGAAAGTCGTGACTCCTTATCAGGCAAATTAGGTGAATAAATAAAGCTTATTATAGTTGCTTCAGAGTTTGGCGTGTTCTGTGTACTAGCCGCGCTGGCCTATAGACAATTAGACAGTCCAGTAGGTACGTACTCCTCTGGGTGAGCACGGACGGTAGACAAAATTGTCTTTCCCTGTTCCATCTCACTTTTATCATCCCTGCTTGCTTATCAAGTGGAGTAAAACAAGGGAAAGACAATTTTGTCTACCATCCGTGCTAACCGAGCTGCCCTCTATAAGTAGTGTACCCAAGTGCATACAGCATTGCCCCGTCGAATTGCAAAGCTGATTCGTTTTGCCAAATAAGTGCCAAAATATTTTTTGCAGTGGTTTTTCATAAGTTTCAAGCAGCACGCCGACGTTCCACTGGTTAATTCTTTACTTAAATATACGGTAAATACCTATCAAAAAGAAAACTTACACGTGCTCTTTCCTTCCTAATCGATAATGCGCCGCGTTACAATTACCAATCTGACATTTCCTTCACCCTTTCTCTAGCACAAGTAATGCTGTTCCTTAGAATGAAACCACCCCTTTATCAAGGGTTGTTTGGGTTTGTCCCTTTGTTGAGCCGGAAGGGTTAATGACTGTATCAATTTGGAAAGACTAAATGGTACATTGATTGCTCGGTTGAGACCGTCGGGTAGGGGTGGAAAATTGGTAGGATTTGCTTGGCATCAATTTTGTATTTAGCGCGAAATTCTAAGCAGTGGTTGTGTTTATTCAAATGATGGGTGCTATTAGCATTATTAATTTTTTAGTATTGAGCTTCAGGAATAATCATCATCATCATCTCACCACGTCCACTGCTGAAGGAGGCCTCACTCACAGAGCGCCACATTTAACAGCTGCTTGCCATCTTCAGCTATCGGGTCCTCGCGATTTTGACCAGATCATTGGTCCACTTCTACGCTACGTCTTCCGATTCGTGGTCGGCACTTACCTCGATTCTTTCTCGTCGGCGATCAGTAATATGATTGGCGTTTTTCTTTTTCTGTAGGCAAGTGGTCAGCTCTAGTGTCAGTACTTTTAGGCCGCCCAGGGGCTTCTAACTTGGCTTAACGACTACCTACTGCTATTTCAGTATGTTTATACTGTAATATAAGCATACCCTCTAAATATGAATTAGCAACTACGACTCCTAGAAACTGATCATTTTCTGTTGATAATACCTATACTTTAGGGAAAAAAAATTCTAACAAAATACCATAGCAACTTTTGTGATAAGCTGAGAAAACTGGCAAATACTTAAGATTTCCTACTTCAAAGGTTTACTACTCTATGGTCAATTTCCCATATGTTTCAATATTAAATTGGAACTTTTTTCGTTTGTAAAGCTAAATACCTTTGCGTTTACCTCTATCCCCACCCTAAGTACTAAGAATGGCCGTACATGCTTATGACGAATTATTATTATAATAAAGATAATACCACTAATTAGGTCAATCTACGGTAAAATTAAACGTAATACATATCTGCTGACATCAACTAAACCTTTATATCTTGCCGAATTCTTACTCCTTTTTACCTCATCAATTTAGCCGTCCGAGACGCGCCTAAGTTTACTCTCTCACCTCTAATTAAAACTTTCTTCTGGCTTCTTATTAATTAGTTACTATACTCTCTGAGAAAATGACGCTTAGCTTTGTTTAGTTCTTGGTTCTAGTAGATTAAAGTGGAATAATAATGAATCTGGATTTATAAAATTATAGCGTTAACCATTTTGAACGTTGCGACGATTTTGAACCTAAAGATACAGACCGCTACCCCTATAACGTGGACCGACGACCTCTATGAAAACCGCAGGGACCTTTTGGATACAAGAGGCTGGCAGCCACCCAAAATGGTGCTCGGAGAGATCTATGATTATAGCAGTACACGTCTTCAGGCTGATGATGGTGATGATGACAGTGAATTATTTGGTTGTTGACTTTTTTTAACATCATCGAAAATAAAAGTTGCCATACTGACTGACCACTTGATGGCGCCATAAAAAAAATCAAAGAAAAATGCGATTATTTGTTCAAACTAAACAAATGAGTTTTGGCGGGAACGCGGAAATGTTCACGTCGTTGCATTGTATTATTTCTCAAAACTTGTGCTTTTTCCAGTGTTAATGTTTAAAATTGGTGGCGTTTTACGCATTAAGTGCTGAATTACGAGCATGAGTGTGGGCAAGTGATATAGATAGATAGATAGATAAACTCTTTATTGAAAACACCATTTTACAGAAAATAATGTGGTGAAACGTGAGTTTTCGTGTTGCCTCCAAAATTCCATAGAAGCTTCTAGTAAAGTTGCCACCACTTTACTGGAGCATGACTTAGACTGGACTACGACTACCTGTCTTAGAATGCTAAGTCAGGTAGTCGTAGTCCAGTCTAAGACTATGACTTGACTTTACGTGATATATTCTTTAACGGTGAAAGATTACAATACTGGCTAAATACATGATATGTGGAGCCAAAATCTAAGAAAAAAAAACTAAACAAATCAATAAAAAAACGAAATCAGCATAAACCAAATTCAAATCCAATCAACTGATACTTACCCAATCTAGTCCAATGTAGTTTAAGAGTCTTTAGAAGTTCCTAAGTACCTACAAGTCTTAAAAAAACGATGGTTTTCATCAGTGTGCTCCCTTTTTTCAGTTTCGTTCAAAAACCAATCCATTACTTTAACTTTTTCACAAAAATAAATACTAAATTCACCTCAAAATATTACCTCGAGCTTTCAATAGAACTAAGGGCTTAAAAACCATTTCACAAAATTACCACAACATTAAATTACAGACCACATTTCGGCAAAATTAAAAAAGTCGGGATAATAAACGTGCAACAATTAATTCAACTGAGTAATGAGAACGCCGAATACAGGATTGGGGGATACCAATGTATTTTAAGCAATTTCTAGCAAATGAGTACAGGGGCCTTACCACAAACTAATACAAAACCATCATGGTCCGTGGCAGTAATGCTTCAAAGTTACAATAATATTGTTCGAATTCGTACCATGATCTTATAAAGTATTGCTGCGTGAGAACAAGATATCTTCATTTTTATATAGCGTTATCACTGTCGCATGTCGGTGTCAACATGATTAACGGTATGACATGACAGTTTTATTGGAGTGAACGATTTAACGTGATGTGAAGGTGTGATCCTGGCAGGGTCGCCATGTAATATAGTAGGTGAAGGTGCAGGTTCTGGGTGGTGAGCTGGTGGTACTCCTATGGTTGATGGTAGGCCATGATGGCATTGAAAGATGGTATTGCGTGCACGAGTGTATTGTCCGGCTTCTACATGGTGACTACTCTAACTTATTACTAACTTAATGCTACGTCGGCTAAACTATGTAGGTCGGGCGTGTTCATACAATACAGTGACGTCATCAAAACTGCTCTGCCACATCAACATTAAAGTGTTCTTACTTTATGTCAGTTTTCAATGGTTGAAGTAATAACGGTTAAAGAGATTGTGGTAAGCCCCCTGATTTTATAACTAGCAGAAAGTTATTTTGAATCCCATCAAGTGTGAGTTTGAAGCCATGTTTCAGTGAGGAGTCTAATAAAAAAAAATACGAGTGTCCAATTAAAATTCACCGTACTAATTTATTAATTAAAATGCTAAATTATTTATGTTTATACGTGTGTACTGAATAAATTTATTTTGCGTGTTAAAAATTAAAACTAAGCTATTATGAGTAAACAAAATCTATGGTCTCTACAATATATTACAAACCTAAGCTAACAAGCAACTTAGTACGCAACGTGTCCTCTGTAAGATGTCCTTGTCATGGAAATTTGCAGCATTACCTACGGGTGCTACCAACCCCACCACAGATTTATGTTTTACTTGCAAATTTCCAAAATATACCTATCAGTTCAGAGGATGTACAGTGAACGGTTTGTAGAGGCTATCATTTTGATAACTTATAACTTCCGCCAGACGTTAACCAGACGGCCAGATTGGAGTAAAAAAACATTTTGACGTTGTGGTAGACCCCGTGCGTTAATTAAAAGTACCTCGATGAAAACCGCAATTGCCGCGTGTGTAAATGCCAGGTTTTGTTTCCAAAATCCTTTAGGCAAACGCATAAAAAATTAAATACATTTTAAATTGACTGTGGAATTTAAAAAACCAATCTTTATACCGAAAATTAGTCACTTTGTATCGGTAGTCATTGACCATTATGATTAGTGGTGGATAAGCGATGAATTGTTTTGGGGTGCCTACCAGAACAGACCTCAGTAGCATACAGTCATACTAACTATCATCATCAACAGCCTGAAGACTTCCACTGCTAAACATAGCCTCCCTCGTGGGGCTTCCAAAGAGCGCCACTTTGGCCTCTTATACAAGGTGACCTTGAATTGATATGTTATCCCGAAAGGGGGTAAATCTACACCCCAAGGTAGACAATGTTTCTTCTACGACTTTACTAAGTTAATAGTTTTTCATTGAAGAATTGCCATGTAAAGTTTACGTTCAAAAATAGCCTTAGCGCAGCTGGGTGGTTGAACTTCGTCCTAGACCTCACATAAATGAGTTTAATGATCTGTGTTTAGAAATGAATTTATAGTATCTTGTAACTCTCGTAGCGATCGCACGTGCAATTCTGCGAGTGGATTTATTTTTTTACCATAAAAGTTTGGAAACGCCCAGTTTCAAGTAAGGCTCTCACAACTTGTAGGGTATCATGGTCCCAGTCCCCCCATTTCGGGATAACATACTAATTCAAGGTGACCTTGTATAATTTGCCGGTTTATTGCAAATTTTTATTGTGAGACACAAACGCAATGTTTGTGTCTCACAATAAAACGGTCGGTTTTTCGGTTATATATAATTAATTGACATCACTTCGTTTTATTGTAATTACTTCTAGTGTGCTCAAAAATAACCTAACACTCTTCCTCGTTTCAAAATGAGCCTTATAGCAAAGTTGTTAATGAACTAAATTAAACATGAAAGTCTGCAAATAAAACGTCGCCAACACGTTTTCATGCTGACGTGCTAACAAAGAGGATAAAGCTTTAGGTTATCTGCAAGCTTTTTCATCTCGTTGCTTTTTACAGAAAATCCGACTGTGCATATTCGGCAAACTTTAGATGAACAAATGAATTTACATATGTAATTCACAAATATTATACGTATGAGTTAAATTTATTAGATTTTTTCGTTCAATTTTGATAACAACTTTATGCTGATTTCCGTTTTAAAACATGAATGTTTTTGTTTAATATATTTTCCACTTTATATGCTATTCCAAAGCATGGATGACTAAGGTTTGATAGAGTCGTAATAAGTTATGGGGCATAAAATTACGGATTGACTAAAGCACCTATTTGCTTTTACGCATGTTATTTATGCTTATGCATTTAATACTGATCGAGCGAACACAGTGAGAGAAATCCCTACTTCAACTCATGAAATTGCTTTCATCTGCCCGGATGTTGGCACCTACTCGTGCTGAGATCACCAAGCCGCCTGCGCAAAGCACGGTGCTTAATCAAAAGGACTTTAAGTACAGATTACTGAATATGTAACTACGTAACTTTGAGGCCTTTAAATCTATTAGGTAGGTACTCTTAAAGCAGTAGTATAGGGAATTTTTTTAGGGTTGTATAAGACAATATAAGATTATGGTAAACCCTATGAGAAACAGCCAAAGTTATATTTTATGAGGGAAGTCCTGCGTATATTGACGGATAGTTTGCGTCCTCTAATCTCTGTTTTATCCATGGCTTCTGTCGAACTTGCCTCCTGTAAAACCTTGTTGTTTTACAAATCGGATTATTTTCGGGGTGAAAATTTGAGAAGAGATTTCCTTTTTATCTTTCCGCCGACGAGGGCGTATCATGAATGAGTTATGAGTTATTTGGCTTTCCCAGGTGTTGTGACATTTTGAAGAATGTTTTTTGTAATTTATACAGAAAACACAGTGCATATTTAAACCTGGGGCCTTACCACAAACTAATGCAAAACCATTCTTACCAATTCGTACCATGAACTTATAAAATATTCCTGCATGAGAACGAGACGTCTGCATTTTTATATTATCACTGTCGCACATCACGTCAGTGTCAACTTGATGTTTTTGAGTGAACGATTTAACGTGATGTCATTAAAACTGCTCTGCCTCTGCATCATTATTTTATTCTTACTTTTATGTCATTTTTCAATGTATGATTGAAGTAATAATGCTATAACTTAAGAGGTTGCGGTAGGCCCCCTGAAACTTAAAGCTAAATAATGGGTTGACCCGTGGGCGTAGGTACAAAACAACTTTTAGATGCAGTGCTGTTGGTGTTAACAAAATTTGTGCTGACTACTGCAAAAAGGAGGGTTATGATTTTTAGACTATCTATGTATTTAAATGCACGTGAAGAGCTAGCAGATCGTGGGAATACTTCTGAAAATATGCCATTCACCAACATATTCGACTAAAGTATTTTTTCCGAATAACACTTACTTGTAATGCTTTGCCAGTTATTCTACCGCTAAACAGTAGTGTGCAAGCACTACTGTGTTCCGGGTTGAAGGGCATTGTAGATAGTGAAATTACTGGGCAAATGAGACTTTATGATCTGATTACACGGTATAGTAATCTGATTACTAGAAAGTGTGATGTCTCAGGATGACGTACGCAGTGCAGTGTCACGCGAAACTTTATTATTTTAAAGTTCCGAGTGACACTGCAACTGTTATGGGTGGCCGTGTCTCTTAACATCAGAAGAACGACTAGCTCATCACGTCATTCATTCTCATAAAAAAAAACTTAGTTGTTTTTTTATTCATCATCATGAACTTTACTCATCATTTAATTCATCATTAGCTTAAAGAATAAAACAACAGAGATAGGCAAAAAAAATTACTCTGGCCAAATTGAACTTAATCACAATAATTATGTGTTAAATAAATGAATTTTCTTTTTTTTTCTTTAGTTTCCTCCATCAATATAAATAGTATTTCTTATTCTCTTGATACATTCGAAATCTCCATTCATAGAACTTCATTTTAAAAATTTTATCCACTGTTCACCATTTAATGACCTTAAAGGTCAGGTTTCGTCCTTGAGTGACCTTGTGCGTGACAGGGACTTTGACACGGCATGAAACCTGGTTGAGTAGCTTATTATTTTTAACGCTCTAGGTTAATGGATTCATAGATGTGGTAAGGTTAGATGTGGTAAAAGGCGAAAGAATAAAAAAATTATGGTGAAAGATAATTGATTACTAATTAAGAAATAAATTGTCAATGTTTTGTACCATTTAATTTATAATTGTTGTAGTTAAAGTAACGCCTAAAATGAAAGAGTACATTCGTGATGAGTATGAGTGAGACAGACTATTGTGAATCCATAACAGGTACTAATATAACGACGTATATAGGACAATTGAGGCTTTCACCAAGTGGCAAGTGATCAAACTACACTGTTAATTATGTGGTGGCATAAAAAGTCCGTGTGGTCTACTAACACTGGAATTTATAGTCAAGGTGGGGGCTCCTCTAGAGGATGAATCAGGCGCTGTGCGGCAAATTCTAGCTTTATGCATTTCATAAACAAAAGTAGCCCCCAATCTGGCATGATCCGAGGCTGAATGCTGATCGTCCGAATTTCGTCAACCAATCGGTTCACTTGCTTTCATTTCGTGTTATTATATTATTTTGTGAAGTGTCGTGATATTTAAAATACGAATATGTATAATAACACAAAATAGGCACACAAAATATACAAAAATTATATTTCTTTTAATTTATTTTTGAGTGAGTGACGGGTGATATTTTGGCGCGACTTTTGATAGTTCAAAAGTCGCGTCAAAATGACACTCGACAGAATTTTCATAGACAACTTGATTGAAATCGTAGAGTATTTAATTAAAATGCAGTTCCGTTAGGGGTTTCTCCAGTGATTGTTTATGATAATGAAAGAAGAATGATTACGCATTTGATCTCTAGGTAAAAGTGGAATGATAGATTTTCGGGGTTTGTTCAACTTTTGTTTATGAATACCACTGTTAGTGATTCAATATGGGCTATAATTGCAGATCCTATCAAGTAGTACTAAAAATGGCGGTGTGCTGTGGTGTGGCGTGTAAATAGCCAAACCGTGTGTACTTGCGTACGGAGAAAAAAAACTATTGAAACCCTAGTATGGAAAACACGAATATCGACACAGTGCAATAAGAGATTTGCCCACTCACCAGTTCCACCATCCGTGGACCTCGTCCACTCTTGAGCAGCGGATTACAGCAAATCCAACCCCCTTCAAGGTATGGCAATCAGGGCTGCTGTACTTCCGTCCAAGCCGGCGGGCGGTCACGGGATCTTACTAATGGGGAGTTTGAAACAGATCCACGAGAAGATCACTGTTCCTTATGTACCGTATAGTCTTACACGATTTTCACAGTAGAAATTTCAGCTTTTTTTATATTAGATTGGAATAAATCCGAGCGACGTTACTTCGTCACACACGGAAATTCTAGTATATCTGCCATATTGGCTTGCGCCTGCGTATATCCAATCACAGGCTTGTTTTAATTTGATAGAATCGTTACTGCTGACGCCATCTCTAGAGCTTCAAAGTAAACACGGAGGATTTCCCTGATAGAGGGCGCCTGCACTTAATGCCAGTATAGATACAAGTGTTTTCCATAATAAGTAAATTATATTTTGGAATACTTATTTAAATTAATTATAATAATTATACGCAATTGATGCTACATTAAAGTCGCTTAACCATGCTGTAAAAAGTGGTCGTACGTGGTCTACCCAGGTGAACTTTGAAGGCGTACCACAGGACCTCGCCCCTATAAAGTGGAACCATTTCCCAATGTCACATCCAAAAACTATTTCCATCTCATTCGCACATCAATGCAAGCGTATACCCGGGTAAACTTCCATAAAGCTCGCGAGAGTCATTACGGCAGTTTACTCCCATTGTAATACGATTCTATTGTGGAACCTCATACATACGGCTTAGTGTTGAAAATATATAAGGAAATGGAAAAATTACTTGAAAAGTTTTATGAAAGGTTAATTTAAAGGAAAAATTTAATCAAGAATGGGAACGTATACGTATACGTATGATGTTGATCGATTTAAGATTTAGTAATTCCGCAACATTATATCAAGGGATTTATTTTTTAAATACTATAAATAACCTAAATCCAATGTCCCGTTGGCAGCGGAGCAGGGCCCAAGCTACCGGTGTGGTCAGGGCTGCAGTAAGGAACCTCCTGACAATACGTGCCGTGTCAAGGAGTAGGTACTCTGAATCTAACTCTTGATCCAACCGTCTAACGAGACCGTTAGAGATGTTGGTCGAGGCTCTTCGCTATAAGATTGTTCACCAAATTATTATTATTATTAAGTTACCAACAAAGAACTTTACGTACACCGGGAGCACTCACGCTCACTAAAAAACTTCTTGTGGCGGCGTCGTGCGTCGGGTCATCCTCTTCCCTCAAAAATGGTTGAGGAGGGCGATGGCTGGCGCATGCGTCAAGCTCGTGAACGGGCGCTGCTTGCGGGAGCTGGTCTACTCGCGGTGTATGCACAAATCGAAATCCAAAATTATAAAAAAAACGCAAAAAAAAAAACACAAAAAAGGTTAAGTATTGTACTATCCTGTATTGTACTTGTTCACTAAAATAAAAATAAATAATATTAATAAAGAGCACGGACCCAGGTGTCAGTGGTAAAGCAGATATAATAACAAAAAAAAAAGAACTTTTGACATTAATTTTCTTTTTTATTTAGAAGTTTAAAACAACGGTCAACAAATACATTGTGTATACGAAGCTGTTATTTATTATTCTTTTTATCCTTACGTTGCTACCAATTTTTATTCCATATTCCACAATGTATATTGTCGGATGAAACAAATTTCTTTGTTCGAAATTACTTCCAAACGAATTCTTTTATGTCTCTTCAATGGCACACCGCATAACTGTCGTCGTAACCATTTCTCGGGCCCATAACCTCACAAATTTCACCATAATGTAGGTAACCGTAGAAGTGAAACTAAGCATCACAACGAAAACGAATAACGAAGATTATAACGTTGTTGATACGAGCACATCACTACGTATACTACAACCGACGCCACATTGAAAAATAAAATATTAAAAACTGTAATTCAATGAAGTTTGACTATTCAACAATTTCAACAGGAAATAGCTGCTATAAAGACTAGAATACCAGAAAAATAGCATATATAATAACAGTCCGCAACTCTACTCAAGTCTCGCTTTACTGTAGTGTTATTTAGCCATTTCATATCACATCGTTACGCGCTGGCAGTAAAAAGCCGTTTTTTCCAGCACTAGTACAACTGAGCTTCTTATCCATAAAGAATGGGTATAACCATAACTGTTTATGGTACAGCGAAGTTAGAGTCATATAATACAGTATCAAAGTTTGTGTGGTTTTTGAATAGGAAAAACCAAATGAAAGTTTCAGAAGTTAGAACTAGAAATATTAAAATAAATGAATAGAGAAATATAACTTCCATCCACCGAGACAACTTCGTCACCTACCATCAATTGAGTTTATGTCCAATTAATGAAATGAAAGTTTGAAAAATTTAATTATGCAACGAGTGTAAGCAGTAATTGGTCGTACCATAGGTGTCTGTAGTAGAACCGGAGGCCATAGTCCTCCGTCCGTAGATAGAACTGTAAGCATCCAAAGGCATCCATGTAGCACGTAGGATCTCGTAATCAATAGGAGTCACCCGTAAGGTCATCAACATCAGCAGCCTGAAGACGCCTACTGCTGAACATAGGCCTCCCCCAAGGAGCGCACTTTGAGCGGCTGCTCGCCTCCTGCATCCATCGGCTCCCCGTGGCTTTCAGCAGATCGTCGGTCTACCTAGGTATCGTAAGGTCATCATTCATAAACAGCCTGAAAACGTCCTCTGCTAAACATAGGTATCTCCCAGAAAGCACCACTATGAGCAGCTGCTCGCATCCTGCATTCATGGGCTCCCCGCGATCCGTAAGGTAACTGTACAATAATAAGTGTCTCTTGTTATTATGCTCTTGAATTGTAAATATGTTTTTACCATTAAATTCTGTATTCTGTGTAAACTGTATGTGTACGTAGCACCGTAGTCGTCCGTAACACCGTAGGCATCAATAGTCATCCATGGGAGTCCGTAGCACTGCAGGCATCCCTGTGTAGGAGCTTGTAATAATTATTAAGATAAATAAGAGTCATCCGTAAGTTAAACTGTAGAGTGTCTGAATACAGAATACAGAATTTATTGGTAAAAAATAATTTACAGGTCAATAACATACTAACTAATAATATTATTTTAGATAAATCTAAAAGAGTATTCGTATACAAATTATTATACAGTCAATTTGTCTATGGAAAAACTCATTGACTGAGTAGTAAGCCTTACCGATCAACAGCATCTTGAGCTTGTTTTTAAATATATTGTCTGATGTAGCATTTGTCATGTGTTCTGGTAAATGATTATAAATTTTAGCACCTTTAATGTATTTAACTTTGTGAGTCTGGGCTGGTTATCCGGCCAAATAGCAACTTCGTACCGCGTGTCTAGATGCTGTCTTCACAAGCCGACTAAGCGCGAAACAGGCTTTGCTCAGCCGAGAACAAAGACGATCTATGTACGACTCCCACTTGAGTGCACTATCAATGTGATCAGTATCTGTCGCCCTGTAGGCATCCGTAGCATACTAGGCATTCGTGAGTAGAACCGTGAGTGGTCGTCGTAGTAGTGATCCGTAAGGTAAGCCGCGTAGCACCGTAAGCATTTATGCGTAGAACCGACGAAGGCACCCGTAGAAAGTGATATTTATAAATACAGAGATGTTAGCATCACAGGCATGTAGTCTGGTATCATCTTAAGTATGAGAGAGATATTATAGTTTTTTTGTTTTCAAACATGACGTACTGTTTTCTATTACTGATGGCTCACGAATAACGCAAGGGACTACCGTGGAATTGCTGAGATTTCGCCGATACTGATCCCTGTCGTAGGTACATGACTAGGTTTCTATAGTTATTATATAAACTGTGCTATTTTCAACTTTATCGCTTTGAGATAAGGAATGAAACGAGGACAATTTGCTGTATTTCAATGGTAGTATTGTTTGTGTATAGTGACATATTAAAAGACTATTTGCAAACATGTCTCGCACACAAGGTCAATTAATATTAAGCAACTATTTTAAACTCATTTCAACTTTAATTCTCAAACACAAGTTTCAAATACCAACTTAATTTTTTCGAATTTTTTGGAACATCATTTCACTATAAATGCCTCGTGATTACCCACAATACCTAAATCACGAATGACCCGGTGATATTCAGAAAACCGTATCTCGAAATGGGTTCTCAAATTGCTCTGAACCTTAATAAAATAGGCATCGGCGGACCTTAACGGCTTTAGGCTGGTTACAGCCAGCCAAGACAAGAAAAATATTGAAATTTTATTACGCAATGCTTGTGTGCGTAATCGGCAGGGTAATATTTGCAATACCTCTTTGTTACGAAGAACACGTTGTTTTTGGTGTCAGTGTGTCCAGTAGAATGACTGATTTCACAAAGCAGTTGGTAGTTAGCACTGCCTTCTGAACTGTAGGTTAGTCCGGTGTGTACTACAGAGGGGACGGCAGAGGGCGCTGCTAGAAGCAACGTCGGCTCCTTGTTTAAAAAATCACTAAAATTTATTAAATGTCCGAACAACAATCATAATAGTATACAAGCGCTGTCAGTGCATCAATATATAAGTACGAGTGTTATCTTTCGAAACAATTTCAACCTGAGTGAAAAATCTAGTGCTAATTTATGTGACAATATTGGAAGGACAAAAACAAAGTGAAACTAATAAACTTGTAGTATACAGTGATTCCAAAAACTTTAAGTGTCATTTTGTGACATATCGTGAATAAACATTAAATATTACAGGCGATATTAACAAGAACAAAAAATAAAAAGTTTTATTGTCTGGTTCGGGGGTAAGTCTGACCCAACATTCAAACGCGAGTGGTTCATCGTACCGTCATCAACCGCCCGTCGCACGTTATCTACTCGATGAGTGAGCGAGTTGTGAACGAGCCCACAAGCAAACTATAAAATTTGTTGCGTTGATGAATATTATCGTGGCGTAACGGTATTAGAGCTCTGGGCAGACCGAGCCGCACCGAGTTCGATTCTCAGCAAGAAACTCGAAGTGACTTTTTGCTACTTTTTACTAATTGCTATTTTTTTTTTATTTCCTTTTATTTTTGGATATTAAATAAATCAGAATAAGTATGGAAGCTATGGATACCGACAACGTTACATTTAGATTTCGTCCAAGGCAGAGAGCCAACTCATTAGGAAATCTAACAGACTTCTTTATTCGAGTCAACTAGAAATAGCTTGCCGCATGAAAATCTGGACCATTCAGACTGCATTCTTCATCAAAAAATTTGTGACCTTGAGAATCAAATCTCGGTCGCTAACAACGAAGTCGACAACTTAGTATTAGAAAATGAAAATATAAAGAAAGAATTAGAAATGGCCCTCAAAATCATAGATGTTTATAAAAAAAATTATTTTAATGACGTTCATAGTACACCCTCGATCGGCCGAAAGAGGAAACGTCAACGTATGTCCATGGGTCTGGATGAAAGCTCGCAAACTGCCAGAGGGCTATCAAAGCCTACCACTGAACATGAACAATTTGAATACGAAAAACAGTTAGAGACGATAAGTAAATTAAATTAAATATACAGATTGAACAACAACAAAAGTGGCTGTCTGAGGAAAAGGATAGAAATAACGAAGTAGAGAAAGAAAAAAAGGCTGTAAGTAAGAAAAAATGTAATAGTAAAGCCACCGCAGTGACCAAAAGTAGTTTTAAAGCAAGAGTACCCTTATTAAAAAACATTAAAAAATCCTCGAAAAAAATTAAAAGACTGCAAAAAAAATGCATAATTGCAAGCCAAGAAAACCTAACCCTTAAACATAAAATTTGTGAACTTGAATCTAAAATTAATTTGGATATAACTAAAGATATGAACGTTGAGGACACAATTACCGAAGTCAAGACGAAGCAAAAAAATATAATCAAACATCAATCGCCTAGAGAGAATCAACAAACAATAAAAACATACAGAAAGGTGTTAAGAAGAGTTTTTACCACAGCAAGAAAGATCCAGTTTAGAAATAGAATAAAAAATTCAAGAAATAAGATAAAAGAAACATGGAAAATTATTAATGAACAAGTAAGAAATCATAAAAAGCAAAATAAGAACAAGAAAAAAAACATTGAGGCAATCAAACATGAAAATGGACAAGAAATAACAGACAACAAAATGATAGCGAATATGTTTAATGATTTTTTTTAAATGTTGCCCATAAACTTAATTCTGAAACACAAATAGATACTGATAAATGTATGAGATACCTAAATACGGAAACAAAACCGGCAACTACAATTAAATTCGAGATAGTAGATGGCAAGGAACTATGGACGACGGTTAGGAATATGAAGCAAAAAACTACAACGGATATTTATGATATGAACGCAAAAATATTGAGTTAATACTGAAAAATGACCACCTTTTTGAATTATTGCACATAGTAATAAACGACTGCCTACAAAGCGGAATATTTCCAGACAGCCTGAAATGTGGCAGAGTTATTCCTTTACATGAAAAAGGAGACTGCTCGGAGCTTGGAAACTATAGACCAATTTGCATCTTACCCACTATTTCTAAAATATTAGAATCCGTAATAAAAACGAGGATCGTAAAATATTTTGAACAAAACTGTCTGTTTACTACATCTCAATACGGCTTCCGAAAAGGGCGATCAACCGAAATGGCCATAAGAAAAGTAATATATTACATTCTTGAGTCATTAGACAGATCGCAAAAATGTGCCAGCATTTATTGCGATTTGTCTAAGGCCTTTTACTGTCTGAGACATGACATCTTGTTATTAAAACTTCAGTACTATGGCTTTGAAGGAACTGAGCTGAATTTAATGCGCACGTATTTGCAAAATCGGAGACAAGTCGTATCTGTGAATAGAGTTGACTCTGCTGTTGGTGCTTTAGATATAGGGGTGCCACAGGGCTCTATATTAGGTCCTGTGCTATTTTTATTATACGTAAATGACCTCGTCAACTCTTTACCAGAGTGGACGTATACTAGCTTATTTGCCGACGACACCCATGTGGGGATAAGAGATAAATGTAGAATGGAATTAGATAGTAAAATAGATGAAGCTTTGGGTATTCTGAAGGAATGGTTTCATGATAACGGAATCATTCTAAATGCTGATAAGAGCGTGGTAATGCAGTACCAAGCTCGAAAATGTGCTAAAAATAACAGTGGTGTAAAAGAAACTGTATTTTTGGGCTACACTGTAGATTACACAATAAGCCATGAAGCCCATATTGACAAACTGTGTAAAAAGATGGCGAGCGCAAATTACGCACTTCTCAAGCTCAGGCCATTGCTAGACAAAAAGTCTCTTTTATCAGTGTACTATGCGTACGTACAGTCCTCAGCCAGATATTCGATTACTGTTTGGGGTAACGCTGCAGACATAAGTAAGGTACTTAAGATGCAAAAGAAAGCTCTGAGAATTATGTTTGGGTTACGAAAGCGTACATCAGTTAGGGGCCATTTTAAGAAAAATAAAATAATGACCGTAATATCTTTATACATTTATAACAGCCTTCTAGAAATACACGAAGAAAAAGAAAACCTCTGTAAAAATAAACAAATACATACAATCTAAGAAATAAAGAAAAAATCTTTAACCCGAGAATCAGATTAGATAAGGTCCAAAAACAGGGCATGTACATAAAAATATCCATGTATAACAAATTGCCTCTAACATTAACCCAACTACACATAAATGATTTCAAAAGAAAACTGAAAGTGTTTATGGAGGCGAACCCCTTCTATTCATTAAAAGAATTTATGGAGAAGCGTCTAGCTCAATCTTTATTTGTGTGAGTGAGTACCTAGATCTTTTGTTATTTAATTGTTAGCACTATCCTTTTTCATTGTTAATCAATTGTTTATATAAGTTGAGTATTTAATGATTTTTACATAATTTTAAGTAATTTTTAAAAACATTTTATTGTGATTATGATTGTGAGCATGATTCTATTTATTTGTCAATCAACTGTTTAATTATTGTGTGTATTTAGTGCATTGAGCTTAATTTATTTATTTACCAACCAACGTTTTGATTATTTTGCGTATTCGCTGCTTGTTACTTCATTTTACTTAATTTATTTATTTACCAACCAAATTTTTAAATATTTTGCGTATTTGCTGCTTGTTTACTTCATTTTACTTAATTTATTTATTTATCAATCAAATGTAACTTTTTTTTTTGTTTTTGCGCATTTACTGCCTGTTTACATTCTTTTAATTTATTTTATAAACATTGTATATTTGACATGCCTAATGTAACTGATGTGTTATAAGGTCAATAAAATTATTCTATTCTATTCCGGATTGCTTTAGCGCTAGACGGCGCTGTGTGAAATGTGTGAGTTATCCACACATAATTATTTATGTTTACAGTAACGTGTGATAGACATTATAATCTGGGGAGCATTAGAATAACCCTACCACCATGCTTTTTTTACGATATTTCCCTTCAATGAATGCTAGAGATCATGCGATATTTGACCCCATGACTTATGGTACCTACGCAAATTGATAAAAAAGAAACGAATGTTTTATGAAGAACCCAATAAAAGAAACTGATGATTGAAACAAAAGAAACTCAATAAACTTCCTTGCCAAGGCCTTGTAATCGTTGATATAATAAACTGACTAGACGTGAGATAAAGCTATTAACTATCAGAAGTTCCATCAAAGTAGGTACGTATATCACTGTAAGATTTCAGAAGGAACATAGTAAAAATATCGAAGCTATTTCACGAGCAATGTGCACTCAAACTAACTTTCATGAGTATCTGGACCTTAACCACATTTTTTCAAAAATACTATCACACAACTTTAAAAGAAACATAGTATTCATTATGTTGTTCGAGTACTAAAGTGTGTAAACAGCACATCCAATCAAAACTATTCCAGGCAAATTAGATATTATATCTACCATCCATCCTATAACATTCAACACACTTACTTTTGTATTGATGGTAGTGGTTTTATCTTTGAGCAACAAGATTAAAATTATGCAAGCGTGTCATTCTGATAGCATGAACTGGCAAAAAAAGGTAAAAAAGAGAGTAAGTAACTTATTTTTTCATGTGAGACAACTAATTAATTTCGAGGCTTTTTCCCTTCTTTTCTCATCATGCAGGTCTTGCATTTGTACGTATGCAACAATGTGTTTAACAGCATAGTGTAAAATCGTCCACTAGTGAAACTTACTTCTACGTTGTAGTTTAATGACCTATAATTTTACCTCAATGCTCAAAATGCGCAAAAGAGAAAAACATCTCGTTACGTATTCAAGGCGCAACCGTTTCTAATGGACCTTCGACCCCAAGTTCCTGCTGATTAACTAGTGCCCGTTCTTGGCGTTGGTTGATGTTTTAATTTAGTTTAATGCAGAACTTTTGTTGGGATACACACAGCTACACAGCTCCTTTTTCAGGGTTTTTATAAGGAAGTGAACAGCACCCCGCTGTTTTATCGCGTTACAGTTTTGATTTCGCCTGCCATTTTACTAGCAGCATAATATTTGGCAAAGCTCTGGCACCTACCTTGATGAACTCTTATTTACGTAGTAAGATATTACTTAATCTGTAATCATGTGTAGGCCGGCCCCCCACTAGATGGACCGACGACCTGGTGAAAGCCGCGGGGAGCCGATGGATGCAGGAGGCGAGCAGCCGATCTAAGTGGCGCTCCCGGGGGGAGGCCTATGTTCAGCAGTGGACGTCTTCAGGCTGTTAATGATGATCATGATGATGAATTAAATTGTGTCACTGTCGGTAGCGGCGTAGTTCCTATGGAGATCTTGATGTTATCGGGGTCGGTACTGCCATCGAAAATGCAGGCCATATGCTCTGTTTTCTGCTGATTTTAAGGGGTTTCCTACTCGACATCGAATACTATATAATCGAAGCCGATCATTTCCTCACGGCCATATCATCGAAAGCCCGCATTCTCGATTCGATTCCAGAGCTTCTATCCAGTAGTCAAAATTTTGTTGAAGATTTTCTACGTTATCAGAGACGAGAACCACATATAGAATAGAATATTTCATGGTAGAGACTTTTGACAGTGTTCTGTCAGGTGGTTCATGACGGTAGATACTACTTTTCATCATTAGCCTAATTATGTTCCCACTGCTGACACATCAAGCCTTCTCTCATAGCCACTCAGGTGGTACCTAAGTCCCAAAGCAAAAATATTCTAACCTCAAATAGCATATGGTTTTGCACGTTTACGGCATAAATACATAAAACTAAGCGGCTAACTTTATAGTGCGAACAGCAAATGAATGGAATACCTTGCCGTCGTCCTTGTTTCCAGATAACTATAACCTGGGTGTCTTCAAGTCATGAGTGAACAGGTATCTTCTAGGGAAGCATGCACTACCGTAGGCCGCGTCATCACTTACTTACTATAGGTGAGACAGTGGTCAAATGCTATGCCTATAAATTATAAAAAACCGGTGTTCAAATGTGACAGAATCGCTTGACCGAATAAGAAGAGAAGAAACTCACAAAATCGTTTAACTCCAGTGATTTTAGCACCCACTTGGCAATAACTTCATCGACGGCCACTGTCGAAGTTGGACGTCCTCTTTGTCCATGATTTATGATAGTTCCAGCTGTTTTATTGTGTGGAAGGAGCCCCAAGGTTGGGTCAAACATTGGCAAACAAGGTGAACAAACAACATGGAAATGAGAATAGATAACTTTGAAATAGTTTTCGAAATGGGATTGAAGATTGATGTTACTTGTATAGGCTCTATTCTTAGACTAGAGAAAAATAGATTCAGTGCTTAGAACTAGAAAGTGAAGTCAAATAATAACATTTATAAAGTGGTGAAACCGGCTTGAATACCCTTCATGTCATACTTATAAATACTTGGATGACATTAATATCATCTTTTACGATTTTTTTTCTCATTTTAAAACTAAACGGCTTAACCAAGTTTGATAAATTTATGGGATTAATCTGAAAATCATCATCATTATCACTAACAGCCCACTCCAAGATGTCCACTGCTAATGATAGGTCTCCCCTGGAAAGTGCCGCTTTGAGCAGCTGCTCGCTCCTGCATTAACCTGCCAATTAAAAACGAATTTGAAAATAGTTTACAAATGACGGAGATATCAGTAACCAACATTCAAAAAAAGAAAATACAACTGATTTGAGAACATTCTCCTATTTTGAAACTAATTGAAACGAAAACTTACTTTCAAATTAAGAAAAATGTAATGAAAGGAAATCATTTTAGTTAATTTGTCTGAACGAGAGTTTTCCGAGCTACTCACTCACGCTTCATACCGCTCCGTCTAGACCAGACAGTATCTGACATTGCTCGAACTAATTGATTGCCCTAAATGTTACAGGGCGGTTTTTTTTTTACTATATTGTTATTCCATTTATTTACACAGAAAATTATAGTTAATAATATTTTTGATTTTATTACTTCATACTCTAGTTTCCAGTCTCTCGAACTCGGTTTAGTTTTACTAGTCATAGAATGAAATAACATAAAGTAACTGACAACGGTACAAGCTGTTTCTTGGTGATAAGCGCCATAATTTTCATCAATCAAGACGTCGAAGGCTGCAAATAAATTCTTGTATAAATTCAAATGTAACATAAGCTTCCTAAGATTAGCCAGATCAAATTGGTCCTAATTTGAAGGATCGCCAATTTTTTGTCTCACTCACACATTTGATTCTTCATTACTTCGATTATGTACTTCCAAAATTTAAATAAATAAAAGTTAATTTTGTTAACAAATGAAATAATAAATCATGATAATATTATAACAAGTCTCTTGTTCGCTACTAGAGAATTCAAAAGCACCATGTCATCCTTAAACAAATTTAAGATTTCATAATAATCAAAATTCGAGGAACAGTATTTATTTTTTGTTTTGTTTTATTTAGAATCATATCTAGTACAAGTAAAAGCAAATTAATAAGCCTTCACTTGAAATTCTAGAGACAAGAGTTTTATCAAGCCGCTACTCAGAGCACACTTGAAGAAATGTTAAGCAGTGGTCAAGTTACAAGGGCCTGTTCAAATAACCCCAAAAATGTTCAATACACTCAAGATATTTCACTCAAGTGTAGCTTTCCATTTATTAAGAAAATACATCTAAGGGTCGTAACACACGATGACTTTTTGCAGCAAATTATGCGCAGGACAGGACAAAAAAATAAATAACTGATACTGATAGAAACACATTGTTCTTGATTTGTAACGGCATAAATATTTACCGTATTTTCAATAAATTATTTGAATTTTTAAATTTTTATTTAATTTAGGCATGTCACATTTTAGATTAAAACCTCTATAGTTTACCTATAGATGACATAAATTAAATGGTTTTTTATGTAAGCGCTTGTCGCGCTGGTTAACCCTACCCTATAATACTAGTATGTCCAGGGCAGCGCGATCTACTTTTGGGAGAAGAAACTCAAAACTCAAAACTGTGTTCTAAATAATCGGTTTAATTACCACTGGTTACATGCGCGGGCGTTAGTGAGTACGCTATGGAGACGACTGCCGGCCGGGGGGGTGCACGGACAGTCGCTCTACAGAAATGCCTAACTAATCATAAATGTGTCGCTTAGCACGAATTACCTATTAATACCTTTACCTTTTATATATTAATTTATTTTATGTTATTTTACTTTGTTTTATTATTTTTTTTTTATTTATTTGTCTCTAAACGGAGTGCGAGAGTATTTTTTCGTCTCTGTGTTTTTGTTTTATATTATTTTTAGTTGGTAAGTACTTCTAAATTCCCCATCTAATATTATTATTATTATTATTATTATTATCATCATAATATATAAAGTTCCTCACCCACTCACTCACTGACTGACATTTTTGATCTCAGCTCCTGGAAGTGGTGGAGAAAAACCGAGTATGAGGTTGCATAGAGATTGGTCACGTGACCACCAGAAAAAGCTGACATCAGCAAAAAGTCGTCTCCTTGATGGAACTGGTCAACGGCTCTCGGAAACTAAAAGTCGGATGGGTGACCTGTTTTAACTAAAGTTGTAGTAAACCCTGGGACGCTTGGAGAGAAATAAAAAAAAATAGGGGTTGCCATACAAAAAATAAAAATTCCATACAAAATTGAAACGCTTATAAATCGGAAACGGTAAGAGGTAGGTGGGGTGTGTTCGACCAAATGTCATAGAGGAGGATGGGCGCTTTTGGATGGTCGTCATGAAAATCCAAGATGGCGGATCCAAGATGGCGGCCATTTTGAAAGTTGGTCCGATCCGGCTGATTTTTTGCATCGGGGGGTTTTTGGGGTCCCTGATTCGATATTTGAAAAAATATTTTGGATCCCGCCATTTTTAAAGATGGCTGCCATACAAATTTTTTTTTTCATTTTTGGCTCATTGTTTCTCGATACCTATGGGAAATTTTGAACTTTTTTTTTTAAATTTGTATGAAAGTGGACAATCGAAATTCAAAATATTTCATGAACTGGTCTTCCGACCTTCTATCATCGTGACCATCAACTGCCTGGCTAAACGATGTGAGATGGGTCATATGCGTTCTCAGGAATGTCATAGCAAACCCTGGGATGATTTTAGAGAAAATAAAAAAAATCCAAAATGGCGGAAAAAAAAATCCGCCATACAAATTTAAACCGGAAATGACGCCGAAACCATGATACTTTAGTATAAAGAGCTCGAACTAATATTGTTTGGATGCCAGAAGGGAAGATATAGAAAAAATGTTTTTTTCAAAATGGCGGAAATTTCGGTCATGGCGGAAAAAAAAGTTTCTCCGATCCGGATGAAAATCGATATCTGAGGGTCCCCAAGAATGTTGAACAACATTCTAAAATCAAATTTTGACATGCGCCATTTTTCAATAGGGTTGCCATACAAAGGTGATTTTATCGAAATATGAACTTTCCTTTTTTACGCCTCCAATATGAATGTCATAAAAAAGTTGTTTCTAGGGATAGAGTAACGATGTACAAAGGAACAAAACAGTATACTAATGAAATTGTTTTTTTTTGAAGATGGCGGATGGAGACGTATTGACTTACAGAAAAAGTTATCCGATCCGGATGAAAATCGATATCTAAGACTCCCCTTAGATACTCAGTAAGAATATGGGAAAAAATTTTGATTCCGCCATTTTGAAAAATTTCATACATTTTACTGAACTTTTTTATGGATCTCCAATCCGTATGAAAATTGATATCTGAGTGTCCCTAAGGATACTGATTAATATGCTTTAGCTTCTTTTAGACATCCACCGTTTTTCAAAATGGCTGCCATACATACTGACAAAACCACAAACGCGACGACGAGCGAAGCGAGGAGGAGCTTCAAACCACCTACCGCGACGACGAGCGAAGCGAGGAGGAGCTTCAAACTACCTATCGCGACGACGAGCGAAGCGAGGAGGAGCTTCAAACTACCTACCGCGACGACGAGCGAAGCGAGGAGGAGCTTCAAACTACCCATCGCGACGACGAGCGAAG
Source organism: Ennomos erosarius (assembly GCA_963580505.1). Lineage (NCBI taxonomy): Eukaryota > Metazoa > Arthropoda > Insecta > Lepidoptera > Geometridae > Ennomos > Ennomos erosarius. The sequence goes on from OY757000.1 coordinate 1,603,463, forward strand.
CGAGGAGGAGCTTCAAACTACCTACCGCGACGACGAGCGAAGCGAGGAGGAGCTTCAAACTATCTACCGCCACGACGAGCGAAGCGAGGAGGAGCTTCAAACTACCCATCGCGACGACGAGCGAAGCGAGGAGGAGCTTCAAACTACCCATCGCTACATTTACAATGTTTTACTAATGCGACCTTTTTAATTGATTTTAGCTTATCTAACTAACCTGTCTTACCTAAAATCTAAATATTTTCAGGATCCTTGATTCAAATTGACATATAATTGATAAACAAAACAAAATGACCGCCATACAAAATTAAAACACGCACACAATCGGAACTTATAGAAGCCGACAAGGCATGTTTGGACTCATAACAAAGGAACAACGGAGGCTTTCTCATAGACTTAAAATAATTCCAAGATGGCAGATTCAAAATGGCGTCCGATTTTATAGTAACTCAGATCCGGCTGATATTTTATATTTGGGGATTTTAAAAGAGGCTGATTTCAAATTTTGACCTTTTACATGACCTGACAGCATTTTTCAAGATGGCCGCCATGCAAAAGTCAGATCAATTATCATTTTCTTTGAAAAATACCGCTGTTTTGTACTAACTCTTGCAAAATTACAAGTTTAAACTAAAGTATAACATTTTTATAAATACAACAGCCACGAAATCGTCCTCGCGGGCCGCACGCGGCCCGCGCACGGAGCAAAATACTAGTTATTATAATATATAAAGTTCGTTACCCACTCACTCACTCACTCACTCATGATTGACATTTTTGTTCCCGAGCTCCTGGAAGTAGTGGAGAAAAACCGAGTATGAGGTTGTATAGAGAATGGTCACGTGACAACCAGAAAAATCTGACATCAGCAAAAAATCGTCTCCTTGATGGAACCGGTCAATGGCTCTCGGAAACTATAAGTCGGATGGGTGACCTGTTTTAACTAAAGTTGTAGTAAACCCTGGGACGCTTGGAGAGAAATAAAAAAAAATAGGGGTTGCCATACAAAAAAATAAAAATTCCATACAAAATTGAAACGCTTATAAATCGGAAACGGTAAGAGGTAGGGGGGGTGTGTTCGACCAAATGTCATAGAGGAGGATAGGCGCTTTCGGATGGTCGTCATGAAAATCCAAGATGGCGGATCCAAGATGGCGGCTATTTTGAAAGTTGGTCCGATCGGGCTGATTTTTTGCATCGGGGGGTTTTTGGGGTCCCTGATTTGATATCTGAAAAAATATTTTGGATCCCGCCATTTTTAAAGATGGCTGCCATACAAATTTTTTTTTTCATTTTTGGCTCATTGTTTCTCGATACCTATGGGAAATTTTGATCCTTTTTTTATTGGTTCGTATAAAAATAGACGTTCTTAATTCAAAACATTTGATGACCTGGTCTTCCGACCTTCCATCATAGTGACCATCAACGGCCTGGCTAAACGATGTGAGATGGGTCATATGCGTTCTCAGGAATGTCATAGCAAACCCTGGGACGATTTTAGAGAAAATAAAAAAAATTCAAAATGGCGGAAAAAAAAATCACCCATACAAATTTAAACCGGAAATGACGCCGAAACCATGATACTTTAGTATAAAGAGCTCGAACTAATATTGTTTGGAGGCCGGAAGGGAAGATATCAAAAAAAATTTTTTTTCAAAATGGCGGAAATTTCGGTCATGGCGGAAAAAAAAGTTTCTCCGATCCGGATGAAAATCGATATCTGAGGGTCCCCAAAGATGCTGATCAACATTTTAAAATCAAATTTTGACATTCGCCATTTTTCAATAGGGTTGCCATACAAAGGTGATTTTATCGAAATATGAACTTTCCTTTTTTACGCCTCCAATATGGATTTAATAGAAAAGTTGTTTCGGGGGATCGAGTAAAGATGTATAAAGGAACAAAACAAAATACTAATAAAATAGATTTTTTTCAAGATGGCGGATGGAGACGTATCGACTTACAAAAAAAGTTATCCGATCAGGATCAAAATCGATATCTAAGACTCCCCCTAGATACTTAGTAAGAATATGGGGAAAAATTTTTGATTCCGCCATTTTGAAAAATTTCATATTTTTTACTGAACTTTGTTATGGATCTCCAATCCGTATGAAAATTGATATCTGAGTGAACTACCTATCGCGACGACGAGCGAAGCGAGGAGGAGCTTCAAACTACCTATCGCGACGACGAGCGAAGCGAGGAGGAGCTTCAAACTACCTACCGCGACGACGAGCGGAGCGAGGAGGAGCTTCAAACTACCTACCGCGACGACGAGCGAAGCGAGGAGGAGCTTCAAACTACCTACCGCGACGACGAGCGAAGCGAGGAGGAGCTTAAAACTACCTACCGCGACGACGAGCGAAGCGAGGAGGAGCTTCAAACTACCTACCGCGACGACGAGCGAAGCGAGGAGGAGCTTCAAACTACCTACCGCGACGACGAGCGTAGCGAGGAGGAGCTTCAAACTACCTATCGCGACGACGAGCGAAGCGAGGAGGAGCTACAAACTACCTATTGCGATGACGAGTGAAGCGAGGAGGAGCTTCAAACTACCTATCGCGATGACGATCAAACTACCCATTGCTACGTTTACAATGTTTTACTAATGCGACGTTTTTTAATTGGCTTTAGCTAATCTAACCTAACTTCAACACCACTAACCTTTTTTTACCTAACAACTGAATATTTTCGGGAACCTTGAATAAAATAGACACTCTTTGAAGAAACATAACAAAATGGCCGCCATGCAAAATTAAAAGGCGCACACTATCGAAACTAATAGAGGCAAGCATAGCGTGTTTGGACTCATGTTACAGAGAACAACGGAGGCTTTCTTACAGTCTTAAAATAATTCAAAGATGGCGGATTCAAAATGGCGCCCGATTTTATAGTAACTCGGATTCGGCTGATATTTTATATTTAGGGGTTTTAAAGGATTCTGATTTCAAATTTTGACCTTTTACTTGACTGACAGCATTTTTCAAGATGGCCGCCATGCAAAGTCAAGCGCATTATCATTTTCTTTGAAAAATACCGTCGTTTTGTACTTGTACTTGCAAAATTTAAAGTTTAGCACAAAGTATAAGACTTTTATAAATACAACAGCCACGATAACGTCCTCGCGGGCCGCACGCGGCCCGCGCACGGAGGAAGATACTAGTTATAATATATAAAGTTCGTTACCCACTCACTCACTCACTCACTCATGATTGACATTTTTGTTCCCGAACTCCTGGAAGTGGTGGAGAAAAACCGAGTATGAGGTTGTATAGAGATCGGTCACGTGACAACCAGAAAAATCTGACATCAGCAAAAAATCGTCTCCTTGATGGAACCGGTCAACGGCTCTCGGAAACTACAAGTCGGATGGGTGACCTGTTCTAACTAAAGTTGTAGTAAACCCTGGGACGCTTGGAGAGAAATAAAAAAAAATAGGGGTTGCCATACAAAAAAATAAAAATTCCATACAAAATTGAAACGCTAATAAATCGGAAACGGTAAGAGGTAGGTGGAGTGTGTTCGACCAAATGTCATAGAGGAGGATGGGCGCTTTCGGATGGTCGTCATGAAAATCCAAGATGGCGGATCCAAGATGGCGGCCATTTTGAAAGTTGGTCCGATCGGGCTGATTTTTTGCATCGGGGGGTTTTTGGGGTCCCTGATTCGATATTTGAAAAAATATTTTGGATCCCGCCATTTTTAAAGATGGCTGCCATACAAATTTTTTTTTTCATTTTTGGCTCATTGTTTCTCGATACCTATGGTAAATTTTGATCCTATTTTTATAAATTTGTATGAAAGTGGACAATCGAAATTCAAAATATTTCATGAACTGGTCTTCCGACCTTCCATCATCGTGACCATCAACGGCCTGGCTAAACGATGTAAGATGGGTCATATGCATTCTCAGGAATGTCATAGCAAACCCTGGGACGATTTTAGAGAAAATAAAAAAAATCCAAAATGGCGGAAAAAAAAATCTTCCATACAAATTTAAACCGGAAATGACGTCGAAACCATGATACTTTAGTATAAAGAGCTCGAACTAATATTGTTTGGAGGCCAAAAGGGAAAAGAACACCAAATTTTTTTTTTCAAAATGGCGGAAATTTTGGTCATAGCGGAAAAAAAAAATTCTCCGATCCGGATCAAAATCGATATCTGACGGTCCCCAAGGATGCTGATCAACATTCTAAAATCAAATTTTGACATGCGCCATTTTTCAATAGGGTTGCCATACAAAGGTGATTTTAACGAAATATGAACTTTCCTTTTTTACGCCTCCAATATGAATGTAATAGAAAAGTTGTTTCTGGGGATCGAGTAAAGATGTATAAAGGAACAAAACAGAACACAAATGAAATTGATTTTTTCAAGATGGCGGATGGAGACGTATCGACTTATAGAAAAAGTTAACCGATCCGAATGAAAATCGATATCTAAGACTCCCCCTAGATACTTAGCAAGAATATGGGGAAAAAATTTTGATTCCGCCATTTTGAAAAATTTCATTCATTTTACCGAACTTTTTGACATCCACCGTTTTTCAAAATGGCTGCCATACATACTGACAAAACCACCAACGCGACGACGAGCGAAGCGAGGAGGAGCTTCAAACCACCTACCGCGACGACGAGCGAAGCGAGGAGGAGCTTCAAACTACCTATCGCGACGACGAGCGAAGCGAGGAGGAGCTTCAAACTACCTACCGCGACGACGAGCGAAGCGAGGAGGAGCTTCAAACTACCTATCGCGACGACGAGCGAAGCGAGGAGGAGCTTCAAACTACCTACTGCGACGACGAGCGAAGCGAGGAGGAGCTTCAAACTACCCATCGCGACGACGAGCGAAGCGAGGAGGAGCTTCAAACTACCTACCGCGACGACGAGCGAAGCGAGGAGGAGCTTCAAACTACCTACCGCGACGACGAGCGAAGCGAGGAGGAGCTTCAAACTACCCATCGCGACGACGAGCGAAGCGAGGAGGAGCTTCATACTACCTACCGCGACGACGAGCGAAGCGAGGAGGAGCATCAAACTACCTATCGCGACGACGAGCGAAGCGAGGAGGAGCTTCAAACTATCTACCGCGACGACGAGCGAAGCGAGGAGGAGCTTCAAACTACCCATCGCTACATTTACAATGTTTTACTAATGCGACCTTTTTAATTGATTTTAGCTTATCTAACTAACCTGTCTTACCTAAGATCTAAATATTTTCAGGATCCTTGATTCAAATTGACGTATAATTGATAAACAAAACAAAATGACCGCAATACAAAATTAAAACACGCACACAATCGGAACTTATAGAAGCCGACAAGGCGTGTTTGGACTCATAACAAAGGAACAACGGAGGCTTTCTCATAGACTTAAAATAATTCCAAGATGGCAGATTCAAAATGGCGTCCGATTTTATAGTAACTCAGATCCTGATATTTTATATTTGGGGATTTTAAAAGAGGCTGATTTCAAATTTTGACCTTTTACATGACTGACAGCATTTTTCCAGATGGCCGCCATGCAAAAGTCAAATCAATTATCATTTTCTTTGAAAAATACCGCTGTTTTGTACTAATTCTTGCAAAATTACAAGTTTAAACTAAAGTATAACATTTTTATAAATACAACAGCCACGAAAACGTCCTCGCGGGCCGCACGCGGCCCGCGCACGGGGGAAAATACTAGTCATAATATATAAAGCTCCTCACCCACTCACTCACTCACTCACTGACTGACATTTTTGATCTCAGCTCCTGGAAGTGGTGGAGAAAAACCGAGTATGAGGTTGCATAGAGATGGGTCACGTGACAACCAGAAAAATCTGACATCAGCAAAAAGTTGTCTCCTTGATGGAACTGGTCAACGGCTCTCGGAAACTACAAGTCGGATGGGTGACCTCTTTTAACTAAAGTTGTAGTAAACCTTGGGACGCTTGGAGAGAAATAAAAAAAAATGGGGGTTGCCATACAAAAAAATAAAAATTCCATACAAAATTGAAACGCTTATAAATCGGAAACGGTAAGAGGTAGGTGGGGTGTGTTCGACCAAATGTCATAGAGGAGGATGGGCGCTTTCGGATGGTCGTCATGAAAATCCAAGATGGCGGATCCAAGATGGCGGCCATTTTGAAAGTTGGTCCGATCGGGCTGATTTTTTGCATCGGGGGGTTTTTGGGGTCCCTGATTCGATATTTGAAAAAATATTTTGGATCCCGCCATTTTTAAAGATGGCTGCCATACAATTTTTTTTTTTCATTTTTGGCTCATTGTTTCTCAATACCTATGGGAAATTTTGAACTTTTTTTTTTAAATTTGTATGAAAGTGGACAATCTTAATTCAAAACATTTCATGACCTGGTCTTCCGACCTTCCATCATCGTGACCATCGACGGCCTGGCTAAACGATGTGAGATGGGTCATATGCGTTCTCAGGAATGTCATAGCAAACCCTGGGACAATTTTAGAGAAAACAAAAAAAAATCAAAATGGCGGAAAAAAAAATCACCCATACAAATTTAAACCGGAAATGACGCCGAAACCATGATACTTTAGTATAAAGAGCTCGAACTAATATTGTTTGGAGGCCAAAAGGGAAAAGAACACCAAATTTTTTTTTTAAAATGGCGGAAATTTTGGTCATGGCGGAAAAAAAAAATTCTCCGATCCGGATCAAAATCGATATCTGACGGTCCCCAAGGATGCTGATCAACATTCTAAAATCAAATTTTGACATGCGCCATTTTTCAATAGGGTTGCCATACAAAGGTGATTTTAACGAAATATGAACTTTCCTTTTTTACGCCTCCAATATGAATGTAATAGAAAAGTTGTTTCTGGGGATCGAGTAAGATGTATAAAGGAACAAAACAGAACACAAATGAAATTGATTTTTTCAAGATGGCGGATGGAGACGTATCGACTTATAGAAAAAGTTATCCGATCCGGATGAAAATCGATATCTAAGACTCCCCCTAGATACTTAGCAAGAATATAGGGAAAAAATTTTGATTCCGCCATTTTGAAAAATTTCATTCATTTTACCGAACTTTTTTATGGATCTCCAATCCGTATGAAAATTGATATCTGAGTGTCCCCAAAGATACTGATTAACATGCTTAAGCTTTTTTTAGACATTCTCCGTTTTTTAAAATGGCTGCCATACATACTGTCAAAACCACCAACGCGACGACGAGCGAAGCGAGGAGGAGCTTCAAACTACCTATCGCGACGACGAGCGAAGCGAGGAGGAGCTTCAAACTACCTACCGCGACGACGAGCGAAGCGAGGAGGAGCTTCAAACTACATATCGCGACGACGAGCGAAGCGAGGAGGAGCTTCAAACTACCTATCGCGACGACGAGCGAAGCGAGGAGGAGCTTCAAACCACCTACCGCGACGACGAGCGAAGCGAGGAGGAGCTTCAAACTACCCATCGCGACGACGAGCGAAGCGAGGAGGAGCTTCAAATTACCTACCGCGACGACGAGCGCAGCGAGGAGGAGCTTCAAACTACCCATCGCGACGACGAGCGAAGCGAGGAGGAGCTTCAAACTACCTACGGCGACGACGAGCGAAGCGAGGAGGAGCTTCAAACTACCTATCGCGACGACGAGCGAAGCGAGGAGGAGCTTCAAACTACCTATCGCGACGACGAGCGAAGCGAGGAGGAGCTTCAAACTACCCATGCAACGACGAGCGAAGCGAGGAGGAGCTTTAAACTACCCATCGCTACATTTACAATGTTTTACTAATGCGACCTTTTTAATTGATTTTAGCTTATCTAAGTAACCTATCTTACCTAAGATCTAAATATTTTCGGGATCCTTGATTGAAATTGACATATTACTGATAAACAAAACAAAATGGCCGCCATGCAAAATTAAGACACGCACACAATCGGAACTTATAGAAGGCGACACGGCGTGTTTGGACTAATAACAAAGGAACAACGGAGGCTTTCTCATAGACTTAAAATAATTCCAAGATGGCAGATTCAAAATGGCGTCCGATTTTATAGTAACTCAGATCCGGTTGATATTTTATATTTGGGGGTTTTAATGGATGCTGATTTCATATTTTGACCTTTTTTTGACTGACAGCATTTTTCAAGATGGCCGCCATGCAAAAGTCAGATCAATTATCATTTTCTTTGAAAAATACTGCTGTTTTGTACTAATACTTGCAAAATTACAAGTGTAAACTAAAGTATAACATTTTTATAAATACAACAGCCACGAAAACGTCCTCGCGGGCCGCACGCGGCCCGCGCACGGAGCAAAATACTAGTCATAATATCATAATATATAAAGTTCGTTACCCACTCACTCACTCACTCACTGACTGACTGACATTTTTGATCTCAGCTCCTGGAAGCGGTGGAAAAAAACCGAGTATGAGGTTGTATAGAGATGGGTCACGTGACCACCAGAAAAAGCTGACATCAGCAAAAAGTCGTCTCCTTGATGGAACTGGTCAACGGCTCTCGGAAACTACAAGTCGGATGGGTGACCTGTCTTAACTAAAGTTGTAGTAAACCTTGGGACGCTTGGAGAGAAATAAAAAAAATGGGGGTTGCCATACAAAAAAATAAAAATTCCATACAAAATTGAAACACTTATAAATCGGAAACGGTAAGAGGTAGGTGGGGTGTGTTCGACCAAATGTCATAGAGGAGGATGGGCGCTTTCGGATGGTCGTCATGAAAATCCAAGATGGCGGATCCAAGATGGCGGCCATTTTGAAAGTTGGTCCGATCCGGCTGATTTTTTGCATCGGGGCGTTTTTGGGGTCCCTGATTCGATATTTGAAAAAATATTTTGGATCCCGCCATTTTTAAAGATGGCTGCCATACAAATTTTTTTTTTTATTTTTGGCTCATTGTTTCTCGATACCTATGAGAAATTTTGATCCTTTTTTTATTGGCTCGTATAAAAATAGACGTTCTTAATTCAAAACATTTGATGACCTGGTCTTCCGACCTTCCATCATCGTGACCATCAACGGCCTGGCTAAACGATATGAGATGGGTCATATGCGTTCTCAGGAATGTCATAGCAAACCCTGGGACGATTTTAGAGAAAATAAAAAAAATCCAAAATGGCGGAAAAAAAAATCTTCCATACAAATTTAAACCGGAATTGACGTCGAAACCATGATACTTTAGTATAAAGAGCTCGAACTAATATTGTTTGGAGGCCAAAAGGGAAAAGAACACCAAATTTTTTTTTTCAAAATGGCGGAAATTTTGGTCATGGCGGAAAAAAAAAATTCTCCGATCCGGATCAAAATCGATATCTGACGGTCCCCAAGGATGCTGATCAACATTCTAAAATCAAATTTTGACATGCGCCATTTTTCAATAGGGTTGCGATACAAAGGTGATTTTAACGAAATATGAACTTTCCTTTTTTACGCCTCCAATATGGATTTAATAGAAAAGTTGTTTCGGGAGATCGAGTAAAGATGTATAAAGGAACAAAACAAAACACTAATAAAATAGATTTTTTTCAAGATGGCGGATGGAGACGTATCGACTTACAAAAAAAGTTATCCGATCAGGATCAAAATCGATATCTAAGACTCCCCCTAGATACTTAGTAAGAATATGGGGAAAAATTTTTGATTCCGCCATTTTGAAAAATTTCATATTTTTTACTGAACTTTGTTATGGATCTCCAATCCGTATGAAAATTGATCCGCAAGGATACTGATTAACATGCTTTAGCTTCTTTTAGACATCCACCATTTTTCAAAATGGCTGCCATACATACTGTCAAAATCACCAACGCGACGACGAGCGAAGCGAGGAGGAGCTTCAAACTACCTATCGCGACGACGAGCGAAGCGAGGAGGAGCTTCAAACTACCTACCGCGACGACGAGCGAAGCGAGGAGGAGCTTCAAACTACCTATCGCGACGACGAGCGAAGCGAGGAGGAGCTTTAAACTATCTAATGCGACGACGAGCGAAGCGAGGAGGAGCTTCAAACTACCTAACGCGACGACGAGCGAAGCGAGGAGGAGCTTCAAACTACCTATTGCGACGACGAGCGAAGCGAGGAGGAGCTTCAAACTACCTATTGCGACGACGAGCGAAGCGAGGAGGAGCTTCAAACTACTTACCGCGACGACGAGCGAAGCGAGGAGGAGCTTTAAACTACCTATCGCGACGACGAGCGAAGCGAGGAGGAGCTTCAAACTACCCATCACAACGACAAGCAAAGCGAGGAGGAGCTTCAAACTACCCATCACGACGACAAGCAAAGTGAGGAGGAGCTTCAAACTACCCATTGCTACATTTATAATGTTTACTTATGCGACGTTTTTTAATTGGCTTTAGCTGATCTAACCTAACTTCAAAACTAACCTATTTTTACCTAACAACTGAATATTTTCGGGACAATATTAAAATTGACAAAATTAAATGGCGCACACTATCGGAACTAATAGAGGCAAGCATAGCGTGTTTGACTCATGTTAAAGAGAACAACGGAGGCTTTCTCATAGACTTAAAATAATTCCAAGATGGCAGATTCAAAATGGCGTCCGATTTTATAGTAACTCAGATCCGGCTGATATTTTATATTTGGGGATTTTAAAAGAGGCTGATTTCAAATTTTGACGTTTTACATGACTGACAGCATTTTTCAAGATGGCCGCCATGCAAAAGTCAGATCAATTATCATTTTCTTTGAAAAATACCGCTGTTTTGTACTAATTCTTGCAAAATTACAAGTTTAAACTAAAGTATAACATTTTTATAAATACAACAGCCACGATAACGTCCTCGCGGGCCGCACGCGGCCCGCGCACGGAGGAAAATACTAGTTACATATATATATATATTTAGCCCTTTAAGGTAGGTAACTGTTTCCAAGCTGTGATGTTAATATAGAGCGAGTAATAGAGTTAAATAATTGACGCACCCTGCTCTGCGGAAACATAATGTGAGGAACTCACGTTCGCTCGGTGAATGAAAACTTCATGATGAAACTAGCTGTTCAAGAATCACAGAACTCGAGAACACCTGCCAACAAACTGGCACCTGCCAGCGTGGCGACGTATGGCCTGCACTCTCTCCCTGTAAGAAAATAACATCACGTTTTTGTATTTGTGTTTTATATACAGATTAAAGCAAGTTATGAATCTGTGAAGAAAAACTTTCTTTCATTAGTTATGAAAAATTGTTACGTAAATGAACCAAAGGGCTGGTCTCCCAGCAGTGGAAACTTATTGTGGGCTGATGAGGAGGCTAGCGTTGTATGTCCCGATGGGTTATGGCCCTTACATCTTCTTGATCCCAAACCACTAGGCTTATTTTTATTTATCATCAAATGCTTTCAGTTGATACGTTGTGCCGAAACGAACGAACATAAATTGTAGTTTCGAAGAAACAGCTGAGATGGGAAAAGTTGTATGGAAATGCGTGGCTCGTAGCGTTGTTCTTTGACGGTTATGAATAGCTTCCTCACTAATACCTATATGTTTGAGAAAAAATACATAGCTAAAAAAAATATTTCAAATATCTGCACCAGTGGCGCAGTAGAGGCCGGTAGAGAAGAAAACAGCAAAAATTTCCACTAGTAATTTGGCAATTAACACTTAAATATTATGGCTTATAGCATCAAGCACTCCAGCAGTCAAAGCTTTTGCTTTTTTTACTTGTTTGCTTTTGTATTTTTTTTTTTTTGCTTTTTATCTGATCATTTCAAAAAAAAACAATAATAATTATATGAAAAAAGTACAGAACCTACCATTTAATTTTCTCTTCTACAGTTTTGTCTAATATCTACGAAACCTTAAATTAAACTACCTATGCGGTTCCAACACCCCTTTGGCATTCTATTTATAAACAAGACAGGGCTGTATAAAACAAGTTTTCCACAGGGTCCAGCTTGTACTACACGGCCCGGACCCTCAGACCAACATTAATAATGGATTAGCAAGACCCTTGTTTTGATTTTAGAGTTTAGTTTTTGCGACACCTCTTTGGGAAAAGGTCCAAGGGCTAGCTCAGTTTCAGGTCAAAACTTTTTGTCAAAGCGGTCACCCATCCAAATAGTACCCGCAGCGAATGTTGATTAACTTTTTCGGTGTTTTAGGATGGATAGTCACTATGAGATGAGTGCCACTAAAAATGTTTGTCTGAAGTTGGTAGGGCTGGACTTTTTTTAATCTCTAATTTTTGGGAGCTTTGGTTGCATAGCGATTATGTCAGCTCTATAATGCAGGTACATTCTTATATTCTATCTACCTAATATACATATTTAATCATCGTAAAAGGGTCTTGGCAGCCCCACTCAGTGGAAGAGCCATGACACCTTGTATTACTCCTACGTCGACAAATTTAATCCGTACTATCTTAGCATTAGACTGTGAAGACTGAACATAAAAGTGCAAAAAGATCCATCAACAGAATTTTACAACAGATTTTAGTGAACTTTTCCGTAATGGATGTCTAAATAGGTATCACCGCTTTTCCGGTTATTTTGTAAGTAGGTATGTGTAAATACTACTTGCCGTGTTCTGGTTTAAAGGGCATTATAGCTAATGAAATTACTGGGCAAATAAACTTTCATGATTTGATCAAACCGCAAACATCCAACGCGGCTAGTCTGCTGTATCGGTCTGTGTACAGGCTGATACACAATGTTACATAACCTGCTTACGAGCACTAGTTAAGAGAGAGGTACTATGGGGCTGGCATAGTCGTTGGACGACTCAAAGTCCCTAAAAAATAATAGATAAAAAAAAAAAATGATTTGATCCCAGTTTTTGGCGCATACAAGCAATAGTAGTAGCCATCTGATGGGAAATGGTCACCGAAGCCTATGAATACCATTTTTTTTTACAAGTACCACTTACATAGATCCCGAACCCTGTACCTATCTGTAGGCACCCAAGAACTATAAGGACTATGGTCCCGCAACATCCAGACTCAGAACAAGTATTTGTGCCTTTTTTCTGTGCACAAATAATTGTTGTCTTGTCGCGGGAATCGAACTCGCCGTGTCTGAGTTATCAGCTGACCTGCTCAAGCACCACGCCACAGTCTATCAAAAAGATTTATAAGAAATAGTGTCTTGTATTTTCAGTAGTCTGTAATTTAAGGTACCTAATGATTACATTTTTTGCAGCAATGTCCCGTGGTGTGATTCCAAATAGTGGAGGTGTAACTATGGTGTTGTATTTTCGTACAGTATTTTATTGTTTTTTATTCTGTCGAGCCGGTCGATGCTGAAGTTTCCCATAACAATTTATTAACAACTAGCTGCGGCCCGCGGTTTCACCCGCGGATTAAAAGTAGCCTATCATCATCATCACCATCAGCCCGTAGATGTCTACTGCTGAACATAGGCCGCCCATAGAGCGCCACTTTGAGCGGCTGCTCGCCTCTGGCATCCATCCGCTCCCCGCGGTTTTCACCAGGTCGTCGGTCCACCTAGTAAGGGGTATGCCTACGCTGCGCTTTCCGGTTCGTGATCGCTACTCAAGAACCTTTCTTCCCGCTCGGTTGTCTCTTCTGCGAGCGATGTGGCCTGCCCATTGCCTGAACAACTTGGTAACTTCAAGTGCAATATGGTCACTTTAGTCCTTCTGTGGATTTCCTCGTAAAGGTAGCCTATGTGTTAACTAAAATTTTAATTTTTTTTTTGTCTAGCCGTTGCACCGTCAAGTAGGACCAAATATACGCCGCAACTTTTGCATTTATATACCTATAATTAGCGGCCCAGCGAACAGAGCACCCTCGAAAAAAAAAAAACGCAACTTTTATGACAGGCCACCATCGGCTACAAAGACACTCTCGCAGGCCACTTGCGGCCCAGCGAACAGAGCACCCTCGAAAAAAAAAACGTCAACTTTAAAGGCACGCTCGCGGGTCGCTTGCAGTCCAGCGAACAGAGCACCATCGAAAAAAAAACGCCAACTTTTATGACAGGTCACCTTCGGCTACAAAGACACTCTCACGGGCCGCTTGCGGCCCAGCAAACAGAGCACCCTCGAAAAAAAAAACGTCAACTTTAAAGGCACGCTCGCGGGCCGCTTGCAGTCCAGCGAACAGAGCACCATCGAAAAAAAACCGCCAACTTTTATGACAGGTCACCTTCGGCTACAAAGACACTCTCGCGGGCCGCTTGCAGCCCAGCGAACAGAGCACCCTCGCGGGCCGCTTGCGGCCCAGCGAACAGAGCACCCTCGAAAAAAAAAAAACGCCAACTTTTATGACAGGTCACCTTCGGCTACAAAGACAGTCTCGCGGGCCGCTTGCGGCCCAGCGAACAAAGCACCCTCGAAAAAAAAACGCCAACTTTTATGACAGGTCACTTTCGGCTACAAAGACACTCTCGCGGGCCGCTTGCGGCCCAGCGAACAGAACACCCTCGAAAAAAAAAAAACGCCAACTTTTATGACAGGTCACCTTCGGCTACAAAGTCATTCTCGCGGGCCGCTTGCGGCCCAGCGAACAGAGCACCCTCGAAAAAAAAACGTCAACTTTAAAGGCACCCGCTTGCGGCCCAGCGAACAGAGCACCCTCGAAAAAAAACCGCCAACTTTTATGACAGGTCACCTTCGGCTACAAAGACACTCTCGCGGGCCGCTCGCGGCCCAGCGAACAGAGCACTCTCGAAAAAAAAAACGTCAATTTTAAAGGCACCCTCGCGGGCTGCTTACGGTCCAGTAAACAGAGCACCCTCGAAAAAAAAACGCCAACATTTATGATAGGTCACCTTCGGCTACAAAGTCACTCTCGCGGGCCGCTTGCGGACCAGCGAACAGAGCACCCTCGAAAAAAAAATAAACGCCAACTTTTATGACAGGTCACCTTCGGCTACAAAGTCATACTCGCGGGCTGCTTGCGGCTCAGCGAACAGAGCACCCTCGAAAAAAACAAACGTCAACTTTAAAGGCACCCACCCTCGCGGGCCGCTTGCGGCCCAGCGAACAGAGCACCCTCGAAAAAAAAAAACGCCAACTTTTATGTTAGGTCACCTTCGGCTTTAAAGTCACTCTCGCGGGCCGCTTGCGACCCAGCGAACAGAGCACCCTCGAAAAATAAAAAGCCACCTTTTAGCAGTGGTCGCCTTCACTACAAACTGCCCCTCGCGAGCTGCTTGTGGTAGAGAGCTATTGTTGTTATTAAATACCATCCAAATTAGCTTAGTAATAGAAAGTCGAGTGACAGGTAATGTTATCCTACAGGAACCATACTTTTGTCCGGGATGGGGAAAAAACATTTTAGTATATGGCACTGCTTTTGATTTTTCTAACTTTCGTCCATTTTATTTGCGTAATGTCATAGTTAAGTGATAATGCTATCCCACAGGATCTATTTAAGTGTCCGGGATGATAAATTTTATCTGTCCGTACATATTATTATAGACATATTTAAATTAATTTAATGAAAATTCATTGACGAAGTTAAGTTTGTAAAGCTTTCCTGCGGGAACGAGTTACTTTTCCGGGATAAAAAGTATCCTATGTGTTAATCCAGTATATAAGCTATCTCTAATCCAAATTTCATCCAAATCCGTCCAGCCGTTACGACGTGATGAGGGAACAAACATACATACACACACACACACACACACAAACTTTCGCCTTTATAATATTAGTGTGATTAAAAGACTGTACGGGTATAGATACCTACCTACTTCGAATATTCCTTAGATTAAAGCAGTTTTCCTAGAGCCTCATTTCCTTTTCGCGTCGAGGGAGGTGTTAAATCACAAATGTATAAGTAAGAACAGCTGTAATGTTATAATAAATTACATCTGTTTACACCCTTTCCTGGGCCGTTTTCTTTTATTATACCTTTGCTGTTACGGGAATCGGATCTGTTTTCCGTAAGAATTTGCTAAAGTACCTTTAGGGTGATTTCGCATAACTTTGAAAAGCAAAAAAAGATTTTTTTTATTAGTTAAAGATAATTGGTGTAGGGCTGAGCAGAGTATAAAACTGGGTGCGTCGGTAGCAGTGTGGTCCTGGTGTAATATTATATTTACTAGGTGGTAGGACTTTTCTGCAAAGTTCGTCTAGGTAGGTGCCACGGCTATGTAATGCCAGTTATTCTGCCGCCAAGCAGTAGATATGCAAGCACTACTGTGTTCCGGTTTGAAGGACATTGTAGCTAGTGAAATTACTGGGCAAATGAGACTTTAAAACCTGATCTCTAGTAATCTGATTACTAGACTGTGTGATGTCTCAGGATGACGTGCGCAGTGCAGTGTCACGTGAAACTTTATTATTTTAAAGTTTCGAGTGCCACTGCAACTGTTATGGGCGACCGTGTCATTTAACATTAGGTGAACGACTAGATCGTCACGTCATTAATTCACATAAAAAAAAGAGTCAGCTAAGGGCATATCCAGGGGACGGGTAGCACCACTCCCCTCGGTACCATTAAAAACTTCGGCGATCACCAAGCCGCCTGTCAAACGCGGTGGTTGTGTCAAAATTCTATGATAAGCGTCTCAGCAGTGAACATCTTCCAGCTGATAATGTAAATTAAAAAAAAACTCAACGATCACATACGTAGATCCTATCCTGGACTCTAACTAGGATTCCCTACAGGGGCCATGGTACCACAACACCAGACGCAGAACAAGTATTTACATTTTTGTCCTGTGCACAAGCAATTGTCCTGACGCGAGAATAGGCACGATGACTACTAATAAAAATGAACAGGTAAATAATAATTTCCATAAAAAAGATTAAAAATGAATGCAATAATTTAAAAAATAAGTAAAATCGGTAAATAAATCACGGAGTAATAAGCTTTTAAAGTTTCTACAGGAGGCATCTCCTGTCCCTTACTTGCGAAACAGAGCGCCCCCATAGTTACTATGAAAAATCTACTCGTGACGTCACACGCCAAAGAGATTGTATGAAAAGCTACCACAGCTTAGTAATGAGGTACTATACTGACCTTGCTCTGACGTCACTGGCCATTTGAGCTATCTTTTTCTATTCCGGTTTTTTAAATGCTTATAACTTGGTCATTTTTTGAGATATTTAATTATTGTTTTAACAAATGTTTATCTTTTGAGGAATATAATTAATTTATCCAAAAAAAAATTTTAGACATCATGCCTATTGAACTTGCCGACTCCGGGGTATGAGCCGACCTGCTCAACTAACACACCACAGAGGCTGCTAAGTGATGCTATTATTATCACTTTTCTAAAACATAATCAGAATACTCTATAGGAATATAAAAGTACAAAATGCTTAATGAAGTCACAGTAGGAGACCAAAATGCTTCAAATTTTCCAGAACTTGGTAGATATCAAACGCTAGCAGCATTATCGGCAAGCCCTTGAAACTTAAATGGGCAGTTTCAGAAGTGCGTTATCATTGTTTTATGTGACAAATTGCTGATGGTGCACAAGTGACGAGAGAAAGCGGATAGCACCTATTATTATTTGTCTATAGGTACTCACTTATACTTCTTAATACACTTTAGGCACCGGTAGTATTACATCATCATTAGCCTGAAAACGTCCACTGCTAAACATAATTAAGCCTAGAGCACCTCTTTGAGCGGTTGCTTGCCTTTTGCATCCAACGTCTCCCCGTCTTAGTATTGACCACATTGTCGGTCCACCTAGTGAAAAAGCTGGCTATTTAAGCTGTGTATCCTGAAGTCAAAAAGCCCCTAACTAAGGGTTGATGGATGGGAAATGCTCAAAGGAGCCTTGAGTAGAGTAAACTCAATGGTATCAACTGGATAAGTATGATTATTCCCAGTAATCCTATAAAAATATCTGAGCAAAATGGCAGTGTGGCAGAGAGAGCCACATCGCTCCTAAAATGACAACCAATGGGGAAGAAAGGTTTTCGAGTGACGACCGCGAACCAGAAGACGCAGCGTAAGCCAGGCCCCCACTAGGTGGACCGACGACATGGTTAGAACCGCGGGGAACCGATTGATGCAGGAGGCAAGCAGCCACTCAAAGTGGCGCTTTTTGTGAAAGGCCTATGTTCAGCATTGAACGTCTTCAGGCTGATGATGATTATGATGATGAATCTTTGAATTTATAAAACTACTCGGTAAGACTGACTACTAGAGAAAGGCCCTCGAAAAAAAACCATAAAAGAAAAAATGCCTTCATCGTTGATGTTCTTCTTCCTTTCATCCCTTGGACAACTTCTAAAACAGTCATAAACTGAAACCCTGGCTGATCCAGAACCGTAATTACATAATAATTTATGTTGGAAGATACCGAGTTTATTGTATTCAACGCAACGACCATAACTGCGGGGACCCATAGAGGCGTAATTCTATAAGCTATAGCTCGCATTGTTTGCGACTGACAAAGACTCAAATAAACTTTTTTGAAATTATAACTTTGATTGGTCCTTTGTCCTACGTTTGACTCTTTCATAGAACAATGCCTCAGATCGGGTTACAAGCAAAAAAACGAAACTTTACCACAAAACTTTAGAAATTGTAAGCTCCACCTAACTTCAATAATTATCATCGGTTTGTCTTGACGCTGATAGACTCAAAAAGGATCAGTTACCTGACACAACAGTGCATTTAGTATACCTATCAAGACTACAGATAATATGTTAGGCCAACGTGCTACATCTTCTGCTGGATCGTTGCTTAACATCAGGTGAGTTAATGTCAAACGTTGGCCTACTCGTACATTAAAAAATCTTAGTGCTATCGATCATACCGTTGTACCCGTCTGCAGACCACTGCAAACTACTCATTGGTAATTGCTGCAGCCGTACTGTGAGCTCTTAACGCGATTCAAAACAGAGCCTATATTGGATCACTTGTCAAAATTTTCATACAAAAAAAAACAAAGCGATCCAATATAGGCTCTGTTTTGAATCGCACTAAGAGCTCACAGTACCGCTACTGATCATCTCTAGTAGACTATACAGCGTTACTAGATGGAAACATCTTGCGAAAGCCTACAATGACTGATCCAAAGATGTTCATATCCGGCCGTATGCAAAGACCAAATAGGCCTGCCTATTCCTGAAAAATAAAAATAAAGGTTGTAGGTTGAAGAAGTGAGTATTTACTAGATAAGCGTGCTTCAGCTTCAAGCACATCATCGCTTTCCATCAGGTAAGATCGTGGTAAAACGCTAGCCATTGACAAAAAACAGTCAATAATTACATACTTAGCAATCACCCTTATCGCTCAGGTTTGGTCAAAGCTCTACGCAAGACTTTTAACAATAATTTTGCTTTTGAAAAGTTGCTAGAATAAAACCGCAAGAGCAAAGTTTTCGAGCTTAAGTGCCGAGTTTGTTCGATCTTGTTTCCCTTTGAAGGTACACTGAATTTTAAAATATAAATTTTGTATGATGCTACTTATAAGTTTAGGCACCAACTTCGACTGAATTTCGGTGGGAACAACATGCAGGAAAAATCATACCTACATAGGTAATAGATAGGTAGGTAAACTTTTAATGGTAGGTAGGTAGATACGCATCACCAAAAAAAAATTATATACAGAATACAAAGATTTTCAAAACGGCGATCGTTTCACTGAAAGCGATCTCTACCAGGCAACTTAAAGAGAGGAGGAGTATAGGTAACCTAGAATGTTAACCAATGTTATGGTAAGAGCGAGTGTGGCTTAGTAGTAGCCCGGTGAATTTTAAACTGAATCATCCAGGTTCAAATACCACTCGGCCCTGCACCAGTGACTTTTCCAAGTTAAGTGCGGGATTACCATGGTGACGGGAAGCATGAGAAATGATGATGATGATTATGGTGGTGAGAATGTGACTGCCATGTTCTAACTCTAAACGACTGCACCGATTCGGGTGAAAATTTGCAAACAGATTGCTTACTCTACCGACATCAATATAGGATACTTTTTATCCCGCAAAATAAAGCAAACCACAAGAAAAGTTAAGTGAAACCCGATGCGCCCTTATCCCCTTTATGTAGTGGTAGATACATGCTACATAAAAGTGACACTAGAAAATGAAGTTCGATTCCTGTTCAGACAGATAAATTGTGCATTCGTTCGATTTGTCCCGCGATAGTGGCTACCTCCGGGGAAATCACGGGGGGGGTGTAAAAACGTCGAGTTCCCGTCGCTTATACGATTGGGTATGGTGCAAGGCATAAACTCCTTATACAACTCTTCATTTACGTCTGTAAGTTATAAAATGAATATTAGGCTTTGTCTGGTTCGATGGGTTGTTATCGAATGAATGAGTGAGTTAATGGATTTATTAAAATCTAAACGAATAGTTCCACTACCTATAAGTACCTTACCACACGAAGATTCTAAAATTATCATACGTATAGACAGATATGAGCAGTGAAAATATTTTAGGTCTATTATGAATTGAAAGCAATTTTCGACAAAAACACTGAACGCGCTAGTTGATAATGAAATTCAAGTGTTTCAAACTAAGCAAAATTGGTCAAGATATGCGCACGTGAAGTCTGAAGTCAGGAACACAATTGTTGCAAAAATGTTTCAAGATCTTGAGAGTTAGCTACTGTTCGCAGAACTTTGTTTATGATAATTATAGCCCTCCGGTCGGCTTAGGACATTTAAAACTTGTCCATTTCCAAAATGGTCCACTTCCTTGCATAACGTGTCTTCATCATCATAATAAGCATAATTGAATTGGATATACTGCCCACGAGTTATCTAGAGAGCTGTCTTGACCTTAGGGCACTGGGTCTACCCAGACGTTATAAAAAGTTATTTAGAAATTAAGACGTATTGCCTTTTTTTATTAGAATGAATGACGTGGCGAGCTTGTCGTCCACCTGATGTTAAGCAATACGGCCGCCCATAACAGTTGCAGTGTCACCCGGAACTTTAAAATAATAAAATTTCGCGGGACACTGCACTGCGCACGTCATCCTGAGACATCACACAGTCTAGTAATCAGATTACTACACTGTGTTATCAGGTCATAAAGTCTCATTTGCCCAGTAATTTCACTAGCTACAATACCTTTCAAACCGGAACACGGTAGTGCTTGCACACTACTGCTTGGCGGCAGAATAACTGGCAAAGCGGTGGTACCTACCTAGGCGAACTTGGCAGAAAAGTCCTACCACCTACATAGTGACTCTGCCATTAAGACATTTTGAATAAACAGACGTTTTACAACCCATGACTATTATGACTCCCTGACCTATTAGTTTTGACCACAGACATCTATAATTAATGTCTGTGGTTTTGGCCCTTGGAAATATGTTTCTTAAGCTATTGCACCATACATAATACCCGCACACGGCAGCAGCGACATTAGCTATGAGTGCGACTGAACAAGCAAGCAATCAATATACAGTATGGGCTGTATCGACAAGCGCATATCTACTGATAAACTATTAAAAAGCTTGACTAATTTACAAATTTAATATAATATCAAACCAATGCTCTAAGTATGGAACATAACTTTTGGAGATTCGTAATTTAACGCATACAATTTATGACACCTATCTATACATAAGTATACTATAATATTATCTATCTCTTTGTAGTGTTTTTTTAACGAGGTAATGCTGTTGGTCTGTACCAACCTTTACAGCGTCAGCAAGCGGGATCTCTTTGTAGTCTATAATTTCGGCATTATAGTACAACTATGAATATCTACAAGAAAAACATGGAATTTAAAAATGGTGACTTGTATCTGTTCGGCTATTCTAAATAGTAGAACAATGGTCTATTGCATCGAATATAAATTCATTTGACCAACGATACAACTTCCCCTCGTACGAAAATTAGTAGTCTTTTTCAACTGCTACGAGAGAAAGCAGGGCACCCAATGTGTCTATTTGACGTGATTTGAGGTGTCTATTGTTCCATCCTGCCCTGTCCTTTGTAATTTCGTATGACTATGTCTCGTTTTGTTACCTCGCCCCTTCTCCCGTAGATGAGTCGTGTTTGTACGAGAAGTTATGTTCACAAGCTATCAACGGGCTTTATAATGTTTGGTTTATAGACACACTTTGTCCCAACAAAGGGGTCTTTCCAACCTACTGGTAGATTAAAAATAAGCTCTCTGCAGTTTGTTTTATAAACTACAAATAAAGCGTTTGATCCCATACTGTCTTTACTGTTATCCAGGCACTGAGCCGTCATCAGGCAACTTTACTTACCGGATTGTCTTCTAGTAGTAATTGTCTACTCAGGGAAAAGTCGGCATTTCCTTTCTTTTAATATTTCACCTAATAAGTTCCGACTTCCGACCTTTCGTTATCAGGGGCATCGAGGCCATGCCCCAGCCAGTTATCTATTATTATTATTAGACATGGACTATCAAAGACTAAAACCACTTGTCTGGAATACCACTGCCGTGTCTAAACGTTGCTGTTTATGGCATACTTACTTTTATATTATTTTAGAGTTCCAAGTGACATTGCAACCGTTATTGGGGGTCGTTAATATATCAAGAACGACGAAGAGTTTATTTATTTATTTATTTATTCGATCATCAACATCTTGTACACCGATACATTATTATATTATCGTACTAAGTAGTTACAAGCCAAATGTCACGACAATTACAGATGAAGACAACATGCTAGAAAAAATCATTAAAATCAATAGAACCAGTAACAGAAAGTTCAAGAATTTTTAGATAAAACAATATGATGAATTAATTACGTATGTGAAATAAAATAAGTTAAAAAAAACCAACAAAAAAAAAAAATAAGGTAAAAATAAAATAAAGTACAAACGAACGAAATTAAGCAAAAAATTGTTAAAATAATCAATACATTAATACGTTCAATAACAAGAATTGAGACCATTAAAATCATAATGAATGAGATGTATCTACTTATATAAAAATATATATAAATATATATAAAAAAACAAAAACAAAAAAAAAATATTACTGCACCAAATAACTCAGATAGTCAGAGACTTTTTATATACGCTAATATTTTTGACAAAAATGTCGACATCATTGGACTTAGAGATGCAATTATACTGTCGCATTAACCTAGACAAAGGAGCGTTTTGCCCAAGATTAGATCAGTTCAGAGTTCAGTAACGTTATTCATAAAATTAAAGAAAAAAATAATATTAAGTACATAGAGCTTCGTCAACATGAAGTACGTTCCCACTGCTGTGACGCGAGCTCCTCTCACAGGAGTTCAGATCATATCCACCACGCTGATGGCCAAGTGCAGACACGTTATGTGAATTTTGTGATTCCTATACACGACAGTTTTCTCCGAATCATTGATTATACATCCTGTATACTTACCTCGATTTATCGATTAACTAAAATTCATATTAAGTAGGTACCTACTTAGCGCAGGTATACTCGCTGTAGTAGGTACCAAATATTTGCCTATATGAAATCTAACGGAGCGCGACTAGCGGTAACAGCTGTAAGTACGTATTTTACAAACATTTTACGTTTGAATAAACTCGTAGCTTCATTATTAATTATTATTATTATCATAATAGTACACAATAGAAAGTATCTAATTAGTAGAAATCGTAATGAGAAGTCGGTAGAGCGCCGATTGAGGCTGACAGTGGCAGTTGGAGCTCGGCAGGCAAGCCAATTAGAAGTCGATTGGTTTGTGGTAAACTTGCTACTTTACCTACTACTTTTTTATATCAGTCATCAGAATCTTCTCTGATTAAGATCAGATGATATGCAATGACGTCAAACGTAGCTCTCAACTCTTGACGTGTGACGTCATTGGAATACAGTTTATTATCAAGTTGTAAATAATGACCAATGGCACCATTATGTCGTCTACATTCATCATCATTAGCCTCAAGACCTCTACTGCCTCCATTAGACCTCCCCCATTTTGCCTCCTGTATCTAACGGCTCTCTACGGTTTTGACCAAGTCTTCGGATCCAGATCTCCTACCTACCTCCCTCTCTATTTCTTACGAATTTCTTAAGTAAGTATTACCGAGTATGAAATCAACTATAGCGCCTCTAGCTGTAACATTAATTTATCTTTTAACTAATTTATTATGTTATGAATTATCTATTCCTACCTGGCTTCGAAAAGTCTTATTACCTATGATCTAAGCAAATCTTTACTTTGGTCTAGGTATTAAAATTGAAGAAAGCTAATACTGAAGCTATTTTCTGAGATGTGGGACCAATTTTGTTACATTTTTTTTTCTCTTTTTTAATGTATGGACATTTCTCACAGCGCTATCTAGCCCCAAACTAAGCATAGCTTGTACTATGGGAACCAAATAACTGATATAATACTTAGATAATTTTGTTTGTAAATACATACATAGAATACATAACACCCAGACACAGAACCAACATCTATGTTCATCACACAAATGTTTGTCCTGGGTAGGAATCCAACCCACAGCCCTCGGGTCAGAAGGCAGGGCTACTGAGCTATCGTTACTTAATTCGCGCAGACAGGTACCTACTTAGGTTTAACTTGTGGAGTAGCATCAAGAGCACTTAATACTAAAGCAACTCGTAATAGAACTATTAATTGAGATTTGGCTCACTAATAAGGCTTCTCATCATCATCAACAGCCTGAAGACGTCCACTGTTGAACATAGGCCTCCCCCAGGGAACGCCACTTAGAGCGGCTGCGCGCCTCCTGCATCCATCGGCTCCCGCGGCTTTCACCAGGTCGTCGGTCCACCTTGTGGGAGGCCGGCCTACGCTGCGTCTTCCAGTTCGTGGTCGCCACTCGAGAACCTTTCTTCCCCATCGGTTGTCAGTTCTACGAGCGATGTGACCTGCCCATTGCCATTTCAACTTGCTAATCCTAAGAGCTACATCGGTCACTTTAGTTCTCTTTAGTTTAGTATAAGGCTTCTAGAACACACTATATCCTCCAAAACAAATGGCTAAAGTTCTATAATTCCGTGAACACTAGCAGCAAAGTTTCTTGGCTTCTTGTTACGTTACGACCCACTCTTTTAGTTTTGTTCGCTAACTGAAGCTATTAAAGTGAGATTTTATTTTAAGAAACACCTTTTAATGTATTTGCAGTTTACCATGAAGAGCTATAATATAGGTCTTATCTACTACTTTCATAACCCTTCTTGGGTCTTTTAGAAACACTTAACATTTACCACTTACCATTTTAGGTAGGTAGGTAACCTAATGATGATAAGTATAAGTTCGGAAATCACAAACTCATCAATATACTTCTCGTCTGCAGCCTTTAGAATAATAACCCAATTAGCCCAACGGTGGACTGTCGCTGAAGGCTTTGTGTGAACAAAGAGGTAACAATAGTCTAGGACCTTAATGTAATGACCTTAGTCGAGCAAGGGATTGCGAAAGCTTTTGAAATGAATCTTAAATCCTTTGTAATGGAACCACTACTAAAATAAGTAATACCAGTAGTATCATTTAACTACAATAACAGTAACTACAGTAACAGGTCCATTATTGTAAATTCAGTATTAAATTTAGGTCCATATCTATTCTATGACAGCATCTGCCCCGATTCCCGCCCGGTGACGCTGTAAATAAAAAGCGGTAGAGACCAAAAGCATTAATTAGCCTATAAAATATAAAAAAAACTTGCCCCGATTTGCCGTTTCATCCATACATCTTTTTCCGTTATATTTTTCCACTTTCTTCTCTCTTACTTTCGACTGAGATAAGGCGTAAAACTAATAAACCTTGCAAAGCTGGGGCTAGTTTTGTAATAAAAGACCACGTCCCAGTAACGAGAGAAAAAAAAGACATCTTAACACTAAAGTAGGAAGTTAGTTAATTATTATTCTATAAATTAGCATTTTCTCTTTTCTCGTTTCCCGCGTGTATTTTGCTGAGGGTCGTGGCCGGGCGCTTGAATGCTTCTCGTCGTGGCCTACATTGGCTGAAATAACCTGTTGCTGAACTGGGCCGCATCTTTATTTATAGATTTAAGCTCAGAATTGAAAACCTATCTACCTGCTAGGGAAATAAATAAGGTACCCTACCTGACATAACGTGAATTACTTATACTATAGGTATATACTTATCTGCATATACGAGTTAGCATCGTTTAATAAAATGGCCCAGTTTCAAGCTCATTATTGTCACCTGGACACCAAAACCATCACCCTAGAGTTACAGGAACCCAAATTTAACACGACCCGTCCACTTACCTTTAAGCTAAAAACAAAACCTCTCACATGCCGTCCAAAATTGAACATTGTCAAAAACAACAAAAAGTCCAATATTGCCTGCTTCAAGCACCAGATGTTTCAACAGCCTTTCAGAAATTTGGGTCACAGCAGATGCTACATATTGGTGCAAACGGTAAATGACAAAATTCAACTTCAAAGGATTTCGATCTCTATGTCTCGGTGGTAAAGTGTTAAGTTGGGTACCATTTGCAGATTACCTTGGGTTGAAAGTTCCAGAACGATATCGTTTTTGATTTATCATGACGTTAGTATTTGTGGAGTCGGAATGGCTTTAGAAACTTTTGGGTGGATGTGTAGTTAATATTTACTGGCTTAGTAGGTAAATATGTTAAATATATTGTATGTATGCCTCAAATGGTCGATGCCATGACGGACTACTGTATCTCAGGGTGCTTTTGTAGCCGTCCTAACGGGCAACATTTTCATTGTATAGTCTGTGCTCGGAATGTATTCTACTCTTTGATTATGTGTGTCTGTGTCACTCTTTCTCTTTCCGGTGTATCCGTCATCAAAGTAAGATGTTATTTTTCCTAAAATGTTATTATATGTTATCACTGTAATCCTTTATAAGTTTGTGTGCGCATTGTTCTATGTTGATCATAAGATAATAAACCGGTCAATCGCAAGTTGTATTTTACTGCTGAGTGAGCCACGCCACCTCCCCACAGAACTTTCTTCACCTACGACTTTGTTGCGCAGCTGCTGGGTTTCCGAGCAACCCGACTCAGGAAACAAGAAAATATTCCTTCAAAATAATCATTAACAGCCTGAAAACGTACACTGCTGAACATAAGCCTCCTCCAGGGAGTGCCACTTTGAGCAGCTGCTCGCCTCCTGCATCCATCGGCTCCCCGCGGCTTTCACAAGATCATCGGTCCACCTAGTGGAGAGCCTACGCTGCGTCTTCCGATTCGTGATCGCCACTCGATAACCTTTCTTCCCCATCGGTTGTCAGTTCTACGAGTGATGTGTGTGGCGATATGGTCAAAATAATATCACCATCATCATCAGTATGAAGGCCTATCGTATCTTCAGCAGTGGATTCGCTGCTGAAGATACGATAGGCCTCCCGCAAAGAGCGAGTAAATAATATGTTGGCTATCAGATGGAAATCAGTGTCAGTAAACGCAGGCAAATAGCATCAGATCTGCTGAGAGTTGGGGCCAGGTTACCTTATAGGTTGATTCGGGCATGATCGATTCTTTTTGTTTTTTTGTAAAATAAATGATAGGTAGAACTTTTGTCATTATTCCCATTATTTAAATTGAAAACAACAAATAAAAAACTAATTTTCAAAATCACGCAGAATAATAAAATTGGTTAGGTGAAAAGACAGCATTAGCATTTAAATAGGAAAACTCGTACAACTTACTAATTGGCTTCAGAAAGGATAAAACTTTTGGATTCAGATTAAACTGCCCCTGCGGAGAGTCTGAATAACGGTTAGGTAGGTAGGTACTTATTAGTTGAAATGGCAATGGGCAATATTAGACAAGCCACATCGCTCGTAGAACTGACAACCGATGGAGAAGAAAGGTTCTCGGCGATCACGAACCGGAAGGCGCAGCGTAGGCCGACCCCACTAGGTTGACCGACGATCTGGTGAAAACCAAAGGGTATATAATTTACTAGTGAAAACCACGGAGAGCCGAGGGATGCAGGAGGCGAGCAGCCGCTCAAAGTGGCGCTCTCTAGGGGAGGCCTATGTTCAGCAATGAACGTCTTCAGGCTGTTGATGATGATGACGACTTATTAAGCCCCGGTTTCTGGTGCGTTTGTTAAAGTTAAACTCAACTCAAAAATAGTAAACGCTCCTTGGTTGCCTGTTGATAATCGGCTGTCTTCAACCAATGAGCGTTCAGTATTTTTAAGTTGAGTTTAACTTTAACAAACGTATCAGGAATTCTTAATATTCACACCTTTGAGGTCATCATCATCAGCAACAGCCTGAAGACATCTACTGCTGAACATAGGCCTCACCCACAGCGGCTTCTTGACTCTTCCATCCTCACAGTTTTACCAGTTGCAGTTAAACCTAGTGGGGAGCTACTGTGGGAACCTGATAACTAATAGAATAATTTAGATACTTTTTTGTTTGTAAATACAGACATAGAATACAATGACACCCAGACACAGAGCAAACACCTATGTTCATCACACAAATGTTTGTCCTGGGTAGGAATCGAACCCACAACCTATGTTCAGAAGGCAGAGATACTACCAACTGAGCTATCAGGCCAGTCTAAATAAAAAACCTTTTGTATAAAAATATATTTATTAACATAGGTAAGTATGTAGTAAGATTAGGAAACTCTTCAATGCTTACGTCTATGTTTAATTATAAAATGTTTGATACTTATATCTAAGGTACTAGACACTCAATCATACAAATAGACTTAATTAATAAATAATAGCTTGACGATGTCAAAATTTTAATAAATTATTTTTTTCAATCTTAAAAGATCAAAATTCTAATTGTACGGAAACCACGGCGCATGTTTCACTGGAATCTTAAAATTATTAGGCATAAAATAAGCCATTTTTAATTCGACTGTATAAAAATGTATGTGCAAAATTTCATTCAAATCAATTCAGCCACCCAAAAAACAGACTTTTCACTTTTATAAACAAGGTGACCTTGAATTGGTATTTATCCCGAAATGGGGGGACCGGGACCATGATACTATACACCTTACTAGTGAGAGCCTTACTCGAAACTGAGT
Source organism: Ennomos erosarius (assembly GCA_963580505.1). Classification (NCBI taxonomy): domain Eukaryota; kingdom Metazoa; phylum Arthropoda; class Insecta; order Lepidoptera; family Geometridae; genus Ennomos; species Ennomos erosarius. The sequence continues at coordinate 1,632,291 of OY757000.1, forward strand.
GTTTCCAAACTTTTATGGTAAAAAATAAATCCACTCGCAAAATTGCACGTGCGATCGCTACGAGAGTTAACAAGATACTATAAATTCATTTTTAAGCACAGGTCGTTAAACTCATTTATGTGCACTCGGTCAAGGACGAATTTCAACCACCCAGCTGCGCTAAGGCTATTTTCGAACGTAAACCTTACATGGCATTTGTTCAATGAAAAACTATTAATTTAGTAAAGTCGTAGAAGAACATTGTCTACCTTGGTGTGTAGATTTACCCCTTTTCGGGATAACATACCAATTCAAGGTCACCTTGTATTAGTAGGGAAGGGTTAAGTGTTGTACGGATTGTTTAACCAATCCGTACAACTCTTAACCCTTGGACATGTTATCAGTTGTAATTGGTCAAAACCGCGAGAGACCGATGGATGCAAGAGGCAAGCAGCCACTCAAAGTGGCGCTCCATGGGAGGCCTATGTTCAGCAGTGGACGTCTTCATGCTGTTGATGATTATGATGAAGATCAGAACAAATGTCGCGTGATGCGGTATCTATTGCAGGTTATGTGGCGGAGCCCTACGTTCAGCAATGGATGTCTTCAAACTGGTATTGCCAATGGTAATAACCTTGGGTTAAGTTTAAACGTGAACTTAGTACAAGAATATAGTGCCGTCAGAATGGTTTTCCACCTTGATGGTGGGAGGTGGAGGATCCCTCTCCAAGAGGTATGCTCTCAGCTGAATGAGACCCACGTTTCCGAGGTTGCATAGGATTGAGAAGATCAATATCCTGGGGAAAAATTCAAAATTAATAAGGCGAAGTCGAAGCTCAAGATCACTAAACTATTTTTGAAAGCCTAGTGCTACGTGACATGAAAAAATATAGCGAAAAATTCAGTAACCTTAATTATAAAGACTTAACTAGGAGTCACTATACAAGGTGACCTTGAATTGCTATGTTATCCCGAAAGGGGTTAGATCTACACCCTAAGGTAGACAATGTTTCTTCCACGACTTTACTAAATTAATAGTTTTTCATTGAAGAAATGCCATGTAAAGTTTACGTTCGAAAATAGCCTTAGCGCAGGTGGGTGGTTGAACTTCGTCCTTGACCGAGTGCACATAAATAAGTTTAACAACTTGTGTTCAGAAATGTATTTATAGTATCTTGTTAACTCTCGTAGCGATCGCACGTGCAATTTTGCGAGTGGATTTATTTTTTACCATGGAAGTTTAGAAACACCCAGTTTCAAGTAAGGCTCTCAGAACTTGTAGGGTATCATGGTCCCAGTCCCCTCCATTTCGGAATAATATACCAATTCAAGGTCACCTTGTATAGTATCGCCAGGAATACACGACCAAATAATGCACGGGTAGAGAGTTTTGGCGGGAACGCGGAAAAGTTCACGTAATTGCATTGTATTATTTATCAAAACTTGTGCTTTTTCCAGTGTTAATGTTTAAAATTGGTGGCGTTTTACGCATTATGTGCTGAATTACGAGCATGAGTGTGGGCAAGTGATATAATGTGGTGAAACGTGGTTTGCGTGTTGCTTCCAAATTTCCATAGAAGCTTCTAATAAAGTGGCCACCACTTTGACTGATGAAGATGACTTAGACTGGACTTTGACTACCTGAAGACTTGACTTACGTGAAATATTCTATAACGATGAAAAATTACAATACTTGACACTGGCTAAATACACTATGTGTGGAGCCATAATCTAAGAAAAAAAAATGCACGGGTAGTATTGTACAACCTGTAAGTATTGCACAACCTAACATTTCCAAGCCATGTTTCGGGCTGTACCTACATTCTGGGTCAGGCATTACTGGATGTAACAACTTTGTACAAACAATATTGCACAGTCCATTATTTGTAAATCACGTATACTAATTCCGAGCTGTACATTCCTGGCCACGCAATACGGGCTACGCAATATTTTGGTCGTGCATTCCCGTCTCTCCTTACGAGAACCCGGGGAAAGTTTGTATTTGTAATATTGCTTAGCTAATATTTTAATAGACTACTTCAGACTGGCATTATTCACTTACCAATAAGAATATCCTAAGCCAGGACCAGGATCCGGTATGAGGACATTCTGAGCAATGTAGGATATCGCCAGGTGCTCATTCAGACCTGACGAGGCCCAGTATATGCCGAAGAGAAGCAGGGCTATGGTACCCAACAGCGCTGTCACTGCGTTTACCCATAGACACCCTGTGAAAACCAATTTTCAAGTAGTTTGTTTATGTTGACTTGGTGAACAACGCATGGCTTCTCACGGGTTTATTCGTTTTACGCCCCAACCCTCCCAAAGGGAAGCAGGAATAGGGAGAGAAAAGAAGGTAAAAGGACGAATGGATGCGGCAGTGTTTATTGTTAGATGTAAGCGGTTTTATCGGAGCCATAAATGGCTCCAATGACGCTCGTGCGGGTCGGTGCTCTGTGTGAACTTATGAAGAGCTCCTAGAAAAATATTGGAATAACAACCCCGCGGTGAAGTCCTGCCACGACACATCCGAAAAACCGCCTAAGAGCTCTAGTGCGATATTCCACTGGTAAGCTATTAATTTTCTTACTTAATTTGTCTAAAATACCAAAAAAATTTGCGTGCGTTTTCAATAGGCTTTGTTTGGAAACTTACCTTTTATGTGTAGTTACCTATTCTATGAATGTATTGTACATAAAATGGTGTCCAAAATAATCTAAAACTTACCTGGTAAACCAAATATAGGTTCAGTAGGGTTTCTCGTAGAGTTGGTGATGGCCAACGCAGCGGCTATCACCGCGAAGATGAGCTGCAGGAACAGAACGACGAGCAAGCTCAAGTAGAACCCGAAGGATATCACTGGTGGAACTGGCACTGGAAGATGGTTCGGTATCATCATCAAATAATCATCAGCCGTAGCCCAGATAATATAATACCTACAGTACAGATGCCTCATCCCATACAACGGAATAACGTGGGCTATTTTACAAATTATTTTATTTCCTCCGTTTTGGTCTCTTGCGTAGGTATCCTAGCTACGTATCCAGGATTAAGCATTTTAATTTAAGTTTTCTCTCCAAAAGGAGGCACGTAAGTGAGCTGTTATACTTGCATAGAATCATCAACTCGGCGGTGGACAGCCCTCATCTATTAGGGCTGTTAAACTTTAATTTAAATATTCGCAGCAGAATTCCTCGAGTTTTTAGGGTGACCACTTATAGAAATAACGTATCCTACAACGGCCCTATGCCTCGTATGTGCCGTTCCTATGATGATCTAATTGGTAGCGTTCGTCGCCGCTTTGACAATATGGATGATGATGAAAATGACGAACTAGATATATTCAGACTTAGTCTCAACTAATTTAGAAACAATGTTTATAAGTATTTACCGTAGTCGGGTGGTACTCGGGTGCGAATACGCATTGATTATTGTCGTTTTTGAATCCCGGGGCCATCTGTGTGCTTTTGATTTTTAATGCACTTGAAACAGGCTAAAGGGGCGATAAATGAATAAATAAAATACATAAATAGATGCGATGCGATGCTTGAATATAATTTGTTATGTACGTTACCCCAACATTTTTTTTTGTCTCCTTTCCTTTTTCGGGTGTATTGAAGATATTTATTCAATGTAACTTTAGAAGTGATTATTTTATCTAGATATATTTAGTATGTATTTATAAAACTATATATTTTGTTTTGTATATATTTTAATAGGTATAAATTTCACACAGTGTTAGTTGTATAAGTATTTTCTCTTGTCTCGTTAAGGTCGAATTAAGTTATACTCGTTTGCTTTCCTTTTTAATATTTATTTTTCGATTTTATGATATATGTAATTATCACTGTTTGTACCAGGCAGAGTGCATGTGTTATTGGATTATGGGATTGATTTTATTTACTGTTTAAATCATGTTATTTTGTAATTTTATGTTCCATTATCTGTTATATGCAATTATAAAATAAAATAAAATTTCTGCATAACGCAAGATTATCAAGCGACATTTATTGCGTTTTGGCGAAGTATTGGGCCAAATGAATACACTTGGCACTAACTAGTAACTTTCTAGACACGATTACTACTTTTTTTTCAAGTTTCGTCTGTACTTGATTTGGACCCCATAGCCGTAGTGAGGCATCCGTGTGAGAATTGGACCATCCAACTTTTCTCGCCGGTGCCGTAAGAGCTGGGTAAGGGAATATCTAGGGAATAGGCACCAGCATTGCGCCTGCGTGCATTATATTATAGTAACTACTACTTACTGGGATTGGCAACACTGACGTCTGTCACCGAAACGCATGTTGGAGACGGCCAATAACCATTCGCCATCGCCTCTACCTGGGACAAAAATTTCATTTAATGCTCATTTGCTAACGGATCACTGTTCTGCAAATGTAATAAATAAGTAAATAAAGAAATAAATATGTGTGGACACTTCTCACAGCGCCATCTAGCCCCGAAATAGGCAAAGCTTGTACTATGGGACCCAGATAACTGATATAATTTCTTGATACTTTTTGTCTGTAAATACATAGAATACCTACATATAATAAATGTGTAATTATGGCGCGCTACGGAACACACACATAATTATGTCAAATCAAATTTATCCCATAGGTTCTATTGTTCAAAAAATATCGTAACCGCGATGCAGGACTACAAGACTTTTTGCCCTCCTTCATACATTTTCTAATTTATCGTATCTAACGCCATCTATGGACAATAATTGGAAGCTGTTTGTATGTTTGTTTGTTATTGAACAAAATCCTAGATACTGAACAGATTTTCATGCGGGTTGCACGAATATGCTTAGAAATAACCAGCGCTCAGATTAGGATATATTAAAATCGGAATATCATTAAAATTTTTTGGTCAAAATTTTTAAAATATCATTACGAAACCGGACGGAATTTTATACCACATGGCCGCTTCATGGTGAATTTTTTTTTGGCTACTTACTGACGGTTAGTTTATGTCACAGTAATGTTTTTTTATATTGTATTATGGCTACATAGTATTTAGCCAGTGTTAAGTATAGTAATTTTTCGTCGTGTTGTTATTGAATATTTCACATGTTTCACGTAAAGTCGTACTGGAGGCACAGATTAAAGAAAAAAAAATTGTGTAAGGCCATGACCAAAGAGTAATAGGAGTTATTTTCGGTAGTAAATATGCATTAAACAGCGGAATGAACCTATCAATTAAAAACAATTATTATTAGATTTGATTAACAATTATCACTTTTTCTATTTAAGCCCTTACAGGTTGTTTGGGGTTTTTGGAGTAAAATAGATATACCATCAAATAATATGTAAGTAATATGAATCGATTGCATTCAAGTTACAAGCATGTTACTTATACTTAAGTGCCCGCAGATTAGAGAAATAACCGGCCAAGTGCGAGTTGGGCTCGCGCACGAAGGGTTCCGTATCATTATCTATAAAAACTAGCAAAAAAAAACGTTTGTTGTATAGGAGCCCCCTTAAATACTTATTTTATTCTGTATTTTAGTATTTTTTGTAATAGCGGCAACAAAAATATATTTATCATCTGTGAAGATTTCAGCTCTCTAACTATCATGAGATACAGCCTGATGGTGACAGACGGACAGACGGACAGCGGAGCCTTAGTAATAGGGTTTCGTACCCAAAACGGACTGACGACGTCTGTCAGTCTGTCTGTCCGTCTGTCACCAGGCTGTATCTCATGAACCGTGGTAGTTAGAGCTTTATCCTTTGGGTTATCGCCTCACTATAAACTAAAGAGAGTATAGATATGTATCCTTCTTGAAAATGAGCCTCTAATTTTGTCATAACACAGAGAACAAAAACTTCTTAGACTTTTTATATGACTTAAGGCTTCACGCGTTTACCGATTTAGATTACAATGTTAAAGATTATACGTAATTCAAATATTCATCGATCTGGTATTATTTACAAAATTATTTATTAATTACCACTACTTTAAAACTTCCTTGGGTTCCTTCTTGGGAGTATCATATTGACCCTTGCTACGCATTGTAAAACCTATTTTTGGCATTAGATGACGTTTATGTTTGGCCCACAGGATTGGCCAATGCATACAATTACCAACATAGGCTAATGCAGAAGCCCAATTATACTCTTACGTTACGTAGTAAATTATATACTCTTTGGAATGATACGAAACATTTTATGAAAAATGCCCTGAATTTGCCCTTTACCAATGTACTCTGTGATTTGCCCTATTGTAAAAATGTTTTGAAAGCATAGATTTTAATATAATATAGGTCTTAATTAAACATAAGTTCGATCATACTTATCGAAATATCATCGAAAATTTTTCTATAGTTAAGTAGCCATGAGTGGAGATTTCATCAAAATTGATCTAGGAATATCAAGGATAATAATTAGCGTATCTACCATGTACCTTACCTACGCTGTTTTGAAAAATGTTATAATTAAAACATGTCATTTTTACTTCGTGGAAGTGATTATACGAGCAGAAAACTCAGTGCGTCTTATAGAAAATCAGTTTTTAAAAATAAAGCCATTACCCAAACCGAAACCTGAAATGTAGTCCACGCGTGGCAACGCCGCGGGCAGTAGCTAGTACAATATAAGACCCAGACACAGAACAAACATCTATGTTCAATAAATAGAAGTATGTATGTACCTAAAGTGTATGTTTTCATTCGAATCCTCCGCATGTCATTTATGTATTGTGTGTGTTACTGTCACGAATAAATGTATTTTCTTTCTTTCTTTCTTTCACCCTGTTAAGTAGGTACCTACCTATAGTGGTCAAGCACACGCGAGTTAACAATCCGCACCATTGCAACTACTGAGTATTATAAAAAAAAAAGCCTACACCAAATAAATATCTGGAGATATTTTGTAAAATCAGTCCTTCTTCACAGAAATTGTTTTGTCCAGCTTTGTCAGTAGTCGTCACGTACCTACTATACCTACCTATACACTTCCTAAAAGCAGTAAGAAAATTCGTGTCACTGACAGCCATTATCATCCCGGCTCATAATCTTTTTAAGCAGGTACTCATTATCATTACCTACCTCTATTCTTCTGGCCTCTTCTTCTGTTTTGCAGCTTAGCGCACATGCTCCTAGCGAAGGCACGCATGTCACTGAAAATCACAACAGATACAAAAATAAATAAATAGTGCATAGAATAGGTAGGTACTAGGTAAGTCGGTTCATGTTTGTTTAACGGCTCAACCGGTAGCACACCATCACTTGCCATCAGTGGTGAATGAGTGGTTTTTTTATGTGAATGAATGACGTGACGAGCTAGTCGTTTACCTGATGTTAAGCGACACGGCCGCCCATAACAATTGCAGTGTCACTCGGAACTTGTAAATAATAAAGTTTTGTGTGACACTGAACTGCGCACGTCATCCTGAGACATCACACAGTCTAGTAATCAGATTACTATACTGTGTAATCAGGTCATAAAGTCTCATTTGCCCGATAATTTCAAGCCAAGCACTACTGCTTGGGGGCAGAATAGCGGTGGTACCTACCTAGACGAACTTTGCAGAAAAGTCCTACCACCTAGTGGTTAAATGAAAAATCATATTATAGTCAAATATAAATGAAAAACACCATCTCTTCCCGTGGGTGCCTTAGAAGTCGGCTAAGGGAATGTCCAGGGAATGAGCTGCAACGTTCTCCTTGGTCTTCAACATTATAATCTACTGCGATCACCAAGCCGCCACTCAACTCCACTTTTACTCCGTAAAATAAAAAGTTCTTGAAGTCAGACATGAATTGCAGCTGAAATCACTTGACTGGTTCACAATAGAATGCGTTATAAAAACCAGTAAGGAGAAAAGTATACTTACTGTACAAAGTATTCGATGTAGGTGTAAGGAAAATTCGCAGAACCAGATACCCTCTGAACAGGCCATACTGTATCGAGTTGTATTGTGTCTGCTGGCCTTCGACTGTCGCTGTTGATACCACCTGAAACGTACCATAGCATAGACTAAGTATTATGACAGAATAATTGCAAGAATAGTATAAAAGAAAAATGATTTAGCCACAGAAATTACAAGTGTACTTATTTATGAATACTAAGATAAAACAAAATGTGTGGATGTGGACACAGCGAGCGCCATGTAACCCCAAATTAAGTATAGCTTGTACTATGGGAGCCAGATAACTGATTGTGCCGTAAAGGTCTTGCCGGTCTTCATACTCATGGCGTGTTCCTATTCATGGTGCGGTGGACTCCAAGAAAACAACGATTTTCAGGAACAAATAAATATATAATTGAAATGGTAATAATACATATTGATAGAACGCTCGTAGAACTGACAACCGATGGGGAAGAAAGGTTCTCGAGTGGCGACCACGAACTGGAAGACGCAGCGTAGGCCGGCCCCCCACTAGGTGGACCGACGACCTGGTGAAAGCCGCGGGGAGCCGATGGATGCAGGAGGCGAGCAGCCGCTCTAAGTGGCGCTCCCTGGGGGAGGCCTATGTTCAGCAGTGGACGTCTTCAGGCTGTTAATGATGATGATGATGATGATGATGACATATTGATAAAACAAACTAAACTATAACATAACGCGGTAGTGGTGGAGAGACGACTGAGGAGCCCAGAGCGGCGCGGTCCCCGCGTGTAACAATTTCTGCCGCGTTTGCATTCTGCGCCCCTACACTGATAGAATACTTTTTGTTTGTAAATACATACTTTGATACAATATCTCTTTAACTCCCATCGACCCGATATCGTACACATATGCATTGTTATTCAATTGTTATCTCAATGCTGGGATTCCAGAAGTTATTCTACCCAGACAGAACAAACACATTGTTCATCACACAAATATTTGTCCTGGATAGGAATCGAACCCACAACCTATATGTAGGTTAATTGAATAACAATGCATATGTGTACGATACCGGGTAACCTATAGGTTGTGGGTTCGATTCCTATCCAGGACAGCAGTAGTAGGTCTGCCTTCTGGACTATAGTCCACACTACCACAGATCAATAAAAAAACACGCATCGGGAGGCGAACCTCTGTGGCTACTGGCAACTGAGTTATCAGTCCTGTCTAAGGCTATATTAGGGCAGTAATATTATGGATGTTGCTAATTTTAAGTCAAAACAATATCAAAATTCAAAATATGACGCTCTCAAAATGAACCAATAGCTCGTCACATCTTTCAATCTTAACTATGCGCGTTATACTTATAGGTAGATTGTTGTAGGTACCTACTTTATTACTCCCAATAACCCGTAGTTCAGTTATCTTTCCAAATTAAAGTATAACAAATGGACTACTCACCCAGCTGTCACTCGCAACAGCTATCAAAATAAGTAACACACTTAACACACTCACTAAAAAAGCACAGAAAATGTACCCACGTCGTGTCACCGCCATCTTTTTGTTGGTATGAATTAATGCATTATCGGCGTCGCGATAATCTACAGATAAAACTATGACTCAGCTAATGATAATTGGGATTGATAAATTATTGGTTCTGATAAACTGGAATGTAGTTCATGGCAATGAAATTAGAAAAGCACTTCTCTAGAAGTACCGTTATCATCATCCTTCATGTAAAAAATAAAAATATTAAAGTCGGTACTTAAATTAATCACGGAGTACCTCATCATCATCATCATCAACAGCCTGAAGACGTCTACTGCTGAACATAGGCCTCCCCAAGGGCGCCACTTTGAGCGACTGCTCGCCTCCTACATCCATCGGCTTCCCCGGCTTTCACCAGATATGAATGACGTGACGAGCTGGTTGTTTACCTGATGTTAAGCAATACGGCCGCCCATAACAGTTGCAGTGTCACTCGGAACTTTAAAATAATAAAGTTTTGCGTGACACTGCACTGCGCACGTCATCCTGAGACATCACACTGTCTAGTAATCAGATAGACGAACTTTGCAGAAAAGTCCTACCACCTAGTAACACAGCACAAAAATATGCACAAAGCGATAATGAAAAGGAACGAATAGCCTTATATAGTATAAAGATTAGATTCAATATACACTGGAAATAGCCTTAATAAACATTAATACATAGAGCAACAAAATCATGAGATCATCATTAATAACTAACGCATATCGAGACCTTAATCAATTTTGATAAAATATCACGAAATTCCTTACATACGGATATTTGTATTAAACGTCAGAATATTATAATCATTTGTACTTTGATGAAAGTGTGAAAGGGACACAAAATCTGAATGCGCAGCGTAGGCCAACCCCCAACTAGATGGTGGTGGATAACCTGGGGAAAACTGTAGGGATCCGATGGATGCGGAAAGCGAGCAGCCGCTCGAGGTGGCGCTCTCTGGAGGAGGCCTATGTTCAGCAGTGGACGTCTTCAGGTTGTTGATCATGATAATGATGATGATGATGAAAGAAAGACAAAGAGAAAAGACAGACGAAGACTCTTTCTTTCTCTTTCTTTCATATGTTTAAGAAAAAAAACGGTTAGATTCAAATTCGTCTCACACAATAATCAAAGTACCTACAAATGATAAAAAATTCAGATAGAATTATTCGACGAAATTACATTTACCTAGTCAACATAACACGAAAATTTTAAATTTTACAACATTATTCCTATCAGTTTATCAATTGTACCACAGATATTAAAATAGTAGTACTACTAAACCAATAAAAAAATGTGTTAAAAAATCTATGAAAAAACACGAGAATTGTCTCTAGTTTTAAAATAAAAATACTAAATCGTGTGTAATTTTAAATTTATTATCTCGCCAAAGCCAAGACATAATAATATATTTTATAAATAAGTTACAATCATTATCAACATAAAATATACAGATTTTACAACGCATTCATTAACATTAATCTACATTTTAGTGGGTTTATTCAATAAAAACACTTATTACGATGAAAATAAGAACTAACAGAAATTACAACCAATAAATGCTTAAATTATAAGTAAGAATAAAATCAATCGTATTCCAAAATGTTGCAATAATGCTAATAATTGGGAAAAACATCTATCTTGCCTAGCCCCCCTATTACGAAGGAGTTAGCAGCGCTGCTGACGCGCGTCTGCCGCTCAACTGCTGTCAAAATTGTATGAAAAGTGACAGCAGTTGAGCGGCAGACGCGCGTCAGCAGCGCTGCTAGCTCGTTCGTAATAGGGGGGCAGATAATATAATATCTACAGTACAGATGCCTTATCTCATACAAAGGAATAACGCGGGCTATTTTACGAATTATTCATTTCTGCATAACGCAAGATTATCAAGCGGCATTTATTGCGTGTTGGCGAAGTATTGGGCAAAATGAATACACTGGATACTAACTAGTAACTTTCTAGACACGATTACTACATTTTTTTCAAGTTCGGGAGGTTTTTCGTTTGTACCTGATGGGACCCCATGTAAAGAGTAACAAGTTATCGTGGAATTTTATTAGTCGGTAATATGCACAAAGCAAGAAATTGAAAGGTTTAGTTAATTTAAAATGGTATCTAATTCAAGCAATATTAAAGACAAAGTATACTTGTGTGAATAGAAGTAGCGATTATAACAATCTAATATGAAAAATATAATTACCACTCTATCATACCCACAGATAATTAAACCAGTTGATCCACAAATAAAACTCAACTCAGTATGCAGCGATTACGGCATTCTTTCTTGTGATACGTTTGTGATTGGACGAATTCCACGAATAGGGTATTTGACTATGACTACTACTAAAAATGAACAAGTATTAAATATTATTTTCTTAAAATAGTTTAATAAATAAATAATAATTATAATCGGTTAATAAATCACGATGTAATATGCTTTTAAAGTTTCTGGAGGGTATCACCTGTCCCTTTCTCGCTAAACGGAGTACGGCACTGTGACGTCACATGCCAGGAGACTGTATCTAGTGCTACCACAGCTTAATAATGAGATACATTGAAGAAATCATTTCTGACGTCACTGCGTGTTTGAGGTGTCTCTTCTCTTTATATTCTTGTATATTAAAATGCCTGTACCGTAATTTTTTTTAAAAATAAGTAGACAATTTTTGTTTTCAGGATTGCTTATTTATTTAAGAAAGGAAGCAAAGCGAAATACGTTTTGCAATAAAATTATTACAATCAAATACCCTATTAACACGGACAGTCAAAATACAAAGGCTAACAAACATTTTCGTAAGTATCTTCTAGATTTTTTAGTTTTGTTCAATGTATTTCATTTAGATTAAAATTATATTATCTAGGTGTCTTAACTACATTTCATGAAGATATTAGTATTACCCCAGATAATAATAATACCTACAGTACAGATGCCTCATCCCTTACAACGGAATAACTGGGGTTATTTTACAAATCATTTTTATTCTTCATACGCAAATTTATCAAGCGACATTTAATGCGTGTTGGCGATGTATTGGGCGAAATGAATACACTGGACACTAACTAGTAACGCTCGCGACACGATCACAAAATTTTTTTCACGTTCGGTCTATTTTCTTATTGTACCGGATGAGACCCCATGATATTACTATATTATTGGTAGTTAGCCCTAATATCTAAGTTTATGTCATCTACACAACAATGACTACATTTTTGTACTAGCATTAAATTCCTTTATAGGTATAAAAATAAACTTATTTCTTATAATTTCACGCAGATTTCATAAGTTGCATTAAATTAATAAATATTAAAAATATGCAATCTGGTTAACTATTTATCTGATTTAAATTATTATTGAAATTGAAGTAATTGAATTTCACATTTCGTTTTTTTTTTTTGGTAATTGATTGGTGTATTATGCTATTCGAGTATAAATAATTCATCTAGTACTAAATAAGCCGAGATTTCTCCGACTGCGTTTACAGACATTAGTTTCTCTTCAATAATTTATATTAGTGGGTGTGGAATGAATCCAAAAGTATGCCAACAGACTGGATTTTGACCATAGACGTCAATAAAATACGGAAGATAAGCTACTAGTTTTTCGTGGTCCACTTAAAATAAGCGCGACGCACACAGTTTACCGTGAAAAAAACTCAATACACGTCTTAAGCGAGAAGTGAAGTGCGATACAGAGGGCCAGTTTTTGCCAAAACTAGGTAAAGATGTATAGTAAGTAATAATAAGTATAGTGTTTCAGAATATAAATGGAGTGTGTATTGTGTGTTGAATAATGAATACACAATGTCAACAACAGGAGTAGTCATTTCTATTGCTCTCCCTCGCACTACACCTTTGTGATATAAGTGGAAATGGGAAAACAATATTATTCTAGCTTTCATCAGAATAGCTTTTCAAATGCCTGATCTTCCTCATTTTGGATCCAAGATCTACGGTTGTAAGTAAATAATTTAAGCCACAGTGTGACTTAAACTCGGACACTTACCAAGATCTACGGTTGTAAGTAAATAATTTAAGTCACAGTGTGACTTAAATTCGGACACTTACCAAGATCTACGGTTGTAAGTAAATAATTTAAGTCACAGTGTGACTTAAATTCGGACACTTACCAAGATCTACGGTTGTAAGTAAATAATTTAAGCCACAGTGTGACTTAAACTCGGACACTTACCAAGAACTACGGTTGCAAATAACTCTTAAAGACTACCGCATAACATTAAACAGCTAAGCACTGCATCAAATCTTCTAACCCCGGCCTACTTTCACACAACTCCTTCAACCTTTCTAACTGAGATCTAGTAAAATTAGACTTTAACGCGACCACGCAAAGCAATCTCCTATCTTTAAACGACATATCATGACAAAGATCATCTTTGAAAATCCCCCAACTTTTGTCTAACTTTTCTTTGGATTTCTCGAAGCCTATCCGTAATATATAGTAGGTAAGAGGCGCCATCTGTCTTATGTATTGGTTGGAACTAGCAGAGACTAGTAGAGTGAGAACGCAGTACGGTGTGAGCGAGTCGGATATCTTTCCGTTTAGTAGGTGGGTCAAAGCTTCGAATATCCACCCAGATAGAACCGGGAGTTGGTCTTGAGTTATTGATGTTTCGAATACCTGGAAATAAAGTTTTTAGGTGAACATAAATACTGGTGATGGGTGTTGATTATGTTGAGCATGAAACAACTTTTGACTCAACCTAGTTATAATAAAATAGAGTATTAGTAGTTACCAAAGCGAAGCTTGACTTTTTCGTAAACGAACGCTAAGCAACGTCCGCTGTTGTCACTACTCGTATGGATGACCGTTCCAAAAATTATTTCACCGTGAACGAAGACTGAGGTCTACATGGTACATTTTGCTTATTGTACATTCTGTGTGCTGTACATTTTGCTCCAAAACGGTAATTAAGCGGTACTGGGCACGCTAAGCCATGTAGGTCCCGGATGTTGTCGTAAAACAACGGTTGTTAAGTCAAGTCAGAAGGGTTTAGACGGCCTAAACATTCTGACATCAATGCTATATAGTTATTTCAGAGTTATAGAGTGTATAGACTATTCCTGTCCACGAAGACCTATCCCCTTACCAAAAAACACTGGATAACAGCGGGGTAGATACTCAGTGTTTTATCTTGCTCTATCTTTGCCTATTACAACTCAACAGAGCAAGACAAAACACTGAATAAGTATTCAACCGGTACACAATGTTTATTAGTAAAGGGGATAAGGGCCCTGATGTTTTTTTTATGAGAATGAATGACGTGTGAGCTAATCGTTCACCTGATGTTAGGCGACAGGGCCGCCCATAACAGTTGCAGTGTCACTTGGAACTTTAAAATAATAAAGTTTCGTGTGACACTGCTCTGCGCACGTCATCCTGAGACAACACACAGTCTAGTAATCAGAATACCAGACTGTGTGATCAGGTCATAAAGTCTCATTTGCCCAGTAATTTCACTAGCTACAATACTCTTCAAACCGGATAACAGTAGTGCTTGCACACTACTGTTTGGCGGCAAATAACTGGCATGGTACCTACCTAGACGAACTTAAAAAATATGAAATGGATGAGATGGCAAGATAAAGCAAGACAGATATATCCTTACCTCAAAAACAACTTCAGCATTGAGCACAGAACTTTGCACCTTACTGCTCTCAGCTAAAACTCCCCAACTCCCCCCTTCTGCATCTTTACAGCACTCAACAAACTCTATCATAACTCTACTGAGGGTAGCCGCGGGAGGTAAAGTCTCTCGTAAGAAGTATTTCAGTGCGGAGGTTATGATTGCCTTGCTCTCCCCTTGGCCGGTTTGTTTTAGCACTTTGTAGAGTAATGTTATGCGTTCCATTGAACTCATTAGGATGTCTGGATCCATGTTTGAAACGTCTGACGTTAGACGCGGGCTTAGGAGTTTGTCGTCCGCTGTAAAGTTATAATGTTTGTGACACAGACTCAGGCGGCCAAACAGACGACATGCAGATATTCAGATAGACACAAATAAATATCAGGCAGGCAAACATATATACAGATAGAGCAAACCACAACACACAACATAATTAAGGTTATGCCCTTAATTATGTTAAAAAAATTACAAGTCAGTAACAGTTGTCAAAATTGTATTTATGTAATTTAAAAATGAAGTTCAAATTCGATGATCCCTGACTAGCACCAATTTATATAGCACCAAAATTCATAAAAAAGGACATTAAATACTGCCCAGTGATCAGAGTGCCTTACATTAATAAATAAATAATAAATAAATATTCATTTATTTCAGACATTACTGGGTCCATAGTACACATTGAACAATCATAAAAATAAAATAAAATAAGAATCCAAATAAATTAGAATAAAAATTAAAACTTGAATTCAACACAAACATTACGTTCCTTATATTATATTAGGCCTAATTTTCAAGGCTTTAGTTGATAGTATTTAAAATACTAAAAATATATCCGTCTCTTACACTGCCGTTTATTTGAAAAGAACAGCAACAGTTATAGGAGTCTTAGATCTGTCACCTTTAAAATTGGCTCATTGATAATCTATTAGGAGCCCAGTCTGTCTGACCGCTAGCTGAGTTTCTGCTTAATATACTAATAGTTTGAAACATTTTTGTAGATATAAAAAAAGATAAAAATACATACCAGAAAACAAATGCACCATCAAAATTTGCACAGCATGGTGCTCCGAATACCCCTTCATATTGTCCAGAAGTCTCTCAATCACGGAGTTTTTCAGATCTTTGGGAAGCACGTACTGACGTAGGGTCATTGTTATACCCTGCATAAAAACAAATAATAGTTGCAAAGGAACTCAATGGTATTTTTTGGGTACTGAACGATAGTGACAGTGAAAGGTTATCGCAAGGTTTCCTTGATTTCGATGTTTTTCCGATTTCGTATTGGACTGAGAAACCAGAATTGATAACAACATGTGATGAACTTTACCAAATCTACCAGTATTTCTTCTCGGCTATTCGACTTATCTCAAGTCCTATTCTTTCATATTTACTTTGTGCGCAAAGAGGACGGGCGACGTAGACGTTGCATGTCCTTTTTGCGTTCCTGTTAACGGCAAATATCTCTACCAGTAAAAGCCTGAATCCCATTCGTATAAACGCTTAAATTAGCTGATGACGATGTTTTTTTTTAAATTTTTTTATTTAACGAGCTTAATCACACATGCGATTATGCCGCTCAGTAGGCAAAATCACTATAACTTAACCTACACAATGTTAGATCTTACAACAACGACGTTGGGCACATGCCCATTTTGTACAACTTATATAATATCTTAGCCTCTTTGGATAGTGGGCAGGCTAGAATACTGTTGTATTCGCCTACGTTCTGATGTCGGTTAAAAACACTTCGAAAAGCTTCGTTCCGACTGCACTCCATAAGGATGTGATTCATGTCCTCTGGGACTCCACAATCGAGACAATTGGGAGATTCGACTTTACGCATAAGGAATGCAAACTTACTTGAGGGTATATGACCAGAGCGAAGTCTTAATTTGATGATGATGATGATGATGACAAAAAAAAAAACAAAAAGAAAAGCGGTATTCAATGATTGTGTTTCATTATAAATAGTTAATTATATAGTGTTTGAAAAGTTACCTTAACAACCAAATCCGTGCAGTAATGCCTAGGGTGCTTCAGTAAGAAGTCCACAGCTAAAGTGACCAGATCCGGATGCCCTAACTCGACCAGAGTAAATAGAACTGTCCAGTATATACTCTTCTCGTATAAAGATATCCTGTGAAATGGCGAGGATGTACTTAATTAATATGGTTAGGCCTAAAAAATATATTGAAGACAGTACTTTCTAGATGGCACTAGATGGCCTAGAATGCGCACTGCGAGAAATATCGTCGCTGCTAGAGCAAGACACACGTAAGAGTTACTATAGGCTTGCCACGTTCTCTCACGAGAAAGTGGCGAGAAAATTTTGTCGCGTTGCGCATGCTAGCCGGGCAGAAGAGCTTGCATGAGCTATAAAAGTCGATATAAGTATCTCTTCTCTCGAAAAAGCATTTGGCCACGACCACGACAACAAAACACGCGCGGAAGCATCGCGGTACCTTTCTCGCCCTGGCGATCCTGAGTGATAGAAAAGAATAGAGCATGAAAAAATAAGACTCCCTGCTGACATGTGGTTCAACCGTAAAATAAACCTTTTATACTCACTTAGTACTCCCACCTAAGTGCAGTTTAACAGCTGCAATGAGATGCGTCACCAACTCTTGATAAGGGGTCGAGTGGCTCGCTCCAGTCAGTTGTAGCAAGCATCCTTGTAACGCCGCTTGACGGAGTGGCGCGTAGGTTGATGATAGTGACTTGATCAGTTTCTGGTGGACTGATGACAGCTCCTGAAAAGATGGTGTATACGTAAACAGTCGTGCAGGTTCCCGCATAATAGGATAACGCCTAACAATCACATTAGGGAGTTTTGGCGGGAACGCGGAAAAGTTCACGTCGTTGCATAGTATTATTTTTCAGAACTTTTGCTTTTTCCAGTGTTAATGTTTAAAAGTGGTGGCGTTTTACGCATTAAGTGCTGAATTACGAGCATGAGTGAGGGAAAGTGATATAATGTGTGAAACGAGATTTTTCGTGTTGCTTCCAAAACTCCATAGAAGCTTCTAGTAAAGTTGCCACCACTTTGCTGGAGCATGACTTAGACTGTACTATGACTACTTGACTTAGACTGGACTATGACTATGACTAGGACATGACTTTGCGTGAAATATATTATAACACGATGAAAATATAATACTTGACACTGGCTAAATACACTATGTGTGGAGCCAAAGTATAAGAAAAAAAAAAAAAAAAAAAAAAAACAATCACATTCATAGATCCTCGACCCTAACTAGGATTCGTTGTATCTAGGGACCCAGGAACTACGAGGATCATGGTCCCACAACACCCAGACACAGAACAAGTATTTGCGTTTTTTCCTGTGCACAAATACCTTCCCTGTCGTGGGAATCGAATCCGCCGCATCCGGGTTATGAGCAGAACTGTTCAACCTTCACAACACGGAGGGTGTCAAAGAATACACCCGAATTAAGATTGTCTTATTCATGTCCATACAAAGGTAGCCTGGAAGAAATCGCTTTATGCGATAAGGCCGCCCGTTGTTCTACCATTCTTTATTGTGTATCATGTGTATTGTTGTGTTTTTTTGGTGTTCAATAAAGTATTTTTTGTATTGTATTGTATTGTATTGTACCTCTGTAATGTATCACATAAACAACCGAAACACGTCCACTGTTGACGACAGGCCTTCCCCGTGTAGATCTGTAGCTCTGAATGTGGGTGACGCAAAGAATGCCTCTTTAAAGAACCTAAGAGGGGGAGTTTTGGCGAGAACGCGGAAAAGTTCACGTCGTTGCATTGTATTATTTTTCAAAACTTTTGCTTTTTCCAGTGTTAATGTTTAAAATTGGTGGCGTTTTACGCATTAAGTGCTGAATTACGAGCATGAATGAGGGCAAGTGATATAATGTGGTGAAACGTGATTTTTCGTGTTGCTTACAAAACTCCATAGAAGCTTTTAGTAAAGTTGCCACCACTTTGCTGGAGCATGACTTAGACTGGACTATGACTGCCTGACTTAGACTGGACTATGACTAGGACATGATTTTGTGTGAAATATTTTATAACACGATGAAAATATAATACTTGACACTGGCTAAATACACCATGTGTGGAGCCAAATTATAAAAAAAAAACCTAAGAGGGAATTTACACGTTAATTTATAAGTATAGTTAGATACCCTGGGCGTGGGTGGGTGTATGTAACACAAAGAATATTACTCTAAAGAATCTGGGAGGGAGGTTACAAGTACAGTTACATAGTAGACCTTGATGTGGGTGTAACACAAAAGATACAGCACCTAAAGACTTAGAAGGGAGGTCACAAGTGCCATACCTGAGACTTGGATTGTAAAACAGTTAAGGCTGTCCCCAGTGCAGCTAGGAATGTGAAAACAAACACACCTTGCCTAGTTTTTAGCTTAGTTTTACTTTGTATAATATTCGTCCGTGATGTCATGAATATGGGTTCCGTCTGAAAACCAGTAACTGTGGTTGTGACCTGCAACCTCAGTTGTATGCTGAGCCGGAACCTATTCCTGACATTACCTGCAACATTATTGTTGCAGATAATGTTCCTACCACTGTTGCTATTGTCATATTTCTATTGTACTTATATAATTGATTATATTTGACAGCCTCCGTGGTGTGGTGGTTAAGCAGGTCGGCTCATATCCCGGAGGTGGCGGGTTCGATTCCCGCGACAGGACAAGTATTTGTGCCTGAAAAAAAAAAGCGCAAATACTTGTTCTGTGTCTGGGTGTTGTGGGACCATGGTCCTCGTAGTTCCTGGGTCCCTAGATACAGGGAATCCTAGTTAGGGTCCAGGATCTATGTATGTGATCGTTGGGCGTTATTTATTTATTTATTATTTATTTATAATTTGTGTTGCATTGTGTATGTCACGAATAAATATATTTCATTTCATTTTCATTTAAAGAAGCTAGAAAGAAGACAGTTCCATACCTGCAGCCCCGGATGCGGATGCAAGGCCGCCAGCGCAGTCCCCAGCGCCGCCAGCAAGGCCCTCGCGGCGGCGGGGAAGTGCCCGGGCGCGGCGGCGGGCCCGGCCAGCGCGGCGGCGGCCCACGCCCAGTGGCAGGCGCGGGAGAACACGGCGCCCAGGGAACCTAGCAGGGAGATTAACGCCACGCGAGCTGCTACTCCTGTATCCGCCTGGAACAATGCGATGGACTTCTAAAAGTGGGGTAAAACCGCTTTCTGCCTAGTGTGTATTTCCGAACAGTCAATGTTGTAGTCCGCAGAAGGACCGATAGAGGATAAGTGACCGATATAGCCTTTAAAGTGAGCAACTTGAAATGGCAATGGACAGGCCACATCGCTCGCAGAACTGACAACCGATGGGGAAGAAAGGTTCTCGAGTGGCGACCACGAACCGGATGGCGCAGCGTAAGCAGACTAGGTGGACCGACGACCTGGTGAAAACCGCTGGGAGCCGATGGATGCAGAAGGCAAGCAGCCGCTCAAAGTGGCGCTCTCTGGGGGAGGCCTATGTTCAGCAGTGGACATCTACGGGCTGATGGTGATGATGATGATGATGATGAATGTTGTAGTTATTTGTTTCATCAAAAACCTGAAGTCGGCCCACTGCTGAACGTAAACATTCCCTATGGAGCGGCTTGCTTGCGTCTTGAATCCATCGGATCCCCACGGTGTATCGGTAGTCGGTACATCTAGTGGGGAACCAAACTTTCATTTGTAGTGCAGTGGTCATAACTTAAGAACCTTTCTTCCCCATCGGTTGTCGGTTTTACAAGCGATGTGAACTACCAGTTCAACTAACATATTCTAAGAGCTACGTCCGTACTACTGCGGATTTCCTCATTTCGAATCTCTCGCAACTCAATATCCCCATCGAGCTATGCTTGGAATATCCACTCCAAGCTCTCTCCATAGATCGCTAGATGCGGGATTTTGTGCTTACTGACGAAGCCAACAATAAAAGAGGTCTCTGTGCCATAAGTCATCACTGGCAACACACACTGTTTAAAACCTTTGAAAAAATAATTACATAATACAGAATAATACACAATATATATCATATTAATAACATGGATGATTATTATGTGACTTTGATTGGTACGGAGGACGGAACATACCTTAGGGTCCAGCATCTGAGTGGTAACGTCCATGAGTATCTGCAGACAGCTATTTAGGTCGAGGTCCTTGTTACGTTTGATTCGCTTCACTTCACGGCGGATACGGAACGAGTTGCAATCTGAGATATCTGTTGAGGTTGACACGATATAATAACAGGCTCAGATTACCAGCTTGATAGAATATAAAAAGTATACAGAAGTTCAAGATTCATGAATAGAAACCAAAAACAGTTGTCGACTTTTTAATAATTATATTCAAAAACTCGTGTATTTGTTAATATATTGTATAATAAAGAGGATTGTTCATCTTTTAGTGTTCGTAAATATGCACGAGCGTTGGCAAATGAGTCTCATGTTTTAAAACCATGCCTTTTTGTGTTCTGATCAAGGATCTTTCATTCGCGATTGTAAGTTTAAGAGACAGATCATGAGAGAATAAAAACATTTATTGAAAACACAAACCTGACGCCATCTTGATGTATTCGGTACTGAACTGAGCGCAGTGGTAACCGTCGAATCCGTCATTCATTAGCGGCACTCTCTCTAGGTTCACATTGTCGAATATTCGGTAAGCTGATGTGCCGATCAATATATTACGAAGGCGTTGCATGCTGTAATAAGTTGATGCCGTATTTTTTAACTAATCTTGACGAAACTTGGTACACAGATTCTACAATTTCAATTTTTTACGTCGACTGCGATTTTTGTTGGGTGTAGCATTTCTCCCAAAAAGGGAGGAGGGGTGAGTTTGCTGGGTCGCCATTCACCGATAGTGATATTTGACAGAAACATTCAGTGCCCATTCTAAGCAAGTATGTCTGATAAGAGAAAAATTGGTGAAGAGGTCTGAGTTCGAGACATACTAATAGGTATAATAAATAACTCCACTTAGCGGCCAAGCTATATTCAGGATGCAGGTAATTGTAGTATCCTACTTGAAACCAAACTTCCAAAAAAATGTTATAAGAAAAATTACAGAACTGCGCGTATATTTTGTTTATGTAGGTACTTACTTGTTAGCCCTAACCCTTGTACTTCTAGGCACATGTAGAACACCTTTTCGTCGCACAGCTGGCGCGGTGCTAGCCAGCAATTGCGTCAAGCCACGCACGGCCCAATGCGGCCCGTTACCTTGTAACGCTCCTAGTAAACCTACCCACATCTCTTCGAATTGCTTCTTTGATGACCATCCTATTAGGTTCACTCTGAAATTACGGGCAATTTGTTAACCATTTGTGATGCAATTCACCAATACTCAGATTATACTTATATGGGCTTTGGACGTCACATAAGTCATCAGCTGGAAGACATCCACCGATGAACATAGGTTTTCCACATAAAACTTTTAATTTGGACGTTTATCATAGGGGCCATAATCACCAAGCTGGTAATAGCAGATTTTAAAGTGACGAGAATGCTGCCGCCCATTCCCTAATATTAATATTCCTTTTGCCAACTCTTACGGCACCCACGCAAGGAGATACAGTATAATAATTATTCCCTCAGAATTGATTCTAGAATGACCAACCTATTGCCCTGATATTACGACCGATTCGGGCATTATATAACCGTTTTTTTCGAAACAATCACAAAACTTTATTTACATGTGGCTTGGACATTTCATAACTATGACCCTCTGCGAATCGATGACTGAGTTTACTCCAACATTTCCACAATACACCGGGGTTAACTGGAAGATAATGCTCTATAGCATTAAGTTCGCCTATGTACCTACTATTGTTGTTTGTGCAATAAAGAATTTTCTATCTATCTATCTATCTAACATTTAGTGAAATTGATTAGTATTAGAAACCATGCTGTTTACAATCTTAACGTGCAAGCTTAACCTGTCACTTCCTCAAAATTAAAGATTCGACATCCATTCATTAACATGAATCAATAGGGCAAAAATATAAACCATAATATATCATCATCACCATAGTTAATGCAGTCCCTACTGAACAAAAACTCCTCTTTTACTTCAAACACCGTATACAAAAAACGTTACTATAATAATGACTTACCTAAACAGAAAAGCTTCCAGCACATCTGCATCCTGCAACGCTTGCAACGGCAGGTCGATCTTCTGGAAATCTTTTTTAGCCACCATATCCACTGCTGACCAGGCGATCGGCGGAATCAGGGCTATACTGCTTACTATGTCTAGTCTGGAATGAAGTGTTGGATTATATCACAGAGCAGGAAAACAATTGACACTCAATATTCGTGCCGAGCAAATGGCACTGAGCACAAACACTGACCACAAGACTGGATACATTTTGTCATCTGGGGCCGTACTGTGAGCTCTTAACGCGATTCAAAACAGAGCCTATATTGGATTGATTGTTAAAATCGTACCGTGAGGTCGCTTAAGCGATCGATGTTAGGTAGCCGCCATCTTTAGACGCTGACAACTTAAACATCGTCCCAAAGCGTGTTCCGTTCATTCAATCCGTACCGTGACCTCTTATTGGAACCAAAACTGTCTCGCTTAGCTGTCAATTTCAGCAATTCAAGTAAAGTTGGTTTCTCGTAGCTGATTTTGGTTCGTTGGCTTAATATACAAAATTGAAATGCGAGTTTACGTATGATAATAAATTCTTACAGCTTTTGAAAGATTCGTGTCCGATAACTTTTCAATGCTTCGTCGATAAATAAGCTTCTACCACTATTAGAACTATCTACCTCAAGGAACTACCTACATCGTTCCGAGTGACCCTGCAATCTGTTATGCCGGGCGGCCGTGACGCTTAACACCAGCCGAACGACTAGCTCGCACGTCATTCGTTAACAAGTTAACATAAAATAATAACCAGCTAAGTGCGAGTCGGACTCACGCACGAAGGGTTCCATACCATTATATTTAAAAACGAGCTGTATGCAGTGTGTGCTGTTGTTGTATGGGAGCCCCTTTAAACAACAACTTTTATACTGATTTTTGGTATTTGTTGTTAGGTATAGCGGAAACAGAAATCATCATACGTGAAAATTTCAGCTTTCTAACCTAACTATCAACGGTTCTTGAGATACAGCCTGTGGACAGACGGACATACAGCAGAGCCTTAGTAATATGGTTCGCTTTACCCTTTGGGTACGGAATCTTAAAAATAACTAGCAAAGTGCGAGTTGGACTCGGGCACGATGGGCTCCATACCATTACCTATGAAAACAAGCAAAAAAATCACATTAATTGTTGTATGGGAGCCCCTTAAATATTTATTGTATTCTGTTTTTTAAGTATTTGTTGTTACAGCAGCAACAGAAATACATCTTTATTTCCAGTTACATATTTTAATAAAAATGCATCACCTGTAATATCTATAGATTTATTTGTAATTGTTTAAAACTAAAACACAATAGTATTTTGCATATCAGGAGTTATAATGAGAGAGAGACAATACAGGATTTCCTAAACCCCCTTCATCAAATCTGGATTCCATTAATAGGTGTAGCGATTAGTCCACCCATCTTTTATTTCTTCGAAATGCTCGGAAGGATGAAAGATTCTAAGAGATGTAGTGATGGCGGTAAATACGTAGACAAAAATATGGCTCTTCAAGTAGGCATGTGTTATGTGTAGGTGTTTTGCTATAAGGAACTTTCTACGGTTGACCACAGTGGGATGTCCGGACCTGGAAAACCAAAACAAGTAGATTACTCATTTTCTTCTAGTGACGCCCTGCAGTTGTGAAATTGTTTCCTTGGTAGTTGATAATGCAATGTAAAAGGTAAAACTATATTTTTATGACCTAGAGGAGGTAAGTAAGTTCTAGGGTAGATAATTATCGTTATAATAACAATTATTACAAGGTGGATCTGTGGAGGTGAGGCCAGGTGATACAGGCTATTTATGCCTACATAAGACACCAGTCCTTGCAATGCAGGTTTGCAATAATGTAGTAAATATTGTCATAAATTATTGTGATTAGTATCTAAGAACCTAATACTTTTGTAAACCTTTTTGCAAGGAAAATAAAAAAGCATTTATATATTTATTTATTTAGTTTGACCAACAACTATTACCTAGACACTAGTAGACCGTGATCAACTGATATTTACGTTTGTACTTACATACTTAAGTATCACCACCAGCTTTCCAACCATTAACTGCAACATCACCATGGTGTAATTTGATGTTCCATTTCTTCCACTGCCGGCAAGACTACTCTCGCTTGGTTTGGGCAGACTTATTAAACCCCAAGGTAATAATTTTTATCAGAAACAATTTTGGATTTTTTTTCCATTGGTGGATGTTTTTGTCGATATTTCACAAAAGTAACAGTGTGTCCTAGGTGATCTTTTTATTCTAATTTTCACGTGTAGGTAATATAATACAACACTGCACAAATATTAAAACTAACACAAAGAAATTGCTAAACGTTGATTTATTTTATTATCAATCAATGCAACCTTAGGGATGCTCCGATACCAGAGTATGTAATTTACGTGTCCGATACTTAGTAGTGTCTAAATACGAGTAAGTACTCGATACTTTTCTTTCTTTCGATAGATAGATAGATAGACAAACTCTACAGTCGCAGTCTCTGTCAGTCAGAATAGAATCGCACAAAGTGCACAATGTCAATTTTTATTACTATATAATGGCAAGCCTATTATAATGTTTGAAAAAAAGAGAAGTTCTCTCTATTGGGGGGAATAGTAAATCAGTAAACCTGAACAAAAAACCTAACTAGATAAAATCTAGGACAAGGCGACTCTTCGAGCTTTCGAAGGCATGAGTGAATAGTAGTTCGCGAAAACATAAGTAGTATCGAATAATGATTTGAGTACTACTAATATGGGTAGGTATCGATACTTTGGTGGTATCGGAACATCCCTTTGCAACCTTGGAAACCAAGGTGACAAAGCATGTCACTATTAATAATTCGTTCGAAAACTTTAGCCGTTTTTCACTTTACATCTACAACGTAAACTCTTTAAATATTAAATTAAATGTGATGATAGATTATTTTTCACGCATTTTATCTTAAAGTTCATGGCTCATAATTAATCATTATACATAACGAAATTCTTTTATTAGATAATATGACCATATATCAAACATGGTAAAAAAACCGTAACTTTCCGATAATTCCCGACTGTTGAGTTTCTGAACGATACTTGCGATCCAATAGTTAATTTCATTCGTTCTTTCAATTCAAACCCGATCATGCTTATAAGAGGTCACGGTACCAAATAATGCGACTTTTTTAACCTGCCTAATCTAAAGTGCTTGGGAACTGAGTCGCATTCTAAAAGGTCACGGTATGCCCCCTGTACAGGTAAATCATAAGGGTCAAAGGAATTCCCATAATGTTGACAGTTTCCTCTTCTGCACAACGTCACAGAATGCATAATAGTACAGAACCCGTATCGCGTAACTATTCTGGACATGGCTTCGCCTGTCATCCTGCACGCGCCATTGACAAGTCCGCGAGTGCGAGCAAGAGAGAACACGATTACGATGTCCATTAGACTTACGCGATGAAGCCCTTGATCAGAAGATTCACTCCATGACGTCACTTAGATAAATAGCGACTTTTGCTACAATGCAATAAAGTGTAGTTCAGGTCACACAACGCTACAAGTCTACCATAAACAGTTGCCTCATTCTGTCACTATAGCGCTGCTCTTCTGACGCGTTACGCGAAAATGACCCGTCTAGACGGGTCAATCTCATGTACTTGTAGCTTCGTGTCTAAAGGTTGAAATGCTTTAGGAAAAGTCGACTTGCCAATGTTGATCCCAAAACTTACCTAGATAAGCTAACAGTAAGTTTCTCAAGTTCGTTAACGCATCTAACGCCAACCAGCCTTTTATTAATGTAGACGTTGGTTTCCCAATAATGTAACAACGTGACTAATTTGTTGCCAGTTATCGCCATTTCCGATTGTGGGCCGTCCATGTGTATATAGTTATGGACGACTAGCGGTTGCGTATCCTGAAAATCAAAATTAGAATAAAATAAATAAATTTTAAATAACGCCCAACGATCACATACATAGATCCTGAACCCTAACTAGGATTCCCTGTATCTAGGGACCCAGGAACTACGAGGACCATGGTCCCACAACACCCAGGCACAGAACAAGTATTTGCGCTTTTCTTTTTCGGGCACAAATACTTGTCATGTCGCGGGAATCGAACCCGCCACCTCCGGGTTATGAGCCGACCTGCTCAACCACCACACAACGGAGGCTGTCTAGAATAAATAAAATTGTGTAAATTTCTCACACAATTCTAGCTGCAAGCTAAATATCTTTTATTTACAAGAGAGACCGATGTGGAAGAAAGGTTCTCGAGTGGTGACCACGAACCAGCAACCGATAGATGCAGGAGCAGCCGCTCAAAGTGGCGCTCTCTGGGGGAGGCCTATGTTCAACATTGGATATGTTCAGGCTGATGTTGTTGATGATGATAATTAGAGCAGACAACAGACAGTCTAACACCAGTTTCTCATACGTTTGTCAAATTCCTACGCTCATTGGTCGAAAACAGCCCATGACCAACAAGCAACCAATGAGCGCTCTGTATTTGGTGTGTTAAGTTGACACGAGTTTGACTAAAGTATGAGAAACCGGGGGTTAGGCTGGGTTACAATCTACAGTTGACTTTAAACAAGAGTTAAATGTAAAGTTAAACGATTGTGAAGACTTTTGCTCTCGTAAATTTTGTTACAAAACCGAATGGGATGTAAATATCAAAATAAAGATAAAATCTTACCTTTACCAAATACTTCACAATCGCATACAAACAGCTAATAGCCGACTGAGATCTATTCAAATTGTTATCCACATTCAATTCCGACCATATCTCGTTGAAACTCAGCGCTTTTGACACATTGTCAACTGTCAACTCGACGACATTGTCAATGACAATGTTATCTGTCACATTGACAGTCACCCTGAACGAAACATCAGCGTTGATCGGCGTCTCTACTATCGATTTGTTTTTGATCAAAAACGATAAATATTGGAGGGAAATCACTGAAAATACAGCTATATTTCTTGCTAAAGGTGTAGGCAGTATAGTACCCATGCATTTGTCTAATAAATAACAATCGGTTTCGTCTAAAGTGCCTATAATCCGATCTATTGAGTCCAAAAATCCTGTCATTATAGTCTGTATGGTCATAAACTCCTGATAAAAAAGTTTATCCTGAAAAACTTGATGGCATCTGCGGGTATATCTATCTATAGTTTGTTCCACATTCAAACTGAAGTTCTCTGATTGGCTCAGCGGGCGATTCTGCTTGGGGAACAACCGGATGACATCTGTCAACGACTTGTCAAAAGTGACAGCTGACACTTGGTACAAATCTGACAGTTCAGGCGGCACTAGTTCAGTCTCCTCCTCGGATATTTCCAGATTTCCGAAGCTTTCTTTGAGGTTTTCGTTATCGGATATGGGTATGAAGAATTGCGATTTGGATTCTCTGCTGTCGCTTTTTTTGAAAACGTGCAGCGTTGAGTTTACAACGTTCATTTTATTGCTGTCTATCGATGACGTCATCTCTTCTCTCATTTTCATCTCCCTTTGCTGTTCTCTTCTAACATCTTTCTCTGTTTCTTTCGCTTCGTAAACTGCTACGATATTGATGAATTCTTTTAGGTAATTATCACAGGAGGTTTTAAAAGTAGAATGCAGGAGTTTCCTGTCAAATTCTGGACAAGCCATGAGAGTTGTGAGGTCTTCTCGTGACAGTTTTGCCAGCAGTTGTGCTAGCTCGTTATGTTTGGATACTTTGGGCGCTGTGCACTCGGAAATACAGCATCTGTGAACAGATTCAGTTCAGTTCCAAGAGTGTGAACACCAAACAGTCAAAAAAGGAGTTAAAAATACAAATGCCCCTTTCAACAGGGAGCCGCTATCTGGGTGCGAAGCACCATTTTTTTAGTGCTCTGTGGCTTCAGGAAATCCTTAACGACTATTCAATTACGATCATAATCGAGTCAAATGCGACGACTTATGTGCCTCCCGAAATTGCTGTATTTAATTGCACTCAAATATAAATACTTCCAAGTACTAGAGTTCGTGTTTTAAGCAAAAGTAAAACCGGTTTGTTTCACTTTAACCTTCTTATAACCCTCATCTCACCTGCTTTTAACTTGGTTTAGTAACCACGTGCCATCAACGTTAGTTGTCAATATGTACTGCGGGTTAACCGCTCGATCTTGAGATAAATCGAGTGGCGATAAATCGAATACTGTGGAAGCGAGAGAATTTAGTTCCATGACTAGTGATGAATATCTGAAAGAAAAGGAGCTTTTAAGGATAGAATTATAGAAGAAGAAATATTAGTATCAAGTTTCGTATTTTGAGCCTAATCACGATCATTTTCTGCGACATAGAATTGGGCCTTTAGTTATCAGATAAAGTCTTGGTTATTGGCTTCGTAATCGGGCCCGTTCACCGCATTTGTAAATGTAGAAGTCATAGCAATTCGAATTTTGTCGGTCAGGCTTACAAAGACAATGTTCACTAAAAACGTGAAACTAAAAAATTAAAACTACTTTAGTAGGTACCTATAGAAATGATTCACAAAGTTTTATTCTATGAACTCACCGTGCATGCACTTTATCACGTTGCAGAAGTTCCAAAGCCACCTGAACATCCTCCTTCGTGAGTTGTACGTTTATTTTATCTATTGGCATCTCTTTCAACATTATGCACCTATCTGTCGCTAGTTTTGCAAATCTAAAACATACGAGTTGTTCATTCATGCATCAGTCGTTGGTGTATACACTCCTACTGCTCGCTAAATAATGTTTATTAGTAAAGAGGCTTAGTATAAATAAATACTAACCTGACTGCTAACGAAGGCTCCAGCTTCCCAATAATGCGACTGATAAAAAAGACGAGCGCACCCGACTGACTCTCGTGGCATTGTGAGAGAATTTTATACGTGTTCACGGCAAATTCTTCCTGAAAGAGGAAAAAACTTTTAAACAGAGCCAAAAAGCTTGTCATTTTACATGCCATTGGCGTGCACAAATAATAACTAGTCCACCATCTTGGGCCGTCTTCCATTTTGGTTTAGATTGCTAATCCGCCATCTTGGATTTAGAATGCTGTCAATTAGCTAACCATGCATTATCGTCCAAACTAAATGCAAAATCATATAAGACTGTTGATGATAACTGCTTTGAAATTCAATTGCAAGATGATCATACTACTATAGAATGGTCACTCCAATACTATTTTTGATCAATGATTGGCTACCATTAGACCACGGTTTCATTTGACGGTAAAAGACGACGCGGGCGATGATGATTCCCTACAAGATACTGGTTCACTCTCGCTTAACAAACTCCCAGATTATGTTTGTCAGGAAACAATAATGCTGGTAACGTGTTCCATTCCTTTGATTTTACATGAAACCTCCTAAATAAATACTTCTTGAATACTTACTTTTTTATTCCTCCTTTCTACATTCATACACTTATTCCTTTCATACGCATCACCTTCCTATCTCTCTCCCTCCGCTTACCTTAAGATAAGGCTGACACCTAGCAGCTGTGGCTTGCAGCAACAAGCCCGCCGCTCCACTGCTCTCCTGTACCATAGTGACCAGCCATCCTCTCATGGAGATGGAAGACCAGGATATGGATGCTGTTCACGAGCAGCCATCTCGCTCTCTCCAACCCTCTCTCTCCCTCCACTTACCTTAAGATAAGGCTGACACCTAGCAGCTGTGGCTTGAAGCAACAAACCCGCCGCTCCACTGCTCTCCTGTACCATAGTGACCAGCCTGTGAACCATCCTCTCGTGGAGATGGAGGACCAGGACATGGATCCTGTTCACCAGCAGCCATGTCAGGTGGACCGCTTCCGCAAGGCCATTGTCTACCTGATATCAGAAACAGTTTTTAATGCTATAGATAGCAAGCAAGCGTAGGGCCCTTCAGCACCCTGATTCCCAACCCATCGAAAACATTTCGATTCACCATACATCTCCGTCATCCTGATTAATTTACTTTTCAATCGATCAAATCAATATATTTTTATATACAACGACCTATGTTCATCAGTGGATCAGTGCTGATAATGATACAATGAAAATTTAAACATTGGACAAAAGTAGCTTATAAATCCACTTACAAAGTATTCGCAGTAAGCCATCACACATGCCACCTGTAATAGGTCGACCGTCAACAGTTTGGTGTCGCCATTATCGCCACCTAACGGTAAGTTGCGAGCGAATCCGACCAGCTTCTGCCAGTATTTGTGGGAAAGGAAATTCAGTCTGAAACAAAAGTGGCCTTTCGTAATCACCTACCCTTACTAGGTGGTAGACTTTTCCCATAGCCGATGGATGCAGAATACAAGCAGCCGCTCAAAGCAGCGCTCCTTGGCAGACGCCATGTTCAACAGTAGACGTCTTAAGACTGATGACGATGATGAGGACTTTCCTGCAAAGTTCCTGTATGCCACCGCTATGCCAGTTATTTTGCTTCCAAGCAGTATGCAAGCACTAATTTTTTGAGGTTTGAAAGGCTGTAACCGAATAACTGGGCAAATGTGGCTATGACTTATCTTGTAATCTAATTACCAGACTGTGCTGATGTCTCAAGATGAACTCCGCAGTGCAGTGCAATGCGAAACTTTATTATCTAAGAGTTCCGAGAGGCACTACAACTGTTATGGACAACCGTGACGCTTAACATCAGCGAAAGCCTAGCTCGTCACGTCACTTATAAAAAAAATACTTATAATATTATTTTTGAATGTGCTTGACTGCAACTCGCTTGACGTTAAGCGACGATGCAATCGAAGGTGTGGCACGTTGACCAACGACAGTTTTATTGCAGTTTCAAAACTAAAATAAACCGTATGAAATACCGATAATCACACTATATCAGTGACTCACCTTATAAGCAAGTGCGACCAGTGTAAAGTGAGACACGGCGCACGCCTCGCCGCTTTCAAACAAATCATGTTCAAAGTGTCAAGAGGAATGTTTTCTAAAGGACTGTACAGGCCAGTGTTCAGGCCGCTCTGTTCATTGTTCAGGAGATTCTGAGCAGTTTTTGATGTTAACGGAAAGTGACATCCATCTGGAAAAAAAAACAAAATAATTGAAAAAGAATGTTATAACAATGTGTTTTAAATTACGGGTAGTGACAGCGAGCAAAACATTCTAAAATCCGAAAGAATTTCGTACAATTACCCATTTTATCTCTTTCACTCGCGTACAAATATATTGCCATCGCGCTCATATAACAGCAGGCTATATATTTAAGCGCGAGTAAAAGAGAAAAGTACAGACAGGTGCGTAATTCTTTTTCCTCAATGATCGGACTTTAGGCCTAAATTCTGCTAGACCACATTGCGCCCTTGACAATACCTTTATCAACCCCCGTCCAACTACAAACGAAAAGTCCGGATACAGCCTGACGCCTGACGCATTTGAGTACTTTCTAGAGATAAGTGCGTACTTAAGAGCTGTCAAACTTTAGTACAGACGGGCGTAAGACCTTTAACTATTTAGGACACAGAAAAAACCAAAACTCACCCGTCAAGTGTAACATATTTTTCACATGAATGATAATGTTAACGCAAACAGCGTACATCAGCCTCGAGCTTTGAGCCTTATCACTCACATCGTTAGGGTCCAAATTCGCATCTTCATAACACCTTTCCACTTCCATCAAAGCATACGTCAAGGTTTTAAACAAAAACCTGACTAGAACCACATCTGGTGAGAGATTCGCACAGTTTTCGTTAACGTTTTGAACGTTTAGGGGATCGATATCGGTTTTTACGTTGAAGAAGATTGATTGCGGGGATATGGAGGTGGCTTTCATATCGTTTATTGTGAGGAGAATCTCGCTTTCCGGGATTAGGATTAGGTATTTGCGTAGGAGGACCATTGTGGCTGTAAGATAGCGAAGTTTTAGCTTTGATGGTGCATCCTGGAAAAATAAACCAGTTGTGTTAAAATGTTTTCTTTTTTCATTGTTTATATAGGCCAAGCATTTGGCCACTGTCTCACCTGATGGTAAGAGATGACGTGGCCTACGATGGTGCATGCTTGCCTAGAAGATACCTGTTCACCTAGACTTGAAGACGCACAGATTAATTTTGGTGGTTGTTGTGAGACAACAGTCGTTAAGTCGCCTTCGAACTGTTTTGACATTCTATCAGGGCTAATCTTTTACGCAAGTACACGAGAAGAAAAAAAGATACTACATTCACAAAGAAAAATTTAAAAACATCGTGAAAATTACATGAATTTGTCTTTAAATAGTGGTTTCAGTTCAAACTGTTTCAAATAATCATTTTGAAACGTGGTTTTATTCGATTTACTCAACCAATAATAAACATTCAACAATTAACGATCTTTTTCATCTAATTTACTAGAAATAATACTCACCGATTCAGGCGGAGTTTGGAACAGTATCCTGACCAGCATCTCAATCCGGGGCTGGTCTGATAGGGCATCTCCTGAGATGCAGTGCAGCAGCCGTTCCAATGCAGCCGCGCAACCAACCGTTTCTAACTCTACTGATCTAGCCGGTAAAGATTAAGAAAGGTCTATTCATACAATTCTGATAGACTTACGTGACTTTTTGGATATTAGTTAGACTTACATTTGATAACACTACGCTTTGGGGGTTAAGGGTTTACTTTTAACGTGTGATCCCTGTGTTAAGTTACTACCCGATCTCGTCGGTGCTGTAAGAGTCGGCTAATGGAATATCCAGAGAAAGCAGCAGTCTCCTCGGTACATTAAAATTTTCTGCGGTCACCAAGACGCTTGTTAAGAGTGGTGATTATGGCAAACCTATGATGTATAAAATGATGAAAGTACCTAAATAAAATTGGTACATACCTAGCAGCCAAAAGCGATAGGATGGTATCGCTGGCCAGTTCAGACCAACGGTAGTAACTCTCAGGATGCTCTTGCGATAATGCCAGTACACAGGAAACGAGGTTCAATACCTGGCGAATTGACGGCAGGGTAAAATATTCCATACTTAATATGAATTGACAAAATTTTTATGATTTCTCATAGCAGTATCAAGGAGAGGACGAATATCATGAACAAACCCATTTGGCCAGAGCGGGCTTTAACCTAAGTGGTAGGCCCTAACCATCTATCTCCCTGTGAGAAAAGGCCCCATGTTCTAAAAGTGGGAACAAATATGGGCCAAAGACATCATACCAATTATCATCATAATAGTACCTTATAATGATTATAAGGTACGTACTCTTTCAATATTCCGAAAAAAAGACAAAGTAAAAATATTTGGTATAATATATCATCAAAAAACATAATTACTATTTTCGTAAATAAACAATTGTTACCTTTTCTTGGTGCATAGTCTTCTGCAGCATATAGAACAGCACTTCTCTCGTAGCTTGGGCCTCTTGCTGTTGTGCTCTGCCGAGCACACTACTGCCTACAACAAAATTGGTAGAAATAAGCACGACCCATCGAAAAAGTCCGAAAACTAGTTGATGCATTTGGATTAGTATGGAAGTAACATTAATCAACCAGTCAAATTTTTGATTGGTTGATTAATGTTACTTCCATACTCTTAAAATATCTTATAATGGCATACCAATAACGCGACGTCAAGTAGGTAGGGCCATATCAATTAATCTACGTTGATATGGCCCCGGATCGACCATTCGGTATGTCCGTCTTGCGTTAGCATTTCAAAGTTAATACCTACATATTAAAAAATTACGTTCATTTAACGTTTTCAAGAGGCAGTTGACTCAATACCTTATGATGGCGGATCCACTGCCGAAGTAAAGATTCTAAATTAAGTATCGATGCTAAATGTACCTAATATAATTTTACTTAGCACGTATTTATATAGTTACCTACCTACATTATTTTATGTGACGGCGAATGTATGTATGTATAATAATTTTAAGTGTAACTATGTTCTCATGGAAGTGACATTGTCTTATTTGAGAATAAATTTCTTTAAACCTTTGGCTTAAGTTCAGCATAGAATATAACTGTATTATAGTGGAAATAGTAATAACCTGTGAATCTTAGATAAATAAATAAATAAACCTAAACCTAATAGAACTTAACGAGAAAAGTTAAATAAGTAATAATTTGAGAATAGATACCCTGAAATGCAAAACGTATTTGACAGACTTTTCGGGCAAACGAGATCGAATCATAAATAGATAAATTGATGAAGGTGGCGTGCCTCCCTTCTCCGTCCCATCAGTTCGCCTTATATTTTGCCTCTCTCCCTTTGAACAAAGTAGAGCGTAAAATTAATTAACCCATGCGAATCCGGCTAGTAATAGTAGATTGTTTACTTAGGGAGCAAACAAGTATCTTAAAGACGAGAGAGTTTCTTTTAATCCAGAGATTCAAAGTAGGTACGTCAAAAGAACAAACATAATACACATAGGCTTTAGCTAAAAATGTCCATTACAAATTCAAATCAAGTTTGGTCTCTAGGGATTAAAAAGCTGTATTAGTCCCCGCGTTTTTATTACAATGATTGACGTGACGAGCTAGTTGTTCACCTGATATTAAGCGACACGGCCGCCCATAACAGTTGCAGTGGCACTCCAGTGGTGTTCCGCGTGACACTGCGCACGTCATCCTGAGACATCACAGTCTAGTAATCAGATTACTACACTGTGTAATCAGGTCATAGTCTCATTTGCCCAGTAATTTCACTAGCTACAATGCCCTTCAAACCGGAACACAGTAGTGCTTGCACACTACTTGGCGGCCGAATAACTGGCAAAGCGGTGGTACCTACCAAGACGAACACTGCAGAAAAGTCCTACCACCTAGTTTGCGAAGAATATTAGCTCTTTTTGAATAAATGTATAAACAAATGCTCACCTCCCATATTACTAAAGACTTTCACCGCCACAGGTTCCAAACCGGCGATACACTCCGCGTGAGCCCCTGAAGCCATCAAGCCATCGCACAGCTGGATCAACTTGGGAATCTCAATTATCTGTTTAGTGTGGTGACGGGATGATGACAGCTGGACCAGGAACATTAGTATACTGTTTACCAGCTCGCAGCAATTTCTGGAAAAACAATATAGGAAAAATAAAAACGTATTCTTTAAAAAGCGGTTGAGTCTGTTATTTTCAATCACACCATAAGTATTTGAAAGGTCACAATAGAAATGGCCACACTTTTCAAAACTTTGTAAAACATGAATTTGAGTATTTTTTTACATTTTCATGGAAGAATGTATTTGTTCTCAACAACTTAAATAATAAATAACATTAAAGATTAATAATACCTACTAAAACTAAGATACTAATAACTAAATACAATTAAAAAACTATAAAATTAACAATACCTATAATAAAAAACTAATCTAACAAACCACTACCAGTAGGCAAAGTGCCCAAAATGCTGGCAGCATTGCCACGTTGAATGGCAATGCTCAACCTTTGGGCCAAGTAGAGGCCAGCATTTTGGTCATTTTCACTGATTCATCATTTATTAGTGAACGTGTAAGACCCGTGTCTTTAATAGAGGTAATAGTAATAAGTTTCTGAAAATATTGTAGGTGGTATTAATTGTTGTGAGTGAGTGGTGTCTACAGTTTAATGTCTTTTGAACCTAAAACAATTTTTTGAGATAAAAGTTCCACAATAAATGAAAAAATAAATCCAAAACGATTCTAACATTGCTACTCTTAAAACCCTAAATGCCAATTTTTACTAAAATCTATTGGTCATGGTTTTCTCAACAATGAAAAACGTTACAAATACCAAACTCACGGTATCTCATGTTGTTCGACCAAATCGAGCTGTTTTAGCAGAAACCCGATGAATATCTGGTCGCTATCCAGCATGCAGTAGTTGACCCTTAACGTTAGAAGCTGGTTCAGAAGGCATAGCACTTGACATTGCAGCGGTATATCATTTTGCATTGTATAGCTCTGGAAATAAGATACTAATTTCATTGAAGCGATCAGCAAATAGTAATCGGTATACATTGATTTTTGAATGCCAATATAATTATAGGACAAGTCGAAGTTTCGGAATCGTCACTCAAATATATTAACTATTGAGCGTAAGAGATAGATGGCTCTGATTCTTTATAAGTAGGACAAAGGTAGACGACGATATAATATGGATGATAAGGGTGCCAGTATATGAAAGTTGG
This sequence comes from Ennomos erosarius, assembly GCA_963580505.1. NCBI lineage: Eukaryota > Metazoa > Arthropoda > Insecta > Lepidoptera > Geometridae > Ennomos > Ennomos erosarius. The sequence goes on from OY757000.1 coordinate 1,669,501, forward strand.
ATAAATTTATTATTTACCTTCAAAGACTGTATCACAACCGGTTCAAACAACCTGATATACCTCTCCAATTCCTTCTTATTCGTATTCCACTTTCTATCAGACTTGTTCTTCGCGAAATTCTCCATGGCAATCAAAAGCTGCCTTTCCGGCGCCATTTTGGGATTCCTCAAATCCACAGACAATCTCTGACTTGCATTCGAACTTATACTACTCCTCCTAGACCCCTCCTCCTTCTCTGTGACTTTCAAGGCGTTAACCGTCATGATGTTATCGAAGAAGCTTGTTGATTGTCTATGGTCCGTCTTATCGGTTATGCTTGTGAAGTCATTGTATTGATTTATCATGTTGGTTCCGAAGAGGCATTTGAGGAGTTGTGTGATGCAATATACGGATAGATCAGCGCATAAAGGCATTATGACTTTGAGGTAGTAAAGGATTTCTTCTGTCACTGTTCCAAGTTCCTTTTCAGTTGCTAGCTCAAGTTGTATCGCTAGACAGTTTAGAACTGTTGTTAGGAAGGTGTGGAATATACTGCTTTTTGGGTCTAGATTTATCTGTAAATAGATTTGTGGGCCTTTTATTTCTTGGTACAAAATGTTCTATACAAAAGGTACAATATTATATCTTCTTTCAAGACGCTCTTATAATTAGACATCAAACATCACAAGGTAAGTTCGTTTGATTCTTAATTTTATTCCAATAGATAATACTTTCGGCATTTTACTTTCACGATAATACGAACTACCTAAAACATCAGTATTTGCACAGATATTAAAATAGTATGACGTGACGTCACACGCCAAATTCCTCGTATAGAGATTAATTATTTAGGTCCAGCGTAAAAGATGAATAACTTTGTCAGTTTTTATGATATTCAAATAACTCTTTAACCACATGTTATGTATTTTTATAATTTAACATACTAACCTTTTAAAACGTATTCAACGTATTAAAAACTTCTGCATTAGACTGATTTAAATAGAACTTTAAGGGTATTTAGACAAACTTCCAATACGTACCTTGTGATTAGAATACACAGCCCGCAAGCTCTCATAGAACTTCATGTAAAACGGTTCATTAAAGAAATGCCCGCTAAAGTTGGCCTTCAAACTGGATGCAGGAGGCACGGGCTTCTTACGGAGGGATCCTTTATCGTCAACACTCTCTGTTGGAGTGCTACCTTTTCTCGGGGGTATTGAATCTGACAGAAAAGTATTGCTTAAAGCTTGGCTTAGAACAAAACGATAGTCCATAGTGAACTAAACTAGAACTAAAGTACTGACATAGCTCTTAGTCTTAAAAGCAATGGACAGGCCACTTCGCTCGCAGAACGGACAACCGATGAGGAAGAAAGGTTCTCGAGTGGCTTCCACGAACCGGAAGATGCAGCGAAGACCCCCACTAGGTGAAAAAAACGAGAAAGGTAACTGGTAAAAGTGTGTTTAGAAAGGATACAACTCTGTAATAGCTGAACAAAAGGTACAATGGCTTGCTTGACTTGACTAATGACCAGTGAAAAGATATTGCACACGTTTTGAGCTGAAACTCTTTTATATGACTTAGCTAGGATGTATTTCGTCTATTTGTGCGTTTTTATCCTTACTTTTATGCTCATTCCGCTCTATTTTTTAATAATTAACATGTGGTTACAATAAGGCCATAAGCATTAGGATTTCAAGTAATAAGTTCTCACCTTGAGTCTTTCTCCTAACAGGGCTCCCCGGCAAAGCAATCCCACTCTTATTCAAATGTATATTAGGGTTCACTTCCTCTATCAAGTGTACCAGAACGTTTAGCATCTTCAGTGTGACCCGCAAAAAAGTGTCTGCAAGGCTGGCAACACTAGCATTGTCTAAGTGTTGCCATTTGTTAGCGATTTGCGTGTCGCGCTCAAATATATCGCGGTTGGAGGTCTTGTGGCGCATTATGTTGTGTATTTCCACTAGAAAGGGAGAAAAAACAATTTTTCAACTGGAAAATAAACAAAATTATAAGTAATAAAAACTAGCAGTAGTAAATAGTAGTAGTGTAGTAAGTAGTGATAAGTAGGTAAAAGAGTTTTAGAATAAATAGCTACCCACATTTTTATACTTTCCCGATGGATTTTTCTATATTTTACAAGATTTTTCAATTTAGAGCCTACAAGGCATTTTTCACAATATAATAACGCCGCCAATGTTCAGTTTCAGTAGAAGATCCTTTGCCAAAAAGAGAAAGGCGACTCATCTCTAGCCCTAACTTTTTCTCCCCAAACATACCTGGATAGACCATCCTGCAAAGGTCCAGCATAACAGTTCTAAAAGCGACGGTTGCATTGCAATAGTCCAAGCTATCAAGACAGAAGCTTAAGATCCCTTGGTCGGAATACGCTTCTATATGTTGCCATGGAGGAAATTTTACTGTTACTGCTTGTAGGGTCTCGAGAATGCCTTGCTGTAAGGTTTTGAACATTATTGTCGTGTGTTGTAATAAATAAATAATAATAATAAATATGTGTGGACATTTTACACAGCGCCATCTAGCCCCAAACTAAGCATAGCTTGTACTATGGGAACTAGATAACAGATACAATACTTATATACTTTTTTGTTGGTAAATACATACATAGAATACAATATAACACCCAGACGCAGAAGAAACATCTATGTTCATCACACAAATGTTTGTCCTGGGTAGGAATCGAACCCACAGCCTTCAGTTCAGAAGGCAGGGATACTACCAACTGAGCTATCGGGCGCGTCCCGTAATGGTATAGCAAGTGGAAGCACACATGGATCTGCATCACAAGGGGTCTGTGATTAGTTCATCTGGATTTCATTACGTTGACAAGGATAAAGCCAGCAGGTTGAATTTGATAACAAAATATATCAAAAATTGTCCTATATTTTTTGTATTGCCAGGCTACTTACATTTTGAGAATCTATTAGTTTTAATATTGTATTTACCTTAGAATTCTACCAAACAAGCATTCTATTTATCTTTGTTAAGCGGATACCACCTCTGATAAATGGCCAAGGACTCATACGAGCGTGATTTGTTTTCCTGCTCTGTGGAAATCTACTGAGTTAGTAAAGCTTTGCTGTACAAAATCAAAGAAACACTCACCGAATAGTATTTACAATTTGACGCCATCAATTTCGCCATTAAATCACTCACAACTACCCTCAAACTGTCATTTTTATCCAACTTCAAAGGTTTCGAAACTTTCAACTGCTCCGGCAGATCGCTGTAGAAGTATATATGTCTGACTAGATTCAGCGATGGAGTGCCGGTTTCGAAGATTAGCATTTGCGTTTGTTGTTTCGCTGTTTGGTGCAGCATTGTGGTTGGCGTTGATCGCCGTGAGGGGAAGATTGTTGGGAGTATGCTGGAATTCAATATCAGTGTCAATTGTCTAGTATCCTGCTATTTTTATTGCACAAGTTAATAATATTCCTCAAAAAATAAACAAACGCGAAACCAAAACCTAAATATCTAAAAAAAATTACAAAATACAGGAATAGAACGAGACATCAGTTCTTGCTCCTTCATAGTACCTTATTACTAAGCTGTGGTAGCTTCACATACAATATCTGGCATGTGATGTCACGACGTGCGTTTTCATAGTAACTGTGGGGAAGCTCTTTTTTGCGAGAAGCGAGTTTAAAAGCTTATTACTCCATGATTTATTTACCGTTCACATTAATAGAATAACAACCTGACGTCTGAATAATAATCGAGGGCTTGCTCGATAATAATATCTTCATCTCATTTCTCTATTGTACTTACCTAACTATCGCTTGAGACGCAGCATTTCTTACTTTTTGGTCTTGATCAGCTAACAATCGTATTAGCATATCCATTATTCTTCTACTCCTTCTGTGGTAATCTGGGTACAGCATGAATAACCTAAAGAAAATAAATAAATTACACCCAACAATCACATACATTGATTCTGGATCCTAATTAGTATTCCCGGTATCTAGAGACCCCGAAACTCCGAGGACCATGGAAAACCATACTATAATCAGTTAATAAGTTAAGAAATCCCCAAGCACTTTTGGCGACTTTTTTCCAATTCCCTTCGGCTTTTTCGTTCTCACTCATATAGATTATATATCAATGAATGAGAGAAACAATAGACAATTGAGATACAACAACTTACTTCTGATAAGGCATTTTCTCGTATAACTTGCAGAGATTAACTTTACACAGCCAGTAACCATTGCATTCTACATTCACAAGAGCGTTTAACGCGTCTATTAGCAACATCCAATGTACGCTGTTGCTTAGAGCCGGCGATAGAACGGTTAGTGATGAGAGGGTGTGATTCACTGTCGAGTGGATTTCATCTGAGAGTCCCTGGAAAAGGTTGATTACTAAAATAGGTACCTAATTATTTTTGGACAATGTTTTTGATTACCGCCCAGAGATCGCAAGAATACCGACCTTAATTTTATATATATAGATATATAAAATTAAGGTCGGTAAGGCCCCACGTCAAAAATGAAAAAAAAAAAAACATAAAATCCGGGTCAAAACTTTAGATTATATAAGTCGCAACGAAGACTCACCTTCAAAACAAGTTCAACCAACTTCTCAACAGAAATTCCGTCGCTAACATCTTTGGACAACGAACTCAAACTCTTCCAACGACTATAATCCCCATGCGCCAAATCCAAAGCCGACACCAAGTAATTACCCACACAGACCCTGACCAACCCCCTAATTTGCGGGTCCAAATGACCCTCCAATAGGGTGAAAACATCCGACATATGCTGACACTCAAAATCTATACCCTCAACGCTTTTCATGTCCACATCTTCGCTTTTAAATTCATCATCTAACTTCACCGGTACTACTTTTGGTTGTCTTCTAACCGTGTCTCTAGGTATGTCCAAATTAGTGGTCGACTCTCCAAAATGATCGAATTTCATATCTAAATCTATACTCGATGATAGTATATCACCACTACTGGACATAGGGTAACCTGTGGTAGGGTCGTTACTTCCAGTCATGTTAGAATTGGTTGTGAAATTGCTATTGGTCATGTTAGTATCTTGACTCATAGCACTGACTATAAGATCGCTTCGCGCGTAGTTTCTGCTATCCAGAATCGCGCTTTGTATGTCTTTTGTGGAACTTTTCTGCTCGCTTTCTGTAGATTTTTCTAGCTTGTCTTTCTTTTGGGAGGTGGTTAGTTGACTGTCAGCGCTTTTGAGGTCTTGACTGATTGAATCTGAGAGTGATTCTTGGTAGCAGACGTTTCGTTCTAAAATGAACTCGTTTATGTTATCCTGGTTTGAATCAGTGGCGTCTGATGAGCCTAAAACAATTTGTAGTATGGAATTTAATGTAATTTTCACATCATCATTATTATCAGTAGAAAATACAGTTTTTGAGGGGTAGGAGAGTAATTGTATACTACAATATATGTTACATTCAATATAAATTGGTTAACACTTAGAAATTTTTGGACACAGCGGTTTTCTTGTGGCGTTCTTCCAGTTTTATAAGCCATGGTGAATCGGCACATAACCTACTAAATGAAGGCCCAAAACGGAGTATGTCAATGACTATTAAGAAACTCACCAGAAACGTTATGGTTTTTAATATCTGCATCCTTATCCAAATACAACGTAATGGCTTGCGGATAGTGACGTAATATTTCTGATAGGCAGTTCAATGCCGAAGCTTTCACTGACACTCTTATTGACCTAGAATTAAAGGTTCATTATAGCCTGATTACACCTGACGAGTAAAGCAGCGAGTCAGTGCTCGGTGTGAGTACTCGGTATTTATAAACACACGTCGAGTGCACTCGAAGTGTGTTTACAAATACCGAGTACTCACAGGCTATTACAATTACAGCGGTATTCACAACTGAGCTAGTGCATGCTTGTCGTGAGACAACAGTCACTAATCCAAGTCAGAACCTTCCATGGTGGCTTAAAAATTCTGACATCAAGGTTGACTACTTGGCTAAACGTGAAGGAGGGGGATTCATATATCAGAGAATATCCTAGGAACTACTCAATACTGAAAATTCATCACATACCTAAAATCCTTTAAGAAAAAAATTGTAACGTTTTTAAACAGGAAATCAAGATAATTAAGCTCACTCCAGTGTACTATCCATCTTTTAAAGTTTTCATTATTCATTAACTTGCCTGTCAGATATAAGACCACCCTTATTTCCGGTGAGAAGGAATTTGGAAGCGAGTAGTCTTGCACAGAATTTGAGCTTGATATCATCATCTGTAGCCGATCCAATGTTAATCTGAAAGTAAACTTTAGCATAAGACCTAAGCCCACTAATAGGAATGAAATGAGCTGAATCAAAAATTGTGTGTTTTCGCGCGTGATATTTTAAAATAAAAACCAATTTTTTTAAATACCTTCAATCCATCTTGGCAAGCCGCATGATCGACTTGATCATAATCCTTCGGTTCATCCTCTTCATACTCTTGCAGCTTTTCTGTCAGGTCTTTGGTGAGCTGCTCTGTGTTTACTTCCAACTCCGTCTCACTTTCTGGTGAGTCTGGGGTCTGTGGAATTATTTTCACAGTTAGAGACTATTCAGTAACTTTTTATTTTAGACAGAGCTTTGATCATATTTCAAATGATTTCAAGTGCCAAAATAGCGCTCATAGCGAAGCACGACTAGCTTATTATAACCGATCGATAAAGTTAAGCAACGTTCGCTGCGGTCACTACTATGATGGGTGACCGCTACAGCAAAAAGTTTACACCTGACTGCTACCGTGCTTAGGAGGCCACGTTATGGCGTCGGTCCCGGCTGTTGTCGTTAGACAACCGTCGCCGTTAAGCCAAGTCAGAAGCCTTTGGGCGGCCTGAAAATTCTGACACCAGGGCTGACTACTTGCCTTCACGAGAAGTAGTGACAAAATGAATGAATGACATAAGTTTAAAATGGTACAAGATCTGTCAGCCTATAAGTTCCCATTGCAGGAATAACTCACAGAAAGAAAGCGTAGAAAATTGAGAGGTATGCACTTAATGCACTTTTGTAGAAAAGAATAGTGATGATGTAGTTTGGAGCTAGATGGCACTGTGTGAAATATCCAGACATATTTATTTATCTCTTTTTATTGATTCCTAACAGTAAATGCACCTGTATAGTGAGATCTTCGCAGCTCAAGCTGGGCGTGTTGAGTTGCAACAAGCTCCCGAGCTGTAGGGCTCCCGTGAAGCACAACTCGGGCTCGCGGGGCTCCGCTACCGGCCGGGGGGCGAAGCGCGTAGGGCTCACTGTTGGAGCACCTATAGGGGAATATAGGCTAGATATATTCACCACAAACGACTCCTTTAGAACAGCGTTTCATAACCTGGGGGTCCACGAGATGTATCATCAACAACAGCCTGAAGACGTTCTCTGCTGAACATAGGCCTCCCCCAGAGAACGCCACTTTGAGCGGCCGCTCACCTCCTTCATCCATCGGCTACCCGCAGTTTTCACAAGTTCGTTGGTACACCTAGTGGGGGGCTTACGCTACGTCTTACGGTTCATGGTCGCCATTCGAGAACGTTTCTTCCCTATCGGTTGTCAGTCCTGCGAGTGATGTGGCCTGCACAATGCAACTTCAACTTGCTAATTCTAAAAACTGTATCGCTCACTTTAGTTCTCCTGCAGATCTTCTCATTTCGGATCTTATCTCGCAGGGAAACACCGAGCATAGATATAGCTCTCTCCATAGCTCGATGCGCCCCATATTATTTTGTATGACAATTGCGCGGTAAAATCGAACAGCACATAAACAGTTCTGGTGTGACTTTCCACTGGTAAGCTATTAATTTTCTTGCTTAAGTCGTCTAAAATAAAAAGAAGCATTAAAGAACTTACTTATATTCACTACCCCTTCCCGTTGATCCAGGCACACCGGTTTCGGGTTTTTATCCAACAATGCTTTAGTGTACAGAGTAGGTGCACAAGAAAACAGGGTTGTCAAACATTCCATTACGCAGTTCTGTGCGTTGTGATCTGATGTCTGCTCTATGTAGGTTATGCATAGGTGGTACAGCTGAAACAGAAGATAAATTACACATTTCATGAAAATAAATGATATATCATGAGCTAGTCGTCCACGTGATTTTAAGCGATAACCACCCTGGGGGTCTAGCAAAGATTCCTTTCCATTAGCGTTAAAACGACACGATAGCCCCAAAATGTATGAAGAAGTGACATTATCTGCGGAAAAAAATTCCCAGTCATTCTCATACATTGTTTGGCGTTAACGCTAATGGAAAGGGATCTTTGCTAGACCCCCAAGGTGGTCCGCCCATAACAGTTGCAGTATCACTCGAAACTTTAAAATAATAAAGTTTCGCGTTACACTGCTCTGTGCACGTCATCCAGAGTCTATAATCTATCTATAATTCTATAGTAATCAGATTGACTGTGAAAGGTCGTAGTTTCATTTGCCAAGTAATTTCACTAGCTATAATGCCCGGTTCAAACCGGAACACAGTAGTGCTTGCACACTACTGCTTGGCAGCAGAATATAAAATAAAAAAAAATAAATAACGCCCAACGATCACATACATAGATCCTGGACCCTAACTAGGATTCCCTGTATCTAGGGACCCAGGAACTACGAGGACCATGGTCCCACAACACCCAGACACAGAACAAGTATTTGCGCTTCTTTTTATCCTACCTATTTACACAAACTTTGCAGAAAAGTCCTACCACCTAGAAAACCACAAACATTTTCGGAGTCTATATGGGGTGATAGTATTCCTGCCGTAAACATTTAATGGATTACCGTTAAATGCAACATCACAACAACACAAAAAAAAATATTTTTGTGACAATACTAGTAGGAAAAGAATAAATCCTGAAAATGAATAGTTTCTGTTTTGCCATCTCTAGTAGTGCAATCAGCTGTGGGCCACAACTGTGACCTCTACGTGCTTAAGGTTTGGCAAAGCGAGTCACAAATGTTACATAAGTTGAGGCACTTTAAATTTAGCTCTCTGTCGGATCGAAGGCGTATGCTAGACCTCTTTTTTCTTTTTAGCTTGCTAATGGGTTACTTGACACACCTGGTCTTCTATCATTATTAAACTTCTCGTCCCCATCAAAGTTGCCAAGAGCATCCAGATTTAAATTACTCAAAGACACTCAATGCCGCTCTAATCTGGGCCAAAACGCACCTTTGAATAGATTGGTGCGAGAATTTAACGGGATCCCAAATAATGTCAGTATTGATTTATTTGCGGAGGACGTTCGCAAGTTTAGAAAGAATTTAGAAAATATATATTTTACATTTTATCGTTTTTTATTATTTGAATTATTTTTACATTATTTTTATTTTTAATTCATTTAATTATTTCTGATTAGCTTTATTATTGTCTAGTAAATATCCTATAATTTATAACTTTGATGTATTCCTAGCCTTCTCTTGATTGTTTCGAACAGCTGTTAAAATTCACTCCTTTTGTAATATGCATGCAGTCTTTACCTGTAACTGTGATGACACTTCCTTGTGAATGTGTTATAAAACCATGTGCGGTGTACATTATGTTGGTATTCATAATAAATAAATAAGCACTTGAGTGTATACCTACAAAATTGTATTTTTGATGTTATAAGTCAGAATAAAAAAGCAAGCTCTTTTCATATCGTGAGTTGTTAAATTGACTCACCTCTAAATAATCCTGTACCCTAAACAAATTGTTTTCAATGAACTTCGTAACATCGTTCACTTGGAAAACGGCTTTGATCACGCAAAACCACCCAAGCACCACTGTGTTCTCTGTTGTCAGGGGCCATAGTTTATCTGTGGAAAATAAAAAGAAAATTGTTACTTAACCAAAAGAAGTAAGATAAGATGACGGAGAAGCTTTCAAGCAAAGAAAGAAGACCAAAACGATTTTTTATCCACCACTACAATCAATGACCATTCCGAATTTTTAAGTTTACTTCAGTTTAACTTTGACAACCGATGGAGAAGAAAAGTTCTAAAGTTTCGATCACGAACCGGAAGACGCAGTGTAGGCCCCCACTAGGTGGATGGACGATCTGGTGAAAGCCGCGGGAGCTGATGGATGCAGGAGGCGAGCAGCCGCTCAAAGTGGCCCTCCCCGGGTGAGGCCGATGTTCAGCAGGAGACATCTTCAGGCTGTTAATGATGATGATGAACTCTGACAAATGTACGGGAACCGGGGGTAAAGCTGTTTCATAGTAAGAGCAAACCTTACCAAATATGTCAGCAAGCAGGCTAGTGAGTAAAGTATCCCGATGCGAGCAAAGATGCGCGACACAGGTCGATATGCCGCGGCGCACAGCCGGCTCCGTCGTTTCCACGTGGGATAGTAAGGCTTTGGATAATTCTGAAAAAAAACCCATGATCATCATTTATTATTTATCTCAATATTAACTGATGTAGCCTTATTGGGTCAATAACAGCTGGGTGCCATGTATGTGTAGCTTCATACTTATGTGAGAGTGTGACACACATCATCACATTTGTGATGTGCCACCAGCTTTTATTTGTCCACTGCTAAACATAGGTCTGCCCTATGATTGGGAAAGGGATAGGAAGGTGTCATAAGCAGTAGATTATAATGCAGTCCAAAGAGAATGCTGTTGAACATTCCCTTAGCCAGCTCTTACTCCCATGGAAAATGATAGGGTGGTCCTATTCTAACTCTGGGGCTACACAACTAGCCATTGCACACTACTTGTTTTACTCAAAAAAGTTTATTTATTTATTTATTTATTTATAGTTAAGTTACGTTATTCATATTCATAGTTACGTGAAGCACATTTTAAAAATGCATTTATGCTTGTATGGAAAAAAATTAAAGTAGCAACAATTTCCAAGTCTCAAGAGACTTGGTCTGACCACTCTTGAGCAACGTCGACAGCGTGGCGACCTCATAGAGACCTATAAAATACCTCATGACCATTACAGCTAATCTGCCGAGCTTATACACCATGAACAAGAATAAACACCTGAGAGGACACTCGCTAAAGCTCCTAAACTTAGCTGCTAAAAGCAATCCGCGAAAACGCTTTTTGCCTAACCGTGTAGTGGACGCTTGGAATAAACTCCCAGAGTCAGTGATTAGTGCTCCCTCAGTGAGCTCTTTTAAAAACAGACTTGATAAACATTATAAACTACAAGTGCACTGAAAAGATATACACGCATCAGCTAAACAGCTGCTAGTGTATTACGAATAATAATAATAATAATTTACCAATTAGCAGCATTCAAAGCAGCATTATCCATATCTTACCAGCAACCTCCTCATCTGTGGTGTACTCGGCCAGAGCTTTTAGTATCCGAGGCAGATTATTTTCTAATGCCTCGACTACAAGCTGTATTTCATCTGTCTGCGTTACTATTTCACTGAGCTTTGGGAATAGGGTTTGGGCTTGTGAGCGGATCTTGCCAACTCCAGGCCGCAGCCAGCACTCGCCGAGGCAGATACGTGAGAGAGCTGCTCGGATCCATCTGAAACCAGCAAAATGTGTTAACTTTATAGTGATTCCATCATCATTAAGATTGATTCATCATATAATATTACAAATAGAAGCTATTATTTAATTATTACAGAAATGTTAGTTAGTTTTAATCCTACAGCAAAAATGTCCAACTTCTTCGTTTTAATAAGATTAATAGATTATGTATGTAAAGAACCATAAGGTTTTGCAAATAAATAAATAAATCAGCATAATCATTATACATCAGGCAAATGATTGACTTGTCACGTTCATTTGTTTACATTAAAACATAAGCCTGTGATGTACTGTAATAAATCTATTCTAACTACACCCCTATCCTGCAACTGTTCTGGACTTGGACTTTGCCTGCTATCCTGCACGCTTCAATTTATAAGACTATGAGTGTGAGCAAGAGAGCACACAATCACCATCTTCATGAGACATAGCTCAAGGTGCACTACTACAAACTACACAATACATTATTTGTTTCCCCATTTTGCATTCAACAGGAGCCAAGAGCCATATATATAGTTCCGAGAGATAAAGCCTTTCATAGGCTGAATAACAGACTGACAGGTTTAGTAATACAACCCTATAAAAAATATCAACTTTGTTCTGTGTACTAAACTTGTATGTTTTAGTTAGTGAGTGGAGTTTTGGCAAAGGGTTAAGCTCCACTTTAGATATTCTTAAGTAAGTCTGAGCATAGTAAATTGTTGAAATTTACCTGGCATTTTTATGATGATCAATTTGGTTTTGAAGAAGAATGTTTGTCTTATGAGAGTGAAATGCAAACCCTCCAACCACGGCTCTGTTTAGCGCTTCATCACCTACTAGCCGTACTTCAGCCTGCAACACAATTCAAAGTTATTAAAAATCATTTAAGAGAACTATAATATTTTGATAAGCTTGTACATGAGCTTTACAAATGGTCAGCTGCCTTGGTATAATACTTATCTACAGTATGTATATCCAAGCCCCAAGGTACTACTTACATGATTTACATATAGTAGGATTTCGAAGATAACTCACTGAATTTGAGTATGGCAGTGGATCCCTTCCACTGCCATACTGAGAGAAAACTCAGACCCAAAGGACAAGGTGTAACATGTTACAAATACTATTTAATAAATCTGGCTTACAAAAATACCTAATCATAGAGCTTGCTTAGCTATTTCTCGTAAATTATTTGCTGTGTAAACATGTTGCTTACATATTTGCAGCAGCTGTTTTTAATATGACAAAAAGCCAAAACTCAGTCAAGTTGGAAAACTTAGCCACTTACGCTGTTATTGCTGGCCAAATACAACAAGGTAGGTATCGAAGAGTGGAGCAAATTAGCATAGTGCCGCGCGTAGCTTGGTCGACTACCTAGAGCGCCCAGACACCTTCCCAGCGTCCCGGCAGCAGTTTGTAGCTCATGGGATCTGGAACCAACACGAAAACACAGCCTACCATGCAAATAAGCACTCTTGGTACACTACTGTGCGTTAACTCACTTTGCCGTCCCTTCGTTTACTTTCAAGAACTCCAAAGCCTTCTCAGCCTTGTCTAATACGTTCATTATGGCGGAAGTCAACTTCGTTGAATAATAAAACTATATTTATTATTTTCCATTGAGAAAAACGCAAACAAACAAACGAAAATAATAGGAAAATCGATTTTTCCGTTCTAAATTTTTTTATCTATCACCTTGATTTAGGGATGTTTTAAAATTAATCGATTATTAAATAAATCGATTACTTTTAGAAAAAAAAAAACGATTTTTTTATTAATCGATTATTATATATCAAAAAACCGATTACTACAAATCGATTTATTTATTTTGGTTTCAATTTTTTTTTACTGGTATTAAAAATATTAAGGAAACATCGCTACCAAATTCATGGGTGTTCAGTGTAATTCACAAGTGTAAATACAAAGACAGATTTTAGAATAATAAGCTTGTAACTTGTAATATATAGTACTTTTGCTTAATCAGAAATACAGGCATACTTCATAAAACGCCTACACGAGCGCGGTGAGCGCAATAAATCAGAGCGTTATGACTGTAGAAATAAATGCCACTATAATAGGAGAGCTAGGGGTCTAGCAAGGATACCAACCACTAACGCTAACGCCAAACGCTAACTCCAAAATGTACTGAAATGACATTTCGGAAATCACCAATTTTTCCGCAATACATTTTTGGAGTTAGCATATGGTGATAGCATTAGCGTTTGTGATCTTTACTACACCCCCTGGTAGTGTAGCAAATATTCCTTTCCATTAGCGTTAACGCCAAACGACAGCCCCAAAATCTATGGAAAATGACATTAGATTTGACATTAGCTGCGGAAAAGTTTTCCGCAGGAGCTGTCATTCCCACAGATTTTGAGTTATTGTTTGGCATAAATGCTAATTAATGGAAAGGGATCTTTGCTAGACCCCCATGGGTATAAACTTGAAAAGCGCGAGCGGAGCAAGCGTGAGTAGTGTGGTAGTAATTTTCACTTTACACAAAAACTTCAAATGAAATAAGCAAAGTTAGCACGAAAATTGCTTTGAACGATCCAAATGAAGAAACTTTAATGTAAATTAAAGCAGTGTTGCAGCCGTGGAAATCAAATGATTGTGCCTAAAATTTTTAAGTAGAATTACTATTATTCGAATTGATTATATTATAAATGAAATAAAATAAAGCAGGTTTATAAACAAAAACTCAAAGGGTAAAGCAAACCCAATGGACAACACAAATGGGTCAAAATATCACTATCAAATACATCTTATATCGGAGCGTAGATCATATACATTACATTAGTTTTTATTTTGCTTCATATCTATCGTGGATACACGCAGTATTTCCGAAGTTATAAGGACAAGAAGTTTAAGCCTTTTTTTTTTAATTTCCGTGATTTGCCGCGCTCATTATGACGTCACGCCCGCGCTCAGTCTGGTAACCCGTAGCGTGCTATTCGTGCAAACGAGTGCTCCTGCCGAAAGGCAACGGGGTCTTCTGCCCGCGTTTTTAAAAACCTTTGGGCGGAAATATGCACTTTGATCGTAAATATCGCAGCCATTTTTTAAGATATAAAAATGTAAAACACAGTTTTTCTCGTAATTTTTTGTAGATTTATTTGGCATGTATATTAAAAAACGCTTGTCAGGTCCATTACTAACGCCCCGTTGTCAGTCTGTCACCGGGCTGTATTTCATGAACCGTGATAGTAAGACAGTTGAAATTTTCACAGATGATGTATTTCTGTTACCGCTATAAAACAAATACTAAAAACCAGAATAAATTGCAAATTTGCGCTTGCATTTCGCCAATTTTTGATATAATTGTAGTATTATATAATAGACTTTTTTAAATAAAAGATAGTTTTTTTTTGCTAAAAATCGATTATTGGATAATGAGGCGTTTTATTAAAAAAAAGGCTGTAATTTTATAAAGATCCGATAGATGGCGTTAAATGGAGGTTTTAGGTTCTGTCATTGTATCGAGTTTAGTATTCTATCCTTATTTTGTGAAAGGCATATACTCTCATAGCTTTCTATCGACAAACTGACAACGTACAATGTAATCCACTATTTATCACCATTATTTACTTATTTATTTATTTATTGTTTTGTGCAAAAAAATAATCGATTACTGAAAAATCGGTTTTTCCTCTTTTATGTCACATCCCTACCTTGACGTACCTTGATGACATGACATTGACAAAGACAAGACAACACATTGACATTAGTTCAAATACAAAGGCCACAGTGCCTGTGGAATATAACCACAGACTAGAGGAAAAAATACAAAAATACGAACTTTGGGTCTAGCAATGATCCCAATCGCTAACGCTAACGCCTCACGCTAACTCCAAAACTGTATTGAAATGACATTCGCTGCAGAAAAGTTAGCGATTTCCGAAATGTCATCCCTTGGAAAAGATACGTTCAAAAACGGCAAAAAAACCGAAAGCAAACAGCTGATGATAACAAAACGTCAAAAATATTACGACGAACGAAAACAAGACGAAATTCACGAATTTGTCGCAGAATATCATAAAAGTCGTGTTGTGCTTGCCATTGTGAACAACAGTAGGTAAAAGCCGTTAAAGTGATGTCCGTCGGTAGTACAGACGTAGTAGATATAATGTATGGCCTGAAAACCGTTCTAACCAAGATCGAAGCCGCTGTGGTTAGAAGAAGTAAGGTAATCTAAGTACCTACTTATTGTTTTATTGAATACTGATTAATCTATATAGGTACCTACATGGAGCTAATAAAAAAGATCTTTTTTTATTTCATCCATGGGTACCTACTTATTAAGTAATTTTCCTTTACATAAGTAGCTATAACTTACGAAAAAATTAATCAATCTTCAATTAGAGAAGATAGGAATGTACAGGATGGTTACAGGCCAGTACCTACCTAACCTTATTTCAATTTCAATGGTTTATTTATATGCATTCCACAATATTGTTTACACATGTTCGTTTAGATATTTACAGCTTATCATGGACCTGCGAAATTAGCTGAGAGGAGAATAGATAATTATTATTAGTTAGTCAACTACAACATGCACCTAAAAATATTACATCATTATCTATTCATACATAATTTTCTCTATACTTTTACTAAGATCACGTTGTTTGTATTACTAATTATTAATTTTAGGATTTGCCCCAAATCAATCCAAGGCTGGTAGCAGTATCGAAAATAAAACCCCCAGAGCTGATAGTAGAAGCATATGAAGCAGGCCAGAAGGATTTTGGAGAAAACTATGTTAATGAACTCGCTGACAAAGCCAATCATCCTTTGATACTTGAAAAATGCAAAGAAATCAGATGGCATTTCATTGGACATCTGCAAACAAACAAAATTAACAAGCTTCTTGGCTGTCCAGGCTTGTACATTGTTCAGACAGTTGATTCGGAGAAATTGGCTGATAACTTACACAAGCAATGGGTGAAAAATAGGAATGGTAATGTAAGGCTGAAAATTATGGTGCAAATAAATACTAGCGGTGAAGAAGGTTTGTTACTTGCAATACTATCCAGAGCCTGTACAATATAACGGTGTATTGTTATAACCGGTAAATTATGTTTTACTTTTTTATTTTACAGTAAAGAACGGAATAGAACCAGCTGAAGCACCAAAATTAGTAGAACATGTACTTAAATTGTGTCCACACTTGGATTTTCAAGGTCTAATGACTATCGGACAATATGACTATGACGTGTCGCAGGGACCAAATCCAGACTTTGAAACACTAAGCAAGTGTAGACAAATTGTGTGCGAGAAGCTGAAGCTTGATATCAATAATGTGGAACTGTCTATGGGAATGTCAACAGATTACGAACATGCAGTAAGTTTATATTATAAACAACAAAATTAATTTTTCTTAATATCATTGACCCTTACTGGGAGCCACCTTTCTTTACAGTGAGACAGTGTTTTCTCCACTTGTAACCTACCAATGGATTAAGAGGAATTCCTGTTAATACCTACTTGCAGAACATCTATTCACTACTAGTTGACCTGTCCCAGCTTCACATGGGTTAATTAGTTTTACAGCTAACCCTGTTTATAGGTAAGAGAGAAGCAAAAGAGTAAAATATAGGGAGAAAGGATGAATAGATGGGATGGCCATAGAATGGAGGCATGAATATCCTGCCTTCCTTCTCAGTCCCATCCATATTTTTATCCCCTATATTTTTCCATTTCCCTTCTATCTTCTCTTCGTCAGAATGTGTATAAACAAATAGGTAAATAAATAAAAAAAAAACAAACAATAAATTCTTGCATATAAATGACATACTTATTGGTTAGTGCAATCCGCACTTGGCCGTTTTAGAAAACAAAAAGTATCCTAAATGTTATTCTGGAAAACTAGCTATCACCTTAACAGCAAATTTCAGCAAAATCCGCCCAGTAGTTCCAGCGTGAAGGGTCAAAGGGTATCTTCTATTTTTATATAGATTAAGAAGTGTACTTAAATTTGTCAAAATGTTCATTAAGTATTCAAATATATGATATTAAGTTATGTATATTGCATATTTAATGTATTGATACAAACAAATTATAAAATTGTTCTGGTTTTGCCATTTTCAGATTGAACTAGGGGCAACTACAGTGCGTGTCGGGTCCAGCATATTTGGAGCGCGGCCGCTAAAAACGATTAAAAAAGAATAAACTATCTACCTAGTTATGGTTTTTGTTACTAAAACATAGCTTTAGTAGTTTATAGCCATAGGTACTTTAATTAAAATAAGTGGTTTGCAATCCATTCACCAGTATTGATTGGCAGGATTTTAAATTTGCCGCCAATACCTGCCGGATGCCCGCCAGCCAGGGCCAGGCAGGCGCCAGGCAGGCATCAATCAATGCCACTGCCTTATCCGCGAAAATCATCAACGGGCCGTTGACAACGGCACAGGCTAACGTTTTTTTTTTTTTTTTTTTTATTTGTTGGCTCCACACATAGTGTATTTAGCCAGTGTCAAGTATTGTATATTTTCATCGAGTTTTAGAATAGAATATTTTACGTAGTCAAGTCATAGTCATAGTCCAGTCTAAGTCATACTCAAGTAAAGTGGTGGCAACTTTACAAGAAGTTTCTATGGAATTTTGGAAGCAACACGAAAAATCACGTTTCACCACATCATAAATCACTTGACCACACTCATGCTCGTAATTCAGCACTTAATGCGTAAAACGCCACCAATTTTATACATTAACACTGAAAAAAGCACAAGTTTTGAGAAATAGTACAATGCAACGACGTGAACTTTTTCACGTTCCCGCCAAAACTCCCAGGCTAACGTTGCGAGTGTAATTTTTTTCTCTCACTCTGTGGTTACGAGTTACGGTATAATATATATTTTTTTTTTCTTATATTTTGGCTCCACACGTAGTGTATTTAGCCAGTGTCAAGTATAGTTATTTTTCATCGTTAAAGAAAACGCAACGCGTTATATCACGTGAAGTCAAGTCATAGTCCAGTCTAAGTCAGGTAGTCTTAGTCCAGAATAAGTCATGCTCCAGTAAAGTGGTGGCAACTGTACTAGAAGCTTCTATGGAATTTTGGAAGCAACACGAAAACTCACGTTTCACCACAATCACTTGCCCACACTCATGCTCATAAGTCAGCACTTAATGCGTAAAACGCCACCAATTTTAAACATTAACACTGGAAAAAGCACAAGTTTTGAAAAATAATACAATGCAACGACGTGAAATTTTCCGCGTTCCCGCCAAAACTCCGGTATAATATTGTCTGTGGCGGGGTCAGTTTGACACAGGTTTGACATTTCTTGGGTTCCATTTCCATTTGCCACTAGTGTGACCATTTTTGACAGAGTACTGCTATTATGGCAGATTTGGGAGTTTTAATAGCTTGAAGTAAAAATCTGAGATATTATAATAAAATATAACTAATATATCTATATATAGATAATACGTAACTTTTCTTTATTATGCGTCTGTCATTAATGAAAAGAAGGTAATGTAAATCTTACGTAGTAAATTATGTACTCTTTGATGTAAATAGAGCTGTCATGGGAAATGGGCACAGAGAAGGAAATGGGAATAGCAGGAAAATTATTGTTCGGAATGTTTTAGTTTTAATATTGAGAAGAATAATATATTTATTTGTACAATGGAGCAAGGCGATTTTATTCCTTAGGGAATGATATCTCGGAAGACTTTACATTACTATGTAAAAACTACTACATATCTTATTTCATTATAACGATATTTTGCCATTTGAAGCTTAGGCTAATATTTTAGGCTACTACTAGGCGATATTAGTCCCGTCGTCGTTGGCCAATGGCCACACTGTCTGTGGTATTGTCACCATTCTCTGTGTTTGTCACTGTGACAGTTAATTTCCGAACATAGAGTAACTTTTTATGTCGAACGTTTCTGTCGACGCATGTGTTTTTGTGTTTTGGTTTTCTCGTTTCTCATTATTTTTTATTTTAGAAGTAGACTAAAGATGAAGATAATTATTTTTGTGTTTATCTTTAGAATAATGTGATATTCACGCTGAGCCACATACATTTTTTGGAAGTAAGGTGACGAAGTGTTCTACATTGTAGTGTTAGTTAGTTGGTTCAAGTTTTTGTGTCAATAAGCAAGTCTTCCCCAAGTTGTTCGAAAGTTTTACAACAAGGCCGTGTAAATCAGGTAAGGATAAGGATATAAATTTGTTTAAAGGTTTAATAATAATTTAACTTGATAGCCTTCATGAATGCGGAATATCGTGTTTGTTGGTTTATTTTTGACACACAACGGCGCAACGGTATCAATCAAAGCTGCCTTACAAAGCTTGAATGTTCAGTTCATGTTCATTTGAATAATTTTCTGGGCCTTCAAACATATCTGTATTAACTTAGACAATAGGCAAGAACCTATTTGGGTCAGACAATACGAAACTGGGCACTATGACAATCAGGACTTTGAATAAAATCTATAACACCCGCTGTTCACCTAACACTCCTCCTCGCTTTGCTCGTCTCACCGATATTATGACTTCCAAGTCCAAAATGCCTAGATTATGAAGTATAGTTTTGACCCTCTAGCTCAGAAGTCATATAACTTTTTAATTGGTGACCCATACAAAATCTTCTTACACTCCCTATCAAATGGCACCATATAAAGACACACTAAGATGAAAATTTTGATCGAAAAATTTCTGTCATTTTTCCTCAGTGCCTTGTTTGCTACAGTCTACAGTACCATATTTTTTGAGGTTTGGTTGCGATTATTTTCTATAGAACTGTATTTATTTATCTTGTATTTAAATTGCGTTCATCACAAACAGGTTAATGAACTGCATTACATGTTATATTAAATTCAAAGCTCCACAATATGCTCTAATTTCACCTTAAGGCGCTGAATGCTCCCAAATCGACTATTTTGAACGTGATTATCTCAAAACGTATACCATATACAGGATTAAAAAAAATGCACATTAATACTGGTCATATCTTCTTTCCATCTGCTGAAACCGAAACACAGTTACGAAAAGTTATCTCGATAGCAAAAAAAATCTAAAAAATCATTCAAACGTCCTAAAATGTTACATTGAAATAAGACACCCCATTGAAATAAATCATAGTGATAAGCTATGTTTCAATGCATCCGTCTATAAGCTTATTTTTTTATAACAATAAGTATTTCTGTTATAACTAATTATTTGTACCAAAAAATGGAAAAGTCGAAGTGCAACGCAACATAATCGCCATATTTTTGCTATGCATTAAGCGACCCTATGAGGCACAAAATAATTTTCAAGTTAGTCTGCTGTAATAAACGCTCGCATCGGGTCCTGTCAGGGTGGGTCTTAACATAGGGATTTAATTTTAGTGTAAATTTTAGTTTTTTTAATATAATGTTTTGAGTATGAATACTCACAATTTATTTATACACATAAAAAATGACCCAGTCAAATACGCCATTCACACCATTTTGCTGATGTGCTAATTGACCTCTAAGCAAAAGCACAATAGACTTTCATCATACTTACGCCTCTTACCTCTGGCAGGTCATTTGCTGCTGTTAATTATGATTGTACAGTGTGCATTATCTATAAAATAACTTTATTACTGATTCTAAAAATATGCAGCCTCAGTTTATAGCTTTTATGTTTAATAAAACAATTAAATTATCTTTTCTAAGAACACGTTTATTGTGCTAAGGAGCAAAACAACCGATTAAACAAATGACAATCAATTAACAATAGATCACAAGAAAGAATAATAAAACAATATAATATAGACAGCCTCCGTGGTGTGGTGGTTGAGCAAGTCGGCTCATAACCCGGAGGTGGCGGGTTCGATTCCCGCAACAGCAGAGACCAGCAACATCACAGTCAACTTCTTTCTTGGTTCCTTTTTTGGCAAGAAGATCTGCTCTAAGGATGCCTGGGCATGAGCCATGGCTCTTCGTCCATCTTACTATTGTTCTGCATATGTGAGACAATTTTTGCAGAGTTGCGTGGCACTCGGCTAGAACTCTGGACCTGGTTGTGGGTCTTCTGAGTGTAAGACTGTTGCCGCGCTATCAGTGGTAAAGACGAGAATTCCCCTCTCATCAGATCGTTGTGGTACAGTTAGTGCATCCGATGAAAGGAGTGCTCTAGCCGCCATTAACAGTCCCATGTTCTCAGCTTGGAACGCTGAGGTGTTCTTGTGCAGGGCTATGGAGTCCGCGATCCCAAGTTCCGGCGAATGATAGCCGCAACCTGTCCCTGTCTTATTTTTTGCACCGTCTGTGTACATGTTCCAAGAAGGTGAGGTACCTTCCAGAGCACCCTCCTCCGTAACCAGCTCATACCTCTTACCGTTATCAGTACTCTGCTTTGCTTCTGGGATAATTTTTACCGCTCTCTCTAAAATCCTGCTATGAGTAGTGAGAGGTGAGTTGCCTTTCCACTGGTTTGTTGATTTTATTCTGAGAGCCGATTCTGCCATTGCTTCCTGCTGTATATGCAGGTGCAAGGGAGTCAGACCCAGAATAACGTCCAAAGCCGCAGAGGGCGTCGTTTTCGTGCACCCACAGATCAGGGTGCAAGCCAGACTCTGGATTTGTTGTAGTTTAGCGATGGTTGTCACCAGATTTGTGCGAGCCCACCATACTACGCAGCCGTATGTGAGAACCGGTCTCACTATGACTGTGTAAAGCCAGTGGCAAAGCTTTGGTTTTAGACCCCAGTCTTTGCCAACAAAAGCTTACTGTCTAACCAAATACCTAGGTATTTTACTTCCTTACTAAGGGTCAACTGTATATCAAACAAAGACGGAAGTTTTAGGGCGTTTGAATGATTTTTTATGGGTCACTTCACGATTTTTTTCTATCAAGAAATCTTTTCGTAATCGCGTTTTGATTTCGGCAGATTGAAAGTAGATATGACCAGTATTAACATGCATTTTTTCAATCCCGTAACTGGAATACACTTTGAGAAAATTACGTTCAAAATAGTCGATTTGGGAGCATTCAGCGCCTTAAGCGCCTTTCCTCCCGCCCGGTGACGCTGTAAAGTTCGGTAGAGACCAACAGCATTAGCGAGATCCCATCTCATCCCTTTTTTTTCCTATTTTCAGATTCTCATAGCGGGACCACAGAGCTTTGTTTGTTTTTTGTTTACTATGTCGATACTTATTACGTAAATTAACCCCAGTAATGAAATAAAGCCAATCCAAATATGAAAATTCCCACAATAAAGTGGAACAATCATCCCATTATGGCGTGGTTTTAATTTCTTTTGACGCGCAATTTTATATGGGCGTTTCACTTTCCACTTTCTAGCACTTGCGAGCCTCGCGACGCGTGTAGGGCAGAATTTGTAATTGATATGGTAAAGCGTCAAGCTGTAAATCCAGCTGTATTGGCAACAAGATCAACCCCTTATAAGTTCTGGTCCCCTGGTACTTTGAAATCACAAATACACCTAAATGATATAGTATTTTTTAGGGTTCCGTATCCAAAGGGTAAAGTGAACCCTATTACTAAGGCCCCGAGGTCCGTCTGTCTGTCTGTCACCAGGCTGTATCTCATGAACCATGATAGACAGTTGGAATTTTCACAGATGGTGTGTTTCTGTTGCTGCTATAATAACAATACTAAAAACCCGAATAAAAAAAATATTTAATTTCCCACACAACATGGAACAACAACAAATGTGTTTTTTGCTCGTTTTAAAAGATAACGGTGCGGAGCCCTTCGTGCGCGAGTCTGAATTGCACTTGGCCGGTTATTTGGTTTTACGTGGGTGCGGGTTGAATACGAATTTCTAAAACTTGACACTCTCCTCACTGCAGTTCCTAATCCTTACAGAAAACCAATGAAAGTCCCTTCAAAGTTCAAGCATCCTTTTCGATCATATCCAGCGATACAGATGTCAGTAATAAGACCTAATAACTAGCATTTTTGGCATCTTTCCCACTCGGTTAACAAATTAGCGCTTGCGTCCGGTCTCACGCTGCCGGCAGCATGCTTTGCTGGGTCATTTCTTACGCAACTTCATCGTAAAAATTATCGCCTTGCCGGTAAACTTACCTACATAAAATTAATGAAAGAAGTGAGTCTGTTTACTTGGTGCTTTCTAACCATTTTCTATAACAGTACCTCTACAGGTTACGTCTGAGCATCTAAGCGTTTCGTATATCTAAGCGTTTCGTATCAAACTTTAGTGCGAACAGCAAATGAGTGGAATACCTTGCCGTCGTCCTTGTTTCCAGATAACTATAACCTGGGTATCTTCAAGTCAAGAGTGAAAAGGTATCTTCTAGGCAAGCATGGACCACCGCAGGTCGCGGCATCACTGAGACAGTGGTCAAAAATGCTATGTCTATAAATTATAAAAAAAGGTAATAAGTCTGCGCCAAACTCAATCTCAGCTGTAAAGTGCGCTGCAAGGGCCTCTCACGCCTGTCCTAATTCAACTCGATCAAAACTAAACCCTGATTTACAATTCTTGCGAAAAATAACCAAAACTTGGCTCAATTTCACTCGTCACCATTGTGACGTGGATCATGATTATGACATCGGAACAAGAAAATGAGTGAGCCAACAATGTCTCAGAAGCGTCAAGTGTGACCGATCGTGGACAATGTGATAGCTTGAATAATTAATTGATCAAATACCAACTTTACTAGGAGAAAATAAAGTAGAAAATCGAGGCTCACATCTAAGACAAATAGTAGTAGGATTTGTGCTTGGATTGATTAAAACAATATCTTTTACCGCCTTTTTAATGATCATGCAACTACACTAACACCTATTTTTGTTTTTTTTTTTTTATGGGAATGAATGACGTGACGTGCTAGGCGCTCACCTGATGTTAAGCAACACGGCTGCCCCTAACAGATGCAGTGATGCATATTTTGCAAGTTTTTAAATAAAGTTCTTTTCTATTTCGTGCACTTAGGTACCTATGTTTAGGGCCGAAACTACGTAACGCGGGCGCCTCTTAGAGCTTTTGTAAATGCTCTAAGGGGCGCCCGCGTAACGCAGTTTCTGCCCTAATAATGTAGAAGTTAATTATATTCAACGATTGCCGTGCACTGATGGGAGGACAGAAAGAAAATATATTAAAGTAAAACTATAACCACTTTTTCTTAGTTGTGTATTACACATTTATTTATTTATATCATAATATTTAAATTAATCGTTTTACAAGAACTCTTAATTTTTAATAACTACTTTTTTTAAATGCTAAAACGGGTAAACGTTTGACAACATCTCACCTGATGATAAGTGATGCAGTTATCTAATGTCTAAGGTGAACTCATGACTCAGGTAAAGGCACCATCTCAGTCAAATTGAATCCATGATTGAATCATTCTAGCAGCCATGTTAGTACTTCAAATAGAACTTAATATGTAACTATCTACATGTATAATACATATCACCATAACCAATCGATACGTACGGCTATACAAACAAAACAACGGTCAGTTAACTGTCGATCATACCATTGTACTACTTATTAACCGAGTAGTTAACCTGGTCAATAACATGTTATGTAAGCCAGTAGCTAGCTCCTCTACCGCGCCGTGACCGTTGTTCACCGTTTCTCTGTGATTTAGGCGCGATTTTACCATGTAAATAAATTTTGTTCTAAAGTATAGGGCTACTGGTTACTATCGGATACAGCTGACTGACAAATAAAATGACAATTAACAAGACGCCACTTTGATTGTATCCAAAGTTAAGCTTCTTATTCCTTGAAAACTGGTGGTATAAAAGGTTATGTACTCGGCTGTTCTCGGAACGTCATATTTGGAATAAAACTCTACTTTGGTAAAATCGGGCCTTAGGTACCTTCTAATCTCGGGTATAATCGCTATTTCTTGTTTTTCAATACACATTTCCCATTCATACAAAGTAATAATGATTAACTAGCTTCGCCTCTTAGTAGTAGTGAGCAAAATAAGTGTAAGCGTGACTAGCTAGAGCTTTTGAGCGGAC
This sequence comes from Ennomos erosarius, assembly GCA_963580505.1. NCBI lineage: Eukaryota > Metazoa > Arthropoda > Insecta > Lepidoptera > Geometridae > Ennomos > Ennomos erosarius. The sequence goes on from OY757000.1 coordinate 1,694,903, forward strand.
TATATATTATATGTGTGGACGGGGATTATATTCTTCCACCCACTCATAAATGTATAAATAAATGCAAATGTATGTCTTTGCCGACAGCCTTCAAATAACATAGCAATTAATATTAATTGCCTAAAACATATTTATTTAGCCACAAGCTGTTAGCTCCTATTAGAATCGCAGTTAAAAGGCCGTTGTCATAATGAAATGCTATCGTTAAAATAACTAACAATAAACGGGTAATGAATATGTAAGGTCACGTGAAATGTGACGCATTGTTAGTTTGGTAGCAAAACTGTGGCAAAAAGTAGGGACCTTTTGGGATATTTGCAGTATCTGTATATCTGATTAGAACTCCCCGTTAATAGATATATAACCAATCCGTAAGCGAAACTTCACCACAATCGGTTTACACATATTCTTTCATCTACACAAACACAATACAAAATACGCACAAAACAAATACCTTACATCACTGACACTCATCTACACACACTTCCGTACCACAATCAAACTCACTTGCACAGAATACCTATCTCATAAGGAACGTAAGTTGAAATGGCAATGGGCAGGCCACATCGCTCGTAGAACTGACAACCGATGGGGAAGAAAGGTTCTCGAGTGGCGACCACGAACTGGAAGACGCAGCGTAGGCCGGCCCCCCACTGGGTGGACCGACGACCTGGTGAAAGCCGCGGGGAGCCGATGGATGCAGGAGGCGAGCAGCCGCTCTAAGTGGCGCTCTCTGGGGGAGGCTTATGTTCAGCAGTGGACGTCTTCAGGCTGTTAATGATGATGATGATGATGAAGGAACGTAAGAGGCTAGATCCTGCTATACAGGCACGCCTAGTGCGGGATCTAAGGCTCCACAATAATTATGTACCTAATACTTACATAAGTTGTACCTACTTTGTAAAACACTATTCTATATACTTTATCCATACTGTATCTTGTAAGTGTGCCTACTTGTGCTAAATAAATAAAAAAAATTAGGAATAACTTGCGTAGATTTGTTCCGCGAAACTATAATATGCCAATTTTATTCTATCTTGTCACTTTATTATATTAGCTTCAAGTATATGCCTATTCCTATTCTGTAGCTCTTACGAAGAGCTACACGTATGCACAATGCATTCTTATGTCACCGCTATTTTTCCATTTCAAATAAATGTACGTGCTTTAGGTTTTCTATTATAAAGGCGTATGCAAGTGCTTCCGCAATTTTGGCCGCAAAATATGCTATATTATTACCTATATGTCTTATTATCTTAGGACCAGGTCGAACCCTCTATTATAACCCAAAATCTAAGGGGCAATTTTAGGTCTACCAAAGCGCTTCAAATATCTAGATTATAGACTCCAGATTATACCAGTCTGAGTCAACATACTCTCGACTTAGGCCATGTCAGAAACGTCTCAATTTGCACTTGACCGCATTTCATGCCAAGCTGCCGCTCTACTTGACAATTGTCTTGATCAGAGTGATCCAAAAATCACAGGTAAGCCCGTAAGCTTGCATGCAAATGCCTGCGCCGCCTGACCCAGAATTCGTCACGCAAGGTACGATCCGATACAGTCACTAGCTAGTATTATAATTGTTATATCGATTCCGAGAACTTGGCAACGCATTTAAAATGACTCAAGAGGATCTAAATGTATGACGGTGATGTCCATTTGTCTGCCCACTCCAATTTGCCGGATAGCAATTGATCAACGATCGATTTCGTTAGGAACTGCGTCTTGCGCAATGAAATGAGATTCGTCGTGCCAATCTGAGAAATGAACATATTATAAGACCGACAAATAACCAATGTGTTGCTCTTGCTGGCAGCAACCCTATCGCGTAACCGTTCTGAACATGGACTTCGCTTGCCATCCTGCACGCGCCAATTCGACCATTGCCAGTGCGAGCAAGAGCCACCATCTCCATCAGACTTACGCGATAAGCCCTCAGGTCATTGCTAGCAAACTCCAATTTAAAAAGCGGAAGAACTTACATCTAGCAATCTGCGTATGTGATAACGTTGTGGTTCTCAACTCTAGTAATCATAGCAGATTGGACCGTGGCTTGATGAGACCTAAATGTACAATTGTACATCTAAGCAAAGAATACTGCTTAGTATCGTTAATAGTTCAAAAGTCTCCCCAAGTTAAGCTATACAAATTACAATAGTTTCATGCGGCCACTGTCCAAGAAATATGCAAGTCCATACAACATTTGGTAGCATTAATGATCCACCATCAGCCAATAGCAGTGACCTTCTCGTCAGCACTCCATATGTTATTAGCAGATGGATGGCCAGTGGCCAGCCATGCTTGGCGTGCCGTGACGGGCCGGTGGCCGTTATGCGCACTGTCAAGGTTGACAGGATACAGGTTTCGGGGTGCTGTACTGGATACTTGGATAGTTGGGTTGTAAAACGTGCACGTGGGAACATTAATTGATTATGTTAGTTTGTTTTATTAATTGTTTTGACAGCCTCCGTGGTGTGGTGGCTGAGCAAGTCGGCTCATAACCCGGAGGTGGCGGGTTCGATTCCCGCGACAGGACAAGTATTTGTGCCCGAAAAAAAAAGCGCAAATACTTGTTCTCTGTCTGGGTGTTGTGGGACCATGGTCCTCGTAGTTCCTGGGTCATAGTGCAGGGAATCCTAGTTAGGGTCCAGGATCTATGTATGTTATCGTTGGGCGTTATTTATTATTATTATTTATTATAATAAGTGGTGATTTTCGTTCTACATCAGCCAAAATGAATTCGAACTGGACCGGGCACGTAATCCGCATCTCACTATTAGCCTGAAATTTTTAAACATAATAATTTTTTTATAATATATGCATCTTATTGTAAAATAGCTTCAAATGAAAGTAATAGTCATCATTATGAAACATTCAACAAAGAAATCTAACGATGTCATATTTTAAAACCGATCTGACCCGATTTCTTAAGCTGATTGATAGCTCATTCACCTACTAGCGAGTATTAGATAACAACGCAAAAGGTTACAGTCTATTTACTGTAGCAAACGTTCACTAATAATAGGCTCGAAATAATGACTACTTTCGTATGTATAGTACCAGTAACAGTAAAAGAATTACGAAGGTATTCGAAAATCGTCAGTAGAAATAACAACCTTCCGGTGTATTCGAATTCCGAAAATGATATAATTGGGGATCAAACACTTACATCAAGTTATTCGCAACGCTTGAGAGGGCACAAATTGTCCGCCGGTCCTCGCTCTAAACGCACTGGTTGAGATTGTACCTTTTTGTCGTTTTTCACAGCATTTTAGCAATTATACAAGTTTCCACGGCTTTCCTACGGTCTTCTGTTGATGAATTATGCATTGTATTGTTGTGTGTGGCATAAATCATCGGTTGATTATCACACGCAATGCCGACGTGCTAAAGATCTAAATGCCTTGGAAATTGGTTAGGTAGGTATGCCATGCCTTTCCTCGGACGTAATGGCCAGGTAGAGTTTTTGAAATTTCAACTTTATAACAACGGGTGTAAAGATTCCCATAAGAAGTTAAAGTTTTTACCATGACATAGCGATCGTGATATTCGTGCTCAGGGGGTGAAATCGAGATATTTAATTAATGATGCTTCTTATGTTTGTCACGTATTATTCGCACTTTCCACTTCGAAATGTCCAATGAAAAATAACTAGCTATTATTGAATACTAAGGTATTAGCTTAGAATATCAATAGCATTTTTGGCCCTCTCCAGTAAGTTTTTGGTGTGATGGATGACCGTAAACTGGAAGACGCAGCCGTAGGCGGCCTCCACTAGCTGCAGTGCACTGATGACCTGGTTAAAACAGCTGGGAGCCAATGGAAGCAAGAGGCAAGCGGCTGCTCTTATGTGTGGCGTTCTTTGAGGGAAATGCATGTTCAGCAATGGACGTCGAGGTTGATGATGATGTGACTCTCCCTGTGGAAGAAATTCCGCGTACCAGCTGGGTTATCACGTACGGTAGGCAAAATGGTCTTTCACCGTTTTATGTCACTTTCTCCATACTTGCTTGCTTGCAAAGCGGAGTAAAACAGGGCAAGACAATTTTGTCTACTGTCCGTGTTAACCCTGCAACAGTAAGGACGTACATAATTCATTCATTTATTGCTTTTCATATTGTATGGGCTGATGTTGTTATTATATTTATGTCTCGTAGCGCTTTACACCTCCAGTCCATTTAGTTCCCCTTTTTTCCCCTTTTTTTAAGAAGCCAGAAAAAAGAAGGCTATTATTGTAAACATGTGTCTGTCTGTTTTTTGTATTCTGTGTAGATGCGGCTTTTTTTAAAATTCTTTATAGGCAAAGCATTTGACTACTGTCTCACCTGATGGAAAGCGATGACGCAGTCTACGATGGTGCATGCTTGCCTAGAAGGTACCTGTTCACTCTAGACTTGAAAACTCCCAGATCATAGTTAGCTGGAAACAAGGAGGCCGGCAAGGTGTTCCACTCATTGGCTGTTCGCACTATGAAGCACTAATTTGTTGATTTAATAAATTAACCAACCACTTCTTTAAATCAAGTGTTTTCAATAGGTATACATAAAATAACAAACTTCTCATAATGTAGTGGCGTCAACATGATCTATGACCTTGAATATTAATGCAAGGAACTTGTTGGCAAATTCATTGTTTATAGTCGTGTCGTGTCGTGTGTGACATTTACGAAGTTGTTGTGATTCCCTGCTAATTACTAATTGACTGGCCTCACAGCCCAGTAGTAGTACTCTAGTAATATCCTTCTAAACTGTAGTTTCGATTTCCACCCTGTATTTACTAACACATCCCATCAGTTATTTGGTTCCCATAGTAGACGCTGTTTATTATGGGTTTACCTAGATGGCAATGTGTGAAATGTCGATATAATATAATTTATTTATTTAATTTTCACAAACAAAAATCATTCAACTATATTCTATTTCTCTTCTACTCTTCTTTTGCATAAAAAGTTCAAAATTCTGCTTCCTACGTGTTATATTGACTTTCACGTAAAAATGTTGATGCGTTTCTGTGTGAAATTACACAGACATTGCAAGGCTTTCGCGATAGAAACAGATGTAATAATAATATAGTATGGCAGAGCCTATATTTATGACATTTTGTACTTGCAAGCATAACGCAGGCACGTTCCCGAGATCAGCGCTACCCCCATCTTGAAAAATATAATGTTCCCGTGTGAATAACTTAACTGGGGCTAGATGGCGCCACTTGTACAATAACCTCCTGATTCAAAGTCAAACTCAAGATATATTAAAATTCTGAACGCTCATTGGTTGGCTGTTGATCATCGACTATCGGCAACCAATGAACGTATCGTATTGGTACTTAAGTTTAAGTTAATATGAGTTTGACAAATGTTGGAGAAACCGGGGTAAGACAGTTTGTTTTGATTACGTAAAAGTGTGACCAGTGAAAACAATCCAACCTCACTTTCGTTTTATAATTCCTTCAGAACGGATTACTCGCTTATTGTGTCTCGGTTCCGCTGTGGTTTCTTTTTAACATAAATTAGGTAATAAATAATTCGGCGAGCTAAACGCCACGTAAATTCATAAACAAACGCTTTTACTGTTAGTTTGTTGTGAATCTTGTAGATTATTAGCTGTTGTTGTAGAAAACTAATACTAACTAAGTACTTAACTTACGTCAATGTTGTATATTGTAGTATGTAGGAGAAGTTGTAGGTAAAACATATAATTATTTATGTATTAAACTATTAAACTTTGAATATTTCTTCTAAGAGAACGCACCTGTTAGTAGGCAAAAACGATTTTCAAATAAGACGTCTTATACGTTTCGGCTTAGTTTAACCACGGGGTATAAACGAAAAATAATAAGCCCGGACGTGAAATAACTGTAGGTGTTATATTACTTGGGGTTTAACAAATAATACTTAAAAACAACAGAGAATAGAATAGAAAAAGTCTTTATCACGAACATAATTGAAAACTATTATAGACATTAGAGTACCTAGTTATAGTAAGTAGAACATTTTGCGGCCTTATCACTTAAAGTGATCTCTTCCAAGCAACCTTTGGATGAATAGTATCACAGGAATATGGAGTAGTCAGCAGAGCGCAACATAAACAAAAAAAAACTTTAAGCTTAACTAAAATTAGACAAGTAGTCCTCTGTAGGCAATATGTACTCTGTAGAGAATTAAAATAAACACGAGTTTGGTATTAGTAATACCTACTTAATTTATAAAATCATTAATCGATTTTCTTCCATTGTTCCAGATTTATCTTACTAAACACCGTGCGAAGAAAAACCCGAAGCAAACCTGTAACAATCGCATCAGACCTTAAACAATGAGCCATAATAATATACAAAATGGATCCCACCAACTAGAAATTATTTAATAAAAAGCAAATAAAGATAATAAGTGAGCAATGTGACGCAACGCCATCTAGCGAAAAGTGCGCGAACTCGATAGTGAAAGTGGTTTGAATCTCAGTCAAAATGAAGTTGAATATGTTTAAGCGTTCCATGATTTTTGCGACTTTTTTCGGTTCGTGTTTGTGTATTGCGTTAATTGTGGCGTCTTTGGGGACTACTCATTGGATTGATGCAAGGGCTAGGCGGACGTCGAACCCTTTGGAATCCGAGGGAAGGATCAGTTTTGGACTGTTTGAGGGTCATAAGGAGCTCAACTTTGGATATGGGTGGAGGAACCACGATTTTAGTGGTAAGTTTTTAATGGAATTTTCTAGCTAATAAGCTAATTGGTCAAGACACGAGATCATGTACTTAGGATTCATTCATGATGGAAAAAGATTTTTGAAGATTTTTTTGACAGCGATGCGCCTTTATTACTCAAACTTACTACTACACTAAATAGAAATACTACTACAGTGCCTACTACAAATAACATTTGAACTGTAAACTAGCCAAGATGGCCTATAAAAATTGTATTGAGTCGAGATAGATAATTTATTTGTACGGCACGAGAAGAAGAAGAAATAATATTCCATAATGTATTCTGTGTGACCGTTTTACATTAAACATTCCCATATGAACATAAACACAAAACAGATGAGACGAAGTTCTCAGAATCCCAATTCCCATCACATATAGACTAACATTGAATCCATCTCATAACAATAAAATCCATTGCTAAAGAACAACTTAGCATTTGTTCAGGTGATATTGATAACATCTGCGTCTGTAATGCAATACGTGAAGCAATAACCAGTGCAATATCTGATACTAGATTGTTAAACAATGACAGTACTAAGTGAGATGTCAATTATAACTGAATTCGATTTGTTGTTTGTTCTTAATAGGTTTAGAATAGGTTTCTTAATTTCGGTTTGAGTTTCTGATGGTCAATCTTTTTTTTTATAACACGGTCAGATAAACAAGCTGTCGCCCCGCCTGATGGTAAGCAGTTACCGTCGTTTGAAGTGCCCCATGTTGTATGTAGCTCGGCAGGAACACCATGATAATGATTGGAATCATTTTGTGATCCTTCCTACAGGGTACAGAAACAGGTTGATGCTTTCCCTAATTGGCTGCTTTAATTCGCTACTTTCGCTAATTCGACACCTTCCTTGGCCTCTAGACAAAGTCACATTCCATTAGCGATATCGCTAATCGCTAAGTTAATAATGTATGAGAATGACCACGTGACATATCGATAGCCTATGTCATTCCCATACAAGTTTGAAATTAGCGATATCGCTAATGGATGTGACTTTGTCTAGAGGCCCTTAATCGACACTTTCCTTACTGGAGACCGGGAGACTTTCCTATTTTGAAACTTTAGTACATTACACAATTGGAATACGTAGGTCTAGGTAGTAGGTAGTAGGTACTATTATTTATTTATTCGTTGATCTAGGTTTAGGAAAGCGATTAGAAGCGTTCGAATTTTGATAAATTGCCTGCAATTATTTTACGACAACAATCGTGACCGAGACGTTAGCGCGCTCAGTTTTATATTACCACATTTTGATGGCGATCACTCGATCAATCCATCTAAGTATCTAACGATTGCAGCGAATTTTGCTACTGTACTGCAAATTCTTGCATATTTTCAAGTGAATATTTTCAACAGAATAGCGATAATGTAACATTTTATTACATGTTAGTAATATTTAGAGGTCACTTCACTATTTTTTTTTTCTATCGAGAATACTTTTCGTAAACTTTTTTATTTCTGCCGATGGAAAGAAGATAAATGATCAGTACTGTCATGCATTTTTTTTAAAGTGATTGACATTTTGAGACAATAGGCATGACGGCAATTTTTCTTTTTTGGATAAATTAATTATATTCCTCAAAAGATAAACATTTGTGAAAACAAAAATTAAATATCTCAAAAAATTACCTAGTTACAAGCATTTTAAAAACCGGAATAGAAAGAGATAGCTCAAACGGCCAGTGACGTCAGAGCAATGTCGTTTATAGTACCTCATTACTAAGCTGTGGTAGCTTTACATACAATCTCTGTCATGTGACGTCACGAGTGGATTTTTCATAGTAACTGTGGGGGCGCTCTGTTTCGCGAGAAAGGGACAGGAGATGCCTACTGCTTATTTACCGATTTTACTTATTTTTTCAATTATTGCATTCATTTTTAAACTCCTTTATGAAAGTAATATTTACTTGTTCATTTTTAATAATAGTCATCATGCCTATTCAAGTTAGTCGATTTGGGAACAACCGACCTCATGTTCTATCACCATTTACAACCATTTGGTAGCGTTATCTATATAAATCGATATATAGATAAACTTTTTAATGAAACACCACATTTACAGAAAACAATCAATATACACACAAGCTTAAATCTAAGTGTCACAATGGTCGGTCTTATCGCTTAAAGCGATCTCTTCCAGACAACCCAGAAAACAGCGAAAGGAAAAAGAGAAATAAGGACGGTGGCTTTTACTACAGGAGTAATTTATAACATTGTAGATGAAGTACCTAACTTCATATAAGAAGATATCTAGATCGTTCAGAATTTATTTTGAATATTGTAAATTCCAGTGAAAGCGGGCACCCATCCAGCTCGACGATGGGCGTGGTGCGGCACCACAGGGTTGCTGGGAGCGGCGCTTATAGGCGCGGGCGGGGCTTGCGTGCTCGCCGCGCTCGGCTCCGCCGCTCGCTCGCACGTGTCGCCGCGACCGCTGATCGTTACCAACACTATGGCGGGTGAGTTGATAGCTTAGAGCATTTACAAAATGCTCGATGGTTGGTAAACATTCATAGTCCGAACGGCTAAGGAATGTACTGCTCTTCCGCAAAGATCCCGAACGCAAACTTAAAAAATGTATTGTAATTACATTAGAGCTGCGGAAATGTTTCCAGTACATATTGGAGTAAGCGTTTGGCGTTAGCGTTAGCGTTTGGGATGTTCGCTTAGATCCCTTGGGTCTTTTCAAATCAAGAGTGAAATGCATCTCATGAGCAAACACGCTCCACATTAGACAACTTCGTCACTTACCATCTGGTTAGATTTTGCCAAACATATGCCCATTTTAGCACAAAAAGTAATAAGTAATAAGATGCGACGAGATAGTCGTTTGCTGTGCATTTATTATTCAAACTACTACACTAACTAGAACTACTACTACACTACCTACTACAAATAACATTTGAACTGTAAACTAGCCAGGACTAGGTCCAAATGCTCCCACCACCCACTGCCTGCCGGTAGGCAGCGTACCCAACATTGGCATTGCCTCGTTGAATTGCAATGCTGATGCGTTGAGCCAAATAAGTGCCATCATTTTGATCACGCGTCGCACCGACCAGGCGCTCTGATAAACTTTGGAAAACGCGATAAGCTCCCTGTCCCGGACGTTTGCTTGATGTTAAGTGACACGGCTGATACGGCGCTACCGTGCTTCGTGAAGCCGTCTGTCCTGGCTGTTGCCTGCCTTTAAGCCAAGTCGGAAGCTGATCACTTGCCTACACGAGAAGAAGAAGCAGTTAACTTAAAAAGGCTTGTTGATATGATGTGAAGAGATGTGTGTACACTTTCTCCAAACAACATTGGTTTCCAAAAGAATCCTTCTCAATTCCAGTACTCTTCACCCTCGGCGCGATAGCCGTATGGCTGACCGAGTATTTCCTGAGACTGCAGCACAACGTGATGTCTGATGAAGACCTCGCGAATACCTGGTCTTCTGACGGGATGGCCGACCTCGGACTATCTTTCTGGTGAGTTAAAATAAAAACATCACGGTACTTTTATAGTCCACTAGATTTGTTTTATGAGAATGAATGTCGGGACGAGCTAGTCGTTCATCAGTAGTCAGTGTCACTCGTAACTTTAAAATAATAAAGTTTCGCGTTTTGTAGATGAAATGAAATGACTATGAAGGCCTTTGTTCAGTAGTGGACGTCTTGAGGCTGATGATGATGATAATGATGACTTTATGTTATGTATATAGTCAAATACAGAATAATCCAGTAAAACATAGTACAATATACTACTATACAGAACAACCTAACAACTCGGAACAGTTCAAGCCGGAATACTAGTGTAGACAACAACACGGTGCAACACATAACATCCCAGTATAACACTAAATTATGTGAATGAATTACGTGACGATCTAGTCGTTCGCCTGATGTTAAGTGACACGGCCGCCCATAATAGTTGCAGTATCACTCGGAACTGTAAAATAAAGTTTCGCGTGACACTGCACTGCGCACGTCATCCTGAGACATCACACAGTCTAGTAATCAGATTACTACACTGTGTAATCAGGTCATAAAGTCTGATTTGCCCAGTCATTCCACTAGCTACAATGCCCTTCAAACCGGAACACAGTAGTGCTTGCACACTTCTGCTTGGTACAACTAGGGCTTTTTGTAGAGTTCGAGAAACTGATTTTAATAAAATAATTTCTTACATCGTACATTCCAGGCTGGTGGTAGCGGCGTCAATAGCGGCGTTCGTAAACAACGTTTGCGTCTTGGTCGCGATGTCAGACGGCCGAGATGTGGACACCATAGCTCCCGCGCTAGAAGAAAAAGTCAACGGGGCTATCATGTTATATTAAATCCACTATAAAAGTTAAAGGACAAAATAGTATTTTGAAATTAAATGAAAATGTTTAATTTAAACTAAATATAACGAACAACGGACGAATGCGGAAACAAAAATCCTTCAGAAATGAAGTATTGTTAGAAAGATAATGCAGAAAAATAAAGCTTTATTTAGAAGGTACGCGAATATTTCACAGAGGTGCATTGATGAAGTTCGTACTCGTAACTCTATACAAACCGCGTGGTGCAGTTTTCCTGTTTGCATTACCTGCTAGCGTATGATTCTAATCAAAGAGCAAGCAATGACTGATTGATGGTTGTTAATAGCATGATATGTCGCCGGTCGCCAGTCTGCGTCGAGCCTTACATGTGAATAACGGACTTATCGCGATTTTTAGCTACAAAAACGCATTTTGTATTTGTAGTTATCAATGCATTTTGCTGATTTGAGTTCAAATTAAATGCATTTGAATTTGAAAGCACGTACATAATTATAATTATTAATCCTAATAATAGGTAGGTAATTAAAAATTATTATTTATCCTAAATATACAGTTTTAATTTGTATAAAACACTGTTTTAAACTTTAACGGTTGTTTACCGCGTTTTTAATAGTACTTACGGGATATTTACCGTGATTAGAATCATTTTTGAGTTCCCGATATTTCGGCACAGTTACATGCACCATTTTCAACAACAAGGGTTGTCTACCCGTGGTCAAGGGTTGGCTGCTGGGAAGGCCTTGCTGCGAATAGAGCAAGTTAGCGCTCTTTTGTTAACAAAGGTGTTAAAACCTTTGAAGATTTGCGACTTGACGATCTGGACGCAAAACGCCTTGCTCACAAAAATCGCGTCAAGCCCTCCTACGCGTATACTTACAGCAGTGCTCAACTCTACTGCAGTGCATGTGATCGCACATTTGAAACCAAATTTGGTATGGCAAGCCACATTAGGGCTCATGCTAGGAAGTGAATGAAAGGGTCGCCGTTGTAGAAAGCCGACAAGGAGGACATCATTATCACCCGTGAAAATAGTGCATGTAACGTAATGTGTTAATTTGTATAGCTCTGCTGTTAGCTTCCGGCTAACGAGAGCTGTTACGTGCGAAAGCGAGACAGAATTTTATGTAGCCATATCAAATGTTTATGAATGGCTTTCTTTATGCTGACTAACCCTAAACCGTAAATTAATGTACATAAGTTAATTGAAATCGGAAACAAAATGGCCGTATTGTATTATTTAATTGCATGTAATGAAGGCTGAATTGTTAGCATTAAATAAGTGTTTACAGTAATTCTAGATGTAACTTAGTATTAAGCTACTAACTAAACTATTTCGTAGTACCCCAGATAGTATAATACCTACACAATAACTCGGGCGATTTTACGAATTATTTTATTTCGGCATAACGCAAGATTATCAAGTGACATTTATTGCGTGTTGGCGAAGTATTGGGCCAAATGAATACACTGGACACTAACTAGTAACTCTGTAGACATGATCACTACGTTTTTTTCAAGTTATTTTTCTATTCGGGCTATTTTTCGTTTGTACCTGATGAAACCCCATGGTAGTACAGACAAGTTTCTAAAATCTCATATGTATTGCCGTTACCTGTTTGTCCCAGTAGTCCTAAGACAACGTAGACAGAGAAAAAGACAATTTGGACTTATTATACCTGGATTCTCTATCTCGCTCGCGCATTAGGTTAGTTTCGAAAATATTTAATCTTGAATGTATGTACAAAAAATCTGTCTATATATTATATTCATCCAAACAAGTTTTCATACGACAGACAGCCTCCGTGGTGTGGTGGTTGAGCAGGTCGGCTCAAAACCCGGAGGCGATGGGTTCGATTCCCGCGACAGGACAAGTATTTGTGCACAGGAAAAAGCGCAAATACTTGTTCTGTGTCTGGGTGTTGTGGGGCCATGGTCCTCGTAGCTCCTGGTTCCCTAGATGCAGGGAATCCTAATAAGGGTCCAGGATCTATGCATGTGATCGTTGGGCGTTATTTATTTATACACAGAAGGGGGTAGAACAAAAAACACTTTTCGTAAGTAAATTCATGCGTGGGCGAGATAGAAGCCAAATCAGCAACCATAAATGATTGATTTTTCTTTTTTCTATTCCTTTTTTATTAGATGTCAGTAAGGGTTTGACTCCCAATTTTATTATCAAAGTTCTAATATGGTCAACATTATATTTTCTCTGAAGTTAGCTTTTATTACGTTTTTAATAGTACTTATGATCGTTACCGTGATTATAATAGTTCCCGATAATTCGGCACAGTTACATGCACCATGTTCACGGGTAGACTGAAGGTTGGATGTAAAAAAGTCCGAAATGCTAGGAGCAGACATAACGGTCTACCCTCTTTCTCAGTCTTTTACTACGGGTACCTTTGGCATTCGAAATCGATCGTTACTCGCGACAATACACACTCACTGTAACACTGCATACAAGGTGACCTTGAATTGATATGTTATCCCGAAAGGGGATAAATCTACACCCCGAGGTAGACAATGTTTCTTCTACGACTTTACTAAATTAATAGTTTTTCATTGAATAAATGCCGTGTAAAGTTTACGTTCGAAAATAGCCTTAGCACAGCTGGGTGCTTGAACTTCGTCCTTGACCGAGTGCACATAAATGAGTTTAACGACCTGTGTTTAGAAATGAATTTATATTATCTTGTTAACTCTCATAGCGATCGCACGTGCAATTTTGCGAGTGGATTTATTTTTTACTATGGAAGTTTGGAAACACCCAGTTTCAAGTAAGACTCTCACAACTTGTAGGGTATCAAGGTCCCAGTCTCCCCATTTCGGGATAACATATCAATTCAAAGTCACCTTGTTAGTGTTCTCATCACATTTTTGACGCGGATTATTTTTGATACAACCTATTACTGGACTCCACGCACTAGCCATTTGGAATTGTTGGAAACCACAACCTCGATTGATTCCACGGTATAGTACTATTAAAAATGTTAGTGGAGGTTAAGTGTGTTCGCGATTTGCCCCCTTTTTGATTTTGTCCTAGTTGTTGTAGTTCGAAATGAAATGAAATGATTTATTTGTTCGAAACACGGTTAGATAGGTTCATAGGCAGGTTCAACTTTATAATTAAGTTGAAAAGTGAAAAAGCTCAATGTTAACATTTTTTTCTCGGTAGAGGAATCTCGTATTTAATAAACCTCACCACAACAAGACAATTAGTAAACTTTCCGTCCAAAGTTAAATGTAATTTTATATGAGCACGTTTTTATTGTTTATTTAGTTGTGCCATTAGTTTAAGTTACACTTTTGTATTAATTTTTTGTTTAGATTTATGATACTAGTGTAAAAGGGATGTATATTTTTCTATAATAAAATACTAATTGATTTATAAAATGAGTTTTGATTTAATAATAAATTAGTTGTATTTATGATACTCATTTTGGTTTCAAATAAATTAGTTTTTACGCTAAAAGGAAAAGGGTTCGACATCAACATTATACCTCCATGGGGTTCGATGTGGTTTGAATATTTTGACATAATTAATTAGAAAGTATAGGTGTTATAAAACTTATCCACCATAACGAAAGAAGTCTTCCCTATATCAGAAGTGCTTATCTAGTACCTACTTACTCTTGTAGATGTAGCTAGTACGATACAAGTACCTACCTACTATTATTTTGTATTATATTGGTGTTATATTGTATTCTATGTATGTATGTATTTACAAACAAAAAAAAGTATATAAGTATTGTATCAGTTATCTAGTTCCCATAATACAAGCTATGCTTAGTTTGGAGCTAGATGGCGCTGTGTGAAATGTCCACACATATTTATTTATTTATTTATTCTGTATATGTAAACAAAATATAAGTTTGCCAGTACTTCCCCACTGCTTAACTAAATTGCTCACATGCGAATTTAAATGAACTCTATTAGAATAAAAAATACAGAAGCCGCAAAATACCAGGGGGTCTAGCAATGATACCAATCACTAACGCTAACGCCTCACGCTAACTCCAAAATGTACTGAAATGACATTTCTGAAATCGCTTTTTTTCCCCCAGCGAATGTCATTTCGATACATTTTTGGAGTTAGCGTGAGGCGTTAGCGTTAGTGGTTGGTATCATTGCTAGACCCCCAGTACCTACTTTTATTTTGTTCTGTGGCCATGAACCTTGCATGGTACTTAGGTTCCTACCTATTATTATACCTGTTCGTTATTTCATTTATGCCCCATTTTGGGCGCCATATTTCTATTATGCATAAATGTGGCGCCCAAAATGAGACCTATCTACCTACGTTCTTATTTGTTAGGACAACCTTATTTCTGATGCAACCGATACCTTCAAGTTTACCGACATTAACCTTACGATCCCAAGGAATATTACGCTTCTTTATGAAACTCTAAAAGCGCTATGAGTACCTTATACCCTCGAGGCATGCAAGGCATGTATTTTAAAGTGTGTCTAAAAATAGCAAAGAACTAGCGAGGCTTGAACGCGTGCTTTCCAACTCATCGGAGCTACTGGGAGTGGATATGCGACGATAGCTTAGGCATCTAGATTTCGGACCACGATTGCTGAACCAATTTGGATGAAATTTTGGCACAAAGATTTTTTACAGCAGGAGGATCAACATAGGAGTTATTTTCTGGAAAATAAAGTTCAAGATGCGTGTTAAATCCAGTGTTGTACATAGAACTATGGTAATTAAAAAATGAAAACTTACGGTTTTAGTACTTTTAGCTTTTATTAAAAAAAGCTTTGGCATTTTATGTTTTTCTTTTATCTCTTTTTTTGCTCTATTATTTTCAGCAGGAACTTACCTTTTCAATTTTATTGTCGTCGATTGAAAAGTAGGTACCTACAGGTAGGCAGGTATCTAAGTAGGTATCTATCCGACATCCTTTCATCTCGGTATCATTCTCCATTCATTAGTTTCCATTCAGACCTGGTGAAAGGGTCCGAAGAAGGAGAAAATCTGACTGGGCGGCGTATTTAGTTACGCTACTATATGTTCTGTGTCTGGGCGTTGTGGGACCATGGTCCTTGTAGTTCCTGGGTCCCTAGATACAGGCAATCCTAGTTAGGGTCCAGAATCTGTATGTGATCGTTAGGCGTTATTTATTTATTTTAACTAAGTAAAGTAGGTATTCGTATTTACCTAAGTAGTTGAGTACCTACGTACCTACTTAGGCAAGTTTTGTAACACAGAAATACTTACCTACTTAGTGATGTAACAACAATATTTTAAAAAATACAGTGTTTTCTTCTATTGAACGCCATTCCCTTTTCTTTCCCTATTACCTACCTCTAGTTTCAGGCTCCATTATACTGTGAGCTCATAGCGCGATTCAAAACAGAGCCATAGGATCGCTTGTCAAAATCTTCATACTTATCTACAAAAAAAAACAATACAATCCATTATAGGCTTCAATCAAACATAGTATATTTGATTGAAGATTATAGGCTCTGTTACGAGCGTGCGCAAAGAGCTCAAAGTGCGGCCCCAGCTGGGTTAGCACGGAAGGTAGACAAAATTGTCTTTCCCCGTTTTATGTCAATTTCTTCATACAATTTACTGTCAAGTGGAATAAAACAGGAGGAAGACAAGTTTGTCTACCGTCCGTGCTAACCCGGTTGACAATCTAGGTGTTGACAATCCGGAAGAATTTTATCAATAACCTAATGAAAGGTTGTAATAAAATTATTATTATTATAAAGTAAAAAGTAGCTTAACGAAATACGCGACCGGACGGATGAAAACAGGGGAGCTGCGACGATAAACATTACAATAAGGCGCGGACAGAAGGGTCGGCTCGCCGTGACTTGAAACGGTAATTATTTGAAACTGGTGATACCTCCGGTCAGTAAAAAGTAAGTAGATAATAGATAAACTCTTTATTGAAACACCACATTTACAGAAACACGCACAAGCTTAAAACTAAAGTGTCACAACAGGCGGTCTTATCGCTTAAAGCGATAATATTATGGGTTTGATTTTTGTATGATAATTTCTTGATATTGTCGCGAAACAATTAGATAGGTAGGTACCTAGATATATATCTAAGTATCATTTCACCATATCTTCAATAATTCATTCTCGAGCTGTGACTTATCACGACATTATAAATTAGCTGTAGCTGATTAAGTAAGTAGTACCTAAGGTATACCTACCTGATCGAAGAGCCTATATAAGCGCTTAAACTACTAAGGTACATTTGTAACCTACTGGTTTGACCTTTATCAAAAAACAGGATCGGTAAACCAACCGATCAAGACGAAGAAAAATACCTATAGGCACACCTACATAGGTTGAATAAAATAGTCTGTACGAAGTTGAATAGAAACTTTGACAATGGATCTAAATAACAAGGTGGGAATCAAACCGTACCTAAGTGAAAACAGGCGAATTTGGCCATAAACGTTACAATAAGGCCGGGTACCTACAGACGGGACGATCGGTGCCGTGACTTGAACCTTAATACTCGCTTTGTATATACCCTCGCGTTTAGGGTATTCAGTCTTACGAGTTACGAGACGAGATAGAGATCGGGAACATTTTATTGTCGACTAGCTACTGCCCGCGGCGTTGCCACGCCTGGACTACGTTACTTTTCAGGTTTCGGTTTGGGTAATGGCTTTATTTTTAAAAACTGATTTTCTATCAGCCACACTGAGTTTTCTGCTCGTATAATCACTTCCACGAAGTAAAAATGACATGTCTTAATCATGGATGAAATAATTAATTATAATATTTCCCAAAACAGCGTAGGTACGCTAATTATTATTTTTGATATTCCTGGACCAATTTTGATGAAATCTCCACTCATGGCTACTTAACTATAGAAAAAATTTCGATGATATTTCAATAAGTATCATCGAACTCATGATTAATTAAAACCTATATTATATTAAAATCTAGGCTTTCAAAACATTTTTACAATAGGGCAAAGTCTGGGGGTCTAGCAAAGATACCAACCGCTAACGCTAACGCCAAACGCTAACTCCAAAATGTACTGAAATGACGTTTTGGAAATCGCTAACTTTTCCGTAGCGAATGTCATTTCGATACATTTTTGGAGTTAGTGTGAGGCGTTAGCGTTAGTGATTGTGATCTTTGCTAGACCCCCAGGGCATTTTACATAACATGTTTCGTACACAGATTAGAAAAAAAAATCTACTTCCATCATTCCAAAGAGTATTATTATACTTCTGTATCATTCAAAGAGTATTTAATTTATACGTAACGTAAGAGTAGCATTGGCCCACTGCATTAGCCTATGGTGGTAATAGTATGCATTGGCCCTCAGACCTGTGGGCCAAACATAAACGTCATGTAATGCCAAAAATAGGCGTAGCAAGGGTCAAGATTATACTCCCAAGGGTACAGCTCTAACTATCACGGTTCATGAGATACATCCTGGTGACAAACGGACAGACAGCCTGACAGACGTCGTCAGTCCGTTTTGGGTACGGAACCCTATTACTAAGGCTTCGCTGTCCGTCTGTCCGTCTGTCACCATCAGGCTGTATCTCATGAACCGTGATAGTTAGCTGAAATCTTCACAGATGATAAATATATTTTTGTTGCCGCTATTACAAAAATACAGAATAAAATAAGTATTTAACCCCTTAAATACTTTTTTATTCTGTATTTTAGTATTTTTTCTCTCTCATACATCAAACGTTTTTTTGCTAGTTTTTATAGATAATGATACGGAACCCTTCGTGCGCGACCCAACTCGCACTTGGCCGGTTATTTCTCTAATCTGCGGGCACTAAGTATAATTAACATGTTTGTATCTTGAATGCAACGATTCATACTACTTACATATTATTTGATGGTATATCTATTTTACTCCAAAAACCCCAAACAACCTGCAAGGGCTTAAATAGAAAAACTAATAATGGTTAATCAAATCTAATAAATTGTAAAATTTCACTGTTTAATGCATATTTACTACCGAAATTAACTCCTATTACTCTTTGTTCATGGCCTTACACACGTTTTTTTTTCTTTAATCTGTGCCTCCAGATGGACTTTACGTGAAACATGTGAAATATTCAATAACAACACGACGAAAAATTACTATACTTAAAACTGGCTAAATACACTATGTGTGGAGCCATAATACAACATAAAAAATTACTGTGACACAAACTAACCGTCAGTAGCAAAAAAAAATTCACCATGAAGCGGCCATGTTGTATAAAATTCCGTCCGGTTTCGTAATGATATTTAATAATTTTGACCAATTTTTTTTAATGATATTTGTATTTTAATATATCCTATGTTGTGCGCTGGTTATTTCTAAGCATATTAGTGCAACCGGCATGAAAATCAGTTCAGTATCTAGGGATTTGTTCAATAACAAACAAACAAACAAACAAACAAACAAACAGCTACAAATTATTGTCCCTAGATGGCGTTAAATACGATAAATTAGAAAATGTATGGAGAAGGGCAAAAAGCCTTGTAGTCCTGCATCGCGATTACGATATTTTTTGAACAATAGAACCTATGGGATAAATTAGATTTGACATCATTATGTGTGTGTTCCGTAGCGCATCAGAATAATACATTTATTATATGTATAGGGAATAGGGATAGGGACTAAATAAAATTCTTTAAGGATGGTATTATCATCGTCATCAGCCTAAAGACGCCCACTGCTGAACATATGTCTCCCCCAAGGAGCGCTACTTTGAGCAGCTGCTAGCCTTCTGCATCCAACATCCAACGGCTCCCCGCGGTTTCTACCAGATCGTCGGTCCACCTAGTGGTAAGCGGCCTGCGCTGCGTCTTCCGATTCATGGTCACCTATCGAGAACCATTCTTACCCATTAGTGACAGTTCTACGAGCGATTTGTTTCTTCAACTAAACTCCAACTGTTATGCAACTTCTTTCTTTTATTTTGGATCGTGCATAAAAAGTGAAATGTCAACTTAGGAATAGGTAGGTACATAGGTTTTGAATAAAAGTTACTCAATAGTTGGGTAGTAGAGATCGCTTTTAAGGCCGCCGATTGTAATACCTACTATAAGCTGTTATTTATTATTGATTGTTTCTGTGGTATACAATAAAGAGTTTTTGTATTGTATTGCATTGTATTGTATTGTAGTAGTAGTACCAAGTACGTAAGTACCTAGTAAAGTAAAAACTTGACTGTAGTCAAAGCTTGAAACCCATACGCATAAAAGTTTCCCACCACAAATAAAAAAGTAAATGATCCAGCCAACTCAAATGTCGGTTGTGCCCAAAAATGTTGTCGACCCCTGAATATTGAATTACCGTAAGGCTGGGATCGGCAGGTACCTAATCTCGTAATCGCGGACCCTATCCTGAAAGACCCCAATCCGCTCCTGAACGAAACTGTAAGCCCGGCCAATATACCGAGAGCATAATACTTTAGGTACCAGCCTGATTCACACAGTTCATCGAAAAGGTTTCGATGCGAAAAATATATTCCCCGTCTCCTTCTTTTCCATTTCATAGGTAGGTATATTTGTTGGTCCACTCTAAAGCCTAGCTAATACCTACCTAGTTATGTTTGTAAATAGGTATAATATTATACAGTAATCTAAAAGACACCTAACTCTTTAACTGGTACGTACATATTTATAGTACTACATACCTATATGTATTTTGTGCCCTCGGACCTCGTCAAAATTAACAACAACATCATCATCATCATCCACCATCGGAAGACGTAGATAGGTACAGTGCCTCCCCAACCGAGCGCCACTTTGAGCGGTTGCTGGCCGCCTGCAGTGGGCAGCCGGCCTACTCGTTTATCACATACATATTTTGTACTAGATACCTGCCTTACAATAGGCATGATGACTACTATTAAAAATGAACAAGTAAATAATACTTTCATAAAGAAGATTAAAAATGAATGCAATAATTGAAAAAATATGTAAAATCGGTAAATAAATCACGGAGTAATAAGCTTTTAAAGTTTCTATAGGAGGCATCTCCTGTCCCTAGGGAAACATCGAGCATAGCTCTCTTCATAGCTCGCTGCATAGGCGACTTTGAGTTTTTTAAGTAAACAACATTATTAATCACCTATTAGCCATGCAAATGAGTCATGGAGAAAGTTCAAGAGCAAGATCTAAGTAGTAGGTATTATATTATCTGGGGTAGTACCCAGTACCTATAACTATTATCTGAATGGTCTGTGGCGGAATACACCCTTTCGTCATTTCTAATTTTCCAAACGGCATTTTCGTTAATTTGTGACGAGTCTACAAAAAAGCTTAACACAAAAACCACAGAGCAAAAAAAAACGCTTCTCTATAGGCGAAGCATCATTTGTTTCATAGCTCTGTGACAAAAACCCAGTTTCTCGCTCTGTAGTGTTTCCCCAGTTTCCCCCGAAGTGGGGTAATTATGCAATCCATCCAGCGAGGGGAAAATATGCTGATTGTTTTCTGTACGTACTTCACAAATGTATCAACTACGAACGACGAGACAATGTTTTAATATGAAAATAACTGGATTGGCAAACGTTGGGTATCTGTGGTTATTAGGTACCAAAGACTTCTGTATAATCTCTATGGTTATTACATGCCATTGTTTTTTGTGTTGTTATGTTGTTGCACTAGCGTGTTACATCCTAGACCGCATCGGGACTTACCATCAGGGGGGTTATTCGCTATGCCACATGAGATTCCTTGCCAATAACGCGTGACGTGTAACATGCTCCAAACGTAAATGCGGGCTTTAACGCGCCACGACATGGAATTAACATGGAATCAAAAAATTGTATTCTGTATGGCACGCGTTAGATTGTTTGTGCCCAGTGTTTTCTTTTTTTAGACGTGCGTGTAACGTGTGTTGTCGTGTTTGTCAAATTTGACAACGGCATACAGAATAGCATTTTAAACCCAAAACCATTCCACGAAGATATCGTAACGCGCCGCGTTACGTGCGTGAATGGTCATACGGAATAAGGGCCCAGGTGAGTAGTCGTCAACGCAAGCCTATCAAACAATAAAAAAAACAAGGAGAGAGAGAATAAGTAGCTAGCTTATTGTAACTTTAAATAATTGACAGTGAGAAGCATCTCCAAACGTAGGTATACCTATTATAGGCACCACTAGGTGGACCGACGATGTGATGAAAGCCGCGGGGAGCCGATGGATGCAGGAGGCAAGGCCGCTCAAAGTAGCGGTCTCTGGAGGAGGCCTATGTTCAGCAGTGGGCGACTTTAGGCTGATAATGATGATATTGTATTCTATGATATTAAGGTGCATTAATTTAGTTAAATTAGAATTCGTTACCTATAAACATGAGTTCAAATAGCGAAAGCTTAAATTATCAATACTAATAATAAAACTGTAACTGGGCCAAATCTGTACATTGAATATTTTTTGAAAAATTTAATTGCTTTACACTTCTAAGTCGATATAAATATTTAAACAATAATTTGAATTTTGAGTCTGTCTGTCTGTCTGTCTGTCTGTCCCTTTGGACACGCATCACGCTGGAACTAATACTGAACGGATTTGACTGAAATTTGTTATGGTTATAGCTGATTGAACAGAATAACATTTAGTATACGTTTTACTTTCCAAGGCAAGTTGGGGGTTGCCCAAGCAATAAGGATGTAATTTTTATTCAAGACTATTTGTTGGTGTATAATTATATTTGTTTATCAATTTTAATTTAAAAAATAAAAAAAAAGAATTATACTCGCTCTGTCGAAGGCCAAGGAAGGCAGGCTGCGCCTCCCTCCCTTTCATTGCCGTCCCATTCATTCATCTTTTCCCCTATTTTTTTACCTTTCCCTTCTCTCTTACCGAAAACTAATTAACCCGTGCGAAGGCGGAGTGGACAGCTAGTTTTTAATAAGATTTCAATTCCACATGTTCTCAAAGTTTAAGATTGCATTATTTCAAGGCAAGACTAATATGACATTGTGACATTGGATTCAATTATGTCTCGCGCTGTGATATCGTGAACCTATCCTTGGATCCTCGACGCAGATAATTTTCTCTGACCTTTTGAGTATATCTATAGTACGAGGTTATATTTTATGCTATGAAAATAAATAGATTTTGCTAATTGATTTCTCAGGGTGACGAGGGAAAATGTAATGGGTATATTACTTATTACTTGGGTTTATTATTTGTGAGTGAGAGCGAGTGAAATAAATAAATAATAAATAAATAAATAACGCCCAACGATCACATACATAGATCCTGGACCCTAACTAGGATTCCCTGTATCTAGGGACCCAGGAACTACGAGGACCATGGTCGCACAACACCCAGACACAGAACAAGTATTTGCGCTTTTTTTTTCGGGCATAAATACTTGTCCTGTCGCGGGAATCGAACCCGCCACCTCCGGGTTATGAGCCGACCTGCTCAACCACCACACCACGGAGGCTGTCGAATGGATTGTTAAAGTGTAAACCGTCACCGATCCGTTATCATCATCATCATCATCATCATCATCATCATCATCATCATCATCATCATCGTCAACAACCTGAAAACGTCTACTACTGAACATAGGCCTTCTTCAGCGAGCGCCACTTTGTGCTGCCCATGGTTAAAAATATTGAAGACTAAGGTTAAGGTAAAATGGTTAAAAACTCTAACAAATTTTGAACCTTGGTTAGATTTTGTTAGTTTTTAAAAAAGATTACAAAGCCCGGTTTCATAGTCAATGGTTTTTAACCACCACCACCACCTTAGCTATTGGTGGAAAACCCCAACCTAAGTATAATATATCTTTATAGAGAGTGAGCGACATTGAAACCGACACATCAAGATTCTTTAGTGGTAAATATCAGTTGCAAAAATATATTGAGTAGGATCGGTTTAGAGGATCAGTTGGCCCCGTCGGGACCTACTCTTGAATTCCGCTCGACTTGCTGACTTTACATGTTAAGCCTATGTGCGGAATTTGCACTCGCTTTTACAGCGGTGAATAAAATCATCATGTGGAAACCAAATATGTTCAAGAATCACAAAGTTGGAGTAAATGTATAATCCATTAATCCGCAATAGGCATGATGACTACTATTAAAAATGAACAAGTAAATATTACTTTCATAAAGAAGATTAAAAATGAATGCAATAATTGAAAAAAATAATCAAAATCGGTATATAAATCACGGAGTAATAGGCTATTAAAGTTTCTACAGGAGGCATCTCCTGTCCCTTTCTCGCGAAACAGCACCCCCATAGTTACTATGAAAAATCTACTCGTGACGTCACATGCCAAAGAGATTGTATGAAAAGCTACCACAGCTTAGTAATGAGGTACTATACCTTCTTTTCGCTTTTTTTTATGAAGATTTTAACAAGCGTCCAATATAGGCTCGGTTTTGAATCGCGCTAAGAGCTCATAGTGCGGGCCCTGATATTTTTTCTATGGTCAGAAATACAGGCTGTGGATATGGACAGGCTGAAATGAAAACTGTAAATGAAAACTGAATTCAGTAGCTCAATATCACCAATTACATTAGTTTGGATTACGGTTAGTGGTCCCGGGAGTGTGATACACAACGAGATTGCAAACAGCTGTAATCGAATTGGCTGAGTGATTCTGGACTTAGAAGGGCGCAGAGAAGACAGCAAATAAAAATAAACGGCCAAATGCGAGTCGGACTCGTGCACGAAGGGTTCCTTACCATTATCTATAAAAACGAGCAAAAAAATCACGGACAGACAGACGGACAGCGGAGCCTTAGTAATAGGGTTCCTTTTACCCTTTAGGTACGGAAGCCTAAAAAGACGTTGTTTTTGGTAGCGCACCAAACATGGCTGGGCTGGCTTAGTATTTCCTTAAATTAATATAATATTACTGGCTATTACAGTCACAAAATTAAATAGTAGGTATTAGTTTTCAATATGCAGCCTTAGCTAGGTACTTATAAACTCTGCCAAAATTAAATTAAATACCTCGTATTAATTAATTACTTTCTGCATAATATACAAATGCAACTTAAAGAGCTACAAGGGAATGGATTTGGAACGTCTCTTATGCCTGTCTGCACTAAACTTTTACCGTTTCTAAGTTCGCACTTATTCCTCTAACACGTAGATACCTACTGCTACGCGTTTTAGTAAGGCCTAGAACAAGGAACTACCTTTCGGACCTGTTAAGTTTTCAGACATTTCTTAAAAATAGAAAATTACCAATAAAGCCAGATTCCGTGACCTATATCGGCACATCATTGTGAGCTCACAGACTAGCCACATTGGCGCAGCAGATAGCAATTAAAATAGATTTACGAGCCACACCGTTGGTAGCCACGTCACGTTGAATATACCACTTTGTGGCTGTGATGGGGGTGAAGTGAGGTAGGGCCACAATGGGGGTAGTAGCCCTTTGACAGCACGTTAGACGTACCCACACACTTAAGATATTTTTGAAATTTCGTTATGGTCTATGAGTGCCAATGATTGGTGTCAATGAAACTATGTTTTTTTATAGGAATGTATGACATGACGAGCTAGTCGTTCACCTGATGTAAAGCGTCACGGCCACTCATAACAGTTGCAGTGTCACTCGGAAATTTAAAATAATACTGTTTTGCATGACACTGCACTGCGCAAGTCATCCTGAGACATAACACAGTCTAGCAATCAGATTACTATACACTACACTGTGTAATTAGGTCATAAAGTTTCTTTTGCCCAGTAATTTAACTAGCTACAATACCCTTCAAACCGGAACACAGTAGTGCTTGCACACTACTGCTTGGCGGCAGAACTGCGCTGAAGTTGTTGAAAACCCTGCGATACGCAGTAGGGTGAAATAACTCAACGTAATATACCCCCGTAATTACCCTGAGTATGTCCCCGTCTGTAGCTGCAGTGTATGAACTTTAATGAGCAATTAATTAGAGAATTAGATCGATGAGACAGGGAATCCAAAAAGGAGTTAATTAATTAATCGAGTTGCTCAGGCTGGAGAGTCATTAATTTTCTCTTTAAAAGGACTTAACAATATTAATTAATACGGTATAAAATTTGCCTTATTGTGCTTTATCACACTGATGTAGGTAAATAAAAGAGAGAAAATAAGGCGCTAGATTTGCAATAATATTCACCACAAATTAAGTGCGATGCACACAATAAATTGTTTGCATCGCACTTTAGAGCAATAGGACCTTCAACGACAGAATATTATATTCTCGTCCACGACCCCAAAAACAGTAAAGTTTCTACCTACACCTACCTACCTGTCCTGTCCACCTAGCTGTCACCCATCCACGTGGTGGCCGTTCAGAATCTGCAGAGCTAAGAGCAAAAGCGCAAAGAGATGTAAAACAGTTCAGTATAATTCTTCTTCTTCTCTTCTTCATAAGCCCTTTTTGGTCCATTTCTGGACATAGGCCTCTCCCATCTTCTGCAATCTTTTTCGGTCTTGTGCCTTGGCCATCCAGTCATTACCTACGTGTCCTCTTATATCGTCCACCCATCGCTTCGGTGGGCGACCTCGTGGTCAGTATACTTACCTATTAAAAATGGCTGGATAAAGAGAACGGCTGTAACCCTCTTTATTTCTGTACAAGTTTTTATAGGATAGAAGGTAGGTACCTATAACTTTCAGAAGTGTCAGGTAGGTTCTCCCATACCGGATATTGGGACTCGCGCCACCGCCGCTGCCTCGCAGCCGTTTGAATTTAGAACAAAGGGAAATCAGAGACCTGTAACGTACCGTTAGAGGTCTCTGAAACTGAAAAAGTTAGGAGGCTATTTTGAGGTCACTCGATATACTTAGCTATAGAAATATATTACTTCGTTTTTTATTACTAAGGCTCCCCTGTCCATCTGTCTGTCTGTCTGTCTGTCTGTCAGTCTGTTCATCTGTTACCAGGCTATATATCTCATGAAACGTGATTGTTAGACAGATGATGTGTTTCTGTTGCCGCTATAACAAAGAATATTAAAAATAGAATAAAATTAATATTTAAAGGGGCTCCCATACAACAAACGTGATAATCTGCTCGTTTTTATAGATAATGGTGCGGAAACCTTCGTGCGCGAGTCCGACTCGCACTTGGCCTGTTATTAAACTGGCAAAAGCATTGCAAGGAGATGACGTGTGGGGGCAGATCGTGATAACAAACCACAGACCTCAAAACAAAAAAATTGAAAACAAACACAGACAAGGTGCGGATTTGTGTTTGAATACCTACGCACTTTATTTTATGGGTAACGAATTCCAGCTCTGTGGGTTAAACGAACTTATCTTAATTTACGTAGTAACATATAGTAATATTAGGTACTGACCTAATCTGGGCCCTTATTCCGTATCGATTCCTTACTTCTAAACCACGCGAATTCCTTGTCTTACATAGGAAATCTGCAAAACTCTATTCTCTATGAAACGACAACATAACCGCGCGAAATGAATTTGGAATTGGCGCGATTTGAACTGTCAAAAATCATATGTTTTACCGAGACGCGTTCCGAAACATCAACACATCATAAGATATGACCACTTATGTCAATATATTTTATTCATAATAAAGATAACTTTAATGTAAAGTGAAGGTATATCTAACGCTGTGACACGATTTGAACAAGACACGATAACGACGTGGTTTCGTATCGTGTGAAATCTGTGTTTCCATAGAGAATAACCACCCTGTGCCGTAAGTTAAGTTCTACCGAAATTATACGAGATGCTACATCTAAAGAGATTAGTTACTGTATGAAACAGAACATTTTAAATGAAAATGAAGCCTGATTGTATTCCTATCAAAGTTCCGTGATCTACCTGCTGCAGTCTAAGGCTGTATTACTTCAGCTGTAATTACACCAAAATACGAAACAAAAAAAACGAAAGAGCATTATGTCGCGCGCGTGTGAACAGAATAGGCACTTCGCCCTCTTCAATGGAGTGCTTTTCAGTTCACATCTGCAGTAACATATCGGTATGAATATTCACGCTTTTGTCACACCGCTCATACCAACGTGAGAATATTGGGACTCAATGTCCTGGAGAATGTGTATATGTCACCGTCTTTATGTAAGAACCAATTTTTTTATAAAAAAACGCGGTTATTTATTAACAGACGATTTATTGCAAGCGTGCAATGAGTCTCACAATAAATCGGTAAATTTTTCGGTTATTTATAATTAATCGGTATCACTACGTTTTATTGTAAATGTGTAGGTACATCTAGTGTGGTCAAAACTAACCTAACATTCCTCCTCACTTCGCTCATCGTAGTAACTTTTAGATTAGTCACTGGTGACGCTAAAAGAACAATAGATTACAGCAATAACTATTGCATTAATACGGGTTTGTTCACAATAAAACGCTAGTAAAACCCATTTGTTAATAAAGTCACCGCTGGGCAACGACTATTAATAAATACTTTATCGAAAAATCATCCGTTTTATTGTACGACAAATTGACAGTTTACAATAAATCGACGGTTTATAAACAACCGCGTTTTTTATAAACATTGATAGTTCTAAGTCTAAATAACTAATTAAAGTATTAGGAAGTACCTAATAAATATCTCATAATATCTAATACTGATGGGGAAGAAATATTACGCAGCGCAGGCCCCCACTAGGTGAACCAACGATCTGGTGAAAACCGCGGGAAGCCGATGGATGCAGGAGGCGAGCAGCCACTCAAAGTGGTGCTCTATGGGGGAGGCCTATGTTCAGCAGTGGACGTCTTCAGGCTGATGATGATGATGATGATAATATTTCAAATATTGTGTCACTTGTATATTATTTTATAGGTAGCTAATCGAATCCGGCAAGCCTCGTTCGCGTAAATAGCGCCTAAATATAAAATCGTATTGTCTCTTTAATCAGGCTGGGCGATGAGACGGAAATTTTCCATTTTAATACTCTCGCGATATCGTTTTTATTTTATTCACATTTATACTGTTTTTTTTCTGCTAAGTGAAAAAAATGGAGTTAATTCTATGTACTTATGCCATTGGCTACGTCTCAATTGTTTGCGCTATTCTGTGGCGGAACCATATTATGTTGCAAATATGGCTGAACCTGCATTAATTGTGATAGCCATGAAGCTGTCAGTTTCCTGCGGTGTAGGAATGCAAGCTTTGCTGTCCAGCTGCTATTCCTATCGGTGTTATCATTCATGCACGGCCCAATTTACACGTTGGCGAATTTAACCAAACTTTAGCAGCGAATTCAGTTCAAAATAAGCACAGCGTCCAATCAATTTTGTTAAAGAATAACGTCATATCATTATACTTATAGGTAGAGTTCTTCCACAACTCAAACTGGTTTAGCTACAGCTACGGGCATACGCCGACTAATCACAGCAAACTCGATAAAAAGAGCCGTAATTCTAAAGACAAACACTTACTTTACTTATTATTTCACTATAACCATCATCCTTCATTATCCTAGAACCTTAGAAAAAGCGCCTAATTCTTCTTGTATTTTTCTTGTTTACTTAGGCCTACTAACTTAGGATAGGGCAAGTTTAGCACCAACAATTCCTTTGTGCCTAAACACATATAAATCATTGTTATTTGCCACTAAACTCTTGACAAGCTCCTGAGAGACTTCCTTTTGTTGCGTTGATTAATTCCAATAGAGGACCATTGAAGACTTCTGAAATCATATTACCTTCTTCTTCTTCTTATAGTGCCATCTCCACCCGGAGGTCGGCTATCATTAGGGCAATGCGTATTTTGGATGCTGCTGCTCGGAACAGGGATCTCGTGCTGATCTTAAACCACGTGCGAAGATTTTTGAGCCATGAGGCACGTCTTCTGCTTCCTTGAATTTTACCTTTCATGATAAGCTGGAGTAGGCAGTAACATATTACCTATATTAGTCTAATCCAGAATGAAGAGATCCGCAGGGGAACTTATCAACATTGCTTTCAAAACTTGCTTGCTGGCCACGCAAGCAAGTTTTGGCTTGACCACGCAGGCCACTTCGAAGGAATGGGCCAGGAGCGGGCAGTGAAAAAATCGTACATGGGACGGTCAAGTGGCCGACGTCCAGTTGGCCGTCCAAGCTATCGCTGGCGTGATGAAGTGGACAAGGACCTGCCAGAAACTGACAGAAGCTAGCTCAGGATAGATCGAAGTGGTCATTAGATAAAAGTTGAAAGTAGCGCTCTGTAGGTGAAGCCTATGTTCAGTAATATATGCTATCTTCCAGCTAATGATGAAGATTAAAGCCGTGCCCAGACTAATCATTGCAAAGCATTTTCTAATATCCTTGACCTTGACCGGTAACTTAATGTGTAGGTATCATGTGCTTGCTAGTAGCAGTAGGTACTCCATTAGTTGTTTACTTTTATCTGAAACACTTATCGCCAGCAAAGACCTATATAGGTAGTTCTATTCATTTAGTCAACTTTGCCTGGAGAGGCCCTGCCACCTAATTAATATAAAAGAAATTTTATTAATCTTTATATTGTGGTTTAGCTTTTTTTTTAATTGAAAATTAGATTGGTTAGGGAATTTATCACACAAAAACACACACACACACACACACTCACAACACACACACACACACACACACACACACACACACACACACACACACACACACACACACACACACACACACACACACACACACACACACACAGAGAGAGAGAGATATAGAAAGATACTCTTTTTAATTACACCATTTAACCACTGTCTCACATGATCATAGCTTTGCTTACTGAGTGCGTCAGAGGGTATCGAGACCGGGAACGTTAAACTGCAGGGCCCGGCAATTTGTCGTTGGATGGGCTAACAATTCTATACACGAAAAGAAGAAGAAGAAGGCGGCTTCGCTATGAGTGCTGGGTAGCAATAATTTAAAGAACCCTAACAGAACGTAATATGCCAAGTAAAAACACCAAAAACAAGTAAAAAAGTAAATACCTTACGGTACGATGTAAAATATAATTTTACTGTTATTATTATTACGCGTTCCTTCAGCACTTTGCAGCTAAATTGAATTTATGAAATAAATTCACGTTAAAAAATTTAAAACACTTTTAGCGTTGCTTATTTGCTAAATGGAAAAAACTCAGCGTTTAAAGTTAGTGGTCCGTGGTGTAATCAAGTAATCAGGTTGAGTTACGCTGTATAATTTACATTTTATGTACATAGTAAGTAACCGCATATAATATAGTATTGGGCGTTGGTATACTCTGCCTTGCTGCCTTGCCCTGTGGTCCTGGGACCACTCTATCTCTTCCCGTACCTTAGGTGCCTATACCGGCTATAGGAATATTTAGGAAATGGGCAGTGTCATTCTCCTCGGTACATCAAAAGCTTCTGCGATCACCAAATCGCTTGCTAAAAGTCTGCTAATGTAGGTAAGATGATGATGATGATGATGATGATGATGATGATGATGGTTGTGGTGATGATGATTACGATGATGATGTCATTCTTGCCGATTTTGACTTCTACGGCGACTCATTTCTGAGTCATACTGCGTCAGTCCAAAGAGCGTGGGTGGTGTTGGTAAAGGAAAAGTTTGAACCACGAACGAGATTTGAACTCGCATCCATCCATTCCTGAATTGATTACGCTGAGCAGCTAAGTAGGCGATCATCATCATCATTACAGCCTGAAGACATCACCTGCTGAGCATATGCCTCCCCTCAGGGAGCGCCACTTTGGGCTGCTCACATCCTGCATTCATCGGCTCCCCGCGGCCTTCACCAGAGCGTTGGTCCACCTAGCGGCGGGGGGGAGAGGGCTACGCTGCGTCTTCCAGTTCGTGGTCGCCACTGAGAACCTTTCTTCCCCATCGAGTAGGCGGTACTGTAAATGAAAAATCTTTTTCATCAGTTCATGTTGTGTACATAATAATTTAAAATCTAGTTTTTCTTATCCTTTTTCAAATAATAAATGTGAACCGTTTTATCTTTATTTGTAGTTTCTTAACACACTACTTCTACTTCAACAAAGCGAGAGAACTTTTAAAACAGATAATGTCAACAAAAGAAGTTTTGTTCTAACTCAAACACCGGGGACAACCACAGGTGCTCAAAGTTTTAACAGAATGCTCGGGGGGTTATTCGGGAAAAGATAAATGGACCGAGGACGAGGGATCATTTTGTGATTTTATTTACCTTGTTCATTTGCTCAGGCCTCTGTGAGGTAACAAAGATTGAACGGTGGTCTGGAACAGCCTATGACCATTGCATTATCACTCATGTTGTTTGTCTTTATATAGAACGTCTCCGAGTTTGCTTGTATCTATTAACAACTCATAAATATGTAACCTCAGGCATTATTCCAAAACGAACAAATAAAACAAGATTAAAGGTAAATGGAGCTGATGCTGACATATTCTATAGCAACTCAGAGGCCCAAAAAGAAATTTTGATAAAAAAAAGATTAGTTCCTACATAATACGTAGTCTATGTGAAGGTGTAAAAATAGTACTTATTTTATGAACAATCAACCCGCTTGATGGTTAGTGGCCATTGTTACCTATGGAGATTAGTGTGGCCAATGCAATTAAGGAAGGGCCTACTCACCTGCAGAAAGTGTATGCAATAACACAGCTCCAGTTCCAAAGCGGTACCATTCGCCTATCTTTCTCGGATGGGTATTTTGACACCCATTGAATGACTGTAAGATTCCATGATGTCCCGATTTGAGGGCGTTATGAACAAAGTTTGAGAACAGTTTTTAAATCACTATTAACTTATTTCACACTTACCCACTTACCCCCCCCCCCTCACACACACGCACACCCTCTCTCTCTTCACTTTATTCTCTTCCTTCCTGTTTACTTTTTTATCGGGTCTTTTTGTGCACATAAGTCTAGTTATGTGCACAAAATGACCCGTTTTAACTTAATAATAAAAGTTTGAGAAACTGAGGTAAGAGGATTGCGGAGACAACGTCTTGAGTAAATAATCTTTCTGAAAGCAACTCTACTGGACTTCATTAATTTGATTGGGTTTCTTTAGAAAACAATCGAGTGGTATAGAAATAGATGAAGTAATCCGTTTAATTTCCTTTTTACTTTGTTCCTATTAAGGCGAAGGGTAGGGTAAACAAGGTGTTATATACAATACTATACAAAGTTTGTACTATTACCCGCGTGGCGCTTACGATAAAAACAACGCACAAAATTACTGATTTGTAGGTTTGTAAACAAACATAGATTTTAATTAAAAACCTACAGAATTAGTAATTTTGTGCGTTGTCTTTGTCGTAAACGCCACGCGGAAGTTCTGACTGAATTGATATTTAAGTCTACGACATTAGGGTCGCTGTTTCTATGAACGAATTTTGACCTGTTTATCTGGCCCTACCCTCCGCCTTAAGTGGACGTCTTTAGGCTGACGATGATAACATAAACTATACATTGTAGAGCCAAATAATAATGTATTTTTGCATCTGCAATTCGTTTTCCAAGTTGATATTCTATCTTAGAGGCGACTGAGAACTTGAAAACTTGTGCAATAAATAAAACTTTTTAAAACTCTTTCATTCCCGTACTCAAGTTCGTCGTTAAGTGCTGCCACCTGGTAGTCTGGACTTTTGCTAAGTTTGTTGATTGTCTGTGTTACTGGTAAAGTAGAAATAGTATCGACTTTTAAAATGGCTAAACTAGCTTGGGTGGTTGTACAATGATGGTAGCTCGGTTTGTGTCGTTTTGTGGTCTTTCAATTCTTGGTTCGCGAGTTCAAACTCTATTAGAAACTTGATTAAATTTTACTGCTACGGAGCTTTTAATGAAGGGAAATATCGTAGTGCATCTCATAGTGGTACGGCATTTTTAACTTCCTTTAAAAAAAGGATTTGTTATTGTACTTAATACGCCTGTGGTCTCTGGTAACCTGAGCAGGTGGACCACAGCCCATACCTTATTACCAAGCCACCTGCCAAGCGTGGGGATTATGGCAAACCTATATGGTAAGCGTCCAAAGTGGCTTCTAATGAGGAAGACCTATGTTCAGTTGTGGACGCCTTCCAGCTGATGATGATTTGTGATAGTTACTTTCACAAAGCCTAAATAAAACTAGTACCTACACTTTAAACATTAAAATAGATGTTATCATAAAATTCCGTTTGTCTAACTCTCCCAGCAGCATTAAGTTATTCAGACTCTAGCACAAAAGTACCTAGTTGTAACTTTGATCATACAACTAAAACAAAGCAATGATTTAGGACTAACTGCTGTGCAGTCGTGCAGTCGTGCAGCTATTAGTCTGCAGTCAACTGGGTACACTTATTAAGTCGCGACGGAATTTAATTAAATGATAATAAATGATTTATGTATTTAATTTGATGACAGTTTATGCAGCTGGTATCAGATATTAATGGTTCTTGGTATTTAGTTTTCAGCAAGAAAGGTCACTGACTTTTGGAGCTATATGTATTTAATAAACACAGCTTTATATACATCGCAATACGTAATTCTACGGCCTGAGTACCAAAGTATTGCTTTCTATGTGGCTTAAGAATTTAAGTCCTAAAGCCTCCGTGTAGAATCCTAATCGTGACACGCGCAACATTGCAGTTTACTTTTCTTTGTTTTACATCGAAAAATGAACAACAGTAGACAAAATTCAACTACAATAATTATAACTTCCAAATAAAATACGATTAAAATTCTCTCAACATTATTAAAATTGTGTAAAGGCACAGACGGAAAATATTTTGGCAGGTTCATTCTCTAATGATGAGGGTACAGATGTGTGGCAGATACCTCAGAAAATTCCTTAACGGCTCTCAAAGGTGAGAGGTCAAGTTATTGTAGGCCAAGAGCTGGCGGCGTTTGTAACTAACAATAAATTAATTGATGACAAAATAAAACAACGGAAAGTGTGTATGGAAATAAAGAAAAAAGAATACGTCGAAAATAGAATTAAAAACTCTAAAAATACTAAGAAGGAAGTTTGGAATGTTATTAAGGAAGAAACTAATAATGATTTGAAGGAATGGTCCTGGGATATAGTAGACAATAACACAGCTAGAAAAGTAGGATCCAAAGATATTCCCAATCACCTAAATAACTTTTTCATATCCATAGGAACCAAATTGAACACAAGTAACGCACCAGACTGTGAAAGTGCTTTATTTGCTCTCAAAACTTCATCCAAAGATCAACCGGAATTCAGTATTCAACATATCTTGCCATATCAAATAGAAAGGTTGGCTAAACAAAAAATAAGTCATTCAGAAACAAAAGACTTGTACAATATATCGGGTACATTTCTTTTTAAAATACTGTTTTATCTGGGAGACCACATTTCGTTTTTAATTAATAGCACTCTGCAATCTGGTTTCTACCCAAAGTCACTCAAAAAATCACGGATAACTCCATTATATAAAGGCAAAGGGGAAACAACATCTGTGGCCAACTACAGGCCTATTACAATAGTTCCCATGATATCTAAGATAATAGAATCGATAATATCAGAAAGTATAATGAAACACTTAGGTGACAACAGCATACTATCAGATACTCAATATGCGTATCAAAGAGGACGCTCAACCACGTCAGCGTCAATTCAATTTATAGAAGGGGTAATGGAAGGTTTAGAAAAAAAGAAAAAAGTTGCAGGTGTGTTCTTGGACCTATCTAAAGCTTTTGATTCCGTCAACCACCAACTTCTTTTAAAGAAGCTTGAGGTCTACGGAATCAGAGGCAAATACCTGGAACTCATTAGCTCTTTCCTTGCATACAGAGAACAAACAGTAGAGATTAAAATAGATTCTAAACTCATTAGATCGGCACCCCAAAAAATTGCCATAGGTATACCTCAAGGTTCTTCGCTCGGAAATGTACTATTTCTCGTTTTCCTTAATGATTTGGCTGACCTAAACATAAATGGCAAAATTGTGCAGTATGCAGATGATACAACTATTGTTTTAACAGCAGACACAATAGACACTCTTGAACTTATTATTAAAGACACAATGCATAAATTAAGCGACTGGTTTAAAATTAACGGTCTCTTGTTGAACTCCGATAAAACGAGAATTATGTTGTTTAACACGATGTCACCCAAACAAAAAGATTACTCTTTGATACTGCACGATGGGACCACTTGCTGCTCTTCGAATATAGTGAAATTATTAGGTTTTGAGCTAGATCCAGCTTTGACTTGGAAACAGCATGTGGATTCAACTTGCAAAAAAATTGCAAAGGGCATATATGCCCTAAAGCAACTCAAACCACTAACATCGCCTTCTAATTTAAAAGAAATATACTACGCATATATTCACTCGATTCTATCATATGGCATTATCTTATGGGGTGGTTCGACTGATTTCCAACGAGTTTTGAAAATGCAAAAACGGGCTATTAGAGTTCTAATGAGTTGTAAGTACAGGGATTCTTGTAGAGTGCCTTTTAAGACACTTCAAATTATGACATCAGTAGCTTTATATATAATGGAAATAATTAATTACGTAAGAAAAAATATAAATAAGTACAAATTTAGAGAAACCATGGGTAAACGAAGCTGTAGAAAGAAAATAATACTGGAA
This sequence comes from Ennomos erosarius, assembly GCA_963580505.1. NCBI lineage: Eukaryota > Metazoa > Arthropoda > Insecta > Lepidoptera > Geometridae > Ennomos > Ennomos erosarius. The sequence goes on from OY757000.1 coordinate 1,731,370, forward strand.
CCAACTACCCATAGGTTAAGAATGTCAAGTAGATTGCCAATCGTTATGGGCCAAAAACTATATAACAAGCTTCCAGAATGTATAAAGCTAATAACTAACGAAGTTCAATTTGCCAATCGTGTAAAGATACTTTTGTTAGATAAAACACTGTACAGCATAAAAGAATACCTTGACAATGACTACAGTCACTTGGAGGTCGCTACTGTGCCTAAACCTGTTCTGGATACCTAAAGCCCCTTTACAGCTGATCTAATTATTGTCATAATCTATATGAAAATTTTGTAACGCCTATATACAGCGAGCAACTATGTATTTTGATAAAATGTAATAATATGTGGGTTTTGTAGGATTTAGATTAAGATTAAGTACTAATCTTAATCTAAATCTTATATCTAATGATGATACTCTTTATGTACATTTTATGTTTTCGTGTATGACAAGATTTTATGATCCACAATACTTATTATAATTTAATGTATAATATGTTGAGGTGCTTCATAATATTAATAAAAGTATTCTATTCTATTCTATTCTAACAAATCTCAATTGTGAATGAAACAAAGACAAAAAAACATAATCCTTCCTAGGCAGTAGGGTAAAAAGCAGTTATCAAAAGTGGCGTTATATCATGGAGGCTTACCTATGTTCAGCAGTAGATGTTTTTAAGGTGATGATGATGATGATGACCTTACTGCGCATTGATAGTGCAATATGATCTTGTTATTTCAACAATCGTTTCTATTTTCTTGATTGTTTCTGATTGCATAAAAGATTGCCTGAATGACAACGCAGTCAGAAATTCTACATTTCCTGTTAGAATTTCGTGCAGTAAAAACATTATAGATTTTACTTTAGATAATTCATATTAGCACCTACACTATAACATGGACCCCGGATATTGTATTTTTCAAACACATTTACTTAAATTGCTATATTAATTTGACATATTATAACTTTTTTATTCATATGCTTAGGACAATACCTGCATCTAAAAATTCTCAATTCGGAAAAAAAGTCTATTTGCTATTGAAATTAACTGGTTCAATTTCATTGGTATTTAGCTCCTGGTCTATTTGGAATTTACGTTGAGTTAGATTATTATTTTCGGATTGGGGTCGAAGTGAATGTTTGTGAAGACGGTTCTAGCATATTTGAGAAGGTTTGATAGATCTGTTTGATTTAAGGATGGCTGGGCTGTTACCTTAAGGTACCTGTTACCCCAGGAAAAAGAGTAGTATAGAATACGTACCTACCTAATAGAATCCTAATACATTTCCCAAATTAAAGACCGTACGAACGTTAGACAATTATTAAAAATGATAATTCTTCGGTAAAATCGTACCACAGCCCATCAGAAAAGAAGGATAAGTGGTTTTGGTGTGACTTTCCGCTGGTAAGTTATTAATTTTATTGCTTTTATCGTCCAAAATACCAATAAAAAGTAGCCTACGTTTTGAGACTGTTTATTCGGTAACCTTCTGTAGGTACCTACTTATAAATGTGGAAGTAGGGAAAAATCCCAGTATTGAGATAACAATTGAAAAACAAAGCATGCGTCGAACGATATCGGGTCGCTAAAAGTTTAAGAGTTAAAATGAGATATCCATAATTTTCAATAAATAAAACATGATGAAATCGCAATGGCGCGCGCGGTACGACGGCCGCGCTGCGGGCACTTGGGCGGGTCATTGCACATGACGTCGCTTCTGCTGTTGATTACGGACTGCATCGCTCACTCACACAAATTATTATACTACCCCCTATTATATTAAGTTTTTTTTAATTTTTTTTTTATTTAATGAGTGACAAGCAGGCAGGCGGCCCACCTGATGGTAAGTGGTCACCGCCGCCTATGGACATCTGCAACACCAAGGGCATTGCCGGTGCGTTGCCTACCCTTAGAGAGGACTCTTTTAACACATTTCTTGAAGCTCCTCAAGCGCTTTAATTTATTTTTAAATATTGAATCTTATTAATTACAATTTGCAATTGTCCTGCTATTTACTAAACCCAATAAAACAATTAATATATCTATAACATTAGTGTTGTATTTTTTGTATTGTGTTAGTTAAAAATTTTAATCGGAAATTTTTATTTTATATGAATCACTTTAAAATTGTATAAATTATTAATGTCATTCATATCTAGGATTAAAATAGTGACTAGATCACGTACTTAAGATTTCTTCATGATGAATAAAGATTTTTTGAAATTGAAATAATTAAAATAGTACTCCGTAGAGCAGCAAATCAGAATCAACCATGCTCTGCTAAACCTAGTGTTCTCCAATTCCTGAACAGAATTCATCTAGATATTTAATCCACCTTTTAGTACCTCTAAGTTTTAGGTGAATCATAAAACTCCGGGAAGTTATCACGTCCCTAGAATTCCCGTCGACAGTTCTCGGATACCGGGGTATTAGCGAACGGCAGCTATGAAATGCGGTGTCTTGCTGAGCGGAATACTAAACAATGAATTTGGTACGGACAGGGCACAGACGCTGTGTAAGTACGGACTTTTATTGGTATATTTTAGTATCGATCGAGCAAACGAAGATAATTAACAGATTAATTTGTAAAGGAAAAACTAGAATATAGGCGATACTGCTATAAAAGTCATAAATATTGAAGATAAAATAAATAATAAAATAAATAAATATGTGTGGACATTTCACACAACGCCATCTAGCCCCAAACTAAGCAAAACTTGTACTATGGGAACCAGATAACTGATAATTAAGTAATTATTATTCACTCATTTATTTATATTTCTTAAATTTATGTTTTTTATAATACTTCTTATAAAATTAAAATTACAAAAATATTATAAAAAACCTAAACCTAGTGTCCCGCCGGCAGCGGGGCAGGGCCCAAGCTACCGGTGGTCAGGGCTGCAGAGTGAGGAACCTCCTGACAATACGTGCCGTGTCAAGGAGTACCGCCTTCTGAATCTGACCCTTGATCCAGCCGTCCAGCGAGAGCCTCTCGAGATGTTGGTCGAGGCTCTTCGCCATAAGACCGTTCGCCGAAACGACTATCGGAACAATGCTCGTTGAGTCAACATTCCACATGGCGGTTACCTCGTGAGCCAAGTCAAGGTACTTGCTGAGTTTGTCCTTCTCAGCCTTCACGAGGTTCTCGTCATGCGGAATGGTGATGTCAACGAGCACTGCCCGGCGTTGGGACCGGTCTACCAGCACGATATCAGGCTTATTGGCTACAATAGTCCTGTCCGTGATGATAGAGCGGTCCCAATAGAGCAACGCACGGCCATTTTCAAGAACCGGCCCCGGTGTGTAGTTGTAGTATGGCACCTCAGACTCGACAAGGCCGTATTGAAGGGCAAGTTGCTGATGAATGATCCTGGCCACTAGGTTGTGTCTGTGCAAGTACTCTCCGTTAGCAAGATGAGAACAACCGGAAATAATATGTCGGAGAGATTCCCCGGGACGGCGGCATGCTCGACAAATGTCGACCGTACCGTCCTTCATTATATATTTCCGGTAGTTATTCGTCTTGATAACTTCGTCCGCAATTGCACAGACAAAACCCTCGGTTTCCCCAAAGAGGTTGCCGAATCGCAGCCAGTTCACCGACGCATGCAGGTCCACATCGGGCCCCGTCAGGGCCCGATAGAACCGCCCGTGCAGCTCCTTGCCTTTCCATACGTCCCTACGGTCTTCGGTGCTAAGTACCACCGGTTTGCGCCAGTTCTCATTTGCCAAGGAGAGCGGCGTGAGGCCCTTGTCAACTGCCACCACATCGCGATGCATCCCACACTCGTTGTTGAGGAAATACTCCCGGAGACTGCACACTTCACGGTTATGGAGGGTTTTGGCGTTTAAAAAGCCTCGACCTCCCCATTTCCGCGGAATGTACAGTCTCATAACAGACGAGCGCGGGTGTAGCATACGATGTGATGTAAGCAGTTGACGGACCTTTCTATCCAGGGCGTCCAGCTCAGTCTGAGTCCATCTTAGTATGCCAAAGGAGTATATCAGTAAGGGCATCACCCAGCCGTTGAAGGCGCGCACCCTGTTGCCACCCGACAAAAGACTATTGAGTACTTTTGTCAGACGGCAGAAGAAGCGCTCCTTCACCGTCCTCTTAACATCCCCTACTGAAACACCCAACGACTCTGACACACCAAGATACCTGTAGGTTTCGGATTCGGAGAGGGACCTGAGAGTCATTGTCTCGGAAAGTTGTAAATTCGTGGAATTTACAACTTTCCCTCCCCGTACATGCATAACCGCACACTTATCCACACCGAACTCCATCTTGATAGAGTTGCTAAAATTCTCTGTGATTTTTAACAACTCCATCAATTGTGGACGTTGCGGTGAGAACAGCTTGAGGTCATCCATGTACAGTAGATGAGATATGATCTCACCCCCTCTCCGAAGCCGACAGCCTAGCTTTGAATCTTCCAGCAAGGTACTGAGAGGATTCAACGCCAGGCAAAACCACAAGGGGCTCAGACTGTCACCCTGGAATATGCCTCGCTCAATCCTTATTAAGTCCTGCGGACCAGAGACGCTGTCCCCCCTACCTGGTTGACGAAGGACCGTGGTCCACTGCCCCATGCATGACCTTAAAAAGGATCTTAGAGTTGCATCTATTTTATACAACTCCAAGACCCTCTCCAGCCATGAGTGAGGCACCGAATCATAGGCCTTCTTATAGTCAATCCAGGCAGTAGAGAGAGCCCCTCTGTTCCGCCGGAACTGTTGGCAGATGGCCGTGTCGATGAGGAGGAGCTCCTTAGTACCACGGGACCCAACCCTACATCCATTCTGAGCGGGGGCCAAAATATTGTTCGCAACAATGTGCGAGTTAATTTTTGTTCTCAGAATGGATGTAAGGAGCTTGTACAGCGTAGGCAAGCACGTGATGGGTCTGTAATTTTTCGCTTCCGTGGTACTACCGGACTTATGGAGCAGGAAGGTGACACCAGTTGTCATGAAACTTGGGAGTGAACCAGCCTCGAGGGCTTCTTGAAATTGTATCGCCAAGCATGGGTATGAGCATCGAATCCATTTAATCCAGAAGTTGTGCAATCCATCCGGTCCAGGACTTTTCCAGTTCTGGGTCGTACGGATCGCACAACTTATGTCTTCGGGGTCTATAGTAATAGAGCCCATGGACTCGATCGACTCACACCCACGCTCGACAACACGCATCCAATCACCCTCCGTGTGATCGACGGGCACCGACCAGATGCTACGCCAGAACTCGTTCATGGCGTTTGCATCTGGCAGCTGCCCGTCGACAGAGCGTTGGCTGGTTCCCTCCCAGTCTCGGTACACCTTCCTTTGGTCGCTTTGGAAAAGGCGATTCTGCTTGTATCTATCCACACGCTCTCTGTAGCGGCGAATACGACTTGCCCACGCATAGACTTTCTGCTTCAGATAGTCAATGCGTTCCGTGACACAGGCCATGTAGTCCTGAGGCCTGATACCAGTCCCAGCAAAAGCCTGGGTCACGAAACGCATGACTCGGGGGCGATGATTGCCCCGGCTGAAGCAGACCAGCTTCGCTATGAGAGTCCTGAATGTAGTGATACGCTTCTCGATCCGTACCTGCCACGCGGGAGCACCGTCGGCGGGTCGCGGTGCTCGGTCAGTGTCCGGAAACTTGACACGAGCCACGCGGCACGCCGCGATGGCCCCACAGTACAAGATCGAGTGCGTATCAACTAAGTCTTCGCTAGTCCGTAAGTACGGAGCTAGCAAAGTGTTCAGGGCTCCCATTATTATTCAGTCATTTATTTATATTTCTTAAATCTATGTTTTTTATAATACTTCTTATAAAATTAAAAACACAAAAATATTATAATTATTATTATTATTATTTTGTTGATTGGTAATTAAGTATTTTATTTTTTTGTCATCGGTGATTTTTGGTTTGAAGTGTAATTATTCCAAAAAGAAAGGAAGGGAAGGGTGCCACAGGGTGTGCCATTAAGGGGCTGATTTTGATAATATTTGGTAGAAACATTGGGTATTCAGGGGCCGTCCTGGGAGCTCTTACCGTGATGAACAGAGCCTATATTGGATCTATTTGTTTTTTTGTGAAGACTTTGACAAGCGATCCAATATAGGCTCTGTTTTGAATCGCGCTAAGAGCTTACAGTACTGTACGGTCCGAATTCTAATTCCTTTTTTTTTTTTTGAACGGGTTAATGCTGTTGGTCTCTAACGACCTTTACAGCGTCACCGGGCGGGAGGGCAGGCGCTTAAGGCACCCAGCCGACAAAAGTGGGGGGCAACTAGCTCAAGGGCACCGCTGGGGTGCCAGCCTCGTCTTGGGCTGTTGCCGGGATAAGAGGATCGAGAAGGCTACGTCCGCTGGAGGAGTGGACCCTATGGAAAGTCGCGACCATTCTAACTAACCTACGGGGGGTACGTCGACCTCGCCGGCGGGGTCGGTGTCTGATTGTGTTACGCTGGTATCCTATACCGGTGCCGAAATCGGTACCTGAGCCAGAAGGGCTAGACTGGTCCGCTGATCCTAGCGCAGCCGAAACAACGGCTGCTATAGGATCTTCCGGGTCGCTCAAGACGTGTCTTGGGCGGCGACGACGGAGTGAATTCTAATTCCTCTACAGATGGTTCGATATAGGCAGGCACTGGTCAGTATAAAGGTCGCGTGAGCGTGAGCTCTGAGGTTGGGGGATACAACTGCGCTACAATAAAGTTTGTGCTCGATGTCTGCTTTTCGCGGAATTACTAGTTAGACATCTATTATGAATTAAAACCACTGTACAATACTACTACTACTACTCAGCATTATATTCGCCTATTTACTTGATTTAGAAAGAAAGAAAGAAAGAAAGAAAATGCTTTATTTGTACAACCTGTACACAGTGACAAACAATGATAACAACTTATTCTAAGCAAGTACAAAAGAAAATCAGAAACCTATTTCTAGTTTAAAAACTATAAACAGCCTGCCTAAAATACCCAGTCATTGTGTTTCTGTGTGCGAACATTGTTGCTGTGTACAGTGCTGTACAAGATGGTCTGAGCTCAGCATGTGCCATGGACGAATCCAGGGCGCTGATTTTCAGTTCAGACCTTGAGTGACAAAACCACTGACAATAATAGTTATAACTGGTAGTGTAAATAATTTAATTTAAAAAAAAAAAAAAAAATAATATTCAGAGTTCCCTAAAAAAAAACAAAACTTTTTAAATAATAAGGTGAGTTGTGTACTATAGCTTTAATTTATTAAAAAAAAAAACAATATATGTAGTACCGTACTGTATACCTATTTCTTCACTATCTGAGAAAACCTGCAGGTAAACAATAAGACACACATTTGAATAAATTATAATAAATAAAAAATTTTAATTTAAAATTTACTCTTGTGCAATAAAGCATTTTCTATCTATCTATCTACCTACCTACAATGGTAGCTCTAGATCGTGTATGATGAACATGAAAAAAAGAGTACAATACCCCTAGTACGAGTTTTCCAATACGTGAATACGCGCGAATCCATTTAAAACTTGTACTGACATTTTTAGTTCATCAACGTGTCCGCTAGGGGCGCTGCAGAGAAATGTATGGGAGAATACGTAAACGAATCAAGTTTTAGTAAACTATCGAAACTCGTACTAGGGGTATTGGTAGGTATTTATAAATGGCGAGTGGTAAGTATAAGGGAAGGTGCTGAAACACAGGAATGCTCACTGAATTTATGAAGTAAGTACAATCTATTTTTATGAAAAGAGTAGAATTAGGCCCACCTAATGATAAGCACGTCGCCCTACCCGTAAAAAAGAGTCATGGCACTTTTGTTCGACTATAGGTACTCAAACTTTTACCCTAGGATTGTTTTTTAAAACAAGAAATAGACATGGCAATAATCTTCTTCCTCATTTGATGATCCTTAAAGTTATTATAAGTTACGAAGAAGACAAGTTTTCTTACCAATTTACGAAGGAAAAGTTAACGGGAAAGTTTCCTTTGAAACGTTTAACTAGAATAATGTCGTTTGGAAAACAAATAATGAACATGGTAAGGCGAAAGGCAAACAAGGTGAGTTTAGGCACGTTTCTTGGTGAAAATAGAGCATTTAGATCTATAAATTTAATGTAATTATTAGGTAATTCATATCTAAAAAATGATATGGTTAATTTCTAAAAAAAATTAAATAAACTAATCTTTTAACCAGCTATAACTATTGAAGATATGTTCACAATAAATTTAATCCCAATAAACATTCAACAAAGGGATATTTCCTTTTTTTTGAGAATGTTATTTTAGAAAAAAACTTTTTGATCACTAATCGCAAAATAGAAGACCTATTTTTGATGTAGGTAAAGATTGAACCAAGATAATAGATGTGGTAAAAAACGTATGACCATTCAAATAAAAAAAAAATTAGAAAAGTTTGAAAAAAATAACACGAATATCCGAGCCTCCCCTATTTTCTAATTGGTTGTAAAGGACTTAACTACCCATTATCTTTCAGAAACAATAGCTTCGCGTAAACGCGACTCAACAAATATATTAAACTCTTGCGTGGCTGTTAACCTGTCTGTCCGTGAGTTACGACAGCAATAAAGCACTAAGAGCTTATGCCCATTATGAAGACTGGAGCACATTACGACGGCTCTTGGACTTAGGACACCGGTGCCTTGTTAAATGGCCCTTGTTTTTTTAGCCGTAGGGAGGAAAAACTTGCTAGAACTTTGAAGTTTCGTTTAACAAAATAAAATATAATATATCAACTTTATTCAAGCGTATTTTTTCTTGTTCTGTGTTTTTATTGTTTCTCTACGTTTTACAGTTTTGCTTCGTTTCATCATTAACAGCCTGAAGACGTTCACTGCTGAACATAGGCCTCCCCCAGGGAGTACTACTATGAGCGGCTGCTCGCTCTCTGCATCCATAGGCTCCCGCAGCTTTTACCAGATCGCCGGTCCACCTAGTAGGGGGCTTGCCTACGCTGCGTCTTGCGGTTCGTGGTCGCCACTCAAGAACCCTTCTTCCCCATCGGTTGCCATTTCTACGAGCGATGTGGCTTGCCCATTGCCATTTCAACTTGTTAATCCTAAGTGCTTCGTTTACTCAGTAACTACCTATTCCATTATTGAATCTGTGTTTGAGTACAATTAAAATATAACGGATTATATTCTTTGCAATCTACATTCCTAACAAAAACGTCGTCTGTGTTTACTTGTTTTTGTGGCTTTCATATCAAAATTAATGGATAAGTCAACCGATTTAGATAAAATTTTACACACAGGCTGTTTAAATTATTTTGATACCCATTCAAATTATTATTATTTTGGAAAAACAATAAAGAAAAAGCAAAGGTTATCATCATCATCAACACACAACAGCTTGAAGACATCAGCTGCTGAATATTGGCCTACCAATAAAAAGCGCCACTTTGAGTGACTTTTTGCCTCCTGCATCCATCGGCTCCCCGCGGTTTTGCAGTTGTACTTTATGCTATTTCGAATAATTCAAACAAGTATTGGTTCCAACTATGACATTACAAATCATTACAAAATAACATTCATTACAAAATAATATATAAATTGCTTATATTTTATTGTCTCTGAGGACACAATGCTACTTTCCTTATGAATTTGTAGCGTACACACATTATTAAATTAAATTAAATATTAAATTTTTATTGTCGATAGGCTAATATTTGACTACAGTCTCTCCTGATTGTAAATGATGGTCGACGATGAAGCACGATTGTCTAATTTGATCTGGTATTTATAAAACAGGTATTGAACTTAGAATAAGTATGGTATTGAAACTAAAATAATGTACCGTACATAAGTACGAAGCATAATTATAGGCAACCTTATATAAACAGCTCAGAAGAAGAATAATTAAATAAGTCAGCAATTGGTCATTTCATGACATGACACTTTCAATTTAGCAACGAAGATAATACAACAGATACTTCGGAGTTCTTGCCGTGAGCTTCGCCGAGAACAGATTGCTTGTCTCACTCAAATGGAGCTATATTTATACTGAATCACCGGGGAAATTCCGTCAGAATGACGCAGTGGGAGTGGTATAGTCGTTAAACAACTGTTTATTGGATTTAATAATTTAGAAGAAGTGTAAACATATGACAGTATCCCAAAATATAGCTAACACTTACAAGGTGTTTAATGTCAAAATATTATAATATAGCAAGCCTATTAATATGAATTTGAAAAAAAAAATACAGGTGCAAGCAATTTGATACAATGCAGAATAGACAACTCCAATCCGCAGCTTCGATTGCACTTGTAAAGAACAAATAATACCTATCTCATATAGTACGTGAGCTCAAGTGGCGCTCCCTGGGGGAGGCCTATGTTCAGCAGTGGACGTCTTCAGGCTGTTAATGATGATGATGATGATGATGACAGTACGTGATAGAAAAAACATATAAAAGAACTAGCATGTTCAAGAATCATAAAATTTTTAATCATAAAACCTATTTACCTATCCGCACGTCTTGGCAATGGTGGATTTTCTACACACTTTCCCGAACAAAAAAGGCCCTAACTCCAGCATTGGAAACGTATTGGCCTGGAAAGGGGTTTACTATAAACATATTGCAAATAATTTGATAATGTAAGCAGATAATGTGGAGTAATGTAATATGTAAAAAAATCATCACAGACTATTTTCGTAATGTGTGTAGGGGGTAAACTTAGGGCAAATAGGTAAGAAAACATGGGAGCGTTGACCTCAGATTCAAGCGAAACCTATGGGAATAGGAATAAATTACGATTACACGCTTGTCACACCGAAAAACAAGCACATAGAGACAAGCTTCAGTCTCATCGGCGTGTCTGCAGCAGCATCAGCGATGTGAAACTATTGACTACCCATCGCTGCTTTTGGTGACCGTGGCGCGAGCGTCTACGAATACGGGCAGCGACGGATGCCAAACAACTGATTTTGATGGTTCACTAACGTCACTTGACGCGCCAGTGTGGTCGCAGCTTTATTTTGTAAAGCACGTGCTCAGTGGATCTCCTCATTTTAGATTTTATCATAAAGAATATTGAGTGACTTATCGTACAGAAACAGTAAAGCATCAAAATATTCATTCATCGGAAAATATAGACATAATGCCTTCCCAACTGAATCTTTCCTCGTTAAAGCGAAGGAAATTAGATCATTTGCGTTGACAATATCGCTACCTATCGCATTTCCTTTAAAATATAAATAAACGGTAATACAAAGTAAAGAAAACCCATTAATATGGCGCTACCGACTTTGGCGACGTCGCCGGAAGCCTTCAGGCGTTCATTTCCAGTGACGAGTTTCCGTAGCGGCGCGGATTTACGGACGCTACGACTTGCTACGATGCTACGGCTATGGAGTTTTGCTACGAGCTTTAGGCGAGGGCTTACGGTCATTTTGGTCAGCGTAACGTAAACAGTTGCCTCTCTTTCTAACGCCATAATACTGAGCGCTATTATGGCGTTAGAAAGAGGTAGCGTCAGCGCTGCTCTAGCTTGTATAGTAGTGTTGTTGTTGTTGCTAACTACACTCTATTGCATTATACTAGAGTCACTATTTATTTGCAACTGGTACCTACGTACTTATTTTTATGTGAAAGAATGACGTGACGAGGTAGTCATTTACCTGCGGGGTGATTACGTAACTTTGAAAGCAATGCAACAGGAGAAATTTCATTCCGAATATGAAAATTTTCATAGTAACTATGCACATAAACTGCGTATTGAAACTGTCAAATCCATACATTTTTGTGTTTCTATTGGTTGCAATCAAGTTACATAATCGCCTAGCAGATGTTACACGGCCGCCCATAATAGCTGTAGTGTCACTCGGAACTTTAATCAAGCATAAATAAACCAGTCTAAAATCTTCCGGGCTAGCCATGTTTTTTCATGGTTAGGACAGAATCTAGTTGTTTTTATTTATTTTGATACTGGGTACTAGAGAATTGCGAATCCTTTCCTGTATCAGATAAGTGTACGAAAATATTTTCTTTACTCCTAAAACTAGCTTCACTGTAATCCACCTCCAAAAATCGTTATTCGTGATTTTTGTGAAGTTGATTTTTGCTTCGTGTGCTGATGTTGAATCCCGAGCTAGCGAAAGATTCAAAGGCACGAGATGCAAAAACTTTGCTCTCGAGTAGCACATACAACTTTTCACCTCAGCAGTGAGAACATCCATCACAGATAGGTACTTTTTTTTCTTATATTTTGGCTCCACACATAGTGTATTTAGTCAGTGTCAAGTATTGTTGGATATTTTCATCGAGTTTTAGAATATTTTACGTACTTAGTAAAGTCTTAGTCATATTAGTCATAGTCCAGTCTAAGTCATGAAGCTTCTATGGAATTTTGGAAGCAACACGAAAAACCATGTTACACCACATTATATCACTTGACCACACTCATGCTGGTAATTCAGCACTTAATGCGTAATTATTTTAAACATTAACACTGGAAAAAGCAAAAGTTTTGTGAAATAATACAATGCAACGACGTGAACTTTTCACTTTCCCGCCAAAACTTACCTAGTAACGAAACGCTTTCGCGTTCCCGCCAAAAGTATGACAAAGAAAAAAAAAAAAGGGAAAAAATATTTTCACATAAATATAACCTAATAAAGCTGGCTAAATACGCTTACCGCAAAGTCATAATATTAAAAAATCACTTTGTCTCACGCAGTGAGCAAAATACGATTTTGCACACTGTTTCCATGCAGCAAAAGGTGCCATTTCGAGCTGCTGAGGTGAAAAAAATACATTATAGTAGACCCAGAGAGAATGTAGAAAATATGTCTCGCTGTCTCGCCTCGCTGAGTTTAATGGAAACCTTATATGCTGCTTTTGGTGGACCAAAGATATAGCTCAGAAAATACGAAGGTGATTCGACATACTTAAGTACTTTTTTACGGGATAGTTTTAGTTTTTTATTATTTTCTAGCTGTCCCGTGTTTCCTCAAAATTGCTAGTTTCCCGGGACTGCTAATCTATTTATTATATAGGGTATTTTTTGTATATTTAGGTTGTTTATGCATTTTATTTGCAAAGTTTTAACCGATTTGACTAAAAAAGCCGGCCTATAATACAAACAAATGAATAAACAGTAGATATTCGTTAATTTTTTATGCTTTATGATGAAAAACAAGCATGGTCTACTGAAGGGCAATGATCATCATAGCTTCAAATTTAATATTTTTTCGTGATAGGTAGGTACCTACCTATCTAAACAAGAACAATCTGCCCGTCACTATCATTACACAAAATATATTATGTCAAATAACCGGCCAAGTACGAGCTGGACTCGCGCACGAAGGGTTCATACCATTATCTATAAAAACGAGCAAAAAATCACGTTGGTGGCTCCCCCATGGAGCTAATAAAAAAAGAAGGAGGGTATCCCGTCTGATCCGAAACTGAAGCACCCTTAGGAAGCCGGAACGCTTCGTACGTACAAGCGGGGCACGCACACACTCACATCATATGCAGCCGGTCGCCCTACTTTCATCTGACTCACATATGTAATATGTCCGCCATTTTGGGCTTCAGTTCCATGTCAATTAAAACTCAATCCTTCTTTTTTTATTTCATCCATGGGCTCCCCCTTAAATACTTATTTTATTCTGTGTTTTAGTATTTGTTGTTATAGGTACAACAGAAATACATCTATGAAAATTTCAACTCTCTAGGTATCTCAGTTCATGATATATAGCCTGACTTTACCCTTTGGGAGCCCTAAAATAATACAAAAAACTCAGCCCGAGTCTTTATGCAAACAGCGGACGCTTCCACTGGCGATTTTTAATTTTCCATCTTTCTTTTTATCTCTCTAACTGGAAATTGTAGCAAAATTGTCTCTGATGATACTGAAACGCGGCTACGTGTTCTGAATTTGAATCTGACTTGATTTGACGAAAATTCGAATTCATTTGCTGATTCATTCAAATTGGTGTTTCCTGTAAGCTTCGTACTTAAGAAGAGTAAGCTATAAAATGTTAAATTTAGAATAAAATTGTTCCTTAAACTGTGGCCAAAAATGTACAGAAAGGTACTTGTTAACACTGATGAAGTCAAGTATACTAAAACTTGAACTTTAAAACAAATATCAAAATTGAATGTTACAAGTTTTCTTTTTGTAAAATTACTCTAACAATAGTTGAAAAATCACTTTCAAAATGAGCGACTTGTAAAAAAATACATAAGAAACTGAAATTCCCCGTTTCAAAAGACACATTAAACACATTTCTCAGTCCAATTTTTCAACTCATTTCAGCTATCAAAAGTAAAATAAGAAGTACAAGTTTTATATTGGAAGAATAAGAAGCATAATGCCCAAAACAAGAATACCAAAACTCTCAAAACAATTGTTCAAAAGTGCGTATAACATTCCTAATTTGCCCATAATCTATTTGGGAAACTTTTAAAGAAGCGGAATTCTGCCGAAGTTTTCGATTCGATTTACTGGCGAACAAAACTGAACTTTTGTATTCCGATGCGGAGTTTGTGACAATAGAACTAAAGGGAAAACAGAAAAATGAGGAAAAAATATTTTTTGATTGGGAATTCTATTATTTATAGGAGCTCAAGAGCATCTCAAGAGTAAGTATAGTTAAGTAGGTGCCTTTTTATGATAATAAATGACGTGACGAGCTAGTCGTTCACCTGATGTCATGCTCAAAATTAAAAAATTCAAATTTATTTATTTGCTATAAGTTTGCGTATATGATTTCTTAAGTAGATTATAATATAGCTTTATATAAAATAAAACATATAATTACCTTCCATAGCTTAATAAATCTGGTTCAACTTAAGTAGTAAAGTCCGTGTACCCTGTACTAGTATAAACTGTGTTACAGGGTACTGGCACTTCCCGACAGTGTCATTATGACTATTTAGATAATTAGACACAATAAATAAATATGTAATTATTTAGGAGGCTAAAGCTACTTATAAGATTGGATACCTACAATATGAAACAAAGAAATATAATAGATATAATAACATAAACATGTCGAAGGTACACAAACATATTGAATTATATTTGTGAACCTTCTCTACTAAACTGTATAAACCCCTTATGGATGCGAGCATATTAAAAGATGCAAGCAATATCTAGGGTAAATAAAATTAGAATAGGAACAACACAGAATAGTTACTTAATGTAAAACAAATAATGATACCTTTAAAAAAAAAGAATGGGTAGTAGTTACGTATATAGTACTTATTACCTATACCTATTAAGTAATATAGTATTGTATTGATAAATAAAAGACGGATTAATATTGTCAGGGATAATTAACAAAAAAATAATTAAACAGCATAAGCAATATGTTCGGCCTGAAAATGTCTCCGACCATTGTCGGAGAAATGACAGGGGAACAACAAAAAAAAAAATGAAACAATTAATTAAAAATAAAGAAATTAACAGAAATTACGTCTTAGTCGACGGGAAATTGTATATAATTTTAATATGGTATAATTAATAAATAAGTACATAATTATTATGACTTTGTGTGCGTGAGTGTGTATAATATTATATGCCGGTTTGAAATCTGTCTGATTTTAAAGATTAAAAGTGAAGTTAGTGGCATTATTTAGGAACTACAAGTAGGCTTTCAGTTTCTTGGTAGGTCAATTTTGATAACCAGGATTCAACCACTCTTTTACACTCGTTTCTCGGAAGTGAAACGCTACACGGACACCCATAACATTTGCAGTTTCATTCTGAACTTTCAAATAATAAAGTTTCACATGACACTGCACTGCGCACGTCATCACAGAGATATCTGCAGTCTAATAATCAGATTACTAGACTATGAAATAAAGTCTCGGAGAGGTCGTTGAAGAAAATCCGAACATGGCGGTTGTGAATTTTGAATATATTTTTCAAAACTAGTGTATCTTGAACTTTAATGTGTAATAAGGGTGGATTATTTTCCGTTAAGTGTTCGTGAACGTGCACGAGTGTTGGCAAATAGTTTCAAGATCATAAAACCATTCATTTTCGTTTTTGCTTCAACGGCCTTTTTTAGAGCCTTCAGTAAAATATCCACCATTTTACTGTTGGCGTTTTGACTGACAAAATATGACTTTGACTTGACATAACCGTACAAATCTTTACTCACTTGACATTGGCAGAATTATTGCTAAACAGCGATAGAAAGCCATTAACGAAGAAGAAGAAGAAGAAATAAAGTCTCATTTGCCCAGTAATTTCGCTAGCTACACTTCCAAAAATTCATCAAAAGAAACAAGTTGGTCTCAATTTCCTATACCAGAAGAGTATCACCGCAACGTTTTTTTGTTTATTTATTTATTTATTTATTGGGAAACCAACAACAAAGGCTTCAGATAATGCGACAGAATTGACACCAATTAAGTGTGTCATGTGACAAAACAGTAGGTATGCCTGTGAAGCCATTGTGTACGGTTCATTAGGGACACAAAAGTTAATACGGACGGCTGAACAAATTTTGGCAATTAGCAGATGTTCGATGCGAGAGCTTGTTTTCTTCTAACAATCCATGTAAAACCACCAAGCGTATAAGTATACAAGGTGACCTTGAATTAGTATGTTATCGAAATGGGGGGACTGGGACCATGATACCCTACAAGTTGTGAGATACTTGAAACTGGGTGTTTCTAAACTTCCATGGTAAAAAATAAATCCACTAGCAAAAATGCACGTGCGATCGCTACGAGAGTTACAAGATACTATAAATTCATTTCTAAATACAGGTCGTTAAGCTCATTTGTGTGCACTCGGTTAAGGACGAAGTTCAACCACCCAGTTGCACTAAGGCTATTTTCGAACGTTAGCTTTACATGGCATTTCTTCAGTGAAAAACTATTAATTTAGTAATTTCGTAGAAGAAACATTGTCTACCTTGAGGTGTAGATTTACCCCTTTTCGAGATAACATCAATTCAAGGTCACCTTGTATTAATATAAGTAGTTAATATATTTAAATTTTATTCAGTTTTAGTATTTTATTGTTATCATTTTGTATTTTTAGCATAATATGGGTTGCCTGAAATAAAGACATTTTATTTTTATTATTTATTTATTTTATTTAAATATAGAGTTGCCATTCTGTTCTCATTATAATTCTTCACACAGCTGGGACCACAATGGCCATGCTGATAAAAGCTAATATGTCTACCATGTATTATAATTATAAATACTTATTAATTGTAATATTATTAATATTACTTGATGGGGAGATCCACAGGAGAACTAAAGTGACCGATATAGCTCTTAGGATTGGCAAGAAGAAGTCGCAAACTGACAACCGATGGGGAAGAAAGGTTCTCGAGTGGCGACCACGAACCGGAAAACGCAGCGTAGCCTGGTCCCACAGTAGGTGGACCGACGATCTGGTGAAAACCGCGGGAGCCGATGGATGCAGGAGGCAAGCAGCTGATCAAAGTGGCGCTCTGTGGGGGAGGCCTATGTTCAGCAGACGTCTTCAGGCTGTTGTTGTCGATGATGATGAAGATTTATTGAAAAGCAGAATCCCTAAAAGCGTAGGTGTATAAGTAATAAATAGTTCTATTTCTCGGTACAACCAGATTTTAATACGCATCCATATTCACTAAATGCCAAGTTAGCGCTCAGTGCACATGCAATGCAGGTGCTTCATTAGCATATAGAGCGAGTTTTGGGGTCAAAAACTTGGGCGACAAAACTAGTTTCAAGCAGGTTTAAATTCTTGAAGTTTATTTTCAGTTTTGTTGCAGCTGAAGCTAAGTTTTGCAGACGCTGAGTAGCTGAATACTAGTAGGATTTCAGATGTGTATTTTCTTATGTGAATGAATGACGCGAGCTGGTCGTTCACCTGATTTTAAGCGACATGGTCGCCCATTACAGTTGCAGTACTCGTAACTTTAAAATAAAATCTATAATAAGTAGACGTTGTCAGTTAACCAAGTTCTTCCTTAGTTCAGTAGTGCACAAAATACATAAAATAGCACTTGTATTTCAATGAGTACAGCGCTCATACCAAAAGATGAAAAATAATATTAACTTATTGATAAAGTTAAGCAACGTAGGTTGCGGTACGTTTAGCATTTTATGTTCAATAAAAAAAAAAAAATTCAGTATTAGTTTGTCCTCCTATTTGGTCCAAGTCTCATTTTGCCCAAATTTTGTTTTGCCATAATAAAGATAAGTAAGTGATGAATGTGTTTCTTTAAATTATCATCATCATCATTAACAGCCTGAAGACGTCCACTGCTGAACATAGGCCTCCCCCAGGGAGCGCCATTTTGAGCGGCTGCTCGCCGCCTACATCCATCGGCGATTTTCACCAGATCGTCGGCCCCGTTTCTTTAAGTAATATGATGTAATTATGTACATTTTCAGACGCTGACAGCAACTTCTGTTTGAAAAAACACGTTTGAGGAAAAATCTCCTTAGCATTTTATTTACGAAACGTCAGGTATATTCAAATGGAAATTTTATGTGAAATCTATTTATTATTTTAGGTAAAATTTGCGACCAAAAATAATTCAAATGTATTTGTTAGGACTGAAATACATTAGTAGGTAAACAAATCAACAATTATCTAATACGCTTATGAACGTACATTCAATTAAGTACCAGCTTCAGCCAGGCTGTGGGCTTAATCGACAGATGAGCGAAATTGCTTAAGCGCCGAGCTTTGAGCTGTACAGCCTATATCAGTGTTTTACGGGCTACATTTAGGTGACTGCGCTGTGGAGTTACAAAATCTAATTCCACTATATCCATTCAACCATCGGACGACAAGTCATATGGCATATGTATAATGAGGTACAGTTACACGCTATCCATTTATGGTCGATATTGCT
Organism: Ennomos erosarius; assembly: GCA_963580505.1. NCBI lineage: Eukaryota > Metazoa > Arthropoda > Insecta > Lepidoptera > Geometridae > Ennomos > Ennomos erosarius. The sequence goes on from OY757000.1 coordinate 1,750,196, forward strand.
TTTATTCGTACACAATAAAGTGGTTCGAAATGCAGCGAAGGAATGGAGCTTTTTATTTTACCATCGTTCTTTGTTTCGTAAGTACAATCTAAAGATTTCAAGTCTCAATGAATAGGTATCCTAAGAAGCTATAATGCTACTTTATTATGTAGTAGCGGATTTAAGCCAAAATAATACGAAGTCTACATCAAAATCTTTTCATCCGCTGTACTTTATGAATTAGTAACGCCCAGCGATCACACACATAGATCCTGGACCCTAACTAGAATTCCCTGTATCTAGGGACCCAAGAACCACGAGGACCATGTCCCCACAACACACCCAGACACAGAACAAGTAAGTAAATACGTTTTTTTCTGTGCTCAAATACTAAACATGTTCTGTCGCGGGAATCGAACCGGCCTCCTCCGGGTTATGAGGCGACCTGCTCAATCACCACAACATGGAGGCTTTTGATCTAGATGCGTTAGAAGGGTGTGTTTTATCATTGGAATAGACAAACAAATTGTTGTGCTAAACGAATGAGACGTTGTTTTTGGTTTTAAAAAATCGTATTCCTTTCATTGGCTACACGTGTTAGTATAAGATTTTAAACTTCCATGGTCACTAACATTACATGGTAAATATCCCGTTAATAAACAATATGTGAGAATTACACGTGTTAGATTTAAGTGCCGCATCTATTTATTGGTCTTCAAGTCTAAGCTGTACTACCTATACAGGGTTTTATTTCTTGAAGATCTCAAAGTCAACTATGTAAGCTCTCGTAAACCCAAAAGTAATTGTGAATGCATGCTTAATAGGTAGCTTAATACACAAGTTAAGGCTCTAAGCGACTGCTCAAGCACTATGCCTACTTAGTTATTACTTACACCTCACTTAGTCCATTGTTTTAATGGAAGGACATAGCATATTGTTGTAATTTATAAAGCCTGTCTAGCAGAGGATTATTCAAGGCTAGAGGTGATTGCGACTATTTATTAAAAGCGGTGGTTTTACCTTGACTACAAATATGGGAGTACTTAAGCCATATTTGAAATTTGGTTTAACATCTTTACTTTTAAAGCTTACCGATTCTTCACATGCTTTGTCTCGTTTTCGGTCGTGATATTTCATGTCAGTGGGAAGTTTCAGAAAATTGTAAACAATATTTTTTTATTTTCCCCCATTTATAGCCTATTTAGCTTAAAAAAAATTGTGTCATATTCACACAATATTATTGCAACCTTGAAACATGATGGTTTTGTATTAGCTTGTGGTAGCCCAGTTAATAACAATTATGAGGTTGACATTTTGAATTTGATTTCAATTTTATGTATGTGTTCAATTTGTAAATTTATTTGTAATGAATGTAATGTATTTAAATAATTAATTAATGTGACTGTCCCTTTTAATGAATGTGTAATATTGTACGAGTTTATGTTACTTGAAATAAATGAATTTATTATTATATTATTATTATTATAGTCTAGAAGAACATAGCCAGTGTTTTGGTGAATTGTACAATTATTGTCCTTTTTAGAACCTTCGACTTTTGAAAAGCTATTGACATGAATGTCTGTGGCTTTGAATGTGGTAACAAAATACATTAAAATTGATTAAAATAATTTATTTGCATAGATTGTATTGCACTAAAACACAATACTTTAAAATGGTTTGCTTAACAATAACACAGTATAAAATACATATAAAATACAAAAATACAACTTGTTCTTTTCTTGGTTTTTCTTTATGGGGAGAATATTTGTATAACATAACTGTTGGCCACTATGATGAAGTATAACCATACTGAAAGAAAAACTTACTATTAATAACAAAAAAAAAACTTTACGATCCTTTCGTCAAACAGAAGAAACACTTCTTGTATTTAGGAACTATAGGCACAAAACAGATAGGCAGGTAGGTAATAGATCTATCTATATATTCAAAAAATGTTCTCTTTATAATCTACCAATAGTAGTATCTAATTACCAGTTAATGAAATAAATATAAAATCAGCGGCTTTTCCTAATGATAAATTACGACAAAATTAAAACACGATTACCAAGTCAAAGCGGAAAGAGCGTTGCGAAAAATTTAAAGATTTATCGCTTTAATTAGTCAATTAAGTGAGTATTACAGTGGCACTTCTTTTTAAATTAATTACGTGCTTTTGGTATAAACAATCTAGTGTGTCTTGTAAAAAGTTTTTGATCTTTTATTTTTTTATGTTTTGTGTGCTACTGACTATTAAGAATTTAACGATAATAATAACAATAGTAATTAAATTTTCCATAAATAATACGATTATAATTAAATAGTAATAGCATTGACATGTATCGACATAAGTACTTATTATTAATCATACCGATAGCTAAGTTGGTAGTATCCCTGCCTTCTGAACTGAGGGCTGTGGGTTCGATTCCTACCCAGGACAAACATTTGTGTGATGAACATAGATGTTTGTTCTGCGTCTGGGTATTATATTGTATACCATGTGTAGGGGATGGGGTGAAAATAAAGGAGAAGATAGGTATTTGGAACAAATCAAAGGTTTGCGAGCGAGCGACGTGTGGTGCGCGTATGTAGTTGGCGGATGACTAGCGAGGTGAAGTTTTCGAGAACCTACCTACCCCTCCCGCGCCCCTTGCTTCTACCCCTGTCCCTGATTTGTTAGCTACTTCACACACGAAGCCCGCGATCACATTCCTTGCTTTTATTAATAAATTTAAAAGGTAACCTAATACAAATATCGCGTCGCTAACACCATGTATGTATTTACAAACAAAAAGTATATAAACAATTAGTATTGTATCAGTTATCTGGTTGCCATAGTACAAGCTATATGCTTAGTTTGGGGCTAGATGGCGCTGTGTGAAATGTCCACACATATTTATTTATTTATTTATTTATTTATTTATTTATTTATTTATTTATTTATTTATTTATTTATTTATTTATTTATTTATTTATTTATTTATTTATTTATTTATTTATTTATTTATTTATTTATTTATTTATTTATTTATTTATTTATTTATTTATTTATTTATTTATTTATTTATTTATTTATTTATTTATTTATTTATTTATTTATTTATTTATTTATTTATTTATTTATAATCATAATCATTTATTTATTTGCAAGAATACACTTTATAGAAACCGCTCAAAATGTAAATTTGCAGCGCCCTTACAGGGCACATAATTATATTGATTCTTAAGACAAGCTACTGTTAAATATCTATAGTCTGTATTATATGTGAACACAATGAATACATAAATACGAAAAGAGTAGCATTCGTAAAATGCGAAAGTTTATCTCTCCTCTCTTTCTCTATTTGTTACCTTTTCACGGCTAAACGACTAAACCGATGTCAATGAGAGCTAAGTATAAAGATCCTATATCCCAGATAATATAATACCTACAGTACAGATGCCTCATCCCATACAACGGAATAACGCAGGGTATTTTACGAGTTCTTTTATTTCTGCATAACGCAAGGTTATCAAGCGACATTTATTGCGTGCTGGCGAAGTATTGGGCCAAATGAACACACTGGACACTAACTAGTAACTCTCTAGACACGATTACTACATTTTATTCAAATTCAGGCTATTTTTCGTTTGTACCCATGGCTATATACATTTCTGTATTCCATTTATGGTCTGCATTAAAGTTTGACATCTCGTAAGTTCACACTTAGGCATGCCTCTATGACGTACCTACTGCAACATATTTTGGGTACATTCTAGAGAAATTAAACTACAAACTTAAGAGTTGCAGACAAGCATAATATTATAGTATTAATACCCTATAGTATTGCCAAAGTTTCTCTAAACTAAACTTACTCTTGGGAACCTCAATAACAACATTACAGACCTCAAAGCCCTCCAAAGACTTCACAAGTTAGTTGTATTTAACAATGTTTTGCTAACACACGCCGTGTCGCGTCTTCAAAGTGTTTGCTCCCGTGTCATTGTAAGTAATTACAGTTCCAATAAGCTAAGTTTAACTTGATAGTGCGCTAAAAGGTTTTGTGTGAAACTGTGTAGACGACACACAGTAAGGAGTGATGTTTTGAACAGAATGCGCAGCACAACAACATAGCAAAGAGTTATTTGTATTTTTTAATTATTTTTCAGTATTTCGTTATTTTTACAAATTTAATGTAATGTACATACAATGTAATAGTATGTATATTTTGTAAAACCAATAATATTGTTTCCAGACTCTGCGTTGACTAAGTAGTATTCAAATATATAATAATAAGTATACAAATATACTAGGAGTTTCAAGAGAAACTAAAGTCTGATATTTATTTTCCATCGAAGCTATTTTCATGTAAAAGTCCTTACTGTTAACATGTCTTGTCATTTTGCTGACAGTGTAGTAATCTAATTCGTATGAATTATGTATGTGGTGTAAAACGTCTTAAAACATTAACATGTTTTGACATGCCATGGTTAATGATCATTCACTCATAATTAGGCTTGTCTATTGTAATTATGTCTATTGCTTGTGCACTTATATGCATTAGGTATTCCGTCAACTAATAATTATTTTTTCATGAACATAGGGGTGTTATTTTGTATTCTATGTATGTATTTACAAACAAAAAAGTATCCAAGTATTGTATCAGTTATCTGGTTCCCATAGTACAAGCTATGCTTAGTTTGGGGCTAGATGGCGCTGTGTGAGATGTCCACACATATTTAAATATTATTAAAAATATTATTAAATATTATAGGCCTCCCCCAAACTGCCACTTTGAAAGGTTATTCGCCTTTTGCATCTATCGGCTCCCCGCGACTTTCGCCAAATCGTCGGACCACTTAGTGGGGGGCGGCCTACGCTACGTCTTCGGTTTTGTGGTCGCCACTCGAGAACCTTTTTCCTTATTGACTGTCGGTTCTACGAGCAATGTGGTCTGCCCATTGGCATTTCAAGTTGCTTGGACCTTATCTGAATCGTCTTTAAGCTCATAATAGCAAGTAATCAAGCAAGTACTAACAGAATAAGTAAACAACCACGACGAGCATTGCAATGGAAGCAGAGAGCCAGTCCAAGCTGCTTAGGATACAAACTGACTTGAATATGCACTCGTAGAAAACCGCTCCCACCAGGAGTAGACCAAATAGAACGCTCGCAAAGGTTATCCATACGAACAGCTGGACGAAGCCTTCTTGATCCTGGAAAAGGTGAAATGTAGAAGTGGAGGGTGGGAGCAGGGGCCGTACTGTAAACTCTTATCGCGATTCTAAACAAAGAGATCCAATATAGACTGTTTTGAATCACGCTAGGTACGGCAGATACAGCGCCAGATAGGTAGGAAAGAGATGGAAGGTTAGAGCTAAGATGTAAGCTGTAAGGTACGATCTAGAAGGTTAAAAGAAATCATAAGCCAGTTTTAACTGAAGATAAAGAAAGCGGAAATATTCGATTTCCAGATAAAGTTGTAATTTAATCTCAGTTTTGCATAATAAACTTACAGCCTTACTAATAAAAATTACCTTCACTGCCGTTAAACTACGTCTACAAAACTAATCAGTGGACAGTAAAGTCTGAAATCTTGGCTGCTTGCTTCTTCATAGGAAACCTCAGTCGTGTAAGGTTGAGTTTCCACACGCAAGAAAACTTCCAATACGATAGCGTCCTTTGACACAACTGAATAAAAACTATATAGGTACACAGTGTTTTTTTTTATGTTTTGGCTCCACGTTCCATAATTAGTGTATTTAGCCAGTGTCAAGTATTGTAATTTTTCATCGTATAGAATATTTCAAGTAAAGTCAAGTCTTAGTCATAGTCATAGTCCAGTCTAAGTCAGGTAGTCAAAGTCCAGTCTAAATCATGCTCTAGTAAAGTGGTGGCAACTTTACTAGAAGCTTCTATGGAATTTTGGAAGCAACACGAAAAACCACGTTACACCACATTATATCACTTGCCCACGCTAATGCTCGTAACTCAGCACTGAATGCGTAAAACGCCATCAATTTTAAAACATTAAACTGGTAAAAGCACAAGTTTTGAGAAATAATATACAATGTAACGACGTGAACTTTTCCGCGTTCCCGCCAAAACTCCGGATATTTATTAGTAAGGCTGTAGCTTTATTATATTGTTTAGTTGGTATAAGTACCGATAACACAGCAAAAAACAAGCAAGACCCCGACACCATGAAGAGAACCGACATGGCTGTGACACCACCCGGGATTATCTGGGTCCTCAGGCGTAAGTCCACCTCCTTGGGATCTGAAAACAAAGTGAAATCAGCATCATAATAATAATAATTATAAAAAAAGAAAGATTTATTCAACACTCAAAAAAATAACAAGAATACAAAATTAAGGACATAGGAATTAGGATTATTATCGTGATAATTGAAAACCTTTCGTCTTTAAATGACCATGTGGCCCATTTCAATGGGTTTGAATACGACCACTCCATCTCTTCTCGTAGGTGCCGTAAAAGACGGCTAAGGGAATATCCAGGGAACGGGCTGCAGCATTTTTCTCGGTACATTCAAATCTTCTGCAATCACCAAGCCACCTGACAAACGTGGTAATAGGCATGATGCATGATAACTACCATTAAAAATGAACAAGTAAGTATTACTTTCATAAATAAGATTAAAAATGAATGCAATCATTGAAAAAATAAGCAAAATCGGTAAATAAATCACAATAAGCTTTTAAAGTTTCTACAGGAGGCATCTCCTGTTCCTTTCAAAGATATTGTATGAAAAGCTACCACAGCTTAGCAATGAGCACAGAGCAAAAAAAAAAAACGCTTCCCCTCAGGAAGCGTCATTTGTTTCATAGCTCTGTGGTAATGAGGTACTATAACGACCTTCCTCTGACGTCACTGGCCGTTTGAGCTATCTCTTTCTATTCCGGTTTTTAAAATGCTTATAACTTGGTCATTTTTTGAGATATTTAATTTTTGTTTTCACAAATGTTTATATTTTGAGGAGTTAATTTAGCCAAAAAAAAATTTTAGTTATCATGCCTATTATGGCAAATCACCCCCTTAGACATGAGTCCCAAGTGGCCTTTTATGAGGAGATCTATGTTCACCTGAGGACGACTTCCGAATGATGATGTGAAGAGTGCCTGAGTGGTGTGAATAATGGTTTCTGAATTGAGACTGATATAAAAATTTGAACTGATTTACACTTACCGCGGATATCAGTAACATTTTTCATGCCTTCGAAATTGGTATTTGTGGCTTGTTCCATAATACTTAAAGCTACGCCGCCAGACATCTGAAGAACAAACATTTTTAAACTACTTTTACTTCTCCTTTAATGTGCTGCAATGTTAACTTAGCATCAGGTGAACGACTAGCTCGTCACGTCATTCATTCACATGAAAAAAAGAAAATATGGAGAACCTTGCCAATTTATGAGCCGGGCACTTATTTTATTGTTCATCATCAACAGCTTGAAGACCACTGCTTAACATAGGACTCCCCCTTACCACCACTTTGAGTAGCTGATCACTTCCTGCATCCACCGTCTTCCCGTGGTTTTCACCAGATCACGGTCCACCTAGTGGACGGCTGCCCTACGCTGCGTCTTTCGGTTCGTGGGCGCCACTCGAGAACCATCGAGATGAACGAGCACAATAAAAGCCCGTAGACAGAGAGCATTCCCAAGTTCTAAATTCCACGTTCAGAGGTCTAGCTTCTTTATAATGTACACAGTTTCTGAAACACAGAGCACAAGAAAATGAATTCTTCTCCTTGGAGCAAACCGTCATTTCCTAGTGCTCTGTGCTCTAAAACGACTGCTTACTGTAAGTTCTGTGTATGTTTTTGTTGGACAATTTCAGCCTTCTACCCTGGGTCTTTGTTCGCCTGTTGATAAGTATATACTTATGTAGGTACCATTCCTATCCCATTACAATACTACGGTGAACTTTGCGTTTGCTTTGCACTGAAAACTCCTGCGTACGGCACTGCGTGGTGGTGGTGCGTGGAGGCAGTAATAGAGTCAAGGCATTCAAGGCAGTCATTGTGCATGTTGATCGCGCATGAATATTAAATGCAGGAAAAAATTAAATACTTGATGAAATATGACGATGATAGTATTTATCAGCATTTCAAAGCCCTTTTTAATCTATATAATACTGAGTTTTAAATATAATCAAGTAAACAAAGCTTCACAAAAATTTGGACACGGCAGAAAGTTTACTGTGAATTCAGCATTTTTTACTTACGATAGCAAGGACTGCAATTAATGCCATTGCGACCCGCACTGATATGACAAGAAAACAGCTCTGTACGGCTGGAAATATATCACACATGATTTAATTTATAATACTACAGTAAATTAATAAAAATATAATAAGTTTTATCGATTTGACATGTTTTGAACTTTTGTACAAAGAGAATATTTTTTCTTCTTCGTTAATGGCTTCTTCTTCTTCTTCTTTAATGGCTTTCTATCGCTGTTTTGCAATAATTTTGCCAATCTCAAGTGAGTAAAATTTGTACAGTTATGTCAACTCAAAGTCATATTTGGTCAGTCAGTCAAAACGCCAACAGTAAAATGGTGGATATTTTACTGAAGGCTCTAAAAAGCCGTTGAAGAGAAAACGGCAATGCATGGTCTTATAAACTTGGAACCGTTTGCCAACACTCGTGCACGTCCATGAACACTTAACGAATAATAATCCACCCTTATTACACATTAAAATTCAAAAATTCACAGGTTTGGTAATAAATTCAAAATGTACAACCACCATTATATGTGTATATATATATGTGTGTGTGTGGACGCCATTGTCGGATTTTCTTCAAAGACCAAGAGAATATTGAATGCATGGAGCTAATAAAAAAAGAGTTGTTTTTTTTTTATTTAATTCATGATTGAATGTTTAATATTTCATTGACATCGTTGGCATTACATTTTCTCTATGATTTGGTATGGAACCTTTTTTTATTTTTAGGCCGTGAGGGCTCAGTAGGCGTATAGCGCTTAGAAGGCTTAAAGTATACATAAGCATATATCTAATCTAGGTACAAATATCCCTCTTCGCTCTTCGCTCGTAGAACTGACAACCGATGGGGAAAAAAGGTTCCCTCACTGTGACCAATGATCAGGTGAAAGCCGTGGAGAGCCGATGAATGCAAGATGCGAGCAGTCTTCTGTCTGTTAATGATGATGATGATGATGATGATATCTCGGATAAAGCTTCCAGTTGGATTGATATATTCATCTACGTAGAGAACCTCCCTGCTTTCCCTATGATAAGCTCAATTGAACTGCGGCCCTCAATCTGGTCCGAGTTCGGTTCTTAGTCCAGTCTGAAACATACCGATGGATGTAAGGTGCAAGAGGCAAGTAGCCCTTTGGCGGTCGACAGAGGAGGCCTTTCAGCAGTTGACATCTTCAGGTATGTGATGGTAATGATGATGCTGGACTGGACTTCTGATAAAGTAATTAAATAATTTTCCTTTGCTATTAATTACCAAAATGATTTTGATTATCAGCCAAAGCGATTTTTTACCACGGTTTCACGACGCCTTGAAAATTCATGCTACATTTAAAACATTATAATAAATGTGTCGAGGTCAGCCTAATGAAATTACTGGGTCGATAAAAATCTTTTTTACCATTTCTAAATGTAGAAAGAAAGGTTTATGTGATAATGATGTCTGATTCTACGGTTTTATTTTAGCACTAAAGTTAATGAATGTTGTAAAATCTTAGCACTTTTGGTATGAAAAATTTAATTCGATCATCATCATCCTTAACATCCTTTTACTGTGCCTTGTATTATGCTGCTTGTTGCGGTCCTTTACCAATGTAGTTGTCGTCGTGGAACACACTAGGAAAGCGCTACTCTCATGAGAAATCGTGTCGAGAAAAATTTCCTGCGGTGCGCATGCTAGGCAGGGGTTCCTCCTACGACATTTATTTATTTAATTCTTTATTGCACTAAAAGTACAATTAGGAGGATTTAATGCTAAAGCATTTTCTAGCAGTTATTCCACATTGACACTACTATTGACTATTTTATTTATTATTTATTCATTTATTTCATACAAAGTTTTACATGGGATTACACACTAGGGCCGGTAAACCTCGCAAAGGTTTGTCTTGGCACTAGGGGTCCTCTAAAAGCTAGACAAAAATACAACCTATGACATTAATTTCTTACCATGCTACTATACACTCACTTGTGCAAGTAAGTGTACAATAACACAGTGGTAAACACAAGCTATTATCGTTAATCATTTAGATAAATATATACATAACCATAACCCGGCAAAATCGACGACAAGAACACCGACATCGCAACACGCATCACTGCACTCAACGCGCAGTGTCTCCTCAACTAAAAGTGCCTATTGATTTTCTTTTGTAACAAAATTGCAAATACGTTTTAAACACAAGCTTCCTAATAATTACCTAAACTCGCAGCCAAAATATTGCCCAAAAAGCCCAATAATTAAATCAATTTATTCCGTCTCAAGACGAATCGGCATTATTTACCAATCCTATCCACTAACGATCGACTGCTAACTACGCAGTAATTGAGGGAATAAATAATTCTTTATGAAAATAAATGAGGATCAGAATAGACCGAGCGAGCGAAGTGAGCGAAGTCTGCTCCATAACTCACAAAGTTGGTTTTCATCTGTCCGGATATTGGTACTATCGCGTATCGTGTACACGTTGTTGTATAAGCGTACAAACTAATAATTAAATTAAGTACCTACCACATAATAATTTAGAACTCAGTTTCATTGTCATCATTATCAGCCTGAGTCGCTGCTGAATATATTAAAGGTCTCTTTCATTGAGCGCCACTTTGAGCGGCTACTTGAATCCGTTGGCTCTCCACGGTTTTGAATTTCGGTTCACCTACTGAGGGGTTGGCCTACGCCGCGTTTTTTGGTTCATGGTACAACGATTCTTTCCTCAAATTATCAGTTTTGCGAGTGATGTGGCCTGTCCATCGACATTTTACTTGTTAATTCTACAAGGGCTGTATCGATGACTTTAGAACTCTCTTGGATCACCTCATACATACTTACAGATGGTCATCATTATTATCAACAGCTGAACAAAGGCCTCTCCCAAAGAGCGCCACTGCTCGCCTCCTGCATCCATAGGCTCCCCGCAGTTTTTACCAAATCGTCGGTCCACCTAGTGGGGGTCGGCCTACGCTGCACTGCTACTTATAATATAGTATTCGAAAATAAATTGTTATATCAAGCATTGTCCGTTTGATTCAAATATCCAGCACCGTTTGCCTTTAATGATACAATTGTCGGTCCAATCACGATTTATTCTCGATTTCGTGTCTTCTCATAAATAAGAATTGAAATTTGTGTAATGAATAACGACATTTTTGCTGAATCTGTCTAATACAACGCTTTTCAGGCTTGATTTTTCAATGATTTTAGATTTCTCTTTGAAACATTTTCGGTGAGAGCTCGCAGGGTATTGTTCAAGGCCATGAGACATTTTATATATGTGATTTGTACTTTTAGGTAGCTAATCAATTAATTTTAGGTAGATAACACGTCTAACAGCACCTGGTCCAGCGTCTTGGTGATTGCAGTAGATTATAATGCAGACCAATGAGAATGGCACTGGCCATCACTAAACTTGAATATTCTCTTATGGGAAGAGATGGAGCTTACATACTGCTTTGATAGCTCAGTTGGATTAGGCCTGCCTTCTAAACTATCGTAGGCTTGATTGGTACCCAAGACAAACATATTCTGTGTGATGAACATAGGTATTTGTTCTGCGCATGGGTGCTATATTGTATTCTGTATGTATTTACAAAAAAAAAGTATCAGTATATCGGTTATCTGGTTACCATAGTTTATAAGCTTGGCTTGGTTTAGGTGTATAATAAGGTGGCGCTGTGTGAAATGCAGTGAGTTAGAAATATCATTGGTGAAATGTCCTCAATAGATGATGACTACTATTGAAAATGAACAAGTAAATATTACTTTCATAAAGAAGATTAAAAATGAATGCAATAATTGAAAAAATAAGCAAAATCGGTAAATAAATCACGGAGTAATAAGCTTTTAAAGTTTCTACAGGTGGCATCTCCTGTACCTTTCTCGCGAAACAGAGCGCCCCCACAGTTACTATGAAAAATCTACTCGTGACGTCACATGCCAAAGAGATTGTATGAAAAGCTACCACAGCTTAGTAATGAGGTACTATAACGACCTTCCTCTGACGTCACTGGCCGTTTGAGCTATCTCTTTCTATTCCGGTTTTTAAAATGCTTATAACTTGGTCATTTTTGAGTTATTTAATTTTTGTTTTTACAAATGTTTATGTTTTGAGGAATATAATTTGTTGATCAAAAAAAAATTAGTCATCATGCCTATTATTATATTAATTTTTTTTATGAGAACGAATGACATGATGCCCTTTTCGTTCACCTGATATTAATATTAATAAATAAATAAATGAAAGTGTGGACATTTCACACAGCGCCATCTAGCCCCAAACTAAGCATAGCTTGTACTATGGGAACCAGATAACTGATATAATACCTATATCCTTTTTTGTTTGTAAATACATATATAGAGTACAATATAACACCCAGACACAGAACAAACATCTATGTTCATCACACAAATGTTTGTCCTGGGTAGGAATCGAACCCACAGCCCTCAGTTCAGAAGGCAGGGATACTACAAACGGAGCTATCGGGCCCGTCAAACGCGACATGGCCACCCATAACAGTTGCAGTGTCACTCAGAACTTTAAAATAACAAAGTTTTTCGTTACACTGATGCACTGCGCACGTTTTCCTGAGACAAGTCATCCTGAGACAGACTAGTAATTGGATTACTAAAGTCTCGTTTGCCCAGTAATTTCACTAGCTTCAATTCCCTTCAAACTGGAACACAGTTATACCTGCACACTACTTTTTGGCGGCAGAATAACTGGCAAAGTGGTGGCAACATGTTTATATATTCACGCCGAGACCACACGACCACAAAAATACATGCTAGAAAATGAACTCAAAATGAATTTATTTCATACCGCAGCTAAGCCTGCAGCCGTATTCACAGAAATAGCTCAGACCTAGATGCAGTAACATCTAGATAACCTAGTTTCTAAGTTAAATCCCAAGCTCTAACAATAGATTGTCTGAGAGTGTCACATCACATGACACTTTCCATTTCCATTTGCATTTGAAGTTTTATTCTATTGATATAAGGTGGGATTTTGCTTGAAGAACGATTTAATTTTGACGGATTAGTGAAGAAGCTTGATCATTGCTATACATGTGGAAGACGAAGGATTAACTCTTTCAATTTGGATGTGTTTGCTTCGCGGTAGAGTTCCTTTTTCTGTAAATAAATCAATTATAGGCAAAGATTATAAAGCCCGTTGATAGCTCGTGAACATAATTTCTCCGTATTTTAAATTTCCGTCTACGGGGGCAGGGGGCGAGGTAACAAAACGAGACGGTCATACGAAATAACAAAAGACAGAGCAGGATAGAACAAAAGACAAATTGGGTGTCCCGCTTTCTATCGTAGGATTAGCAGTTGAAATAAACTACAAATTTTCTTACGAGGGGAAGTTGTATCGTTGGTCAACTGGATTTATAGTCAATGATTATAGGACAAACGAGTGAAGCTCAGTGACTGCTTGCAATTTTCGATCTAATGCAATAGTTTCAATCCGGCTCGACTAGCACTAATGACTTTTAAGTTATAGTTTACAATCGCTCTTACATTGGTGAAGGAAAACATCGTTTTTCTTCTTCTTCTCGTGAAGGCAAGTGGTCACTCCGGGTGTCAAAAATTTCAGGCTGCCCAAAGGCAAACTTGGCTTAACGACTATTGTCGACAACAGCCGGAATAGCTTAACGTGCCCTCCGGAGCTTGGTGGCACTCAGTCGTACATACTAGTTTTTGGTGTAGCGGTCACCCATCATAGTAGTGACCGCAGCGAACGTTGCTTAATTTTTGCGGTTAGGAATGGCTAGTCCTGCTTCGCTATGAGCTCTACAGCACGTTAGGAAGCCAGCATGCTCAAGAATCACAAATTTCCACAGTGTCGGGGCAGATATATAGGGAGTAATATTTAATAAATTGTTTCTCGAATATATGATATTAATAAATTGACATTTTATTTATGGGTGAAACCGCGGGTTTAGGTAGTATTTAAATAAATCCATTTAACAAATCCCACTCGTGTTTCCCACGGTATTTCAAAAAGTTGAAGGCTCGTGGGTGTTTTAAAGGTCAGTCGAAACGCCAAGGCGACTTATAAAGAAATTGGCTTAGATATTATATAAAAAAATATTTTATCGTTACCAAAATGATTACTTTGAATTTAATAAAATAATATTATAAGCACTCTACGGTTACACCCACGCTTCTATACAATCTTTTCCCATTTTGAATCCGGTATAGGTAATAAGCAACCACGAATCGGAAGACGCAGCTAATGCCCCATGCTAGGTGGACTGATGATCTGGTGAAAACCGCGGGGAACCGATAGATGCAAGAAGCGAGCAGCTGCTCAAAATGGAGCTCTGTGGGGGAGGCCTATGTCACCTATGTTCTGCAGTGGAAGTCTTTAGGCTGTTGATGATGATAATGAGCAATCCATGCGCAAATTGCATTCAAATCAATACAGCCATTTTGAGCATAAAATCCAAACAAATAAACACCATTTCATAGTGGTTTAAACAATATTCCGTAAACCCAGAGACGGCCAGTGAAGCTGTCGTCATAAAGTGCATCTATTCATCTGTGTTCATTTGAAATATATAAAACTTAAACAAGACTAATGATCCCTCTGTTGTTGACAGAACCCTGTTATATCCACCATCACTTTGCGCTAAGCAATAAAAACCAATTTCGTATAGCAGAAACTACTACGGCTATTATCAAAGTTCTGAACTTAATCGTCTTGAAAATAAGGTTTATTTCCCAATGGTAAATAACTGCGATAAATAATTGTCTGGAGAATTAACCGAGTTTAGTTTAAATTAAAATAAAAATTAAATTTTCTCACTTGGTATTGTTTAAACCAAAAACTTTAAAGTTAAACAGGATGGGAGGGCATGGCCACAGATTAGAGATAAAAATAATTGAAGGCCAGAAAACAGCTGTACTTTATGGCTTATTGTATGGTTATACGTTATATTTTATGTTAATGTTACCTGCTCTGTAGCTAAAGTGCTACCATCAATGCTTAGATGGGTGACCGCTAAAGCTAAATGGTATTTTATTTTTATAATGCTGGCAGCGTTCAAAAGAATGCCAGCATTATCACTTTGACTGACCAACTTGCCAGTCAATTAACAAAATTATTTTGGTCCACTTTGACCAGTTGATAGACAAAATGATGTACCCAAATGTTGGTTGACAATCTCGTAATATAATAATATGGTTATTAGAATGAAGTGGTTCTAACCAACACAACCGACATCGAGTCGGCAGATCGTCGCCACTGATTGCTGGCGATTGTGCCTTCATTAAGCTAAGCGAGGGATGGACGAGCTCGTCCTTGATGCTGATAAGAACAACCTCCAGTAATAGCTAACTGAAAGCTATGGTTTTACGCAAGATACGGTTCCCGGAAAGCGGTCACCGTATCTTATTCTGCTTACCTTATCTTTCTTGTCATTCCCTAACTGATGAGCGAGACTAAGTGCAAAGAAGTCCCTCTAATAGGCATGATGACAAAATTTTTTTTGGTTAAATTAATAATATTCCTCAAAAGTAAAAACATCTGTGCAAACAAAAATTTTTATCTCAAAAAATGACCAAGTTTCAAGCATTTTAAAAACCGGAATAGAAAGAGAAAGCTCAAACGGCCGGTGACATCAGAGGAAGGTCGTTCATAGTACCACATTACTAAGCTGTGGTAGCTTTTCATACAATCTCTTTAGCATGTGACGTCACGAGTGGATTTTTCATAGTAACTGTGGGGGCGCTCTGTTTCGCGAGAAAGGGACAAGAGATTCCCCCTACAGAAACTTTAAAAGCTTATTATACTCCGTGATTTATTTACCGATTTTATTTATTTTTTCAATTATTGCATTCACTTTTAATCTTCTTGAAAGTAATATTTACTTGTTCATTTTTAATAGTAGTCATAATGCCTAGTTGTCCGGTCTTGTGCCAAACCCATCGTCTCCTGTAGAGTGTCTCCTGTTGCCTCTTTAATGCTATCAGATCCATCGTATCATCGTGCAATTGTACTGGTATGCGGCCCCTGGGACATTTTTCCTGCATTTTTTCAAGACTCTTGAAAACTGCTTTACCTACAATACAAGGCAACAAAAACCAGTCAAACAAGATGAATGTTCAAAAAATTGTTATAATATCTACCTACTTAATTACAAGCGTTATTAAGTATATTACTTTTAAACCGATAGGGAAGAAAGGTTGTCCTTAGTAGCGACCACGAGTGGAAGACGCAACATAGGCCGACTAGGTTAGAACCACGGGGAGCCCTTGCGTTGGATTCAGGAAGCAAGTAGCCGCTCAAAGTGGTGCTTCATGAGGGAGACCTATAATCAGCAGTGGAAGTCTTCAGGCTGTTCACACTGATGATGATGATGATGATATTCCATTCCATCACTGTTTAAATCAAATTTAATCATTTATTTGCTGAAAATATAAAGATCTTAAGCTCAACAGGTATAAGGTTCAACACATTTTCTTTGCTTAATAGCATGCAAATATTTTTATGACAATATCACACTAAAATCATATAGGTAGCTTCACCACACTTCCCTGGTAAAGTTAGCATCGCGACTCCACTGTTAATCGTTCCTTAGGGAATCCTTGATTGCGGTACGGATGTGCTTCTAACAATAATAAATGAACTTCACTCAGTTTCTCTCAGGTTTATGGTTTAATTGGGCTGTTACTTTTGAGAGAGGTACAAACAGTATGACTTTGAGTTTTAATGGCTAAATGTACCTATACGATTAGAATTTTTTTGTTTATATTTTGCTGTCTATTCTGGCACTCGCCGCTCGCTGGCTGACCGTGAATCGAGTGTAGGCCAGCCCAGTAGTGGGGGGCCCACGATCTGGTGAAAGCCGCGGGGAGCCGATGGAGCAGAGCAGCCGCTCAAAGTGAAGCTCTCTGGGGGATGCCCATGTTCAGCAGTAGACGTCTTCAGGCTGATGTTGATGATAATGATGATGATACTAGGTATCACCACATTCTTATCTATCTATAAGTATCACAGAGCTTTGAAACATATGACGGTAATTTTTTTTGCTCGGAGAAGTAATCGTCATCTTTCTCTATTTTCAGCCAATGCTTTGACTTCCCCATACGTCATGATATTTAACTTTTCTTTTGATCTGTATAAGCCCTTCTCGGTCTGCCTCTTACCCATCTTCCCTTCCTTTCCTTCTATGATGTTTTTCTTGACTATCATGGTGCTATTATTATTTTAGTAGGCCATTAAAACAATAAAGATTATTTGTAAAAAAGTATTCGAAGACGGTATTTTTCGAAACTACAATTTTATTATTTTGAAAATTTTCCAGCGCTATGTAAACGGATCATACAACGCAAGTCTGAAAGTTGGCGTGTACCCTTCTAAACCACAGGTGGTTCATAACTTACGTATGTAAGTACAGTGCGCAACATTTTATATGACTCGCCGGGTAACAGAGAGAGATAGACGGTTAATAGTAGAGCGTTCTCTTTATATCCGATATTTTGGCATTGTCAGTCTGAAAGCATAGATCACCATTGTTTTTTCTCTAATCTGTAGTAATTAATTAAGTTATCAATCACTGACTTAACACAATTATTTATCAGCTGTGTGACTTGGTGATTACGAAACATAATTAAAACTAATTGAAACTCAATCTTTTATGGGATTAAGCTTGCTTACGTATACTCCACGGGTTGAATTGAATGTAAAAATAAGTAGCTTAGAGGCATAGTTACTACGGAAAATATTAATTTTAAAACGGATTTGGTTTTTTCATTTCTATCAAAGTAATGTTGATAGAAAAACGAGTTGAATCGACGACATCCAACCGAGGTCGAGGTCAAAGCCGCGTTGAGCCATTCGGGCTACAATAGGCAAGCAACTGCTCCAAGTAACTCACTTTTATACTTGACGTGCTATATAAAACTGTATAAATAATGTAAGAGTAAGCATAGCGAGCATAGTCACTACGGAAAGTATTAGTTTTGGAACGGATTTCGTTTTTTCATTTTTTTTTTAAATCTGCTTTACCACTGTCACGTTACATCCGTTCCTTTCGTGAAAAAGGTAGAATGGAACGCTACAAGTTAATGAGCAGCTCCTCCCCTACCTAAACAGTGCCTAGGTTGACAGGATCCTAAGAGCTGAAGAGAAAAAAAGGAATTGGTAACAGATATTTATTTTCGTAAATTTTACAAGCTTTGTAGAAAGCAAAAAAAAAGAGTCTCTAGATGATGCGGAAGAACGCGAAATTTAAGTTGTTTACGGCCTACAAGTTATCACGGTAGAATTAGAATGTTATTGGATCCAAACAAGGCCCACTTCCGGGTCTTCAGATAAACAAAGCCCGCTTCCGGTCTTCAACGAGGCCCACTTCCGGGTCTTCAAACAAACAAGGCCCACTTCCGGGTCTTTATTCAAACAAGGCCCACTGTCGTTATAGAGACTGAGGAATTCGTTGCCTTTAGTTTGTCCGACTTCCAGAGTTCAGCGGCTAGCTCATTCAGTTATTAGCTTCTGGATCCAGAAGAAGATTCTCGTCCTTCCACCGTCGATGAAGTATTATTACGCAGCTCAGATTCAAGATGCAGCAGCAGGAGACACGCAGGTATTAGTCGTCAAAGCTTTGACGGACGACGGGCCGGAACATGGTGATGAAGTTATATTGCCACTCAATGTTTGAAAAAGGCAAGCCGGTCGTCTCACTGGTTGACGCTCGGCGATAGATTCGTCGTGGTAGATACGGCGGCCGACGGTGACAACAGATGTAGTTTCGGCGATCAGC
Source organism: Ennomos erosarius (assembly GCA_963580505.1). NCBI lineage: Eukaryota > Metazoa > Arthropoda > Insecta > Lepidoptera > Geometridae > Ennomos > Ennomos erosarius. Next base: position 1,769,162 of record OY757000.1, read on the forward strand.
TCTCGGCGATAGATTCGTCGTAGTTTCGCGACTGGCTGTAGCGGATGTAGCTCGGCGATCGGCGATGTGACAATGGATATGTCGTGGCGCAGCGATTGACGTAGATGGAGATTCACTTCACAATTTTGGTGTTGGATAGCCAAAGATGGTTTTTGAAGGCGTTCTTGAGTTCCCGGGCCTTGCCTGGCCCGGGAATGGCCTTATATCAATTTAGTGTTCCTCGTTCGAGGAGTAAATTGAGACTGCCATTCCATAGCGACAGCTTTTCTAAAGAAACCTCGCTAGCATTCCAAGGTTCTAGATTTTTGCAGTTTTCAAAATTTTGAATACAGAATAGTAAAAAAAATAAATCTAGAGTCAAAATACATACAATCATGGCCAAACTATAAAATACCTCACTGAAATTGACAGTAGAAAAAGAAAAATATGAATTTGAAGAGAAACTAAATTCGAAACAAAAAAAACAGTTTCAAAACAACTGCCATCCGAGCAGTCGTGTCTAGAAATCGGGCCCGTGACCCGCGCGCAAAATCGATAAAGTGATGTAAAATTTTTGAGAAAAATCAAGTTTTTTTGTGCTTAAATTACTGTGAAAAGGACTGTCAAGTGCTGTGATGTGAAAGTTGTGAATGAATAATAGAAACCAGGTAATATATTATGATATATACATACATGTAGCATTACATATTTCCCCCACGACCCCAGAAAATTTTCAACTCCATTGAAAATTTTGAAGGTTAGGAATAAAACCTTGCTCTTTCATACTTAAATCTTGCACTTCTTCTTTTACTCGCTCACAAACATACTTAGGGGATATGGTTCACATATTTGATGACGCATACTCCACAAGGAACTATTCATTATACATAACGAAGGCTTATTTTTTTTTATTAGGTGTCGTTATCCGCACCTTTTTGAAAACCCGAGTAAAGATAATAAGTATTTACAATTAAGAAAATGTACAACACAAAGGCTTATTTAACGAGTTGTGTACCGCTCTTTAAGAATATTACACACACCCTTGGGTATTGAAGATTTCAAGGAAATTAATATTCAAGAACCTTGTATTTAAGAAATTGCAAGGAAATTAAGATTAGAGTAACAACATGTGTAACTAAGAAAGTATAAAAAAAATGAGTAAACACAATGGCTTCTTACCCACACGACTCGTGTTAAAGGAAACAAAAAAAACAGTTTCAAAACAACTGCCATCCGAGCAGTCGTGTCTAGAAATCGGGCCCGTGACCCGCGCGCAAAATCGATAAAGTGATGTAAAATTTTTGAGAAAAATCAAGTTTTTTTGTGCTTAAATTACTGTGAAAAGGACTGTCAAGTGCTGTGATGTGAAAGTTGTGAATGAATAATAGAAACCAGGTAATATATTATGATATATACATACATGTAGCAATAAAACAAAAAGAGTGAAAAAAAAAAAAAAATAACGTTTGTAAAATGGATTTAAAAAAAATAAGCCGAAAGGGTCTAGTTTCCTTGTACAATACAAAAATAATATACGCTAAAGCTATTTACAGAATAAGTATACAATTTAGAGAAAAAAACAGAATACAACCGCTACACTATTTACACTTTAAAATCTTTTACATGCCACTTTCCTCTTAAGCCGTTAGGATCCTCTAAAATAAAGACGAGAGGTGAGAGCTTCTCAACAACTGTGCATTTGACATATTTGGGAGCCAACTTTGAACTGAAATATGCACCAGCGTTACTCTGGACGTAATTTTTACGCCAAACTGTGTCGCCAACGTTGAACTCTTTAAAGGTGTGTCTCGTGTTGTAATGAGCAGCATTTTTTGTGTGTGCAGTGTGTAATGCAACCTGTACTTTATCGAAGATGTTAGATAATAATCCTAAATTAGCGGCGTAGATGTCACGAGGAAGAAAAATGAAATTATCAAGGTTGGAGCAGTTAGTGTATAGTGAACCACATGGTATGGTTTCACGTCCAAAGACCAGAAAGGATGGAGAAAACCCAGTTGTAGAATTTACAGAACTGTTGAGTGCATATTGGATTTTCTGCAAATGTTTGTCCCATGAACGGTGATCATCTCCGACCAACTGTGAAAGTGCGGTGATAATTGTTCTATTATACCGTTCTGTGGGGTTTACTTGAGGGCAGTATCGAGGTGAATAAAATATAAAAGGAATTTTATACTTATTCAGAAAACTTTGAAACTCATTAGATTGAAATTGTGAACCATTGTCCATGATGATGGTTTGTGGCACACCGTGTACCAGAAACACATTATTTTCCAAATACATGATGATATTGGAAGATGTAGCGCGCTTGATAGGGAAAATAAGGCAATACTTTGAAAAAGAACATGTAACCACTAGTATGAATTGATTACGTTGTCTTGTGAGTGGAAAAGGGCCCATTAGATCTAATGAGAGGCTTTGAAAAGGTCTTGAACAAATTTTTGGTTTACCCATAGGACCATATGGAGAATGATTCGAATGCTTATAAGAGAGGCATGTTTCACAAGAAGAACACATTTTAGCCACATCTTTAAACATACCAGACCAATAGTATCTTAAAGAAAGCTTCTTGTATGTTTTGAAAATGCCAGTATGGGGATTACTTTCTGAGTCACCATGGCAAGTTTTGATGAGATTCATTCTCTCAGAGGGAAGTGGAACTTCTTTCCAAGCAAAATCTTCATTTAGATAATCAGGTGAGTTATTAAAACGGTATAAATTATTGTTGAGAATTTTGTAATTTGGATAAGCATCAGGATTATCTCGACAGTTAGTAAAAAGTCTATTATATAGTTCCAATTGTGATGCATTGTCTCTAGATATGGGTTCAACACCACCAATAATAGCAGTATCGGGTATTTTATGACGCGACAGAAGGTCTGGGACAACATTTTCTTTTCCTTTTTTATGTTTTAGGTCGAAGTTAAAACAAGACAGACGAAGACTCCATCGTGCCAATCTGCCAGAAGGATTAGACAAATTTTGGAACCACTTTAATGCTGCATGGTCAGTGTATACTGTAAATCGTTTACCGTTATCAAGATAACAACGCCAATGCTCAAGTGCAGTAATGACAGCTAAAGTCTCACGTTCTGTAGTTGAATAATTCTGCTCATGCTTGTTTAGAGATCTACTCATATATGCAATAACAACTTCTTTATTGTCTTTTTCCTGAGTCAGCATAGCACCTATCCCAAAGTTAGAAGCGTCGCAGTGAACGGAAAATGGATAGTCAAAGTCAGGGCAAGATAGTATTGGTGTTGTAGTCAAGCATTCTTTTAATTTAGCAAAAGCAGAGTCAGCCTCAGCATTCCAGACAAATTTTTTTGGAGATTTTTTTCCAGATGACGTTAATTTACAGAGTGGTGAAGCAATAGTACTGAAATTAGGTATGAATCGGCGAAACCAACTGCACGTACCTAAAAATTTTCTTACTTCTTTTTTAGAGGTAGGAGCAGCGTAAGCTAGAATCGCTTCAATTTTACTGGGATCAGCCCGCAATCCTTGCTCATCTACTATGTAGCCAAGATATTTCAGTTCTTTGCGAAAGAATTGACTCTTTTCAAAGTTAATGGTTAGACCAGCATAAGAAAGTTTCTGATGAACTTTAAGTAGGAGTGAAATATGTTCCTCAAATGTCGCACCTATGATTATTATGTCATCTAAGTAACAGAACACTTTATTCTCAAACTCTGGAGTGAATAAACTGTCCATAAGTCTTTGTTGAGTTGCTGGAGCGTTTGTCAATCCGAAGGGCATAACAGTGAATCTATACATTCCTTTACCAGGTACGTAAAAACCAGTTTTATCTCTGTCTTTGGGATGTAATGGAATTTCCCAAAAAGCCTTTGCTATATCGATACTAGACAAATATTTAGCATTTTTGAGGTTATCTAGTATCTCAGAAACAAAAGGGAGGCTGTAGGCATCTTTACGAGTAATTGCATTCAGCTTTCTGCTGTCGACGCAGAAACGCCATTCTCCGTTCTTTTTTGGAGTGATAAGTACTGGAGATAACCAAGGACTCTCACATTTTTCTATAACTTTTAATTCTAGCATTTTATCGACCTCATTGATGAGTGCTTTTTGCTTTTCTGGAGAGAGACGATAACAACGTTGTTTTATAGGTAAAGCATCACCAGTATTGATCCGATGACTAACTAAACTAGTACGGCCTAATTTACCTCGTTGTTCAAAAGAAATACTTTTGAAACGCTTGATTATGTCATTAGCAATTTCTACTTGATTCCCAGACAGATGATCAAATGTTGATATTTGATTTTCAACAGCACAAGTTGTATGATCTTTAGATTCGAGATTGAGTTCAAGAGAAAGTATCTTTGGGGAGAGTTCGAATTCTTTCCAGAAATCCCACCCAAGTATCAAAGAAGGATAAATATCAGGGAAAACATAAGCTTTGATAACATGTGTCTGATTATGAAATCTCAATGGCAAATGAAAATAACCAGAAGACATTGCTTTTTGTTTATTAGCAACCATAACTTGAGTTGGAGACTTGAATAGTTTAAAGCCTAACTTTTGGATATCTTTATGAGAGTTATTACCTAAAATAGTTATACAACTTCCACTATCTAAAAGACCGGAAAAAGGTATATTGTTTATAGACACGTTAATAAAAGGTCTGTTAAAGTCTTTTTCTTTGTCGTAGAAAACAGAAGTTGTTTTGTAGCAAAACATAAAATTTCGAATAGTATTTAACCATTGATTCCAGTCGTTAAGATCAAAATTATTGTTATGTGATTTAGTGAAACCATTCAAGTCGTCAGCTAGTTTTTTTGTTGATTTGATGGAGCACATTTTGGACATTCGCTGATTCTCACGCCTTTACGACCACATTTAAAACAAATGAGGTATCTAGGCTTAGTACAAGTTTGTAAAGAATGGCCTGTGATACGACAGCGATAACAGAATTCTTCTTTAGAAATGTCATTAGTTTGAGATGACGAGCGTGGATGTTTATCTTCCTGCACTGCATTAGTGTACCTTACGTTTGGAGACGCTTTAGGAAGTGAAGCTTTAGAAAATGAAGGAAGATAGGCAAATTCAGCAGCACAAGAAGTGTCTTCAGATCTAGGCTCATGAAAATTTTTGTCTCGTTCAGAAATGCGTTCGTAACTTTGACAAGTAGAAATTAAAGAATCTACCGTTTTAATATCTTTAAGTGCAACAAAAACTGAATAGCACGGTCTTATATTATGGAGTAAAATCTCTAATTGTTCGCTCTCGCTAAGTTTCTTTGAAAGACGAGCAAACATACCGAACATAATTGAGACGTAAACGATAATGGTCTCAGTTGCTCCTTGCGTTCTATTCCTTATAGCTTCCAACAGCTTATAGTCGTAATCATGTATACCAAAATCTCGAATCAGCAATGTGCAAATATCTTTCCACGATAAGGTAGGATTTCGATTATACTGAAAACGAAACCAATGAAGGGCATCACCTGTGAAAATCTCAAAGGCGTGCTTGCAAAGCATACCTTCCGGAATGTTTCGAGAAATCCTAAACTCGTCCAATCTTTGAAGAAATGATCTAGGGCACGATTTTCCATTGAAAGAAAACGTTTTGAGCTCCTTCACAAAATTATCCGAAGTGTGATAGTTTTGTACAGACTCGGAAGCCAGTGGTATACTAGTCAGAATGCTTGAAGGTAAAGTGGGTTGAGGAGTACTCAGTACTTCCAAAGTTTGATTGGTTCCAGTCATAGGTAGTAATTGATAAATCGAGGGAGGGCTAGGCTGAGTCTGAGGACAAGGATTGTGAATGTCAACTAACACTTCTTCAGAAGATCCTGCATAATCTGAAGTTAAGACTTCAAACCGTTTTTGGAGCGTGAAGAAGCGAGATCGTATGTTTGAGCATGACTCAATAAATGGTGGAACGGCGTTAAAGCGTTCGAGGCGATAATGAAGATGATTTACGAAAGATTCAACTTTCCTCAGGTTACTTTTATCATCCGTGGCTTCGAGGTGCGAGATTTTACCCTCGACGTAATTAAACGTGATCTCTGCTTGGGAGAGGTCATGTTTGAGAGGTATTGGAGAAGATTTTATGTCCTCAGGTTGAATGTGACTCAATTTTGCCAGCTGCTCCTTAAGAGTTGTCAAAGTGTCAGCTGGTTTTTCACCTCTGATAGTCACTTCATATTCCAGTTCAAGTTTGTTTAGAAACGAGTATTTAATGGGTCTCGCCATAGTCACAAGTTGAAGTCAATAGTCAAGGATAAAATCAAGTCAAGTTTAAATTCGTTTAAGTATTAAGTACTATGCGAGTGTTGTAGAATGTAAGTGTGATGTTCCGCGTGTCCTGCCTGTATAAAAATAAATTAAGCAAGTACCTAAGATATTACGTTAGAGCCAAAAGTCAATATCAAATTTTAGCCTACTTGAGTAAGTATTATTTTAGAATTTAGAAGAATGTTTTAGAGGGTTCATTTTAGTTGGGCGCCAAACTGTCACGTTACATCCGTTCCTTTCGTGAAAAAGGTAGAATGGAACGCTACAAGTTAATGAGCAGCTCCTCCCCTACCTAAACAGTGCCTAGGTTGACAGGATCCTAAGAGCTGAAGAGAAAAAAAGGAATTGGTAACAGATATTTATTTTCGTAAATTTTACAAGCTTTGTAGAAAGCAAAAAAAAAGAGTCTCTAGATGATGCGGAAGAACGCGAAATTTAAGTTGTTTACGGCCTACAAGTTATCACGGTAGAATTAGAATGTTATTGGATCCAAACAAGGCCCACTTCCGGGTCTTCAGATAAACAAAGCCCGCTTCCGGTCTTCAACGAGGCCCACTTCCGGGTCTTCAAACAAACAAGGCCCACTTCCGGGTCTTTATTCAAACAAGGCCCACTGTCGTTATAGAGACTGAGGAATTCGTTGCCTTTAGTTTGTCCGACTTCCAGAGTTCAGCGGCTAGCTCATTCAGTTATTAGCTTCTGGATCCAGAAGAAGATTCTCGTCCTTCCACCGTCGATGAAGTATTATTACGCAGCTCAGATTCAAGATGCAGCAGCAGGAGACACGCAGGTATTAGTCGTCAAAGCTTTGACGGACGACGGGCCGGAACATGGTGATGAAGTTATATTGCCACTCAATGTTTGAAAAAGGCAAGCCGGTCGTCTCACTGGTTGACGCTCGGCGATAGATTCGTCGTGGTAGATACGGCGGCCGACGGTGACAACAGATGTAGTTTCGGCGATCAGCTCTCGGCGATAGATTCGTCGTAGTTTCGCGACTGGCTGTAGCGGATGTAGCTCGGCGATCGGCGATGTGACAATGGATATGTCGTGGCGCAGCGATTGACGTAGATGGAGATTCACTTCACAATTTTGGTGTTGGATAGCCAAAGATGGTTTTTGAAGGCGTTCTTGAGTTCCCGGGCCTTGCCTGGCCCGGGAATGGCCTTATATCAATTTAGTGTTCCTCGTTCGAGGAGTAAATTGAGACTGCCATTCCATAGCGACAGCTTTTCTAAAGAAACCTCGCTAGCATTCCAAGGTTCTAGATTTTTGCAGTTTTCAAAATTTTGAATACAGAATAGTAAAAAAAATAAATCTAGAGTCAAAATACATACAATCATGGCCAAACTATAAAATACCTCACTGAAATTGACAGTAGAAAAAGAAAAATATGAATTTGAAGAGAAACTAAATTCGAAACAAAAAAAACAGTTTCAAAACAACTGCCATCCGAGCAGTCGTGTCTAGAAATCGGGCCCGTGACCCGCGCGCAAAATCGATAAAGTGATGTAAAATTTTTGAGAAAAATCAAGTTTTTTTGTGCTTAAATTACTGTGAAAAGGACTGTCAAGTGCTGTGATGTGAAAGTTGTGAATGAATAATAGAAACCAGGTAATATATTATGATATATACATACATGTAGCATTACACCACAGACACCTGGGTCCGTGCTCTTTGTTAATTTATCATTTATTGTTATTTACTTTTTTATTTTATTGAACAAATATCTTACACGAGAGGACAATTAAATACTTAATCTATCTTTTTTGTTTTTTTTTTGTATTCGATTTGTGCATACACCGCGAGCAGACCAGCTCCCGCAAGCAGCGATCGTTTTTTTTTTTTTTCATTTCAATTAAATTAATGTTCATAGAAAAATGAGTTGAACATGGTCAAAGCCGCAACGAGCCATTTGGACTTCACGAGGCAAGCAGCTGTTCAACGTATAGCACTATATGAAGGAAGGCATTCAGCAGTCGAAGTCTTCAGGCTGATAATAATGACGCAATAAAAAAAAAACTATTTTTAATAACCGACTTTAATACTTGACGTGCTATATAAAACAATTGGTAGTGTATCTGTATACAAATAGGGTTGATTCGTATCTCCTGTATCTCTGCCCTGGGACGGGTTGTAAGGTGAAGTTGACTTTAGTTTGGGTGTATTAGGGTTGTCTGCGACTACCTACTTAGGTAGAATTTACCCAACGGGTGTGGCTGAAACATAGATGAATGTGAGATTGAAATTTTAGAGCGTTTCTGTGTCTCACAGAGCTTTAAAAATAATGACACTTTGCAGCGAAGCGTACTTTTTTCATGCTCTGTGACGTCCACAACTTAACACATGCGCCACAAAACGCACTGTGAACATACACACACATCATAATCACCAAGATTGGCAACAGGTGACTTGGTGATCCCAGAAGGTTTGAATGTATCAAGGAGCATCCTGCTGCCCAATCTCTGGACACTCCCCTAGCCGACTCTTATGACACCCATTGAAATAGTAGGGGTGGTCCTATCCACACACCGCGACCACACAGCTTACGTATCGTAAATATTCACGGATATATAATACCATACATGGATGAAATAAAAAAAAAAGGATTGAGTTTTGATTGATATCGAACTGAAGCCCAAAATGGCGGACATATTACATATGTGTGTCAGACGTTGACGAGAGAAGTAAGAGGACTTGGCATAAAGCTAACTACACAGAATATGTTATAGTTATGAGGTCAACTTCGTTAAAGAATGAACAGAAATAGTCGCATTTCATTTTAGCAAATACCATTTTGAACGTGCTAATAAGAGACAAAGATACCGTTTCAACTTTCATTTTTGATAATAATTTGTTGCTGACGTCACTTGAGACTGCTCTGCGACAAAAAATCCGCCATGTTCTGGTGGTATTTTGACCTAGTACGTCAGTCGTCAACTAGCGTCAACTGTCAAACGCAGTAAAAAAATGGGGCGGAGCGGGGCGGAGTCGGCACCATATTGTGGTGAAAAAGTGCCGCACGTCACGTGACCATGTGTCCCATCCTCTTACATCCCTTATCAAAGGTGGCAGATGAAAGTATTGCGACCGGCTGCTTATGATGTGAGTGTGTGCGTGTTCCGCTCGTACGTACGAAGCGTTCCGGGGTGCTTCAGTTTCGGGTCAGACGGGACTCCCTCCTCCTTTTTTTATTAGCTTCATGATACCATACTTCATTTTCTTTTAACTGCCACAGTATACGGTATACTTATACTTATATTTTATCAGTCGCATGCAATAAAATCAAAACTCAAGGTCAAACGGCCAGAAGCTATTACATTCCACTTATGTTAATTATTATTATAATGTAAACTTAGTTTACGTAACATTTGCGTGATTTTCGGAGAGGTCAAGAGGTAGGTACCTATTTACATTTAAAACTAAAGGCTATTATTACGTGCGATTGTATATTTTTAATAATTACAAGGAAAGTTTATAACAACGTGTACCTATGGATTCATTAACTTTTTCGCCTTTTATTTTGTAGTAGCGGCTAAGCTAAGTAATCGTATCTGCAGTGCAAGCACGGATCTTCGGTTCGACAAATATATCGAGTCGATAAACAGATTTTGTTTATCGTTCTTATCGGTAACATGAAGCATGGATCTAACATAGGTAAATTTTGTCGATGTCTTTCGAGGGCTTTATTTTGTCAACAGCGTATCGATCATTCGTTCTTAACTCTCACAGAGTAGCACGATATTTCGGAAATTTCCACAGATTAGGAGATAGCCGTTGTCCGATTTTATTTGTTTCACGTAGATTTTATATACTCTTTGTCGGATTTTTTAAGGTTATACGAAGTAAATTACTCTTTGAAAAGGTATATTGATAGTTGGTAGCAAAGAGCATAGAAAAAGTAATATATATGGCAGAGTTGATTACTTTTCTCTATGATTCCCTTAAATCAGTCTCAACACCTTGAATAAGGGCGAGGGCAATTTCTTTGTTGATTCTAAAAAGAATCTCGAACTGGTCGTTGAGTAGGTCGAGAGGATCATTGGGGTCTTTTAAACGCCGCCTGTTGATCCTCAAGGCATCCCGCCGCGTCCTTCTTTCGGCTTCCAACAATAAAATATAGCCAAAATCGATTTTACTAATGTTTGGTTAATATTATCGAGCAACTTTAGGAACCCGATAAATATTCGGTACATTCGATAAGATCGACAAGATTAAACCGATCACAGATGTCAAAATTTAGATCCATGCGCGGTTTAATTGATATAGAACGAACATATTCGTTAAGATTTATCGAATTTATATCGTCGTCGAAAAAATACATTCCATGCTACCGATTTCGTTTTATCGATAATTTATGTCAAATTTGACATGAAAATTCGTTAAATATATCGATCGATAGATCGGTGCTTGCACTGCTGAAAGGTCGATTTTGACGTTTCATTGACGCCACGTGCCAATGTGACAAACTTAGTTTTGGCGGGAACGCGGAAAAGTTCACGTCGTTGCATTGTATTATTTTTCAAAACTTGCTTTTTCCAGTGTTAATGTTTAAAATTGGTGGTGTTTTACGCATTAAGTGCTGAATTACGAGCATGAGTGCAAGTCATACAATGTGGTGAAACGCTTAGAACATTTCTAAAAATGCTCTAAGAGTGAAACGTAATTTTTCGTGTTGTTTCCAAAACTCCATAGAAGCTTCTAGTAAAGTTGCCACAACTTTGCTGGAGTATGACTTAGACTGGACTATGACTAGACTATGACTATGACTAGGACATGACTTTGGCATTAAATATTTTATAACACGATGAAATTATAATACTTGACACTGGCTAAATACAAGTGTGTGTAATATAAGTGTGGAGCCAAAACATAACAACAACAAAAAAAGTGACTGACTGATTCTTTAGTCTGGTGTGAAGTTGTAGGTTAAATACCAACAGGAGCAAAGTCGCTGCGTGGATGACGTCACTTTCAAATCCATTACCTACCTATACAAAATACTTGCAAACTTTGAGAACACAAACATTACAATCAAATAGACTAAATGGAATGCCGCAATCGTGTAAATTAAACCGCAGGTGGTTATAGCAACCCTGCTGGATAGCTTTGATGGCTCGGCTCGGGACTTTGGTATTTGATTAGGTTTATATTAGGTTATGTCTGACTTTAGTTTGTGTAACTGGTTATACCTAGAAGGTAAATTACATATACGTTATTCATGTAAAGCCACGAACGATGATTTCACTACTTTATATTTGAATCATTTTCAATTTGATCTGACCTGTTAGATGTGGGTTTCACCCCCATATTCTAAGTCGTTACCACGAGATTACTCCACTTGACTCAACCTCGAATTAACCTCATTTTTGTGTTTTGGTATTTTTAGTTGACAATATATAATCAACTTGACATTTCTGCGTCAATTTTTTTTAAACGAGAGAATCGAAGTAATTGTCAACTCAAGGTACGTCGCGATGTATTTTGAGTTTCCCTCAAAGTTAAGTAGAAGTCAAGTGAAGGATTTTTGGTGAAACGTTTTAGAATACGGGGGTTATTCTAGGACAAATTACTTACAATTATTATAGTTTTAAAGTATCAGCACTCAGCGGGGTTTGAACTCCACCTTCCAGCTCAGCGGATCAGAGGCTATAGATATAAATTAAATATAAATTAAATTATTTTTTTATTTCAGTCATTATTGGGTCCATAGCACACATTGAGCAATGATTAAATAAAATAAAATAATTATCAAATAAATTAAAATAAAAATCAAACCTTGAATTACAACAAAATAAAATAAAATCAGAATTAAATAGTAAGACTTCAAATAAAAGAACATAACATCAAATCAAATTATAAATAAATAAAATTAAAACACCGTAAGAACATAAATCATTAAAACAAATAAAAGTATAACCTGGAGCGGATGGAGTGCTATAGCCCAGCGGCAGGAAAAATCTTTAAAGTTCATTTTTGTTTTTATACATCACTCATTATTGTGTGTCTTAAACCTATTTATATCTTAGCGAGTACCGTAAGAGCCGCCTAAAGGGAACGGGCAGCAGCAACTACCTCGGTACATTAAAATTTTCTGCTATCACCAAAACAAGGTGGTAGGACTTTTCTGCAAAGTTCGTCTAGGTAGGTACCACCGCTTTGCCAGTTATTCTGCCGCCAAGCAGTAGTGTGCAAGCACCACTGTGTTCCAGTTTGAAGGGCATTGTAGCTAGTGAAATTACTGGGCAAATGAGACTTTATGACCTGATTACACAGTGTAGTAATCTGATTACTAGACTGTGTGATGTCTCAGGATGACGTGCGCAGTGCAGTGTCACGCGAGACTTTATTACATTTAAAGTTCCGAGTGACACTGCAACTGTTATGGGCTGACGTATTGCTTAGTGGACGTCTTCCCGCTGTTTATGTGATAGATATGAAAATTATACATATTCAAAGCATAAAAAAGTCTTTAGGTATTTATATCTGTGTGACGTGAAAATTTACCAAGACGCGAATAATTCCGCAATTTCTACCTTATCTCAGTCTCAAACAGTTAATGTAGCTCATAAAGGTAAAAAATGCGAATATTATCTTACAAGGTGTATAATGTTAGTCTGTAGTTTTAGGGGTGAATATTTACAGTGTAGGTACCTATGTTCTTGACGGTTGAGATACTATATTCCTAATCAGTTCCATATTACCACAGAGCAAAAAAAAAAGCTTCGAAACGTCATATTTTGAAAACTCGACATATTTTATTATTGTCTTTACCGACTATTGATTTACGATTATAATATACACGACAAACGACGACAATGTGTCGGCGATATTAGACGAGATTTTATTAATGTTAAGTATGTACAACAATAATTGAGAACAAATAAAAAATACACATAAACACGTTTAAAATAAAAATACGCCATTAAACCACCAATGCGTGGTACTTAGTTCCCAAAATGACTCCAAAATCCAAAATAACGACAAGAGCTTGTTTTTTTATGCCAATATGAGTATACCTTTGATAACAACTCACCTGTGATGAAGTTGTCTAAGGTAGTCGTTTTTTTTTTCCGCTTATTTCGACTTTTTGAAACCGTTTGGCCCAGTTTACCACCCCAGTCTCAAGTGAAGTGTGCGCCTTTTTGAAGCCCTCAATAATTCAGGCGCACGGCCCTTAACGGCAGAGTTTATGATGCAGGTGTACCCACACTTAACGCTGTAAATATCTTAGCATTCTGAGAGTAATGACGCTCTACCTAAAATGAACTAGAGTTTACAAAAGAGTGAAAATAAAATAGCGCTGATGTGCGGAGTATAAATCGTGTCCGCTGCAGGTTTTTTGCATTTAGATTTATTTAATTTATTTACTGAGGTTACACTTATGGCCAATCGTTCCAGTCTTTGACAGCCTCTTGGTGTGGTGTTGAGCATAACCCGGAGGTAGCACGTTCGATTCCCGTGACAGAACTGTATCATATAATAGATCTTGGACCCTAATTAGTATTTCCCTGTATCTAGGGATCCAGGAACTACAAGGGCTGGTCCCATAACACCCAGCCACAGAACATGATTTACGCTTTTTTTCTGTGCACAAATATTTTTCCTGTCACCGGAATTGAACCTGCCACAACCAGGCTACGAGCCAACCTGCTCAAGCACCATAACACATACCCCGCATATTTTTTTTTTTTCAGGTCTTCATCTACAATTTCGGGTGTGCACCTTCAGCAGATTTGTTGTGAGAGTTGTGGCATTTTGAGAGTATCCTCCAGCGAAGATATCTCCTCTTAAGATTATTAGGTTCTTTCTGCCTCTTAGTCAAGAGTACATATTCTTTTCCTCTTAAGGCGTGGCGTATATTTTTGGTTAAGGAGTTGCTTTCCAGGTAAGTTTTGTACGTGTTTTAGATTTCCTATTTGATTGTGCTCATCTCTAAGTTTGTGTGTATTTCTGAGTTGGTGATATACCATGATACATTGCTAATTGTTCCGAGTATTGTTTTCTGCATTCTTTGAACATACCCTGCACATGACTTTTAAAATCTTTGGTGCAGAGCCGAGTTGGATTCGAACCTGCAGCGTCAGTTCGAACACCGCATGGTTAACCGCCGAGCTACGCTCTCTTTCAAGTGGCATGAATATCTTAATCTTGACGAAACGCTAAAGCATCCCCCAGACGATCAATTTAATAAACATTGATGCATAAATTGATCATTTACTTTGGTGATTGAAACGATTGTTTTGATTGACAGCGATTGAAGTGCCGTGCATTGACGGTCAATGATAGCAAAAGCCGTTTTCTTTATTCTTGATCGCGTTCTCAACGAGAAACACAACTTGTAAACGACTTTTCGATGATAGGCCAACACACGACTGAAGTATGCGCGAATGATACTCCTTCAGTAGCCTTCGATCGATGCTTCATTCGAAACTATCAATCACGATTGATCGTCTCGAGGATGCTTTAGATAAGACGCTCTCACGGTTATCAGTGATAGAATACATCGATATATTCGTCCAATGTTCACAGCATCACAATAGTCATAACCATGTGGCAGTTAGCAACAATTTTAGTATTACTTTACAGCACCCTAGTGGTCTCAGTATTGGAGACCAGAATAGATCCCTTAGTCCAAACTAAACTAGGACTTATAAGAGGCTTGAGGTCAGAAAATGGACAGTATTCGAAGTTTATGGGAATCCCATATGCGCTTGTTGATGAAGAAAACCCGTTTTCGGTAAGTTCATTTTTAATTTATACTTTTTATGATATTTTATGATTTTTCAAAGCAATGAATGTATATTATAACGCTACGCTCCTCAAATAGAGCTTTTATTATTATAGCCGAAAAAAAAGCCATAGGTAGTTATGGCTATATTGACAAAAATTAAAAAAAAACGTTATAAATCTAAAGAAAAATTCTGATTATTAAATGAAGAAATTAAAATAAAACGCAAAGTGGCGTATTATAAATGTCATTCCTAAACTTTTTTTAATTATCAAAGTTTTAGAGCTCTTGGCGATTCACACCGCGGTGCGAATCACTCGTGGTGTGAAACGCCCCATTACCCGTGTTGTGCCTGTATTTTTATTTGTTTTTAGTATTTTTATTTGATGTTGCGTAAAATGTGCGTGAAGGAAAAACCGTTGGTGAAGAGAAAAGTGACCAATATGTATTTTTCAAAATTGTTTTGAAACAAGTTTAAATGCAATTAGCACGCAATGCCTGGCAAATATTTGTGTGGTTTCTTTATCAGTGGTGATTTTGGTTAAGTGGCACGTACCTACTCCTCCTCTTGAACCTGAGTGCTACAATTTCGAAATGTCTTATCTTGAGATAAAGTCTTGCCCGGGAAACCCACATCGGCCGGTTGACGCACAAACTCTTATATCACTTAATATTTTCTTTATCATAAACTTGCTTTGGTCTATAACGCAGATTAGATAATAGCCGCTCCTGTAAAAATTGCCATCAGCGATGAATTCTAATTTCAGGATCATTGTTATATTTTGCAATTTCTTTGTAATATATAGGTACCTTATCAAATTTAGGTAAGGCATATAATGATGCACATACATGAATGCAGCCATAAATAAATAAATAATTTACATAAGTATAGGAAGAATATAACTGCAAATCTGCTAAACCTGTATAAAAGCTACCAATAAACCAAACACCAGCCAATAAAGACCCACTAAAAAAGGTTTACCTAACAATATATTAAGCCGAACATAAATTATTGATATACTAATATGACGGGAAAATATGCTAGAAATATAAAAACCTAGACAAAATAATGAGAATAAGTTCATTTCAGAGCAATTATTTACTACATGTGAGTTAGATATAATTTCAAATTAACTAGAAGACAGATATTAGGTTGTTACTGCTGACTAAATTTACAAAGGGCCCAAACTTGTATTATATAGTTGCAGAAGCCTAACATCTTAATCAGATCGTAGTTCTATTAACGAACAATCTAAAAATATACCAATTTCGATGTAATTCCTATCTTATTACCTATCAATTTCAGTCGTCAGTCGCCTTTCCCCCTTTCGATGACACCTTCAATGCATACGATGGGTCAGTCGTATGCCCTCAAGCCACAACGCAGGGAGACACCATGGGCGAAATACAATGCCTCAATCTGAACATCTTTGTACCTAATAAAGCTCACTCTGCAAACCAGCTTCCAGTAATGGTGTACATCCATGGAGGGGCTTTTATTGAAGGAAGTGGCACTCTTATAATGGGTACCCCCAATTATTTGATTGAAAAAGACATCATAGTAGTCTCAATTAACTACAGATTAGGAATCTATGGTTTCATGTGCACTAACAGTCCCAAAGCTCCTGGAAATATTGGCATAAAAGACCAAGTGCTGGCTTTAAAATGGATCAATGAAAATATTGGATCATTCGGAGGAGATAACACTAAAGTAACTATTTTTGGAGAAAGCGCTGGCGGTATGTCTGTGCATTTACATTTGCTGTTTGATAATGAGAAACTGTTTAATCAAGCCATCATCCAGAGTGGTCCTGCTACATCACCTTGGACTATAGAAGACACTAATGATAATGTTCCTTTAAATATTGCTAACATTTTGGGCTTCATTACTGATGATCTTGATGAGGCTATAGAATTCATATCTAAAGTCCCTGTAGAACTTGCGATTGCAGCAGGAGATCAGCTAAAAAAAAAATCGCAGTATTCTACCGAACCCTTAACTAAAGCGTGTGTAGAAAAAGAATTTGAAGGCATAGAAAGATTTGTCACAGTGAATCCCAATGTAGCAAACACTGAGAGGGCTAAAACTATACCAGTGATCATCGGGCATGCTAGTCAAGAGCTAATATTCCAGCATGCGGGAAAAAGTGGAGATTTTTATAGTAACTACTCGTTCCAAGATTTGCTTGGGTTCGGATTTGACGTCACCGATTTTGATGACATGGCAGATTTAATAAGACATTTTTACATTGGAGATGAAACGCCTGGTGAAGGATTACAGAATGAAATTACGTCTTTTGCATCAGACTTTATTTTTAACCATCCAACAGAACGAGCGACAAATTTACTCCTGGAAGGCGCGAACAAAGCTGTGTTCCAATATGTATTTTCTTACGTTGGTGGAAGATCAGCTGTTTTAACAAACACCTCTCTAGTCGGGGCTTCACACACTGATGAAATTTTCTATTTATTTGATACCCCATTTGGACCTAATGAAATCACTGCTCAAGATCAGCTTATGATTGACAGGATAACAACTCTATGGACCAATTTTGCTAAGTATGGGTATGTATTTGTTCCTATAATTATTGACAGTAGTTGAAATGTATATAGACGCCTTTTCATCATGATTTAATAATAACATAATTTGGCATGATTTTTTAAGGATGGTTTTATAATTTAGTTTATTTATTTTCAGCAACCCTATACCTGAAACATCAGCCCTGCTGCCAGTGAAATGGGAGCCAGTATCAGACACTGTCGTACCTTACCTTGATATAAACGAGGAACTGACCCTTCAATTTAGGCCCTTCCATGACAGGATGGCTTTCTGGGACCTGTTCTATAAACTTAATCAATCAAAGGCCAAGTGGTTACAATAATTGAATACTACAGTAAAATTGTAATACATTTGTCATAATAGCATTTACATGAAATATAGGCTGTAATACAATAAATTCTATGAAACGTTAGATAGTAGTTTAAGTTGAGAAACTATTGAAACAATAACAGAATTTTAAAATACCGTTAATATAGCAAAAATATAGGTTCTTTAAAATGTTTAATTGAAAGAGTAATTGATGGTGTTTTAATTTATTTGGTGCTTGAGGTTGCTTTGTAAATTTTGGCTATGTTATTTATATTTTCCAAATAAAGGTTGATTATATTGTCAAATGTATGTTTTATTGTAGCTAAATATTTTCTGATAACTACAAGCTTTTGCACCAGGGAATCTATCTACTCCATATAACGAAGATTTCTTGTCAAATTAGTTTAGGAAACTCCAAAAGTTTAAGAGTTTCTTATTTCAAGTAAAAAGAGTTTTTTTTATCTACATCTGACAAATAAAACAGAAATGTAGTAACAGATATCTACTTGTATCCCCTACTTAGTTTGTGATATCTACTGCAACATTTGTACTATACAGTAGGTATTCATTTCAATAAGCAACGGTTTTATCTACATTTTGGCTAGATAAAAGATGTGTTATTTTAATGCAAAGCTTCAGACAATCACATATATATTTATCACAAAAAAGTAACGATTAACCGTTAAAAAATAATAAAACATTTATCTAAATTAAATCTTATCTTGCATCTGTTTCTATTACAGCTAGCAGTTCCTTATCCTGCTTTTGAAGAGGCTTTCAACGCTCATGACGGTTCAACAGTTTGCCCTCAAGTTAATATGGGAGGAGATATTCGAGGCCACATACAATGCTTGATCCTCAGCATATACGTCCCAAATAGCGCTAACTCTCTAAACCACCTTCCTGTCATGGTATACATCCATGGAGGGGCCTTCATTGGTGGAAGTGGCAATAGCGTCCTTGGAGAACCTGCCGTTTTTATGCAGAAAGATGTCATAGTTGTATCTATTAACTATAGATTAGGAATCTATGGTTTCATGTGCACTGACAGCTCTAAGGCTCCTGGAAATATTGGATTAAAAGATCAGCTGCTTGCTTTGAAATGGGTGAATGAAAATATTGAAGCATTTGGAGGTGATAATAGTAAAGTAACTATTTTCGGAGGAAGCGCTGGTGGTATGTCGTCACATCTGCATTTGCTTTCTCATCACGAGAATTTGTTTGACAAAGTGATTATCCAAAGTGGTCCTGCAACATCACCCTGGTCTATTGAAAATATCAACAATGATGTTGCTTTCAAAACAGCTGAAATACTAGGCTTAGCTACAACAGATCTCAATGAAGCTATAGATTTTATAGCAAAAGCTAACGTAGAACTAGCTGTTGCTGCTGGTTATCAAATGAAAAGTACATCACAATACTCTAATGAACCTTTAACTAAAGCTTGTGTTGAAAGAGAATTCGAAGGTGTCGAAGGATTTGTAACTGAAAACCCAAATGTCGCAAAACCTGAAAAAGCAAAAACTGTATCTGTTATTATTGGTTATAATAGTCAAGAGTTGAACGGCCAACATTCAAATCGGAATGAGGATTTCATAAATAATTACTCATTCAAAAATTTGCTTGAATTCGGTTTTGACGTCACTGAATTTGAAGACATGGTAGATTTAATAAAACATTTCTACATTGGAGACGAAGCACCTAGCGAGACATTACAGAACGAAATCACATCTTTCGCATCAGATTTTGTTTTCAATCATCCAACAGAACGAGCTGTAAACCTTCTTCTAGAAAGTGAGGCCAAAGCTGTATATCATTACATATTTTCTTATATTGGCGAAAGATCAGCTTTTAGTAATGAAAATAGTACTCTTACTGGAGCCTCACATGGCGATGAAGGCATATACTTCAATGATGACCACTCTAATGCTGAAGATCAGCTGGTCAGTGACAGATTGGTGACAATGTGGACTAATTTCGCTAAGTATGGGTATGTAAAAAGTAATTAGTTTCGCATTGTTGGTATAAACGGGCCCGATAGCTCAGTTGGTAGTATCCCTGCCTTCTGAACTGAGGGCTGTGGGTTCGATTCCTACCCAGGGCAAACATTTGTGTGATGAACATAGATGTTTGTTCTGCGTCTGGGTGTTATATTGTATTCTATGTATGTATTTACAAACAAAAAAGTATATAAGTATTGTATCAGTTATCTGGTTCCCATAGTACAAGCTATGCTTAGTTTGGGGCTAGATGGCGCTGTGTGAAATGTCCGAACATATTTATTTATTATTTTATATTTAAACTATTCATAAAAACATAGTAAGTAAGACTTAAGTTCACAAAATTTAACGTATGTAAATTATACTTTCAGTAATCCTACTCCAGAAACATCAGATCTTCTGCCTGTAATTTGGGAGCCAGTATCAAAGGATTATGTGCCTTATCTGGATATAGATAAGAACGTTACTCTACAGTTCAGACCGTTCCATGACAGGATGGCGTTTTGGGACCTGTTCTACAAATTGAATCAGGGGAAAACCAAATGGTATAACGGCGATGCTTAAATTGCTTTTTTATACGGATAAATAATTTATTGGGTTCTGCGCAAAATTAGTTGCCAGCCAGTGATTTGAATTAAACGATATTGCGTTTATTAAAACAGTGTTTAAAATTGAGTCGATTTAATTTTTTTAGCCATCTTGATGACTACTGACTATGTAATTTGATTGCAAATTTGGAACCGATTGTAACAAAATGTATATTATATGGTTTTATCAGTTTCAAAGTGCAGTTTATGTGTAGGTACGTGTAGGTACTGTATAAAAAGTTGCATTACAATCAAAGAAGTAAATGGACATAAAACTGCAAAAAGATCCATTAATAGATTTTAACAATGGATTTCAATGAACCTAGTGAAAGGAAAGGTATGAATAACCTATTTGAATTGGTTATAGACCACCATTATCCTATTGCAACCTTCTAAACTGATTTAGAATGAATAAGCAATCAACAGGTCCCACTCATGATTCAATTTTTTTTACATTAAAAATTTACAAAATCCAATAAATTAGCGAGCTACTAAGTGCCGTATTGAAAAACGCTTTCATCGCAAAACACATTTTTCCAACCGGTCAGGTGAGTTTGTCTGCGTTTATAATTTAAGTCACGTAGTACTTTTACTGAATATAAAATAAACAACTTTATAAGACGTTTTTAGCACACCTTACACCTGGCGCAGTTTTACGGGTGCGGCGGGCGGTGGAGAGTTCTGGAAATTTTTTTTGAATATACTTACGTTACAAAAGGGATGAATTACCCTGCTAGGAGCCCCTCCATTGTGTTGGACCCATGGATGAAATAAGTCCATGGTTAACAAAATTTTAGAGTTATTAGTAACCATAATAACTGTAATATTAAAACGTACCAACGCACCGGCAATGCCCTCGGTGTTGCAAATGTGCATAGGTGGCGGTGACCACTTACCAATAAGTAGGTCGCATACTTACTAAAAAAAATAAAAACAAATATTTACATTTTCAATTCAAAATCTATATAGGAACCAAAATTGAGCACTACTTGTATTAGCACTCGAAGCTTGACTATGGCCACAGATTACTGGCTATTATTAAGCGATCGGTTGCCGTTACTACCTACAATGCTATTCGAACTCCATGGTGGGTATGAAGTGCACTTCAAGCCCCGACACGCTGCGCTCATCGCTTATTTCCTCCCGCGCACATACTCCTTTTTCAAGTAGCTAATTTTTTTAATAAAGTGTTTAAAATTGGATAATAATAGAAACACGTGGATAAAACCGCGTGGGATCATAGTACTTCTTCTTCTTCTTCTATAATGGCTTTCTATCGCTTTTTTGCAATAATTCTGCCAATGTTGAGTTTTGGCGGGAACGCGGAAGAGTTCACGTCGTTGAATTGTATTATTTTTCAAAACTTTTGCTTTTTCCAGTGTTCATGTTTAAAATAGGTGGCGCATTACGTGCTGAATTACTAGCATAAGTGAGGGCAAGTGATATAATGTGGTGAAACGTGACTTTTCGTGTTGCTTCCAAAACTCCATAGAAGCTTCTAGTAAAGTTGCCACCACTTTGCTGGAGCATGACTTAGACTGGACTATGACTACCTGACTTAGTCTGGACTATGACTATGACTAGGACATGACTTTGCGCGAAATATTTTATAACACGATGAAAATATAATACTTGACACTGGCTAAATACACTATGTGTGGAGCTAAAATATAAAAAAAAAACTGCCAATGTCAAGTGAGTAAAATTTGTACGGTTATGTCAAGTCAAAGTCATATTTTGTCAGTCAAAACGCCAACAGTAAAATGGTGGATATTCTACTGAAGGCCTGAAAATGGCCGTCGAAGCATAAACGAAAATGCATGTTTCTATAATCTTGAAATCATTTGCCAACACTCGTGCACGTTCACGAACACTTAACGGATAATAATCCACCCTTATTACACATTAAAATTTAGAATACACAGGTTTAAAAAAAAATACAAAATTCGCCATTGTCGGATTTTCTTCAAAGACCTTTCAGGATCATAGTATTTTACGTTATCAGTCCTGTCAATCACACTTCACTTCAAATGAATAGGTAAAACAAATAACTTGCTTACTTATCTCGAGATAACGTACCTACAACAAAATGGTGACGCAGTGGGTGGGGACGGTTAGATAAGTTATCTACATGGATTATTCCCAATTCTACAGATTTTCATTACAGATTCCCAATTCAACAGATTTCTCTTTCTACATATTCTTAATTTTACAGATCCTTAAGTGAACGGATTCCCAATTTCACAGAAACCCTATTGTACGGATATCTATTACAGTCACCAAATTCAATAGTCAATAGTCAATAGTCAAAAGTAATTTATTCATAAAAACTTATTTACATGTCAACACAAAAATATTAATCAAAAATAATAATAATAATGGGATAGGTATACATAATTGTATAACGTCTAAATAAGTATAATTTATAAAATAATTAAGAATGATAACTAATAATAAATTAGTGAATTACTTATTTGTACTTAAAAAATTCGTCAAGGCTATAAAACGTCTGCTCGATAAGTCAACGCTTTAGTCTACTTTTAATAGAGTCTAAGCTAGGAGCAGCAGTTAGCAGTAGTTCGTCAGGTAATTTGTTGTAGATCGCTGGCCCCATCACATGGGTCAGCTTATTGGACTTCTCCAGTGTGCGCGACACTGCCCTAAGCTTATTGGCGTTGCGCGTGTGGTAGGCGTGCACCGATTCCCAAGTCCTTGAAGTAGGGTCGCGCGGAGGTGTCTCGAGTCACACGCACTATAGCTCTGACGGCGCGCTTCTGCATGCGAAATGATCTTTCCCACTCTGCAGCGCAACCCCAGAGCTCCGCACCGTACTGAAGTACAGAGTGTACTGTCGCGAAGTAGCACGCATGTGCTACTTCAGTTGACACCACCCGGGACACCCTACTCAAAGCAAAGGAATCACTGCCTACTTTCCCGCACACCTTTTGGATATGCGCTTCCCATTTTAAACTTTTGTCTATTTCAAAACCGAGGAATGTAGAATTCTGCACTTCCTCGATCCTGACATTATCGACCATAACCACCAATAGCCTCTCTGCGCGGCCAGACAAGTTAAAGTTTATAAACTGGGTCTTGCTTAAGTTTAGCGCTAATCAAATTCAAAGTTTACAACTTAACGTTTACAACAACTATAATTACGAGTAGGGTTTTTGGCGGGAACGCGGAAATGTTCACGTCATTGCATTGTATTATTTCTGAAAACTTGTGCTTTTTCCAGTATTAATGTTTAAAGTTGGCGGCGTTTTACGCATTAAGTGCTGAATTACGAGCATGAGTGAGGGCAAGTGAT
Source organism: Ennomos erosarius (assembly GCA_963580505.1). Classification (NCBI taxonomy): domain Eukaryota; kingdom Metazoa; phylum Arthropoda; class Insecta; order Lepidoptera; family Geometridae; genus Ennomos; species Ennomos erosarius. The sequence continues at coordinate 1,792,913 of OY757000.1, forward strand.
ATAATGTGGTGAAACGTGATTTTTCGTGTTGCTTCCAAAACTCCATAGAAGCTTCTAGTAAAGTTGCCACCACTTTACTGGAGCATGACAAGGACTGGACTACGACTACCTGACTTAGACTGGACTATGACTATGACTAAGACTTGACCTTACGTGATATATTCTTTAACGATGAAAAATTACAATACTTGACACTGGCTAAATACACAACGTGTGGAGCCAAAATCTAAGAAAAAAAAAACTATAATTACAATTTTGACAGATTTCATATTATACAGATGTCATTTTTGATAGATGTCATTTTTGGCAGATGTCATTTTTGACAGAGGTCATTTTTGACAGATGTCATTTTTGACAGATGTCATTTTTGACAGATGTCATTTTTGACAGATGTCATTTTTGACAGATGTTATTTTTGACAGATGTCTAATTTTTGAGTTAGAAAACTTGGCTTCGTTGAATTAAAAATCAGTAAACATAAGATTCTTTTAAAATTAAAATCTGTAAAAATGGGACTCAAGAAATGGGAATCTGTAGACACTGGTTCTGTAGAAATGGGAGTCTGTAGGCATGGGAATCTGTAGACATGGGAATCTGTAGAATAGTAGATTCCCATTAATATGTAGAATTAAAAATCTGTAGAATTGGGAATAATCCATCTACATCAATAGTACAATATTCGACTAAAAAGATTATACTTCAAGGTTAAATTCGGATAGTTTGGATCTGTATCTAGGATGTGATCTGACATGTTCAACCACACAAAGGCAGGAGCAGGTGTTGCAGGAGGTTACTAAAATCTATATTTAAGACGACCGTCCTGACCTGCAGTGCAAGCACGGATCTTCGGTTCGACAAATATATCGAGTCGATAAACAGATTTTGTTTATCGTTCTTATCGGTAACATGTAGCATGGATCTAACATCGGTAAATTTTGTCGATGTCTTTCGAGGGCTTTATTTTGTCGACAGCGTATCGATCATTCGTTCTTAACTCTCACAGAGTAGCACGATATTTCGGAAATTTCCACAGATTAGGAGATAGCCGTTGTCCGATTTTATTTGTTTCACGTAGATTTTATATACTCTTTGTCGGATTTTTTAAGGTTATACGAAGTAAATTACTCTTTGAAAAGGTATATTGATAGTTGGTAGCAAAGAGGTATGTGAAGTAACGCGGATTTTCGTGTTGTTTCCAAAATTCCATAGCTTCTTGTAAAGTTGCCACCACTTTACTAGAGCATGACTTAGACTGGACTATAACCCGACTTAGACTGGACTATGACTATGACTTGACTACGTAAAATATTCTAAAACTCGATGAAAATATACAATAGGTACTTGACACTGGCTATGCTATGGCTGAAATACACGACGTGTGGATAGCCAAAATATAAGAAAAAAAAACTACTACCATGTTTGTTTACCACGTCGTTAGTACGCCATCTAGTGACAGAAGCCGAAACAGGTTGTTTTTTAAATAAAACTCCTCATTATATACATATTTTGACAGCTTTGACACAAAAAACTAAAATTTGTCACTTTTTACGTGCCTTTAAAAAATTATTATAAAAATTAAAAACAGAAGGCGAATGCCATAGTTTTACACTGTTTAGTGTTTATTAGACAACAATAAAAATTCATCTAAGTCGGATAATATTTACGGGTAGAAAAGCGTTGGTGCTTTTTAAATGAAAAAGGGGGGAGTCGGATGTACTCTTCTTAAGTTTCTCGCCCGAAACAAAGTAATTGTTATATCCCAAAGGACTGCAACCACAGCGAATGAAACAGACAACTCTGTGGAATCGTTATCCATCAAATTGGAAGTACACAGTCTTTTATTCAAACCGTCTGCGGCTTTAAAGCAGTACACATAAAAACAAGATAAAACGCAGCGTCTGGAAAACGGATTAAACGCGATTTCGTTCAAATCACTTCTTTACTTCGTCCGCCAGTTTGACTAAGACTATAAAAGGTAGATGGAGCGCATGACAGAAGACCAGATAAAGTAATACCAAAAAGGTAACATTTAACCAGTAAGTAATTATGATGGCCACAGAATCCCCCCTATTACATAAAGTCTTTGATGATGGCATACCCCCTAATGATGAGAACTATGTTCAGCATTGGACATATTTTGGCTGATGTTTTTTTTATGTAAATGGATCACGTGACGAGAGCTAGTCGATCACCGGCAGGGTTAGCACGGACGGTAGATAAAATTGGCTTTCCCCTGTTTTACTCCACTTGACATGTAAATTGTATGAAGAATTTGACATAAAACAGGGAAAGACAATTTTGTCTACCGTCCGTGCTAGCCCGGCTGGTGGTTTAAAAAGAAATTCTGCGAATTCACTCAGCCAATAAAGTCATAACACGTGTATAAGTATAGGCATAAAAACCTCATTCATACATCAATGATAGATTAGCATGACCGATGAAACTGTAAACGAAAAAATTCTTTTGGTATTTCAAAAAGAGGGCATGGGTTTTGTATGGATAGCACAAATAAAAGACATAACCAGAAAGCCCCTTTACTCCCTTTTTAGGGTAGAATACTTTCCGGTCTATCCCGGTCTCATGTAGATTGAACCAAATCACTATAGCCAATTCGCCAAGCGCACACGTTTGAATGGTAAAGTGGAAACTGACCGAAATCAGAGGACTCACGTGTGTCCCGACTAATGACATTCAAGCGGTAATACGACGCTACATTTGAAAGCTAATTGATGGGATTCGTTGCTGGAGGCAAGTTGGAGATGGCTGACGGGCGACTTTTTGTCGCATCAGCAGTGCAAGCACGGATCTTCGGTTCGACAAATATATCGAGTTGATAAACAGATTTTGTTTATCGTTCTTATCGGTAACATGTAGCATGGATCTAACATAGGTAAATTTTGTCGATGTCTTTCGAGGGCTTTATTTTGTCGACAGCGTATCGATCATTCGTTCTTAACTCTCACAGAGTAGCACGATATTTCGGAAATTTCCACAGATTAGGAGATAGCCGTTGTCCGATTTTATTTGTTTCACGTAGATTTTATATACTCTTTATCGGATTTTTTAAGGTTATACGATGTAAATTACTCTTTGAAAAGGTATATTGATAGTTGGTAGCAAAGAGCATAGAGAAAAGTAATATATATGGCAAAGAGTTGATTACTTTTCTCTATGATTCCCTTAAATCAGCCTCAACACGTTGAATAAGGGCGAGGGCAATTTCTTTGTTGATTCTAAAAAGAATCTCGAACTGGTCGTTGGGTAGGTCGAGAGGATCATTGGCGTCTCTTAAACACCGCCTGTTGATCCTCAAGGCATCCCGCCGCGTCCTTCTTTCGGCTTCCAACAATAAAATATAGCCAAAATCCATTTTACTAATGTTTGGTTAATATTATCGAGCAACTTTAGGAACCCGATAAATATTCGGTACATTCGATAAGATCGACAAGATTAAACCGATCACAGATGTCAAAATTTAGATCCATGCGCGGTTTAATCGATATAGAACGAACATAATAATAAATAAATAATAATAAATATGTGTGGACATTTCACACAACGTCATATAGCCCCAAACTAAGCATAGTTTGTACTATGGAAACCAGATAACTGATACCATACTTGTATACATTTTTTGTTTGTAAATACATACATAGAATACAATATAACACCCAGACGCAGAACAAACATCTATGTTCATCACACAAATGTTTGTCCTGGGTAGGAATCGAACCCACGACCCTCAGTTCAGAAGGCAGGGATTCTACCAACTGAGCTATCGGGCCCGTCCCGTCCATTTTCGTTAAGATTTATCGAATTTATATCGTCGTCGAAAAAATACATTCCATGCTACGGATAGATAGATAGATAGATAACTCTTTATTGTTTCACCAATGAGATATACGGATTTCGTTTTATCGATAATTTATGTCAAATTTGATATGAAAATTCGTTAAATATATCGATCGGCAGATCGGTGCTTGCACTGCAGGTTGCAGAAAAGTTCAAAAAAGATAATATTACAGTTTAAAATTCAAACTTGTCGCGAAAGACGCCCATTATCAATTAAAAGTTTCGGTTTAGGTCCTAGCGCTGACAGAAAGTAAGCAATTTGGTTTGACTAATTTTGGAACGTATGATAACACACCACTTAGGAAACTTTTTTTTAAATAAATGTACCTAAATACATATAATAATTGCAAAAATTACCTGCGCTAAAATTAATGTACAACTGATTATATTTACGACAAAAAGTTGCAAGACTGCAAACGCCATCATCCTAATATCATGGTAATCAGTTAGATTAATTCCTTAATATAGATGAAGTGTTTACGCCGCATCATTACCTATGTCAATATAGTGAAGCGGGGAGGAGAGGGAATGCATAAGAGATCAAAGATACCTCGTTTACCTACGGCTGGTAGGCCTGGTGATTTACATGAAAACAGAAATGGAACTAAGCCGAATGAAATGAAATTGAAAATAATTAATTTGAAATACACATAAAATATGCCGATGGTTACAGGAAATGAGCAGCCGGTCATTTCAACTCGCTAATTCTTAGACATTCTAGACTGTGTGATGTCTCAGGATGACGTGCGCAGTGCAGTGTCACGCGAAACTTTATTATTTTAAAGTTCCGAGTGACACTGCAACTGTTATGGGCGGCTGTATTGCTTAACATCAGGTGAAAGACTAGCTCGTCACGTCATTTATTCTCATTAAAAAAAACCTATATTGGTCGCTTTATTTTCCTAAGGATCTACGAATCACGGAATAAATAGTAGCATTTACAATTTTATTTTGAGAGTTACCATAAAATAAACTGAGTAAGTATAGATATGTAGGATCAGATATAAAACCGAGCTTATTTATCACAATTCCAAAGGCTTAGAAATGGAATGTATTGTGAAAAATGGAACAACCGAGAAAAGCTCGCGGAAGGGCTTAGCCACAACGAATGGAACATACTTGTTTATTTATCTTTAGAAATTATATTTCCAACCCGATATCATGTCTAGTGATGTGCCATTCCGGTCATTTCCACTTTTCCGGCACTTTAGTTTACCACGATCCAGAACACCCCTTTCGTCCAGAACAATGACAATATTTGAAATTATACTCATAATTTAACATGAATTTACAAAAAATTATAATACATTAGTAATAAGTAATAGAGCGGAAGCAAAATAAATTGCACTTGAATTACTTTTCTATTCAATATTTTGACTAACAATAAACGTATATAACACAAAACAAAAAACTACCTGCTAACTACTACTATTATATATTATATCTACTTAAAAATATAAATAAATATTTAAAGAATACTTGAACGTGTCAATACTTGAACTATCTATAGATAGACTGTAAACGGTCTATAGATAGTTCAAGCAATCCATGGAATCGGGCAACGTGCCCACAATGCTGGCAGCGTTGCCCCGTTGTATAGCGAGGCTGATCTTTTGACCGAAGTAGATGCCAGCATTGTGGTCACGTGCCGATTCAATCAAACGCCCCGCCAAATCCTTGTAAATGTCGAAGGCACCCGGTCCCCACGGCCCCAGTGTCTCTACGTCAAACGGCACAAATATGAAGCCTCTGTCAAGGCTAGAATATTTGCGCCGCTATTCAATAGGTACATTAATTCAAAACATTGGCTTAGTTAGAACGGATGTAGAAATCAAACGTAATTTGATACGATGACAAATTTCTATAGGCAAATAACTATATTTTTGGAGAGTAGTTAAAAATCATTTTCACATTATAACTACACAAGCACCTACACACTCACAGTGATTATTTTCATTGATTCACGTGATCATAAAGATGGCAAATAATAACACCAGAATGGTTTCCGGCAACCGGCAAAATCTACACGATCACCATCTCTAATTATATCTCCATACAAATTTGCTCAGGCGGTTACTAAAATCCATTTATATTATACATGTGCCAAATGAGTCTCTACTTTATTGCCAAAGAGTTTAATGTTCAAAATGTTTTATCTTTTGTTCGGTTTTCATAAAAAGCTTAACGCATTCCAATATAGAACTTTTAACGCCTACTTTAATTCCACATTGTGACACAATATTATAAATCTTTTTCTTGATTCTAGTGATAAAATATTTTTGTTACTGCCTATATTATACCTACCTACCTATAGTTCATTTTTGCATAGGCTTATGCCTAGTTTTGCAATATGTTTGACTTAACCGTTAATTTAAGAATCATCAAAAAATATAAAACGTAGATTTAGATCTATTATGTTCATGCACCGTGGGGAGCCGATGGATGCAGGAGGCAAGCAGCCGTTCAAAGTGGCGCTCTGTGTGGCTCTGTCTCCTATGTTCAGCAGTAGTGTCTTGTAAGTTTTAATGGTAGGTAGGCATGACTATCGGCAGACCTATAAAATAAAAGATATGCATACCAAAGATATAATTTTTCTAATCGTTAAAAACAAAAAACTTTTTCACCAACAATTTATTTTCCATGAACATACAAAATAACACTAGCACAGGCCTTAGAATATAAGCTATAAAAATTGACATAAAATATATTTTCAGTCGAGAAATCATTTGACTAATGAACGTTCACGCGTATCAGTCATAAACCTTTTGTACCGTTTTCATCCGATGGGGAAGAAATGTTCTCGAGTAGCGACCACGAACCGGCAGACGCAGCGTAGGCCAGCCCCCCACTAGGCAGGCCAACGATCTGGTCAACCCCGCTGGGAGCCGATGGATGCAGGGCGCAAGCAGCCGCTCAAAGTGGCGCTTTTTGGGGGTCTATGTTCAGCAGTGGACGTCTTCAGGCCGATGTGGACGATAATGATGATGATGACGATGATGATGATGGCCAGTTTTCATTGGTGGCTTTCTCGACAGAAGAGATATATATGTCAATTTCAACAGCTTATAGTTACGCCCGCGCCACACTACTATATTCTTCACTGCGCAGAAACATTATTGAGACTCTGAGACTGTTCGCCACAATTATAAAATACGCGGTAACTGAAAGAAAGTGGAATTCTTATCAATCAACCTAATCATTTATTTGCTAAATATACGTATTTGTCACAGGAGTTGATAGTGATTACATTACAGATAGGTATATTTAAACTTAAAAGTATGCAAATATTATAAGTTTTATCAATTTATCTTCTATACATATAATAAAACTGTAGAGATAAAAAAATCTGTAAATGCAAGATATCGAAAAAAAAATTACACAGGTTGGCTTGAAATTTTTCGCTGATCACGTTAAGCTACTTTTTAGACATTTTGTCTGTTTGTTTGTTTGTTTGTTTGTTTGTTTGTTTGTTTGTTTGTTTGTTTGTTTGTTTGTTTGTTTGTTTGTTTGTTTGTTTGTTTGTTTGTTTGTTTGTTTGTTTGTTTGTTTGTTTGTTTGTTTGTTTGTTTGTTTGTTTGTTTGTTTGTTTGTTTGTTTGTTTGTTTGTTTGTTTGTTTGTTTGTTTGTTTGTTTGTTTGTTTGTTTGTTTGTTTGTTTGTTTGTTTGTTTGTTTGTTTGTTTGTTTGTTTGTTTGTTTGTTTGTTTGTTTGTTTGTTTGTTTGTTTGTTTGTTTGTTTGTTTGTTTGTTTGTTTGTTTGTTTGTTTGTTTGTTTGTTTGTTTGTTTGTTTGTTTGTTTGTTTGTTTGTTTGTTTGTTTGTTTGTTTGTTTGTTTGTTTGTTTGTTTGTTTGTTTGTTTGTTTGTTTGTTTGTTTGTTTGTTTGTTTGTTTGTTTGTTTGTTTGTTTGTTTGTTTGTTTGTTTGTTTGTTTGTTTGTTTGTTTGTTTGTTTGTTTGTTTGTTTGTTTGTTTGTTTGTTTGTTTGTTTGTTTGTTTGTTTGTTTGTTTGTTTGTTTGTTTGTTTGTTTGTTTGTTTGTTTGTTTGTTTGTTTGTTTGTTTGTTTGTTTGTTTGTTTGTTTGTTTGTTTGTTTGTTTGTTTGTTTGTTTGTTTGTTTGTTTGTTTGTTTGTTTGTTTGTTTGTTTGTTTGTTTGTTTGTTTGTTTGTTTGTTTGTTTGTTTGTTTGTTTGTTTGTTTGTTTGTTTGTTTGTTTGTTTGTTTGTTTGTTTGTTTGTTTGTTTGTTTGTTTGTTTGTTTGTTTGTTTGTTTGTTTGTTTGTTTGTTTGTTTGTTTGTTTGTTTGTTTGTTTGTTTGTTTGTTTGTTACAGCACAAGTCCGAAAATACTGAACGGAATTTCATGCGGTTCTCACTAATAAGCTTAGAAAAACCGGGCGCAAAACATAGGATATATTAAATTTTAAATATCGTTAATATTTTTTTTTTGGTGAAAATAATTAAGATTTAATTATGAAACGGAACGGGATTTTAACAAGATGGCCGCTTGAAGGCCTCAAGGTAAGTTTTTTCTTATATTTTGGCTCCACACATAGTGTAGGTATTTAGCCAGTGTCAAAAGATAAGTTATATTTTGGCTACTAACCATAGATGAGAGAAAAAAAATGTTACTCTGCTACACTGCTACTGACGGTAATTTTATCTTGGGTTTATCCGGATGCACAGATTAAAGAAAAAAACTTTGTTATTATTATGGCGCGGCTTCATATAAGCCTGAACTTTCGGTGTTGAGTTGGCGCGGAAAAATATATCTGTTGACTATCCTCGATGTTTTGGTAGCGCCCCAATTTGGACACACAGTCAATTTGTTTGCCTGCTGCGTGACCGACGTGGGCTAAATAAAATAGAGGAAGCAGTAGCGTTATATTGCATGTCGGCGAATAAATATGTTTTACAAACTATGAGAGTATTATTTGCGATTACAAAAACAAATTTTAATAGTTTTAATTTATAATTTCTTAATTTGTCTGTTTATCTGTCGTTTTCAATACGGATCACGGTTGTTATAGTGGCAACAGAAATATATCATCTGTGAAAAATTCAACAGTCTAACTATCACGATTCATGAGTCCATCCTGGTGACTGATGGACAGACAGACAGGCAGACAGACGGACAGCGGAGGTTTAGTAATAAGGATTTACCCTTTGAGTACGGAACCCCAGTCATTTTTATTTCATTCTGAACAATCCCCACTGCACTAAGCAATAAGAAAGTAATTTAATGCATGTTTTTATTTATAACTTAAAAGACAAAAAACAGTAAATGACAATTGGCGCGCCTGCATTACCGGCAGTGTATCACACTTTTTGGGCTAGCGCGAAATACATCGCGCGATAACTTCGTCTGCGCTCGATGCAATGCAGATTAGAGAAAAACAATGTGTTCATTATGTAAGTACCTATACCCAAGGAAGTCATATATATAGATAAGTTTTTAGTTAATCTGTGGTCCAAACTAAACAAGAGGATAGGTATGAGAATCTTCTTGAATATGAGCACGACACAGAAAACAAGGAATCTAAAATACTAAAAACTTCTTAGACTTTTTTTTATAAGTTTTAAGGCTTCACGCGATATCATATTTAGCCAATATTGAAACACAACTAAACTATTATTCATGTTTTCGATTTATTGGGTTCTGGAGAGGGCAAAATTCTTTTTTAGATCTGGTATTATGTATTAGTTTTCAAAAATCTACTACGCGTTACCATTCGAAATAAGTATTTAAAATTGTATTTATAGTACCTATAGCTTAACCTTTAGTAGTAACATATTCAGTAATCTGTGCCTATTGACCCTTGCTTTTGCTACGCATTGTAACCCTTTTTTATTTTGGCATTAGACAAAATTTGTATTTAGCCAATAGGAAGTATTTTATGAAAATTGTTTAAAAGGGTAGGTACTTAGACTTTTTATAATTATTCATAAGGCTTCACGCGATTATCATACTTAGCCAATATTGAAGCTTACATTTTTATTCAAGTTTTCGATTTATAGGGTTTTGGCGGGAGCAATGTTCTTTATTGGCGATCTGGTACAATGTATTATTTACATAAACTTCTACACGTTACCATTCTAATTAGGTAAATAATTTTTTTTTGCGCTACTGCTACATTCTTGATCGACCCCAAAGAAGTTTTAAGGTACCTGCTATAGCTACTTAAGTTATATACCCTTACCATTTGCTACGAATTTTAAAACCTTTTTATTCTGGCATTAAAGTAAGCCGCAGGTGCTATTATTTGTATTTAGCCAATGATACGAAATATTTTATGAAAAATGTTTAAAAAGGGTAGGTACCTACTTAGATATAATAATATGTAGGTATTCATTATGGCAATAAAATTGTATCCTCGAATTAACAACATGGCGCGTAACGTTCGTTGGTGACTGTTTTTGATTTGTTGTTCTTCTTCTTCTTCTTGCATGTTGAAATATGTTTTTAATAGTTAAATATTTTAGATCTGTGGGCTTTTAAATAAACCACCGGAGCAGAAAATGATTGATTACTCGGTTACTTCAAGAAGGTTATAGTTATAGTAGGTAAGTAACTATCTTATTTGTAGGTAGTTAGGTACTCAATTCGTATGGAACCAAACTTAAGAAGGTAAAAATATGTGGTAAATAAAACAAAAAGCGCGCGGATATTTTGTAAAACTGAGCAAAACAGGATCATCGTGTGTGATTATGTCATATTTTTCTAAACTGTACCTGCCTGCTTAGGTAACTACTACCTAAACAAAATTTACTGAAACTTCTGTTAAAGACCTGAGTGAAGTGATGATGATTTCTTTTTGTTGTTATATGAAGAGTTACTTATAAAATTGTAGTTTTTTGTTTGAAACTTCTTTTACTGTTATAAATCTATATTAGACTCAAAACATTTAATTTTAGGTAATGGCTTAATTAGCTTCCACTCACGGCTATGCTCGCGTTATACCTATACCTATGCTAATACAGGTTACTGTGCTCAGCTTCGAAAAGATTTATTGGATTTTGTTGTTTGGTACGAAATGCATGATCTATTATTAGACTATAACGTAAAAATAACATAACACAAGCGTGCGAAGCCGCGGGCAAAAGCTAGTTCCTAATAATAATAGTAATCTAATTTCTTGTTAATCTTAAAAGTGGAATGGTAATTATAGTTTCCCTAGAAGCATTTTTATAATAGTTCATTATCAACAGCTGACGTCCACTGCGGACCATATTCCTTCTCCAGCGAGCGCTAATTTGAGCGGCTGCTCGCCTCTTGCATCCGATTATCACTCGATCGTCGGTCTACCCAGTGGGGTTTCTACCTACGCTGCATCTTCCTGTTCGTGATTGCAACTCGAGAACCTTTCTTCCTCATCAGTTGTCAGTTCTACGAGCGATGTCGTCTGTCTATTGCCATTTCAACTTGTAATTCTAAGAGCTATATCGGTCACTTTATTTCCACTGCGGATCTGCTCACTTCAGATCTTAATCTCGTAGGGAAACCCTGAGAATAGCTTTCTCCATAGCTCGTTCCGTTTATTCATAAAGCTAATTATGTCACAGTGCCACAAGTCACCACTTAAAATCCTTGTTTTCAGACTTTTTTGTGCACGTAAAATTTGGTCACAGCTTCCCGAAAACTTCCCAACCGAGTTGGATTCTTGGTGCGATGGCAATGGGCGAGGCACATCACTTGTAGAACTGACAACCGATGGGAAGAAAGGTTCTCGAGTGGCGACCACAAACTAGAAGACGCAGCGTAGGCAGGTCCCCTATTAGGTAAACACACAATCTGGTCATTTATTTGGGACGTAATTTATTAAAAAAAATTAGCTTACTGACAACGTCGACCACAATGAGCGCCATAAGTAAGCCACCCGCCATGTAACAGTTCGTGTGGACGAAGAAACAAACCATGGCTAGTATGAAGAATAGTAGGAATACAGTCCCACTGTACACAATAGCACCCCACTGGTACGCCAGAATTAGGGATGGCATGTTCTGAAAATAATCAATTAAAATTACAAAAGGTAAATTAGTCCTTAAAATAATGAACAATACTATCCGAGTTTTAATTGGTATATTATCCCGAAATCTACTTTCCAGGATAGACTAGATTATGTTTCTTCCATGACTTTAGCATCTTTTGCATGGCCCCGCGTATCTACAACCATTTGCCAAAGTTTGTTTTGGACTGCACAAATATTTATACATTTAGGAACTTAGGAACAAGCAAGATTTTTTGGGCGACAAATTGTTGATGAATTGACAGAATAATACTTAATACAATCATTACTATATTTCCGAACATAATATTATCTTTTTGAATTCTGCAAGTTGTTTATTATAATAAATCTTTTATTCCAAAAAAGATACAGTGCTCCGCTTAATGCTTATGCTTAACTAAGGCCGCAAGATATACACTTAACATTTTTGTTGGGTATCTGCTACCGAACTAGACTCATCGTCTGTGTTTCAGCGTACAGTGCCCTCCCCCAAGAAGTTGATACATAACTAGCCTTATTATTATAGATATAGGTACAGTTTACTTAATTACGTTATGGTAGAAACAAAGAAGAATATAAAATAATGTGAGTAGGTAAACAAAGTAGGCATAAAATAAAAACGATATAAAACTAAATAATATTGTGGTATAAGATGCTTGGCTATTGTTCCTCTCTGTGTGTATGGTGAGTATGAATGTGTGAGTGTGAGAGGGTGTGTTGTACGTATTTACGTTTATGTGTCTTTTTATGAAAAATGTGTATTTGCTGGTGAAATTTATTATTCACAAAAGTTATTATATATATAGGTCAAAGAAAAAACCAAAAAATAAGATTAAAATGCTATGCTAAAACTTTTAATAAATCCTCTGTCTTATCGTAGGTAAGTGTTTTTAGCCAACTGGTGACTTTTAATTTGACTTCCGTTCTTGATAACGAATATATATCTAGAGTTCTATTAAGTTTGTTGTAAAGGAAAGGACCCAAAAAATAGATGAATCTCTGAATAAAAGAGGTATGAATTTGCTGTGGTTGGTTACAAACATTATATTTACGGCGTTGGGTATGCATTTGGGGATCATAAACTAACATTGAATGTTGCTTTAAAATTATGCTTAGAATGAAAAGCTGCCGAACGGTAAGAACATTACAAGATTTATACAATAGGGAGGTTGGAAATAAAAAGGGTCGTCCCGTGCTCACCTTCAAAACAGCTCTCTGGGAGATTTCGAGGGGTAGTAAAGTGGTTTTTGCTGCACCCCCCCAAGATGATATACAATAAGTGATTATTGATTGGCCAAGGGCTAAGTATATTTGCATGACTAAATCTGTATTAGCTACAGGCCTAATCCTTTTAAAGACAAACAGTATTTTTCGAATTCGCCCACATAAATTTGATATGTGATTTTTGAAATTGAAATTATTATCTATCGTTATTCCTAAATATTTTGTTGAGAGAGTGGATTTTAAAGTTTTACAGCAACAATGAACTAAGTTTTCTGCGAGGCAAGAATAACTGTGTGCATAGATACCTGAGTGAAAATTTTGTGGTGGATTTCTAAGAGAGAAGGTAATATATTTAGTCTTATCTGTGTTAAGAGTCAAAATATTATTATGTAGCCATGTTGTAACTGTGTTAAAACCCTGTTGAGCGGCACTATAAACCTCATTCCATGTGTCAGCAGCAAACAAAAGCACTGTGTCATCCGCATAAGATATAAGTTTACCTTTTTGTGGCTTGAATTGGCAAAGCTCATTAATATAGATCAAGAAAAGGGTGGGGCCTAAGATGCTGCCTTGTGGAACGCCATGAGTAACCTGCAGTTTATCACTAGTGTATTCACCAACCTTTACACTTTGAAATCTGTCTGCCAGATAGTTTTTAAATAGCGCCAGTTGAATACCCCTGACACCAATGCATTCCAACTTAGAGAGGAGGATAGGGACAGAGACTGTATCAAATGCCTTTGCTAGGTCCAGAAAAATAGCAAGACATTTTTTTCTTTTGTCCAGGCTTGTTGAAATAAAGTCCGTAAGATCGTGAACTGCATCATTGGTGGATTTACCTGTACGGAAGCCGAATTGCTGATTTGACAGAATATTATACTTTTGCAAAAAATTTACTAATCTATTATTTATTAAGCGCTCTAAAAGTTTGGAGATAGAGGGAAGAATAGATATTGGCCTATAATTGTTGATACAGTCTCTGTCTCCATCCTTGTGTATTGGTACAACTATAGACTTTTTTAGGTCATTCGGAAAAATACCTGTAGCAAAGCAACGGTTAAAAATATAGGTAAGAGGTGGCACAAGAAAGTTTTTGCAATCTTTTAGAAATTTGTTAGAAATTTTATCCCATCCAACGGAGCATTCACTCTTTAGACCCACTATTAATCTCTCAACCTCTTGGGCATCAGTTTCAAAGAGCACAAAAGAGTTCAGTTCAGTGTGATTGAGTGAAGGATTGACAGATATGTTCTCGTCATGTGTATCAGAGGAAAAGCCTTTAGCGAGATTCTTACCAACATTTATGAAATAATCATTGATTTTATTAACTGAGGATTTAGGTGAATCGCAGAGAGTAAGCAACTCCTTGGGATTTTCGTGTGTTACCTTCGTACCAGATATTTCACGAATAGCAGACCAAATTTTCTTACTATTGTTCCCAGCTTTATCTATCTTATTTTTCTCATAAGCACTTTTAACCTTCTTTAGAAGAGAATTACAAAAATTTCTGTAACGCGTGTAGGTAAGTTTAAATATTTTGTTGTTCGGAGAGCAGTTGGATTTTTTATGTAACTGGTCTCTATTTCGGATACACTTAAGAAGTCCAGCTGTCATCCACGGTTTTATGATTTTTTTACGCCTAGGTAGGGTTACTGTTGTAGTGTTATTGTTTATCGCTGTTTGAAGTTGACAAATCAAATATGCCATAGTAAAGCGTGGATCACTTGATTCATAAATAGGACTAAGATCAATATTCAACACGTCTGAACTTAGTTTCTCATAGTTAACTTTGGCAAAAGTAGACTGTGAATAATTTCGAATAACCTTTTTTTCTAAACATAGTAACGTAGGCCTGTGGTCTGTCAGTGTCGCGAAAGGAACCAAAGTAAGAGCAGGTAAACTTGTCCTTAAGATGACATGATCTAAACAGGTACCGCTAGCTTCACGTGTTATGAAACAATGAGCTGGAAGGAGCCCATGAAAAGCCACTAAATTTAAATATTTATGAGAATTATCATCACATTTATCATTGTTGATGGGTATGTTTATATCTCCCGTAAGAACCATATTTGTAAAAGACGATAAACTATTTAGTACTTCATTCAGTGACACTAAAAACTTGTCGATGTTTTTAAAAGAAGGCGAGCGATATATTGCTAGAATTACAGTATTCTCATTTACCTTTATTATCATACAATTTCCTTCATCAAACTGTGGTTCTTGAAAAGTTACACTTAGTTCGTGTCTTACATAGACTACTACTCCATCACTTTTGTTTGTGTTGTGTCTAGTACCATGTGAACAATACCCCTCCAGAGTGGGAATTACAGGTGCACATCCAAGCCAGCACTCTGTCATTATGTATGATAAATTGTTATTAAATTATTAACTGTTGTTGTATATGCGTAACTTGAATTGACTATAATTGTATGATAGCTATGTTAATGTTATTCAATGATATTACCTGGTACTTATTAATTCATTATTTGACTTTTATTAATGTAGAATTGCTTGCGACGTCCTGCTTTAAAATATATTGACTGTTTCTCTGGGATCGATTTGCAAATGTATAATTGTATTTTATATTATATTATAATATAATAAATAATAATAAATATGTGTGGACACTTCACACAGCGCCATCTAGCCCCAAACTAAGCATAGCTTGTACTATGGGAACCAGATGACTGATACAATACTTATATACTTTTAGTTTGTAAATACATACATAGAATAGAATACAATATAACACCCAGACGCAGAACAATTATAATTGTATTATATAATTATATTTTAAGCTGTGTATTTACGAGACCAGAAATACTAGGTATTACCCGACATCCTATTTTGTAGGTATTTTAGTTAACTTTGACTGTTTTCACTTACATGCCTCATTGGCCGGATGTAGCGAACTAACATTTTTGTAACACCTTTATATCACCTACTTTCGTAAGTAAATAAATGAATACTGAATACTTTTCTAAATTAATACTTTTTCATTGCCTTCGCTACTATGATAGGTGAACGTTACAGCAAAAAAGTGGTATTATACAACTTACCGCTGCCGTACTTCGAAAAACATGTTAATCCGTAGGTCCCGGCTGTTGTCGTAACAATAGTCGTTAAGCCAAGTCAGGAGCCTTTAGGCAGCCTAAAATTCTGACCGGCTGACCGCTTTCCTACACGAGAAGATTAAGAAGAGTAAAACAATATTACAACAGCTTACGCAGCAAGACCCAACAAGCAGCAGCACACTGACGATGCACAGCATGATGGAGAGGACGCCCAGTGTCATCTGGACAGCTGCTTCTGTGGCCGAGTTATAGTTGGACAGCACTGGCTGCATCTCCCAGAAACCCTTAGCATGTGTGATATTTGGCGCGAACATTAGTCCTACGAGCTGTTAAAAGGTAGAAAAATACGTAATAATGATTGAAACAAATATTTTTATAAAAGCATAAATTTATATTATTTAATTGTTAACAAGCGAAATGGCTATTATTATTAGCCTTAATGACCCACAACGCCAAACCGGCGCGTTATTCGCTACCACTGTGGGTAGTGGTAAATAATACCGCGTGGTATTTTTTATGAAATTCCGCGTTTAGAGCGAAACTTGATACAAAATACGGCAGAATCCCGAGCGGTATACCGCTACATACAGTGGTAGCGATTAACGTGCCAGTTGAATAGACCTTTAGCTCCCAAAATAAAACAAGTATATCTTCTGAATTAGACATCAGGAATTAGCAGACGTATATATACATTGACAATAAATCCAGTTGACCAACGTTACAACTTCTCCTCATAAGAAAACTAGTGGTGTATTTCAACCATTACCCGTTCTTCTCTGTTCATTGTAATTTCGCATGACTGTCTCGTTTTGTTACTTCGCCCCCTGCCCGCGCAAATGAGTCGTGTTTGTAGGAGAAATTATGTTCACGAGCTATCAACGGGCTTTATAATCTTTGAGTGTATAGGATGCTTTGTGAGTTTAGACAGGCTTACAGTATAGACACTGTTTCAATTTTATATATATTATTTATTTAGATTATTTTATATTATACTAACAAATGAAAATACACCAATCATCACAGTGCCTGCTCTCAAGAAGCAGCAGAAGCAACAGCTGATCACTGTCGGCAAATTGTTCATGAACTCCATATCGATATAACACTCCACACCTTTGCAATACAGTTGAATGAAAAACAGGGAAGAAAACGCAACCGAAATATATTTTTACGGTTTATTTTGCATTTTTTTATATAAAAAAGTGATAAAAATTATCTGAAAAGCAAAAGCCCATAAGCCATTGACGTGTCACTGACAGAAGTATGACATGTGACAAGAATTCATAACCATGGCCCAAGGAACTTATACGTGATACGTATACTACCCATGGCCATAGAGATAGGTTGACCGTTTGAAAATTGGACAAGAAAATGCGACAATATTTACTAACCAAGGAACTTATACGTATACTATTTACTAACAATAGATCCCCATGGATTGAATAAAAGAAGAAGGATTGAGTTTTGATTGACATCGAACTGAAGCACAAAATGGCGGATACATGTGTGTGTCAGATGAAAGAAGGGCGACAGGCTGCATATTATGATGTGAGTGTGTGCGTTCCGGCTTCCTAAGGGTGCTTCAGTTTCAGTTTAGGATTAGACGGGATCTCCAACATTTTTTTTATTAGCTCCATGAGATCCCCATTGTTTTTTAAATAAAATAGTAATAATTTTATTTCTTCAAATATTGGGGTAAAATTGCAAAATAATACAAAAACTGAAACACTGAAATATTGTAATATACCTATCGGAAGGAGCATTCCCAATCTACAAAATAAACAAGTTTCACATCCAGATACTACACCAAAATCAACACAATATGATTGTTAATAATGAATAAGATTCGTGATAAATTTCCTCTGATACGTGTATTTATTTGGATTAGTATGTTTTGTAAAATCACTTTCACTTACGGAATAAGATTTAAAAGCTGCTAAAATAGTATTTTGCGCTTTGATAACGGGATTATGGTACATGATCACAATATTATGTTCATCAATATTAGGTTGGTATTTGGCTAATAGTGACAATCCGCCATAATCTCCCTATCTCATTTCCTCTCGGGCAGTGTGTACTTGATTTGTATTACTGGCTCGCACGCGATGGGCCTCTTTTCAGAGTAACGAATTCTAGCTCTGTGACTATATGAACGATTATATGAAACATGTTCCTGGCGTGAACCTAGCAATTTCCCATTCGTTGTAAAAGGAAAAAATCTAGATCCCATTCCTTAACACTTACAATACAAGGAAGCTCCCTTCATATTTCAATGTCACAACGCACTCGCCCATCTCATCGCGGAATAGGAATAGAATAGGCAAACTTATTCACAAAACGTGTTTAGAATAAGTAATACGTGGGTTTTTGCAAATATTTTTATGCTATTCAGAAATTACGGACGTGACCCTAGAGGCGCATAGGGGTGGAAAGATAATAACAGAGGTCGCAGTGAGCTGAAGAGATAAGTATCAGTTAGTAATGATATGTCTTCTAAAGGTATACTATTTTAATATCTGTGCTTTTAACAAACCTTTTAGGTCCATGTCTTTTGACTTCCATTTTTTAGTCCCTAAAATGGGACTATTGTTTTTTTTTGTTTCTGTGCATGAAGCTGTGTAATCTATGGTAACACACAATAGCAATCTCGTATTCAATTCAAAAGGTAAATCTGCGAAAAATTGATTTATAGACCTTTTCCCTAATACTGTGCGGCGTTTTCGGGATGAAATTGTAGGGGTGTGGTCCAAGTTAAAGACCAGCCTTACTATACACAATTTCAATTATCACTAAGTTGTTAGTTATATTTAATCAATATTTAAAACGCTCTGTCTCGTGTTCAATATTGACATTTAATTTTCATGTCAAAAAGATGTTGACAGGATATTCAAGCAGTGATTAAATTAAGGTATTATATGCCAGGCTCAAAATTTTAAAATTTAATACAGGCTCATTTATATACCTATAATCTATCCTTTCTGCTAAATTTTTTATTCAATGGCACGCATCTATATGGTTATATTTTATTCTGTGACGCCAGCGCCACTGCTGAATATTTTCAAACCGCTATTTCCATCGACATGCTATTTCCTTTCACTTGGACCAGCAGCTAACTTTACCTGCCTTCCGCCGACCCGACGTCTGACAATACCTGTAAACTGAAGGCGCTCTGGGAACCAATTAATTGATAACCGTTCATATCAATCAAAACCAATTAGGGCATCCCTTGTTTCAGACCACTAGGTAATTGGATCGAATTATAATTTCTCTACTATCAAAAGGAACAATGAGATGCTTTTGAAATAAGTAACCTATATCAAATTCAATCATGCAAAGTAGATAGAACTTTTCTAGTCTACTATTGTAGTGCGTCGGCTTTCCCTTCTCAATCTTATTAGATCTAAAAAAACTGAAAAAAGAATAAATACATAACGCCCAATGATCACATATGTACATAAATCCTGGACTCTACTAGAATGCCCTGTATGGCAGTGGGCGGGCCACATCGCTCGTAGAACTGACAACCGATGGGGAAGAAAGGTTCTCGAGTGACGACCACGAACCGGAAGCACAGCGTAGGCCGGCCCCCTACTAGGTAGACCGACGACCCGGTCAGAACCGTGGGAAGCCAATGGATGCAAGAGGGAAGCAGCCGCTTAAACTGTCGCTCTTTGAGGGAGATCTAAGCTGTTGGTGGTTTGAATCCCTAGTAAGGGGGAATCTTATCGTAGGTATGTCATCATTGGGCGGTATTATTTTATTATTATTTTTTAATTATCTACTTAATTTTATTGGGAAGATATTGATAAAGTTAAGCAACGTTCGCTGCGGTTACTACTACGATGGGTGACCGCTATAACAAAAAGTGGTATTTACAACTGAGCGCTACCGTGCTTCGGAGAGCACGTTAAGCCGTTGGTCCTGGTTGCTGTCGTATGACAACATTCGTTAAGCCGAGTCAGAAGCCTTTGGGCGGCCTAAAAATTCTGACACCATTGCTGACCACTTGCCTATACGAGAAGAAGAAGATTGGGAATGGATTGCCTATTCAAGTTTCCAAATAATGAACCAATTAAGAGATTACTTCGCCACCGGCTTTTCATAATAAATTGAAGAAAAAAACAAAAGTTCATGAATTCGAAATGTGTCCGGGGAGTGGGAATTTTAAATTATTCTTAATTGGGATGGTAATGAAGAAGGCTAATCCGAAGTAAGGCCGCTGAGTGTAACGACTCGTGAAAACACGAAGTAGCTTCGCGAAGTTTATTTTACGCGCGCTTAGATTGTTTAATTCTTATATGGTTGTAAACATGTAACGGTAAAACTCTTTTTAGTTATCTTTTTTTATGAGAAATTAATGACGTGACCAGCCAGTCCAGTCCAGTCCAGGCCAGTCGTTCACCTGATGTTAAGCGACACGGCCGCCCATAACAGTTGCGGTGTCACTCAGAACTTTAAAATATATTTGTTTCGTTTTTTTTCGCTACTGTTTCAAATGCGGGACAATTTTACCACTTACTGGTTAAGGCATAGTCACTTATACAAATAAATGGTTAACTACCGTTTTGGATAGTTTCTAACTAGTTACATAGGTAAACCAAATATCCTAAACTCCGGTTTACGCTACGTTTGTCAAACACATTTTAACTTTACTTACCAAATACTGTAAGTACACTCATTGGTTGACAATAACCGATGATCAACAGGCAACCAATAAGCGTTCAGTGTGTATAAATCAACATCAGTTTAACTTCAACGAACAAACCAGAAACCGTTAATGTTTGACTATCTTTGATTTAAGTGGAATATTGCAGGGTTATAATCAAATACAATGTGATATTATTCATCCCTTCATTAACAGGGTTTATATTTGTTTTCCGTATCAAACTAAAGGGGTTGATTGGTACGTGTGGATACTATCCCTCCCTAATTATTCAAGTGATACTTAATTTAAACATCAAATAATTTTATAATTGGATCCTTTAGTTATACCTTGCCGTCATCCTTGCTTCCAGCTAACTATAACCTGGGCGTCTTCAAGTCAAGGGTGAACAGGTAACAGGCAAGCATGTACCATCATAGGCCGCATCATCACTTACCTACCATCAGGTGAAACTGTGGTCTGTAAATAATTTTAAAAAGTAGCAATTGTTTCCATTCCTAGCATTTACTCGTCATGTTGTTCCCGCGCCATGCTCAATCCAACTCGGCGGTTGTAAATTGCGAGTCATAGTCAAATAAGAAGCAAGTTGAAATGGCAATGGGCACTGGGCAGGCGACATCACTCATAACTGACAATCGATGGGGAAGAAAGGAGCTCGATCGGCGACCACGAATCGGAAGATGCAGTGTACCTATTAGGCTGGCCTCTCACTAGGTGGACCAACAATCTGGTGAAAGCGGCGATGAGCCGATGGATGCAGGAGGCGAGCAGCCACTCAAAGTGGCACTCTCTGGGGGTAGTCAACGTTCAGCAGTAGAAGTCTTCAGGCTTTTGAAGATGATAATGGTGACAGTATTTAAAGAAAATGAAAACCCATCAATGATTATTTCTTTGGACAGCAAAATGAATATAATAATATGACTGCGTATAACTTCGGTTAAATAAAAAAACACCAAAGTGTAAACTTTGAATTTTCCCTCCGAAATCATACATTAATCTTGACACTTGGCATGGTAACGACCCCCAAGTGAACAATGGGATACACACATTTTTATATAGATATCTCAAAGGACTGAATTAATTTGTCATAGGAAATGTTGCGAATTTTCCCATGTTTTTACGTTTGGTGCTAATGTATAGTGATAATAAAAGTGCCGCGCTTGCTTGTCGCATGTGAATTCATTATTCAATGAATTAATTATGTTGCGTGAATTGTTATTTTTTTGCTTAGCAACTCTGGCTGGGACGTAATTGGACGAGTAGAAAAGCTAGATGGAAATTAGATTTTATTCAACATGAAGCCAACGTTTGACTGCAATTCATCTGATGTTAAGCAACGATGCAGTCGAAGGTGTAACACTTTGGCCCACTTTGGCCTATGAGGAGCCTATACACTCTAGCCAAATTAAATTTTTACCACCTAGACGGGTGCCAGCCTCTGCGTTACCAAGAGATAATGAACCAAAAATTTGGTTTTGATTAACCATCGAATCCAACATCAATTTTCTTATTTAACTATCAGTGGAAATAACTCGCCAAATCATTACATTAACTTACAAACAACTTCGCACTAAGTCTCGCCCTAACAAAAGCATTTTCATTCGATCGATAAACCCGAAAGACTAAGCCATTCATCATAATTCAGAGACCTTCCACTAAAGTACTTGTTCCTTTAATAATAAGGCAGGGAAGTTTTAATAGAAAGGTCATTCGTAAGGGCCTGGTTCACTTGTTGATCCGGCTGAGATGAGATCTCTTTAACCACCGGTTTCATTAACCGGTGTCTTTGTAACAGGCAAAATTTAAAATGAAAGAAAAAATAAATGTATGGTTATAGTATATTGAATATAATATCATACGCTATCAAAGTGAACTGTTCGAGGTCGTGTTATTAAAAAATGGTAAGTATTCGATATCAAACAGTAGACCCAATTTTAGATTTGATGTATTGCACACTAATACGAAAAATAAGTTAAAGCAACTTCTAACTTTAGGTATTTTTTCAATTCCATTAAAAAGACAGCTAAGTTTGTTGTTTGTGATAGAAAAGAATATTAGCAAATATTTTATGATTTTTATAGCTGATACTGCTATAACTACCTGCTCAGCGTAAAGGAAAAATTCCGTCCTTTATTTTCTTTACAAAACAATCTATTACGAACGCTGTATTAGGAACATTTGCTATTACAGCAAATGTTCCTAGTACAGCGTTCGTTGCAAGGGAAAACCCCCTTAACCAAGGAAATATTTTTATTAACTCGGGTAGATTTTTTGGGCACCTGCGTTGTACGAAATTAGGGAATCTTACAATTTTCTTTGCGCTTGGTTCTTTTTGTAAAAGTGTCGAAATAAGAAATAAATTGCTGAGACAAAAAATGTTGGGGAGTTATTCTTTTCCGGGGTTTTAAATTAAAATGTTAGCAAGTTTTTTAGGTTAAAAAAGCTTAACACTTACACACATTTTTGTCTCAGCAATTGGAATATTCTACACACAGCGTGTTAGCACTACGTTAATAAATATAGACTTCTTTATAACCACAACAAAAGGGCTAAATAGCAGGGAAAACAGTGAGTTACTGTGTATCTAATGCAATTATGTCATTGACAATTTTGTGCCAGTCGCGTTCTTTAGTCCCGTGAAAGTTGCCTATGATACTCATCGAGACAAGTTTCGTAATGTGTGGGGGGAAGCTTTAAAATAAATTATTTTATCTTTTGACTAAATAAGTAAATATTGGTCAATATCCTCTCGTACAAAAATCTGCCATAATTTTCGGCTAAAAGAAATTTCATTTTCATTATTTCGTTAAGCGCCCTTTCTTATTATCGTGATCGAGACATGGACTTCATATCATAACAAAAACACTTTATCTAAGTACGTGCCCCTTTTAATAAGAGAACCGGTAAATAACGTTCTTTACCGGTCCGCCGGTCCTGGCTCGCCGCCGTTTTAGTGCTGTTATTGCCACATAAATTCACTGTATGTTATCAGTTGTCGCTTAAGTACATTACTTATTGTACAGTGTACAGTCAACTACAGAACTATATAGGATAAAAGGCATGATGACAATTTTTTTTTAGTTAAAAGATAAACATTTTTGTGAAAACAAAAATTAAATATTTCATAAAATGACAAAGTTACAAGCATTTTAATAACCGGAATAGAAAGAGATAGCTCAAATGGCCAGTGACGTCAGAGGAAGGTGTGGAAGGTGACTAAGCTGTGGTAGCTTTACATACAATCTCTTTGGCATGTGACGTCATGAGTGGATTTTTCATAGTAACTGTCGTGGCGCTCTGTTTCGCGAGAAAGGGACAGGAGATGCCTCCTGTAGAAACTTTAAAAGCTTATTACTCCGTGATTTATTTAACGAA
Organism: Ennomos erosarius; assembly: GCA_963580505.1. Lineage (NCBI taxonomy): Eukaryota > Metazoa > Arthropoda > Insecta > Lepidoptera > Geometridae > Ennomos > Ennomos erosarius. The sequence goes on from OY757000.1 coordinate 1,817,095, forward strand.
TTTACTTATTTTAACAATTATTGCATTCATTTTTAGTCTTCTTTATGAAAGTAATATTTACTTGTTCATTTTTATTACTAGTCATCATGCCTATTCATTTGCATAAATCGAGTAGGCATATGAAACTACATCAATTTGAATGGATGAATTGGTGAATCATCCTCTTCCTTTATCATTTCCCCCTTCCTCCTATCTTTCCCATAGTACAAGTTAAAAGTGGTTTTGAACCTAATACTAAGTGTGTCTGTAATTTCTGAAACACAAAACTGATGGCCTTGATATATTTACAGGACTATAGGCATGATGACTACTATTAAAAATGAACAAGTAAATATTACTTTCATAAAAAAGATTAAAAATGAATGCAATAATTGAAAAAATAAGTAAAATCGGTAAACAAATCACGGAGTAATAAGCTTTTAAAGTTTCTACAGGAGGCATCTCCTGTCCCTTTCTCGCGAAACAGAGCGCCCCCACAGTTACTATGAAAAATCTACTCGTGACGTCACATGCCAAAGAGATTTTATGAAAAGCTACCACAGTTTAGTAATGAGGTACTATAACGACCTTCCTCTGACGTCACTGACCGTTTGAGCTATCTCTTTTTATTCCGGTTTTAAAATGCTTGTAACTTGGTTATTTTTTGAGATATTTAATTTTTGTTTTGTTAAATGTTTATCTTTTGAGGACTATAATTAATTTATCCAAAAAAAAAAATTGTCATCATGGCTATTCTCGAAGTAACTCCTTTCTAACAAAAACAGAATGAATGAAAACGGACCAGGTGTTAAGGATTAACATCTAAGTACATGTTATTATTTTTATCTCCTCTCCCGAGGGAACCATGCTAAATTTTGGGAAAAAAGTATCCTATAACCTACCTCGTAATATGAACTCAAATCATACCGAGTTTCATTTGAATCCATTCAGTAGTTTCGGCGTGATGCTCAGCCAAGATGCAGACAGACAAAAATAAAAAAAAACAACTATGGTTTCCCTCCGAAAATATTTTTTAAATATATTCAATGTACATAATTGATCCTGTAACAATTTTATTATAAGTATAGATTAAATAAATATGTGTGAACATTTCACACGGCGCCATCAAGTCCGAAACTAAGCATAGCTTGTACTATGGGAACCAGATAGCTGATACAATACTTATATACTTTTTTGTTTGTAAATACATACATAGAATACAATATAACACCCAGACGCAGAACAAACATCTATGTTCACCACACAAATGTTTGTCCTGGGTAGGAATCGAACCCACAGCCCTCAGTTCAGAAGGCAGGGATATTACCAACTGACTTATCGGGCCCGTCAGATTATCCAAGAGTAAAGAGTGCAAATGAAAATAATAATTATATTTTATTAAAAATTTTGAAGATTGCTGTGGCACCTAACGTCAGTCATCTGTACTGTACGGTAAGAAAGTGCGCATAAACTGAGTCCTATACTTGTTTTTTATGAAAATGAATGACTTGACGAGCTAGTCGTTTACCTGATGTTAAGCGACACGGCTGCCCATAACAATTGCAGTTACATATGACTTCTACGACTCATTAATACAGAAATATATTTATGTAAGATGATGTAAGCTCAACTTTTTACAGCCTTTTGAAACTGCTATTAAAATCGCCTAGTCAAACTCTAACAACCAAATCAAAAAGTTTTCACTTCCCATATTGAACCTTATTCCGAATACACAAGGTCTATAACTCATTAAGCATTCAGGTTCTAGTGCCTAGGTTTTGTGGCTAGACGCTTTTCGAGTACGCACTTGACCAGTTTTAATTAGAGGTCGGCTTTCCAGTTTCTTTTCAAGTTTCTCGAAACTTTTTTTTTTTAGAATGCAATCAAAAGAAAAAGGTTTTGTCCGTTTTAGTAGAAAATAAATTATTTTCACACCCCTATTTTTCCCATACAAAGGTTGACTGGAAGCGATAGCTTTAGCGATAAGTGCGTTACACTACCTAGTACAAAAATAATTTAAAAAACCGGCCAAGTGCGAGTCGGACTCGTGCACGAAGAGATTGCGTATTTATCATATTTTGTTTTTTAATCTTTATTGTTATAGAGGCAACATAAATACATAATCTGTGAAAATTTCAACTGTCTAACTATCAAAGTTCATGAGGTACAGCCTGATGACAGACGGACAGACAGACAGATGAACAGTGAGCCTTTGTAACAAATAGGGTTTGTTTTACCCGATGACTTCGGAGCCCTAAAAACATACTGGCTTTACGTACGGTTTATATATTCCTTCAAAACACGAAGTATATCTGATTTTGTGGGCGAGATATTAAGGCATAGCGTACGTCTAATTTTGATACCGCAATTGTCTTTCTTATTTTATTTTTTTAACGGGTGATATGCCTTTATTACTCAAGCTAACTACTACAATAATAAAAACTAAACTAAAAGTAAACTAGCTACACTACCTCATTAGTCTATCCAAAAGTGTTCTGAAAGACATCACGCTAAACGGTAAGACCACATATTTTTCTTTGCCACGGTAACAAAATTTAAATTGCGGCATAAACAGTTAGAAGTATCAAAACCACTATAAAATGTTAGATAAAAGCGTAGCGTCGTATGAGATTGCTACGTCGGTCTACGAACGTTACGGATATTTTCTCGAGTGCTACGCTTGCTGCGCGCTAAGGGCTGTCTCTAGCAAGAAAAAAGTTTTAAAATATTTTAAGGACTTCACGCGATATTTGTTTAACGCGTTTTAGATGCACGTTTCTAATACGCGTAAAACGCGTTCCTTACGCGTCATTGCGAATAGCTTTTGAAAGCGTTTTAGGTGACCACCTGCCTCCACATGTTACCGTCCTATACATTAACCCTTACCTCCTATTTTTATCTCCCTTTCCTATTTTCTTTGACTACCATAGTAACACTCCGACAACCAATGGAGAAGAAAAGTACGCGAGTTGCGACCACGAACCGGAAGACAGCGTAGGCTGGCTCCTCACTAGGTGGACTATGATCAGCAGCCCTACCGCGTAAGCATTCTGGTAATGAACATCGCCTACCATCCTGCTTGCGCCAATGTACAAGCCCTTGAGTGCGAGCAAGAGAACACACGATTACGATTGCCACCGGGCTTACGCGGTAAGGCCGCTGGCTAAAATCATGGGGACCCGATGGATGCAGGAGGCCAGCAGCCGTTGAAGTGGCACTCTGTTGAGGCCTATGCTCAGCAGTGGACGTCTTCAGGCTAGTGATGACCCAAACTAATTTAGAAGAATAGGAGTAACTGCAACTGTTATGGGCGGCCGTGTCGCTTAACATCAGTGGACCGACAGGCTTGTCACATCATTCACTCATATAAAAGAAGAGCTAATTAATAAATTAAAGGCATTGCTGTCACCGCCAAGCAACATTAAAAAATATTAAACAAATAAAATAAACAAATATCTGTGGACATTTCACACAGCGCCATCTAGCCCCAAACGAAGCATAGCTTGTTTTATGGGAACCAGATAACTGATACAATACTTATATACTTTTTTGTTTGTAAATACATACATAGAATACAATATAACACCCAGACGCAGAACAAACATCTATGTTCATCACACAAATGTTTGTCCTGGGTAGGAATCGAACCCACAGCCCTCAGTTCAGAAGGCATGGATACTACCAACTGTGCTATCGGGACCGTCAAATTTATTAGTATTAGTAAAAGTATTAGTTACTTTTTTTATGAGAACGAATGAAATGACGGGCTAGTCGTTCACCAGCTGCCCTACCACAAAGTATACACATACCATCATGGTTCGTGAAAGTAATGCTTCAAGGTTACAATAATATTGTTCGATTTCGTACCATGAACTTATAAAGTATTCTTGCGCGAGAACGAGACGTCTACATTTTTATATAGCGTTATCACTTTCACACGTCGCTGTACACATGGTTAACGGTATGACATGACAGTTGTATTTGAGTGAAAGATTTAACGTGACGTCATCAAAACTGCTCTGCGTCAACAACATTACAATATTCTTACTTTTATGTCATTTTTCAAATTATGATTGAAGTAATAATGCTATAAGACCTTGTGGTGACCCCCCTGTTAAGTTTCCCGTAATACACGAGATACATCAACGTGAATGAAGCCTTAGTCGCCTTTATACATTTTGCATATTGGTCATTATGCATTTTGGGTAATGTACATTTTGAGTGTGCTCACTTTACATTTTGCTCCAAATCTGAAAAATGTGATGTGCTAACCCTACTCGCCAACAGATATTGCTACATCCCGTGCCATTGTAGAAGACACCTTGTTATTCTCTTCTTGATATGACAATAAAAATATTTTGAGTCTATATTCAAGTCGAGAATACACGACAATGATCATTTTCAAGTATTCGTAAGAAAATGTGGCCGATATAGCTCGTAGCAAGCTGAAATGGCAATGGGCAGGCCACATCGCTCGTAGAACTGATAACCGATGCAAGAAAGGTTCTCGGGTGGCGACCACGAACCGGTCTCCGCGATGGATGCAGGAGGCTGGCAGCTGCTCAAAGTGGTGCTCTCTGGGGGAGGCCTATGTTCAGCAGTAGACGTCTTCAGGCTGTTTATGATTATGATCATTTACCAGCCTATAGCTCAGTTGATAGAACTGCCTTCTGAACTGTAGGTTGTAAGTTCGAGTCCCACCCAGCACAAACATTTGTGTGATGAAAGTGTTTTGTCTGGGTGTTATATTGTATTCTGTGTGCATATACAAACAAAAAGTATTTAAGTATTGTATCAGTTATCTGGTTTCCATAGTACTAGCCTTGCTTAGTTTGGAACTGGCGTAGTTGTGTGAAATGTCCACAAACATTTATTTATTTTATCTAGTGCTTCTAGATAGCTAAACTACACAATTGAGTCCCAACAAATTTAATTGCAAGTTCTGAAGTTTTAACTACTTTTCAAGACAATTGCAAAGTTATTAAACTAAGAGTCAGATCTCTTTGTGATCATCTCAGTAGAAAACTGAGGAGATTGGCACTTTGTGATATTTGAGGGGAGTTTAGTCTAAACGACTAATCTAGAGACTTCGTCATTTTGCGAAAGCCACGAGGAGTCGATGGATGCAGGAGCCGAGCAGCCGCTTAAAGTGGCGCCCTTTGGGGGAGGCCTATATTTAGCAGTCATTGAGCTAACAGTGGACGTCTTCAGGCTTTTGACGATGATGATTATGATGATGATTATGAGACTATTTTCAAAATTACTATAGCGATTACAGTTTATTATTACAAGTATTAGTATTATATAATCTATGGAGATCTTATAAATAAAATAAATAAATTGATTTTTATTCTCTATATTAGTAACAAATCAAATTATCCACAAAACTTAGACGCTTGGTTAGTCAGTACCTGAATCCTGCAACATTGGCTCAAGTACTGACAGTCAAATCTTTCGGCAAATGCTCTCAGGATGCAGTTGGGGCTGGCTCACACCCTGCGCCAAGGAGGAGCACCGTTTTCTCATGGTTGTATAAAAACAAACCACTTGGATCATAGGTTTACTCAAAATAAATAAAATCCAAAGATACTGCTTCAAATAATTTTTTATTTACATTAACATTTTTACAATAATAAAAATAAATTTAAAATGTTACCTACACATCATAATTATCTAACATCTGTTTTACACTCATCATATTTTGTCAACTATTAATATTTATTATTTACAGACATTATGTGGTGTGTTTGTGTTGTGGGCAGGCCACATCGCTCGTAGAACTGACAACTGATGGGTAAGAAAGGTTCTCGAGTGGCGACCACGAACTGGAAGACGCAGCGTAGGCCGGCCCCCCACTAGGTGGACCGACGACCTGGTAAAAGCCGCGGGGAGCCGATGGATGCAGGAGGCGAGCAGCCGCTCTAAGTGGCGCTCCCGGGGGGAGGCCTATGTTCAGCAGTGGACGTCTTCAGGCTGTTAATGATGATGATGATGACAGACATTATTACTTAAATAACCATTTTATAATTAACTTATTGCAATCCTTACTTAATAATAATCGTTCTTAAACTTTATTAAAACATTAGGTATTTCTTGATATAATAAGTTTTCCTAATATTCAATAAAAAATAATAGGTATTGCCGGTTTTCGTAACAAATTATTATACATTTTGTTTAGATTTAGAGCTGTATGTAACACTGACGGATGGCTCAACCGTGAACTTAATTATTATAATCTTCTAAATTAATATTACATCTAAAACCTTGAAAATAAATACTTTGATATACAAATCATTATTGTACTTTTACTTTTCCTATGAATCACTGATACAAGCAAAATTACTTTTTATTCCCAGAAGTTCTGTCATGTAGTTCCATGACGGAACTATTGAGACTTTATTTTCTCATAATAGGTCCGTCAACGGTATTTCTGAGAAATGTGTTACTAGTTCCGTGAACAAAACTCTGTAGGACTGTCCACTTCCAATATATAATGCAAAAGTTGTCTATGTAGTATTAGTTCTTTGTAGAAACAGTAGCATAAATAATTCAGAAGGTATTATTTCGTAGAACGTTAGTTAGGTCCTACTATGACTGTGCACAATTATTATCTCGAATTCCCAAACTTTGTGAAACAAACATGAGTTTTTGAGGTATCCGGATTTCTATCGAACGGAATTCTCGCTGGATGAACGGTAAATTTATTCATTCGGTTGCGAATGCGAAAAAGAATTCGTGATATGAAATGCGCGACTTTGAACTAACGTAAGTTATCACACACTGGTTGAAAACTTTCGTTTTCGACTTTGCGGTATTTTAAACGCAAAGATAGGTCGAAGCTTTCTGAACGCTGCCCAGTCGGCCTGGATTCTTCGTGCGACCTCTTTGTTGAAGTTGGACCTACCCAACTGGATAATCTGTCCTAGGTAGACATATTTGTCGACAACTTCGAGATCGGGAGTATCGTTCCCAACAATCACCGGTATAGGTGGAACATGGGCAGTAAATATGACTTTCGTCTTGTTCATCTTGAGACTAACCTGTAGGGAGACTCTAAGTACTGTTGTTGAAAATAGTGAAATGTTATTCAGTTTATCATAATAATGTAAGTAATTTCTATCTTTTATTTTTATTCTCTTATATTAATAAGGTGGGAAAACTAATTAATTAATTAAGTTATTCTTATTATGTTCTTTTATTAATTTATCTTATTCATGGAAATAAGTATTGTTACTTTATAGATACAGGTTGGTATGTGATTATTGTTAAAATTGTATTATACTAAAAACGCATTACACCCATTTATAACATTGTTATCAATATATTTCTTACATACACTATTTATACATTCCACGTTAAAAACTATTATATTACAAGCTTAACTTATTGTTGTAATAAACTGTTATTATTTAAATTATTTTTGTTAATTATAATTTTACTCGTACAATTATTTACATAGGAACAGGTAGAATGCCAAGTAAGGTCGATTTGGCACGTTATATTGCCACATTAATAAAAATCAACTAAATTAATTATAATTATATTTATTACTTATGTTAGATATGTTCGCGTATTATTATTAATATTATTTACACCAATAATTAAACCAAACATTTACCAAACTATTTACAGTAAATATCTTTGTTATTCTTCTTCATTGTATCATTTTTTGATGTGTGTGCAATAAAGTGTTTATCTATCTATCTATCTATCTATCTTTGGCTACTACTTTATTAATAGTACTAAGTTGATAACCTTTAAATTCATTATTATTAATTATCTACAATCAAGTTCACACAAATTATTATTACGCAGTGAAATTGAGATGTCCCTATTTTTCCGTATAAGTGTTTTATCAGATTTAAAAACGCTTTATAATGCTATATTTTAAAATAGTTCGGTGGATAATATATGACTATGATTAATAACAGTTGAATTATAATGAACTATAATTGTATTCTTTTAAAGATATCAGTTAGGCACTGTCCTCTATGAAAGAATTAAATTGAAAGTCATCAAATCGGCTATTTTTATTATTTTTACCTACATGTCAAAAATATTGTACTAAATATACTTAATTTAATTTAAAAATCATCCAACTCATTTAGGCGAGTTAGAAGTAATTTCTCCTAACAATTTATTATTCATTGTATAAACTATCATAGTTAACCTGTAAAGCCTTGAAAATGTCGATCCAGCATTGATAAAATTTACCATTCAGGAGTACCGAATGACGTTAGCAAGATTTAAGCTTATTTCGTGTTTATTTAAGTTAAGTTACAGTTAATAATCCGCTTTTAAGCACAACAAGGTTTCTGCGGCCAATTTTAAACAAGATAAGGTTTAATTTGAAAAGTTTTAAGAGACGCGGTTAAAAGGAACACAAGTTTTATGCTCACAAAAAGTCCGTGACTTACTTTGGACTTCGGAGCTTTAGGTTGGAACTTGCTTGGAAGCTGTATTTATGGTGACATTGTGTAAAAATAAAACATGTTTATTATAATAAAATAATAGTTAACGAGAGACCATTAATGTTAAGTTTAGTTAGCTAGAGACAGTTAAAAAATCTAAGGTAAATAGATATTTTAGTTATTTAGAATCATAATTGAAAATTCAAGTATGATTTTTTATTATAAATAAATAAAATAAATAAATAAATAAATAACGCCCAACGATCACATACATAGCATTGATATAAAACAGGATAATAATATACTCTCTAGTTTCAGAATAAACAAAACCGTTAACTATAATAATGTAATCTTGTGTGTTATCCTAATAATTTAAGTATTGACTTTTATTCTCTCTTTTATCTTCCTATTGTAAAACAAATATTAACTTCTATATTTATAATTTTTATAGCAATATCGCCTCCTCAGCGTAATCTACAGATTAATTTGATTCAAAGATCTAAACTAGGACATTCGAAGACAACTTTAAAAAAAGTATAATTTAACATGTTTGCCTTCTATCTTAATCAAAGTATACTAAGGAAAATAATCAGTCAAAGTCAAATAATTTATTGTAAATAGGCTTTAGTATTAGCACTTTGATTTATTTGAATCGTTAATTATATTGTTTGTTTTATTAAACACCTATTTTTAAATTACCAAATTAAATAACGGCCTTAGGTATAAACAAAAAGTTAAATGAATTTGTAATTCAAAGTGTTTTGTCAACAGTCATGCTCACGTAAACTGTCGCTTGCAAGAATGAGACAAAAAATTATAATAGGCTGTTACAGCAAATGAATTGATCGACAAGTAAGCTTTGGATAAAAGAAAATTCTCAGAAAATGAGAAGTAGGTGCGAGTTAACTCTATTAAGAGGAAAGATCTTTATTAAACCCTCCAGCACTAATTAAAAAATTCCAATCGTTCCATTTTAATTGATTCCTGATGAAGACTGAACGTATTTCATAATTTGCAAGTCCAGCATTAAAAAATTATTTTCATTTCAAAAAGTTTGAAGGTTTTCATTTACAAAATAGAGTAGATAAAGTAGTTTTTTTTTTAAACTTAAATAACATAATTTTATATAAGTACTAAGTAAATATTGATAGTTACTCCATGCGTTTAACTTTGACCGAGGTTAATAATTAAGTACCTACAAGCATGGAAACTGATTGAGCGAGAGAAGCGAGCAGTCTATGCTTCAATTCAGGATATTTGCTTTCATCGATGTACCTATATTAATACCTGATGTACAGGTTGTTTTTTTTATTTTAAACTTTATTTGACAAAACTTGGTATATACTAGTAGGTTCCACAATTTCAGAATTTTTATTCGGCAATTTTCTTATAACTTTCTTATAGGTATAGGTAGGTTTCTGATAGGTAGGTATTCTGCCCAAAATGAGAAAATTTGCTGCGGCACCATTTAGCGGCCAATTTTAATAATATTTGGACACAGATTAGAGAAAAAATCTAAATATTCGGTACTCAACTCTAAACAAAACTAAAACTCGATAAATTCCATATTGGTCAAGTTAATACAAGAGCGTGGTTTGTCCCTATTTTGGCCAATTGCCTTGGATTTTGTTCATAGTTAGTAACTTGCTAGCTTAGTATTTGATCATAGTCTCACCTGATGGAACGTGACGATGCCATCTACGATGCTTGCTTATAATAGAATATACATAATATATTCACTTGCGACTTGAAAATGTTGATTGTACTTGTACAGATTGTGCTTATCAGGAAATTATACAACTTAAAAGTACTCTGTAAAACTTTTATCAACCTATTACCCAGTAAATCAACAGTGCGGCCAAGTTGGACAAACAGGCCGATTCAAAGAAGTTCCAAGGGGACGGCAGTGAACTGCGCAGAGTTGCAAAGTGTCTGATCCTTTTCAACCCTTTTAGAGGTGGCGGGATTAACGCTACTTTCACGGGCATTTGAAAGTTTTTAGGTCTGTGGGTAGAGAAACTCTACACTTACAATTGAAAATGAAAAATATTTGTTTTTTTTTTGGCATGCTGGTACTGAGGCGAACATTGCCTGTAGGATTCAACTGCCAGAGATAGGTACAATAGCCAGAAAATTATAATACTTCATCTTATAAGGTACTTACAATCATTTTCATTATTAATATTACGGTATAATAAATTATAGCATTACTTTTGAGTTATTATCAGGGAAAGTCTAACGCTCGATAATGAATGATGCCAATAATAATGTAGGCGGCATCTTAAAGGAATGATTTAGAGATTTTCAATTATTATGATTTTTTTTTGCTCTGGGCACTGAGTCTATAGTTGTTTCTAGTCATAGTAAGCTGTGAAATTAATGTACCCAAGTTCTAATTTTTTGATGTGATTTTAAACTGTTCATAAATACCCAAAATTTTATCAAATAATTAAAGCTAGCGGCTTCAGTGGTTTTAATTATCTTGTTCAGTGTTTATTGCTTTTAATAGCTACTCAAAACGGTTTAATTGCAGTCAGGGAAATATGTGCCTACGTACCACCTATATATCATAAATCATGCAAGCTCCCACGCCCGCGACAAAAATAGTTTGTAGATCGATTGCATTCCACATTCATTCATTCCCATAACGGACGCACCTGCGATTTCTCTCAATGTATACCTGTTTTTTTAACGGAAACTGCAAAATTTTTCGTAATAAAATTCTCCCAATCAAGGCAAAGTGTGTGCAAAACATCAATTGACGTAATAACCACACAATCAGACGACACATTTATTTAAGTATAGGTAGGCAATTTACTTAGTTTATCATCGTTGTTTTGTGGTCAATTTCAGTTCATTTATTTTTGGTCAGATGGTCCTATATGTGGCAATATAATGGCAATATAGATAAATATATTATAATTTAACTATAATATAATATATTAATTTGATAAAGGTTTATTTATAAAAATTAAACATTTCAATTTTCAACCAGGGTGACACTAGCCTAATAGGGGATTATAACCATTTCTACAGATTTTAAATTCTACAGATTCCCAATTCTACAGATCCCCATGTGTACAGACTCCTATGTCTACAGACTCGTTTCTACATATTGCCATTTCTACAGATTTCCATATCTAATGACTCCCATTTCTACAGATTCCCACGTATTCATGTTTGGATTTATGATTTTTATTCACATGTCGCAACATAACATTTGGCAAAAAATTCACTAATTCAATCGTTAATTTGATTATACTTATAATAATTTATCGGGCTTGAAGACAGCCCTTTTAAGGTACAATAATCGATCCGTTAATAGCCAAGTGGTTACTGCGGTCTCCCTATAATTTGTACTAAGTACCAAACAAACAGAATTTAGGGTCGGATTCCGTAACGACAGGGCCCGATTTTAATCGGTCCAATGTTGCGGGAATGGGGTGTAATATCAGCGAAATGAAAATTCCCAAGCGGCATTGCACTCAGGCTATTGTGCAGTCTTGAATGGTGAAATATAACGACACCAAGCAAGATTACTATTTCCTTGTTTTTTTTTTCAGTTCATCATCATCATTAACAGCCTGAAGACGTCCGATGCTGAACATAGGCCTCCCCCAGGGAGCGCCACTTAGACCTGCTGCTCGGCTCTTGCATCCATCGGCCCCCCGCGGCTTTCACCAGGTCGTTGGTCCACCGAGTGGGGGGCCGGCCTACGCTGCGTCTTCCGGTTCGTGGTCGCCACTCGAGAACCTTTCTTCCCCATCGGTTGTCAGTTCTACGAGTGATGTGGGCTGCCCATTGCCACTTCAACTTGCTAATCCTAAGAGCCACATCGGTCACTTTAGTTCTCCTGCGGATCTCCTCATTTTGGATCTTATCTCGCAGGGAAACACCGAGCATTGCTCTCTCCATAGCTCGTCACGTGACTTACTAGTATTAGTTTTTCAGTTATATGTGTGGAATTTGCATTCGCTTTAACATTGAAGGAAAATCCGGATTTGCACTCGGCCTTTCAATGGTGAAGGAAAAACTTGTGAAGAATAAGAACATTTCTTGAACATTTCGGTTTTCTCACGAAGTTTTCCTTCACCATTGAAAGAGTTCTTCTCTCTCCCACTCTCTTTATGTGTGTGGGTGTGTGTGAAAGAGAAGGCCTGTGTCCCAGCGGTGGGAACGTATGTATTGGCTGATGACGACGACGATACAAAAATAAAACGGTGTCTGTCTGTTTGTATGTTTAGTAATTGGGAGTGGCTATCGCAGGGTAAACTGATTTAGGCAATGTTTCGCACAGGTTGCAAATACTACTGAGATTTATATAAAATACTTTGTTTTATAATTGAATACAGAATACAGAATTTATTGGTAAAAAATAATTTACAGGTCAATAACATAATAATATTATTTTAGATAAATCTAAAAGAGTATATATACTAAATATTATGCAGTCAACTTGTCCATAAAAAACTCAATGACTGAGTAGTAAGCCTTACCGATCAACAGCATCTTGAGCTTGTTTTTAAATATATTGTCTGAAGTAGCATTTGTTATGTGTTCTGGTAATTGAGTCTTTACAAACGAACAAACAAACAATACTTTGAAAAAATAAGTTCGCGCCAATCCCGTTGAAGCATATTTGAACAATAAACATACACAATCATTTAACGAAAGCGTTAAGTTTCGCACAAAGGGATAAAAAGAAACTTATTTCCTTTGTCATCGAAAAGAATTTCAACTTTTCTGTAGCTGAATGCTCGGAAAATAAGATTGTCGGACCATTTTTTCCTAAAAATTATAGTAAGTACTTACTACAAAGAGGTAAGTATTGTATAAGGAAGATGCTATTTCTGGTAACTTTAACTCGATGTGAAGTCTCGATATACTTATTTAATAAATAAACAATAACGCCCCTCGATCACAAACATTCCAGTGAGTAAAAGTACCTATTTGGGGATAGAAAAAAAAAACACAAATACTTGTTCTGTGTCTGGGTGTTGTGTGACCATGGTCCTCGTAGTTTCTGGGTCCTTAGATACAGGGAATCTAGTTAGGTTAGGGTCCAGGATCTATATACAATACAATACAATACAAAATTCTTTATTGTACACCAGACATTAAAGATACAGAAAATTACACACTTAGATCAATATAGCACAATGGGCGGACTTATCGCTAAGAGCGATCTCTTCCAGTCAACCTTTGGATGGAAAGATTTATTGGAGAGATAGAGGTCGGTGGTGCAAACAAATTAGGTAAATTGAGTTAAATGAAAATTAAATACTACCTGCATAAATATTTTATACAAGATAATAAATATAAATTAATATAATAATATAATATACTAGCTAATATTATATATAAATAAATATATATATATAATACATATGATTGTTGAGCGTTATTTACCTGGAACCTATAACTAGGATTCCCTGTATCTAGGTACCCAGGAACTACGAGGAGTTGAGAACTAATATACGGTCCTACAATAGGTACCCAGCCACAGGACAAGGCTGCGCTTTATTCACAAATTATATTTTCCTTAATAAAAATATACTTGAATCGAACCTTGCCTCCAGGTTATGAGCTGACCTGCTCAACCACCACGCCACAGGGGCAATCACATAATCTTACATAAGCGGACAAAGCCGCGCGTGCAGTACTTAGTTCATAATGCTGGATCGATTTTCATCGGACTTTCTTATTGTTTTCGTATTTTACGCTAAGTTACGTAAGATTTTAATTTTACACAAATTCACAACCTAATAGATCTAAGAAGAAAACGTTCTCAGTAGATCCATGGGTCTCATCAGGTACAAACAAAAAATACCCCGAACGTGAAAAAAATGTAGTGATCGTGTCGTGAGCGTTGCTAGTTAGTGTCCAGTGTATTCATTTGGACCAATACTTCGCCAACACGCAATAAATATCACTTGATAACCTTGCGTTATGCAGAAATAAAATAATTCGTAAAATAGCCCGAGTTATTCCGTTGTATGGGATGAGGCATCTGTACTGTAGGTATTATACTATGGAATTCACGAAAATAGACCTAATAAGAAAAACTGCCTCTTAAGGTCTTTTAATGATCTGGACGATGGATCTATTGAGAATGAGACCTTACAATTTAACACAAAGTATCACAACCTACTATAATACATTTATATTTCATTCCTCACAAACTTTTTTATATCAATTGTACAACTTTTCCCCTTGATATTATCATTTGCATGTAAAGAGTTCATATGGCAATAATTGTTCTTCAAAACCAATATTATGATCAAATAATAAAAATGTTTCATTTTCATTAAATAATTAAATGTCTTTACCACGCACCGCAAAGCAGCAAACTGACTCTCAATATTATCGTCCACAGAGCAAATATATCTTCCGTTAATCTGCCACTGTGAAAATAAACTTGATAATAATAAAATCAATTGCCAAGTGAACTCATCAACCTTGTTTTAGAACGATAATATCTTGTTTAGGTATACTTAACATAGTTCATTATGCCTACCTCTGTTTAATGTTTAGCCTAACTCTTAATTATAATATTGATTAAATTTACGTTCGGTCCTGAATGTTATAGTCCTTAAGGCTCAGAAACGTATAATCAGCGCCCCTGGTGTTGCAGATGCTAAAAACTCCTCTCTACAAGCTTTAAATAATGAAGAAAGGAAACTATAAATGAACCCACACTAGATGGTAGGAGTTTTTTGCAAAGTTCGTCTAGGTAGGTACCACCGCTTTGCCAGTTATTCTGCTGCTAAGCAGTAGTGTGCAAGTACTACTGTGTTCCGGTTTGAAGGGCATCGTAGCTAGTGAAATGACTGGGCAAATGGGACTTTGACCTGATTACACAGTGTGGTAATCTGATTACTAGACTGTGTGAAGTCTCAGAATGACGTGCGCAGTGACACGCAAAACTTTATTATTTTTAAGTTCCGAGCATCGAAATAATACCCAGTTCCGAGTGACACTGCAACTGTTATGGGCGGCCGTGTTGCTTAACCTTTAAAAACAAGAAAATTTGTCCATCTACTTGAAAGCTACCACTCCAAAGATAAATAGAAATTATAACACCATTTTGTTTGCGACGGGCTCTATAAGCGTACATGGCTTTTTGGTTTTCAAAATTAAATTTCTATTCTATTTCCCA
The DNA here is from genome assembly GCA_963580505.1 of Ennomos erosarius. Classification (NCBI taxonomy): domain Eukaryota; kingdom Metazoa; phylum Arthropoda; class Insecta; order Lepidoptera; family Geometridae; genus Ennomos; species Ennomos erosarius. The sequence goes on from OY757000.1 coordinate 1,832,644, forward strand.
AAATAAATCACAAAAAACATTGAAGCCAAAAACGTAACGATTTCGTTTTATTTTTTCATAGGAAAATGAACTCTATTGTTTTGAAAGCTTCAACTTTTTTGTACATATTTGTTGACTGTTTGAATGGAAAAATCAACAACTATTCTTTGTAACTGGTGGCCCTGTTTTGGACACTAGCGTTCTGTCCAGCAATAGTAATTCACGTCACAATTTGATTCGCAGCCCCAATAGTTGACACCACAAATTTAATATTTTTTTGCTATTCTATAGAATATGTAAACTTTTGATTTGGTTGACAACTTTGACAACTTGGCGGTTTTTTTTTGTTATATTTTGGCTCCACACATAGTGTATTTAGCCAGTATCAAGTATTATAATTTTCATCGTGTTATAAAATATTTCTCGCAGTTATGTCCTAGTCATTGTCATAGTCCAGTCTAAGTCATGCTCCAGCAAAGCAGTGGCAACTTCACTAGAGCTTCTACGGAGTTTTTGAAGCAACATGAAAAATCACGTTTCACCACATTACATCACTTGCCCTCACTCATGCTCGTGATTCAGCACTCAATGCGTAAAACGCCACCCATTTTAAACATTAACACTAGAAAAGCACGAGTTTTGAAAAATAATACAATGCAACGACGTGAACTTTTCCGCGTTCCCGCCAAAACTCTCAACTTGGCAGTTAGTTGGTTGCTATATTTTGATAACCATTTTAGTGTAGTGAAAAATTAAACACTGATAAGAACAGCTCATTCAAATGAGTGAACTGGTGACTCATTGAGATTTTAATCACCTTTCATACCTTCCGAAAATCGTAAACTAAGTATGGCTTAGCATAGTAAATTAAGTAATAGTAATCATCATAATTTTTCACTTGATTGTTGGTATCGTAATGTGATAGCTTGTGAATGTGAACGGTTTATAAAAGGAATCAATACGCGGAGATATTGTATAATAATTCGTGATTCTAAAACGAAGCGAAAAGATTAAAAGAGCGTTCGGGAACTATATCAGTTCAGGATCAACATGGTACAGCAATTAAAATATTTACAAACAAATATCATATAAATTAAACCTTACAGACTTGTCAATAAGGTTTACGTTTCAAATGCGATCTCATCAGGTCTGGAGCATGCGGGCTGATGTGCCCTTAATACGTCTGCTGATGTAGACTTGATGCAGTTGTTCATATGGATGTCGGAAGAGGCGTTGGAGTGGTGTTGCTCTCGCCTTGGACGCTGCCAGCAGTATCTTCGGGCGATGTCACCGCAGAGTGTCCTGTAAGGAATGATACTACAAATTACACAGCAAGTGCCGATGGATGTAGAAAGTCAGCAGCCGCTCAAAGTGGCGCTCTTTGGTCTATGTGCAGTATCTTCAGGCTGATGGTGATGATGATGATGGGGATGATGATTATGATGATGACATTGCTAGTGACACTGCAATTATTATGTGTGGACATTTCACATAATGCGGGTGTCCCTGGTGTAAGCCACATCTACAATGTAAAGGCCATTGTAAAGACACCAGGGATAACCACTTACCTATAAGGCGAAAGGAAGAATTTAATGCATACTAACAAGTTGAAATGGCAATGGACAAGTATGGGGAAGAAAGACTCTTGAGTGGCGACCACCAACCGGAAGACGCAGCGTAGGCCAGCCCCCCACTCGGTGGACCAACGATCTGCTGAAAGCCGTGGGGAGCCGATGGATACAAAAGGCAAGCAGCCGCTCAAAGTGGGCTTCTGTGAGGGAGGTCTATGTTCAGCAGCGGGCGTCTTCAAGCTGATGATGATGATGATGTCAATGAGGTACAGATTTACCTCGATATCTATATTAGATAGATTATCATAATATTGTCGGCCGTGTAATGATAAAGTATATTATCCCAACCTAAGGTGTCTGGTATCAAAGGCTGTAAGGCCTCAGATGAATAAGCTAAGCGATCGCTTTCCATAAATAGCCATTGTATTGAACCTGAAGCGCTTTTGTTAGTCTCGTCACAGATTACGCATAGATACTTGCAATTCAATAGCCTTCCATATCTATTAACCATGCGATCGCTTCATTCAGCCTTGAATGATGATAAGATGAAAACGTATAGAAATAGGTAAGATATAATAACTCTGTAAATCAAGCATTACAATATTGGACCATAATATCTTTAAAAATCTTAGTACTGGCCATTATTCCGTATCAATTCCTCACTTCAAAACCACGCGAATTCCTTGTCTTAAGTAAGAAATCTGCAAAACTGTATTCTCTATGAAACGAAAACAAAACCGCGCGAAATGAATTTGGAATTAGCGAGCTTTGAACTGTCAAAAATCGTATGTTTTACCGAGACGCGTTCCGAAACATAAACACATCAAAAGATTTGACCACTTATGTCAATATATTTTATTCAAAATAAAGATAACTTTAATGTAAAGTGAAGATATATCTGACGCTGTGACACGATTTGAACAAGACACGATAACGACGTGGCTTCGTATCGTGTGGAATCTGTATTTCCATAGAGAATAACCGCCCTGTCAACAATGCCAGTGTACCTGTACCTAGCATGCGCACTTCGAGAAAAATTGTGGTCGCTGTTAGAGTGAGATACACTTAGGCGCTACCATAGTCTTGTCACGGTCATACATGAGAAAAATTATCGAGAAAAATCGGGCGCTTGTTAAAAAAACTAACAACATAATTTATTCAATTTCAATTGTCTCATTGGTTGACGAAAGTTTGACGATAGCTGATGATCAACTGGCAACCAATGAGCGTTCAGTATTTTTAAGTTGACATGAGTTTAAATTCAACCGTACCAGAAACCGAGGGTAATAGTACAGTTAAAACCCAAAACGTATAAACAATCAGAGAACATTGATCAAAATACGAATCGTAAACTGTTTTCCGTTTACGCAGTATTTATTTTCTTCGGTTTTCCATAATCTTTTCATTGGTAACCCCTTTGTACGCAAGCAGCTGATACATACTAATCTATAACGTTTTAATTGCCCTTCTAATAAAGGCTTGTTATTGAACGAAACGTTTAATTTTAAGACCTAATATTTGAAGAAAATTGAATTGGCTTCACTAATTGATATTGTGAATTCTTCACTGAAAATGGTTCGCTGTGTTGTATCAAAATAAATAGGTACAAAGTATATTAAAAATTTCTAAAGTAAATTTTGTAGAGTAATAAGCAAAGATACATTTTTGATAGAATTTATTACGCATATTTTCTGTTAAATTTGATTATGTTAAGTGCGATACGTAATTTATCTTTTTTATCTACTAAATATAGTTTTTTAATGAAGAAAACAAAGTTAAAAAATTATATGTAACGTAACATACAGTTTTTATGAATGAATGTATATAAATAAAGGTTTAGTGATAAATTATTCATGAGTTGTTAATGTTTAAAACTTCTATATATTAATTTTGTAATTATAGACGTGCAAAATTTTTGGACTTGAGTCAGTAAAGGTCTTTTTATATCAAAGATTGAAGTATCCAGGCAGTCCGACTGTCCAGTTCAGTCTTACAAATTAGATCACAACATTTTCGTCCAAACAGTTCGATCGTCGGACTAACAGTAGGACAAAAGTGATGAACGGAATTTTATAAAATACATTTTATAAAATTCCGTTCATCACTGAGAACAAAATTCGGCTAAGCCTCCCTATTCCTTAATTTAACTTTATGCCGATATCTTAATGAGTTTCCTCGATTGACTTCCTTTGATGAGTCTCAAGTTAAGTAAATTCAGCAATAATTGTTTGTTAAATCGGAAAGCTTTGGTTCAAAACAAGATCGAAAATTGCTTTGCAAAGTTTAATTTAATGTGGTATACTTATCTGGAAATTTTCCTGTATTTCGGATTTATTTAATTCATCAAGTTTGCCTAAAGTTATCGTGTGTGGCAGAAAGTCTGTGATAATTCAAATTGGTTTTATTACTAAAAAAGACACCATTAGTCGGCCACCAGCCCCAGCATAGCGATTCAGGAGACCTCAGCGCTGAGCCTCAGCGCTGAGGTCTCGATTCAACCAACTTTTATTTGAAAATAGAACGGAAAGCTCGTTGATGAGTTGAATGGTTGAAAGTCTCCTGAATCGCTATGCAGTAGTTAGTAGTTTGTTGTTGTTTTTTAATTTTTAAGTGTGTCAGTTTGTTAATCGATTGAAGGACAAAATGCAAGCCCCTTTTTTTAGACCCTTAGTTACTGTTTAGTTTGAAGTCACTTCACTATTGTGTTCTATGGCTATTTATATAGGAATTTTGAAATTTGCAACCTAAAACGAGAATAAAATGTGAGATTGAGAGACCAGACCCCGTAGCATGCGCACCACGAGTAAACTTGTCATATGTCTTTGTGTGTCGCTCTCTATATAAGAACAACACATAGTTTTGTCATGGACCTTTTCGAGAAAATTTTGTCGCAGTGCTCATTCTATGTGGGCAGGGCAATGACCCTAACCCAAAACTAAACGCGATAAACACCGACTGACTAACTTAGTTGACTTGATAGCAATAACAAGCGAGAATGAGTGAGTGGGTGACACTGAGAGCAAAGTTAAAGCACTCAAAGGTAATAAATTAGGGTTAAATTCATCCGTTTTTCTGAAGGACTATCGTTACCAGGAGACAACATCGCAATCATAAAAAGCTGATGATGAAAAGATGATGGTGATGAGACTTACACTAACCTGCAGCAACTGTCGAGGGTTTTCCTGAAGGCGGCTCGAAAGTCCCTGTTGAAGTAGGCGTAGATGAGCGGGTTGAGGGCCGAGTTGAAGTACCCCACCCAGAAAACTGCAGCCACCACGGGTGGGGGTGATGGACATAGTGTGTCACCACATAACGCTGTTATAATGTACCTAGGGATAAAGACAAGGTTAAGCAAATATCGTAATTTATAAACAGATATATTAGTTCCTAAAAATGCTAATATTGGAATTGTTTCTTCTTTTATATTTTATCATTATACAGAATGTTGTAATTTAATTCATTAGCATAAATTGAGCCCATGATAGTACTTACACCATTTATAGATGATTATTAAAGAGTAAAGAGTGTAAATGAAAATCATTTTATTGAAAATTATGAAGATTGTTAGGCACCGCGGAGGTGCCTAACGCAGTTGGCACGGATGATTTTGATACATTTACACGTTTTTATACCTTGTATGTACTAATTAAAAACAGCACTTCATTATTTTAATTAAATTTTGTATTGTAGCATTTGATTAAGCCAGCATGTTGGGTACGCTACCTACCGGCAGTGGACTGCAGCATTTGGACTGTCTATAGGCCATCGCGGTCGATTATACAGTCCATATATTCTTTGTAGTAGGTATAGTGTAGCTAGTTAGTATGTAGTGTAGTTAGTTTTAGTTTAGTTTAGTTTTTATTATTGTAGTAGTTAGCTTGAGTAATAAAGGCATATTGCCCGTAAAAAAATTTGATTAAGTTATTCCATTTTTTGGAGTTATTATTATTAACAAACCAATGTGTTAGAATTCAAAAATTTTGGTCCACACGTGACCGGTATCAGGAGTAGGTACCTAGTTTCAAAGGATGCTAATGAATTCAATTACACCCAGTATAGGTAAGAAAGACACCCGTCACGTTAGAAAACCTATATTGGTTGGTCTTTTGGTATCCATTTGAACTGCTCGAAGAGGTGAATTTAGTTTGTACTTTGAACTGAGTTCTAAAACCGATAAACATAATAGTAAACCATGGACGGGTGATTGATATAAATGAAATCTCTGGTACATCCAGATATCTTAAGGTGGACTACGGGGAGAAAAAATTGCCTGTGGCCATAAACATATATATAAGGACAGGCCTAATGACAGATTAAACCGTCGCTTCAAAGAGGGAGTCAAGTTCACAGATTGACATCCACTAGCGCCCAGTCTGTGTTGGAAGTGAGAAGATATCGGTCGTGTGTCTCAAAGAAAATATGCCAAGTTGTGTTGTGAAGGGTTGCACAAATTACACTCTAAAGTGCAATAAAAAGAAATACAAAGTTTCTTACCACAAGTAAGTCAATATTTTCAATATTACACTCCGTTTTGTACGAAAATAATCGAATTTATATTTGGGATAATCATTGTAAACAAACATTGACGGACATAATGGCAGCGTTTAATTTCCCAACTCATCGTAGTTCCTGAGTAATCTAAGAGATGGCGTTGACTTTTCCCCACACCATTTTGACAAAATAAAATGTTCCTTCGGGCATATCCTGATATATAGATCTATGCCTGTGGCACAGAAAGGTGGGCTAAAAGGACCACGCGGGCAATGAAGGATGACTGAGCGTGCGCCACAGATTAGAGAAAAATGCTCACGCTAAGGAGCGCGTAGGTTTCATTAAAAAAGAGCAATATAATCTTACCATAAAAAGAAGGGCAGCCAGCACGCCAAAAACGCAGACATTATGATGCCCAGCGTCCTCGCAGCTTTCCGTTCTCTCTTCATCTTACTGCTGGCCATCGGCTGCATCTGGATACTCTGCCGCTCCCGCATCACCTCTCCCATTGAGATGCCGTTGATTTGCAGGTGCTTGTCCAGAAGCAGTGCTGCTACTTTACTCCTGTGGAGTTAGACAATTGAATCAAAAGCAGAACTTTTTAGACCCTGCGTTTTTGGTATTATGTACAAATTAAAATTTTTAAATTTTCTTTGTCTTACTTTCAATTTTATGTATTAATTTTTATGATATTCTTAGTAAAAACCCCAGTGTGCTATCAATCATTAGATTAGACCGTTGGGAGTATGTGTCTAGGAATAAAATGAATAAATAATGCCCAATGATCACATACATAGATCTTGGACCCTAACTAGGATTCCCTGTATCTAAGGAGCCAGGAACTACGAGGACCATGGTCCTACAACACCCAGACACAGAACAAGTATTAGCTCTTTTAATATCTGTGCACGAATAGGTACTTGTCCTGTTGCGGGGATCGAGCCCTCCACCTAAGGGTTATAAGCCAACTCACTCAACCACCGCACCAAAATGTCTGTTGAATACTTCATCACTGTCAATGAGCTTTTAGAAAGGCACTTTATCAAAGTAGGTACATAGACAATTCTACGTTTTTCCTCGTATATTTTTTCTACAAATGACTGGAGTCTTGAGTGCGGACATAAGAAGCTACGTCCAATTGTTTGCTTTCTGACTTCTTTCTGACCTTAACGGCGGTGTTTACGGCAAAAATATCGGCAAATGTAATTCAAAGTAGGCGCGGTGAATAATCTACGACAAAAGTTACTAGAAAAGTTCTTTTCTAGAAACTTTTGCCGATGATAGGATATTTCTGTATAATATCGACTCCTAAAATATTCCAACTAACTCATATAACATTTTATTTGGTTCAGGTGTACGAATAGGGTCACCCCATTTCTGTCAATGAGTGCCGTAAGAGCCGACTTAGGGAATAAAGTAGTGACCACAAACCGGGAGACGCCGCGTAGTCCCCACACTTTCACGTTTCCGTTTCTTTCTTTCTTTTCTTCCTTTTATACGAATAGGACCATCCAATTTCTGCCAATGGTGACGTCTCAAAGCATATCCATAAAAAGGGCAACAGCAACAGCTGACAACTGAGTAAGAAAGGTCCTGGAGTGGTGACCGCAAACCGGGAGACGCCGCGTAGGCCCTCACTAGGTTGACGATCTAGTCAACACGGCGGGAAGTTGATGGATGTAAGAGTCAAGCAGCTCCTCAAAGTGGCGATCTGTAGAGGAGGTCTATGTTCATCAGCGGACGTCTTGATTCAGGCTGTTGATAGACAATAGCACTCTTCTCGGTCTAAATTATAATCTACTGCGATCACCAAGACATCTGCAAATCGTGGTGATCTGTAGTCAAACCAAAATTTTACACACTCATTAATAAAAGACCATTAGAGCGAGAGTGGTTCAGCGGTGACCCATTCGACTTTCAAATATATGCCCCCAGGTTCAGATCTCGCTCGAACCTTCACCAAGGTATATGCGGAATATACACTCGCTTCGGGTATTACTCGTGGTCCATTTTACAACTAAAACATCGTGAGGAAACCGACATGTTCCGATTTCACATGAATATTATTCCGAGTATTGGTCTTCCGACTACTCATTCATTATTGAATTCCACGTATTATTTCATTCCAATTCGTTTGAACGAATACAATGCGCTTATGAAAGCGAGCGTATTTCACTTAGCGCTTATCAAATAACAGCTTTTGTTCCTATTCAATATGAAATCGTAAAGATATCGAATAATATATTTACTTTGTGAATAAACAAGCTCCATAAGCTGTGAGCGTTTAATTTGCCTCCCAGTAAGCTGCGGGCTTCTGAGAATTGAATTTTTACTGACGTCATCTTCACCATCATCAACAGCCTGAAGCATAGGCCCCCCCAAGAACGCCACCTCGAGCGGCTGCTCGCCTCCTGCATCCATCGGCTCCTCGCGGATTTTATACCAGATCGTCGGTCCACCTAGTGGGAGGCTGGCCGACGCTGCGTCTTCCGGTTCGTGGTCGTCACTCGAGAATCTTTTTTCCCTATCGGTTGTCTGTTCTACGAGCGATGTGCCCATTACCATTTCAACTTGCTAATTCTTAAAGCTATATCGGTCACTTTACATCTCCTCGTTACGATAAGAGGATATTATTATTATCTTTTTGCTTTAAAGGGTTATTTTTGCTTATCTGGTGTGCTATATGTATAAGCTTCTTGTATCTATCCTTACCTACAACACAAATCCAAAATAATTGTTTTATGCCCGTATTCAGCATTAAAGTTCACATTTAAATTTATCTCGTTTCCCCGCAAATAATTTCAAGTCAGGTAGAAAGATATTCAGCTGAGAGGCGTCATGTTATGTTAATTCTCGACCTAGACGACAATCTTTTTCACAACGATTTTACTGGCATTTAAATCCGTTTGTCCATTTGTTTGTTTGTTTGTTTTTAATGTTGTGTTTGTAAGTAATCATCAAATTTGTTTTCTGTGAGGAAAGGTAAATCTTGATAGATAACCGGGTAATCAAACAGTAAATATTTTTTTAATTTGATTACCAGTTATCAAATTGGTTTTCTGTAAGGAAATGCAAATCTTGATAGATAACCGGGTAATCAAACAGTAAATATTTTTCTTGTTTGACTAGCAGTTACCAAACTTGGTAGATATCCTAACGGGAATACGTAAGCGGTTTTCATTCTGTGTATGTTCGGTTTTGTTTGTTTGTTTGTTTCTTTTTTATAAGGTCTTTTTTAGAGCCGAGGACTTCACCTCTTAGTGAGATTGAAATGAAGATCTAAAGCGAATTATTAGTATAAATTAATAATTACTGTATTGTCACAGATTACTGGATATGTTAATACGTAAGTATTGTAACGATTCACCCTGATTCTATGTTGATGGATTCACCTGTACTCTGCGATCGATGTAGCTCATGTGGCCTGCCCACTGCCACTTTAGAAGCTACTGTGTCAGATAGAGGGAGTTGAACGTGGATGCGTCAGTTTGAAAGTGGCATGGGCTACATTAGCCACACTTGCTCATATAATATAGATGTAGCCGATTTTTCGAGACCTAGCCTCAATTTTCTATGTCCGATATTTTTTTTTATTGTAGAGCACTTTTTTAGTTGTTTACACCCATCTGCACCATCTAACATATAAATATTCAACAATTCATTTTATGGTCTTCTCGGAAAGCCCATAATGGAAAAGAGGAACAAAGAGATGCCTCTTAATACCTTACGCAAATTTTTCACCTTGTAGACCAGGAGCTAGTGGTGAGATAATAAGATCTAAGTCTAGGAAGATTAATGAGAATTATGAGTGGTGTTGGTATCGTGTATGCGATACTTAGAAACGTGAGAAATAAAGTTGTTTAAGAATGTGGGAGTAAATTCAAAATTTATAAGTGTTGTGATATTTTTATGTCTTTGAATGACTATTAAGTTTCACATGATACTGCAAAGCGCACGTCATCCTGAGACATCAGCAGCCCTACCACAAACTACAACAAAACCATCATGGTTCGTGACAGTAATGCTTTAAGGTTAAAATAGTATTGTTCGAATTCGATGAAGTTATTAAAGTATTCCGGCGCGAGAACGAGACCCCCCAGCATAGTCTAGTAATCAAATTACCAGGCTCTTGCTAAAAAGTCCTGCCACCTACTAAAAATCAGTAAAAACATTGACTCTAAAAAGAAGAAAAAATAAAATAAAAAGTCGACTCTAAAAAGAGAGAGTCAATATTTTTTAAGACTATTTAGGCCGACTTGCGCTTTCTCTCTAACCTCGTGTTACCTGAATAAATAGCTTAACTCGGATTATTTCTATATTTTATCTTGCACGTTAGAAAATTGACCACTTATCCCGTTATATATTTATCCCGGTAATTTGACATGTTGATTCATCCTAAAGCAGCTTTCACATACTTGGCACGAACACCAAATAGCAAACACGAACTTGAGGATTTGCCTGTTTGTAAACACACACCTATCACTGGCAAACGCCAGTGATCGGTATCAGTGTTGGATTTGTGCATAGTTCTAAGGATTTGACAAATACGTTTGTCGAACGACAAAACTGTTTGTGATGTATTCAAACGTTTGACAGTAGTACGTGCGTAGGGTTGCTAACCATACATTAATATATAGTACTGCACTATATTTCAAGGCTGTGTGCTAAACGCTGTGCGCAACAAGTAGGTTCTATATATCTCTTCGAATACTGCCCTATGTGTTCCAGTATCCAGCATGAAATATAAGCTGTAGCTAGCATGCTACACCTTCGATCGCATCATCACTTTCCATCAGGTGAGAGCGTGGTCAAAAGTTAGATATGTCCAAGGTAAATAAAAATTTAATGTCATCAAAACTTTTTCAGTAGTTACGGAGATTAAAGGTAACAAACACGAATACTCGCAAACTTTCGTATTTATAATATTTTTATGACTACGGGCAATAATACAATATTTTCAAAGGGACCATGAGAGCTCGCTATTAAAAAAAAAAACAAGGTAGCGGGTTGCAGCTATGCCAATATATTCAACCTTCTTCATTTAAGGCCTTACTTATAAACGCCGCTTAAAGTTAGCCATTGCTTAAAACATGTCAACTTTTGACTGATTTGAAATGTCACGCGGGAAAACACTGACTAACTTTAAGCGGCGTTTATAAGTAAGGCCCCTGGCAGAATTGTGACAACTAGCCACAGAAGCCATAAACCAAGAAGTCAAGTCAAGTAAGGCCCCTAAAGTAATGTCGTTCCTGCTTTCTATTCCCGCCATATTCACACGAAGGAAATTACGAGTTATGAATTTAAAATGGCGGAGAACAAAGAAACAGATAGTTATAAATAGCCCTTTTGATTTTAATTAATGCATATTTTATGATACTTTTATTTTAAACAAAGACATTTAGGCTGAGTTGCACCAGCTTACTTCAACGCTAACTTTAACCCTAACTATAACCGTTCCACGCTTCGCGGGGCGGGCTAATGTCAAAATTTGACCGTAACTTTAACCGTGATTATGGTGCAACTCAGCCTAAGTGTGAGAAGTTTAGTGTTTATAAAAATGAATATTTGATAAATAATATATTTGTTTATCTTTTGGTTTTGGCTTTTGGTTTTGGTTGTTGAAAAGATGCTGTATATTTCCCCGAAAAAAATGTTGGCAGCCCTAGCACGCTCGTCGCCCGCCATTTTTGCCCATCCATACCTAGCATTTTTGACTTACCTATGGATGCAGTGTATGTGTTAAGTAATTTGTGGTTGGTGTTTGGGGGTACTGGGTGTTTGTGGCAAACATCAAGCATGTAGAGGCGGCTTTAGGTATGTAGGTACGTTTTATCAGTTTTAAATTGACACTGGCCGAAAATGTTCAATTGATACCTCTCCAAGAAGTTCTATAATGTATGAATATTAGTACTTATATTCCATACTAACTGGAACAAGCACTTCGAACTGAATCGATAAGTTTTTCGAGACGTTTTTTTTGTGTCTCGAGTTGTGAATGAGTTTAAAATAAAGTAGTAGGCCCACAGTTTCATCTCTTCAATCTCATAAGAACCGTGTTTAAGAATCCTATGCTACTGCATACATGCTATGAATAGGATTCTTAAATAACAAACAACAAAGGTATATTACATACATAGACTGCAAAAGGCATGCGTAGCTCTTCCTCCGGTAGGTGGTATATTCCCATTTGCCCCCACATGGATCGTCCCCAGTTCGGTACATTGCATGCTACAGCTTCTAATTTTACTAAATCTGATAAAATTCAGTTGAATAATTTACGAAGTAACGGTATTATGCTATCCCATAGAAAGTATCATTTCTGTGCGATGAACCACTGTATTTTTTTATTACCTGTTTTTTAGTACAGTTTTAGTACAAGTAAGTAGGTAAGTCAATTTTACCTAATTTTATTATTTTACATTCGTCAAGAATTTACGAAGTTGAGTTTATTATGCATTCCCATGAAAACACGTTAACTACCTCCGATAATAAGGTATAAGAAAAAGACAGACTACTCCCTACATAACGTACTATCTTCCTCAGACCACGTTTCTCTCCAAACACGATAGTCTAATGTCAATTTTACGGCCTTAAAATTAAAGTTTAGTTTTGTATAATTTACGATGCTATGAGCTTATTCCAGTTAGTATAGAATAGGTATACCTTGTACCTTTCAACTTCAAATACATAAGTCAGGTGTAATTTTGGTTTACTCTGTGTATTGAGCCGGAGGTTTACCAACTTAGAGCCCGTCACACACGTAGCTATAATATATATTAATATATTTACAGCTAGACATATTACCATATATTTTCTATACAAATTCTCGAGGGACCGCACACGCAGCTATAATATATATTTCTGTGACGTCACCAACCTATACCGTAATATATATTATGGTAAAGCAAATGTATAGCCTGTTTCAACATATCCGACGTGCTCGTCGGACGCTTCGCCCCTCTTACCATTCCTGCCGCTTTGCCTGGGGGTCTAGCAAAGATCCCAAATGCTAACGCTATCTCCAAAAATGTACTGAAATGACATTAATTGCTTACTTTTCCACAAAAACTTACTTACTTTTGTGGAAAAGTAAGCGATTTCCGAAATGTCATTCCAGTACATTTTGGAGTTAGCCCGAAGTTTTTGGGATCCCAAACGATCCCAAAAGCAAAATTTGGCGATAGCGTTAGCGTTTGGAATCTTAGCTAGACCCCCTGGGCCGCCCCCGCCCGACCAGTGTGGTCAATTTAGGCGATATATCGCCATTTAGTCTACTCGGGACTAGGCATCGGCGATGTAAAAATCTGATTGGCGACTAGTCACTTTTTATACTACCTCAGGTACAAGTCATTTAAATTAGCCAAATCATAAATAAACTACTTTTCATAAAAACTATATTCACCTTATTAGGAGTGTGTGGTATTAATCGGAATGGTCGTCTGAAGAACTGTCAATTAAATCCAATAACAATGCACTTCTTGTTGAATTCATAATTACTGTGTTTTGAAATCACCCTTTATTACAAAACACGTGTAAACGTTAGGCCGACCATCAATGAAATGAAGGAAAATATATATTATAGCATCGTCTCCGTGTGTGTAGCTTGTTATAATATATATTATAGTACGGTATATTAATGTATATTATTGCTACGTGTGTGACGGGCTTAAATACTTACTAGCTCTGGGTTAGCTATTCAGTTATAATTTTAACCCGAGAACGTGCAAGTGGGCCTAGGTTAATTTATTTTACTTTAAGGCCCTCTTGCACGTTCTCGGGTTAAAATTATAACTGAATACCTAACCCAGAGCTAGTAATTCGAGTTAAGTTGGTAAACAGAAATATCCAGACATTTTCTCTTGCACGTTCGGAATATTGACAGGGGTTAAGCCCGTCACACACGTAGCAATAATATATATTAATTTACCGTACTATAATATATATTTTCCTTCATTTAATTGATGGTCGGCCTAGCGTTAACACGTGTTTTGTAATAAAGGGTGATTTCAAAACACAGTAGGTAATTACGAATTCAACAAGAAGTGCATTGTTATTGGATTTAATTGACAGTTCTTCAGACGACCATTCCGATTAATATCACAAACTCCTAATAAGGTGGATATATTTTTTATGTAAAGTAGTTTATTTATGATTTGTGTAATTTAAATGACTTGTACCTGAGGTAGTCTAAAAGGTGACCAGTCGCCAATCAGATTTTTACGTCGCCGATGCCTAGTCCCGAGTAGACTAAATGGCGGGCGGCCCAGGGGGTCTAGCAAAGATACCAACTACTAACGCTAACGCCAAACGCTAACTCCAAAATGTCCTGATATGGCATTTCTGAAATCGCTTACTTTTCCGTTGCTAATGTTATTTCAATACATTTTGGAGTTAGCGTGAGGCGTTAGCGTTAGTGGTTGGTATCTTTGCTAGACCCCCATGGGGTCTAGTAACGCCAAACGCTAATTCCAAAAATGTATTGAAGTGACATTAGCTGTGGAAAAGTAAGCGATTTCCGAAATGTCATCCTAGTTCATTTTGGAGTTAATAATAAATAATAAATGATACAACTTCCCCTCATACGAAAATTAGTGGTGTGTTTCAACCGCTAATCCTATGAGTGGAAACTGGACAACCAATGTGTATTTTATTTCATCCTGCTCTGTTCTTTGTAATTGCATTTGACTGTCTCGTTTTGTTACTTCACCCCCTGCCCGTGCAAGTGAGCCGTGTTGGGGAGAAATTATGTGCACGCGCTATTAACGGGCTTTATAATCTATGTATGGGAATAACATTAGCTGCGGAAAAGTAGGTGACTTCCAACATGTCCTTTCCATACATTTGGAGCTAGCGTTTGGCGTTAACGCTAATGGAAAGGGATCTTTCATCTTTGCTACCCTCCAGGGGGTCTCCGAGTAGCTGGATTACAATAGACGCCCTAGACGGGCCCTGGCGGACTAGTAAAGATTCCAAACGCTAACGCTATCGCCAAACACAAATTTTGCTTTTCGGATCATTTGGGATCCCAAAAACTTCAGGCTAACTCCAAAATGCCAGTACAATGACGTTTCGGAAATCGCTTAATTTTCCACAGCTAATGTCATTTCAATACATTTTTGGAGATAGCGTTAACGTTTGGGATCTTTGCTAGACCCCCAGGCAAAGCGGCAGGAATGGTAAGAGGGGAGGAGCGTCCGACGAGCGCGTCGGATATGTTGAAACATGCTGTACATTCAAAATATGTATCACTATACCATAAAATATATTAATATACAATAATATAAAAATATGCCATAATATATATTACGGTATAGGTTGGTGACATCACAGAAATATATATTATAGCTGCGTGTGCGGTCCCTCGAGAATTTGTATAGAAAATATATGGCAATATGTCTAGCTATAAATATATTAATATATATTATAGCTACGTGTGTGACGGGCTTTAAGTTGGTAAACCTCCGGCTCAATGCACAGAGTAAACCAAAATTACACCTGACTTATGTATTTGACGTTGAAAGGTACAAGGTATACCTATTCTATACTAACTGGAATAAGCTCATAGCATCGTAAATTATACAAAACCAAACTTTAATTTTAAGGCCGTAAAATTGACTATCGTGTTTTGAGAGAAACGTGGTCTGAGGAAGATAGTACGTTGTGTACCCATGGAGTAGTCTGTCTTTTTCTTATGCCTTTTATCGGAGGTAGTTAACCTGTTTTCATGGGAATACATGTAGGATTAAAAATCTGATAAAGTTTATGAACAGACAATCTAAATGTAAAAAAGAATGAGAGTTTATGAACGAAGAATGAAAGAGAGAGATGCCAGATGTGAATGGAAGACTTGAGAGTTTTTTTCTGCGGTGATAATAATTAAAATTAGTTTTGTCGGAAAATATAGAAGACTTTGCTGCCTCAAGCCCCCCATCGTTTCATTTTCACGAGCACCAACCAGATTCTACATGCATAATAAACTCAACCTCGTAAGTTCTCGATGAATGTAAAATAATGAAATTAGGTAAAATTGACTTACCTACTTACTTTTACTAAAACTGAACTAAAAAACAATACAGTAGTTCATCGCACAGAAATCATACTTTCTATGGGATAGCATAATACCGTTACTTCATAAATTAATCAACTAAATTTTATCAGATTTAGTAAAATTAGAAACTGTAGCATGCAATGTACTAAACAGGGGGCGATCCATGTGGGGGCAACTGGGAATATACCACCTACCGGAGGAAGAGGTAGGCATTACCCCCTTTAGGCCTTTAGCAGTCTATGTATGTAATGTACCTTTGTTGTTTGTATTCATAGCACATGCTGTTTAAGCATCCTACGTGATCCTGATGATTTTAAACTAATTCACAACTCGAGACACAAAAAAAAACGTCTCGATAAACTTATCGTTTCTGTTCGAAGTGCTTGTTCCAGTTAGTATGGAATATAAGTACTATTATAGAACTTCTTGGAGAGGTATCAATAGAACATTTTCGGCCAGTGTCAATTTAAAACTGATAAAACGTACATACCTAAAGCCGCCTCTACATGCTTGATGTTTGCCACAAACACCCAGTACCCCAAACACCGACCACAAATTACTCAACACATACACTGCATCCACAGGATAGTCAAAAGTGCTAGGTATGGATGGGCAAAAATGGCAGGCGATGAGCGTGTTAGGGCTGCCAACATTTTTTTCGGAGAAATATATAGCATCTTTTTAATATAATAAAAAACAAAAGATAAACAAATATATTATTTATCAAATATTCATTTTTATAAACACTAAACTTCTAATGTCTTTGTTTAAATTAAAAGTATCATAAAATATGCATTAAGTAAAATCAAAAGGACTATTTATTACTATCTGTTTCTTTGTTCTCCGCCATTTTAAATTCATATCGGAATTTCCTTCGTGTGAATATGGCGGGAATAGAAAGCAGGAACGACGTTACTTTAAGGGTCTTACTTATAAACGCCGCTTAAAGTTAGTCGGTGTTTTCCCGCGTGACATTTCAAATCAGTCAAAAGTTGACAGAAGGTTTTAAGCAATGGCTAACTTTAAGCGGCGTTTATAAGTAAGGCCCTAAATGAAGAAGGTTATATTGGCATAGCTACTGACCGCTACCTTGTTTTTTTTTTAATTGCGAGCTCTCCTGATCGCATTGAAAATATCGTATTATTGCCCCTAATCATAAAAATATTTTAATACGAAGGTTTGCGAGTATTTGTGTTTGTTACCTTTAATCTCCGCAACTACTGAAAAAGTCTTGAGTCTTGATGACATTAAATTTTTGTTTTACTTTGGACTTATCTAACTTTTGACCATGCTCTCACCTGATCGAAAGTGATGATGCGATCGAAGGTGTAGCATGCTAGCTATAGCTTATATTTTATGCTGGATACTGGAACACATAGGATACTGATTACCTCTTTTATTTAAACCGCAGCGAATATTCTCAATTATTCGCGGGCAGTATTCGAAGAGATATATAGAACCTACTAGTTGCGCACAGCGTTTAGCACACAGCCTTGAAATATAATGCAGTTCTATATATTAATGTATGGTTGGCAACCCTACGCGCGTACTACTGTCAAACGTTTGAATACATCACAAACAGCTTTGTCGTTCGACAAACGTATTTGTCAAATCCTTAGAACTATGCACAATTCCGACACTGATACCGATCACTGGTGTTTGCCAGTGATACATGTGTGTTAGCAAACAGGCAAACACCAAAATAAAAATACACACACCCATCCTCAAGTTCGTGTTTGCTATTTGATGTTCGCTGTTTGCCAAGTATGTGAAAGCCGCTTAAGGATCAACATGTCAAATTACCCCCGGCTTAAATATATATCGGGATAAGTGGTCAATTTTCTAACGTGCAAGATAAAATACAGAAATAATCCGAGTTAGGCATTTATTCAGGTAACACGAGGTTAGAGAGAACGCGCAAGTCGGCCTTATTTTATTTCTTAAGCGATTTGTCATTGGTCTGATTAGGTTTTTCTGGGTTTTTCCTAATCCTGCGCAACAAATGTTGGACCGATTTTAGCCTTCCCAGATTGTTGTAATGAAACTGTCATAACAAATATTTTTCTTATTCTTTGTCACATACATATGCCAGCAACAATCCCTTGCAGCTTTCCCAATATAGATAATATTATGGTTTTATTTTGGCGGAATTACACTAGATATTCTTGTTTCATTTTGTATTTAAGATGAACTTCCGCGAGGTAACGCCTGATTCAATCAATTAAAAATCAGTATTCAATATACAAAATTGATACCTACCATTATTTATTACGCTATTGCTTACTTAAACTGTTGGCTCTCAGGCTATTTGGCCTCATTCTGCTCTTGTAATAGAGCATTTTTCTTGTGTTGAAATGCGAGTGCTTTAAATAAGGTCGAAGCTGGGAGTTTTGGCGGGAACGCGGAAATGTTCACGTCGTTTCGTTGCATTGTAATATTTCTCAAAACTTGTGGTTTTTCCAGTTTTGTTTAAAATTGGTGGCGTTTTACGCATTAAGTGGTGAATTACGAGCATAAGTGTGGGCAAGTGATATGATGTGGTGAAACGTGAGTTTTCGTGTTGCTTCCAAAATTCCATAGAAGCTTCTAGTAAAGTTGCCACAACTTTGCCACGACTACCTGACTTAGACTGGACTATGACTATGACTAAGACTTGACTTCACGTGATATATTCCTTAACGATGAAAAATTACAACACTTGACACTGGCTAAATACATGATGCGTGGAGCCAAAATATAAGAAAAAAAAAAGGTCGAAGCTCAAGGGTCATAGAGTATTGTAGGTATGGGGATTTTCCATGGGCTTTTCCGTCCTACTTATCAATATTTTTGAATAATCTTTATTTTGAATCCCGTGTTTGAGCTTTTACGTCTTATGAACTAAAATGAAAATCAGCTCAAATTAATTAAAAAAACAGGAGTTTTGGCGAGATCGCGAAAAAGTTCACGTCGTTGCATGGTATTATTTTTCAAAACTTGTGCTTTTTCCAGTATTAATGTTCAAAATTGCTGACGTGCTGAATTACGAGCAAGAGTGAGGGCAAGTGATATAATGTGGTGAAACGTGATTTTTCGTGTTGCTTCCAAAACTCTATAGAAGCTTCTAGTAAAGTTATCGCCACTTTGCTGGAGCATGACTTAGACTGGAGATGGCATGACTGCGTGAAATATTTTATAACACGATGAGAACTATAATACTTGACACTGGCTAAATATACTATGTGCGAAGCCAAAATGTATATATATATATATATATATATATATATATATTCATATATATAAGAAAATTAAAAAATATATTGTTAATTTAATAGATGATTAATTAGTTCATAGCGAAATCAATTTAATTTCATAAACCTTTGCCTAATTAGTTTTAAGCCGCTTCTTTAATCAACGGAATTCAATGTTTGATCTAAATTTGCCTTTTAAATTTTGTCCCGGAGTTCTGGGAAATCTCTTGTACTCATTTTGTTGAGTTTCGGGTGCTTGAAATGATTGAGAAAGGGATTCTAATTTATTTTTTTGTACACCTTTGTCATAAAATCACCATAAAATAAGGTGATAAAAATCGCCTGTTCCAAATAGGCGCCATAATATAAGGTGATTGGATTTCACGAAATATATTTGATTTTTTTGGTTGGTACCGCTTCATTTAGTTTATCATCTTCATTCATGATTAAAAAAGTACTTATCTACAATAAAACACATGGCAAAGAAGCATTAAAGGACATTGACAGTCTTAGTATGGGATTTGGTCCAAATACTGCCCAGTAAAAGGAGTACCGATTTTAGACTCTACATATATAAATACTTGCCGCCAAAATATTTTCAAAATCTGACCATGGAAAATAAAAAAAAATGAGTTTATACAGGCTGGGTTTGGGAAGACGGGGCAGCAAGGGCAGGTACCATAACGGTTATGTTTGTACGAAAACGTTCTGAGGAGACGATCCATAACTTTTTGTGATATTCTGATTTTGAACTGTTGACTCGTTTTGCTCCTTTTGCTCGTTTTGCTCATTATGCTCATTTTGCTCGTTTTGCTCGTTTTGCTCGTTTGACTCGTTTTGCTCAATCACCACACCACGGAGGCTGGAATGCAATATAATCGAACAGGATAGAACTAAATGGTGTAGGCCATCCCCCACTAGGTGTACCGACGTCCTGGTCAAAACCGCGGGGAGCCGATGAATGCTGAAGGCAAGCAGTCGCTCAGTGGCGTTCTATGGAGTAGGCCTATGTTCAGCAGCACACGTCTTCAGGCTGATGATGATGATGATGATGATGATGACAATGACGAGATTAAATATTATCCCCATTCTTGTGTCGAGTAAAGTCCCATAGTAGGAACGTACCAATATCAATTTAAAAAAGTGAATTTAAAACAAACCCAGATTTTAAAAATATTTGGTGTGTAATGACAAATGGATATAAGGAACGTAATGTATGGCACTCCCATCGTAATTTTGGACCTGATCCTGTCAATGTCCTTTTATGAGTTAACATGCTCATTGCACGAAATAAGAATTGAATTAAGACAATAGGCATGAAGACTAAAATTTTTTTTGGATAAATTAATTATATTCCTCAAAATATAAAACATGTAACCCTTAAGGACTACAGGTAGGTAGGTTTAGAGCCTACAGGTTTGAGGAGTTGAAATGAGACTCTCAACAGGTTCAACTCTCTCTCTATTTCATAATTTACACCTTAGGTTGGTATACATTAAACATTTAAGCATTCAAATGGTTCTTAGTTTCTAAAGGAGAAAGAAAGATATCAGTTTTTACAAAAGTAATACTACCACTGCTGAAGGCCTGGGTGTATGACGGAGATACCTGCGGTTCTGCCGCAGGATCTCAGGGTAGGTGGGTTCGATACCTACACCGATTCAGTATTGCCTGTGACCAAGGTATCACTTAAGAACTAAAATTAGTTAGTTGTCGGACAGCACTTAGAAAAATAAAGCGCAGTCAAGGAGACCTGGCTGCGAGTACCGCTTGTGTAGTGGGTGTGTAGTAGTGGGACCGTGTCTCAGAGCGAAGACCTCGACGGACGGACGCTCGCTTCGTGTTCAGGTGGGAACGGCAGCGGCGGCCCAGCCCAGGGAGTAGGCCAACCCTGCTTTAGGGGCAGAGGGAGGCAGCGGCTCTGAGGTGAGGAAGCCCTGCTCGAGCACGAGTAGCCACGCTTGTGCCCCGGTAACAAAAAAAAACCCTGTCGAAGACAGATGTGAATCAGGACGAGTCACTATGAGAATAGGCGTGCGGTGGCTAGCGCCACGTTTTGCTTTAGATAGGTACTTGCACTGAACTTACCCGTAGGGGGTTACGAAGTTTTTTAGGTGCCGTAGAAGCACAGGTTGTCCGTAGACAACAAGCAGCAAGGCGAGGTGACTGGAGAGGCACTGACCACTGTTGAACAAAACCATCGTGTGAGATGCTACCAAAATGGACGTGGCGACGCTCTAAAATAGCGGCTGTGTTAGCGAAGCGAACTCACCACTTTTCAGGTGGAAGCACTCCTGAGGTGGTGTGGTGCTGGAACAGCTGCACTGGGCAGCACTTTGGGCTCGTATGGCGACGTGGTCTCGAGCCAAGTCAATATCGTGCCAGTCCCACTCGCGACAGGAATCAAAATGGACGAGCCTCAGCGCGGGAGTTTTCGAGGGCGGGCGTAACGACTTTTTCGCCGTCGTTCCCCCCACGCAATTCCTAATTTTAAATTCTTTTGGGATCGCTGGCCAGTCACATCAGCTGATCGAGCAAACAAAAGTAGTTTTCTCCATTCTGTATGTCAACGTCAATGTCTGATTCAACCCGACAATGACATATGTTTGACGTCGACAACCGTTTTTTTAGTTTTTATTTGGCTTCACGCGGAGACGCATTTAGCCAGAATAGTTACTCTGTGAATAAGTATCACAGATCAACAAAAGAGTTGTGTCTCTGTGGGTGAATTAATTTACTATCTGCGATAAGACCCACAGACCCACAATTGAGCACAGAAGATGAAACCAAGGGTTACTAACATTTGTGAAAAAAAAAAAAATTAAATATCTCAAAAAATTTTCAAGTTTCAAGCATTTTAAAAACCGGAATAGAAAGAGGTAGCTCAAACAGCCAGTGACGTCAGAGGAAGGTCGTTATAGTACCTCATTACTAAGCTGTGGTAGCTTTTCATACAATCTCTTTGGCATGTGACGTCACGAGTAGATTTTTCATAGTAACTGTGAGGGCGCTCTGTTTCGCGAGAAAGGACACTAGATGCCTCCTGTAGAAACTTTAAAAGCTTATTACTCTGTGTCTTATTTACCGATTTTGCTTATTTTTTCAATTACTTTCCTTGTTCATTTTTAATAGTAGTCATCATGCCTATTTGGATTAACAAGAGTGTTAAGTCGAAAGATTGATTATGCGGATTATATGGCATGTTAGTACGGCCGGGTATAACTAGATGGCGTTAGTAGGCAAATTAGCACGCGCAAGCGTTTGGTTACAGAAGTTAGGCGAGCGACCGATTCAGTGCAGATTTGCCAGCTCTACAGTAGATTTAATAGCTTTATATCCTCTTTGTGCTGTTCTATCAGCCCTGTTTTCTGTTTTAGGTACAAATTCTACTGTTTTTCTATAATTTTAGAGCCATCTGATACAAATTGCAATAAACAAACAACATACATAGGGTATACAAAAGTTGCAACTACTTAATTACTTACTCTACATTATTATAGGAGAAGATCCTGTAAATCATTATTTTCAATTCTCTGTTTACGGCAAGTTGAAACAAGATCAATAATTATTTTGTTTATTACGTACTTGTGTCATTATATACCATACTTAAATATGCTATTATTAACACCTGCATGTAACCAATAATGTTTCACCCCGTCGCCGCGTCGTCGCCGCCCAAGACACGTCTTGAGCGACCCGGAAGATCCTATAGCAGCCGTTGTTTCGGTTGCGCTAGGATCACCGGACCAGCCTAGCCCTTCTGGCTCAGGTACCGATTTCGGCACCGGTATAGGATACCAGCGTAACACAATCAGACACCGACTCCGCCGGCGAGGTCGACGTACCCCCCGTAGGTTAGTTAGAATGGTCGCGACTTTCCATAGGGTCCACTCCTCCAGCGGACGTAGCCTTCTCGATCCTCTTATCTCGGCAACAGCCCAAGCCGAGGCTCGCACCTCAGGGGTGCCCTTGAGCTAGTTGCCCCCCACTTTTGTCGGCTGGGTGCCTTAAGCGCCTGCCCTCCCGCCCGGTGACGCTGTAAAGGTCGTTAGAGACCAACAGCATTAGCCCGTTCAAAAAAAAAACCAATAATAATAATATAATAATATGTTTATTTCCAAAAAACGTTACATCAGTTTATGTAAAAGGTACACAAGAAATTCAAAAAATAACTAATCGGCTCAACATGAATTTGCTACGAGACTGAAACTAGGCGAAAGCCTGTGTCTTGAGACTCTGAGATACGAAATACCTGAGACGAGGTTTAAGCAATTACAGTGCCATAGGTACCTTACTTAGTCTGAATACGAGAGTGACTGGTTATTGAGGAAAATAACATACTTCATTTAGAAGAAAAGAGTAACAAATTGCAAATATAATGAAATATTAATGATACAAAACTCCACATTTTGGATTAAGAACAAAATATGAGTAGGATAAAATAAACATTGTAAGAAATTAAATACCAAATAAATTTACATTACGTAAGATTTATTATTTACCTAACATGATTAAAAATGATTTTAGGCAAACTGTAGTTGTTAATAGATGCAAAAGGTATGGTTGTTACATTAATACAATAAAAATAATCAAGTAGAAAAGATAAGTAGCTGTACCGGGATAAATCTCCAGGTAAGGACATTTATGATTTAAAGTATAAGTAATTTATTATTATAATTCCAAGAACATTAACTGCTACACTATTTACGGTGCAGTAGGTAGATTGATGCGAGCATAGGAGTGAGTGGTCAGGTATGGTACGGGCAGGTAGGTAGATTTGATAACTATTCATGTGGGTAGGTGTAGGGTACCTGAATCTAATTAAGTTTTCTGGTATATTATGTAAGTTAATTTACGTTTATGTTGTAGTAGCTGCACCGGTATGTAACAGTAAGGGGAGGGGGGGGTTGAGGGGGAGTTTGGATGTGTAATGAGTGCATGTGCGAGAAAGTGTAGAGGGTGAAGCCATAAATATGAGGGTGTATTAGGAACTGTTAAGGTGTGTGTTTGGATGAAAGCCGATATATGTATGGTTTATATCAAGTCTTCTGTTTCGTCATAAGAGCGAGTTAGTAGCCATTCCTTAACTTTCCTCTTACAGGCTACCACACTGCAGTCCTTAACGTCACAAAGGGCATTAACTTTATTGTATGTGTTTGCGTGTGCAAATGCTGGAGATTTCCGGGATAAAAGAGAGGTGGCTCGAGGAAGGGGCAGTCGAAAAACGCGTTTAGATACAAGAGACTTATAGTCAGTACGATTGAGGAGTGCTTTATGAGCTTTTACTGTGGCACTCAAAACAAATAGTTGCCGCATACGAAGAACTTTGAACTCGTCGTACAGAGTATTAGTTGAAAACCGGAATGGCTTTTTTAATGTAACTTTTATAAGGGCACGTTGGGCTCTCTCTAAGGTCATAAAAACTGTCTTGCCAGCACTTCCCCAAACGGAAATACAGTATTGCATTATTGATTGGCACAATGCCAGATAAACCTGTCGAAGAATGTCTGAAGGTGTGCAGTCTCTTAATCTCTTCATGATGAATATAAGTTTTCTGACTCGCCCAGACAAGTCTCGAATATGGTCTTTATACGACAGATTTTCATCCACGATTATACCTAAGTATTTAATTTTGGTAGTTCTATCTATACGACTACAAGAACACATTAGATGCGAGCCGACAGGTGCACTTGTTTGCGAACACGAATGAATTTTGAGCTCAATGTCAGTGCTAGGACTTGATGCACTTGTCTTAGAAAAGGCAATGTACTTTGTTTTTTTGATGTTAAGTGTCAAGAGGTTTTTATCCAACAACCCTGCAACACGAGCCAAACCCTCCGCAGCACAGTGGTAAACCTCATCCCAGCTCTTGTCGTGGAAAAGTATAACTGTATCGTCCGCGTAGGTGATGATTTCCGCGTTTTTCAGAGTAGCACTGACTATGTCATTTACGTACAAAGTAAACAGTATGGGGCCGAGTATGCTACCCTGTGGGACGCCATAATCGATAGGCAGTAGCTCACTTGTATAAGAACCGACTTTGATGAACTGTTTGCGACCACTCAGATAACATCTGAACCAGTTTAGAGCAACGCCTCGTATTCCAAGTGCCTCCATTTTCCTCAGTAGTAGGCCAACCGACACGGTATCAAACGCCTTTGCTAGGTCGAGAAACACCGCTATACAACATTCGCCTTTCTCAACATAGTCTGACACGAGGTTTACAAGGAGCGAAGTTGCGTCTTCGGTCACCTACCACGACGAAATCCGAACTGTCTCTCAGAGATAAGATGATGCTTGTCCAGAAAAGAAACTAATCGATTGTTCACGATCTTCTCCAATATTTTCGATACGACGCTGAGTAGTGATATAGGCCTATAATTGCCAGGAAGATCTTTTGATCCACTTTTGTATATTGGAGCAACTGCAGCAACTTTCCAGCAATCCGGGAATACACCTGAGCTCAAGCTTAAGTTCATTATTTGACACAATGGTGCTAGAAGAGCGTGCATTGATTTTTTTAACAACATCACAGTAAATTGATCTGGCCCAGGAGAACTGTCTGATTTTAATTGAAGAATAATTTTAGCAATTTCATAAGGATCTGTAGGGTGAAGAAAGAAAGAATGAGTAATTGATGTGGCTGGCTGATACGCAGAGATAAGAGAGTCTTGTGTGATACTCAAATTATTCAAAATAGAGTCCGCTAAAGTTTTACCTACCGACACAAAATGCTGATTGCAGCTGTAAAGTGATGCTTCCGCTGTAGTACATAGATTTAAAAGTTCTGACGGGTCATTATTTTTCACCACATTCTGGCATATATTTTTAACCGCCTTCCAAAGTTGCTTTGGATCATGTTTATTTTCCTCCAAAAGTCTATTGTTATACTCATTTTTTAGTTTTCTAAGAAGTTTGTTACAGAAGTTACGATATCTTGAGTAAACTTTGCGACGAACCGGATCATTTGGATAAGCTCTCAGATCAATATGCAATTTGTCACGGTGCCGCATGCACCTGAGTAAGCCAGGAGTTATCCACGGCTTCATTGTGACCCATTTGCGACCAATTTTAATCTTTT
The DNA here is from genome assembly GCA_963580505.1 of Ennomos erosarius. Lineage (NCBI taxonomy): Eukaryota > Metazoa > Arthropoda > Insecta > Lepidoptera > Geometridae > Ennomos > Ennomos erosarius. The sequence goes on from OY757000.1 coordinate 1,859,044, forward strand.
TTGTGTTCTTGTCTATTGTTGTGGACAAAATGCAGTTGAACATCGTAACTGCTAAGTTAACGCATGACTGATTCATTATGTCGGACCAGTCATAACAATTTAAATCAGAGGCAACAGCATCTATATCTGTTTTAGATTTAATATTTGATTTAGGTACACTTTTCTTAGTTGTAGATAGACCTGCTATAATAATGTCGTGATCCGTGATTGACGATTTACAGACGAATCCAATAGAACTTGAGCTTGATTTAATAAAAATATGGCCAAGACATGCACGTCCACGCGTAGGCTTTGTTATGGCAGGAAGCAAGCCGTGCGCAGCCATTAGGCACAGATAATCTGCAGAGTTACTTGAGTCACTGCAAATATCTATGTTTATAGATAGATAGATAGAAAATGCTTTATTGCACAAGAGTAAATCAAGTACATAGGCGAACTTAATGCTAAGTAGCATTTTCTTCCAGTTAACCTTTATGTAGTGTGGAACGAGTTGTAGTGCTGGTTGAAAAGGAATAAGAAAAAGAATTACCCAAATAAAATAATCATAAGAATTAGCAATAGATAATAATATGAGTTTAGATAGATAAGGTTATGTTTATGTCGCCAGTAACAATGACAACGGGATAATTTGTTAGCAAGTCAAGTGTTTTGTCTACAGAGTCAGTAAAAGGAACAAGATCCGCAGTAGAAGGTGAGCGATAGATTCTGAGCACAGCAATTTGGCAGTTTATTGAAACGAGCAAAGAGTCTGAGTCAGTAATTTTCACGTCTTGCTGAACAGTTCGCAGAGAGTTTTTAACATACATAACTACTCCACCGTTTTTATTAGTCTGTTCAGAGGTGCAAAAACTACTATAGCCTGGAATGATATCAATATTCTGTCCAATAGAGAGCCAGCATTCTGACAAAACAATGACGTCAGGGTCTATGTTCGCTCTGGCCAAGGTCAATGCAAAATCATCAAAGTTACGTTGTAGGCTTCTAATGTTTAGTGACAATATTCTGAAATTGTAATCAGTATTGACTAAAATGGTCTTGCAAAAGTCAACTGACTCTAGAGTATGACAGTCAATATTTACGGTTTCGTCTATATCCTCGACTACATTAAGTAAAACCATCAATATAAAAGTAAAAGTGAGACGATGATTGTGTCTGGATCCAGTAAGTCATTTTATAATGTGTGTTTATACTAGTTGCAAGATAATTTTTAGTATCGGCTTAAAGAATGTTTTTGGTGTGAGTGTGTATTGAAAAATGTGTGTTTGTGTGTATGTGTGAAAGTGATGGGAAGGGAATAGACATGTTTCTATCATTTACCATCCAAAAGAAACTTAACAATATTATATTATGTTGGAAAAAGCCCGTATTAACTTGAGGGTGGGCTAAAGTGACGCTGGAGTTCGTCCATGCTCTTGAGAGCAACTGCAGGATTACCTTCCTTCTTGCGGACGTAGATAGTGCCATGCTTAACCCAACAGAACCGATACTCTACAGATTTCGCATATCGTCTGTCTGCTCGAAATAATTGCCTATTTTCCTGCGTGAGGCGCTCATTAATAAAGATGGTCCTCGATGTTCCTTCCACACCAATGTCTGAGCACGTTAAGTTGCGTCGGTTTTTACCAGCCATAAGGAATGTGTCACGATTATGCCTCCGCAGGAAGCGAACCACCAGCGGACGAGGAGGACGGTCGTTGGAGTTATCCTGGGTCTTCAGACCTGCCTCATTATCACGGTTTCGTGGACCAACTCTGGTTACATAATCAAAGTCATTGACATCAAAGGCAACCCCGATTTTTTTGGAAATTACTTGCAACACATGCATAGGATTCTCGTTTGGAATCTCAATTATTCCAGAAATTTCCAGCTCATTTCTAAGATTCGACTGAGCACGCGTACTCAACTCATGGCGGAGTTCCACTATGGAGTTACGACACATGAAAACATCGCATTCACGTTCCTCCAGCAAACGTAGTCTATTCTCGCTGTCCGCAATCTTCTTCTCGTGCTCGTCTATTCGAGAAAAACATTGTTTGACATGATCAGTAAGAGTTTTCACATGTGTTTTCAAGTCCGCTATGTCCTCTCGGAGTAATTTTATTACCGAAGTCAGTGAAGACAAGTCATCGGGTTCGGCAACAACACTAACGGCCGGACTGGACTGAGCGGGTATTTTGCAGGCGCCGGCGCCGCCACCCACGCTGGCTTCGTGCGTGTCGCGAGCCATTACGTCCCCGGTCGAGGCAGACGCTGCCACCACTGCACCCGCTGCTTTCACCGGCGTATTGGTGTTGTCTTTTCTCGGCAGCTTACTTTGGCACAAAGGACACTCCCATAAGAGCTTCAACTCCTCGGATAACTTTCGGTCAGATACATGGACACACATGGAGTGAAAATTACTAGCGCATTTTGAGCATTTTATACTAGGCGTAGCACTCCTGATCGATTTAGTGCAGGCCGCGCAGCAAATAACCATTTTCAGATAATTATTATTTGTTACTATCGCAGTATACCCAAACAGATGATCGCAGCGCGTAGCAGATAAAATCGGCGTAGGCCGTAGCACAAGCCGTAGGCAGCTCACGTAGATGCGTAGCACGCAGAGGTGCTGACGGAGATGAATTATTGCAAGATCGCAGCCCGTCCCTTTTACCCGGGATGGAGAGGATGCTGCGGTTTTGTTTATCCGATCACTTGAGTGGAATTTTTACTGAATTTATGCACTCCACTATGACACTAATTACTTGGAAGTTAAGGGCGGGTGTGGCGTGAGATGATGGGTGAAATTCTTTGAGCTCGCGAAACGCGTCCACACCGCAGCTAAGTTGGAATCGTACTCCTAATAATGTTTGAGTATTTTCGAAAGTGGTCAATTTAAACAATGAGTACTGATTTATCTTGTGAACAAACTCCCCAAAGAGAAAAAAGTGATTAAATACGAACAAAAGCCCAAAAATCATAAGATCCAAAACAAAAAGTAAATAAGAGAAAGTGAAGTCAAAATGGCTTGCTTTATAGCCGAGCATAATATGGTTTGGAATATCACAACAAATTTTCGTTACAAAATTAAAAAATTCTTTGAACACTTCTTAAATTTTCTTTGGAATGTAAATAATGTGCACGTACATTAAACACCGTTTCTATTAATTTTAACGTGTTTTATTCAAACAGTAGATTTATTGTTCGAAATAACAAGTTTTCTGTTTTTTACTGTTTTTTTAGGCTGTCGTACTGTTTTTTAAGCTGTTAGGGTTGGCAACACTGATTCAGTATTCCCTTGAGTTAGTACGGCTTTGAGCTTTGGCAGCAAGCAAGACAATACTGGGGCCGTACTGTGAGCTCTTAGCGCGATTCAAAACGGAGCCTATCTTTGTTTTTTTTGTATGAAGATTTTGACAAGCTATCCAATATACGCTCTGTTTTGGATCGCTCTAAGAGCTCACAGTACCTTAGGCCAGAACGAATGTTCAAAGAGAGTATTCAAAAGTAAACGGGTTTCATTATACGCTTACTAATTCATCTAATCAATGGTGATAAAATCCGGGATAAACCTCCATTAATTTGGCAGCTGTTGGATATGCTGATTAGTTCGCAACTCCAGCGGGCATTGCAGAGTTTCGCGTTGGATAGTTTCTAGTTCCAAACTAATAACTGCATAGATTATCATGGCAGATTGATTTATTAAGGCTTAGGTATTAACACGCTTAGTTAGGCTATACTCTAACGGTTGCTTTAATTTCTCTAACTAAGCTTTGCTTTGAACTGCACGTTAAGCTGTCGGTCATTTGTAGCCTAAAAATTCTGACATTAGCTGACTAAGTTGATTGCCCGAGAATAAGAGAAAGCCGTCTCTCTTGGCTGTAGCTCGGTTGGTATCAGTGCTTAGAAGATATCGGGGAGCCTAAAAATTCTGTCACTTAATAATCTATCAATTTTATTTATCCAACCACTTTCTTACTCTACACGGAAAATTACTGTATAGAACAAACGATGAAGGCTGAATTTTGTGATAGGGTTTGTATATTACCGTTAACGACAGACAGCAGATTAAGCAGAAGCATCTTCATGAGCCACCTACTGCTGAAAATAGGCCTCCATTTTAGGTTTAGCATAAACAACATCCGACGACCTGGTGAAAGCCGCGGGGAGCCGATGGATGCAGGAGGCGAGCAGCCGCTCTAAGTGGCGCTCCCTGGGGGAGGCCTATGTTCAGCAGTGGACGTCTTCAGGCTGTTAATGATGATGATGATGATAAACAACATGCTTGGCAGGCGTCATGGTGAACAATTGATTATAATGCTGAATGAGAAAAATGCTCCTACCTATTATCAGAATATTCCCTAAGCCAGTTTTACGGCACCCATTAAAAGAGACGGGATGGCTCTATTGTAATATATCACGGAACCAAATGGAAGCATTATTACGGTATGTAATCTGAGTATGTAGCGATATTAGTGATGATGGAGCTACGTTACACCTACAGTTCCTGTCTTTCATAACTTCAGGCACGTCCTACAAACGTCATGTGCTCTAAACGTACGTAACTTGAAGATTAAAGTTTCGTGCGCACGAGACACGTACTAAATAGCTATTTAGAGTGAGCCTGGCTTTTAAGTTTATGCTTAGAATACAGTGTTAAGTTCTTGGAAAGTGGAAATAGATCCTAAACTTACGGTATTTATAAAAGACAGTTGAGTACTAACAAAGATGAAGCTATGGTTTCATCGTAGTATTTTTCATCACAGAAAAATCAAGAAAAGTGCACGATTAAACGGGGATAATGAACTGTAACTGTTCAATTTGATGTTACTAACAGTGATATTATACTTCAAGGAGTGATTTTAAAGTGTAAACCACACATCTATAAAGTCTCTATTTCTCTATTTAGTCTCTATTTTGAGGACTCTAATATCTTTATTATATTTCAATTTCAATTGTTTAATTGCATTCCATAATGTTGTTTACAGATTTTAGTGTCATTCACAGAGCATTGAAACAAATGTTAAAAAAAACGCTTCGGTGCGAAGCTTTTATGTTGCTCTGTGGTTTCATTATCCAGTTCACCATAATCACCATGTCGGGCAGGCAAAATTATATGAAATTACATATCACTTTTTGTACTAATTACATAAGAGGTACATTAACTAAACATTAACTGCTAATCGTTTACTACTAACCTAACCTAAACCTGCGACAGCCTTACCGGGTTAATGTATCGTAGCTTTGAGACATTTTTAAGACCTGTCGACCATTAGCGCAGAAATAAATGAATTATGAAGTAACTTGAAAATAGAAAATAGAATGGTAAGATCTTTTCAATGAGACTCTCTCAGCTTCAATCTTTTGCGCTAATCTCATTTCTTTTTTATACAACTTGGCTGTAAGTGACTGAAAGTTTGACCAGACGTTTTGCAAAACTTCTGACAGACTCAAGATTTTTTGTTAGAAAACTTTCCCACAGTGTAAATAATTCTGTAGGCCGAAATTCCATTTATTAATAATTTTCCTTTAAAACTAGCTGTATTAAGATTCATCTGTACTTTTTTTTACTCACGACCCTTCTTGCGTAACTGTTCCTTAAATCATAGTATAGTAAATATACAATTAGGTACAACATCGTTGCAGTCCTGCCGAGGCTGAGAACTACTCTGCAGTAGGTTGTTGACTTGCTGCAGTAAACACCTTACTCGACAAATAGTATTTATAAAGACTTAGATATCTGTGACTAAATGTGGAAATCATTAATCAAAAGCTGAACGGATTTCAATACAACATTGCAACTTGATAGTTTATATCCTAGAATGAAATAGTGGTTTGGACCAAGTAGATAGAAAGAGGAAACAAGTATGTAATACAAGTGTGTAAGTAGTGTTCTTAAGAAAAATGTAGGTCTCCTATAATCCTAATTGTAGGTAATTAAAGATAATATTCGTTCATCAGCATAGTTAGCAACAACATGACCAACATCGTCAAGTTAAGGGAACATCATCCTGTATACGTGCTGTTTACGTTCCAGTCGGCTAGACTCGGGAACCGGTTAGAGAGGGAGCGTCCGAGCGGAGGCTCGCGCGCGCTTTGTACGCGACTTCGCATTTATTTTATTTTTAGGTTTTGTCATGTTATGATTATGATTGCTCTCAAACCGTAAGTACCCTCTCACGCCTGTAGAATTAAATTCGAAGTATGACCTAATTAATATTATTAATCTAAGTATACCTAGTTTATTTCTTAGTTAATTACTTTAAATCATAGCGGGCGTAATGAATGCAAGCACCATGTCAAACCTACCGTGGTTTTTTAGTGCGAAGTTTTTGATATTGTAGTGTAATGTGTAATGAATAAATGAATTTAAAAAAAAAGAATTACCTGTACAACATCCGCTCTTGCCTGTCAGCTTCCATGTATATCCTATAGTACATGTACAGCATAATGACTCCAGGAATCCAAAAGCTGACACTGCTTGATATCACTGCATAAACCCTGTTCACTGTAAAACTGCACACTTTAGGAAACCTCCTTCTAAAGTCTAAATGGTCCTCCGTTGTGTACCATCCCATAAAAATTGGTAGAAACGACACCAAAGCCGGACTGCACCATACTACGGCAAGCATGATCCCGAGCTTAGCCGTTGTCATTATCAACGGGTAGTCCAAGGGCTGGACGATCGCGTAATACCTGTCCACACTAATACAGCACAAATGCAGAATTGACGCTGATGAAAAATAGACGTCTAAAGAGTTCCATACATCACACATAAAGTAGCCGAAGAGCCATTCTCCGTTGGTTAATTCCACGCTAAAGTTAAAACACATTGCCCATATAGCTACTAGCATGTCTGCTAAAGCTAGGGACACCACGAAATAGTTCGTGATCACTCGCAACTTTCGATGACGCATCACTGACACAATTACTAGCAAGTTTCCAAATATCGCTGCTAAAATGATAAACAGCATGATCAAACATTTTAGTATCACTAAAAACACTATGAAAGGTTCATCTTTGAATTGGTTGGAGTAGAAAACCTCGTCTGTCGTCTCGTTCACTTCTAAACTCTTGTTCACGTACCCGTCCGTTAGATACATGGATGTTGACAGGTTGCGAAAATCCAATGTGTAATTTTCGACGTTTAGCAGAATTTCCACTTGCATGTTTCACATTTTGTTACTCTGTGGTCTTAAGTTTTGGATCCTTTTAATAGTCTCCTATGGCTGTGGCTTGAAATCCTTCGGCGTGTGACGTCCATTGTACCTGAAAGAAAATGGTATATTTTAGGATTTCTTTTGTCCCGATCCAAAAGGTTCTTAAAGAGGCGTTTGAGGGGTTTTACGGGTGAAATCCGTTTTGAAATGGAGTGAAGGGACTCGGCTTAACGACTGCGTATTGGGAAAAATGTGAATTTAATATCAGAAAGTGTAATGTTAAGAATATATTCACATAGTATTATACACCTACTTATAACAAAGCCTACTTTATATGAGCTACAAAATATCGTTATTTGTTTTGAAAATACAATCCAAAGTTAAGACTGTTCAAGTGTTCACTTTGTGAACGGTTTACAATTGTTCAATTTGTTGACTTCTCATTTGTTCGTATAGAGGCATTAAAATTAATCCATTCTTACAAGCATTAAACCTTATTTCAAATTTTAATTCCAGTGATTGCACGGTCAGCAAAAAAAAGGGCATTTCTGTTCGAATATGATGGTACCGTGCCATATGCTATATTGTTTTCTATTTATATAATTCATTGAATCAGGCGTGACCTCGCGGATGTTCATCTTAAATACAAAATGAAACAAGAATATCTAGTGTAATTCCGCTAAATATAAGATTATCTATATTGGATTATATAGTTTCTACATTCTTCTTACATTGGTGTGCAGTGTTTGTGGGCACTTTATAATATATTCAATTGTGATAATTTTAAGTATAACTTTTGTAAAACACAATATAGAAAAAAAAGGAACAAAAACTGACGTCACTGTAAAGATTCTTTGTAGCTCCTTCTTTACAGGTGTAATCGAAGCTACGGATCGGAGTTGTCTATTTTGCATTGTGCCGTATTGCTGGCACCTGTAGTGGAAGAGCGAACTTCTTTTTTTCAAGCACTTATTATAATAGGCTTGCTATGAATAGTTTTAATATTTGACATTGTGCACTTTGTTAATTTTATCTGCTCAGTAATTATAATTATTTAATTTAAGTACCTAACGACATCTGACTTTTTTTTATGTATATTTTGATCAACAAACAGTACACAACAAAAATAATCTTAAAATAATATGGGCCAAAAACTTAAGTGGTTGATGCACCAACATCGTTGACCACAGATTGATAATATATATAATATATATGAAAAACAGAACAAATATTGAAATATTGGTAGCTGATTACTAACTATCGCCTAAAAGTGAGTAGAAAAATATAGACATTTACAAATATAGACATATGAATACAGAAATAAATATAGACAAATGAATACAGAAATAAATTGACTTGTAAAAGTGCTATGAATAGCCTATTTGCAATTAAACACTTTGAGTTTGAGTTTTATAATATGAACACCTAGGTAGGTCCTAGGTGATCATATTTGCAGGCGATCAAAGGACCGTAAATAGTCGCCTATGATCATGCTGGTGATCGTAATGGAACGGACCCCAGGATCTATTTTGACGCTATTGATTTTTAGACTTGACTTTTCAGTTCCAAGCTTTTCAGTTTGTTAGACTGTGTCTGTAGTAACAGCCTTCAGTAACAGTAACAGAGTATAGCAACATCCCTTATGTCAAAGCGACACTTAGCCACCCCCACCCTCTGCAACCCTGCAATCCGCTTTCCGGCTTTTCACACCATTATATACCTTTCAGGAGTTTCAGCAGCATTATATTGTGTAAGCTTCCGTAACCTCGTTTGTAAGCTTTTGGAGCCGTTTCCGGAAACCACATGTAAAGGACACACGGCTTTATGTTATAGCGGTCTTCAGTTTTCATGCTGGGCAGTTGAGCGGTGTTATGAAGGTTTATGCGATGGTTTTATTTTGTACCAGAGGTGCCCCGTGGTTTCACCCGTTGCCCGTTCTGCGAGAATAGTTGATTTTTCAAGATAAAAAGTAAGTATCCTATGTTAATCTCAGCAGTCATGTGCGAAATTTGAACCAAACTGGTTTATTATTATACCTGCATTCTATCATATAGTAACAAAAAAAACTTATTTCAAAAAGGTAATAGGCATGATGACTAAAATTTTTATTTTGGATAAATTAATTTTATTCCTCAAAAGATAAATGTTTGTGAAAACAAAAATTAAATATCTCAAAAAATGACTAAGTTACAAGCATTTTAAAAACCGGAATAGAAAGAGATAGCTCAAACGACCAGTGACGTCAAACGAAGGTCGTTTTAGTACCCCATTACTGTGGTAGCTTTTCATACGATCTCTTTGGCATGTGACGTCACGAGTAGATTTTTCATAGTAACTGTGTATTATGATTCTATGTTGATGGTGTAGGCGCTCTGTTTCGCGAGAAAGGGACATGAGATGCCTCCTGTAGAAACTTTAAAACCTTATGACTCCGTGGTTTATTTACCGATTTTGCTTATTTTTCAATCATTGCATTCATTTTAAATCTTTTTTATGAAAGTAATATTTACTTGTTCATTTTTAATAGTAGTCATTATGGCTATTATAAGCCACTGGAATTAGCCTGCCTTTTTTAAACAAAGAACAATTTTTAAACAAACCTAAAAAAATAAGTTTAACCTTTTTACATCAAAAAAGATCACAACTTAGATAAGCTATGTCAACCCAGGGATACATGACCTAACTTTTTGGTCCGGCTAAGCTACGAGATGGGACCCAAAAGTTGCGTGGATTATGAGTGTGATAAATACATATGCAGATGGGTCTACAGAGAACCATTTAGAGACGCAAATACACTTATATTTGTAAGAATTTTTAGTTTTTTTTTTTATTAAATCTGCTCTACCACAGACACCTGTATCCGTGCTTTTTGTTAATATTTATTATTTATTTTTATTTTAGTGAACAAGTACAATACATGATAGGACAATACTTAACCTGTTTTTATTTTGTCTTTTTATAATTTTGAATTTCGATGTGTGCGTACACCGCGAGCAGACCAAATCCCGCAAGCAGCGCCCGTTCAGGAGCTTGAACAATGCGCCAACCATCACTCTCTTCAACCATTTTTACCCGACTACCAAAAAGGAGGGTTATGAGTTTGACTGTATATGTATGTATGGTTGTATGTATATATGTATGTATGTATGTATGTATGTATGTATGTATGTATGTATGTATGTATGTATGTATGTATGTATGTATGTATGTATGTATGTATGTATGTATGTATGTATGTATGTATGTTCATATATTCCCTCGTATCTCCTAAATTACTTATCTTATTTCAAACAGCAAGGTGTCATTCGATAGATCTTAACACTCTGCGTGTCATAGGCTATATAAAGTTACATTAAATTTAATATGGCGGATTATATTTAAAAAATTCGCGGACGAAAATAAATATTTTTTCGATAAACATGTCATGTTTGATATCAAATGAAAGGTCTTGAGTACGTTTCGAATATGTATAATTTTTATATCTATGTATATTTATGTATAGCCGACGTATGAAAATAGGCGTGAATTTTATGGTTTTCTTGATCCCTGGTTGTGCCTAAACTACTCATCATATTTTATCAAATTTGATACCAATCAATGCGTATTGACACTTTGGGTGACATAGGGTACATTAAATTTTACTAAACCCAATATGGCGGATTTTATCACCTATCCATTCCACCTCATGGTAAAAAAATTCGCTAAACATTAGACAAACAGCCGAAATCATTCGTGTAGCCTTAAAAATTGGCACAGTTATACTTTGAAATGTACTGATGAATATACTACAAATGTCTGAGGGTGGGGGGTAAGTAGGGGGAGGGGGAAGGGTTTAAATATCTATTAATTTTTTCGGATATTTGCTTATGTCTCAGAAACCTTTAGGATTAGCTTTACAATTACTTCTGTGAAATTAAACTATGTTATATTCGCCATAAAAAAGATTCCATCCATTTTTACTGTAGGATCAATACTTTAGGAATTAAACGATGTTGTCATTTGAAAAAAAATTGCTTCCTCCCACCTCAGTTTAACGCGCAACTGCATAGCGCTTGTAAAGTTGTAGCATAGATGATAGATGATAGAAGTAGGTACCTACTTAAAAGTATCATCATCATCATCATCAGCCCGTAATAGTCCACTGCTGGACATAGGCCTCTCCCAAGGTACGCCATTGAGCCCGAGTAGTAGTATAATTAACAAAAAATAAAATCACTAAACACACATTTTTGCACATAGGTAAATGTAACCATTAGTTATACTATACAACACCCCTTCATTTGGGCGAGGGAAAAAATGCCATCAAATAATTAGGCAGTCGGGTTTTAGTTTTTGGACTCTATCTTGTTGAAGGAAGAGGACGACCCGACGCACGACGCCGGTGAAAGAAGAAGCTTTTTAGTTAGCGTGAGTGCTCCCGGTGTACACAATGAATTTATAGTTGAACATGCAGCTTATGAATAGAGAACACTGCTGCTTATTCTGTTGATATTTCTTTAGCCGGCCCTTACGACACCCACGGGAATTAGATGTGAGATTCTACCTGCCAATCATGGTGATTATAACAAACAAATCATGCGTGTTACAATCAAAACTTAATCAATTTATAATTTCTTTGCAATTTATGTCCTTTCAGTACCTATGTCACCGCTGTTTTTCACTGTAACTGTTATTGGCGGCCGTGTCTCTTAACATCAGGTAAACGACTAGCTCGTCACGTCATTCATTCTGATAAAAAAAAAATATAAATAGTTCGATAAACTATTAGCTCACCCAAGGTCAGTTTTTGACCTATTTTGATGGCTTTTATGCCATTACAGCAAAATAAGTATAATGTCAGTTCAAGACGCATGCATGGCATCCATAATGTACAACTAAAGTGTTCAGTAGTCATTAACTGCTTTTAAAATAAATAAATTAATGTACTCAAAGAGTTTGATTCGAAATTCTTGCCTTTAAGGCAAGGAATTGATAGAATAATAATAATAAATATTTTTATTGAACACCATTTACATACTATATATAACAAGGTACAAATGACTGCAATACACCCTAAACTAAACAAATCAACAACTTAGAGGAAACCTTGGGGAGAGGCAATACATATTCCGCACCCGGAGAAATAAAACGTAGAATAGAATATTGACGGTTAGGTCCTAAATTTGTTTTTGTAAGTACCTAAGTATATACATATATCTCTAAAATGTTGACCATTAAAGATATTATTTGCGAGAGTTCAGTCAGTGAGCATGAAATAATATGAAACATAATGAATGGTTATTATACCAACCATTAGGAAATACCTAAATAATAATACTGGCTTTTATAAAAGCCACAGCGCAGCAAAACCAGTGATTTAAACAATGTAGGCGCTACTTCCCGCAGCTCTCTGCGGTAGAGAAACTTTTAATGAACAAAGGATAATACCATAGGATAAAAACAGGGAAGCTTCATACAGAAATGAAACATTTTCATCGCGTTTTCTATGAGAAATAAAATATTTTGTATGCGGCTGTCGAAATAAAATAAAAGTAAGATAAAGGAAAGATAAGATAAGTATAGATAATACTTACTTAATAAATAAATAGAAAGTTAAATACTTTATTTATTACAAATAGGCTAGTTTTGGGATTTACAATCAGAATACCATTATACCAACAATAATAATTCATAGTAAGCGTATAACATGTACCTAATGCATATTATACTGCGTGGATTTTGTGTTCCAAGCTTATTATACCTACTTATTCTTAAACTAAAGTTACAAACTGATATTAATGTTTTGTGTATAGAAAACCTAATATGAAAATATGAATAAAAAAATATTGAAGTTTTCTTATCATTAGGTACATTACTGGTAATTTATTTTTATAGAAAAGTTCTCGAGTGGCGACCATGAACCGGAAGGTTCAGCGTAGGCCAACCCCCTAGTAGGTGGACCGACGATCTGGTGAAAGCCGCGGGGAGCCGATGAATGCAGGAGGCGAACAGCACAGTGGCGCTCTCTGAGGGAGGCCTATGTTCAGCAGTGGACGTCTTCAGACTGTTGATGATGAGATGATGATGATGATGATGATGATGATGATGATGATGATGATAATGATGATGATGATGATGATGATATTTATTGGTACGTACATCTACAATTGTGCATTAACAAAATTAAGTTAGTTACTACCAGTTTCATTTTGAAAATGTTTCAATATTGCGCAAATTAATTATTTATTATTATTATTTCTTCTATATCTTGAGACTCTTGGGTCTAGTCCGGATTTGGAAGGCATTGGTGGGGTCGAGGCTAATACCAAGAGGCCCCTTTGAATACAACATTAATTGTTTTAACTGACAAGGGATGGTGTGGCATATTATAAACTATTTTTTGTAAATACAGGTACAAATAAAACTGGGCTATTATGGTGAACTTTTGATGAATGGTGACATTGGATTACGCAATGAGAAAACAGCACCTGCCAATAGGCATGATGACTAGGTACTATTAAAAATTAACAAGTAAATAATACTTTCATATGGTGAATGATTTCGTATAATGAACAAGTAAATTATACTTTAAGATTAAAAATGAATGCAATAATTGAAAAAATAAGCAAAATCGGTAAATAAATCACGGAGTAATAAGCTTTTAAAGTTTCTACAGGAGGCATCTCCTGTCCCTTTCTCGCGAAACGGAGCGCCCCCACAGTTACTATGAAAAATCCACTCGTGACGTCACATGCCAAAGAGATTGTATGAAAAGCTACCACAGCTTAGTAATGAGATAATGAGGTACTGTGACGACATTGCTCTGACGTCACTGGTCGTTTGCTATCTCTTTCTATTCCGGTTTTTAAAATGCTTATAACTTTGTCGTTTTTGAGATATTTTATTTTTGTTTTCACAAATGTTTATCTTTTGAGGAATATTTTTGATTTATGCAAAAAAAATTTAGTCATCAGACCTATTCTGTCTCATCAAAGACTCTATGTAATAGGGGGAATTCTGTGTGTCTCATATCAAAATGTTTGAGGCAGGTGATGACTTGCCACCCACTAAATGGGCCTACTGTAGTGGCTACCGCATATTGGTGCCGAGGAAGCAACATTGGTGTGGGTGGCTTAGGGTGTCGAGAGGTGTGCTGCACTTTCACTGAACGCTACTTGCGGCGTTATTATTATCATTAATTGGCTCCTTCAATTTTTTTAAAGCATTATCACTGAAGTCCGCCATCAGCCTTCGTGAGACATCAATATTAATGAATAAATAAGCGAGCAGTTAAAAGCGAGTTCTAAATGGGGCCATTTATCGTAATGGCGATAATAAAATGGCGGATGGCTACCTTTTGCGTTAAACGCATGTACTTTTTACGGTATAAGTCACAAGAGAAAATAATAAATAATAATTAATAAATATGTGTGGACATTTCACACAACGCCATCTAGCCCCAAACTAACCATAGCTTGTACTATGGGAACCAGATAACTGATACAATACTTATATACTATTTGTTTGTAAGTAAATACATAGAATACAATATAACACCCAGACGCAGAACAAACATCTATGTTAATCACACAAATGTTTGTCCTGGGTGGGAATCGAACCCACGGCCAGAAGGCAGGGATACTACCAACTGAGCTATCGGGCCGGCCGACCAAATCAGCTACAGTTGCTAAAAAATGATCCAAGTATTATTGTTATTATTATTTTTTTATGAGAATGAATGACGTAACGAGCTGGTCATTCACCTGGTGCTATGCGACATGGCTGCCCAGTTGCAGTGTGACTCTGAACTTTAAAATAATAAAGTTTCGCGTGACACTGCACTGCGCACGTCATCGACGTCATCTATGAAGTGTGATGATGTAAGTGAGATTAGTTCATAAAATCGCATTTGCCCAGTAATTTCATTAGCTACAATGCCCTTCAAACTAGAACACAGTAGTATTTTCACACTACTGCTTAGCGGCAAAATAACTGGCAAAGCGGTGGTACCTACCTAGACGAACTTTGCAGAAAAGTCCTACCTAGTAAAAAATACTTATTACATTCGTAAAGATCGTTTTTTAATGTTCTTTAAGGAGTCGCCTGTCTTCTTTTACGGGATCTAGAAAGCTTGCGACAATATTTGAATAAATAATTAAATAACTCCCAAGGATCATATACTTAGTGCGAGATCCCACACCAAAAATACATGCAAATACCTACGTCATCGAGTACCTCAATCTTTAGATTGTTAGCTGACACATAAACATGTAAAAAAAATCAGGTCTGCCCATTCCGGTCCTGCCGAGTCATGGAAATCCAACTTCAAATGCTTTGAACACTAAGTTCCGGGAAGTTAGATCTGGTAGACCTTTTATTCTATTATCAGGGGCACCTTGGCTATTAATGGGCATAGGTTTCATCGGGGAGGGGATGAGGTAGGTAAATAGTGTGAAGGGCACTACGTAAGAGTCTGCCAGGTACTTCCGGTAGGATGTGCAATGCCAGGCCAACTTTTTTTACGTAATTAATCAATGGTTATGTGTTGCCAACATATTCATTAGGGCATCTAATGACGTAATTTATAAAATAAAAAAAACCTCAATTTTTTTCTCGGATTTCCATGACCCGGCAGAATCGGAATTGGCAGACCTGATTTTTTTTACATGTTTATGTGTCGGTTAACGATCTACAGATAGCCTATTGAGCTACTCGATGACGTGTTTGTGCTGTGGGATCTCGCACCTCATGGATCCTGGACTGCTAAGTAGAGTATTTTTAAGAATGTGGCCATGAACACGGTTCTTAACGTCTCTATTAAGGGGTAGACAAAATGTTTGTGTATTCTACAGATACTGCTGATAAAAAGTCTTATAATTTTTTTAGTATTTTCACCAATAGTTATTTTCTACTTTACTATTCATTCATTGTGAAGTAGGTACATTTATATAAGCTGTAAATTCACTCAAGTACATTTAAAAGCGGGGTATTTGACCCCATTAGCTTGCAGTTTGCACCATTAGGTACACTCCAGCGTCCAGAATAATGGTACGGTTTACGACAAACCGTTGTTGAAATAGCCACTCAATGCTTATTGTTGACGCTTTCAACAAGTAAAGGCATGTTTTATGTTTTGATTTCTACTACAATAAGAATAAGTGTAGGTACAGGTAAATATATTGCACATCGAGCTAAAGAGAGAGACAGTCCGCTCTGTAAACGATCATTAACTTTTAAAGTCGACTTTAAATCTTGATCTTCTATAAACTCCTCCTGTTGACCCTACATTTTCAGAACTCCAATATATTCAAAAAAAAAAAGATAAAAAAAGGTTCTCCGGCCCCCCACTAGGTGGACCGACGACCTGCTGAAAGCCGCGGGGAGCCGATGGATGCAGGAGGCGAGCCTACAATTGGTTCTCATTAGTAATGTAACTAATTCTCTAATGCCTTATTTAACGCATAAACAACCACGACATCGTACGAAAACTAAAGTAAACTCCTATAATGTATATCTTAGAATTAGCAAGTTGAAATGATAGTCAGGCCACATCGCTCGTAGGACCTACAACCAATGGGGAAGAAAGATTCTCGAGTGGCGACCACGAACTGGAAGACGCAGTGTAGGTCCCCCAAGATGGATCGCCGACCATCACAGAGCGGGGAGCCGTTGGACGCAAGAGGCAAGTAGACGCTCAAAGTGCTGCTTTGTGGTGGAGGCCTAGGTTCAGCAGTGAACGTCTTTAGGTTGGTTCTGATAATAATATTAAGTGAGATTATCACACCGTGATTTTGTAGCAGATTATGTGAAGGATATCCAATAGCAGGTGTAGCTTATAATGACAAATAATTTCATATGATTTTTTATATGCTATCCTAGTGAAACGATCCACGCCTAGTTCTCGTAAAAATGAGCCACTATGACATTAATTCCACTTCTATTTTTTAGTCTGTGGTTCACCCTATCAGTAGTTGACGTTTTACCATTATTTTTCTTTTATTTTCTCGTTATAAATAACCAGAAAATTCACATCAAATTTCCTTTTAATGGTTGGGTTTAATATAATACGAGGGTTGCAAAATGACGCGAAAAAATTCTATTATAAAAATATATTCTAGTACCTTTTTCTTTGAGGCACTCTAAACTGATTGAATAGCAAGCTTCAAAATTCATTTATAATGTTCCTTTTTATATCCCCTTAGAGGTTCGAGCTAAATATTACAAAAGTTTTTAAAATGCGTTAAGTTCAACCCACCGAAAAAAGTATACGTAGCTACATATTTTTACATGTCTAAGTGCCGGTTAACGATCTGAAGATAGCTTATTGAGGTACTCGATGACGTAGGTATTTGTGCAGTGGGCTCTTGCACTAATAAGAGTAAAAAACAATTGCCTACTGTAATTAAAATATCGTCATCTGACTCACAGTAAAGAAATTCCCATCAAAACGTACGATATTTAAATTATGCTATAGGTAGCAAACATGCATACGGCCCTCTCGATGGAGATATAATGACTAAATTTTTTTTTTTGGTAAATTAATTACATTCCTCAAAAGATAAACATTTGTGAAAACAAAAATTAAAGATCTCAAAAAATGACCAAGTTACAAGCATTTTAAAAACCGGAATAGAAAGAGATAGCTCAAACGGCCAGTGACGTCAGAGGAAGGTCGTTATAGTACCTCATTACTAAGTTGTGGTAGCTTTTCATACAATATCTTTGGCACGTGACGTCACGAGTAGATTTTTCATAGTAACTGTGGGGGCGCTCTGTTTCGCGAGAAAGGGACAGGAGATGCCTCCTGTAGAAACTTTAAATGCTTATTACTCCGTGATTTATTTACCGATTTTGCTCATTTTTTTAACTATTTCATTCATTTTTAATATTCTTTACAAAAGTAATATATATACATGTTTATTTTAATAGTCATCATGCCTATTAGACGTCTATAATACTATACGTGCCACTAATGCGTTGGTTACCCTGTGATATTAAGTACTTTAGCCCTTCATTAATTTGACAAAAAAACACATCAAACAAAAATCTCCTTTAAAAAATCGATAATTTATTTTTGTCCACCTTTGTTTGGAATCAGCCCCTGTCACCGGCACGAATCTGATAACCCATCAGTTTTAATTAAAAACCAAACAGGGACTAATGGGCAGGGAGCAGACACCTATTATAGATGTCGTCAAACGAACCTGATTGACAGGCGAAGTCAAGTAATGAGGTAGCAGAAATAAAACGTGAATTTCAGAATCGCAAAAAATTACTACATTTGGTGCATACATTTTCTGGGTAGACCACGGTCAAATACATTCTTAACACGGTATAATAATTAACTAAATAGGTGGACTGCGGGAATAAATAATTACCCATAGTAAACCCAGACATTTTGAGGTGGATCACGGGAAGAAAAAAGTCCTGTAGGCCAACCAGGTTGTGGTGACATAACGAACATCGCGCGCCAGCTCGCCTCGACGTGCAACGCGCGTCCATCGGAAGCGCGCATTGCGCGTACACTGATTTGTGGTGGCTGCGCGCGCGCATTTTATAGTGTCCGAGTAGGCGGACAGATGTGAACCGTGTAGGTGGGAGCGTGATAGGTATAATCGCGCCTTACGCGATCACGTAGATATAGGCTAGTTAGGTGTCGTATTAACCCCGACGTGATCCACTATTGTGGGCGGTGAGTGAAACGACTGGTTCAGTGTTCGAGATCGTAATGATTTATTTTCCTACCATTCATATATTTATACTAAAATTAATACTACACCTAACTAGCCTATATCTACGTGATCGCGTAAGGCGCGATTATACCCATCACGCTCCCACCTACACGGTTCACATCTGTCCGCCTACTCGCACACTATAAAATGCGCGCGCAGCCACCACAAATCAGTGTACGCGCAATGCGCGCTTCCGATGGACGCGTGTTGCACGTCGAGGCGAGCTGGCGCGCGATGTTCGTTATGTCACCACAAGGTGAACTGAGCAGATGGGCCACGGGGCTATTATACACCAGCTAATTAAGCTGAGTGTACCAACAAACACCTACTCATTGAAAGCGATTCTGTGACAAGACAACATATAGGTATTATATACTCTTTGGGCAACATGATGATAACTAGCAAAGAGTAAATAGATTAATATGTGTGGACATTTCACACACTGCCATCTAGCCATATAACCTTAAACTATAGGTACCTAAGTACCTAAGCATAGCTTGTACTTGGGAACCAGAAAGTAACTGATAGAAAACTTTGTTGTTATATTTTGGCTCCACACACATAGTCTATTTAGCCTGTGTCAAGTATTGTAGTTTTTCATCATGTTAATAGAATATTTCACGTAAAGTTAAGGTAGTCATAGTCATAGTCCAGTCTAAGTCAGGTAGTCATAGTCCAGTCTAAGTCATGCTCCAGTAAAGTGGTGGCAACTTTACTAGAAGCTTCTATGGAATTTCGGAAGCAACACGAATAATCACGTTTCACCACATTATATCACTTGCACTCATGCTCGTAATTCAGCACTTAATGCGTAAAACGCCACCAACTTTAAACATTAACACTGGAAAAAGCACAAGTTTTGAGAAATAATACAATGCAACGACGTGAGCTTTTCCGTTTTCCCGCCAAAACTCGATAGAATAATTTCCATAGTAACAGAATCCTAGCTCTGTGGTACTTACCTCGATACATTTTGCCTGTAAATATTTGTTCTCTTATCAAAGGTAAATAAATACATATTTAGACTTTCTGCAAAGTTTGTGTACTACCGCTTTCTAGTTATTCTGCCGCCAAGCAGTAGTGTAGGGACAAGCACCTGTATTCCGGTTTGAAGGGCATTATAGCTAGTTACTAGGCAAATGAGACTTTATGGCCTGTTCTCACAGTTTATCAACTCAGGATAACGTGCGCAGTACAGTGTCACGTAAACTTTACAATTTAGAGTTCCGAGTGATATTGCAATCGGCAGCCGTGACGAACGTCTAGGGCGGCATGTCATTCCTTCACATAAAAAAGCTCACATACCAAGAATATTTTCGTTGGATAGCATAGGTACCTATCTCAGATAATTTAATACTGTAGGTACCCATAGAATTATAGGTACTAAGACTGTATCACTTTGTTTATTAGATAGGGACTAAAGCTATATGTATTTACGCCGACTCCAAGCCGAAATCTAATTCAGCATCTAATTTCAGCAAGGCGCAGTTGTCGACGCAAATAGGTCAAGCGCTAAATTTTTTGCCCGGAATTAGATTTACCCTAAATATTTTAGGGTTGACCCTTATTCGGTCTGAACCCTACCGGTTGCTATATTGAAACTTTTATTTTTGGGACAATTATTATTTTCATGACCATTGTTATAAGTCTTAGGGATTCCTGTCTTGTTTATAGAATTAATTACGTGACCAGCTAGCCGTTAAGCGACACGGCCGCCCGTAGTAGTTGCAGCGTCACTCGGAACTTTAAAACAATAAAGTTTCACGTGACACTGCACTGCGCACGTCACGCGTTATTCTGAGACATTACAGAGACTAGTAATCAGATTACTAGTGTGTAATCAGGTCATAAAGTCTCATTTGCCCTGTAATTAACTAGATACGATGTCCTTCAAACCGGAACACAGTAGTGCTCGCACAGTTTTAAAAGGACATAACGCTTGTAATAGCAATCATGTAAGTAACTTATTAATTGTATTTTTCATTATATTTCTAGGAGTAAACTTTCGAAATCGGGACAACATATCTATCCCAGAAGAAAGTAAAATCCAGTACAACACAAAACAAAAGAACAAAATTCGGGACAGAATTCAAAAGCCGGGACAATCCCGGAAATCCCGACATCCTGGTATCCATAGGACAGACCCTTGTATAGACCGTACCGCAGAATAAATAAAAGTATTCACGTAACGGACGATAGACGAGGTTTGCCCTTTTCACGGTTTTGATACCATCAAGTGAATAGACATGGATAAAAGGAATGCTTTTAGAAGGCACTTTCTGAATGAGTTGTTTTATTGATTTCAGGGGCGATATTTTGATATTTTTGACGATTTAACGTTATGATTTACCTAAAAGATTTCCATTTGAGGGTGATAATAACATTAAAATATTATGTACTTATAATAAAATTATCTGGGACTCAAATTGATCAATTTCTGGGTGGAATAAAATATTTTACGAGACATTTGATTAAATTTTTCACTACCCCAATTTAAGTACTACTGTAGTGTAGGTATTTTGAAAAAGATTAAATTAAGAAAATGTAATGAAATACGACAAATTCATTCAAACAAAATGTAAATGATAATAATTGAATTAAAATTTTTTTTTGAATTCTCACAAATTCGAAAACTTACAACAAAATCTAAGTTCTACCAAGACACGTACACTTGACAACAGTGGGCCTAGCATGAATATTTACGCGCGCATAAGTGTAACGTTAACGTAAGTCAGTTGTTTGGCATTTGATTTGCCCCCCTATTACGATTGAGCTAGCAGTGCTGCTGACGCACGTCTGCCGCTCAACTGCTGTCAAAATTGTATGAACTTTGACGGCAGACGCAATCGTAATAGGGGGGTTTTACGTTAACGTTAGACTTACGCGCGCGTAAATATTCGTGCTTGGCCTACAGAATCATAAAGTAGAAAGTACATAGCCCTAAATGAGTTTTATGCATTTTCCCTTCGCCCGAAGTTTTACTTTGAACCAAAGACTATAAGGTAGCTACACTACCACCAAGTTATCAACCCTCCTTTTCTCCTTATTAATCATTCACAGCACGAACTGAGAAGCTCGACTATTATCACTCCTTTACCACGGAGCACGGTGTGCTGTCCATATTTAATGGTATATAAGCCTTCTACACATTAATGTTCTGGCAGACTGGTGAACTTCGAGCTTTAGATACTTTAGGTATATAAAGCTACATGGGACTGGCCCATCTTATCGGGTCAATCCGTTCCCCGTAACGCGTCAGAAAAGCAGCGGTATAAGGATAGAAAGAGTGGCAGCAGTGGGTAGGGTTGTAGAGGTATGCAAACTAAACTACACTTTATTGAATTGTGGCAAGAGTCGCTATTTATTTAATTTACTTTGCTGGTGTCTCAGAATGTAATAATGTGTAATTCAGTGCAGTATAAATAAATAAATAAATAAATATGTGTGGACATTTCACACAGCGCCATCTAGCCCCAAACTAAGCATAGCTTGTACTATGGGAACCAGATGACTGATACAATACTTATATACTTTTTGTTTGTAAATACATACATAGAATACAATATAACACCCAGACGCAGAACAAACATCTATGTTCATCACACAAATGTTTATCCCGGGTAGGAATCGAACCCACAGCCCTCAGTTCAGTAGGCAGGGATACTACCAACTGAGCTATCGAGCCCGTCATCGTATCAAGCGAAACTTTATAATTTAGAATTCCGAGTGGTACTGCAACTGTAAGGGTGGCCTTTTTGCTTTATACTTAGGCATCTTTCTTAGGCAGTCTACTCTCTCAAACTTCTTGATGTGTTTTATTGTATTTCTTAGATTCTCGCGATTTGAACACATAGTTTAACGTTTCACACGCTAAATGCTCCCAAATCGACTATTTTGAACGTGATTATCTCAAAACGTATACCATTTACAGGATTGAAAAAAAATCACGTTAATACTGGTCATTTCTTCTTTCCATCTGCCGAAACCGAAACCCGTTTACGAAAAGTTTTCTCGATAGAAAAAATTCGTGAAGTGACCTCTAAAAAATCAATCAAACGTCCTAAAATGTTACATTATAATCAGACACCCCATTGAAATAAATAATAGTGATAAGTTATGTTTCAATGCATCCGTCTATAAGCTTGTTTTTTTTATAATAATAAGCATTTATTTTATAACCCAGTCTAAGTCAGGTAGTCGTATTTCAGACTAAGTCATGCTCCAGTTTTATAACTAATTATTTGTATCGAAAAATGGAAAAGTCGAAGTGCCACATTTTTGCTATGCATAAAGCGACCCTATAACGTACACAATAAGTTTCAAGTTCGTCTGCTGTAATAAATATGCTCGCATTGGGTCCTGTCAGCACCTTAATCGCGCTAAAAACATTATTTATTTACCTCGACGTTTCGGCTTAGTTTCATTGGCCGTGGTCACGAGTAGGCTGGAGATACGGATACCCGCTTTCTCTAGTCTACTCGTGACAGTAGAATAAAATCTGGATCATCATCATCATCATCATCATCAATTAATTTAAATGAAATAACGGTTTTAACCTAAATTGCGGTGAAACTCAATATAACAGACTGCATGCGTCCAAAAACACTTAAGTTCTATTAGTACGTTTAAAGTTAAGGATTATTTCAATAAATTGCATTCTCGTGTCCCGCCCACACCTGTCTGGAAACAATACGGACGGTATGAAAATTACGTTTTTAGGGTCTGTTCAAAAAATGGTACTTACTCTAATAGTATTGCTTTTGTCGGACTAATCTGTCTGTGTTTTTAGAAGCAGCGTTGAAAATGATATGAAATACTCAACCTCCCTAAATGTAAATGAGCATATTGCTATGTCTTTCTTCGAACGTCAAATTATGTGCGTTGCATTTTATTTAAGCGAAGAAGCTAGTGCCTTATCCTTTCTCTTTTATATAGGTAGGGGGCAAATCGCGAACACACCCGCTCGCAGAACTGACAACCGATGGGTAAGAGTGGCGACCACGAACCGGAAGACGCAGCGTAGGCCGGCCACCCACTCGGAGGACCGACGATCTGGTGAAATCTGCGGGGAGCCGATTGATGCAGGAGGCGAGTGGCCGCTCAAGGTGGCGCTCTTTAGACGAAGCCTATGTTCAGCAGTGGACGTCTTCGAGCTGTTGATGATGGTGATGTTGAAATATTTATTGAACACCAATAACATACAACCAAATGTTCGTTTTAACTCAAAAAAACCAATGATTTATTTTGGTGGTAATTCGGAAATACTTTTGAAGCTCATTTCAATGGTGCTTTTAAAATTGATGCTAATTTAGGAATACCTCCAAAATAAATGATTATTTACAAAACTTCTCGCCTACGAGTTGTTTATGTTTATTTGTTCCAATACAATCCTACTGGATTTGGATAAATTCAAACGAAAACTTAGTGGTTGTATTGTAAAAGAAAATAGGTCTTAAATAAATTAACAAAGTAAAAAGAAAGCTTACAACCCAATCAGTAGGGTTCTTTGTTTAAGCAGTCAGGAGGGTTAATTAATAAATTCTCTATTATTATTAGGTACCTAACCATAATCATTAACAGCATGAAAGGAATTTTGGCGGGAACGTGAAAAAGTTCACGTCGTTGCATTGAATTATTTCTCAAAACTTGTGCTTTTTTCAGTGTTAATGTTTAAAATTGGTGGCGTTTTATGCATTAAGTGCTGAATTACGAGTATGAGTGTGGTCAAGTGATATAATATGGTGTAACGTGGTTTTTCGTGTTGCTTCCAAAATTCCATAGAAGCTTCTTGTAAAGTTGCCACCACTTTACTTGAGCATGACTTAGACTGGACTATGACCCGACTTAGACTGGACTATGACTATGACTAAGACTTGACTACGTAAAATATTCTAAAACTCGATGAAAATATACAATACTTGACACTGGCTAAATACACTATGTGTAGAGCCAACATATAAAAAAACAAAAAAAAAAAACAGCATGAAGACGTTCACTGCTGAACATGGGCCGACTGCTCGCCTCCTGCATCCATCGGCTCCCCACGACTTTCACCAGATCGTCAGTCTACCTTGTGGAGGGCCTACGCTGCGTCTTCCAGGTCGTGGTCACCACTCGAGAAACTTTCTTCCCCATCGGTTGTCAGTTCTACGAGCGATGTGGCCTGCCCATTGCTATTTCAACTTGCTAAGCCTAAGAGCTATATCGGTCACTTTAATTCTGCGGATTTCCTCTAAGGCCCTCTTGCACGTTCCCGGTTTAAAATTATAACTGAATACCTAACCCAGAGCTAGTAATTCGAGTTAAGTTGGTAAACAGAAATATCCAGACATTTTCTCTTGCACGTTCGGAATATTGACAGGGGTTAAGCCCGTCACACACGTAGCAATAATATATATTAATATACCGTACTATAATATATATTATAGCAAGCTACCACACACGGAGACGATGCTATAATATATATATTTTCCTTCATTTCATTGATGGTCGGCCTAGCGTTTACACGTGTTTTGTAATAAAGGTTGATTTCAAAACACAGTAGGTAATTATGAATTCAACAAGAAGTGCATTGTTATTGGATTTACTTGATAGTTCTTCAGACGACCATTCCGATTAATATCACACACTCCTAATAAGGTGGATATAGTTTTTATGAAAAGTAGTTTATTTATAATTTGGCTAATTTAAATGACTTGTACCTGAGGTAGTATAAAAAGTGACCAGTCGCCAATCAGATTTTTACATCGCCGATGCCTAGTCCCGGGTAGACTAAATGGCGATATATCGCCTAAATTGACCACACTGGTCAGGCGGAGGCGGCCCAGGGGGTCTAGCTAAGATTCCAAACGCTAACGCTATCGCCAAATTTTGCTTTTGGGATCGTTCGGGATCCCAAAAGCTTCGGGCTAACCCCAAAATGTACTGGAATGACATTTCGGAAATCGCTTACTTTTGTGGAAAAGTAAGCGATTAATGTCATTTCAATACATTTTTGGAGATAGCGTTAGCATTTGGGATCTTTGCTAGACCCCCAGACAAAGCGGCAGGAATGGTAAGAGGGGAGAAGCGTCCGAGGAGCGCGTCGGATTTGTTGAAACATGCTGTACATTCAAAATATGTCTCGCTATACCATAATATATATTAATATACAATAATATAAAAATATACCATAATATATATTACGGTATAGGTTGGTCACAGAAATATATATTATAGCTGCGTGTGCGGTCCCTCGAGAATTTGTATAGAAAACATAAGGTAATATGTCTAGCTATAAATATATTAATATATATTATAGCTACGTGTGTGATGGGCTTTAAGTTGGTAAACCTCCGGCTCAATGCACAGAGTAAAACAAAATTACACCTGACTTATGTATTTGAAGTTGAAAGGTACAAAGTATACATATTCTATACTAACTGGAATAAGCTCATAGCATCGTAAATTATACAAAACTAAACTTTAATTTTAATGCCGTAAAATTTACATTAGACTATCGTGTTTGGAGAGAAACGTGGTCTGAGGAAGATAGTACGTTGTGTACCCATGGAGTAGTCTGTCTTTTTCTTATGCCTTATTATCGGAGGTAGTTAACCTGTTTTCATGGGAATACATGTAGGATTAAAAATCTGATAAAGTTTATGAACGGACAATCTAAATGTAAAAAAGGTGTAAGAGTTTATGAACGAAGGAAGAAAGAGAGACATGCAAGATGTGAATGGAAGACGTGAGAGTTTTTTTCTGCGGTGTTAATAATTAAAAATAGTTTTGTCGGAAAATATAGAAGACTTTGCTGCCTCAAGCCCCCCATCGTTTCATTTTCACGAGCACCAACCAGTTAAACTCAACTAAACAATGCATAATAAACTCAACTTCGTAAATTCTCAATGAATGTAAAATAATGAAATTAGGTAAAATTGACTTACCTACTTACTTTTACTAAAACTGTACTAAAAAACAATACAGTAGTCAATCGCACAGAAATCATACTTTCTATGGAATAGCATAATACCGTTACTTCGTAAATTAATCAACTAAATTTTATCAGATTTAGTAAAATTAGAAGCTGTAGCATGCATGTACTAAACTGGGGGCGATCCATGTGGGGGCAACTGGGAATATACCACCTACCGGAGGAAGAGCTAGGCATATGCCTTTAGCAGTCTATGTATGTAATGTACCTTTGTTGTTTGTATTCATAGCACATGCTGTTTAAGCATCCTATGCTACACACGGTTCTTATGTGATTGAAGAGATGAAACTGCGGGCCTACTACTTTATTTTAAACTCATTCACAACTCGAGACACAAAAAAAAAACTTCTCGAAAAACTTATCGTTTCTGTTCGAAGTGCTTGTTCCAGTTAGTATGGAATATAAGTACTATTATAGAACTTCTTGGAGAGGTATCAATAGAACATTTTCAGCCAGTGTCAATTTAAAACTTATAAAACGTACATACCTAAAGCCGCCTCTACATGCTTGATGTTTGCCACAAACACCTAGTACCCCAAACACCGACCACAAATTACTCAACACATACACTGCATCCACAGGATAGTCAAAAGTGCTAGGTATGGATGGGCAAAAATGGCAGGCGACGAGCGTGTTAGGGCTGCCAACATTTTTTTTCGGAGAAATATATAGCATCTTTTTAATATAATAAAAAACAAAAGATAAACAAATATATTATTTATCAAATATTCATTTTTATAAACACTATCTAATGTCTTTTTTTAAATTAAAATTATCATAAAATATGCATTAAGTAAAATCACAAGGGATATTTATTACTATCTGTTTCTTTGTTCTCCGCGATTTTAAATTCATATCGGAATTTCCTTCGTGTGAATATGGCGGGAATAGAAAGCAGGAACGATATTACTTTAAGGGTCTTACTTATAAATGCCGCTTAAAATTAGTCAGTGTTTTCCCGCGTGACATTTCAAATCAGTCAAAAGTTGACAGAAGGTTTTAAGCAATGGCTAACTTTAGCGTTTATAAGTGAGGCCCTAAATGAAGAAGGTTATATTGACATAGCTACTGACCGCATGTTGAAACTTGGCAACAGGCAACTTGAAAGTGACGATGCGATCGAAGGAGTAGCATGCTAGCTATAGCTTATATTTTATGCTGGATACTGGAACACATAGGATACTAATTACCTCTTTTATTTAAGCCGCAGCGAATAATCTCAATTATTCGCGGGCAGTATTCGAAGAGATATATAGAACCTACTAGTTGCGCACAGCGTTTAGCACACAGCCTTGAAATATAGTGCAGTTCTATATATTAATGTATGGTTAGCAACCCTACGCGCGTACTACTGTCAAACGTTTGAATACATCACAAATAGCTTTGTCGTTCGACAAACGTATTTGTCAAATCCTTAGAACTATGCACAATTCCGACACTGATACCGATCAATGGTGTTTGCCAGTGATACATGTGTGTTTGCAAACAGGCAAACACCAAAATAAAAATACACACACCCATCCTCAAGTTCGTGTTTGCTATTTGATGTTCGCTGTTTGCCAAGTATGTGAAAGCCGTTTAAGGATCAACATGTCAAATTACCCCCGGGTTAAATATATAACGGGATAAGTGGTCAATTTTCTAACGTGCAAGATAAAATACAGAAATAATCCGAGTTAGGCATTTATTCAGGTAACACGAGGTTAGAGTGAACGCGCAAGTCGGCCTAAGGTTCTTAATACTTCCTACTTACTTACTACTACGTAAGAACGTAGTAGTAAGTAAGTAGGAATTAAGCGAGCCCTTATATACCTTATAGCGATGGCAATTAATGCGATTTTGCGTAAATTTCATAAACATGCTAATTCACGAGTCTTAGCATGTTAATTGCTATTGCTATGCTATTTGCTAAAATGAAATGAAATGGAAATGAAAAATTATATGAAAAATAAAATGAAAAAGAAATGAAAAATGAAATGAAACCTGATATGAAACTTTATATTAAAAATTAAATTCAAAATGAACTAAATTAATTGAAATAAAATTTCATATTTCACAGAATTTCGCAACTACATTGCATTTGCGAAATGCTAATTGAGTTTTCACATGCTCAAAATGAATGCTAATGCTAATTAATCCATCACTACTACCTTACCCTAGGTATCTAATGCATACTTGAATTGTCAAAGAATGAGTTACAATACCATTAAAACGCATTCTTGAATAGCTAAATATGAAAAGTGTACTACTACTTATTTAATAATAACTGGTTATAAGTACTTAGCACAGAAGTTTATTTATGAAATCAGTTTTAATTAAAAAAAATAGATAAGGGGGTAAGTAGTAGATACATATTCAGTTATGTACAGAATGCAAAGTATAGTTCGTATACCTTCTGTTCAATTTTCTTGACATAATGCGAAATAATCGACGCCATTAACACACTTCCAAAGCGAAAATAGAGACAGCTTAGAATGCAATAAAAATCCAACAACAACACTGCCAATAGTTTATGTACTATTTACTACCAACCTTACAAAGTTTCAGATTTATATGCGCGCAGTTAATGTTAACGACTGTACTTTCCAATACCTTTGTAACGTGACAAAGGCTTGTCATTTGTTACATTAGAAAGAGATGGATATACAGCTTTTGTATGCGAGTGAAGAGGAGGGGTGATCGAATACTTTATTGACGGGCTCTTTTATTAATTGCGCCAGGTTGGTACTAGTGAGAGATGTCGATGCTTTTCCAACGACATCCATTAATTTTCAGTCGAGGTTTTATGTCGTCTTGTGATTTTCTTATTATCATTTATGAATATTAAAAGACTACCTATCTCTCACCTTGATATGATTCAGAATGCCCAACTTCTCCATCAGTAAAAGACCAACAAGGGCGATGGGAACGAGGCCATCATCCCCTTTTTTTTTCTGGGGGGAGCGTGATTTAGGCTAAAAATATAAGTATGAGACATTGAGAAATGATTATTAATTAACGTCATAAATTTTTATGACAATGTTTAAAATTAACAATGATATTTCAGAGCAAGCCAAGGTAAGTAACCTATGCAGTGGTGCTGGCACACTACTGCTTGACGGCAGCGTAACTGGCCAAGCTGTGTGATCTTACGTAGATGATCTTTGCAGAAGTCCTACCTCCTAGTGAAATATACATAACATAAAATATTAAAATCGTGCTAATAACCATGGATGAAATAAAAAAAAATGATTGAGTTTTGATTTTTTTTTTATAACATGGACAGACAAGCAAGCAGACCGCCCGCCTGATGGTAAGCAGAATTACCATCGCCTATAGACACCTGCAAAACCAGGGGCGTTGCCGATGCGTTGCTACCTTTGAGGACCTATTTACCCGTCGTTTGAAGTGCCCCATGTTGTAGCTCAGCGGAAACACCTCAGAGGGATAATTTACATCGAACTGAAGCCCAAAATGGCGGACATATTACAAATGTGTGTCAGATGAAAGTAGGGCGACCGGCTGCATATTATGCGAGTGTGTGCGTGCCCCGCTCGTACGTACGAAGCGTTCCGGCTTCCTAAGGGTGCTTCAGTTTTGGATCAGACGGGACTCTCTCCTTTTTTATTAGCATTCTAATAACTATGTATTGTTAAGACCGTACAGATAATTAATATTTTACCATTAATCAAATATCAGACAGGTGTCCCAGTGACGATACCGTTGAAAAATTACTGAATACGGCAGATAAAAACGTGATAAAAGAACTAGATATTAATTCTGAGCGAGAGCAGATAGAGTTTATCTAGACCGTAAGTAGAGCGAATGTGCTGGCTAAGCCGTAGCTCAGAAAATCATCATCTGAACCCACTGCTGAATATAGGCCTCCCCGACAGAGCACCACCTTGAGCTGCTCACCGCCTGCATCCATCAGCTCCCCGCAACTTGCGCAGAAAATACAATATCTGAATTTCCTAAAGATTTAAAAAAAATATTTAAAAAATATGGTTTTCCAATTTGAAGTTTTCCAAACGTTTTTCAATAGCATATAAATTCGTATTTCTATTTATCTAAAAAACAAAACATAACCCCAAAATATTACCACCTTAGTATAAATACTGAAACAAATTCAGACACATTAGCTGGGACCATATCTGTCTTCATTGGACCGACGTTCGCGAGCCTAGTCTTGAATGATTGATGCGGATCGATTTGCCGACTGCCGGCTGCCTTGTAGACTCTTGGCTATTTTTTCTGCTGATGTGTATATTTGTTAGGTTGGTACGTAATATATCAGTATCAGGTGACAGAATGTAAATTACAGAGATTTTTAGGGTTGGTAATTGTTTTTTTGTTTTTTTTTTATAATTTATATGCATAGCATTTGACCACTGTCTCACCTGATGGTAAGTGATGACGCGGCCTACGGTGGTGCATGCTGGCTTAGAAGATGCCTGTTCACTCTTGACTTTAAGACACCCAGGTTATTGCTATCTGGAAACAAGGACGACGGCAAGGCGTTTCAATTTTATGGCTTGATTATCACACTCGCACATCAAGGTGTAATCGTGTAACTTTTTTATGATGTGGTGGGTTAAACGTTCACACCAATTATAATAATTGCAGTGTAACTTGGAACCATAAACGTTTGGGTTCATGCTTGCAACTCACGTGTAAAACTGCGCACGAAATTGGCCAGCAGGCCAAAACTCCTTCCTATAGACCATTTATTGTAAGTAACCTATTTATATTATTTAAAAACATGCAAATATATATATATATAATCTGTGGTGAGTACATACAAAGATATTATAGTCCTTAAAATACCTTCAGCATCCTAAATACCTATGTGCGGTTTACACTTAAAAATCATTGTTTGTATCAGTTGTAATCAATTATAATATGATCGCTTAGCTGCCCTAAATAACGTCGATATGTACCTACACGACATCAGCTATTGAAAACGACTAATATAATACGGAAAACTAAAGTGACCGATATAGCTCTCAGAATTAGCAAGTTGAAATGGCAATGGGTAGGTCACATCACTTGTAGAACTGACAACCGATGGGGAAGATAGGTTCTCGAGTAGCGACCACGAACCAGAAGACGCAGCGCAGGCCGGCCCACCGCGACCATTTGGTGGATCGACGATCTGGTGAAAGGCGCGGGGAGCCGATGGATGCAGGAGGCGAGGGCACTCAAGGTAGCGCTCTATGGGGGAGACCCATGTTCAGCAGTGGATGTCTTCGGGCTGTTAATGATGATGATGATGAATATAATAAGGTATACTTAAAGTTCTTTATGTCAGTATGTTTATAGGGTAAGCTAAGGAATACTGATTGGGTCTCAAATTCAGACCGGGTAGACCAAGTTTGGGGTTGAATTTTCTAAAACATCCAAAACACATTTCAAATATAAGCCGTCTGGGGTGTACTTCATCTGTCAATCAGACCAAAATCATTTTTAATTATAAATACTGATACCAAAAAGAATGACCGAATCTTTATGGGAAACAAATAATACTTTCATATCGCTCACAAGAATCCGCTTAGATCGCGATTATCACACAAAAGATTAACCGTGCAAATGTACATTGTAATAAATATAAATAAACATAACAAGAGATAAGCTCCCGCTCCCAGTGCCAGAAATAGAAAGGAATATACATTACCAAGACCGTTTTTCCTCAATAAAAGATAATGGAAATGTTCCCCGAAATCACAATGGAAACAAAATTGTTATTAAATCTCAAAATGTTTCGACAAACGTTGCTTCTTTAGTTATTTTTCTCATAATATTAATTTACTTATATTATAGTCGTGCAAACCGGAAGATCATAGTAGGTAGGTACCTATAAATAAATAAAATAAATAACGCCCAACGATCACATACCACAGATCCTGGACCCTAACTAGGATTCCCTATATCTAGGGACCCAGGAACTACGAGGACCATGGTCCCACAACATCCATATCTACCTACCTAACCTATAGATTTTAATTAAGTCTGTGCAAGAAGATCTCGCTAGCACAAGTATTTTGCAATAATTGGAGTTACCCACAAAGCACAAAGACTAACCAGCCAAGTGCGAGTTGGACTCGCGCACGAAGGATTCCATACCATTATCAATAGAAACAAATTTTTGTTAACCGTTATGTTTTTTAGTATTTAATTCTGTTATTATAGCGGTAACAAAAATATATTATTTTTGAAAATGTCAACTGTGTATCACGGTTCATAAGGTACAAGCCTGGTGATGAACGGACGGACGGGCGGAGCCTTAGTAACAGCTTTTTGTTATATAAAAAACGATTACATACATAGATCCTGGACCCTAACCAGGATTCCCTGTATCTAGGGACCCAGGAACTACAAGGACCATGCTCCCACAATATCCAGACACAGAACAAGTATATGCGCTTTTTTTTTTCGGGCACAAATATGTGTCCTGTCGCGGGAATCGAACCCGCGACATCCGGGTTATGGGCCGACCTGCTCAACCACCACACCGCGGAGGTTGTCATTTTACTCTTTAGGTACTGAACCCTAAAATGCATTAGGCTTACGACGCTTTCGCCCCCAGTGGGTTCCTTATGACTTATAAATACCCGGTAAATGCCTTTATAATATTTTCATTGTAAAAACGCTTCTTTCGTGCTCCATAGTCATTAAGCACATCGACTCGGGTCATTAAGTTATAGCTAACATAATAAACCCCAATTATTTTAGCATGAACCTTTTTCTTTTTGTATTTTAACCTTTTCGGTGGGTGCCGACTAGTGGTTCGAAGTGGCGGCGATCTTTGGGGAGGCCTATTTTCCGCAGTGGACATCTTCAGGCTGATGATGATGATGATGATGATGATGAAATATTCACAGATTAGAGAAAAACACAAGTAATAGAACCAAAGAGTTTAACCTTAAATGAATAATGATAATACTAATGCATGATATTGACAGACAGAATAGAAAACTAAAGAGAAGAACAATGTGCGTTTGGATTTCATACCTCTTCAATCTGTGTATTCTATGAACGAAACTTTTTTTTAAATTCCTAGCTTTTTAAATTAAATTATCTTTAATATTTAAAAACCAATTCAATACATGGGTAGGTATCCTCATGTATCATTTCTTTTTTAAGAGGGTGAGGGGAGAAGACCAGGTTTGTCGACATTTTTTAATTAATTTAACAAGAAAATTACCCTGAGCATAATTAGCCAGTGAAATAATAGATCACAGACCTATCCTTTTATGGATTGTAAAGGTATTTTTAATTACTCTCCAAAAATAGTTGTGATAAGAAAATATTGCACTATTTGATTTAGTTTTATTGTCGCAGATTGTACTTAGATTAAGCCGAAGAGATAAGGTAACAAAGATAATTCCTTTATTATTTTATACAAGTAGGTTTATTAATTAACTAAAACGTAGATTACTTTTACAGAAATATACCAAATAAAACGAAAAATAACCATTCCCTAATCGGTCTAGAGGCCAAAATGTGTACTATATCTAAAATTGACTTCCGCTTGGATCTCGGTATCGAGTGCACGTCTGCTTAGCAACGTTATGAATTTATTTTAAGTTTTGATCAAAAATTCATTAAGTTGAACGAAGTCAAAAAATAGGAGTGCATACTGGCCGAAGAGGTTCGCGTTGCGCTGGGGCCGCTTCATCTCGCGTTGTCAGTGTGAGTAACCTTGCACCGATACACACAAAAGCAGCTGGCGCTTGCCGATGCACTTGATACCACCTCGGTGGTCATAGCTGCCTGGTACTATAGGCGATCGTGGTTCGCGTGATTCTCCGCGCATAATTCGCCCGCCTTTTGGTTAACCTAGTGTGAGTGAATCTCCGAACATACGCACACAGGTGGAGTGCCTAGGCTACTGCGCTTGACACTGCCTTGCATCTTATAACTGCCTGGTACCCAGCAGTTTCTCTGCACATGCGTTGAGTGGTTTTGCGGCACGTTTTGTGCGAGGCGCAAAAATAAACGGCAACTAATTGAATTGGTCTTGCTAGTTCTTTTGTATAATCGGCTTATTTATACAATAATAGTATGCTGCAAATGCCTGAAAAAGCCGGTTCCGACTCGGATATACCAAGCAAAGTTGACATATTGTCAAGATCTCAGCAACTGGCTGCAAGATCGAAACGTAGACGGAATCCTTACGAAGATAATGCTGATGCTAAATGGGATCTCTTTGAAGATAGGATCACTCAAATGCTTTAAGATTGGAAGTCTGACGTAGACAATAAGTTTGAGAAATTGGAGGACCGACTCATTAATATTCAGAAGACCTCTGAAACTTCTGTAAATTTATTAATTTCGAAGTGTGAAGGCCTGGAGGCTAGATGTGATGCCCTAGAGACCAAATGTGTCGCCTTTGAGTCCCAAATCGAAGATTTAAAACAAGAGCACAAAGAGCAACTGTCAGTAATCGTTCAGCTCAAGGACCAGGTCGAAAACCTACAACGTGAATCCCGCAGTGCTACCATTGAAATACGTAGCGTACCCAGTGCCCAGGATGAATCTAAGGAAGTGCTTACAAGCTACCTCGGAAAATTGTGTAAGTCTCTCGGTGTTGAGCTTACCAACAACGGAATTAAAGATATCTTCAGAATCCCAGGGAAACTTGAAGCTAATAAGCCTATTATTGCGGAACTGACTACCACTGTTGATAAAAATAGAATTATAAAAGCAGCAAGGAGCTACAACATTGCTAACAAAAACAACAAGCTCTCTACAACTCATCTGGGTTTCAGGGGTGACGCGAGCCCAATTTATGTAGTGGAGCACTTGACGAGTAAGGGAAACCGCCTGCGATTCCTATTAAGGGACCTCGTGAAATCTGGGCAATACAAATACTGCTAGACTTGAAACGGAAAAGTTTTCCTGAGAAAGACTGATGGCTCGCCTATTATCCTCGTAAAGAGTGAGCCACAGATCGAGCAACTTAAGTCTAGTTCCTAAAGCCATTATTTCATAATTAATGTTGATAGCGTAATTACTCTTATTTAGGCTACCTACTAAATTTTTCTTTAAACCAATTGAATGTATTAAACAAAAATTAATTGCAAAAAACAATTAATTGTGGTTCTTCATGTTTTGAGTGTTGAGTAGGTGCCTTTTTGGTTGTTGGTATAAGTTTTTGAGTGTCTTACAATTGTAAAAAATACACTATAAGTAATTGATGTCATAATACACGATGTGTACTTGATCATATTATTACTTTGCAAAACACAACTCTGAAGCTCTTTTTCCCTCTTTACTGAGTTACAACTCAATCTACTTTTATATTATACAGTTAGTACAGGTTAGGTATTTGTTGTAATTGTTGACCATACCTCCTTTATCTCCTTGTATCACACTATCTACCTGGACATTAAATCTAAAATCACAATGAATAATGGTATTATAAATGACGTTCTACCCGATATTGATGAGAGGGTAAGTGTAGGTAAAGCACACATGGTGGATAGTCCTGAGAAATGCAAGGGAATATTAAATGTCACTCGCAAATCATTCTCTGTATTAACACAAAATATTAGAAGCCTTAATCGTAACTTTCAAGATTTTGAAATTTTTGTTGGTCGTTTTGGTATAGTTTTTGATATTATTGTTCTAACCGAGTGTTGGCTCTCCAAATTCACAAATGTGCCACCCTTGATTGGGTACAACGTTTTCTATACGGAAAAGCAAATTAACCAAAATAGTGGAGTAGTAGCTTATGTCAGAGATAACTTAACACGTGTCAGAGTGAGTGAGCCAGCAGTAGATGACGCAAATTGTCTACTAATAGAAATCGGAAACCACTCTGCGATCATGGGTATTTATAGGCTACCGAGTTTTGCCTCAGCTGATAGATTTCAATTAAGCCTAGAAGCGCAATTATCTTGTTTGAAAAATTATAAAGACGTTTTCTTAATCGGCGACATTAATATAGATGTTAAGAACGAAAATATGGATCCCAAATCAGCAGAATATTTAAATCTGCTTGCCACGCATGGTCTGATGCCCGCTCATCTTCTACCAACAAGAGGCAATAACTGTCTGGATCATTGTTTTATTAGATCTAGATATGAGGCAACTACGGTTGTGTGTTCATCCACTATAACTGATCACTACAGTGTAATCACAGCTCTTGAGAAATGTCATAATAGAATAAAAGATTCCCCCCATACTATGAAAAAAGTAGATTACTACTCGGCCATTGAAGACCTTAAAACAGTCGACTGGTTAAAGGTTCTGGCGGCTTTTTCGGATGTGAACAAGGCAACACACAAATTCTTAGAAATACTAAGTGAGACGATTAAAAAGTACACCCGAGTTATCGCGATACCGAATAAAATGCGAACAATTAAACCATGGGTAACAACCGGGTTGTTGAGGTGTATAAAGTTTAGGGACAAACTACATTTAAAAACTAAAAAAAGACCCGATGATAACTTTCTAAAGACAACTTACTTGAGGTACCGAAATCATTGCAACAGAATTCTCAGAAACTTGTAAGCACAATATGAGAAAAAAAAATGCAAGAGAGTAAAGGAGACATTAAAAAGACTTGGCAGATGATTAAGAAAATTTGAAATATTGAACACATAACTAAATCGCCAACTGAGCTACTCAACACGGCATCAAATCCTCAACGAGCTATCTTACAAATTAATGATCATTTTGCTAATATAGGGCGTCAGCTAGCAGATAAAATTTTGGATCGTCTAGGGACTACGGAACTTAATCTTACTACTATGTACGATGATTACACTCAGCAACCGTCTAACTCTCTTGTTCTACTGCCAACAGATGAAGCAGAAATTAAAAAAACTGTTCTTTCGCTCCGCAAGACTTCAGTTTTTGGGTGGGATGGTATCCCCACAACCCTATATAAGGAAGCCGTTGATATCCTAGCTGCACCAATATCATATCTCTGCAACCTGTGCTTATCTTCTGGTGTATTTCCTGATGATCTAAAGAAATCGGTTGTAATACCAATATATAAAGCAGGGAATAGAGACAGTGTTGAAAACTATCGGACAATAGCACTTCTACCCACACTCTCAAAAGTTTTCGAAAAAATCATAAATACTAAGCTGCTAAATTTCTTAGATAAATATGAACTACTTTCAACAAATTTAATTTGGTTTCAGAGCTAAAAGATCTACTACTGATGCAATTGAAAAACTTGTTACTCATTTAATTACACAATTAGACAAGTCCAAAAGGTGTGTGGGTATATTCCTAGATTTAGCGAAGGCATTTGATACTGTCTCTATTCCACTGTTAATAAAGAAGTTAGAAAAAACGGGTGTACGAGGTATTTCGCTTGAACTTTTTAAAAGTTACTTGCAGGATCGCAAGCAATCGGCTAGAGTAGGTTCTTCACAAAGCTCTGAAAAATCTGTGTCGTATGGGGTGCCACAGGGTAGTGTCCCAGGACCAACGCTGTTCTTGGTATATATTGATGGACTATGCAGAAAAATGTTAAATCGCGCCCAGATAATAACTTTTGCTGATGACACTATCATACTCTTTCATGGAGATACGTGGGCTGGCGTTAAATCTATAGCTGAAGATGGGTTTTCACAAGTGATTCAGTGGTTGGATTCTAATCTACTGACGCTAAACTTAACTAAGACCAAATACATTACTTTTAGTTTAAAAACTAATCTTCAGCCTGATAGCAACTATGAATTGAGAGCACACTCTTGTAAACTATCCGAGGCGTGTAACTGCTATTCTATTACTCGAACCAACCATATCAAATATCTGGGTATAGTGGTTGATCAACATTTAAGATGGGAACATCCACAGAGCAAAAAAAAAAAAACGCTTCCCTCTACACGAAGCATCATTTGTTTCATAGCTCTGTGGGAACATCACATAAAATAATTTACAGGAAGAGTACGAAAACTGATATATATTTTCAAAAACTTAAGGCATATAGGAGATACGGATATTCTAAAAAGTGTGTACTATTGTGTTTGCCAATCTGTCTTAGCCTATAGCATCCTAGCATGGGGTGGGTCAAGCAAAACACTACTTATTGATTTAGAGAGAGCCCAACGGTCGATACTGAAAGTTATGAACTATAAACCCTTTCGTTACCCAACTACATCATTATATAAGGATATGAATGTATTGACTGTCCGTCAGCTGTATATCAAAGTGCTGGTGCTTCACCAGCATAGATGTCCAATCGTGCAGAAAAAAGGCGGAGTGACATTGTCTATAGAACCCCAAGTTGCCGAACTAAATTCAGTCATAAGTTTTCATATTGTTTGGGCCCCTTTGTATATAATAAAACAAATAGCCAAATCAGAATATCTGAATCAACCACTTACTCCTGTAAAATTAAACTAGACAACTATCTGAAACAACTGACCTATGACGAAACAGAAGCGTTATTAAAAGTAGTAGGATGATAATTGTTGATTAGGTATAGGTAGTAGGTATTGTTCCCAGTCGCAAAGTGGAACTGACAGTCCTCATTCCTCTTTATTCCTGATATTGTTATCAAAGAAGTTTAACGGTATGTGTAGTAATAACACCTCAAAGAGGTTCGATTAGTGCTCTCTATACTCTATGCAACCTAGCAACCAATATTGTTGATTGTCACTAATGTCATGTCAGTTGAGTAATTAAAACGAGCTTCAAAGTAAATCTCGTTTATGATTTTTAAATGTAGTTTATTATTTTAGTATGTAGTTATGGGTGAAACTACCGTGCATAAAAGCAATTTTAGCTTAGAAACTAATCAGCAATCACCTACAAACCTGCACACACTAACAGTGACTATAGTTGATATAATTATATTTTTCTGTCCGTGTGTAGGTATGTGTCTCGTAGTCTGATGCAGTCGGTGGTTTCACTTTGCAATTAGCTAACACTGTTGGGTATAGCACGAAATCTACATCTATATCCCTTGTTATATAAATACGAACACGCATGCATACTATTACAGTGAGTGGCTTTGGGTGAGTTACTTATGTCTAAAGATATACCTACCTCTGAAATTATAATGTAAATATTTTTTATACCTACTTAAAACTAAATATCAAATAAGACATACACAATCACTAATCATACTTACTTAATTGTAACCATATTGTTGTGGTGTGATAAAATTATTATTACGTTTTCAATGTAGTTTTCAATATTAAAATAAGTAAGATACATTGTGTTATATATAAATATCCATCTTATTTACAAGTTAGTTATGGTTTATATCTTAGAATTAAAATGTATATACGTAGTGCATGCATTCATACGTATACTTGAATAATTTAATTAGGTATTTTGCTTAGGCTATTTACCTACAGTACCGTAAGTGATTTTGGTTAGGTCACTTAATTATGTCTAAATAGATAGCTACCTCTGTAATTGTAATGTAAATAATTACCTACCTAAAAATAAATACCGTGCATTTAATAAATATATATATATATATATATATACCAAATTGGTGTAGTAAATATCGGTATGGTGGGACAACATAATAACTATGTATTCACCGTGGCTTTTAATATTATTATAGTGGGATGCATTGTATAAAGTTAGCATAAATGTAGCTAAATATCTGTTCGCCCGTCATGTATATTTTATGGAGTGTATACCTATCCAAAAATAAAAAAATTAAATGTATTATAGGCAGCGAATACCTTCCTACTTCTACCTACTTAATGATTTACTTAGGTAAGTTATACTTTTTTGTACTATCTATAGTAGGTTAGAATAATAGTTTAATATCAGGTAGTAGGCATTCCTGAGTTCTGTTGAAATGTAGTGAACTATCTTGTTTCAAGCAGTGAGTTTTTGTAATAAATTTAGAGTTCAGGACTAAGGCTTAATTGTAAAATAGATAGATAGATAGATAGAAAATGCTTTATTGCACAAGAGTAAATCAAGTACATAGGCGAACTTAATGCTAAGTAGCATTTTCTTCCAGTTAACCTTTGTGTAGTGTGGAACGAGTTGTAGTGCTGGTTGAAAAGGAATAAGAAAAAGAATTACCCAAATAAAATAA
This sequence comes from Ennomos erosarius, assembly GCA_963580505.1. Lineage (NCBI taxonomy): Eukaryota > Metazoa > Arthropoda > Insecta > Lepidoptera > Geometridae > Ennomos > Ennomos erosarius. The sequence goes on from OY757000.1 coordinate 1,899,880, forward strand.
TCATAAGAAGTAGCAATAGATAATAATATGAGTTTAGATAGATAAGGTTTTAAACAAATAATACATACTTTTTAATAACTTACATATTTTATATTAAACTTATTGCAAATTAGAATAAAATATCTATATAATAAACAAGGACCTACTCATTTAATAACTATTTTAAGTGCTCAATTTTTCTAACTGTTTTGAATGAATAAAATAGTAAACCACAGGAATTTTATTATAGATCGAAATTGTGTAGATGTACATAGATGGTGAGTTTTAACCCACTGGAACCAAGCTGCATTATGGAAATGAATATATTTTCCTTGTAATCAAATAACAGCAGTTGGACAGGTGATTATGTTGTGGCTAGGAATTTGCATATTGTTTGGGCGGTGAATGTTCATGCCCTGCCGTCATACAGTGAGAACTAGTACGGAGGGTAGATCTACACCGAACCAGCATTAAGTTGATTTTTTTACTGGAAATACCGCGTTACTTTGTTCCTTATAAAAACTGGTGTTATGAACCAGTAAAATCTAAACAATTTCTTGTGGGTTAAATTTCTAAATATCTTTTGTATAAAATCTAAAATCGATTAGGTACTAAATTGTACGTTTTTTTGACACTACCTACATAGTGTGTTAAACTAGACCTGGCGGAGGGCATTGGTACACCATTCTACAGGTCAATCCTAGTTTGGGTACCAAGATGTAACTAATCTTGGACCAGCAAACACTGTTTGTAACATATATGTACTTTAAGGAGATGTTTGTTAATTTCTAAATAAATCATTCATTTATTCATTCATTCAAATTATTTTTCGTTCATATTTAACTTGAGAATAAATCATTCAAAAGATCCACAGTCTTAACTTACCTCTAAAAACAATGAGCAATCAATCACAAAACTTTCAAATTACACACACTTCCACTTAACTATTCGCACACAATCGAATCACCGAAAATATCAAAGGGGGCACCGACACGCGTCTACCCCGGCCGACGTCACGAGCAAGACTGAAGCTGAAGCCTGCTGGCTGTGACTGAACTTTAGCGCAGGTTCAATTCCGTATGTTGAAATAAATTTCAGAGATGCAGTAGGTTTGTTTTTCTAGATATTAAATTTTAGTGCTAGCTTCTTTTGACAGTAGGTATCTATAGATACCTGTAGTGTAGTTCTTTTTGTAGTTCGGAGTTCCACAAACACGCAATTAACCCATCGATTTGCCCGATAGCTTAGTTAGCCTTTTGAACTGTGGGTTGTGGGTTCGATTCCGGATAAACGTTTATGTGATGAAATGGATGTTTCGTCTGTGTCTGAGTTGTAGTTGTATGCTATGTATGTATTTCCAAACAAAAAGAATCACTGTATTCTATCAGTTATCTGGTCCCTATAGTACAAGCTTTACTTAGTTTGCGGCTAGATGGCACTGTGTGAAATGTCCACAAACATTTATCTATTGATAATGTATTTGTATCTAATTTGAATCGGACCACTCCAGTATCAAAGCCAGTCCAATACTTTAAATACTTTGATTTGATTTATACCTAATTATTATATTTTCAAAGTCTAGACGACTTGATCTAATAGGCAGTGGGCTGTAAACGAGGCCTATATTTATTGTTATTGATACTCAGACATATCAATAACAATAAATATAGGGTCAATAGAATGTGAAATACTCAGCATCTAATTTATTCGGTAGCGGCTTACAAGTAAAAATCGCTGGACCGGTAGAAATTAAATTATGCGTAAGGATTTACGAAGGTTTTAGATTATTATTGGATCGAAATTTAACATTAATTGAATTTTTAATAGACAAGACCCAGACACGAACAAGTATTTTCGGTTTTTTTTCGAATGCCTGTATACTTGTCATGTCACGGAGATCGGACCCGCCGCCGCAGATAAGCCGACCTGGTCAACCACCACACCACAGAGGCTGTAGGAGAGATTTTTGAGAGGAGGCATCCCATAGTAACAACCAGAAAGTCGCGGGGAGCCGATGTATCCTAGCAACCTAAATGGTAGGCTAGCAACCGCTCAAAGTAGCACTCTCTAGGAGAGGCCTATGTTCAGCTGTGGATGTCTCAAAATGTTGATGATGATGATGATCCTATGGCTACAACACTGAGCGAGAATCATAAGTGCATTTTCGGTTAAAATTTTCTGCGATCGTCAAGCCGCCTACTCATGGTGTTCATGGGAAACCCCCCTACGATAAGGTCGATAATCGTCTAAAGTGTTATTTTGTGGGGGAGTCCTTTGTTCAGCAGTGGTGTGTGATTCAGGAGTGTATGTTTGTGTACTATTTACTGCAGTCTGCACAACGACAACGTAATCAGCTTAAAAATCAAACGCGAAAAGTTAATTTAAAATTTTAACAAGAATTTTAACTAATTAAGTTTAAACGGCAGCGATAACGTGTGGAAAGCTGGCAGGACGCCCAATACTTGGAAAAATAAAATTAACGGTAAAATAAATAACAGAAGCGATTTGATATCGGATAATTTAATCACAAATTGCACTTTGGAAATGGATTGTTGGAGATAATTTGATCCAATAGTTCCGATAGGAATAAAATTCAAGATTAAAGATAATAAATAAACGTTTACACGTGAATATTGCTTAGGTTCAAATATTAATAGTCACTAGAGGCTCCAAAAAATTTCATACACATCTCATCCCCTTCGAGATATATTATTATTATTATTTTCGAAATTAAAAGTATTCATTGTTGGTCTACGCATTGTAGTTTTTATTTATTTCATTTTCGACTTAGGTCTTACCACAGTCGAACGTGCCCTCTGAAGCACGGAAGCGCTCATTTCCAAATTATATATCACCACTTTTTTAGGGTTCCGTACCCAAAGGGTAAAGTAAACCCTATATGTCTGTCTGCCTGCCTGTTCCTCTGTCACCAGGCTGTATCTCATGAACCGTGATAGGTAGACAGTTGATATTTTCACAGATTATGTATTTCTGTTTCCGCTATAATAATACATACTATAAACTAAAATAAAATATATATTTAAAGGGGCACCCATACAACAAACGTAATTTTTGCTCGTTTTTATTAATACGGAATCCTTTGTGCGTGGGTCTGACTCTCACTTGGTCGATAATTGTGGCGGTCACCTATCCAAGTAGAATGACTAGTCGAGCTTTGCTATGAACCTTACAATAATTTACTAAGGCTAGATTTCACAACATACATACGTTACCAGGTAGCAGGTATTTTCTGAGATTAATCTAAATTCCAGAATTTCAAATTCCTAACCAAAACGGTTCTAGTTACGTCCTACATCTGCCGTCTCGGACCGAATAGTAAAACCTCCATTAATTCGTATTTAGCCTAGTTTGTAGAAACAGCACTAAATCCTACGCTCAGGCAAACGCAAACCTAGGTATTATATAAATGGATCTAGACTTAGTTTTACGGTGCGGATAGTGTAATATCGTGTTACAGTAAACAGTTCAAGTGGGAAACTTACTTCGATTTACGATTTTCTTGGTACGTAATAAGCTGGTCTTTGTTTGAAAACCTATATTTATACTGCAGACCTTTTAGAAGAAACTATTACAAAAACTGTATGGGCCAATGCGGAAAGACCCATTTTTGGAAACGGTATTTATAAGAACTGAGGGTTTTGGAACAAGCTGAATTTTCCGACCACAAAATGTTTGTTTCAAGAAATCGTTTCCATAGTCAATTTAATGATTATTAGGTAAGATTTATTTAGATTTAAAGATTTGTTTATACTTAACCTAAAATTTTACTTTCATATTTTACAGAAGTACCTACTTGTAGTACCACTACATTAAGTCAAGCCTGCCTCGTGGGTTCCTTAGGACCGTGTCAAAAATTCGCAATTATATCGGACAGCAAACGCTAACAATTTTAAAAATAAAATGCGAACACTTCTCATCTGGGGCATTTATTTTATTAATGTGGTTACCTAATAAGGTTGAATGAATGAATGAATGAATGAGCATTTATTCATAAGAATATTGTAAATACAAATGTTATACATAATTAAACAGTTCAATACTCTACCGTTTCCGGTGTCTAAATATTTACATGCAAGTTGTTTACAGTAAAGGTACCTACTTATAAACTTATATGTCAAATATGGATTATGGATGTCATGATTATGTCAAAACTATTTACTTATTTAAATTTATACTCAAAAAATTCCTTCGTTGAGTAAAAGCATTCATCGAGCAGGAATTTAGTAAGTTTTGATGTAATGACGTGGAGGTTAAGGTTTTTGAAACTGTCTGGCGACATAGACGTATGGCCATGCAATATACATTGTCACTGAATACTTTTACTCGTTGTTTAGGCATATACAATTCATAGATGAAACGATTGTTCTTTCTGCAAACCACGTCATTATGCTTATCAAAGAGTTTGTGATGCCGGTGAACAAAAACACATATTTCGAAGACATACAAACAAGGTAAGGGTAGAATTGATTTTTCTTTGAAAAGTGGTTTACAATTGTCTAAAGGTTCTGCTCCACATACACTTTTTTTGTCCTCTGAAAGTTCTAATTTGATCAACAGAATTACCCCATATTATAATGCCATACCGTAAGATTGAGGAAACGTAGCCATGATAAGCGCATAGTGCGGCTTCTCTACTAGCAATGCGCCTGACACGATCGAGTACGTAGACAAAACGATCCAATTTCCCACATAATTTATTAATGTGCTCCTTCCAGTTGCAATTTTTGTCCATTTGAATACCTAAGAACGTGGTTGAATCCACTTCTTCAACGCGGTTTTGATCATATTTAACGTTTACTAGAATTGCTTGCTATTATAAGTTTGGAATTGGATCATTTTTGTTTTGCTTATATTTACCTGTAAATTATTTCGTTTTAACCAATTAATTATATTACATAAAGTATAATTAATGTCATGTTCAAATTTATTTAAATCCTTACCTTCAACAACAACTGTAGCGTCAAATGCATAGAGAACACATTTGTGCTGTGTTACGTGGGGTAAGTCATTGATATATATAATGAAAAGAAGAGGGCCTAAAATACTACCTTGAGGAACCCCATAATTGTTAATTTTGTACTGGGATCTGCTTGTCACTTTATGAGAGCCGGAAAAATTAGAATTTTCTACGCATTGCTTGCGCACGCTCAGGTAGCTCTCTATCCATCAAGCGCCTTGCCACGAATGCCATATCTTTCAAGTTTGTACAATAGTAATGAATGGTTTACGTAGTCGAAGGCCTTGGACATATCTAAAAAGATTGACGCTATTGGGGTTTTCTTATTAAGGCATTCTACTATTAATGCCAAAGCAGTCGAATTATATTTTCTGAATCCAAATTGCTCATTTATTAGAATTTCATGCTTAGTAAAAAATTATGCGTTTTTGAGTGCATTACTTTTTCGAAAACTTTCGATATAACGGGAATGAGAGTGATTGGGCGATAATTATTCATGCTATCCTTTTTATCTTTCTTGAATAGTGGCTTTACCAAGGAGTACTTCAAATTCCACATCCTACAACATTTATGTTGTTTGAAATCTAATGTCTAGTACCACAGATAGTAAAATAGTAGTCCCTACTACCCTCATGATAAAATTATTCAAATCTCAGTATCGGCGATGCACATGAAAGAAGCCAATTTTAAACCTTGTTCTTACTATTTTAAAATCTGTGGTATTAGCTTGTCCAGTTGATTCATTCATCAAATATCCTACGTAAGTATAAGTCCACAAAACAGGCTGCTCTATTTAAAAGAGTTTGCTGAGAAATAACAAAGCAATATAACAAGCCAGTGCTTTCTACGAGTGAGAGTTGTGGTTAGAGATAGGGTTGCTATTACTAGTTTTTGCGGTAGATACCACCGCTTTGCCAGTTATTCTGCCGCCAAGCAGTAGTGTGCAAGAAGGATCGGTCACTTTAGTCCTCCTGCGGATCTCCTCATTTCGGATCTTATCTCGCAGGGAAACACCGAGCTTTGCTCTCTCCATAGCTCGTTGCGCGACTTTGAGCTTAGTAATGAGGCCAACAGTTTGAGACCACGTTTCAGTTCCATAAGTCATCACTAGCAACACACATTGATAGAAAACTTTTGTTTTCAGGCTTTGTGGTATTTTGGACAAAAAAATAGGTCGAACCATCCCGAACGCTGCCTAGCCAAGCTGAATTCTTCGGGCGACCTCTTTACCGAAGTTGGACCTATCCAATCGGACAGTTGCCCTAGATAGACGTATTTGTCGACAACTTCGAGAGTTCCCAACAATTACCGGTATAGGTGGAACATGGGCATTTGACATGATTTTCGTCTTGTCCATATTCATCTTAAGACTAACCTGTCCAGAGACTCTACTGAGGTCGTTGAGCATGGTGCTGAGATTATCGAGCGACTCCGCCATTACGACTATATCATCGGCAAAACGAAGGTTAGTGATATACTCGCCATTTATGTTGACTCCAAATCGTTTCCATTCCAAGAGCTTGAAAACATCCTCCAATGCGTTTGTGAACAGTTTCGGAGAAATAACGTCTCCCTGTCTCACGCCTCTCTGCAATGGGATCCGTTCCGTACTCTGGTCCTGTAGTCGGACTGACATAGTGGCCTTACTGTACAAACACTTCAACACTTCGATATGCCTATAGTCAATTTGGCATCGCTGTAAGGACTGCAGCACCGCACAAGTCTCGATTGAATCGAAGGCATTTCTCATAGTCCACAAACGCTAGGCATAGCGGCCGATTATACTCTTCGGTCTTCTGCATAATCTGGCGTAGCGTATGGATGTGGTCTATGGTGCTAAAGCCTTTTCGGAAACCGGCTTGTTTGGAAGGCTGGAATTCATCAAACCTGCGTGCGAGACGATTCGTAATGACCCTCGAAAACAGCTTATACACATGACTCAAGAGCGAGATGGGCCTATAGTTCTTCAATAAGGTGTTATCACTTTTTTTGAAGAGCACCACCACGCTCTTGTGCCATGCCTATGGCGTTATACCTTCAAGGATGACAGAATTGAATAACTTCTGGAGGACTATAAGCACCGGTCTACCACCCGCTCTCAGAAGTTCGGTCGTAATTCCTCACCTGGCGCATTGTTGTTTTTAAGCTTTTTGAGGGCCATTCTAATCTCGTACGTCATTATGAAAATAATCGGGTGTTGATAAAAAAATCGTCCGTTTGGATGCATAAATTTTTTTATACCAACTACTACAAGATTCCAGCTACACCACCTACTAAAAAAACATTACGTAAGTATAGGAAGAATAGGGATAAAAGTTTATTAAAAAGTGTCAACCCTGCCAGCTAGGGATGCGGGTCAAGTAAGCCACTCGAGTGTAGTGGCCACACTGTGCGGATGACATCTTCCAAGCCGACTTTAAACTTTAACTAGCTCACGGGAAAAATAGGTAACGGAGTTTTGGCGGTAACGCGGAAAAGTTCACGTCGTTGCATCGTATTATTTTTCAAAACTTTTGCTTTTTCCAGTGTTAATGTTTAAAATTGGTGGCGTTTTACGCATTAAGTGCTGAATTACGAGCATGAGTGAGGGCAAGTAATATAATGTGGTGAAACGTGATTTTTCGTGTTGCTTCCAAAACTCCATAGAAGCTTCTAGTAAAGTTGCCACCACTTTGCTGGAGCATGACTTAGACTGGGCTATCACTACCTGACTTAGACTGGACTATGACTATGACTAGAACATGACTGCGTGAAATATTTTATAACACGATGAAAATATAATACTTGACACTGGCTAAATACACTATGTGTGGAGCCAAAATATAAGAAAAAAAAAATAGGTAACATCGGATGAAACGCAGGCTAGCCAAATAGAGGTATTTTAACATTAATTTACATAGCATACAAATATTTTAAAAGGAAGTGTTTTTGAATCCTGAGAGCACCAAGCTTACTACTTGAAGAAACTAAAACGAGGTGCATTTTGCCTGTTTTTATTTCTTTGTGGTTTTTTTTTTTCATCCTATAACCTGTTACTTGTTCTTATAGTGTTCTTTATTGATGTTCTTGGTGATTGGCACAGAGAGAAAAAAAAAACGCTAAGAGATACATCACATTTTTCAAAGCTCTGTGGTGATTGAAGTTTTTTTACTAAGAATTTATACATTATTTAAATGACTTTTAGCTTCTAGGGATTAAAAAGCTATTTTAATGTTTACGAAGAGTAAACCAGCTATTTTCAAATGTGCTTACATAGAATAACTCTACATATTACTTTACGTTTACAATACTATTTGCATATTTTTAAATAATACAAACATATATATGTAATATGTCCGCCATTTTGGGCTTCAGTTCGATGTCAATCAAAACTCAATCCTTCATTTTTTTATTTCATCCATGTATCCAACCTTAACTTTCATCTTCAACAGCTTGACGATGCCCACGGCTGAACATAGGCCTCCCCCAGTGAGGCTTAAGCGGCTACTCGCCTCCTGCATCCATTGGCTCCCCGCGACTTTCACCAGCAGTGCAAGCACGGATCTTTGGTTCGACAAATATATCGAGTCGATAAATAGATTTTATTTATCGATCTAATCGGTAACTCGTAGCATGGATCTAACATCGGTAATTCTTGTCGTCGTCTTTCGAAGGCTTTATTTAGTCGACATATTATCGATCATTCGTTCATAATTCTCACAGAGTAACTTTATATTACGGAAAATTTCACAGATTAGGCAAAAAATTGGAGGTTAAAGAAAATAGGTTAAACATTCATTCGTGAAAAACACCTACTTGAACAATTTATTCTAATAGGTACCTTTACATTTTTATGAAATATTACAGAAAATCCATTATTTTCATGTGAAATCCGATTAATTATTTAAGAGGAACGACATAATAATAATAATATTGGCCGAAAGAACTTTACCTAATTATTCAGTTGCAAATATTTTACAACCGTATTATTATATTAGATACATCTCTTAGGCACCGCCTATTGATTCTCAAGACATCTCGACGCTTCCATTTTTCGGCTTACAATATTAAAATATAGCCAAAATCCACTTTGAAAATATTATAAATTGGTTATCGAGCAACTATGGAAACCCGATAAAATTCAATAAGTTTGACAAGATTAAACCGATGACAAATGTCAAAAATTAGATCCATGCGTGGTTTAGTCGACATAGAATGACATGATCGTTAAGATTTATCGAATTTATATCGAAGTCGATAAAATACATTCCGTGCTACCGATTACGTTTTATCGAAACTTTATGTCAAATTTGACATGAAAATTCGTTAAATATATCGATCGGAAGATCAGTGCTTGCACTGCTGATCGTTGGTCCACCTAGTGGGGGGCAAGCTTACGTTGCATCTTACGGTTCGTGGTCGCCACTCGAGAACCCATCCTTATCGGTTGTCAGTTCTACGAGCGATGTGGCCTGCCCATTGCCATTTTAACTTGCTAATTCTAAAAGCTATATCCACAGAGCAAAAGAAATAAAAGCGTCGTTTGATTCAATGGTCTGTGGCTATATTACTTTAGTTCTCCTGCAGATCTTATCTCGCAGGGAAACGCCTAGCATCTAGCATATAGCATACTCTCTTCATACACGCTCTTATAAAGATGGTATGAAAACTTCTTGCCAATTTATCACAAGCTTTTTGACTGTTCTTAAATTTTTGTTTTTTTTTTTCTTATATTTTGGCTCCTCACATAGTGTATTTAGCCAGTGTCAAGTATTGTAATTTTTCATCATCTTAATAGAATATTTCACGTAAAGTCAAGTCTTAGTCATAGTCCAGTCTAAGTCAGGTAAGTAGTCATATTCCAGTCTAAGTCATGCTCCAGTAAAGTGGTGGCAACTTTACTAGAAGCTTCTATGGAATTTTGGAAGCAACACGGAAAATCACGTTTCATCACATTATATCACTTGCCCACACTCATGCTCATAATTCAGCACTTAATGCGTAAAACGCCATCAATTTTAAACATTAACACTGGAAAAAGCACAAGTATTGAGAAATAATACAGTAGAACGACGTGGAGTTTTCCGCGTTCCCGCCAAAACCTCTTAAATCTTTAGTTCTTCGACTTTTCAACGAAATATGTTTGGTCTGTGGGCTAAGTGCTCTGTGGTCTGTGGCATGTTTCAGTTTTTACCAATGTACTCTGTGGTGGCATATCTGTGGTTGTATAATTTTTAGGTTTGTTTTTAGGTTAATTCAGTTTATATAGTTAAATAAATAATAACAATTACCTAGTTAAATAATAAATATTAAAACTTATAACCCATTAATCATCGAAATACTACCCAAGACTTATCAGAATCAATTGCGATAATTACAGTACTGAAAACATGTGTTTAATAGAATCGTAAGTAACAATGAAAACAAATACGCTGTAATCTAGTAAAAAGCTGTAATTCAGTAATGGTTTTTATTGTTTACATACTCAATTATGACGGGCCCGATAGCTCAGTTGGTAGTAGCCCTGTCTTCTGAACTGAAGGCTGTGGGTTCGATTCCTACCCAGGACAAACATTTGTGTGATGAACATAGATGTTTGTTCTGCGTCTAGGTGTTATATTCTACTCTATGTATGTATTTACAAACAAAAAAGTATATAAGTATTGTATCAGTTATCCGGTTCCCATAGTACAAGCTATGCTTAGTTTGGGGCTAGATGGCACTGTGTGAAATGTCCACACATATTTATTTATTTATTAATTTAATCTAATCCTATAGATCATAAAATTAAAGACAAAATAAAACAAACGCCGTGTGGTCCCGGTTACGAATAGGACCACCCCATCTCTTCCCGTGGGTGCCGTAAAAGTCGGCTAAGGGAACATCCAGGGAATGGGCTGCAGCATTCTCCTTGGTCTCCACCATCATAATCCACTGCGATCACCAAGCCGCCTGCCAAGCGTGGTGATTATGGCAAACCCCCCCCCCCCCCCCCTAATGACAAGCACAAACAATAACGGCCCCCAGTCCCCGGCGGCTCTGCTATCCCGTGGCTCCGGTAGCGGTCACGGTAACGGCAGGGCAGGGGGTGCGAAGAATCACCGGAAGACGCCCGGCTACCAACCCCACCAAACACGACCCCTGGCCCTGGCAACTTATAACGTGCGCACGTTGAGGGCTGACGAAAGGATGGTCGAATTGGAGGAGGAGATGAGTAAGTTACGCTGGGATGTAATGGGATTGTCAGAAGTCCGAAGACAGGGACAGGACACGATAATCCTAAATTCCGGTAACTTATTCTTCTACCGGGAGGGAGACCAACTTTCCCAAGGTGGTGTCGGGTTCCTCGTCCGCAAGTCTCTCGTCAACAACGTGATCAAAGTCGACAGTGTGTCGACCAGGGTAGCGTACCTGATACTCAGAATAACCAAACGGTATTCGTTGAAGGTCATCCAGGTATACGCACCGACCTCGGCACACTCCGACGATGAAGTAGAAGCTATGTATGAGGATATATCCGAAGCCATGCATACTTCCGAAACATACTTCACCGTTGTGATGGGAGACTTTAATGCGAAGTTGGGCACAAGGAATGGCGATGAGCTGAGAGTGGGGCCATTTGGATACGGGCAGCGGAACCCTCGGGGACAAAGGCTGGCTGACTTCATGGAGAAGGAGGGCCTCTTTATGATGAACTCCTTCTACAAGAAGCGGCCATCCAGGAAGTGGACGTGGATAAGCCCCGACGGTTCCACGAAAAATGAGATAGACTTCATGATGACGACCAAGAAGCGAATATTCGATGATGTCTCTGTGATCAGCAAGGTGAAAACCGGTAGCGATCACCGTATTGTAAGAGGCACATTGAATATCAATGTCAAGCTTGAAAGGTCGCGTCTGGTGAGGTCTACGCTCCGTCCAAACCCTGTCCAAATCCAAAACCCCGAAGGCTTTCAGCTGGAACTCCAAAATCGCTTCCAGTGCCTTGCCGATTGCAACACAGTGGACGAGTTGAACAACGGGTTGGTGGAAACTGTCCAAGCTGTTGGAGCTGAGTTCTTCAAGACCCAACGCCGAAAGAGGACTCAGAAACTCTCAGGAAACACTCTTAAATTAATGGCAGACCGGAGCGAAATGAAACTACAGTCTTCAGTTGATATGTCAGCCTACGGTGAACTCAATAGACGTATCTGGAGTTCCATGCGACACGACTTGCGTGCTTTTAGTACTTCACGTATTGAGGCCGCAATTGAGCGGAACCAAGGCTCTAAGGTGTTCGCAAAAGATTCGTCTATTGGGCAAAGCCAAATGACAAAACTGAAGACCGAGAATGGTAGTGTCATTTCATCCAAGCCTGAGATCCTGAGAGAGATTGAGAACTTCTATGGACAGTTATACACATCGACACGTGAGCCCGCTACTAACACAGCTAAGGACACCAGAGCCAAGTTAGTCCGACACTATACCGAAGATATCCCGGACGTCAGCCTGTACGAGATTAGAATGGCCCTCAAACAGCTTAAAAACAACAAGGCGCCAGGTGAGGATGGAATTACGACCGAACTTCTGAGAGCGGGTGGTAGACCGGTACTTAAAGTCCTCCAGAAGTTATTCAATTCTGTCATCCTTGAAGGTACAACGCCGGAGGCATGGCACAAGAGCGTGGTGGTGCTCTTCTTCAAAAAAGGTGATAACACCTTATTGAAGAACTATAGGCCCATCTCGCTCTTGAGTCATGTGTATAAGCTGTTTTCGAGGGTCATTACGAATCGTCTCGCACGCAGGTTTGATGAATTCCAGCCTCCCGAACAAGCCGGTTTCCGAAAAGGCTTTAGCACCATAGACCACATCCATACGCTACGCCAGATTATACAGAAGACCGAAGAGTATAATCGGCCGCTATGCCTAGCGTTTGTGGACTATGAGAAAGCCTTCGATTCAATCGAGACTTGGGCGGTGCTGCAGTCCTTACAGCGATGCCAAATTGACTATAGGTATATCGAAGTGTTGAAGTGTTTGTACAGTAAGGCCACTATGTCAGTCCGACTACAAGACCAGAGTACGGAACAGATCCCATTGCAGAGAGGCGTGAGACAGGGAGACGTTATTTCTCCGAAACTGTTCACAAACGCATTGGAGGATGTTTTCAAGCTCTTGGAGTGGAAAAGATGTGGCATCAACATAAATGGCGAGTATATCACTAACCTTCGTTTTGCCGATGATATAGTCATAATGGCGGAGTCGCTCGATGATCTCAGCACCATGCTCAACGACCTCAGTAGAGTCTCCCGACAGGTTGGTCTTAAGATGAACATGGACAAGACGAAAATCATGTCAAATGCCCATGTTCCACCTATACCGGTAATTGTCGGGAACGATACTCTCGAAGTTGTCGACAAATACGTCTATCTAGGGCAGACTGTCCAATTGGGTAGGTCCAACTTCGACAAAGAGGTCGCCCGAAGAATCCAACTCGGCTGGGCAGCGTTCGGGAAGCTTCGACCTATCTTTTCGTCCAAAATACCACAAAGCCTGAAAACAAAAGTTTTCAATCAATGTGTGTTGCCAGTGATGACTTATGGAACTGAGACGTGGTCTCTAACTGTTGGCCTCATTACTAAGCTCAAAGTCGCGCAACGAGCTATGGAGAGAGCAATGCTCGGTGTTTCCCTGCGAGATAGGATCCGAAATGAGGAGATCCGCAGGAGAACTAAAGTGACCGATGTAGCTCTTAGGATTGGCAAGTTGAAATGGCAATGGGCAGGCCACATCGCTCGTAGAACTGACAACCGATGGGGAAGAAAGGTTCTCGAGTGGCGACCACGAACTGGAAGACGCAGCGTGGGCTGGCCCCCCACTAGGTGGACCGACGACCTGGTGAAGGCCGCGGGGAGCCGATGGATGCAGGAGGCGAGCAGCCGCTCTAAGTGGCGCTCCCTGGGGGAGGCCTATGTTCAGCAGTGGACGTCTTCAGGCTGTTAATGATGATGATGATGAAAACAAACGCTCTCAATTGAAGCGAAGCTCTTCCATCTGCATAGCGATTCAGGAGACCTCAGCGCTGAGGCTCAGCGCTGAGGTCTCGATTCAACCAACTTTTATTTGAAAATAGAACGGAAGTAGCGTCTTCGTTTCTACAAAAGGCATGAGCTAGGGGAGAGCTTTCCGTTCTATTTTCAAATAAAAGTTGGTTGAATCGAGGCCTCAGCGCTGAGGTCTCCTGAATCGCTATGCTGATGATGTTTGTGTGTCTCACAAAATCGATGTGAGGCACACACACATCATCAGCTGGAAGGCGTCTACTGATGAACATAGGCCACCCCCATAAAACGCCACCTTGGACGCTTATTATATTTTGACGTAAACACCACACTCGACTGGCGGCCTTATAATCGCAAAAGATTTTAAGACAAAAACCAAAAAACTAAGCTAACTATTTCCTGGTACAGAAAGGAAGTTATATAAATTTGAACTAATGTCTGTGACTTGACCTTGAATATCTATGGATGCTCATACGTAACCTTATGGCACTTTGAGACAATGTGTAGAGTGGTAAAACTAAGTTTCTTCCAAAAGTTTTGCTTATTTTGTTTCATTTTCAGGTTTAACCCTTGTATAAGAGCTACCAGGCTTTAAATTTGTATGTTTTCAGTTTTATATGCGAATGCCCGTCCATAAGCTACTCAGCTCTCGCCATAAAGCCAGTAATGCGGACTCCGTTGGACAAGCTCGGGTTCCCGCAGAAATTCTGTTGGTGCTGTTCATTACGAGTGGCTACTGCTTTTATCTGTACGTTCTCATTCGTAAGTCTACTGGTTTTACTCATTACTTTCGATACCCTCGAAGTTAAGGATATTATAGTCAATCTTATATAAAAAATATAATCATTTTCTTTTTTTTTATGACAATGAATGATGTGACGAGCCTGTCATTCACCTGTGATAAGTGCCACGGCCGCCCTCAACAGATGCAGTGTCACTCGGAACCTCAAAATAATAAAGTTTCGCGTGACACTGCACTGCGCACGTCATCCTGAGACATCACACAGCCTAGTAATCAGATTACTAGACTATGTAATCAGATCACGAAGTCTCATTTCCCCAGTAATTTTACTAGCTACAGTGCCCTTCAAACCGGAACACAGTAGTGATTGCACACTACTGCTTGGCGGCAGAATAACTGGCAAAGCAGTCCAAGTCCTTAAAATTAAGTAATTATTTATAAATAATAATAAGTAAGTTAAATTATTTTAAGGACTATTATCTTTATAGATATACCTAAGTGAGGTTTAAACTTTAAAAATCATTCCCAGGACTATCGAAGTTGTCGATTAATATGTCTACCTAGAACAGATCAGTGTTGTCAACCGTACGATTTAAATCGTATTTATACGATCTTTTTGGCTCTAGTCCGATGTACGATCGTGAATCCGAAATCGTACGCAAAACATACGACCTTTTCAAAGCTTTTAATCTTCGTAATCAAATTAATAAATTGAGTTCATTTTGTCCAAAAATCAATAACGATAGAGCCGAAAGAGCTAACCAAACCGTCACACGACAAAACCTAATCGTCTTACTTATTTTATCTATTAACGTAGTTGCTATCCAAATAATTTTTAATTTTATGAGTATTTGATTTCAGTTTCAATTTGATTTCAGTTCTTTCACTTGTCGGTTTTTTTAAATAAAATACGTACCTACTCATTTTTTTGCGTTTCGTGTGGAATTCTCATTCATCATTATGAAATGTGGCCGGAGTCTGGTAAACAGAGTTCCAGAAAATTGCCCAACGTGTGTATCTAAAATGATGAAATAGGAATAGCCTTTGCCCGTTATAAAACAAATATAATACATAATAATATGAAATGCCAAATGTGTAATATTGTGGACCCTAAAATATTGAATCAACGTAACTAAATAATTAAAATGTACTAGATATTTTCAATAGTTAAAAAACAACAATTTAAAAGCTTTGTGTTGAACGTTATCAAAAACGAATGTGATTAAACTTTACGTAAGTCCTACATTATAATAATACATTTGCTATATTTTGGATGTCTTAAATGGTTTTTCGAATAAATGTTGTTATACGTAGTTATAAATTATATTTAATTAGGTACCTATTTTGTTAGTTATAGCTTGTAATTATCTTATGCCTTTTAGTGTTTACCTACTTTCTTGGTATTTATGTGTAAGTATGTACTGCTACTCTCTACACTTTTATTTTTATATTACAAAAAGTGAATCTGTAATTGGAGGTATGCTCTAGCAGTAAGTAAAATGTACCTTATCTTAAGATCTGTAGATTCTGTGAAATAAAAAAAAATTAAAAAATTAAAAATAAAAATACTAATGCACTAACTAATTACTACTTATTTAAATAATTTCGCATTTTTCATTGAACGCGTACTATTTTTTTTTTTGGGAAATTGTAGGAAAACACGATCTTTTCACGTCAAAGGTACGATTCCCTATAAAATAAAGTTGGCAACACTGGAACAGATTGTCCATCCAATTAGGTAGGTCTAACTTCGACAATGAAGTCGTAAAAAGAATCCGACTCGACTGGGCAATGTTCGGAAGCTTCGATATCTTTTCGTCCAAAAAAACATCGAGCCTGAAAGCAAAGGTTTTCAGTCAGTTATCAGTGTGTGTTACCAGTGATGACTTATGGAACAAAAACGTGGTATCTTACTGTTATTTATTTATTTATTTATGTTTGTTGGCCTAATTAATAAGCTGAAAGTTGCGCAACGAGCTATGGAGAGAGCTATGCACGGTGTTTCGCCTGTAGACAAAAAATATTCAATTATGTGTTAGTTTATCTAGCGTAATGCGTAAGCATTTCAAAGCTGCATCTGTACCGTAGATGGGTACCGATTTTTCTTTTTATCCCAAAGTTGTCTAGAAGCAATCGCTTTAAGCGATAAGACTGATACTAGCCTATGTTTATAATTTTTTTTATATATTCATGTTGTTATACTTACACTGAGTTTTAAATATATCTATCCTTTGATGAGGGAAGTAAGAGGATGTGGCATAAAGCTAACTACACAGAATATGTTATAGTTATAAGGTCAACTTCGTTAAAGAATGGACAAAAATAGTCGCATTTCATTTTAGCCTATACCATTTTGAACGTGCTAAAAAGAGACGAGTATTCCGTTTTAGCTTTCATTTTTGATAATAAATTGTATCTGGCGTCACTTGAGACTGCCGTGCGGGAAAAAATCCACCTTGTTCTGGTGGATTTTGAGCTAGTACGTCAGTCGTCAACTAGCGTCAACTGTCAAACGCAGTAAACAATGAATGCGGAATGGGGCGGAGTCGGCACCATATTGTGGTGAAAAAGTGCCGCACGTCACGTGACCATGTTTCACATCCTCTTACTTCCCTCATCAAAGATCGATCCTTATAAATAACTCTAAAACAAATGTCATAAAGATCTTATCTCATACTTCATTCGTAATAGATAGCGTCTAAGATTTGAAATATTGAACCATTGCCAGTATGCGATTACAGAATTTTATTGCACCAAATGCACTATAAAATCTAAAATACTTCCAACTTCAAGATAATGTACCGAGTGTAATAATATTTAGAAATACGAGAAAATAAAATGTTAAAATACGAGCGCATTCGTGTTAAATGAACTGAATTATTACGATCGAAAATATAGAGCAAGAAAAAAATACTCTGGTGGGGAAGGATTTTTCTTTCTTGCTCTGTGGCTTGAAAACTTCTATGCCGTAGCGTTAGCGTAGCCCGTAGTACTTACCGCTACGGAGCTACGGTGTAGCCATGCGTGCAACGACGTAGAAAAGCGCGCCGTAGCGTGCCGGTTACAACGTTGTCTGATGTTAATTTTAGCGTTAAAATGGAGGTAAGGACGTATATTTGCAGTCCAATAAAATTTAAGGTAACGCTGGCAAAAAAATTGGAATCAATTTTTTTTATTATCTTAATGTAAAAAACAACGACACTGTCGCCTCATTAGTAAGCTCAAAGTCGCGCAACGAGCTATGGGAGAGCTATGCTCTATGTTTCACTGCGAGATAAGATCCTCAATGAGGAGCTCCGCAGGATAACTAAAGTGACCGACATAGCTCTGAGAATTAAAAACAGGTGAGACAGTGGTCAAATGCCTAAAAAAATTTGAAAGGCAATGGGCAGGCCACATCGCTCGTAGAACTGACGACCGATGAGGAAGAAAGGTTCTCGAGTGGCGTCCGCGAACAGCTGGGCTATCACAAGCTAATACAAAACCATCATGTTTCATGGCATTATTATTTCAAGGTTACAATAATATTGTTCGAATTCATACCATGAACTTACAAAGTATTCCGGCGTGTGAACGAGAAGTCTACATTTTTATATGGCGTTATCACTGTCGCACGTCAGTGTCAACATGTAAAGGTATGACATGACAGTTGTATTTGAATGAACCATTTAACGTGACGTCATCAAAACTGCTCTGGCTCTGCAACATTACAGTATTCTTACTTTTATGTCATTTGTCAATGTATGATTGAAGTAATATTGAAGTAATAATGCTATAAGACGTTGTGGTGAGGTCTTTGAAGAAACTCCGACAATGTCGGTTGCGAATTTTGAATTTATTTTTCAAAACCTACACAGGTTTTGAAAAATAAATTCTGAATTTTAATGTGTAATAAGGGTGGATTATTATACGATAAGTGTTCGAGAACGTGCACGAGTGTTGGCAAATGATTTCAAGATTAGAGAAACGTGCATTTTCATTTTTGCTTCAACGGCCTTTTTTAAAGCCTTCAGTAAAATATCCACCATTTTACTGTTGGCATTTTGACTGACAAAATATGACTTTGACTTGACATAACCGTACAAATTTTACTCACTTGACATTGGCAGAATTATTGCAAAAAATCGATAGAAAGCCATTAAAGAAGAAGAAGAAGAAGAAGAAGACCTTGTGGTGACCCCCCTAGAAAATACAGCGTAGGCCCACCACTAGGTGGACCGAAGATCTGGTTAAAACCAAGGGGAGCCGATGGATCGAGGAGGCCAGCAGCCGCTAATATTGTCATTCTGTCATGAAGACCTATCTTCAGTAGTGGACGTCTTCAGGCTGCTGATACATTTTTTTTATGCGAATGTATGACGTGACAAGCAAGTCGTTCACTTGATGATAAGCGACCCGGCCGCCCATAACAGTAGTGTCACTCGGAACTTTAAAAATAATAAAGTTTTGCGTGACACTGCGCTGCTCACGCCATCCTGAGACATCACACAGTCTAGTAATCGGAATACTACACTGTGTAATCAGGTCATAAAGTCTCATTTGCCCAGTAATTTCACTAGCTACAATGCCCTTCAGACCGGAACACAGTAGTGCTTGTACACTACTACTTGGCGGCAGAATAACTGACACAGCGGTGGTACCTACCTAGACGAACTTTGCAGAAAAGTCCTACCACCTAGTGATAATTATGAATAACTGATTGAAGATGGACGGAGAAGATTTCCAAAAACCATTTTAGGAAAGAAAGCTATCGTTTTTCTTGATTGACTATACAGGTTGTAATTTAATTCTTTAGCATAAATTGAGCCCATGATAGTACATCATTTATAGATGAGATTATTAAAGAGTAAAAGTGTGTAAATGAAAATATTTTTATTGAAAATTATGAAGATTGCCGCGGCACGGATGATTTTTATACATTTAAACGTTTTTATACCTTGTATGTACTAATTAAAAACAGTACTACATTATTTTGACGGGCCCGATAGCTCAGTTGGTAGTATCCCTGCCTTCTGAACTGAGGGCTGTGGGTTCGATTCCTACCCAGGACAAACATTTGTGTGATGAACATAGATGTTTTTTCTGCGTCTGGGTGTTATATTGTATTCTATGTATGTATTTACAAAAAAAAAACTATATAAGTATTGTATCAGTTATCTGGTTCCCATAGTACAAGCTATGCTTAGTTTGGGGCTAGATGGCGATGTGTGAATTGTCCACACATATTTATTTTATTTTTTTATTTTAATTAAATTTTGTATTGTAGCATTTGATTAAGTAAGTTATTCCATTTTTGGTGTTATTATTATAACTAAACCAATGAGTTAGAATTCAAAAATTTTGGTCCAGACGTAACCGGTATCAGGAGGAGGTACTCAGTTTCAAAGGATGCTAATGAATTCAATCACACCCAGTATAACAATTAATGTTTCAGTTCTGGGCACTGTTAGAGTTAACAACGGCTGAAAAAGACATGGCTAGTGTATTCCCCGAGCGCAGCACGTTATTACTATACTTCAAAGTGATATACATGCTCATGTGCTTGTTCCTTATACTGGCGTGCAGCGCACTTTTCTTCGGCATCATTATTGTAAGTAATTTTTAATATCATAGATACTACAATTCTTTTTAATTCACTTTAAACCTTTTAAGGTATATAGAATAGAATTCTGCTGCCCATTCCCTGGATATTCCCTTAGCCGGCTCTTACGTCACCCTCAAAAACAGTCCTGAGGGTTATTCGCTATGACACATGAGATTCCTTGCCAATAACGCGTGACGTGTAACATGCTCCAAACGTAAACGCGGGCTTTAACGCGCTACGACATGGAATTAACATGGAATCAAAAAATTGTATTCTGTATGGCACGCGTTAGGTTGTTTGTGCCCAGTGTTTTCTGTTTTTTTGACGTGCGTGTAACGTGTGTTGTCGTGTTTGTCAAATTTGAAAACTGAAAACGTCCACTGCTGAACATAGGCCGCCCTCAGAGAGCACCCACCTCGAGCGGCTGCTCGCCTCCTGCTCCTCGCGACTTTCACTAAATAAATGGCTAATTTATATTATTGCTTTTGACCATATTTCATCCATTAATTTTGTTTGACTTATCCAAAGCTATGATCCAAGACATATACTTCGACAATGAAAAAAAGTATTCTATTTTTCAGAGAAGACATCAGCCTGTACACTTTTTTATTTGGTACGGTTTTGTGTTCAACTGTGTGTTTATCATCTTCCTTGTTGGAACAGCAATAGCTTCCATTATTGAAAATGGCCATATAAAAACGAAAAAGATATTCACAACTGTGCTGGGAATGGTTTGGAGTTGCAGTAAGTATTATATTCTTATCGTACGTCACCTAGGGCCCAGATAATATAATACCTACAGATGATAGAAAATAATCGCTTTGCCTTTAAGCCTTTGTATGAGATCACTAGGTGGTAGGACTTGTCTGATGAAAATTTCCACCAGGTAGACCACCGCTTTGCCAATAATTCTGCCGCCAAGTAGTGGTCTGCAAGCACTACCTGTGTTCCGGTTTGAAGGGCACTGAAAGCTTGTTAAATTACTGGGCAAATACCACCCCCATATTATTTTCTACAATTTTTATAGTTTCGTTAGATAATTAAGAAATTTTAGTTTGATCGTTTCCAGTTTTAATAAAACTTCGATTATTAGGATTAGTAGATTGGGGTCCCAAGTCATGGTTTGTTTCACTAATAGTATTTGTTTTCCTTTTCAGTTTATTTTTACTTGTTGATGGTGGTGAACAGCTACAAATTGATACTGTGGTGAATACCAAACTTATTAAAATAAGTAGATAATTTATAATTTAAATAAGTATTGTTTTAATAAAATATGCTAACATTTTCAGGTATCGTACACTCGGGTTTTAGTAAAGATGTTTTGTTGAATGAGACAACTTTTTTGTTAAGCAATAAATTATTCGGAGCAGTTTTTGAAGCCTAGACATTTACTTCATCATCATCATCATCATCATCATCATCATCATCAGCCCGTAGATGTCCACTGCTGAACATAGGCATCCCCCAGACAGCGCCACTTTGAGCGGCTGCTCGCCTCCATCGGCAGCCCGCGGTTTTCACCAGGTCGTCCGTCCACCTAGTGGGGGGTCTGCCTACGCTGCGCCTTCCGGTTCGTGGTCGCCACTCGAGAACTTTTCGTCCCCATCGGTAATTTTCTTAATTCAAAGGTATTTTAAAGTTTTGTTAATAGCTTTCCAAACGCACTTCTACTAAGCGGTCAGTGTGCAGAAAGTTACTTAAATCAATTATTAAATAGATACATACATTTTTATTGAAATACCAGATTACAGGAACAAAAATTACACAACGCTAAATGGAAAAATTAATAACTAACAGAATAAGCAAACAAAACCTTTCGAGAGAGCAACCTCTTATAAAATCCTTTTTCTTTTTTCGGTGCAATACTTGAAACTAGGCAAAGGCGGCACTCGTTATGCCGAGCTAACAAGGCGGGTTGAGAGTGAAGGAAAACTGAATGAATTATGTGTAAATGTTTGAACGAAATTGAATTTGCATTCGCTTTGAATCAAAGACCGAAAAGTCTTTAAAATTGAATATAACTTTTCTTGTTTGCTTATTTCTTCCGCTTCTTCTTAATTATACCATAGCGTTGCATGGTCTGTACTATTTCAAGTTTAT
Source organism: Ennomos erosarius (assembly GCA_963580505.1). Classification (NCBI taxonomy): domain Eukaryota; kingdom Metazoa; phylum Arthropoda; class Insecta; order Lepidoptera; family Geometridae; genus Ennomos; species Ennomos erosarius. The sequence goes on from OY757000.1 coordinate 1,922,283, forward strand.
TCTAGCAAAAAAATATCCATTTTCCTTCGAGCAAATTGAAAATGTATTACTACTAATTAAATGGGAAATGTCTAATTAAAACTAAGCTCAGCGGCGTGCTTTGGGTATAGATTATATTTGCCGATCAATAATCAACTAGAAGTTCTTTATGTTACCATGTAGTGCGATATTTTTCATTGCAGTTGTAGAAATTCTACTTACTTATACTTATAATATGTTATAAAGTTTGGCCACAAGGACGCATTCTTCAAATATCCTGTATTCAAGCCAGCATCTACGTTCAGCTTATATTTTGCAACAACCGCAATTCTATAAATATGGGTAACTTAAACTTTAGGGTAGGTACTTCAGTTAAGGCGAGATTCTTTGTAGCTAATTGAATACTTGAGTTTTTTTTACATTATTATCTAGGTAGTCTAGGGTGAACCCCTTTTTAGTGTTGGCCAACTATGATTAGGGCTAGTACATACATAAAACACATGAATAAAATTTTAAAAACATTACGATGTGACAAAAATTGGGAATAAATAAAAAATTATACGTACAAAATACGAATAGAGCTAGACTTGGTCTTCTTATTTATGATTATTCTCATTAAAAATATTTTAAGAAACACTGAAAATTATTTATAATTTCTCTATGCATTTATATCTATAGAATGCACTTGCATAAACGCGCATCAACCCAGAAGTCACATCGGTTTATGTAGAGTAATGTATAAAAAACAACTCTGCAAAATTTTAAATGTATAATTTGGAACTCTCCCCCCGTTTTATATGCAACGAATCAGTAACAGACATCACGACCCAGTTTCTAAGTATAATTTAAATAATGCATAAATCAGGTCATAATATATGTTTTATTAAAGCCATACTTAAAGTATCATTATGAATATTATGATAGTGATAAAAGTTATACGAAGAGCTACTTATTCTACATTTTCTTTTCAGCAATTTTATGTTTTTGACCTGTAAATAATACAGACTGTAAATTGATAAGTAGGTCTTCGAATTTTGCGAAATTCAACTCAAATTCTTTGGGGGTTATAAGGTATCGTTTGACGGACCCGATTGCTCAGTTGGTAGTAACCCTGTCTTCTGAACTGAGGTTGTGGGTTCGATTCCTACCCAGGACAAACATTTGTGTGATGAACATAGATGTTTGTTCTGTGTCTGGGTGTTATATTGTATTCTATGTATGTATTTACAAACAAAAAAGTATCTAAATATTATATCCATTATCTGGTTCCCATAATACAAGCTATGCTTAGTTGTGGGCTAAATGGCGGTGTGTGAAATGTCCGCACTTATCGATAGGCAGGTAGGTGCTGAGTTCTTTACCACCAAACCGTTAAAGCGCTTATTGATTTACACCCTGTAAAGCTTTAATTAACTACGATCCAAAACAGGAGTAAACTACGTTTATTTCGGTCCGATATTTTGGGTTTTCTATTAACTGAGCCTCGGGGGTGTAAGCCGATGTATTTGACGAGTAAAAAATAACTTCTACTCCTCCCTGATCTCGAAAATAGCCGACTGTTTTATTTTTACGAGTTTGTTTGAGCCCGGCTTTTCACATGGAAAACAGATTTGAGGCGCATGACGTCAGCAAGGCTGGAAAAATAGCAATTTTCCTTCATTTTGCGACAAGTATTTGTGTGTACGTAAATATTAATACGGTCTTCTTTATTATCAAGAATAGTTTACTGCGGGTACCTACTATTATATTGGTTGTTTGCCTCGCAAAACTTACAGTAAATACACTTTATTGTATGTTATATTAATGTGTATGTAACTTGTAGAACAAATATAGCAGCCAAGTTAGCATTAGAGATTATAGCTGTTTTAAACAGGTGTCTTTTAAGTTCCACCATTGAAATGTAAAATTATAACTAAATATCCATTCAAGAAGACCTAACTAGTATTCATCATCATCAAAAGCAAAATAGTTATATGAGAATATGGGAAGTCAAACATAGAACAATATTCAGCATATCAAAAAAAACCTTATTTTAAAAATTGCAGGGCTAACTTCCCACACTATATATAAGAGCTTTATTATATCTTGATCCTACATCTTTGCTAATAAGCATGAAAACTAATTTTTTTTTTCTGTATTAATTAGAATATTCCACAAAAGATAAACATTCGTGAAGTGAAAACGAAAATAAAATATCTCAAAAAATTACAAAAATACAAGCATTTTAAAAACCGGAATAGAAAGAGATAGCTCAAACGGCCAGTGACGCTGACGTCGTCAGCTGGGTCTTTCATAGTACCTCATTACTAAGGTAGCTAGGTACATACAATCTCATTCGCATGTGACGTCACAAGTAGATTTTTCATAGTAACGTCGTTTGTTACCGTATAAAAAGTAAGTAGGTACTTTTTCAGACTGAGTAGACATGACCCTCTTTCAACCCAACTTTTAAAAAGAGCTATATTTATTTACCCACCGTGTACCGCTGTGTCGGGGTCATTTATCAACAGGTGAGATATATACGCTCCTGACGCACCCTGCTACATATTGAACCCATTCGTACGGTTACGGATGTATGGTACAACTTTTTGTAGATACGGTATTGGATAATACTAAAAATTACTGGCCTAGTGCGATTCAGACTCTCGAATGAAGGGTTCGGTGTACCATAATCTATAAAACGAGCAAAAAAATCAAGATGTATAGGAACCCCTTTAAATATTTATTTTATTGTTTTTTAGTATTATTATATTACTATATATGTTGTAGCGGCAACAGAAATACATCGTCTGGGAAAATTTCAACTGTCTAAGTAGTAATACTATTTTAATATCTGTGGTTAAACTATCACGGGTCATGAGATACAGCTTGGTGACAGACGGACAGACAGACAGAGGGACAGCGGAGCCTAGGATTCTCTTTACCCTTTGGATACGGAACCCTAAAAAACAAATGCAGCACCTCACGGTTTTCCCTGCAATCATTTAGTAATCTTTCGCGGGAACTTTTTTGTGGCATAAAAAGTATTTCGTTTCGTTTCTGTTCCCGATAAGTACAATATAGAATCTGGAGCTCTTCAAGTCGCGAGTAAATCTCTTCTCACTTTCCATCTGGTCAGGTTGCGGTCAAATGCATGCCTATTCAGCTATAAAAAACAAAAATTACTTAGGTAATAGGTACCACATCCAAAGTCAATCAAATTTCTTAGCCTGTGTCGTAAAATATGTTCGGTATCGCTTCCCAAACTCGTCCCCAAGTATTTGCTTTAGGTATACAAACTTGGTATAGGTACCGAGCTAAGTTGGTTACATTCAAACTTCATTATCGGGAAATTGGGTAGGTCTATTTACTTATCTACATAGGCTTACTTAGAGTTAGAAAAACAACGTTATCAATTTAAAATCAAGCCTTAAATTATGGCTCATGGCATCCTGTTGGTATCATCAACAGCCTGTAGACGTCCACGGCTGAACATAATAGGCCTCCCCTAAAGAGCGCCGCTTCGAGGGGCTGCTCGCCTCCTGCATCCATCGGCTCCCCGCGGTTTTCACCAGGTCGTCGGTCCACCTAGTGGGGGGTCTGCCTACGCTGCGCCTTCCGGTTCGTGGTCGCCACTCGAGAACCATTCTTCCCTTCGATTGTCAGTTCTGCGAGTGATGTGGCCTGCCCATTGCCATTTCAACTTTGGAGTTAATGTAGGTAAATAATTTATATTAATTTTTCGTTGTGTTGTAAAAGCTGATTGGGTCATAATATCGGCACAGAATATGTGCATGAGTAGTTATAAGTAATACTTAGGAATATTGGTATCTTAACATCACAGTCCTATAGATAGATACCTACGGTAGCTTCAGGACCTTGTGATTTTGTTAAATTCATTTTTTTTTTTTTTTAAATTAAGTAAGTACTTAGTCTTGAATGAATTTCATAAATTGATGCTCGTGGGTAATATCGGTTTTTAATTAAGTTAGTAATTTCTTTTTTAGACTTACATAGGTAGGTGTGTTAATAAGGCGTAAATAGGGGTAGCTACTCTGTTACCTATTACATAATATTTAGACTAAGGCCTTCGTTCTCTATATTCGAGTAAAGTTCCGAGTTGGCTAGCCACCACGTAATGTCACTTTTAACTGCAATAACGAATTTCAGAATGTCCGAGTAGCGCTAGCCCACCAGTAAATGAGGCTGCTACTTACAGGACACATCAGCTGCCGATTAGTACAGTTAACCGACGGCTATAGCAAAACTCGTTGCAAGCTCGCATGTGTTTGTAATTTATTATTATAGTTTGCATGCCACAAATACTGAGATCTATGGAACTAAAAAGTACCAACCCTGTGGATTACGCTACTGCTATAAAAACATCGACTATTCGTTTCTATTTCGAGATCAGATTCTTATGAATATAGAAATCATTGTATTTAATTACTAAAACAGTCCGGTCAGAACCGTGGGAAGCCGATGGATACTGGAAGCTAGCAGCCGCTCAAAGTGGTGTTCTTTGGAGGAGACCTATGTTCAGCAGTAGACGTCTTCAGGCTGATGATTATGATGATGATGACTACTAAAAAAGTCTTTGTTCAATTATAATATGTTTAAATACTTATATAACATTATGATATTTTTGTTTTGTGTTGTTTTAATTTTTATTATTGCGTCAAGATAAAACCATATTTCAGGTACCTATAGGTATGTAATCTGAATTCGTATTACATTCCTCATTACATTAATTTAATAAGTTGATACCCTATTTTGTAAAGGTAAATCCTTACCTACTTACTGTTTTTAGGTAGGGAATAAATACTCTTTGAAGGGCACCTACCGCACCGCAGCATATAGCTGGCATATAAAAATGTCAAAAAAAATAAAAAATAAACCAAATGGCGTCACTGACAGCAGTCAGGGTGACTATTGAACGAACGAAATGAACAGTTGACGTTGCTACAGATCACCCTAAATTTTACCCACTGAGTAGCTGATCGAAACTCTGTTTTCGTTCGTAAAACTGGGAAGAACTACTCGCCGCCTTTACGTCCCGATCAGTATTACTCACTGGCTTAGGTAATCGTAACTTTAATCGAATATAGAGAACGAAGCGCTAAGCGCAAAGAATCTGATTTATTGATTTAATATAATGAAAACCCGCATTCTGTTACGTAAGCCAATCAACTTCATTATTAAAGAAAGAGCGATATGATTCCACCTGGCAATACCGAATCGGGATTTGGGCACTTTGCCAACTGCCTCGTATTTTGTTGATATACCTACCGAAGTATCTATTTTTTTTGTAACACGGACAGACAAGCTGACGGCCCGCCTGATAGCAGCAGTATCATCAGTAGCAGTTATCGTCAGCTATAGACACTTGCAGCTGCAGAATCAGGGGGCCCAGGAAAGATCCCTTTCCATTAGCGTTAGCGTTAATAAAGAAAATAAATAAAATAAATAAAACGCCAAACGCTAACTCCAAATGTATTGAAATGTGGCTTGCCGGCTGCAGAAAAGTAAGACCCTTCGTACACAATGCTACGCAAATCTTGGATACAACATTAGTGTATACTATATTAGTATCGTGTCGCGAGTATCGAGTAGCGCACGGTCCGTACACACGGCATTGAATCGCAAGACGTGAATTGCCTATTCAGCCACTACTGACGTAGCGGCTAAACAGATTACACGTTTACAAAATGTCTGACACAAGTGATGATGAAACTATAATTTTGTACTATCTACTAAGTTATAATTATTTAAACAAGGATATTTCGCTGCGACTTATGTAGCGACGATCTCGGCAGGCAGGTAACGCACGACCGGCGGGACGCGAGTCGCGGGACGAATGTCGGCGACGCAACTAGTGTACGATAGTGATGGATTAATTAGCATTCGCATTAATATTTATCATGTGAAAACTCTATTAGCATTTCGCAAATTAAACGTATTTGCTAAATTCGATGAAATATGAAATTTTATTTCAATTCATTTAGTTTATTTTGAATTTAATTTTAATATAAAGTTTCATTTCATGTTTCATCTCATTTTTCATTTCAATTTTCATTTCATTTTTCATTTCCATTTCATTTTAGCAAGTAGCATAGCAATAATAATTAGCATGCTAAGACTCGTGCATTAGCATGTTTATTAAATTTACGCAAAATCGCATTAATTGCCATCGCTAGTGATTCCGAAATGTCATTTACCCAAGCCGCATTCCAATACATTTCTGAGTTATCGTTTGGCGTTTACGCTAATTGAAAGGTATCTTTACTAGACGTTGGCGTTGCCGATACGTTGTTCTACCTCTTACTGACCTCTCACCAGTAATATGAGTTTGAAATTGATTTTGATTAATTCTGTTTTTTTTTAATTGATCATACCTACATATATAATTTTGACAATTGGTTAGAATTTTCAATCAATGATTACCTTAACCCCTTAACTATTGGTGAAAAAACCATCCCTAAGTGTAAGGTTAACCGCTCTCAGGCAGTTATGTAATACTAGCTTTTGCCCGCGGCTTCGCACGCTTGTGTTATGTTATTTTTACGTTATAGTCTAATAATAGATAATGCATTTCGTACCAAACAAAAAATCCACTAAATCTTTTCGAAGCTGAGCACAGTAACCTGTATTAGCATAGGTATAGGTATAACGCAAGCATAGCCGTGAGTGGAAGCTATTTAAGCCATTACCTAACTTTAAATGTTTTGAGTCTAATATAGATTAATAACAATAAAAGAAGTTTCAAACAAAAAACTACAATTTTATAAGTACCTCTTCATATTACAACAAAAATAAATCATCATCACTTCACTCAGGCCTTTAACAGAAGTTTCAGTAAATTTTGTTTAGGTAGTAGTTACCTAAGCAGTCAGGTACGGTTTAGAAAAATATGGAAGAATCACACACGATGATTCTTAAGTTTAGCTCCATACGAATTGAGTACCTACACTTAGTCAGTGTCCATAATAAGTTTATAAATTGCTGGAGATATGCATTTACCTGTACGATGCGTACATAATTAATTTTCTTAATACTAATTAGGAATTACTAATACTAAATCACCAGTCCTTAATGAATCGACAGTTATAATTATTATTATGTCCACTATTTTCCACGCTGTCTCATTCCCACTGCACTTTCAACGTACCTACCTAGTGATGAAAGTGAGGAAGTAGGTAAAATCGTCATTACAAAGATAGTTACTTACCTACTATAACTATAACCTTCTAGAAGTAACTGAGTAATCAATCATTTTTTGCTCCCGTGGTGTATCTAAAAGCCCACAGATCTAAAATATTTTAACTATTAAAAACTTATTTCAACATGCAAGAAGAAGAAGAAGATTAAATAAAAAAACAGTCAAAAACGAAAGCGCCATGTTGTTGTTAATTCGAGGATACAATTGCCATAATGAATACCTACATATTATTATATCTAAGTACCTACGCATAAACATTTTTCATAAAATATTTCGTATCATTGGCTAAATACAAATATCACACTCCGGCTTACTTTAATGCCAAAATAAAAATAGTTTTAAAATGCGTAGCAATGGTAAGGGTCTATAACTTAAGTAACTATAAGTACTAAAAGGGGGTCTAGCTAAGATACCAACCACTAACGCTAACGCCTAACGCTAACTCCAAAACTATATTGAAATGACATTAGCTGTGGAAAAGTAAGCGATTTCCGAAATGTCATCGCAGTACATTTTGGAGTTAGCGTTTGGCGTTAACGTTAGTGGTTGGTATCTTTGCTAGACCCCTGGTACCTTAAAACTTCCTTGGGGTCGATCAAGAATATAGCAGTAGCGCAATAATAATTTTATCTACCTAATTAGAATGGTAACGTGTAGTAAGTTTATGTAAATAATACATTTGACCAGATCGCCAATAAAGAACATTACTCCCGCCAAAACCTTATAAATCGAAAACTTGAATAAAAATGTTAATAAAGTAAGCTTCAATATTGGCTAAGTATGATAATCGCGTGAAGCCTTATGAATGATTATAAAAAGTCTAAGAACCTACCCTTTTAAACAGTTTTCATAAAATACTTCTTATCATTGGCTAAATACAAATTTTGTCTAATGCCAAAATAAAAAAGGTTTTACAATGCGTAGCAAAAGCTAGGGTCAATAAATGAAGAACCTATAGGCACAGATTACTGAATATGTTACTACTATAGGTTAAGCTATATGTACTATACAATACAATTTTAAATACTTATTTCGAATAGTAACGCGTAGTAGATTTTTGAAAACTAATACATAATACCAGATCGCCAATAAAGAATTTTGCCCTCGCCAGAACCCATTAAATCGAAAACATGATAATTTTAGTTATGTTTCAATATTGGCTAAATATGATATCGCGTGAAGCCTTATAACTTATAATAAAAAGTCTAAGAAGTTTTTAGTCTTCAAAATTCCTTGTTCTCTGTATCGTGCTCATATTTAAGGAGGTTCTCATACCTATCCTCTTTTATAGTTTGGACCACAGATTAACGAAAAAACTTATCTATATGCAATACATATGACTTCCTTGGGTATAGGTACTTACAAGACATAATGAACACATTGTTTTTCTCTAATCTGCATTGCATCAAGCGCAGACGAAGTTATCGCGCGATGTATTTTGCCGTAGCCCGAAAAGTGTGATGCACTCATGATACACTGCCGGTAATGCAGGCGCGCCAATTGTTATTTACTGTTTTTTGTTTTTTATGTTATAAATACAAACATGCATTACATTACGTCCTTATTGCTTAGTGCAGTGGGGATTGTTCAGAATGAAATAAAAATGATTGGGGTTCCGTACTCAAAGGGTAAATCCTTATTACTAAACCTCCGCTGTCCGTCTGTCTGTCTGTCCATCAGACACCAGGATGTACTCATGAATCGTGATAGTTAGACAGTTGAATTTTTCACAGATGATATATTTCTGTTGCCACTATAACAACCGTGATCCGTATTCAAAGAGACAGATAAACAGACAAACAAAATAAAAATTGACTTACTTCATATTGATAAAGAATTATAAATTAAAACTATTAAAATTTATTTTTGTAATCGCAAATAATATTCTCACAGTTAATAAAACATATTTATTCGCCGACATGCAATATAACGCTACTGCGTCCTCCATTTTATTTAGCCTACGTCAGTCGCGCAGCAGGCAAACAAATTGACTGTGTGTCCGGGTTGGGGCGATAGAAAAACGTCGAAGATATTCAACAGAGATGTTTTTGCGCGCCAACTCAACAGCAAAGGTTCGGGCGTATATGAAGCCGCGCCATAATAGTAACGGAGTTTTTTTCTTTAATCTGTGCATCCGGATAAACCCGAGATAAAATTACCGTCAGTAGCACAGAGCACTTTTTTTTCTCTCATCTATGATTAGTAGCTAAAATAAAACTTACCTTTTGACACTGGCTAAATACCTACACTATGTGTGGACCAAAATATAAGAAAAAAAAACTTACCTTGAAGCCTTGAAGCGGCCATCTTGTTAAAATCCCGTTCCGTTTCATAATGAAATCTTAATCATTTTCACCAAAAAAAATTTACATTATTTAAAATTTAATATATCCTATGTTGTGCGCCGGGTTTTTATAAGCTTATTAGTGAAAACCGCATGAAAATCCGTTCAGTTTTTTCGAAGTTGTGCCGTAACAAACAAACAAACAAACAAACAGACAAAATGTCTAAAAAGTAGCTTAACGTGATCAGCGAAAAATTTCAAGCCAACCTGTGTAATTTTTTTTTCGATATCTTGCATTAACAGATTTTTTTATCTCTACAGTTTTATTATATGTATAGAAGATTAATTATTTCCTATACTTATGTGACTAACCTAACATGAACTAGCGTGACATAAAAGGAAACCACACTATGCGTATGTTCATGAATTATTACAAATGGAAAGCAGCTATTACCGAAACCTTAACCTTTTGGTGACCTTTACGCCGGTTCACTATTCCTTATTCTGTATCTTACGCGTTATTACAATCCAGCTAAGATGTGAAGCTGGTGTGAGTGGTTTCAATTAACTAATTTATGTAATTAAACGGTGTAATTTGTATGCCTAAGTTAATAGGTAATTAAAAAATAATGGCCAACGATCCTGGGGGTCTAGCAAAGATCCCTTTCCATTAGCATTAACGCCAAACGATAACTCAAAATGTAAGGGAATGACAGCCCCTGCGGATGACTTTTCCGCAGCTAATGTCAAAGCTAATTTCATTCTCCCTAAATTTTGGGGCTATCGTTTGGCGTTAACGCTAATGGAAAGGGATCTTTAGACCCCCTGGGGGTCTAACAAAGATCCCAAACGCTAACGCCAAAAATTATTGGAATGACATTTCGGAAATCGCTTACTTTTCCGCAGCTAATGTCAATACGGAAGCTAATGTCAATGACAGCTCAGTTGGTAGTATCCCTGCCTTCTGAACTGAGGGCTGTCGGTTCGATTCCTACCCAGGACAAACATTTGTGTGATGAACATAGATGTTTGTTCTGCGTCTGGGTGTTATATTGTATTCTATGTATGTATTTACAAACAAAAAAGTATATAAGTATTGTATCAGTTATCTGGTTCCCATAGTAGAAGCTATGCTTAGTTTGGGGCTAGATGGCGCTGTGTGAAAATGTCCACACATATTTATTATTATTATTCACTCATTTATTTATATTTCTTAAATTTATGTTTTTTATAATACTTCTTATAAAATTAAAATTACAAAAATATTATAAAAAACCTAAACCTAGTGTCCCGCCGGCAGCGGGGCAGGGCCCAAGCTACCGGTGGTCAGGGCTGCAGAGTGAGGAACCTCCTGACAATACGTGCCGTGTCAAGGAGTACCGCCTTCTGAATCTGACCCTTGATCCAGCCGTCCAGCGAGAGCCTCTCGAGATGTTGGTCGAGGCTCTTCGCCATAAGACCGTTCGCCGAAACGACTATCGGAACAATGCTCGTTGAGTCAACATTCCACATGGCGGTTACCTCGTGAGCCAAGTCAAGGTACTTGCTGAGTTTGTCCTTCTCAGCCTTCACGAGGTTCTCGTCATGCGGAATGGTGATGTCAACGAGCACTGCCCGGCGTTGGGACCGGTCTACCAGCACGATATCAGGCTTATTGGCTACAATAGTCCTGTCCGTGATGATAAAGCGGTCCCAATAGAGCAACGCACGGCCATTTTCAAGAACCGGCCCCGGTGTGTAGTTGTAGTATGGCACCTCAGACTCGACAAGGCCGTATTGAAGGGCAAGTTGCTGATGAATGATCCTGGCCACTAGGTTGTGTCTGTGCAAGTACTCTCCGTTAGCAAGATGAGAACAACCGGAAATAATATGTCGGAGAGATTCCCCGGGACGGCGGCATGCTCGACAAATGTCGACCGTACCGTCCTTCATTATATATTTCCGGTAGTTATTCGTCTTGATAACTTCGTCCGCAATTGCACAGACAAAACCCTCGGTTTCCCCAAAGAGGTTGCCGAATCGCAGCCAGTTCACCGACGCATGCAGGTCCACATCGGGCCCCCTCAGGGCCCGATAGAACCGCCCGTGCAGCTCCTTGCCTTTCCATACGTCCCTACGGTCTTCGGTGCTAAGTACCACCGGTTTGCGCCAGTTTTCATTTGCCAAGGAGAGCGGCGTGAGGCCCTTGTCAACTGCCACCACATCGCGATGCATCCCACACTCGTTGTTGAGGAAATACTCCCGGAGACTGCACACTTCACGGTTATGGAGGGTTTTGGCGTTTAAAAAGCCTCGACCTCCCCATTTCCGCGGAATGTACAGTCTCATAACAGACGAGCGCGGGTGTAGCATACGATGTGATGTAAGCAGTTGACGGACCTTTCTATCCAGGGCGTCCAGCTCAGTCTGAGTCCATCTTAGTATGCCAAAGGAGTATATCAGTAAGGGCATCACCCAGCCGTTGAAGGCGCGCACCCTGTTGCCACCCGACAAAAGACTATTGAGTACTTTTGTCAGACGGCAGAAGAAGCGCTCCTTCACCGTCCTCTTAACATCCCCTACTGAAACACCCAACGACTCTGACACACCAAGATACCTGTAGGTTTCGGATTCGGAGAGGGACCTGAGAGTCATTGTCTCGGAAAGTTGTAAATTCGTGGAATTTACAACTTTCCCTCCCCGTACATGCATAACCGCACACTTATCCACACCGAACTCCATCTTGATAGAGTTGCTAAAATTCTCTGTGATTTTTAACAACTCCATCAATTGTGGGCGTTGCGGTGAGAACAGCTTGAGGTCATCCATGTACAGTAGATGAGATATGATCTCACCCCCTCTCCGAAGCCGACAGCCTAGCTTTGAATCTTCCAGCAAGGTACTGAGAGGATTCAACGCCAGGCAAAACCACAAGGGGCTCAGACTGTCACCCTGGAATATGCCTCGCTCAATCCTTATTAAGTCCTGCGGACCAGAGACGCTGTCCCCCCTACCTGGTTGACGAAGGACCGTGGTCCACTGCCCCATGCATGACCTTAAAAAGGATCTTAGAGTTGCATCTATTTTATACAACTCCAAGACCCTCTCCAGCCATGAGTGAGGCACCGAATCATAGGCCTTCTTATAGTCAATCCAGGCAGTAGAGAGAGCCCCTCTGTTCCGCCGGACCTGTTGGCAGATGGCCGTGTCGATGAGGAGGAGCTCCTTAGTACCACGGGACCCAACCCTACATCCATTCTGAGCGGGGGCCAAAATATTGTTCGCAACAATGTGCGAGTTAATTTTTGTTCTCAGAATGGATGTAAGGAGCTTGTACAGCGTAGGCAAGCACGTGATGGGTCTGTAATTTTTCGCTTCCGTGGTACTACCGGACTTATGGAGCAGGAAGGTGACACCAGTTGTCATGAAACTTGGGAGTGAACCAGCCTCGAGGGCTTCTTGAAATTGTATCGCCAAGCATGGGTATGAGCATCGAATCCATTTAATCCAGAAGTTGTGCAATCCATCCGGTCCAGGACTTTTCCAGTTCTGGGTCGTACGGATCGCACAACTTATGTCTTCGGGGTCTATAGTAATAGAGCCCATGGACTCGATCGACTCACACCCACGCTCGACAACACGCATCCAATCACCCTCCGTGTGATCGACGGGCACCGACCAGATGCTACGCCAGAACTCGTTCATGGCGTTTGCATCTGGCAGCTGCCCGTCGACAGAACGTTGGCTGGTTCCCTCCCAGTCTCGGTACACCTTCCTTTGGTCGCTTTGGAAAAGGCGATTCTGCTTGTATCTATCCACACGCTCTCTGTAGCGGCGAATACGACTTGCCCACGCATAGACTTTCTGCTTCAGATAGTCAATGCGTTCCGTGACACAGGCCATGTAGTCCTGAGGCCTGATACCAGTCCCAGCAAAAGCCTGGGTCACGAAACGCATGACTCGGGGGCGATGATTGCCCCGGCTGAAGCAGACCAGCTTCGCTATGAGAGTCCTGAATGTAGTGATACGCTTCTCGATCCGTACCTGCCACGCGGGAGCACCGTCGGCGGGTCGCGGTGCTCGGTCAGTGTCCGGAAACTTGACACGAGCCACGCGGCACGCCGCGATGGCCCCACAGTACAAGATCGAGTGCGTATCAACTAAGTCTTCGCTAGTCCGTAAGTACGGAGCTAGCAAAGTGTTCAGGGCTCCCATTAGCACTAGGTTTCGCCTATTCGTGGGCAAACGTGGTAGTCGCGGCCTAGAGGTAGGTGTGGACCGATACCGCTCAATCGCGTCCTCCAAAGCGCTCCTCAATTGCTCATTCGCCTGGGTACTTACGCTGTCACTCACACTTTCCTCCCCATCGATCGCGGGATCACCCCGCGGCGTGACCGGTGGCGGGCCCATAATTGGTCCCGGATCCGGCAGCGCGGCAGGCAGGACCCGCGGCGAAGGAGAAGTAGTGCATATAGGCAGCGCCTCCAGGCGCAACCGATCAAGCGCAGACTGGTCCAGCAGCTTGCACCGATGGATAGCCCGCACCTGATCCGACAGTCGTTGCGCGGATACGGCGACGGCTGGCTCAAGGCCCTGAAACAGTGACAGCATCCTATCCCGGTACGCAGTCAGGCTGCTTCCCCCGTCTGTAGCCCCATAGTAGGCGCGCATGCAGTTCTCGTTCATTGTTGGAGTCCATCGCATGCGGCGCACTATACCACCGGTAGCGGGGGCCGGGCGCGGAGCAGGTTGCCCCGCAGGCCCCAAGCGTGCCGGCAGCGGTGGTCGCCCACGTCGCGCAGGTGGTGGCGGCGGCGGAGGTGACGGTGGCCCGTCCTCGTCACTCGACGCGGTGGTGTCGGGGGGAGTACCATACTCATCCCCCGACGACGAACTCGGAGACGATGGGGTGGGCGGTGGTGGTAGGCGTGCGCATATCGTTTCCGCTTGTTTTGTCCTTGATCTGGTTGTCATTTTCTACTTCATTTTGTTGTTATTATTGTTGCTTGTAGAGATTTTTTTCCAAACTGACAACGTCAATCTGTCCATATTTTTTCGGTAAAAGTCTAATTTTCTGTAGAACTTGGATTCCCATAGTTTTTATATTTTAATGATAGTTTTTGATAATTATCTAGGTAACCGTGCAATATTTTATTGGAATAAACCAGGGTAAATATTTTTATAAAAGAAGAGAAATAAATCAAAGATGTGTCAATGACAGCGGTTTTTTTTTTTTTTTTATTATTATTATTATTATTATTATTATTTATACAATACATTTTTGGAGTTAGCGTTTGGCGTTTGGGTTAACGTTTGGGATCTTTGCTAGACCCCCTCTGAACCCTTACTAGGTTTAATTAACTCCCTCCACCTAGGGACCCAAGAACTACAAGGACCATGGTCCAACAACACCCAGACACAGAATAACCAAGGAATTTGCTCTATTTGTGTCTACAAATAAGTACCTAGGTAGGCATATCCTGTTGCGGAAATCGAATCCTGTCTCCGGGCTATAATAAGAACAGACTTGCTTATGCTCCACCACCACATTACAGAGACTGCAGTCGTAGTAGGCTAGTAGGTAAGTATGTAGCAAGTATTTAGGTTTCTCTTATACTAAAGAAATTTAAATGAGCTGCAGACGGATTAAAAACTAAATGCACTGTTTTTTTTAAACAAAGTAGGTGCGTAAGTTTGAGTTCTAAATCGGTTCCTAATTAGGCTCCTAACTAGATAGCAAGTAAGGCACCATACCTAAATTTACGATTAACACTGAATTCAGCGCCTGAATGAATTTAGTATAGGTAGGTACCTAATAGAGGCATTAGTGTGGCCAGACTTTACTTAGCTGACATACCTGACCGCTTAAATGTGGGTGTTTAGTTTAAATTAGGTATACCTAGGCACCTCTATCTATATGCTTTGAGTACCAAAAAGTATATAATTTACTACAAACGTCGACCTTTACAGCTTCGAATAGGGTTCGTTTTCGCTTATTTGTGACGCTCGGGTAGTATTTTGCGTCCATTCTTTCATATTTGCGATTGAGCACCTAGGTATTAATGTTGCTGGCCTTTACAAACTTTGCAGGGTCACTAGACGAGCAAATAAAATGTTTGTGCGTGTTGCCTTATGTTGCGGGCGTAAAAGTATATTAATTACTAGGAAAAGGCAATAAAGTGTGGTTGTTCACTTAGTTTCCACGCAGTAAGCGGCAATAAATTGTAGCTGGTTCTTATATAAAAATAATAATAACACCCACCGATCACATACATAGATCCTCGAGCCTAACTAGGATTCCCTGTATCTAGGGACCTAGGAACTATGAAGACCATGGTCCCACAACACCCAGACACAGAACAAGTATTTGCGCTTTTTTTCTGTGCACAAATGCTCGTCCTGTCACGAGAATCGAACCCGCTGCCTCCGGGTTATGAGCCGACCTGCGCAACCACCACGCCACGACGGCTGTCAATAATGTAGGTTATTGGTAAAATACGTTACCTACATATTCAGTTATAATAATGTTAGGTATTTCATCAATCATCAGCGTAAAGACGTCCACGGTTGAATATATTAGGCCTCCCTCTCCAATAATGCCACTTTGAGCGGCTACTGATGATTGTCCTGGTGTCGTCGGTCCACGTCGAGACTACGCCGCTGCGTTTTCCGGTTCGTGGTTGCCCCTCGAGAATCTGTCGGTACTACGAGCGATGTGGCCAGTGCAATTTCAACTTGCTAATTCATCAGCCGGTTTTTTTTGTATGTAAAGAAAAACAAAACAAATATTTGGCATTATACAATGTGCATTTAATAAAACACATCCGTTTTCAACTACAATATTGATAATATATATATTCTCACATATTAGAAATATTTTTTTCGCCCTCTAATTGATAAAGAAACGTTGGTCTCTTTTATACAAAATCTTAATCTATTTAATAACTATTTACAATGGTTCGATTCTGTGTCGCATTCTTTGAAGATACAATGCCACCAATTATCCAGATTATTCGCCGTCTCTTTCTAATAGTGCAGGAAAACCCGTTATTAAAAAAGGACGACATAACTTCAGAACACGTCAGTGGAGTTTATTCTATAATTCCCCTTTGACAATCCCCTGCAGAGGCTTTTTGGACTTTTTGGCCAAAAATCCCGTGTCTTCTTTGGATGCCAGAATGGGATTATTAGACAAAAAGTCCAGAAATTCCCTTAAACATCACTGTATACTAAAGTTCTCGGCCTGTACTCTTCTTATATAGAGGAAATACACAAGACGGAGATAATATCTATTTAGAATAGAATTATAGATTACGACACAGTATCGACATCTGTGTCTTAACTCATAATTATTATTAGTCGAAATCGATAGTTATAAAAGCAAAAAAATATTAACATAATTTTAGGAAATGCAGACACAATATTGTTCGTATTTTTGTCGATTTTTTTCGGTAATAATTATTACTAGATGTTAAAAAAGAATCTCAAACTATTTTATAATTTTTGGCTTAATTTTGCAACGTTTTTTCAAGCTTGGCTCTACGCGATCTGCGTAATTAGCCGGTGTCAAGTTTACATTATAGTCGGGTCAAAATCGCGTCTATATCTAGCATAAGTAAGCTAATAATACCAAGTAGACAACGGAATTTTATGTTCCTGCCAAAACTAGTAGGTATTTCTGAATTCTTTATTTTTTCTGGTCAAGTCAAAATTATAAATCAGTTTGTCTATCATAGATTTAAGCAATGTAACGTATAATTTATGACTTTAATCTAAAATTAATTATAGTTTAAAAACAGCTCAATTAAACTACTAATACATAATTTTGACTCTTATATCTAAGTAATAAGGTAACTTATTAATTACAAGGCAAAACTTACTAGTTTGGAAGCCTAGGTTTCACCTAAATGTAAACTTGTATAAGATGTATTTAATAAAGACTTTATGTATTTATTTAAAACTTAAAAGCATTGGAAAATAAATTCTTAATGACTGTCACTGTCACTCTGAAGCAAAACATTTGAGATAGACAGAGACAACTAATATTTGGTTAATTTCGAACGCAGTTTCAAGTGTTGCCATACCTATCGATTCGACACTAAAATCACAATTTCACACCATTCACAAAAAAACACTTCAATCACCAACTTCTACAGTTTTTTCTTCGCACTTCATTTTTTTTACACTCGGTTCTTCTCCGTTGCATAATGAGGCTTCATCCTTTGAAATAGAGTCTCTTTTCCTCTTTAACGTTTTAGGATTTTTGTCTTCTAAACTTTGTCGTCTAGAAGATTCGTTACTGGATGTATTTGTCGCACTTTTTATTATTAACAAGTCTTTCTCGATTTCTGTGAGTTCTTTAGGCTTCGGCGGTCTACCTAACGGTCTTTTTGGCTTGTTTTTTAATGATGGAGATTCTTCTTGATTGGAGACTTTCTTCTTTTTGTTGTACGGTCTTTTCCCGGTTATTTTGCCGTCTTTACCCTTTTTTGAATGAGATTCCTCCTGAAAAAGTAGGTAAGCATGTTATTTTTAAAAGCACAAACACGCATTGGAATTAGACGGCTATATTAAAATCAACCGCGGGGAGCCGATGGACCGAAGACCAGGGCCATTATTCTCTATGAAAACACAGATTCCACACGATATGAAACCACGTCGTTATCGTGTCTTATTCAAATCGTGTCACAGTGTTAGAAATACCTTCACTTTACATTAAAATTATTTTTATTTTTAATAAAATATATTGACATAAGTGGTGGTAGCTTTTGATGTGTTGATGTTTCGGAACGCGTCTCGGTAAAACATGTGATTTTTGACATTTTAAATCGCGCCAATTCCAAATTCATTTCGCGCGGTTTTGTTTTCGTTTCATAGAGAATAGAGTTTTGCACATTTCTTATGTAAGACAAGGAATTCGCGGGGTTACGAAGTAAGGAATCGTTACGGAATAATGGCCCTGGTGAAAACCACTGGGAGCCGATGGATGCAGGAGGCGAGCAGATAGCAATGGTTTTACAAAAATACTATTCGTCAACCGATCACTGACTACTTCCTGACTGCTCGCCTCTTATTTATTTACTAATTACTTATTGCTAGTGAATAAATGCCTTATACAGGATGTAATTTAATTCATGACCATAAATTAAGCCCATGATAGTACATCATTTAAAGATGATTATTAAAGAGTAAAGAGTGTAAATGAAAATATTTTTATTGGAAATTATGAAGATTGCCGCGGCGCCTAACGCAGTTGGCACGGATGATTTTGATACATTTAAACGTTTTTATACCTTGTATGTACTAATTAAAAACAGTACTCCATTATTTCAATTAAATTTTGTATTGTAGCATTGGATTAAGTAAGTTATTCCATTTTTTGGAGTTATTATTATTATCAAACCAATATGTTAGAATTCAAAAATTTTGAGCCACACATGACCGGTATCAGGAGTAGGTACCTAGTTTCAATGGATGCTAATGAATTCAATTACACCCAGTATATTCTAATCATCATCATCATCATCAACAGCCCGTAGACGTCCACTGCTTAACATAGGCCTCCCCCACAGAGCGCCACCTTGAGCGGCTTTTCTTGCATTATTCCGCGTCTTCCGGTTCATGGTCGCCACTCGAGAACCTTTCTTCCCCATCGGTTGTCAGTCCTGCGAGCGACAATGGCGGTTGCGAATTTTGAATTTAATTTTCAAAACCTGTGTATTCTGAATTTTAATGTTTAATAAGAGTGGATTATTATACGTTAAGTCCAGATTAATTTGTAAAGGAAAAATTAGAATAACGAGCGGGGATTGAACCCGCATCCATCCATCCCTCAAGCCGGGATATGCTTTACTTAAGCTACCGTGACAAGTGGTCTCATGTCCGAATTTTTCCTTCACCTTTATAACCAACTTACGGGGTTGGTAGCGCCATCTATTGCTGAGCAGGCGATACTGCTTTAAAAATCATAAATATTATACGTTAAGTGTTCGAGAACGTGCACGAGTGTTAGCAAATGGTTTCAAGATTAGAGAAACGTGCATTTTCGGTGATGTTTGATGATGATAATGATTGCTATCTAAAAGGGGCATATAAACTACTTCTACAGAGTAAGTATTCTAAGGTAGTGTAGTTACCTGTTTAGGCTTAGCCCCGATGTACCCGGAGCACCGCTTGGCGCCACACAAACAACGTTTCTTTTCGATCCCCGTACACTCCAAGTTGTAGTTGAACGTCACTTCACTATTCTGTAATAGAAAACACAATTTTGTCAATAATTGTCGTATTTTTAGTATTACCGCTGTTATAATAAAGTTAGCAAAAACATCGGTAGTAAATTTTTAGGGTTCCGTACCCAAAAGGTTAAAGCGAACCCTATTACTAAGGCTCCGCTGTCCGTGTATGTCTGTCCGTCTTTCACCAGGCTGTATCTCAAGAACCGCGATAGTTAGACAGTTGAAATTTTCACAGATGATGTTCGACGGGCCCGATAGCTCAGTTGGTAGTATCCCTGCCCTCTGAACTGAGGGCTGTGGGGGGTGTGTGTGTAGTGCGAGTAGAACTCTCACCTATAAACACGAAAACCAAACAAAACCCGTTTGTTGCACGGGAGCCTCCTTAAATATTTGTTTTGCTCTTGTTTTAGTATTTGTTGTTATAGCAGCAACAGGATTACGACTGTCCAACTATCATGGTTCATCAGATACAGCCCGGAGACAGACGGACAGAAAGGACGGACAGTGAAGCCTTAGTAATAGAGTTTGCTTTACCCTTTGGGTAGGAAACCCTAAAAGGTAGGTATCCTAAATCGTGTATAAAGGATGGCAACACTCACAGCTGGTATATCGTTAATGGCGAAGAGGCCCACTCTTACATCTCCCAGTACGGTCCACTTCTGAGTTTCGCAGTTCGGCTCGCAACAGTGGTTCATAAACCTGTGGATTATAACTGTAATTAACTTTATAGGTATTTGCTATTAATTAATTAATTAACTTCAACTTGCTAATCTTAAGAGCTACATCGGACACTTAAGTTCTCCTGCGGATCTCCTCATTTCGGATCTTATCTCGCAATGAAACACCGAGCATTGCTCTCTCCATAGCCCGTTGCGCTACTTTGAGCTTAGTAATGACACCAACAGTTAGAGACCACGTCTCAGTTCCATCAGTCATCACTGGCAACACACATTGATTGAAAACTTGGCAATGGGCAGTCCACATCGCTCGTAGAACTGACAACCGATGGGGAAGAAAGGTTCTCGAGTGGCGACCACGAACTGGGAGACGCAGCGTAGGCCGGCCCTCCACTAGGTGGACCGACGACCTGGTGAAAGATCCCTATGTTCAGCAGTGGCCGTCTTCAGACTGTTGATGACTCCTATAGTAATAGTAGTTACAAAGTCTGCAATTTTATTAACCATCGGCTGAAAGTCCTCCATCCATTTATTGCAAATCTCTAATTTTTGCCCTTTTACAAGTCAAAAAAAACTGAAAGCTTAAATACTTAATTTGTGATATTGTTCTAGGCATATAAGAATATTGCAAAGGGCTTAATGTTAAATATAGCAAGAATAAATAAAAGAATATCAAAAATGTTCCCTTGCCCACTACTAACAGAAAAATTTATATTTAAACATAATCACTACCCCAAAAACGCCACTTTGGACGCTTATTCGATTATGCATAACCACCACGCACAAGAATACTCTTACGGCAACAGAAGGAGATGGAGTCCTATTCTGAGCCTATGTTACCTTACCTAGCAGCATTTCCTTTAGGTCCCGCATCGATCATCCTTTCCTTGTCCAGAGTGAGAAAGTAGAAGTTCTCATCTCTGATCTCGTGTTTCCTGCGCATGCGCCGCTTGAACTCCTCCTCGTCTATCAACTCGCCCACGTACTCGATCACGAACTGCCCTGGAATCGCATCGGTTTTCTTAGCAAAGTTTTGGTGAGTGTGCGATGGAATAGGCATGATGACTACTACTAAAGATTAACAAGTAAATATTACTTTCATAAAGAAGATAAAAAACGAATGCAAAAATTAAAAGAATAAGTAAAATCGGTAAATAAATCACGGAGTATTGAGCTTTTAAAGTCTCTTTAGGGGGCATCCCTGTCCCTTTCTCGCGAAACAGAGCGCCTCCACAGTTACTATGAAAAATCTACTTGTGACGTCACATGCCAAAGAGATTGTATGTAAAGCTACCACAGCTTAGTAATGAGGTACTATGAACGACCTTGCTCTGACGTCACTGGCCGTTTGAGCTATCTCTTTCTATTCCGGTTTTTAAAATGCTTGTAACTTTGTTATTTTTTGGGATATTTTATTTTTGATTTCACAAATGTTTATCTTTTGAGGAATATTATTAATTTATGCAAAAAAAAATCGCCTTCATGCCTATTACACAAACTAATTCCTTCATCTCAATTCTTTCATCGGACTACAAGGCGTGAAGATACTCGGCATCCTTATATCGTTAATATTCCTACAGCCCGCACTAAGCGTTTCGCATCAAACTTTATAGTGCGAGCAGCAAATGAGTGGAATACCTTGCCGTCATCCTTGTTTCCATCTAACTATAACCTGGGCTGTTATTCCGTATCGATTTCTTACTTCGAAACCACGAGAATTTCTTGTCTTACATAAGAAATCTGCAAAACTGTATTCTCTATGAAACGAAAACAAAACCGCGCGAAATGAATTTGGAATTGGCGCGATTTGAACTGTCAAAAATCACATGTTTTACCGAGACGCGTTCCGAAACATCAACACATCAAAAGGTATGACCACTTGTGTCAATATATTTTATTCAAAATAAAGATAACTTTAATGTAAAGTGAAGGTATATCTAACGCTGTGACACGATTTGAACAAGACACGATAACGACGTGGTTTCGTATCGTGTGGAATCTGTGTTTCCATAGAGAATAACCGCCCTGTGCGTCTTCAAGTCTGTGAACAGGTATCTTCTAGGCAAGCATGCACCACTGTTGGCCTCGTCATCACTTACCATCAAGTTTAGAAAATGCTTGTGTTGTGTTTGTTTTATTTATTTCGCAAGATTCTATTCTAAAATACAGGGTCCATTATAAATAGCCATGAAATGGTTTCCCTGGGAGATAAAATTGGATATGAGGAGATCCGCAGGAGAACTGAAGTGACTTAATAGCTCTTAGAATAGGCATGATGACTAAAATTTTTTTATTGGATTAATTATTTTAAATAAAAATAATTATATTTCTCAAAGGATAAACATTTGTGAAAACAAAAATTAAATATCTCAAAAAATGACCAAATTACAAGCATTTTAAAAACCGGAATAGAAAGAGATAGCTCAAACGACCAGTGACGTCAGAGGAAAGTCGTTATAGTAACTCATTACTAAGCTGTGGTAGCTTTTCATACAATATCTTTGGCATGTGACGTCACGAGTAGATTTTTCATATTAACTGTGGGGGCGCTCTGTTTCGTGATTTATTTACCGATTTTGCTTATTTTTTCAATGATTGCATTCATTTTTAATCTTCTTTATGAAAGTAATATTTACTTGTTCATTTTTAATGGTAGTCATCATGCCTATTAGCAAGTTGAAATGGCAATGGGCAGGCCACATCGCTCGCAGGACTGACAACCGATGGGGAAAGAAAGGTTCTCGAGTGGCGACCACGAACCGGAAGACACAGCGTAGGCCTACTGATGGACCGACGATCTGGTGAAAACCACGGGAAGCTGATGGATGCATGAAGCGAGCAGCCGCTTAAAGTGGCGCTATTTGGAGGAGGCATATGTTCAACAGTGGATGTCTTCAGGCTGATAATGATGACGAGGTATCTAAAGCCACTTTACCTGCTCTAATATGCTCCAAAGTTTTCAACCCCCAACCCCTGTGCGGGGTTCTGTAGGGCACCAGTTTAGGGTACAGTCGCTTCTCGAACGCTCGGTTGTGGCATCTCTCGCCAGCGCGGCAAGTGGGCCCGCATTCCGTTAGCAACATTCTGGAATTAGTAACAGCGACTTTTTTTTGTATTACGTAAAAATCGCAGCAGCAGTATCAAAGCAACGGCAGTTAGCAAAGCGACCGCGAACACTTAGCAATCGGTCGCAAGATCGGCTGTTGCTCGCCTGTCGCTGAATGCACTTTGGCCTTTGATAAGCCACAGAACAGCAATAGGTGGAAAAAAAGAATGAACTATTTTGTTCATCGATTGCTGTCAAACGTCACTTCTCTGCCAAAGTCATGTTTGACAGCAATGATTGCGAAATTTACGCCTGTTGCAAAAGTTACGTAGATATGTTAATGGTCTTTGAAGAAAATCCGACAATGGTGGTTGTGAATTTTGAATTTATTTTTCAAAACTAGTGTATCTTGAACTTGAATGTGTAATAAGGGTGGATTATTATCCGTTAAGTGTTCGTGAATGTGCACGAGTGTTGGCAAATAGTTTCAAGATTGTAAAACCATGCATTTTCGTTTTTGCTTCAACGGCCTTTTTTAGAGCCTTCAGTAAAATATCCTCCATTTTACTGTTGGCGTTTTGACTGACAAAATATGACTTTGACTTGACATAAACGTACAAATTTTACTCACTTGACATTGAAAGAATTATTGCAAAAAAGCGATAGAAAGCCATTAAATTAAAGAAGAACAAGAAGAAAGTTACGTAATAACCCCGCGGACCCTATTAAGGCTCCGCTGTACATCCATCTTTCTATCTGTCACCAAAGGCCCGAGTCCTAGTTTCGCACATGTTTGCTATCGAAAAGTCTCGATACTCACAGCAGACTGCTCACCGGATACTGAAAAGCGCCCCTAGCAAGTGATTTGAGAAGCACAGAATATTAATATATTCTTTGCAAAAATAAACTGACACAAATGATGCATCCGGTGAGGGCTCGGTCGTGAGTATCGAAACTTTTCGAGACCAATCTCCGACTAAGGAGTCAGGGTGTATCATAAACCGTGATGGTTAGACAGTTGAAATTTTGCTAGTGAAATTACTGGGCAAATGAGACTTATGACCTGATTACACAGAGTAGTAATCTGATTACTAGACTGTGTGATGTCTCAAGATGACGTGCGCAGTGCAGTGTCACGCGAAACTTTTTTATTTTAAAGTTCCGAGTGACACTGCAACTATTATGGGCGGCCGTATTGCTTAACATCAGGTGAACAACTAGCTCGTCACGTCATTCATTCTCATAAAAAAAAACAATGTATTTTTGTTGCCGCTATAACAACAAAAACTAAAAAAAAAAACAGAATATACAACATTTTTAAGGGGGCTCACATACTATAAACCTGAACTGTTAGCTCGTTTACATAGACAGAACCCTACGTGCGCGAGTCCGATTCACACTTGACCTTTTTTATTTGTCATCATACGTTAACATTTGAACACGGTCTCAGGGTCTCTCTACGAAAGAGTATAGTGTGAACCAAACCTAATGGCGGCTGCGAAGTACACTGCGCTCACCGCTTACCTCATCCCGCGCACATCTAAACTTTGCTACTCACAGCGTTTTGCGGCGACTTCACAGCCGCCATTAAGTTTTAATCGCACTACACATACCTGTTTAGACACTGTGAGTACAGTCCACAAGGGTCAGGTTCATCCGGATTGCATTCACATTGAGTCAGCGATAGCGAAGGGTCTTCAACCTTACGGCCACATAGCGATCCGCAGGGCTTGTTGCATTTCAACTTTACGTAGTGCGGCGGTAACAGAGACGATGCGATGTCTAGAGATTCTTCTTCATTTGGTTCTGCATCTGGAATAAGTATAAAATGACGAGCGTGCCGTGATGAGCTAGTCGTTCACCTGATGTTAAGCGACACGGCCGCCCATGACAGTTGCAGTGAGAATATAATGCGTTTGCACCAACGTTTGACAGCTGTAAGTTCTAACTTCTCTTTTAGGACTTCAACAGCCTGAATACGCCCACAGCTGAACATAGGCCTACCCCTTTTTACTACGCGGTAGGACTTTTCTGCAAAGTTCGTCTAGGTAGGTACCACCGGTCTGCCAGTTATTCTGCCGCCAAGCAGTAGTGTGCATGCACTACTGTATTCCCGTTTGAAGGGCATGGTAGCTAGTGAAATTACTGGGCAAATAAGACTTTTTGACTTGATGTACAGTTTAGTAATCTGATTACTAGACTGTGATGTTTCTGGATGACGTGCAAGGTGCAGTGTCCCGCAAAAGATATTTTAAAGATCCGAGTAACACTGCAACTGTTATAGGCAGTAGTGTCGCTTAACACCAGGTGCACGACTAGCTCGTCACGTCATTCAGAATTATTAAAAAACCACAGAAAGCGCCACTTTGAGCGGCTGCTCGCCTCCTGCATCCATCAGCTCCCCGCTTCGAGAGAAGAGATAAATGTCTATTTCTACAGCTCATGCTACCTGTGCCACGCAAGTCTGATGGACATGGTAACCGGTCCTCTTGCTCGCACTCACGGACTTGTAAATTGGTGCGTACAGGAAGGCAAGCGGAATCCATGTCCAGACCATCTAGCATGCGCAAACATGAAAACATGCATGCATGAAAACTTGTCGCTGTTAGAGTGAGACACACATAGGCGCTACCATAGTCTTGTCACCGTCTCTCAACGCGAAAGTGACGAGAAGATTTTGTCGCAGTGCACATGCTAGCCGGGAAGAATAGTTACGCGTTAGGGGTGCCCCGATTCCCAACCCATTGCAAACGTCCGATTCGAAATCTACTCTCCGTCTCTTTCATCCTAAATGTAGATGAAAGAGACGGAGAGTGTGGTGAATGGTCTGATTTGACTTACTTTTCAAGATGGTATAAGCCCGCTGTGCGTGTTCAATGGCCAACGTAAAATCTGCATCAATTTTAGACTTCTGACCTGATATTCGTCCTGTATCACCTGAATAAAGAAATATCATTATTATTAAATTTATTGTTAACGGGCCCGATAGCTCAGTTGGTAGTAGCCCTGCCTTCTGAACTGAGGGCTGTGGGTTCGATTCCTACCCAGGACAAACATTTGTGTGATGAACATAGATGTTTGTTCTGTGTCTGTGTGTTATATTGTATTCTATGTATGTATTTACAAACAGAAAAGTATCTAATAATTATATCAGTTATCTGGTTCCCATAGTGCAAGCTTTGCTTAGTTTGGGGCTAGATGGCGCTGTGTGAAATGTCCACACATATTTATTTATTTTAAAAGAAAAGAATATAAGACATTAGAAAATACATAATATCTAGGGCGAGGCTAAAAGCCATTCTAAAGATATATTACCTTCTTGGTATGGGAACACACGCCCCCTATTCACCCAGTAGTGGTCGTACTGCCCGAAGAATCTCACGACAAACTCGCCCAGACTGTGCTTCACGGCCATTATATTTTCCGGTATCTCTGATGGATGCAGAATTATGCCCGGCCACCACCTATGGGTGAATTAAAATTATAATGAGCAAAATAGACGATCGGGACAAACCACCGACCAAGGTCACATATGCCTCACCTTGGTCGTGTTGGTGTAAAAACCGTTTGTGTGGATGCGCACACACGACCAAGGTCGAATGGTTGGCCGACCGAATAAAGAAACCAACCACCATCCACACGATCGGATTTTACACCAACCGGACCAAGGTGAGACAAATATGACCTTGGTCGGTGGTTGGTCTCGATCGTGTATTTTGCCCATAACGCCCGTTGATAGCTCGTGAAAATAATTTCTCTTACAAACACGACTCACTTGCACGGGCAGGGGGCGGAGTAACAAAACGAGACAGTCATACGAAACTACAAAGAACAGAGCAGGATGGAACACAAGACACATTGGGTGTCTGTCCCATTTTCTCGCAAAGCATTAGCGGTTGAAATACACCACTAATTTTCGTATGAGGTGAAGTTGTATCATTGGTAAACTGGATTTATAGTCAATGGGCTTTAAAAAAATAAATTTAAAATTAGATTAGCGTGTGGCGGCGGTGTGAGAATAGAACTACCACATCTCTTCCCATGGGTGCCATAAAAGTCGGCTAAGGGTAAGTATCCAGAGAATAGGCATGATGACTACTATTAAAATTGATCATATAAATATTACTTTCATAAAGAAGATTAAAAATAAATGCAATTATTGAAAAAATAAGCAAAATCGGTAAATAAATCACGGAGTAATAAGCTCTTAAAGTTTCTATAGTAGGCATCTCCTGTCCCTTTCTCGCGAAACAGAGCGCCTCCACGGTTACTATAAAATATCCACCTGTGACGTCACATGCCAAAGATATTGTATGTAAAGCTACCACAGCTTAGTAATGAGGTACTATGACGACATTGCTCTGACGTCACTAGCCGTTTGAGCTATCTTTTTCTATTCCGGTTTTTAAAATGCTTGTAACTTTGTCGTTTTTTGAGATATTTTATTTTTGTTTTCACAAATGTTTATCTTTTGAGGAATATGTTTAATTTATGCAAAAAAAAAATTGAGTCATCATGCCTATTGGTAGCAGCATTATCCTCGGTACATTAAAATCTGCGATCACCAAGTCGTCTGCCAAGATTGGTGATTATGGCAAACCCATTTACATTCACATCATGATTATGATAGGCATCCAAAATGGCGTTCTATGGCATGTGTCCAGCAGTGGAAGTCTTCAAACTGATTTTCAAAATCGCTTTTAAAACTTACAATTTAATAATTAGTTAATACTTGGATGACACTAAAACAATATTTTTGGAGCCCATTCATAACCTTCATCATCATCAATAGCCTGAAGACATCCACTGCTGAACATAAGCCTCCCCCACAGAGCACCACTTTAAGCGGCCTCGCCTCCTGCGTCCATCTTCCCCGCGGCTTTCACCAGATCGTCAGTCCACCTAGAGGGGGTCGGCCTTCGCTGCGTACCTTCAATTTAGGTCTAATTCAACTTACCAGCGGCACAACCAGTATAAAGCGTATATCTTGGAAACATGAGTTTTTCTCAAACTTTACATTACCTACAAACACCAACTAATATCTTACCTGTAATGACCAAGCTTCACCCAAACCATTTCACCGTAAAGCGGAAGTCGGCCCGTCTCGCAATCTTCGCACATGTAATTACCTGGAACGAGAAAAAAATCATTTATTAACTTACGTTAACAACACAACAGCTAGACTGACAAGCAGTAAGAGCAATAGTAAGATATAATTGGGGGTAGGGGAAAACGCACCACTGTGATTGGTTAACGCACGCCTGTGATTGGTCAATTAAAATATGTAAGTCGTATTCTAATTTATTGGTTGTGATTGGCAGAATACCATACTTGATACAACTTACAAATTAGAAACCAGTTTTAGTGATACCAGAACAAGATGCCTATCTCTCAACTTGTAAGATAGTGAAAGAGAAAGCAATAGAAGTAGTATCTTATCAATTCCTTTAAAAACGTTTAAGGCGCAAGAACAAATTAGCCATCTTAGTCCAGTCAACGAACGGCCTAAAGTTTAGGCCATTCGTTGACTAGACTATGATTGCCTAAAGGAAGGTGTAGGTAGGGTGAATGAGAGAGATCATAAGCGATTTCTTCTAACTCCTTTATTGACTGGACTATAATCGCTTCATATAACCATGGGTCCCATCAGGTACAAACGAAAAATAGCCCGAACTTGAAAAAAATGTAGTAATCGTGTCTAGAGAGTTACTAGTTAGTGTCCAGTGTATTCATTTGGACCAATACTTCGCCAACACGCAATAAATATCGCTTGATAATCTTGCGTTATGCAGAAATAAAATAATTCGTAAAATAGCCCGCGTTATTCCGTTGTATGGGATGAGACATCTGTACTGTAGGTATTATATTATCTGTGATATAACAAACCTTCTGGCGGCTTGATGTTCAAACATTCCGCGTGGAAAGAAGTGGGACAGTACTCGCAGCAGATTAGAGAACCGCCGAGCGCACAAATGAAGCACCAGCCAGTGTTCACGTGGCACGGGACTTTGGCTGTTCTGTGGACGGAATACGGGTTATTTTGGTAGCTTAGATTTACGATTTCAATCAGGCTTAACACGAAAATATGACAGCAGAAGGCGCGTACTTTTCGTGTTATAATAACACCTAATACACCTAATACATACCGGGGTCTTACAAACCCTAAAATGGTCTTTGTAAAATGATGACCAAGTCAAATAAACACAAACACGACAATTTGCCGAATCAGTCTTAGTTAAATAAACTATAGAATTATAATAACCTGTCATCGCAATGCCTTGGACATAAAATGTGTGATGCTGTCAAGATCTGGGTTCCAGCGGGCAGGCATTTGTTAAACGAATGATAAGTCGCAGGACATCGCACGCATCGCGCCAGCTTGTCGCCACAGAACCTCGTCTTACAGCCTCTAGGATCATCAGAAACGCATGTATGGCATACATGCCTAGGACACGTTAACGGCTCAAAGAACTCATTAATCTTTTTATTATTTCGAGAAGGTTCTCCAGCGTTAAACTGCGTTTGAGGCCAGTGGTCTAAACACTC
This sequence comes from Ennomos erosarius, assembly GCA_963580505.1. Taxonomy (NCBI): domain Eukaryota; kingdom Metazoa; phylum Arthropoda; class Insecta; order Lepidoptera; family Geometridae; genus Ennomos; species Ennomos erosarius. The sequence goes on from OY757000.1 coordinate 1,952,227, forward strand.
CAAATGGTAGTACATATGGCAATGGGCGACGTGGCATTTCTGACGCATTTTCACGTTCGTTTTCGATACGGCAGCCATGCAAACGAAGCAAACGGGTACGTCGTATTTCTGGCAGTTGTTACACCTGAAATCTGAATAGTCCATCGGTGGGCTTCTTAGTTTTAGTTTAACATCTACGATTTCACATTTTCCCGCAACTGACTCCTTCCAATCGATACCATCGTCGCTTGAGTAATAGTCGTAATTAGTTTCAGTTGGGTCTATTAGCTCCTTCATTTTAGCTGCGAGTTGTGTTTCAAAAGACTCCGCATCAAATGTAGAGATCTCTGGCGGTACTACAATATCTTCGACAGACATGTTCGCCGACACGTCTTGAGATTTCTCGTCGCTATGACTTCCTGAATCATCTAGACTCTTCGTTTTACGACCTTGCTTTTTCTTTTTCTTTCTACCTCTTAAAAGCATGGAATCATCTTTATCTACAGTTTCCGTTTCTCTTTTGACGCAATCAGGGTGGAACATTCCGTTGCATCCTTTGCATTTTACAAGGTTTCCGGGTACCATGCAGATACCGCAAACCTTTTCTCTTATCAGACCTTTAAAAACACTCGGTCTAGGTTTAGTCAGTCCTGCGAAATAAAACTCGATTTCATCAACGTATTCTACTTCTTCGTCGTTCAATTTATCACCTTCTTCATTTACCAATACAGGCTTTACGTCTTTGACTTCATAAACTTCTTTAATTTTCGGCGCAAATTCTGGCATTTGAACAGCTTGCTCAGCTTTGATGTTCGGAGATTTATCTTGATCCTTATCTGTGTCAGTTTTGGATACAATAGTTATGGAAGATTCTTTAGTTTTAAATATCTCAAAAACTTCTAACTCATCTTCAATATCGGAAAAGTTTTCATTGTAATAGGGCTGAATTATTCTACGTTTAGGTTTATCTTTCAATAATAATATTTCATCTGTGTCTTTTTCAACTTTTGGTCTTCGCTTTGTTTTCTTCGGCGGCGCTGCTTCGTTATCATTAAGACCTTTGACTAAATTAGCCTTTTCTAACTCGTCGTTCTTTTTCAGATCAGACTTAGAACTTTCTTGGTAAAGCCAAGTTTTGTACAAGTAGCCCACAATCTCTTCTTGTGTCAGTTGTGGGTTTTCATCTATCAGCGCATCTTGTCTAAGTTCCATGTATTCAATAAATTCTGGATCTTCTATAGACTTTTTATCCAACTTTTTCTTTAGTTTCTGCAAAGGTTCGTTATCGGAAACCACGGAAGCTGTTTCAGCGTCTTCTTCTTTAATTTTAGTCGTCTGATTTTGTCCTTTAGTTTCCGCAATAACATCTAATTTCTTCTCTGAAGTAATTTCTATTTCAAGGCAAATCATTTCATTTTCTTTTAACATTTTGGATTTTAATTCACGTAATGGCACTTCACTATCTTCAGAATCAATAGACTCCGTGTCAAATTCTGTTTTTCCTTTTACTTTAGCATTCAATGCACTCGTGTCTTCATCAACCTTAATTACTTTTTCAGAGCTTTTAGGAGTAATTACTTTAGAGCGCAAAGTCCTTTTAGGATTTAAATTCTCTTCAGATTTGATCGATACAGAATCCAAATCTTTATCCTTGACTAATATCACGTCATTATTGCTTTCTGAAGTTAAATTCACTAAGCTCGGTGATTTAGAACGCGTTTTCCTTTTAGCTGTAACTTCTTCCGTTTTGTCTTTACTCTTATGTTCTATACCAGAGTCAATCGGGGATACGCGTTGAATTTTTAGCTTATCAATGCCACACGAATCAGATGTAACCAATCCAGTTTCCGAAAAAACTTCGATAGAGTTTTTGCAATTTTCATACTTTTCACGCAAATTATTTTCTAGGCTGTCCTTAGGTTGGCCTTTTATTGACCTTTTACGTGACTGGGTGTCTTGTTTTGGGCCTTTTATCACGCTTGAATTATGGGCATCATTGGTCTTTTTAATGTCGGCTTTTAAGTCTTCTTCGTACTGCCATGTTTTGTAAACATAAATCACTACTTCATCTTGATCCAGATCAGGATGCAAGTCCATTAAATAATCCTGCCTCAATTCTAAATACTTCAAGAATTCTGGATTTTTTAGAGCATATTCTAATGTCCTTTCAGGCCTTGAGCGTAGATTTCTACGAGGCACACAGCCAACTGAATTCGGTAATGAAATTTCGCTGTCTTCAGAATTCACTGACACTGTATCTATGTCAAACTCTGTATCGTCTATCAAATCTGATGCTTCTGTTTGTTTTCTGTTCATGGTATGGCAAGCAATTTCTTTTACGGGTTCGGGGATGGTAGTCTCAATTGCTCCATTTTTAATAATCATCTTTTTAGGTACTCTATTTGAGTTTACCATTTCTTCTTCCTTGACTGGTAATTCTGATTTGAAACGTTCAGATTCCTCTAACTTAAGGATAGGTGCAGGAAGTGCAATTACATTAGTTGGAGTATTTTCCCGTTTAAGAGTTAACCGATACTTATTGCTTTTAGTTATAGATTTTTCTTGCTTTACACTTTTATTTTTCACTGCTTTTAATAACCCAGTTGCTTCTTTTTCCAAAGGTATTATGACCACTTTAGGGTCATACTCGCAACTTTTTCTTAACTGTTCAATTTCAGATGATTTTACTATGAAATCAGGAGTAGCTCGTTCTTTAGTGATACTGTTAATTGCTAAACATGTCTTGTTGATGATTTTACATTCGTCAGATTTTTTTTTCAGTGCAGCGTCATCGTTTATTTTTAAACTATTATCTTTATTTACTTCAGTTTTGTCACAGGCATCATTTAAACTAGGATCACCGATTTTCAGAGTAGCGCTATAGTTTATTTTTAAACTATTGTCTTTGTTTACTTCAGTTTTGTCAAATGCATCATTTAAATTAGGATCACCGGCTATCTTTGGACCAATTTCATTATTTACACCATTATCATGTTTGTTTCCCGTTTTTGCAAATAAATGATCAATAACATCGTTCTTCTCGTCTGTTATTGCTGTGCATTTTAATACTTCAGATTTTTTATTCTCAATACTCATATCCAGATTTTCTTTTGGGTGTATATCGAGTATATTATGTTTTGGGCTGATGATAAGTATGTCTTTTTGGTTTAAAGCATCAATTTTATCTTCCGAATTCTTCTCATGTTTGTCTTTTGTTTTGTCCATTGCTATGTCTATGGTATTCTTTGTGGGACTCAGTTTGGCTTTTTCAGCAATTTCATTGCATATTTTTACAATTTGTTCTTCGTCTTTCTTATCCGTGATATTACTTTCAATAGACATCATGTGTTTACGGAAATCTTCGGTAATATCCTCATCAAGAGACTCATATTCTGGAGATGGTTCATCTTCAGACGTATCTTCCTCATCTTCATAATCAGCGCCAACATTTTGATCGGGATTTTCATGAGCCGCTTGTATTCCGTTTTCAACTACATTTTTCACGCTACATTCGTTGAGGTAGTTATCGTGGCTCTTATTTTCATGATTATTTCCAATCTCATATGTTTCGTTTACGTCACGAAAAAACTCTTCACTTTCCAATAACTGCGTGAATGTAGGAGATTCCACATACGGACGTGTAGAACAATCATGATTTTCTTCTTCACATATAGAATTTAATTTCGTAGTGTCGTCAAGCTTGTTGTTAATAGTTTTTTCTGCGCTATTGACACTTGCTTGAATGCAATCTAATATTGATTCTGATGCATTACTTTCATTAAATGACGTATTAAACTCAGATTCTGAAGATATTTGGCTACTTGCAACTGGTAGATTATCAACTTCGTAATTTTCTTGTAAAATTGATTCAGAATTTCCACTCATGTTCAAAACATCATTATCATCACCTACTGCCATTTCTCCATCATTAATATGTTGACCAATGATACTTTTATCTGCCAAAACTTTAGTAGGGTCATCTTTCTGGTCTTCGATTTCATTTGTAATTTGAATAATATCCGTTTTAAAATAATCGGGTTGCTTTGTCAAAATCTTATCTGACAAAATAACATTTTGATTTTTTAATTTTCCACGATTTAAAGAAATCTCTTCAAAATTTAATTCATTTGACGAAATACTAGTTAAATTTTTATTCGATTCAAGGGTTGACAAATTGACAAACTTATCAGGTATCGAACAACTTTTTAAGCCTAAAGTCTCTTGTGTTTTGTCATGCAATATGGCAATGTTTGTTTTATGGCTTATGCTCACATCTAAAAAATCAATGTTGGATTCTGCTTCTTTATTTATGGAAGTTTCTGGCTTATTGCTTTCCTGTTGTCTTTCTTCTTCTTGGTTGATTAATATGTCATCGTTTTTCGTTTCTGTAACAGATGCCTCAATTGAAACATTTTGTGCTTCTTGCAAACCAGGGATTGCACTTTTAATATCAGAATGATTATGAATCAATTGAAGTTTATTGTCTTCCACACAGTCATTACTTACAGTTTCAAACTTCATACATTTTTTTTCTTCCATGTTAACATTTTCATCAACAACTTTCATTGCAGCTATAGAAGAATCAGTTTTAATACTGCACCCTTGTACATATTCTTGCAGGTTATTAGTATCTTGGTCGACTTCCATGTCTACTGAATCGCCACTAGTTTTGTGAGTATCGGATATTCCAGAGTTTTCTTTAGGCGGATCTTCTTTCGAATTGAGAATACAGGCAGGTATTTTTTCATTATCAGAAAGTTTTGTCGAAGTATCTAAATTAATATCTTCAATAATTGTTTTCGTGACAGATTCAATTTTATTATCATTTTCATGTATTGTATTTGAAATTCCTTCTATTATTTTCATGTTTTCAATTACACGATTCGTCTCATCTTGCGTCAATTTAGATTTGGTTCTTCTTAATCGAAAAAGTTTTACTGATGGAATAAAAGGCTTATTTTCCATAATTTTCTTATGATTGTCAGCAGGTAGTGTTAAAATATCTTGGTTGACCGTTTCTGAAATATTATCTTGAACTAGCTTAATAGAATTGTCTATAGCTAGCTCATGTTGATTTAGTTTAGATAATGATTCAGAGGTGTCATCAACAGGTGTTATTGTGAAAGTATCATCATGCAGAGATTTGCTTTTATGGACCTCAGCTTCAACTTTACCATCTACATTAACATTATCTGAAATGACATCGACCATTGTGACGTCATCTTTTGAAATTTTGTTAGCCGCGTCAGGTACGGCTAATTTAGATTGATATTCACCACTTCTTCTCAGCCTGTAGCGTTTTACTAAGGTAACAGCAGGAGTTTTTTTCTTGCTTACAGAAGCAATCCCAGGTTCACTTTTTTGATGCGTATCTTTAAAATTCATATCATTTTCATCAACAGGCATTAACAAAGCATCGTGTATGACGTCTTCATTACTATTAATATGAACTAGCGAGGTAGCAGTATCTATATCTAGTTCATTTTTTGGTTTAGTAACGGAGTCCAGGATGCCATCAACGGATGATATTGTTGCAATATCATCTGCCAGAGCTTCAGCTTTGCCGTCCTCATGAATATTATTAGAAATGTTTACCACTATAATGTCGTCTATTAATTTATCTTTACTCTTATCGTGTGGTGGCAATTTAGACTGAGATTCACCACTTCTTCTCAATCTATAGTGCTTTACAGGTGTAATAATAGGAGGTACATCCTTGTTTTGAGAACCAATGTATGGCTTCTTTTTGGGATGCACCATATTATCAGACATTTTGTCCTTGTGAACAAGCATTATTGGAGTATCTTGTTTGACCTCTATAACACTCTCAACTTTACATTTAGCTTGAAGTGTCTGAGTGGTATTATCTGTACTCGGCTTATCCTTTGGCTTTTTATCAGTATCAATGTTGTCATAAACAGACATTATCATTGAAGGATCCACATTAACATTTATTACCGAGAGAGATTCCACTTTGGGTTCTACATTAATATTATTTGATATGTCATCTACCATAACAACGTCGCATTTTGATCTATTATTACCCTCACCATGCTGTGTCAACTTAGATCGGGATTCATCGGTTCTTCTCAATCTATAACGTTTTACTGAGGAAACAGTATTCTGGCCTAGCGTTGGCACTCTTACTGAATTTATGGTATCCTCAGAATCTTTATCACTTTCAGTAGGTATTTTTATAGTGTTCTGTGTTACCTCTACAACATTATCAGATAGTTCGCTGTTAGCTTTTACTGGCTTTGTAGTATCATCGAAATCTGGCTCATCTTTCGGCTTTGCAACAGTATCACTAATCTGATCAACAGACATTTCTATTGGTGTCTCTTGCTTATCTTTAAGAGTCAGGGAGTCTATTTCAACATCCACATTAAAATTATTTGATATTTCATCTATTGTTATGACGTCCTTATTCAAGCTATTTTCAGCTTCATCATGCTGTGTCAACTTAGATTGTGATTTGCTACTTCTTCTCAATCTGTAACGTTTTACTGGAGGAGCAGTAGAAGGTTTATTTTTGCTTTTAGAAGCTTGAACTGGTTTAGTAGCACTGTCCAGCTCACCTTTTGACTTAGTAAAAGTGTCAGAAGTGTGATCAACAGGCATCGTTAACGGCTCTTCATTGAATTTATCTTTATCAGACAGAGGTTCTATTTCAACATCCACATTAAAATTATTTGAAATATCATTTTCTACTACTATAACGCCCCTCATTGAACAATTTTTTTCCACTACATTTTGTGTCAACTTAGTTTGAGCTTCGCTACTTCTTCTCAATCTATATCGCTGTACCTGGGGAGTAGTGGAAACCATTTTCTTACTTTCAAAGCCTAGTTTAGACACTTTTACCGGGTGTATAGTATCATCAGATTTTTTATCATTTTCAGCTGGTATTTTCATAGTATCCTGTTTTACCTCTATAACACTTTCAGACAGTTTACTGTTAGGTTGAAATACGTCAGTAGTACTTTCTTCGCCCAGCTTGACTTTTGGCTTAGTAACAGTATTCGAGGTGTAATCAACAGACATTATTGTTGAAGGCTCCTCATTATCTTTATCAGACAGGGATTCTATTTCAACATCAACATTAAAATTATTTGAAATGTCTGCCATTATGATGTCACTCTTTGAACGATTTTTATCCACATCAGTTTGTGTCAATTTAGTCAGAGCTTTACTAATTTTTCGCAGTTTATAGCGCTTTACTAGGGGAGTTCGCTTTTTCTTGCTTTTGGAGGCTAGGCTAGGCACTTTAGCAAAATCAGAATTTTTCGCGGTGTCAGAAAGTATTGTTAATGTATCTTGTTTGATCTCTTCTATAATATTAGACAATTCAGCTTGCACTGGCTTGGTGTCATCTATACTTGGATTAATTTTTGAATTGGAAACAATATCAGTATCAGAAGTATCATCAATTATTATTGTTGAACTATTCTCATGAATATTATTTGAAATGTCATCTAAAATTATAACATCTTCGTTTGAACCATTCTTACTTTCATCATGTGCAACCTGTGTCAGTTTTGACTCAGATTCATTACCTTTTCGTAATCTGTAAGGCTTAACTGAATAAGTTGGTGGTTTCTTGCTTTTATCGCTGAGCTTTGTATCTAGTTTTGGCACAACTGGCGGTATAACTTGCTTTTCTGATTTATCTGCATTCAAAGGATCAGCAGTACCTTTCTTCTGGTTTTTTTCAGGAGTTTTTGATTTTGCTTTCTGTAACCACCTATCCATATGAGACTGCCTTTGAATTTTAGTAATTCCAGTTTTAGCAGCCATATTATCAAGACAAGCTGTGACTACATCAGAGACATCAAACGACTTATTTCTAGACCTATTCTTTGAGCGTTCTGCATCATCAGTTTTTAATTCCTCTTCAGAAAAGAGAGAATCATACAGACTCTCACTCAATGATACATCACTGTCTGTTCTAGTAATTTTACCACTCTTTTGATTTTTCTTGGAAGCCCTGAATTTTAGTAGCATGTCATTAAAGATGTCAACTCTTAAGCGCTTTGGGTGTCGCAATAAAGATTCCGCTTCCTCCACCGATGTGTTCCAAAGAGCTTGTTTTTTGTCAGAGACAAAATAGGCTGCATACAGTCTTGGGTCCTTTTTCTTATCCTGAAACACATCAAAATAACAGTATGAACAAATGGAAGTAGCAAATCCAGAAATATTATGTTACTGTTGGCATCTTTAATAAAATACAATAAGATTATGCTTGGCATACATTCTATGATAATTTAGATGTGATGAATAAGATAAAATTAAGAATTTCATTTTATTTTGTTCAAAAGAAGATTAACAGCTTATACGGTAAGGTACAGCATGAAGTCTTTATGGCATAAATAACTTATGTAATTATTCTGAATATGTAAAAAATGGAACAAAATATACCTCAAGAGTGAACTTTGCCCTTGTAGCTTCAAACTCCAGCTGTCCCAAGTAGTTGCGTAGCATATTATCCACAATCCAGCTACGTCTACCATTGTCACCAAAGAATGTGACATGTAATATATCATGCTCAACACGACCAAACACTGAAAATATAAAATTGCAAATTCAGCATAATATTAAGATGTATGAAGTCTGAATGGTTATCATAACGCTAGCTGGCCTGATAGCTTAGTTGGTAATGGCTCTGCCTTCTGAACTATAGGTTGTGGGTTTGAACATCGATGTTTGTTCTGTATCTGGGTTTTATATTGTATTCTATGTATGCATTTGTAAACAAGAAAAGTATCTATGTATTCTATCAGTTATCTGGTTCCAATAGTGTGAAATGTCGTATTTATTTATTATTATTATTATTTATTTATTTTTAGTTTTTTTTTATAATATTTTTTTTTTTAGTATAGTATGGCTATAATTAATCACAATAGGTCATCGTTGGAGTATGTCAGATTCTGTATTTCTACAAATCATCACCTACCATTATTACCATTTAAATGGGATTAGTATGGCATGTTTTTTTCCACTCATTTCTCTCAGACATCATGTCAACATTCACTCCCTTAGAACACATAATATTTTTCATACAGTCCATCTACACTTCGGTCTTTCTCTACCTTTTTGCCATCAGCATTCATATGTAACATTACAAGTACAGTTCCAGAACCCAATTCACATCCTATCAAACACTATTCAATTTGAAATCAACACTCGCCGTCTCCTCATCCTAAATGTAAATGAAGGAGACAAACAGTGTGAATTTTGGATCAAATCTGTTTCAATGAGTTGGCAATTGGGGTGCAGGCCTACAATATAGATAAACTAATGAGAGTACATTGAAGTCCATAATGATGACAAAATACTGATGCAAGTATCAATTTACTTACACTTCTTTTTTACAAACATTTCACTATATGGGTCTCTTGTGATAATGCATGGCCAAAATGGAAATGTGCCCATTCGAGCCCAAGCTAAGTCCCCAACCTGGTAGTGGCATTTTGCCTCTAGTTCAAACAACTCATTCTTAGACATCTGCTTTTGATCTTTGTTTTCCTTTTTTACCTTCTTATTACCATCAAAATCCAGTGTTTTAACAACGGAAGTGTTATCCAAGTACCCATTTTGCTTAGAAACAATGTTTTCGGAGGAAAACTCCAGATTAGTACTGTACGAAGATTTTGTGGTACTATTGGTTGGTGAAAACAAATTTTTTATCAACATTATTGTTTCTTCTGCCTCCCTTTTCTGTAACAAATCTTTCCTTATGTAAACTTTGGGAATCTTTTTAGCTGAAGAGGGGCTTCCAGGTTCATTAGCAAAGCGACTCAAAGATATATTTTCCTGGTATATGTTGTCAATTTGGTTGTCCAAATAAGTTTCTTCCAATTTTATAGGTGTCTCGGATTTGAGAGGCGAATTAGAAGCATGCATCCGGTAAACTGGGGACTGGACCTTGACAGGAGTGTTCTGGTTTTCAAGTGGCTTAATAGATGCCATCAGAAATTTCTGGGAGTCAATTAGCTCATTCTGTATTTTTGAACGCCTTGCTCGACCATAACGACTTGTACTCAGGCCATCTGCTATAATGGCAGGGGAAGTTATTCGAGACGTCAAACTTGTCTCAAGTTCTCTCTCAACCAGTGAACGTTTCTTGGGTTTCTTGACAACCAATGGACTATCCACGTTAGTCACATCCTCGATATTCATAATGACTTCAGATTCCTCCATTTTACCGCAAATGGAAACCTCAATCGCTTCGTAAATGCGTCTGACGTAACTCAATATAACATCGTGAGGCAAATATTAAAAGTATAATATTTTATAGTAACTTCATGATTTGAGATGATAAATATATGTGAAATAAAACCGCAATACGCTATTTAAAGGTCTGGATTAGGCGATTTGCTGAAAGAATGGTTTTCTGAAACAAAAGAATCAAAATGAAGTTTCGTTTTCAAAGGCAAATAGGTTAATGGAAAATTGTAGAAAATATCTTATTTTATCACCAGAAAATAGCTTTTTTATGAATGAGAAATCTTAAATGTCGACTCACCGTATCGTTATGCAGATTGGTAGCGTCACAAAGCGTAATTTGCGCTCGGCAAATCTGTTGTTAGGCGGGCTCCTTCCTAATTTATCCTACTACAATTCAACAAAAACTTGGATTTCTTATTTGCTCAACACTCAATAAAGCTACAATTGTTTTAAAAACACGGCTAGAATTGCATAATTCGATAGTTACAGAAATATTAACACAAATGGGTAGCGTCTGAACATAGTTCGAGCAAAGTCCCAATTTGATGAGAGAGGTCCTAGTGCTGCATCAGTCAAACACGCGCCATCACAGTTTCTCACAGTAAAACTGGCAAAATTGCTCATTAAATTCACATAGCGGCAGCCTACATAATCGTTATCACTATTAATATTTCTAGTGGAACATAAAACACATCAAAATTGTAACTAAATTTATATTTTTATGAATAGTAATAAGTGTTCCTCACAGACGCTCACAGTACCGCGAAAAACCGAAAAACACGGACGGATCGAGGCGAGGAACAAGTTCTACGTAGTAAATTATATACTCTTTGGAACAAGTTGAAGTTTGAAGCAAAGAGTATATAATTTCCTACGTATAATTTACTACGTAGAAGAGGCCGGACTCCTATACTAGAATAAGTTTGTACGACATACCAATAACAAGCACACAGACGTAAAAACAATAATGAGGCGTTTTATTAAAAAAAAATAGCTTTAATTTTATAAAGACCCGATAGATGGTGTAGAAGATCGCCGCGTGAGAAAATAATATAAAAACCAACAGCTATTTTATACAAATATAGGAGAAAATCTAAATAAAACAGCAGACCATTTTCAGTTTTGAAAATGTCAAGTGCCAAATCAACACTTACGTGTTTTTATTTTCTTTTTAGGGTTCCGTATTTAAAAATACAGAACATCCTCCAAACCCCAAGAGAAAATTGAAGTTATAGAAGTTATAGTTATAGATGGCGTTAAAATGGGGGTCTTACAATTAAAAATAAACAAAAAATATTACTTTCATAAAGAATATTAAAAATGAATGCAATAATTGAAAAAATTAGCAAAATTGGTACATAAATCACGAAGTAATAAGCTTTTAAAGTTTCTGCAGGAGGCATCTCCTGTCCATTTCTCACGAAACAGAGTGCCCCACAGTTACTATGAAAAATCTATTCGTGACGTCACATGCCAAAGAGATTGTATGAAAAGCTACCACAGCTTAGTAATGAAGTACTATAGCGACATTTCTCTGACGTCACTGGCCATTTGAACTATCTCTTTCTATTCCGGTTTTTAAAATGCTTCTAACTTGGTCATTTTTTGAGATATTTAATTTTTGTTAACACAAATGCAGCTATCATTTGCGGAATATAAAAAAACTATCAAAAAAAAATGTCATTAAACTCTGATAAATCCACTCTACCCGTTTTAGAAATATTGAAGAAAAAGTGATTATTAGCTCAATTTCGGTATTTAAAAGCCAGTTTTTATTTAGTATGACAACAAGTATTTAAAAAATCGATTCTGTTCGTTCTGTGAAGCGTATTCAGTTTAAAAACCATTCATTCTTTTAATAATTAAACAGGTTTTTAAACCACCACACCTTCGAGGTGCATTATTAAATATGCCAGGCAAGACATATTTCAAAAAGTTTCGCTTGCGCTTTTCTTATTAAAGTTTGCCCTCTTGTTATCATCATCATCATCATCATCATTAACAGCCTGAAGACGTCCACTGCTGAACATAGGCCTCCCCCGGGAGCGCCACTTAGAGCGGCTGCTGGCCTCCTGCATCCATCGGCTCCCCGCGGCTTTCACCAGGTCGTCGGTCCACCTAGTGGGGGGCCGTCCTACGCTGCGTCTTCCAGTTCGTGGTCGCCACTCGAGAACCTTTCTTCCCCATCGGTTGTCAGTTCTACGAGCGATGTGGCCTGCCCATTGCCACTTCAACTTGCCAATCCTAAGAGCTACATCGGTCACTTTAGTTCTCCTGCGGATCTCCTCATTACGGATCTTATCTCGCAGGGAAACACCGAGCATTGCTCTCTCCATAGCCCGTTGTGCGACTCTGAGCTTAGTAATCTTGTTATAGTGGCGTTCATTTCTACAGTCCAAACACTGTGATTTTTCGCGCTTGCTGCGCTCGCGCTGTGGTTTTCCGTTCTTCCCTTGTTTGTCTGTTTGATCGAAATTACTAACGATCACAAACTTACTTTTGTTAAATCTACCAGGACATATTTCAAAAATATTCGAGCTCGCTTTGCTCGCGCTTTTCTTATTTGCATTCGCCCTTTCTGTTACAGTGGAGTTCAGTTCTTCAGTCCAAACACTGTGATTTTTTGCGCTCGCTGCGCTCACGCTGTTGTTTTACGACTGTAGAGCGTTTATTTATCGTTGAGTCGCGATCTCCTTTATTATTGCTTCACAGACTACTTGTTACGTTAGCTCATTTGTCCAAATCATGACATTGACGACCTTGTCACAGATGCAAAATCGAATTTTGAGAACAAAAATAGTCGTTCAATTTCGGATTTTAGTCGATTATATTGGTTGTTGTCTGTGGCGACAGTCTATACGGTAAAGTCTCGTTTATACGTCTCTTATTTAAGGTGGTACGTCACGCTCAGCACGCCAAATTCAAATTTTCTTGCGTTTTTTGCCAATTGTTTCTAAACCAATGATATTTAGGTGATACTTTTAATCATAATTAGTTGATACATTCTATTTATTTGCGGTAAACTAGTTTTCATGTAATTGCATTGAGTAATTAAGCTGTAATTAGCAAAAAACTCAAGAAAATTTGAATTTGGCGCGCTGAGCGTGACGTACCACTTTAAGAAAGAGCTAGGTAACGTTTATAGCTAAGGAAATGTTATCCGTTGCTTAGGAGTTTATGAACTGATTAGTTGAGAGGTGGCTAAGTACAACATAGCGAGATTTTTATAAGTAAGACAGATAATTTGTTAACAGAATCACCCCCCAGCGGCCGGGCGCCCGTGCCGCGCGTGACCGCGAAACTTTTCGCTTACCTAGGCGGTAAAAGTTCCGCCCTACCCGGCAAATATCGCGCGGTATCCCGCGCGTTATGTTCCGCTACCATGGGCGGTAGAGAAATACTGCCTCGGTGTGTGTACTGCCTTAGGGACTTAGTCAAGGAAGTTTTAAGTATACCATACCTCTGGAATGATTACCACAGTCGATTACCATGTCAATACTTTTTCTACCCACCAAATGCGACGACGAGCGAAGCGAGGAGGAACTTCAAATAACCACTACATTTTTTTTCATTTATTTCAATTACATTTATTTCAAGGTTCAACTGTGTACAAGTCATCTGCATTCGACCCTCTACGCAAGTACTTACGTTTTAAAAAAATGGAACGCCACGATGCACACACGCAGGAACACTACTTTTAGCGGCTGATTGCTTGCATCCAACAGCTCCCTCAGATTTTCAATGGTCCGGTCGTCCCACTTTGCCTCTTCGACTTCGAGTTCATGGGCGCGTGGGTGTATGTATGTATGTTTGTATTTACATATGTTTCAGCCTAGCGCCTAAACAATTTTGAATTACTAGGGATTGTAGACCTCTTCAAATTAGCAGCTTCAGGTGGAGCTGCAAGGCACATTTCATGGTCACCCTACTGAAAAAGACAAGAGCCTCGCACGTCCCTATCTCCATCGCACCGCGTTTCCACCCGCCGTAGGCATTCCATAGGTATAGTATACTAAGTTCAAGGAAATCTACCTAATCTGTAGAAGAAAAAAAAAATTGAGACGAGGTCGAGAATAATTATTTTATTTTCCAATTTTTTGTTATAAATAATCTTAGAATAATTTAACTGTTATTCTAGTCAAAATCCAAAACATCTAATCCCCTGTTCGGACTTTGGTCGGATATTTGATAAGTTACTCGATCCATACAAAAATGTCCGTGGCAAAAATAAAAGATAACAAACCAGAACCTGTGGCATACAGTGAAGCGGCACTTAGGAATAATGCAGTTGTTGTGGAATACTGTCGGACTTCTATGGCTGCTCTTTCCGGATCTACTGCTGGTAAGTTGGAGCAGACGTAACCTAGAAAGAGAAGGCTAAAAGATACTTCAAACATCTGCATTTTTCTCAAGGAGTTCTCGTTTGATCCACATCTCAAAATTCATGATAAAACTAACAACAACAAAAAAACTAATACTACTCACGTTTTAGAGAGTAGTATAGTTATTCATTATGTAGACAGGTGAGTAGTTTGCAATTTTATTATAGCCGAGTTGTACTTTTTTGGGTCTTGTACCAAGAGTTGCAATGTTTAAAAATGTCTGCAGAATTTACCTTTAATACATGTTAAGTATTATGTGGCTGTTATAGCTCTTAGATCTAGCTAGTTGAAATAGAAGTGCCAGAACCAAGAAGAGGAAGAAAGGTCCTTGAGTGGCAACCACAAACCAGAAGTGTTACATACCATTAGATGAATAAATAACCTGGTCAAAACTGCGAAGAGTGGTTGAATGCAATAGGCCCCTCAAAGTGGTGATCTATTGAGGCCTATGTTCAGCTGTGGACATCTTCAGGCTGTTAAAGATGATGATTTGTGGTATAGTGACAGTTGCTATAATAATCCTTTATTTTTTCAGGTGTCCTTGGGCTCACTGGTCTCTACGGCTTCGCATTCTATGTGATTGCAGTCGTCAGCCTCTGGATCATGTTCCTAGTCCGAGCCGGTCCAAAATGCAGCAAATATCATGTATCCAGGCAAAGTCTTTTAACAAATGGGTTTTTGGGAGGTCTCTTCACTTATGTATTATTTTGGACATTTATATATGGCATGGTACATGTATATTAAATTAATTAGGTGTAGGTAATTTTATCATAACCAAGGTGATCAAGAAAAGTCTAAATGTTAGTAATTTATTGCTGTGGGAAGCTGATGAATGCAGGTGGTGAGCAGCCTCTCTAAGTGGTGCTTCTCTGGGGAAAGCCTATGATCAGCAGTGGTCATCAGGCTGTTGATGATGATGAATATACGTATAAGTTACAGATTCTAGACATTTAATAAATAAATACCCAACAATCATATACATACATCCTGGACCCGCACTAGGATTCCCTGTATCTAGGGACCCAGGAACTACGAGGACCATAGTCCCACAACACCCAGACAAGTATTTGCACTTTTTTCCTATGCACAAATAGTTGTCCTGTTGGGGGAATCGAACCTGCCTCCTCCAGGTTATAAGCCAACCTTCTCAACCACCGCACCACAGAAGAGGTCAAATTATTATTATCTATCACTTACTGCTAAGTTATTATTTTAATTTCATTCCAAATGTTGGAGCCATGTATTTTATCCAAATGTATTTATCACCGCACTATTCAATAAGTATAATTAAAATGGCTTTGAAACCTTCACTAACTAAAATCTGTTTAATTTAAACTCCGATGATCCCCTAGCAGACTCTTAGGGATGATTTAGTATATGAAAGCGTTGAAACAAATGATGCTTCGTAAAGCGTTTTTTGCTCTGTGATTTAGTAGCTGAGGCAATTTTATCGCAATTTTGCCAATGGTGTATAATTAGTAGGTACTAGGTACTATAGATACAACATGATGTACGTGACTAATAATAATAGTGTCAGCGTGATTTTTAGTTTCTGTAGGTTTTTATTTCTATGTTTAAATAATATCGTTAAATAGTTGATATTGTTATATACTTGACTTGTATTAAAAGTGGTAAACTTGTTAAATACAAGTCTACCACTTTTATTATTGGTGTTTTTTAATATTCATTCAATGGGTATTGTAATGGTGAATTACTATTTTATGGCTAGGGGGGAAAAGAGGGGAAAGGAGGTGTCCCTGCCTCCTTTCACCTTCATCCATTCATTCTTTTCATTGGATATCTGTAATTTCTGAACCACAAAACCAACAACATGTACCCTAGTACGAGTTTTGCAATACGTGAATACGCGCGAATCCATTTAAAATTTGTACTGCCATTTTTAATTCATCAACGTGTCCGCTAGGGGCGCTGCAGAGAAATGTATGGGAGAAAAGGGAGAAAACTTAAACGAATCAAGTTTTAGTAAACTATCGAAACTCGTACTAGAAAGAGTAAGGACAAAATCGGATCGGATCGGATCTTAATTAGAATAAAAATACATGCGTTAATGTTGGAATTCATTAACATGCGTTCATGAATTCCAATTAAGTACCTATTTTTACTTTCATCACCTCTCCCGAGGGAACCTGAACTGAATTTCGGGATTAAAAGTATCCCATTGGCCTACCTAAGATACAGATACACAGACAGACAATAAGGAAAAAAAACATAGTTTTGGCTTCAGCATAAATAAGGAAGCGCTCAAAATTTATAAAATTATCTTCAGTGCTCAGAATTGTACCTGTTACAGTTTTATCATAAGTACGTATAGATTCTATAGATGGAAAAATGAAGAAAATTATAAAATATCTGCATTTGGTCGGGTCTCAAAATCTATTAAAATAGCACTTAATATTATACTTCGTGCCAGCAAGGCTTGGAAACCGGGTTAATTTTCGAACCGGTTAGCGCCCTACGCCCTACCTAACTATACTTAACTATAAAACCATTTTACTACTAACAACATCGCATCGAGTAACCTAAGTAGGTATCTATGCCTACTTTTTTTTTTACATTATAAATAGTTCATGATACAATGTCGTGTCGTATGTACCGAAACGGCCAATTACCTACAAGATGGGAAGTGCATCGTGACCGCACGTCAACTAGTTCCAAACCAATAACCAGCTTCAAAACTAGGCAAGCAAGTTAGATTATGTGCTGCTAGTTTAGAGCGATCGATCGTAAATTGATTGAACTGGGATGTAGTTACGAGCTACGAAAGCATTTAGCTTACTATTAGCGTTAAATATCTTACTATCAGTATCCTAAATATCAATATTACTATCATGCAAGAGTCATACTATCCTTAGCCTAACTATACCCACGCGAAGGCGGGGCGGGTCAGCAAAATAAGTTTGTCCTAGGTACCTAATCATTGTACGATTTTTCTTCGAGACCAATAGACAGTGCACTGCAGACGGAACAGGCAAGTGTTCAGCAAATACTTGTCCGCGTCGCAAATAACTGTCGACAAATATGGTGATAATTGATTGCTTTTGTTAGGTTTGGATTGGATGGGTGCTGTTTGGAAAAGAAATCGTTATTTGAAGTCTAAGTACCTATTTACCTATGTTATTATATGGCTAAGTCCTGAGTTGACTGACAGACCATAGAACTCAAACTACTGAACGTTGAGGCTTTCTATCTGGAGAAGGTAATACCTATGACTTTTTTTTTATAATTATTGGGAAATTCTTGAGAGTCATCCCAAACAGGATAGTCATGGTCAAGTTACATTACAAATACATTAAAGATAACGCCTTTCAAATTAATATTTATAATTTTTATACCACAGCATTACCTAACTTTAATCATTTTCCATGAGCAAAAATATGGAATTTCGATATTTTATAAAATTGGATAAGTGTCAGACCCAAATCACTTGTGATCTTTTCTGGAAGGGCTCACTGCTCTGCTCCCATTGTTATCAAATTAGTTTTCGGGTGTGGAAAGCCTGGATTTGAAGATAAGACGAATGGCTCATTGAATTCTAATATTTTTAATCTTTGCTTCATAGCTTGGAATTATATTCGAGAAGAATTTCTGATCGGCAGTGTTCTGGTATGGTAAAATGTGGCAGGCAAAAAATATAAAAAGTAGGTAAAATGAAATAAAAAAACTAACGTTATCGTCTATTTTACAACCGACTTATAAACAGGAGGTTTCCAATTTGGTTGTATTTTTTTATATGAGAATGAATGACGTGATGAGCCAGTCGTTGATCTGATGTTAAGTGACACGGCCGCCCATAACAGTTGCAGTGTCCAGTGAATTGTAGGCAGGTATGTTGTATGAATGCTTGTAATATAGGTAACCCTAGAACATCATTATAAAAATAATTTGGAAAAAAAGTTGTTCGATTAGATAACTAGGTATCCCCAGTAACATAAAAGAAAAGTGTAGCATGACATGACGAGTTTGTCGTTCACCTGGTCCTGGTGTTAAGCGACACGGCTGCCCATAACAGTTGCAGTGTCATTCGAAACTAAAATAAATGTTACGCGTGACACTGCACTGCGCACGTCATCCTGAGACATCACACAGTCTATTAATCAGATTACTATATTGCGAGATCAATTCATAAAGTCGCATTTGTCCAGTAATTTCACTAAAAATTATATATCAGGATATATAGATATAAGTAATAGGTACACCTATAGTATTTTTATTTCACAACAATGATTGGTGGAACGTTATTGCTCTTAAATTTTAAGCCTTTCTATCTCAAAGAAAAGTACCTACTCCGGCCATTTTAAGATTACAAAATCCTAAAAAATGTACGAGCAGTAAAGTAGTATCTGTAGCCATTCGCAGCGCCATCTATTTAAACTCAATATACAGTTTCAACCCCTCTTACATCCGATAGCCAGCAGTAGTGATGTATACCAGTTTGTGGGATCTTAAGGTCCCGTGATATTCTTCAAACTTTACCTATACAAGTTTATTACAACGGGATAACTCCCGTTTCTTGGTGTTCGAACCTAAATTTTAGGAACACTATAAGAAATTGGTACCATTCCTGTCCTTGGTTCGATAGAATGAGGATTTTTCTTCTCAAATCTCATGTTGGGAAGTCGTTAAATCTGAGGGGAAATCACCATAATTTTTTCTAGTTTTTTCTCTTCAAAAGAGGAGGAACCGCGATCACTCTGAAACTGGGGCTTGTTTGAAACATTATTTCCTGACCTACTAATTTTTAAAAGTGGTCTAGTTTTCATTTAATTTGTTTACTGGAACCATACCTAAGTATTCACAAAAATTAAATTACGTAGCTACAATCTAAATAGGTATTTAATAATTATGCATTGCATGCTTATGCATCCGCTGATCGTATGTAATATCCATTACTGGGATCGGATTCCGGTCCCATTATTCGTAAACATAAGTGACCCATTTTTAAATTTTTCTTCCTTTTCCCAGCACTGGCAGGCGATAAATCCTCTCATACGACGCGACGTCTGGCTACATGAAATGACTTGACATAAAAATGAGCGTCTGCGGCCGTAGTAAATCTGTCCGTCCGGCTAAGCGCTCTCCAGTTCGAATTATAATCTCTTTAGATCTGTTTTATATTAGGTCAGAATAGCCTAGTCCGAGTTTGCTCTCGAAAAGTGTCGACACTCACGACCGAGCTGCTCACCGGGTGCTCGTCATATACGTCAGTTTTTCGCATTGAGTATGTAGTGTATGAACACGCCCAACCTACATAGTTTAGCCGACGTAGCATTAAGTTAGTACTAAGTTAGAGTAGTCACCATGTAGAAGCCGGAGAATACACTCGT
The DNA here is from genome assembly GCA_963580505.1 of Ennomos erosarius. Lineage (NCBI taxonomy): Eukaryota > Metazoa > Arthropoda > Insecta > Lepidoptera > Geometridae > Ennomos > Ennomos erosarius. The sequence goes on from OY757000.1 coordinate 1,972,160, forward strand.
GCAAACAACACCATCTTTCATTGCCAACGTGGCTCACCATCAACCATAGGAATTCCCACCAGCTCACCACCAGAACCTGCATTCTTCACCTACTATATTACATGGCGACCCTGCCAGGATACCCCACCTTCACATGGCGACCCTGCCAGTCCGCCCTTCACATTTTAAGAAGATTATTTTTATGAAGACTAGTTATGAAGAATGAAGATGAATAATAAGAAGAAAAATTATGAAGAAAGAAGAAAAATAACGCATAAACGGTCACTAATCCCGTTACTACCAAGTACCAACCTCTTGCGAGCCCTTAGGTACCAACTTTATAGGTCACCGTTGGTTTATAAAAAAAACAAAATGAAAATGTGTGGGTTTTTGTAGCGTTTAATTGTGAACAATGCACCAATTTTTGCTGTGATTTATTGTTATTTTAGAGTCACTAGTGGCTAACCAGTTGGTTACGACGACAAACGAAGCGAGGAGGAGTGTTAGGTTAGTTTGGACCACCATAGAGTACACAATAGAAAAAAAACGAAGTGATGCCGATTAATTATAAACAACCAAAAATTCGTCCGTTTTATTGTGAGACACATTGCCCGTTTGCAAAAAATCGACAGTTTATAAATAACCGCGTTTTTTTTATAATATAACGGTTCTTACAATAAGACGGTGACATATATACCGCAAGCACAGATTACCCAAACCGCGAGCAACATCTTTTATTCAAGCAGCGACATTTAATTTCGCGGAACGGCATTTTTTACGCGGCATGCCATTACAGATACGTTATTACACTGTGTACAAGCCTTTATCATATTTTGGTAGAGTTTGAATGGGAGGAATTCAGAGTGTTCCCGCAGATTTAATAATGGCTAAATTTTGACTTCACGTTCTGTTACAGTTTACAGTATGATCAGCTTTTAAAAATTCCTCATTTCGGATTTTATCTCGCAGGGAAACACAGAGCATTGCTCTTTCCATAGCTCGTTGCACGATAAGTAAATGTATGGGTACCTATTACCCAAGTACTTCTTTTTTTTAATGGGCAATATGCCTTTATTACTCAAGCTAACTACTACAATAATAAAATCTAAACTAAACTAAAACTAACTACACTACACACTAACTCGCTACACTATACCTACTACAAAGAACATATGGACTGTATAATAGACCGCGATAGCCTATAGACAGCCCAAATGCTCCAGCCCACTGCCGGTAGGTAGCGTACCCAACATGCTGGCAGCATTGCTGAGTTGAATTGCAAAAAAAAGTACTTCTTTTCGACATGTCATCTTTTACACGATGCATTTTTTACGCTTGTTAAGCTTGCGTTTGACCACTCTTTCTTCTAATGTAGGTCACTACGGGAAATAAAAGGCTATAAGAATGAATACTAGTCTAGGAAATGAATTTAGATTTTCTATTGGAATATAAATTAGTCCGTACTTAGATTACTTACGTAGAGCGGAGCGTCCACAGCTCAATCAGTCCGCCATCAGCGCGCAGCTGGTGGCTTTTTACTGGCTTCCGTCGGATAAATTGATTTATTCCGGTTCCCATCCGCTCATTTGGTTTTGACAGAATGTTTATTTGTTTAGAAATATTTTCTAGACAAATTGCGTTGCGGATAATTCAGAATTAAATAGCAAAATTAAGAATTTTGACTACTCAATAAGAAATCGGAAAATCGAATGTGGAATATCCTGAAAATGGAACTTATCACTGACACAGCCTGAAGACTGTTCTGCTGAACATGCCTCCCCTAGGAGAGCCCCACTTTGAGAGGCTGTTCGCCTCCTGCATCCATCGGCTCTCCGCGGCCTTCACCAGACCGTTGGTCTACATAGTACTATGTAGTACCTAATATTCTAGGTATTTTAGCAACAATAATTTTGGAAGAGTACCACCACAATTTAAGTACCTACTAAATACATAAGTAAATTATTTGTACTTACTTAGTTTAAGTTTAGCTTCACTGTAAAGACGACACCGAATCGACAACAGTGTTCGGGCTTATACGATGAAACTGAACAAATCTGGCCAAAGATCAACAATAAATCAAAGAGATTGGATAACATCACAAGTATCGCAACTTCAATCTGTGAAATTATCTGAATCCATGTAAAATAAATATTTAGACGTTAAAATTGGTATTATTATTGATTTAATTCAGAGTTCTGGTGCGGTTATCACGTACCGTACCTACCTAGCTGTTTTAGAAATATAGGTACCTAATAGGCTACTTTGTTCTTAAATCTGGTTTGAATCAATATGATATTATCATCATCATTACCAGCCTGAAGACGTCCACCGCTGAACATAGGCCTCCTCTAGGGAGCGCCACTTTGAGCGGCTGCTCGCCTCTTGCATCCATCGGCTCCCCGCGGCATCCAGATCATCCGACCACCTAGTGGGATATCTGGCTGACGCTGCGTCTTCCGATTAGTGGTCGCCACTCGAGAACTTTTCTTCCCTATCGGTTGTCAGTTCTACAAGCGATGTGGCCAGCCCATTTCAACTTGCTAATCCTAAGAGCTATCTATATATCGGTCGGGGTATTTAGGAGCATTTTTATATTATTCATGAGAACATAGTTTACTCAGGTTTTTTGAAGTAAATACATTAAGTATTTAATATATCTTCAAAAATGTTACAATGTGCGAGCGAGATAGTGCCATAGCTCCGCGTATATAGCAGCCTTCAACATATTTACCCTGAAAGGATCCGGTTTGAAATCATTCACTTTGTATATACGAGAGTTTCACTAGGTTATTTTAAACTTACATATTTGATATCATTTTCCAGTTTCCATCAGCAGCACATGCTTCCACAAAAACATGAAGCCAGTCAGCCTAATTCCATTCGTTGACAAAAACCAGCCTATCTGTATGCGTCCCGGGCAATTATGTTGAAATCGGCCGTTTTCAGCTGTTATAACTCGGATACGCTCTAGTTGTTTGTGAACTTTTCATTTTTGTAACGCAGTAGTGTTTCTATAGTCAGGCGGGCTAGAGTCAGTGTGGCTTAACAGCAGGCTTGTCACTTTGCAACCGATGCATCTGGTTCGAATCCTGCTTGGGCCTGCACTAGGTATGACTGACTTATCAGGTAAGTATTGTGTGGAATTTGCGCTCATTCTTACAGTGGTGAATCAAAGAGCCAGCCATGTTTCTGAATCACAAAAATCGAAGAAATGATGTGTCAAATCTACCAATCTGCAGAACTATAGCTGCCTGGCAGCGGTGTTTTTTTGAACGGGCTAATTCTGTTGGGCTCTACTGACCTTTACAGAATCACCGGGTGGGAGAGTTGGCGTTCAACCGTCAAACAGTGTGAGCCTCGGCTTGGGGCGTTGCTGGGAGAAGATCCAGAGACTACTTAGAAGAAAGATGACTACTTCCACTGGAAGAGGGGACCCTATTGGAAAGACCGTGGTAGATTATGGTAGATTATGGCTTAAACTCTCTTCCTGTGAGGGAAGACCCGTGTTCCGACAGGGGAAACGTATTGAACATGAGGATGATAGTCTGGCGTCCAACCTGTCACTGAAGAGGATTTAGAAAATTAAAGGAAAATTTCGAAATAGGTTTCGAATTTCGCTCAAGTCCATCCGTCGTTTTCGAGTCCTCAAAAGTAGGCAACGCATCGGTAACGCACCTGGTGTCGCAGGTGTCTATAGGCAACGGTAACTGCTTACCATCAGGCGGGCCGTCAGCTTGTTTGATTGTCCATGTTATAAAAAAATATTTCACTACCTTCCAAAAAACTAAAAGTTCATTTTATTTATGGTTTTTTTTATAAGTTATACGGGTAATGTATCAATTGTTTTTTCTCTAAAATGTGTGCCTTAGACATATCGTGTCGGTTTCCAGCCAGTTGAGACATGGAACCCGTTCATTCAGCAGAGGCAAGGAGATGCGTAAACCGCGCGTAAAAGAGGTTAGAATGTCAGAGGACCACTTAAACATAGTGTTTTCTGCAAAACGCCGGAAAAAATAGCATTATTATTTTAGGGCTGTTGTACACTAGTGCCGTAAAGTTTAGTAGATACTGTCGTTTATTGTTGTACATATTACACGGCCTTATTGATAAACATGGAGTAGCTTTGGATTAGTTATTCCCCATTTTGTCTTTTGTTGTCGTTTGAATATCGAACTTGATCGAAAAAGGCAAAAGGTGGTTTAACTAGTCCAAAGCTACTGCACGTTTAATAATAAGGCCGACTATGTACTTATTGAGTGCAAGAGTCAACCTTTTTTTATGAGAATGAATGACGAGCGAATCGTTCGGCCGCCCATAACAGTTGCAGTGTCACTCGGAACTTTAAAATAATAAAGTTTCGCGTGACACTGCACTGCGCACGTCATCCTGAAACATCACACAGATCAATCAATCAATCGGATTAATAGACTGTGTTATCAGGTCATAAAGTCTCATTTGCCCAGTGATTTCACTAGCTATAATGCCCTTCAAACCGGAACACAGTACCTAGTGCTTGCACACTACTGCTTGGTGGCAGAATAACTGGCAAAGCGGTGGTACCTACCTAAACGAACTTTGCAGAAAAGTCCTACCACCAAGTAAGTCCTGTAAGTCATATATAGTGCAAGTAGTAATGTATTACATACCTAGTTATGCATTAGGTACTAATAATTACAACTACTCGGCATTATTCGGAGGCGTGGTGATTGAGCAGGTCGGCTCATAACCAGAAGTCGGCGGGTTCGATTCCCGCGACAAGACAAGTACCTATTTGCGCACAGGTTCCTGGATCCCTAGATACAGTGAGTCCCTGTGGACTCCTAGTTAGGGTCCAGGAGCTAAGTATGTGATCGTTTGGCGTCATTTACATTTATTTATTAAAACGTTGGTTTATTCGTCCATAAAAAAAACAGTAAAAAAACTTAACAAAAATTAATTGAATCGAATTGAATGTTGTTAAATCTGGATATAATAACAATGCCTTAGATACAATAACATCAGTTTTTATTAGGAATCTATTTACAGGTCTTTGTTTTACACCAATAAAAAATGTAGTCCGTCAGCCTCAACGTATCGTCCAATTATCCCCACTCCTTGCTCGCGCCTCTCACTTCCACAGATAATCCATGACATCTACAGATAATACAATATTCAAAGCATAAGAGTAAAAGTGTGTGCGAGCAAGGAGGTGATACTAAACTTAAAACTGCAATGCATTCAATGTTTTATTTATATTAAGTATCACATCAAAACGAAGTCAAATAATTAGTAAATATATGGAAAAATAATATAATCTCTAACAATGTGTCCAATCTTTACTCAATTCCATTAAAGTGTGTCCGTGTCCGAGTTCTCAGTACATTTGTCAGTAGGCACACATAATAATGTAAGCAGTAGTGAGCACTAACGGAACTAAGCTTTACGGATAAACAAGTTTACTGCTTATCATAGGTTGGATAATCGTTGTGTACTGTTTAGAGAGGGTCAAAATAAGAAAGGTTCTAGAGTGGCGACCACGAACCGGAAGACGCAGCGTTTAGCCCACTAATAGCCGGATAAGTGCAAACGTAACAGCTGTCAATTTTATGCAGATTTAGTGCAGACGATGGGCATTGATTAGGGTTCCGTATCTAAAGGGTTGTTGCAAACTCTTTGGATTTTATACTGAAACTGTAATAATCTACTTTATTCAAAATTTAAAAACAAACTTATTCTGTTCTTTGGCATTTAGATTGACTGTTGCATTGCTTTGATTTTCTCCCACGAATTTGTATAATTTTCTGTTTCAATATATTTCTATCATTTATCAGTTCATTCATGTTTTATTTAGCCACATCAGCATCAGGATATCGCAGTCCACGTTAGTTCACTTCAGGGTAAAACGAACCCTATACGCTACTTAGGCTTCAATGTCCGTTTGTCTGTCTGTTACAAGGCTTTATCTCATGATCCGTGAGGGTTAGACAGTTGATATTTTCACAGATAGTGTATTTCTGTTACCGCTACTTATAACAGCAAATACTTACTAAATAGCAGAATAAAATAAATATTTAAGAAAGCTCCCATACAACAACGTAATGTTTTTTCATTTTCGAGTCTAACTCGCACTTGCCCGGTCATTTTTTAAATACTCCACCTAATGACGCGGGAGGAAACTAGCGACGCATACCTACTAGGTTATTAATGTTATTCATAACTCATACTTAACACGTTTATTTGGTATGTAAAGTAAGATGTAATGTAGTTTTGTATCACAATGTTCACAACCTACAACTTTAACACGAAGACGGGTATATCATCTGGCACTTCGTTTTCTTGGCAATTGAAATATGCTGGGTACCGTTAGCAGAACGAGTACAAAAAAATATGTTCTTACTGCAAAAATTGATACGACGATCTAGTCATTCTCACAGTCAGTACAGTGTCACTCGGACCCCAAATCAAAATTTTCGCGTGACGCTGTACTGACTGCGCACGTCGTCCTGAGACATCACACAATACAAAATTTTCCTAGACTGTGATCAGTTCATAAGTTCCATTTTCCCAGTAATTTCACTAGCTGTGCAATGCTCTTCAAACCGGAACACAGTAGCGCTTGCATACCTGGTGTAGGTATTGCTTCGCGGCAGAATAACTGGCAAAGCCGTGGTACCTTACCTAGACGAACTTTACCAAAGAATCCTACCACCCAGTAGGTACCTGTTAACGGCATAAATATCTGTTTGGTCTTTTGATTTATATTTTGCTGTGCATTTTGTATTTGGTATACATATATTTGTAGTTTTCATTAAATAAAGCTAACGGAAGGTGGCGCAACCGAGATGCTTGTGAGGGTGCGGGGCAGTGAAAAGGGTAAGCAGGGGGCGAGGAGCGCGGCTCACGCCCGGCCGCCGCACGATGACGTGCGTGGTCAGTAGTCGAATGCGATATTGCGCTGCGCCGACATGACACCCTCTCGCTCGCGACACGATCGGTCTATCCATCCTTATTTTCCGCGTTTTCATTTTGGACCGCCTTAAGTACCTATAAGCAAATGCGTCGTAAGTGGTAGTGGCATATATCAAAACTTCTCAGCCCTCCAGTTTGTTTGCTATCCGTACTTGCGTAGGTACTTGAGATGTTGAGAGCTTCGCTGCACCATTTGCGATGCATCCATAATCACATCACCTGAACATCGCTATTTACGTTTACCATTGAACTGAACTGAACCGTTCAGTAGTACACAAGGTTTTATTGTTGTTATTCTTTTTAGCATTTTATTGTCATCTGATGTTAATAATTTACTGTGTAATACACTGTAATCCGGGTTGCACTTACTTAAAAAAAATAAAAGTCAGTTGGAATAGCTTGACCGGTCTCGATCTTTATTGCCCGAACACCGGTCGTGTTATTCGACGTGATTTTTTAAGAAAACGCAAGCCGGATTACACCATTATGACGTCTACTTACGTTATCTTCTTAATATTAATTTACTGTGTACATATTAAGTTAAATATAATCATTTATAGCATTATGGCTTGCTTAGTGTATTAGCGTATTAGAATTTAATTTATTAAGAATAAATTGGATTTGACCCAGTTTCGTGATAACTTTTTCCTTTTAAATGCAATACCTACAATACAAATAATGCAAAAATTCGTTTTAATAATTCGTTGTAATAATATATAATAATAGATAAGTATCGAATATAATAAATTATGACTATTGTATGCTTATTTAAGCAAAATGTGACGAAACGAACATTTTATATTAACACCGCATTGTACTACATTTACTGCAATAAAGATATTTGAATTTTGTATTTGTATTTGTTTATAAATTTTTTATTTTCCGTCCCCAAAGGATAAAACTGAACCTATTACAAAAGTTCCTCTGACCGTCTGTCCGTCTGTCACCAGGCCGTATCTCATGAATCGTGATGGTTAGACAGTTGAAATTTTCACTGTAAAAGCGTAGAGTAGAAGCAGAGAAGAAGAAGATTGGAGCCTGGACCTAGAGACACAGCTATACTTACATATAGTTAAGTATTAAACAGTTCCTTTCAATCCTGCATCCTGTCGCGTGGTCCTCGCTCATCAACACGTAATGTGGTCACGTGCCGTTAGGTAGGGTAAAACCGGGATAGATGCGCCACTTTTGAAGAGTCCTCGTTATTCTTATTCTATTAATTTATCAGGAATAATTTCTATGATTTTAGTTAGTCTAATCTTTTATCTTACTTAGGATCTAATTTTGTTAACCTATAAATTAATGATCGTGCAGAATATAAATATATGTGTTGACATTTCACACAGCGCCATCTAGCCCCAAACTAAGCAAAATTTGTACTATGGGAAACGTCAGACAACTGATATAATACTTAGATACATATATAGAATACAATATAACACCCAGGAACAGAACAAACATCTATGTTCATCACACAAAAATGTTTGTCCTGGGTAGGAGTCGAACCTACAACTCTTAGTTCAGAAGGCAGGGCTACTACTAACCGAGCTATCGGGCTCACGAAATTAAGTATATGTAAGTTAGTAAGAATTCTATCAGTTATCTGGTTCCTATTATACAAGCTATGCTTAGTTTGGGGCTAGATGACGTTCTAGTCGTTAAGCCAAGTCAAAAGCTTTTGGATGGCCTAAATAAACTGACACCTCACTGACCATAAAAAAAGAAGAAGTCACTTAGTACTATATTTTTTCTCTATTTTTGGGCCTATTACCTACCTACATTTTTCCAACTGCTAGTACATATGAAAGTTCCTCAGACCTCGTAAGAGCTAAGGGTCGAGTCCTTGACCCCAGTTTAATGCGTTGTACAAGGAAGGCGGTAATGAGCTGGACCTTATGAAACGGTAATCGACACGCGCACTTCTCCGTAAAGCTTGGCTTACTGTTGGGCTCAGTATTGTTGGAACACACCTTTTTTTACAAGCTTTTACTCAAAGTCAAAGGCAAAGTGGTTTATTGCAAATAGGTTATTCATAAGACTTTTACAAGTCAAATTAAGTTAAATTATTATAATTACTAAGCAGATAAAATCAGAAAGTGCACGTTGTGAATTATTATTACTAAATAATAGCAGATCCGCAAGAGAATTAAAGTGACCGATGTAGCTCTTAGGATTAGCAGGTTGCAATGGCAATGGGCAGGCCACATTGCTCGTAGAACTGTCATCCGATGGGGAAGAAAGGTTCTCGAGTGGCGACCACGAACCGGAAGACGCAGCGTAGGCCGGCCGGGTGAAAGCCGGCGATGGATGCAGGAGGCGAGCAGCCGCTCTAAGTGGCGCTCCCTGGGGGAGGCCTATGTTCAGCAGTGGACGTCTTCAGGCTGTTAATGATGATGATGATGATATAATAGCAAGAATTATACAATAAATGTTTGAAAAAAAAGAAGTTCTCTCTTCCACTACAGGTGCAAGCAATCCGGCACAATGCAGAATACAGATACAATGGGGCAACCACAACGTCTTATAGCATTATTACTTCAATCATACATTGACAAATGACATAAAAGTAAGAATACTTTAATGTTGCAGAGCCAGAGCAGTTTCGATGACGTCACGTTAAATCGTTCACTCAAATACAACTGTCATGTCATACCGTTAATCATGTTGACACCGACGTGCGACAGTGATAACGCTATATAAAAATGTAGACGTCTCGTTCACACGCAGAAATACTTTTATAAGTTCGTGGTACGAATTCGAGCAATATTATTGTACCCTTGAAATAATAATGCCATGAGACATGATGGTTTTGTATTAGCTTGTGGTAGCCCAGCTGGGGCCGTACTGCGAGCTCTAAGTGCGATTCAAAAGAGAGCCTATTTTGGGTCGCGTGTCAAAATATTCATACAAAAAAAAACATTGCAATCCAATAAACGCTCTGATTTGAATCGCGCTAAGAGCTCACAATATAAATAAAAGAATAAAAATAGATAAAAGGAATAGAGGGAGACAGAAAGACGGTGGGAAGATATATTTATACAGAGATGCGGAACAGAATGGATGAGACAGACATTTATGGAAAGCGTTGGGGGAGGCCTATGCCAAAGAGGCGACCACTACAAATATTGCCAAATCTGATTGAATCGCTGCAAAGAATAAAAAGACAACTACTTACCTAATAAGACTATAATATAATAACTATGCTAGTTTTCATCAAAATTAAGAAATTTAAGAGAAGTTATTTTGGAAGAATTGTAATTAATTAGCATGAAATTAATTATATAAAAATTGTCTATAAATACCTAATTATAGTTAACTAATGTGCGAATCTTAACATTCAATTGGACTTATATATATTATAAATAAATAAAAAAAAAAAAAAAACATTTATTTCGATTAACGATGACTCGTATTTGGTACATATCATCATCATCATCATCATCATCATTAACAGCCTGAAGACGTCCACTGCTGAACATAGGCCTCCCCCAGGGAGCGCCACTTAGAGCGGCTGCTCGCCTCCTGCATCCATCGGCTCCCCGCGGCTTTCACCAGGTCGTCGGTACATATACAAAATAAATAATAATAGTTTAAAAATTACATTAAGACAAATTCATTCAAATAATAATAATAAAATAAAATAAACATCAAAATCAAATAAATAAAACCGAAATAATCAAATACAAAAATTAAATTAAATTAAAATTTAAAAATTTAAAATAATATTATAGTTCTGCTGGCGACATGTTTCTCGCAGCAGTGTTGCATGTACGGACAGTCAACCCTATCCGCTATCATTTTTAGGATTATGTACTTACTAAGTTTGACTTTCTGGAGTAGTGGAAATAAATGGCTATTTTATTTATTTTATTTTATTTATTTTATAAGAGCTCACAGTACGGCTCCAGGCCAGTCAAGTGGCACTGAAACTGTTATGTTTATGATAATAAAAAAATATCACAAACACAGTGCTGAAATACCTGCAAAACTTCTTAACATACACATGAAAATGCGAAAAGATTTTCCATTTGCGCTGTTCGTATTTTTCAGTTCATTGCATTGCAACTTCGCAACCGGATATTTCTCGTAGCTAAGACTCGGTGATATCCGTAGCATCGTAGCACGTTGTAGAGTCCCGTAGCGTGTCGTAGCTTATTGTAGTTCGTAGCGTCTCGTAGCAGCGTAGCTCAAAGCCTACACAGATTCTGCGGAAATTGAATGCAAGCCAGGGGCCTTACCACAAACTAATACAAACCATAATGGTTCATGACAGTAATGTTTCAAGGTTACAATAATATTGTTAGAATTCGTACCATTAACTTATTTAATATAAAGTTTATTTTTTTTTTAAATGAAATCTTTATTTGCTCGAATATAGGTTACATAGGTCACAAATTATTCACGTTTCTCTATATTCAACTTTTCAGTTATGCAAATATTTGGGATTTAGTAGTAGTAGTTGATCTTTAAGAAATTCAAACGCAATACTATACAATAGGCTATAGGCAAGAATTGACCCTAAGAGAAACTATTGTATTTGAGCCTTGGCATCATTGTTTTTATTAGTTTAGTAACGACCCTCAACTCACGCATCTTACTCTCAAATCGAGGTCTATAATCAGTTTTTGAAACAGCCTTTTTGATTGAGGCTGTACTTGTACAATGTACATTATCTTTGTTCAAACATACAGTATCTTTCTCCTCATTTACAGATATCTAATATTAATAATTATATAATTGGTTATCAGTGAATTTGTTAAGTAATATTGTCTTGCAGGCGTGGCATCATTAGTTTGATTAGAATTTAGACTGGCCACCAATTCAAACATTGCTTCTTGTCCGACCGTTGTGACCGAGGTCGTACAAAATTAGATATGAATATTCTATGATATTATGATGAACATTGAGTCAATCAAATACCTTTGGCCTTATGTTTGTCAAATACATGCCTTTCTTCATATAGCTGCAATTGCAAACTGGTTTTAAACGTCAACGTAAATTTCTGCATGAGAACGAGATGTCTATATTTTTAAGTAGCGTTACCATTGTCGCACGTCGGTGTCAACGTGATGTATTTGAATGAACCATTTAACGTGATGTCATCAAAACTGCTCTGGCTCTGCAACATTAATGTATTCTTACTTTTATGTTATTTTTCAATGTATGACTGAAATAATAATGCTATAAGAGGTTGTGGTAGGCCCCCAGGAAAACAAAATGAAGACTTTTTCTTTATAATATCTTGACTTTTTATATAATTTCTACATTTTTCGATTATAAGTGACAGTGTATTTTTTTCCATTACGCAAACTTGACCTAAACTTAGGAATTTTGAATAATAAAATATAATAAATAATAAAGTATATAAGTATTGTACCAGTTATCTGGTTCCCATAGTACAAGCTATGTTTAGTTTGGGGCTAGATGGCGCTGTGTGAAATGCCCACACATATTTATTTATTTAATTATTTTTGTTGTAAATATAACTGAGCACTTTTTATAATACGTGACCTTTCCTCAATTATTTTCGAAGGCAAAATCTCACAATTTTTCTCGAGTCCACTCGATCGCTATTATTTCAGTAATTTTGGTTACCCGTATTATTTCTCATTTACATTTCGAATTTCTACGTCACATCTTACCCTTTTCTAAGATCGTTCTGGGAAAAACGGGGGTTCAGTAAAAAAGTTTATCGGGTATTCCTCTTAATAAAACCCAGAATCGAATCGATCTCCGATGGAAAGGTATGGAATGTTGACGGATAAATGAGTGGACCGGTAGGGAGGAGATAATGGAGTTGGGGCTAACGTTTGAGTAGAAGTAGGGGTTATTTTATATCAGAGTAAAACTGATCATGAATCTTTCCTTATCCTTTATTACATCATCATCATGATCATCAGCCGGAAGACGTTCAAAGACCATACCATAGACCTCCCCCTTAAAACGCCACTTAGGCGCTAATTACATATGGGATTTGACATACTTAACCACCAATCTAAACACCCACACGATATGAAACCACATCGTTATCGTGTCTTGTTCAAATCGTGTCACAGCGTTAGATATACCTTCACTTTACATTAAAGTTATCTTTATTTTGAATATTATACACCATTTTTTTTAATTATCAGAAAAAAAATTCAGCAGTATCTGTTGCTGGTACTCAACACATCCATACAGAAAAAAAAGAAAACACGATGCAAAAAAGTATCCTATAAAAACATCAATAAGTAGTCAATCACTGGGTCAATTCGCACACAAAAATGAATTCTCGCCATTTCATTCAAAAATAAGACATCCTCCATTCATAAACAACTTGAAGCTAACTTCGGGTGGCCCCGATCGACGTGCCCCGACCGAATCGTTGGCCAACACGAACGTCAGGTAGGACGCGCGTCTTCCCGCGCACCGCGCCCCCGCCGGTCTGTGTCGAACCCAAAGAGGATATAATCACTTCGTTTAGGGTCGAACCAAAAGTAAACAAATCAAACGCGCTCGCGCCGACATTAGTGTTAATTGTTTAATTTTAATGTAATGTAACGTAGGCGGAATTGTACCTTACCTACGTACAATTCTTTTTAAGTGGTATACGTGATTATGCCAGTGGGAAAGTGTAGTGTTGAAAGAGTGAAGTGACATTTTAACGTTATTACGCAGTAACTGATCTGGAATCAACAACTGGAACAAGTTAATTTGTAAATTAAAGCAGTGTTGTGTCTATCAATCGTTGTACTTACTGTAAGTTTATACTAACTTGTTTTAAAACTACATTTCATATTTTTTTTTAGAATTGCTTTCCTATCTACCGACATTGTTTTTATCTGAACCAAACATGCGAAAAGGAGAGGTGTATGAATTCGAAAAAGCGAGAAAGAGTAGGTGCCACTGCTCACACCCATTATGTCCATTCATTCAATATAACTATTATTGTAGGTACGTAGTATTTTTGTTGGTAACCATAATTTATGGAAAGATTTCCGGAAACTTCAACTTTTAATAATTTTTACATTATTAGGTATTCTAAAATGTTGACTGCATACATACAATGTCTTGCCTCGTCTGCATTGCCCATTTTTTTATTTTTGGTAATTAAAAAATAGTAGTGTATATTGACATAAGTGGTAATATTTTTGATGTGTTGATGTTTCGGATCGCGTCTTGGTAAATTTGATTTTGACATATGATTAACATATGATTTTTGACAGTTCAAATCGCGCCTATTCCAAATTCATTTCAAGGTTTTGTTTTCGTTTCATAGAGAATAGAGTTTTGCAGATTTCTTATGTAAGACGAGGAATTCGCGGGGTTTCGAAGTAAGGAATCGATACAGAATAATGTAAGTAAAGTATTGTATCAGTCATCTGGTTCCCATAGTACAAGCTATGCTTAGTTTGGGGCTAGATGGCGCTGTGTGAAATGTCCACACATATTTATTTATTTATTTAATGGCCTTGGGACACAAGCCTTCTCTCGCAGGAAGAGTTAAAACAAAATTACCGATTAACAACCGATGGGGAAGAAAGGTTCTCGAGTGGCGACCACGAACTGGAAGATGCAGCGTAGGCCGGCCCCCCACTAGATGGACCGACGACCTGGAGGCGAGCAGCCGCTCTGAGTGGCGCTCCCGGGGGGAGGCCTATGTTCAGCAGTGGACGTCTTCAGGCTGTTAATGATGATGATGATGATGCCTTTACTCTTTAAACTAACTACTATAATAATAAATACTATACTACGTACTAAATGGTACTACACTACCTACCACAAAAAACATTTGAACTGTAAACTAGTCAGGATGGCCTATAGACAGTCCGAATGCTCCAGCCTACTGCCGGTAGGAAGAGCACCTCACATGCTCGCGTTGATTTTCGGAGTAAAGGCATATTACCCTTAAAAAATAACCGGCCAGGAGTTAGGCTCGCGCAGGAAGGGTTCCGTGCCAACATCTACAAAAACGAGCAAAAAAAAAATTTTGTGATATGGGAGCCCAAATATTTATTTCATTCTTTTTTTAGTATTTGTTGTTATAGCGGCAGTAATACATCATTTGTGAAAATTTCAGCTATCTAGTTATCACGGTTCATGAGATACAGGCTGGTGACAGACAGGCAGACGGACAGCGGAGCCTTAGTAATAGGGCTCGCTTTACCCTTTGGGTAGGGAACCCTAAAAATTAAGTAAGTTTTTTTACGCTTGATAGGCTTGCGCTTGACCACTATCCCGCCTGATGGGAAGTGACGATGCGGTCTAGGATGTAACACGCTTGCCTAGAAGAACGAAAGAAACGAAGAAAAGAACTATTTTTATTTTGATGTAAATAAAATAAAAAGAATAAAGGCTTTACTAGGTGATAGGACTTTTCTGCAAAGTTCGTCTAGGTAGGTACCACCGCTTTGCCAGTTATTCTGCCGCCAAGCAGTAGTGACTGATTACACAGTATAGTAATCTGATTACTAGACTGTGTGATGTCTCAAAATGACGTGCGCAGTGCAGTGTCACGCGAAACTTTATTATTTTAAAATTCCGAGTGACACTGCAACTATTATGGGCGGCCGTATTGCTTAACATCAGGTGAACGACCAGCTCGTCATGTCATTCATTCTCATAAAAAAAAGAATAAAGGCTTTTTTCTAACATCTATCATGACATCAATCTGGTGGAGTAAAACCCGACTTTTACAAGTGTCAACGAACTACACTTCTCTAGTGGATATAAAATGTAATCTCTTTTACCCCTTTATATTTACATGCTTAATAACCTAGATGGTATAGGAGGCTGACCTTTATGGCGAAGGTTTAAGGTTGATTATCTCGTGTATTTTCGAGGGTGGTTATAGGTGACCGCTATAAAACAGCTGATAAGTTTCTATTGCATATTTATGATAGGTTTTTTAAGAGTCTGGGACGGCGCGTCTTTTAACAAGGTCTTTGATTCGATCTTTGGTTTGTACCTTTCTTTTATGCCTAAAAATAATAATCAAATGAAATGTTGTTTGTTTGAGTGGCTTTTGGGAGAAAATTTCTGAACTTATTTAGATTGTTTTCATTATCATATTCATACAATTTAGTACAATTTCTAAATTGTATGTGCTTGTGACATTTATGGGTGTTGAATTAGAATTTTTACAGAGAAATACGCTTATAATTCCGGAAGACGCAGCGTACACTAGGTGGAGCGACGATCTGGTGAAAGCCACTTGCGGGGGAGTCGATGGATGCAGGAGGCGAGCAGCTGCTCAAAGTGGCGCTCTTTGGCCCATGGTCAGCAGTCTTCAGACTGTTGATGATGATAACGATGACGATGATAAGGATGATGAATGAAATATGGATGGTGAAGTTGTCTATTCTGCATCGTGCCAGATTGCTTGCACCTGTAGTGGAAGAGAACTTCTCTTTTTGTTTCAAACACTTATTGTAATAGGCTTGCTATTACAATAGTAATAATAATTGACATTGTGCACTTTGTGATTTTATCTGCTTAGTAATTATAATAATTTAATTTAATTTGAGTTGTAAAAGTGCTATAAATAGCCTACTTTGTCTCTTGTCTCTTGAATAATGTATTAAATTAGAGAAATAGTTGAAAGCTTTTGCAGCTGACTGTACTTACCTAATAACAAATTGTTATAGTAATCCATCAAACAGTGAATGTTTGTAAACAATATTACACAGGTTTTTACGAAAATACTCTAAGCATTACGGTCATTTTTCACTAATATTTGTTTTAACTCTCATCACTCATTGGCTTGTATAGTTTGGTTCAAGTTACAAAAGATTAGCGGTTGTCGCAGGCGTGATTTTTTCCTTTTCAATTTTCTCTTTGTTGCTTTGTTTCATCGCTAATCCTTGTGAAAAATTTGAACCTGATAAACACTCAAGTGGCCTAAATTTTGAACAACGCAAAAAAAAAACAAAAACACAATTGTCACGTTTTACTTCGAAGCCGATATATTTATTGTAGTTTTTAGTGTTAATCTGTTATTGTAGGTATTATATTTTCTGGGGTGTTAAGGAAACCACCATGCCGGTTAAGGTGATTCTTAAGATTATTTCAATAGATGGCGGTGACTACCTCAAAATTTGCTTGAAAGAGGATTTTGAATTTGTCGCGGTAGGTGTCCTCGCTAAATGGACGGACGGATGTCGATCCAAATCGCACTCGAGTAGATAGATATACTCAACTTACTTATTGTGGGTTACGTCAATGTAAGATTAAAATTTTTACCCGCCTCAGTTTTATCACTTACTCCAAACGTCGACCATCTACCTATGTAAATATTACTAAACATATACCTACGTTTTCGTAATATATAATCTGTTCCCACCTCTTTGAAGTTATGACATCGATAATATTAAACGTAAAAGTGATTACGTAGACGAACTAGGTCGTGTTTAGACACATTGTTAAAATATAGATCAATGAGACAGTGTAAGTACCTATTTATGTTTTGATTTAAATAATTATAAAGTTAAGTATTAGTGACAATTATTATTTATCCAATAAAATCATAAGCAACGTCTGAAGACGTCCACTGCTGAACATAGGCCTCCCCCAGAGAGCGCCACCTCGAGCGCCTGCTCGCCTCCTGCATCCATCGGCTCCCCGCGGCTTTCACCAGATCGTCGGTCCACCTAGTGGGGGGCCGGCCTACGCTGCGTCTTTAGTGGTTGTCACTCGTGAACCTTTCTTCCCCATCGGTTGTCAGCTCTACGAGCGATGTGGCCTGCCTATTGCTATTTCAACTTGACAAGTAAAAATTATTTATTCTCCGATACTCTTAAAAAAAAGGATTTTCTTCGTACCTACTTATATTTATCTCCGAAATCTCAGAATATTAAATAAAAAATATTACTTACAGCAACAAAATAAAATTCAAAATGATACTAAATACATCATCAAATTGATCTTTTGACCTCAATAAAAATAAACAAGGTCGTTGACACGAGAAAATATTTATTATGCACTCAATAAAATCGTGTTTTTCCTACTTCGTTTGATATATTTCTGCGTAGACATGCAAACTATTTGTTTATATATTTATATGCCCGAGTAGAATATTAATCGAGACGTAGAGAAGTCAACGTGAGGACAGAATGATAGAATATAGCACTCAATAAAAGTTAAAAAGAAAGATTTGTATATGTACAAGCCACAGATTAGTGTGATACAAGCCATCGTAGAGAATTTGAAACCTTAATTTTGATAGCAGTAAATAAATGGCTCCCCCACTAGGTGGACCAACGACCTGGTGAAAACCGTGGGGAGCAGATGGATGCAGGAGGCGAGCAGCCGCTCAAAGTGGGGGAGGCTCTGGGGGAGGCCTATATTCAGCAGTGGACGTCTTCAGGCTGTTGATGATGATGATGATGATGAAGTGAATGTCTAAATCCTGACTCGGCACGATTCTGTCTCATCACATAAATTAAATAGTTAAGTACCTCGGCATGAAGTGCATCATGTATTTGTCGGAATAAAAAGTTATTTGAAGAAACTTTACCATACCTAGTACCGGTAGAGCTCTGTAAATTATATTGGAAACCTACTAAATATAGTTATAAATATTATGATAACAAACAAGTTGTTTTAATTTTTGAATTAATATAATTGCTAGTGTTTCTGACAGTCACAGACCTATGAAACAAATGACGGTCGCTACGCACCTAAAAGCAATTTTTTTTTTTGCTCTGTACTGACAGTACTTTTTCTCATTTTTGGTACTTATGGATAAGTGTGACCGATCGCGACATCATTTTTAAAAATATATCAATATTTCTGGAATGTGTGACCGAACAGGATTGTGGCCGATCGGTGCTAACTCTAATGTATACGAAAGATTTATCTACCGTTTTTATAGTGATACTTATAAGTCTTCTGTGATATTATTTTAACATAGCATTATCATGGGGTCCCATCAGGTACAAACGAAAAATAGCCCGAACTTGAAAAAAATGTAGTAATCGTGTCTAGAGAGTTACTAGTTAATGTCTAATGTATTCAATTGGCCCAATACTTCGCCAACACGCAATAAATGTCGCTTGATAATCTTACATTATGCAGAAATGAACCAATTCGTAAAATAGCCCGCGTTATTCCGTTGTATGGGATGAGGCATCTGTACTGTAGGTATTATATTAAGTATCGGAGGCATTATTAAGGCACACAAGTCAAAATTAATATATAGCTAAATAGGTCAAGGGCAATTATGGAACTGAAGGGTTCATATATCAAAACGTTCAAATAGTTGATAGAGTATCTTTTTAGGCATCAGTTGTTTTCTTGTATTTATCTTTCTAATTATTTTTTTGTATCAATTTGATTTTATTGAGTTATATTAGGAACATTCTTGAAGATATTGTACCTAAATCGTTTTTAATCAAGAAAACGGTGTGCCAATATCATGAATATTTTTTCAATCCTGATTGATTACTGGTACTTATTCAACAATAAATTTCAATTCAAATTATATGTCGCAAAAAACAATCCACTCTGCGTCTGTATTTATTTGTTTTTGCATCTATTATTTCTCCATAAAATTCACATTATCTATCTCAAAATAAAACGCCCTTTGCGTCAGTAAGTATTATTTATATGTCTTTGCATCTACAAAACAGTGAAACTAATGGCTCACGATTATAGCATCGTAGACAAAGGAGACAAGGGAATGAAAAAGAACAAAAGAGGAACGGGGTTGAAGGGGGGATGATTATAGCAGTAAAAATATGACACCATCGTACTCGTACCCCGCACCAATTATAAATAAAATACTCATGTAGGCCCCGCTTGACGTTGGATTTTTGGAGTTACTATACAGGATGTAATTTAATTCATTAGCATAAATTGAACCCATGGTAGTCATCATTTATAGATGATTATTAAAGAGTAAAGAGTGTAAATGATAATATTTTTATTGAAAATTATGAAGATTGCCGCGGCGCCTAACGCAGTTGGCACGGCTGGTTTTGATACATTTAAACGTTTTTATACCTTGTATGTACTAATTAAAAACAGTAATTCATTATTTTAATTAAATTTTGTATTGAAGCATTTGATTAAGTAAGTTATTCCAATTTTTGTAGTTATTATTATTACATATAGAATTCAAAAATTTTGGTCCACACGTGACCGGTATCAGGAGTAGGTATCTAGTTTTAAAGGATGCTAATGAATTCAATTACACCCAGTATAGGTAAGAATTTCTTTTAAAGGTAATAATTAAAATATTGAAGTTAATAATATCAAAAAAATACGACTACGATTTCCAAAAGTTTGTTTTGGATTTCCAAAAATTGGTTAGGCTATCGCAACAACGGATCAAAAAGCCCACCCGGAGTCATTGTTATCTCATCAGATTTGTATCATTAACAGCCTGAAGACGTCCACTGCTGAACATAGGTTGCCACTCGAGAACCTTTCTTCCCCATCGGTTGTCAGTTCCACGAGCGATGTGGCCTGCCCATTGCCTGCACAACTTGCTAATACTAAGAGCTATATCGGTCACTGTAGTTCTCCTGCGGATCTCCTCATTTCAGATCTTATCTCGCAAGGTCCACACCACAGAGCAAAAAATATGGCTTCGGTGCAAAGCGACCGTCATAATTATGTTTCAAAGCTCTGTAGCTCACCCTAAGTCATTGCTATCTCATAAAAGATTTTAGTTTAAGAAGATTTGTATGGTCAAGATATCTACTTCCATTTTCAATCCCTTCACATTTCTTCTCCCAAATTGTTCAGTCGTTACAGTTTATGGTGGCATATTAATGAAACACGGTTAACCGTGAGCGAGTTCAATCGCAATTTACTAAGTGCTGTTCGGATAAACGCCTCCCATTTCACGGGGTTGGCGTTTGATGCCAATTTAGAATTGCGTGAGTGCAGGTGTGCTCAACCTTTTTCTTATTAAGTTTCTTTTATTAAGCTAATATCCCAGATAATATAATACCTACTAATATTAATTATTATTAGGAAGTTATATTATTATTAGGAAGTTGAAATGGCAATGGGCAGGCCACATCGCTCGTAGAATTGACAACCGATGGGGAAAAAAGGTTCTAGAGTGGCGACCATGAACTGGAAGACGCAGCGTAGGCCGACCCCCACTAGGTGGACCGACGACCTGGTGAAAGCCGCGGGGAGCCGATGGATGCAGGAGGCGAGCAGCCGCTCTAAGTGGCGCTCCCTGGGAGAGGCCTATGTTCAGCAGTGGACGTCTTCAGGCTGTTAATGATGATGATGAAGAAATTATCGCTAGGCTGCCAAAGAGGCTTTGTGCATTTCAATTAACCTTTAGGTAAACATAAATAATCTTTAGACATAAATATCACCTGAGCATTTATTTGTTAAAAAATAGATAGATAGATAAATAGAAAATGCTTTATTGCACAAGATTAAATCAAGTACATAGGCGAACTTAATGCTAAGTAGCATTTTCTTCCAGTTAACCTTTGTGTAGTGTGGAACGAGTTGTAGTGCTGGTTGAAAAAGAATAAGAAAAAGAATTACCCAAATAAAATAATCATAAGAAGTAGCAATAGATAATAATATGAGTTTAGATAGATATGTACATACGAATAAAATGTTGCGGACCCCCGCCGCTGGCCATCTTAACAATCTAATGCCTTTTATAACCTTTCTTTTGCAAAACATTTATAGAAATTGCTCGAACTTGGATAGACTTTTTCGATTACTATAGCTAAAAACAAAGCCTACAAATGCGAGGTATTGTGATGGTTAAACAAGTTTCTTTTAGGCTACTTTTATTTTTCAATTTCTACTACATTTCCTATTATGAGTGGCAAAAAAGCATGCGGCTCACCTAATGGTAAGTGGTTACCGTCGCCTATGAACATCTGCAACAGCGAGGGCATTGCTGGTGAGTTGCCTGGCTAATGACGATGATAATGATGATGATACTTTAAATTACAATTTCAGTATTGGTTTTATTTAATTTTGGGAATATTTTCGTATAAGTAACCTAATCAGATATTTTTGTACTGAGGCCTAAGTAAACGGTGTAATGAACCAAACAAGCTATTCTAATAGTAACATGACACCTAATACATAAAGATAGGCTATAAATATAAAATAAGTACTTAAGTAAACAAGGATGGGTCACGTTTCAAAAAGTAGAAATTAACTACGATAAAATAGAAAAATACAGATTAAATTGTAAAAGAATAATTTGAATCACCCGCAAAAAAAGTTCTCGAAAACGCTCAAAAACCGAATATATGTAAACATTTTCACCTATAAAGCCTTCAATATTATTTTAATTCTGTGATTAGTTGTAGGCCAAATACTACAGCGTAAATAGCAAGACTCCAATGCTCATAACCTTCAAGAGAACATATGCAGATAAAACCTTACCCTAACCTACCTTACCTATTTATTTTAAAGCAGATACAATATTTACATTTACACCAACTGCTTACTTAGTGCCTTCCCAAAATGTGTCTAGAAGCCTCAACAAAATCGTAGGTAAAATTATTACGAATATTGTAGTCCACTTTTAGAAAATTAACTACCTAAAATATAAATACCAGACTACACATTATCAGATTTGGGGGCCTCAAAATCTAATTATAATTTCTTACTTATGTTTGTACACTAATTATTCTGTGGGCAAGTCTGCAAAGTTTCAAGACAGCTGTGGTGAGAATTGATATTCAACATTATAGTTATTTATATTATGACTGCCATTAATTATTTAGATTTGATTTACGAGGTGATGACATGTTGGTAGAAGTGGCGGGTTCGATTTCTGTAATGTTCGAGCTTTTAATAAAAGAAAACTGAAACGAAAGTTGTAGTGAAAACATTTAAAGCTCATCTAACGGGTTCCCCGTATTCACCACTGGAGACAATTCTTTTGGGTGACCTGGATGATCCTTTTACAAGCTAGCATCGGCTGAGAGATCTATAGACCAGTCGGCTGCTGGCTCAGGTAGGTACCGTTTTCGGCAGGTACCTAGAGGACACCAGCGTAACACAAACACACACTGACCCCGCCTTTAAACAATTTACCTCCTCCTTTTGATGGATGGGCACCTTATGACCGCTCTTCTACCCGAAGATGATGTAAAGGTAACGACAACAGCAATAGCACGTTCATAAAAAGCTCGCCTAACTAAATTGATACCTATTCACCAACCACGTACTTATTAGCGGTTCTGACAGCTTGACCTGAGAACCGTGGAGAGTGGCAGCACCTTCCACCATAAGACAATATTACCAGCGGCTACGTAGTAATATATTCAGTAACCTGTGCCAACGGGGTGATCACGTAACTTTGACAACAATGCAACAGAGAAATTTCATTTCAAAATGGAAAATGTTTACCTTTGAATATTAGGTATAGGGTATAGACGTCTGTGATTCAAAGATGTTCACAGGATCTAACTATGCACATAAGCTGTGTATTGCAACTGTCAAATCCATGTATTTTTCTGTTTCTAACGGTTACAATCAAGTTACATGATATCGCATCAACAATGCTACAAATAACGCCCGACTGTTATAAAAAGAGCTATACAGTTCATCGGACGGATTTCTCGGAAGTAATAAAAGAAATCGGTAGTATCCAGTCTTTAATGAAAAGGACTTGAAATAAAAGTCTCTTTGTGCTAAAAAAATTACAGATCACGCTGTAGTTCCTTTGTCAGGTATTCATGGCAATAAATAAAAGGTGTTCATTTTCTTTGCGTGACTGAATAAAATTTTGTAAGTTGGAAAATGCTGACTGCTGTTTAAATTTAAAAAGCATGTCAAAAATAATTTTGCATGTGTTGTCGAAAACGTTTTATAGCTTCTTTGTCTTAGAGGCACATGAATTAAAATGTATCAAATCTACACGTTGACTTCTGCAGACCATTAAATATCGGGATTGGCGTTTAATTATTGTTTATTGATTACTATTTCTGGCTTCGTCAAAGACTGATTCTATTAGATCATCTCTTTCTACGCACAGCAAATTGCCAATAAATCACTCTCTATTGAATCGGGATCGTTTACAATTGATTGGCCTTGCACTTAATGTAAGCGGGCTACTTTCAAAAACCTAGTACTACCCGTTTTATGTACCTACATTTTTTTTCTTTTCTTTTCTGCATCTATATTAGTTGTCTACGTACATTTATGGATAACAGGTTATTAGCACATATCGGCACTGAAGTACACTTCACATTGTTATAGTGCCCACGCGATCCGTTTGATGTTTGAGTTCAGTTTATAGTCATACCATTAGACATCAAAATGCTAAGGCATACCTTATATTCTATCATAGACTGTTAATTATTTAACAGCAGGAAAATAATCAAACTAAGTAGCCATAAAAGATCCCAAGTCTGCCCCTAGACTAATAAAACTGTTTAAGACTGATTGGCCAGAATTTCAGCAGCCTTACCACAAACTAATATTTTTAATTGTTCCATATCTGGGTGTTCTATTGTTATATCCGTATCGGAGTTGTCTGCATTGTGCTGGACTGCTTGCACCTGCAGCCGTACCACAAACTAATACAAAACCATTATGGTTCGTGATAGTAATGCTTCGAGGTTACAATAATATTGTTCGAATTCGTACCATGAACTTATTAAGTATTCCGGCGCGAGAACGAGACTTCTACATTTTTATATAGCGTTATCACTGTCGCACGTCGGTGTCAACATGATTAACGGTATGACATGACAGTTGTATTTGAGTGAACGATTTAACGTGACGTCATCAAAACTGATCTGTGTCAACAACATAACAATATTATTACTTTAATGTCATTTTTCAAAGTATGATTGAATTAATAATGCTATATACCTAAGACGTTGTGGTGACCCCCTGGTCTCCACTCAAGAGCACAGACTATCAAAGGGCATAAAAATGTGAAAATATCCATTATTTCTATCGGATTTTATACCATAATGTCCGTAATATACAAACCATTTGAAGTTATGGTGTGTGGACGTATAGATGGATGGCAAAAAACTTTATAACTTAGGGTTAAGGTGCATTATGGCTGGCGACAGTGCAATGATAAGGCACTGCATAACCCTGATGGCTCTGCATTTGATCAATACTCTAATAACTGTGCACTGAATAGTGTTTTTTACCATGAAAGAAAATCATGGCGAAAGCGTGAATTAATGAAGTAAATTAAAGATTCTACCATTTGGGGGATGAAGGCCTGCCACTGACGTCTCCGCATGGGGTGTTTTGTGCTTTTACCCCCGCCAGACTGGAAAAACGAAACCAATTTTATATTGTTCGTTTTTGGTTAAGAGTAAATAATAATAATTTTGTCTATTGCTTTTTTAATCTGTGGCTTTATCCCTACATATAATAAATGTGTAATTCTGATGCGCTACGGAACACACACATAATGATGTCAAATCTAATTTATCCCATAGGTTCTATTGTTCAAAAAATATCGTAACCGCGATGCAGGACTACAAGGTTTTTTGCCCTTCTCCATACATTTTCTAATTTATCGTATCTAACGCCATCTAGGGACAATAATTTGTAGCTGTTTGTTTGCTTGTTTGTTTGTTATTGAACAAATCCCTAGATACTGAACTGATTTTCATGCGGGTTGCACTAATATGCTTAGAAATAACCAGCGCACAACATAGGATATATTACAATACAAATATCATTAAAAAATGTTGGTCAAAATTATTAAATATTATTACGAAACCGGACGGAATTTTATACAACATGGCCGCTTCATGGTGAATTTTTTTTGCTACTGACGGTTAGTTTGTGTCACAGTAATTTTTTTTATGTTGTATTATGGCTCCACACATAGTGTATTTAGCCAGTGTTAAGTATAGTAATTTTTCGTCCCGTTGTTATTGAATATTTCACATGTTTCACGTAAAGTCCATCTGGAGGCACAGATTAAAGAAATAAAACGTGTGTAAGGCCATGAACAAAGAGTAATAGGAGTTAATTTCATTAGTAAATATGCATTAAACAGTGGAATGAAATTTTACAATTTATTAGATTTGATTAATCATTATTAGTTTTTCTATTTAAGCCCTTGCAGGTTGTTTGGGGTTTTTGGAGTAAAATAGATATACCATCAAATAATATGTAAGTAGTATGAATCGATTGTATTCAAGATACAAACATGTTAATTATACTAAGTGCCCGCAGATTAGAGAAATAACCGGCCAAGTGCGAGTTGGGCTCGCGCACGAAGGGTTCCGTATCATTATCTATAAAAGCTAGCAAAAAAACGTTTGATGTATGAGAGAGAGGAAAAATACTAAAATACAGAATAAAATAAGTATTTAAGGGGTTAAATACTTATTTTATTCTGTATTTTTTGTAATAGCGGCAACAAAAATATATTTATCATCTGTGAAGATTTCAGCTGTCTAACTATCACGGTTCATGAGATACAGCCTGATGGTGACAGACGGACAGACGGACAGCGAAGCCTTAGTAATAGGGTTCCGTACCCCGCTGTCTGTCCCTCTGTCACCAGGCTGTATCTCATGAACCGTGATAGTTAGAGCTTTACCCTTGGGAGTATAATCTTGACCCTTGCTACGCCTATTTTTGGCATTACATGACGTTTATGTTTGGCCCACAGGTCTGAGGGCTAATGCATACTATTACCACCATAGGCTAATGCAGTGGGCCAATGATATACTCTTACGTTACGTATAAATTATATACTCTTTGAATGATACAGAAGTATAATAATACTCTTTGGAATGATACGAAGTAGATTTTTTTCTCTAATCTGTGTACGAAACATGTTATGTAAAATGCCCTGGGGGTCTAGCAAAGATCACAATCACTAACGCTAACGCCTCACGCTTACTCCAAAAATGTATCGAAATGACATTCGCTACGGAAAAGTTAGCGATTTCCGAAACGTCATTTCAGTACATTTTGGAGTTAGCGTTTGGCGTTAGCGTTAGCGGTTGGTATCTTTGCTAGACCCCTAGACTTTGCCCTATTGTAAAAATGTTTTGAAAGCCTAGATTTTAATATAATATAGGTTTTAATTAATCATGAGTTCGATGATACTTATCGAAATATCATCGAAAATTTTTCTATAGTTAAGTAGCCATGAGTGGAGATTTCATCAAAATTGGTCCAGGAATATCAAGGATAATAATTAGCGTACCTACGCTGTTTTGGAAAATATTGTAATTAATTATTTCATCCATGATTAAGACATGTCATTTTTACTTCGTGGAAGTGATTATACGAGCAGAAAACTCAGTGTGGCTGATAGAAAATCAGTTTTTAAAAATAAAGCCATTACCCAAACGGAAACCTGAAAAGTAATGTAGTCCACGCGTGGCAATGTCGCGGGCAGTAGCTAGTTTAGAAAATAAAGATACCATGTTGTCAGCGCCATCTACTTATCTATGATTTCAGAACTTTGCTATTGGAACACTTCACATTGCAATTTATGTTCTGGTATCTATTGTGGAAGACGCAGCGTAGGCCGGGCCCCACTAGGCGAACCGACGACCTGGTGAAAGCCGCGGGGAGCCGATGGATGCAGGAGGCGAGCAGCCGCTCTAAGTAGCGCTCCCTGGGGAAGGCCTATGTTCAGCTGTGGACGTCTTCAGGCTGTTAATGATATTGTCTATTCAATATCTTAATCCGCAACGTATTAGTGCGTTTAGACCTTCAGCCACATAAAGCATGATTTGATGTTGTTTTTACGGACTTTCACTTTATTAGAAGTTGCCTCTCAAAGAAACAAGCAAAATGCTTTTTGTTGTGAGTAAAGTGTGTCTACTGTAATTGTAATAAACTGTATTTTACTTAAAGAATAAAGGAGAAAACAAAAAAAAAAATGCTAAGTTCGTCAAGTGCTTTCGAAAGGTTAATTTTTGCATTATATTTTTTGGCTACTCACTAAGGTTTCTGTTACTATAGGAAGGTAATTCCCACCCGGTGATACATCTAATGGTCTTGTACATATTATAGTTATTCCAAAATTTATTCCTGAACGCTGACCTGTAGTGTAAACGTACTTCTACACAAAAATGTGACCCCAAAATTAGGAATACTTATCTTCAACAATGAACTGCTACAGACGTAGTTTCAAATAAATAAATAGGGTCGTGTAATGACAAACAATAACAGATACACAGAAGAAGTATGCAATTAACGTCAAATGAAAGATTAATTATGCAGGATTAATAATATACTCATAAAAAAATTATTCACACATCCGATTTTTTTATATTTGGCTTTAAACTAAAATATTTATTGCTTGCAATACTGGAGCTAACAATTAATGTTTTATGTTATCTGTACCAACAGGTTTCTTGTGCTTTTATCACAATTTTTTTTTTCTGTAACCTATTTTATCCACTGATTAGTCAAAAAAACGAGTTTTATCATTTCGTGCCATACTTTTACAAATCAAAATCGGAGGTTTTGAAAAATCCAAAATTATTGTGGATTATATTTATGTGTCACCCTGAATCTTATGCCACTATTATCATTTTGATTATATTTAACACCCACTTATAACCCTCTCCTTTGGCAAAAGACTATCTGACTAAAAGATAGTTCTTTTAAAGTATATCCCAACATTGCAATGTAAAACGGTCCTTTTCTCAAATTCTTCAATAATCCTTAATAGTGATCGTAAATGATTTTCAATCTAGCCAAGACCGCTGGCTATTCGCGAACCTCTGCCATCAAAGGCTAAAGTTTAGGGGAGGGAAACTATTGATGGAAAAAGGCTTGTCGATGAATAAACTGAGCAAAAAAAGTGAGCGAAGTGTCAACTTCAACTCGAGAAATTTGTGGATGTACGTACTCCCGTACAGGGGGGCAACCACAACATCATATAGCATTATTACTTCAATATTACTTCAATCATACATCGACAAATGACATCAAAGTAAGAATACTTTAATGTTGCAGAGCCAGAGCCGTTTTGATGCCGTCACGTTGTAAGAACCCCCCCTTTTCTAACCCCCCGATTCCCCTTATATTCATAATTATTATAGTTGTGTCTTTAATTTACCGAACCTAAAGATCAAAGTTTAAATAAACTATAAAATGAATTAAATAACGCTAGGAAATCTAATACCGTTGAAAAGAACCTAAGCTTAACCTAAGTTTGTTGATAAAAAGAACCTAGAAATAATCTAAGTTTAACCTAAGTTTGTTGTATGTTCTAGATTTGTTATGGCCAAGTGATCGTCTCCTAAAAGTGGTAGAACCCGTACGTTGTGATAATGTAGTAATCCAAATCCTTTTAAAGTAATGAGACAATTCCTAACTAACATCAATACGCAATTAATGTAGTAAATTGGAATACCCATTATCCTACTATTCACTGCAATCTAAACCTTTGATGAGCGCTAATCCTATATCTGCTGGAAAGATCGAAAACGTAGATTGCTCCAAAACAACTCACATTAACCTAATTTGGAAAACCTGAAGTACTTTCTATAATTGACCTTCATAACCATGCTTCAAGTGTATATATCAGAATCTCTTAACGAATACTACCTAAAAAAATATGAAATTCCCGTTTGTTACACTTTCACTATTCGACCCAAAAATTCCCACTAGTTACAAAAATGTTATCATTTCTACCGGAAATGCTTACAACTCGTTCTACCATTTCCTTACGCCTATTTTAACCATATTAGCGAAGTCATGATAAACCTCTTCTGCTTATCATGACGCCGTCTACTGAGCCCCAATTCCTAACTATAAATTAATGCAAAATCTAAATCTGGTTTATTTAAAGTGGCCATCTACGATGATAGTCTAGAATTCGTTACCCTAACTTTCCTACGTTGTATTCCATATTATAGATTAATAAATAAAAACATAAGTAAAACTCAAATTATTTATTGAAAAAGTTATTTCAAACGATTATGAATTTAGAATTTACTTTATCGGAATAGTTTAAATTATAATTTAAATTATAAAAAAAATTTATAGAATTAAAGTACCCAGAGGAAATAATTAAAAATCAAATACATTCACGATATTTTTAATCATCGCGTAGAATAAAGCTTTCATCTCCTTCGAGAATATCGCTAAACTTCCACCGGCTAAGGAAATGTGCAGTGAATAACACTAGCTTCCTTTCTACATTAAAATCCCCTACCATCATCAGACCTTCCGCCTAGAGTGATGTCCACGATGATCTTGTGCTACAATAAGCATCTACACTCATCATCATCTAAGCTCCTGCCGACTAGGAAATATGCAAAGAATAGCATTGGATTTCCCTTCTGTACATTAAAACCATCTGCCATCATCAGATCATCCGCTCAGCGTGATGTCCACAACGATATTGTCCTACAATAAGCATTTTCACTCAACATCAACCTACCAGGAAAGCGCTTCGCTCAGCAGCAAACATTTTCCGTCCGTGTATATCTTCAAATACTAAAGAACTACACCTACTAAACAATGAATTAGAAGATTTCACCTTTCAATTTCCACAGACTAAATATAGCGAAGTACTTCCCTTTGAACCTGATGGTCTTAAGTAATATTAATTCATTATTCCTGTTTTAAATAGAACTGCTCCGTTCCTTCTTGCTGATTGATTTTCTTCACTCCATGGATTTCTTTTCATCTTTTAGTAATACAATAAACCTGGAAAAAACTATATTTTGCCATCCTTTCTTTTTCATTTCCTAATCACCACTCACATCTCCCAATCCGAAAATATTATCTTAAAAGTGTTTGACACATCCTAGAGTGCCAGCTCGCGATTAAGTATGAACCTTTTTATTAAGGAGTTTTTATTCTTTCTACTATTACCTCATTTTACGTTTAGATAACTACTTTTACACCTATCTCTATGTCCTATACCAGTTAATGCAGTATCAAACGAATTTTTGCTTTATTTTTGGATTATTATTTACTCGTAAAATTATTTGATTTAAATATATTTATAATTGAGAAAACTTTCTAATATTTGTGACGTCACGAGACACCCTGGATCGTTACAACGTTAAATCGTTCACTCAAATACAACTGTCGAGTCATACCTTTACATCATGTTGACACTGACGTGCGACAGTGATAACGCCATATAAAAATGTAGACGTCTCGCTTACACGCAGGAATACTTTATAAGTTCATGGTACGAATTCGAACAATATCGAACAATCCACAGAGAAATAAGCAGTGCACCGATGGCTGTCACCGTCTGTCACTGTCACATATTAAGATCACAGACTAAGTAGGGGATACTGTTTTATTAGGTACTTGATTATTATTATATTTTGTGTTTAGTTTACTATATCTTTATTGTGTTGTGTTTGTTGTATGTATTTATGCCTACTCTGGAATTCATGATGTCATGACTAAGGGTTCCGCCTGAAAATCAGTTGATTAAGGTCACGTGCTTACCTTATTCATTATGCTGAGTCGAGACCTGGGTCATGACATCACGTTACATTTTTATTTTCTGTTTCTGTAGTGTAATTATTATTTTTAGTGTATGTTTCCTATAATGTAATGTTGTGTGATGTCCTGAATAAATGTTATTTTCTTTCTTTCTTTTCTTTCTTTCTTTCAATATTATTGTAACCTTGAAATAATAATGACATGAAACATGATGGTTTTGTATTAGCTTGTGATAGCCCAGTAGTTCAAATATAATTATATACAACTAATCTTGCCAAAACTTAGTACACAGGTTATATTTCATAATTTTTATCATCGGTGATTTAGAATCGTAAAAGTTGCTGCTGCACCCTTATCGGGCGATTTTGGTAATATTCTGCAAAAATGTTCGATAGTCTAATTAATATGAACAAAATCAGTCGGGAGTTTGTCAATTTAAAACTATAATTTCTGAGTTCAGGACGTACTAAAAAGATAGATATCGATATCGCACTTTCGCAACTCGTTTTCAAACACTAAATGCGACCAGCAAATGACAGTCTTTGTCGGCGTGATAGCTCCTCACTGGAGCGATGAGTTGTCTTTGTTGCGCAGAGTTGTCGAGCAAATAATAATAATAATAATAATAATAATAAATATGTGTGGACATTTCACACAGCGCCATCTCACAAATAGCTCTTATGTAAAGCTTATATTAGTTTTACAAGTTTATTAAACTACGCAAGCACGCAGCACTAAAAAGAGGGTTAGAAGAGTTGTTTAACTGATCGTCGATTTAAACTCGGTGAGCTGTACCTATAGGTAACAAATTCAATAACGCCGTATATGAACTCGTAACTTGCTACTTGAATTAAGTACCTACTAAGCCATCCCGTATATTTTAGCAGCGCTGTGGACGAATAGCCCTATTCTACTAATGAAGAAATTTATAGGAGGCTTACTTAAAGGTACCTTTTAGCGTTTTAGCTTTGAAGAACGAACTAAAAATGAAATGTAGATGGTAGATAAGCACCACAACTCAGTTTACAAAATAATGTATTAAACACAGAATTAGCCCTTGTAGACGACGCGAAGCTCTGCACCTGAAAAAGAAAGAAAACATAGAATTAAATATAAGCTAAATAGTTATTACGTAATTACTAAATGTACTTACCTTAAATAAACAATGCAGGCAGCGGCGAAGACACGTATATGTATGTGGTATGACTGTGTGCGTGTGTGACGCACACAGAGAAAGCTACCGTCGGTTCTCCAGTCGCCAAGCAAACGCCGATCGGTGCGCTGCTACATACCTACCCGCAAATAGTACGTGTCTTCAAAGCACCTTCAGAGTCCAAAAATCCCACTGTTTTCTTCATATCCTCAAGAACCTGCACCTGTAGTTTACACTGTGGTCCTTCTCGCTCGGATCTGAGGAACAACGTCGAAGATTTACATTGGGATTATCGTGAAATGTTCAACACACCGCCGCGCACAATGGTTAAAACGCGCGGTGATCTCTCGCGAGAAAAGTTGAAGATTCAATGTGATAATGAAGTGCACTCCGTTAAGACATGTCCAGCAGTGGTAGATAAACGTGAAGATAACGTCGAGCTCATCAGAAATAATACCAAACCGTCTCAAATTGCGGGTAGTTTGAAAATTGAGCCCGCCGGTTGCAAAGCAGTTTCTTCTAAAAAGAGCTCGAGTCCTTCGATCGCGGCACGTCGAAGACAATTGGAATTGGCAGCAGCTGAAGCCAAAGCCAATATTGAAAAAGAATTAATAAATAAGCGCTTGGCGGCCGACCTTGCCGCACTGGATGACGAGTGTTCCCAAAGATCCCGTTGCTCTGCACAGCAATCCCTGGCTGGAACATCCCAGAAAGTGGAACAATGGCTGGAGAAAAGCCTCCACGAACCGCATGAGTCATGCACTAACGAGGGGCACGCGCGGCCGGCGGTTATGCGCGCGGCTTCGCACAACTTCCAGCACATAGCGCAAGCAATACAGAATCTAGCTACGGCTACACAAAGTGCTAACACTAAATATTTATCAAGGTTAGCGACACCGAAAGACTTACCCGTATTTTCCGGAGACCCGTTTGAGTGGCTGCAATTTAAAAAAGTTTACGAAGAATCTACCAAGCTCTGCGATTACAGTGATAGTGAAAATATCACGAGATTAAATCAGTGTCTTCGTGGTGATGCGAAAGAAGCAGTTTCATCACTACTCACCAGTGACAATTCGCCGACTTTAATTCTAGAATCACTAGAACTAAGTTTTGGCCGGCCGGAGCTAATCATAAATAAGATTACGTCACAATTTAAGAGACTGCAACCGTTGCCACAGAGCTATCACAACGAGTTGGTGAACTTTTCCGTCAAAGTAAAAAATTATGTATCAGTGGCCAAGTCTATCAACCAAAGTGACTATTTAAGAAGCCCGGATTTACTAAATATTGTCATATCTAAGTGCCCCAGTGTACTTATAAATAAGTGGGCAGACTACCTATATGAGAACCAAGACGACTGCAAAGCTAAACTTCAATTGTTTTCCGAGTTCCTGCACAGAGAAGCCACCAAGGTCGCTGCAGCAGGAATTAGCCATATATATGCACAATCGGAAAATAAGTTTCCTAAGAAAAACGATGATCGTAGAAGTTACCCCGTGCACTGCGTACTAAACAATGAAAGTGATATAAATACAAAGTGCAAGTTTTGTAAAACAGCTGTTCACACACTCTCTAACTGTGTTAAATTCAAACGCGCATTACAAAGAGACAAGTGGCGCTACGTTAAAATTCATAAACTGTGCCATAAGTGTTTGTTACCGGGGCACGGAAAAGATAGCTGCCCGGGCGCGCCATGCGACCTTGAGGGTTGCGGCCTCGCTCACCACCGCCTGCTCCATTGGCCTGTCAAAAGAGTGCCGCAGCCGCAGTTACCAGCGCCAGGCCCGTCGACCAGTGATACAGCTACAAGTTCAAACACTGAAATTCAATCAAAGTCAACTACCGAGACTGTAACTAATACTACTGTGGCTTCCGGTACAAGTGTTATGTTGAAAATAGTGCGCGTTAATGTGTACGGACCGAGTGGTGTTATCGCTACGCACGCTTTACTCGATGACGGTGCAACGGTATCCCTAATATCAGCTGATCTCGCGAACTGTATCAACCTTCAAGGTCAGCCTGAGACGTTACGTATTAAGGGTGCCTGGAACTCTGATATTGTGTGCCGAAGTGAAATAGTGAACTTTAAACTCTCAAATAGTGATGGGAAAACCTACGAAGTGCGTGCGCGAAAAATAAATGAACTGGACTTGCCTACTCAAAACTTATCGAAATTGAAACTCGAAACTTATGAACATTTACGTGATTTAAAAAACATTTTACCGTGTATTAATGTGAACATTAAACCAAAAATATTGATTGGGCAGGATAACTTCCACCTGCTCATGACCCTTAAGACTCTTTATCGTGGCATTAATGAACCGTGTGCAACCCTAACTCCACTAGGATGGTGCCTGCACGGAATCGTACCCGCACCTAGCGCTCGCAGGCGCCCGCTAACCGCTGAGCATGCGCTGACCACGACCTCGTGCGAGCGCGCCTTCCCGGCCGCCGCTATCTGCGCTGAGCCCCCTGCGCACTCCTGCGCCGCCGCCGCCTCCGCGGCGGAGCGGGTGACGGGCATAAGGCCCACACCCGCACCCTCATGTACGCGACAGGAGACGCACACACGCGCAGACGTGGAAACTGATTCAATGCACCAGCTGTTGACGAGTGAATCACGTGACGCGGATGCACGACTGCATGAACTTGTTCGGCGATCATTTGCGCTTGAAGCGATCGGCGTTAACTCTAAGCCACGCGTGAATAAAGACGAGATTCGCGCGGTTGACATTGTTGATAAATCTGCAAAATTAATGAATGGATTATTGACGGATGACCTACAGTGGAAAACTAACTTACCTATGCCAGACTCGTATCCAAATACCTACGGAAGACTCCTTGCCGTCGAACGAAAAATTATATTATACGAAAATTATGCAACACGAAACAAGAAAAGAAAAAATATTTTATTGGAAAATAATTACATCCGATTAATTATTGATGAACTGTCACGGCCACAGGAGTGGAGATATGTATCTACAAGAATAAAAATACTGGATAAAGCAACTAAATTAAATACTTACAAGTTAAGTAACGACTGCAACTGGCTCCGGGGACCCCGCTTCCTGAGCACCCCGCGCGAAGAGTGGCCTAGATATGGACCTGGAAAAGTGACAAATATTAATGAGGACGACATGTACCAAAGAAAGACATGGAGACACGCACAAAGACTGACCTGGATGCGTGAAGTTCTGCCAACCCTTCTGCCACGCCAGAAATGGTACCACGAAGGCAACCAGCTGAAAAAGGGAGACCTAGTTTTTATTGTGGATCCCGCTTTACCCAGAAATACCTGGCCAAAGGGAAGAATAGTAGACGTACACCCTGGTGCCGATGGTCGCATACGAATAGTAGACGTCAAGACTAAGACAGGAATACTTACCAGACCTGTGACCCGTGCAGCTCAGCTCCCCACAGCTGATGTAGATTGTCCATGACGGACAATGGGTGGGAGAATGTAGACGACGCGAAGCTCTGCACCTGAAAAAGAAAGAAAACATAGAATTAAATATAAGCTAAATAGTTATTACGTAATTACTAAATGTACTTACCTTAAATAAACAATGCAGGCAGCGGCGAAGACACGTATATGTATGTGGTATGACTGTGTGCGTGTGTGACGCACACAGAGAAAGCTACCGTCGGTTCTCCAGTCGCCAAGCAAACGCCGATCGGTGCGCTGCTACATACCTACCCGCAAATAGTACGTGTCTTCAAAGCACCTTCAGAGTCCAAAAATCCCACTGTTTTCTTCATATCCTCAAGAACCTGCACCTGTAGTTTACAGCCCTATTACACAAAGTCTTTGGTATTGAATTATAAAGGTTCCATCATACCTACTGAAATGGTGCGCCGTGATGCGCGGGATGTTTCGTATTTCACGGACAGAATCACTATTATCCTTACGGATTCTGATTTTACGGCAGACGCGTAAAAAAATTACCGTGCGTAAGAAAAATAACATAGCAGTCTGTCACCAGCTTTTTCAGTAATTGTCGAATGATGTGAGAAAATGCCTCTTATTTATTATTATGGTTGAACCTTGATTTCTCTATCAATCTTTACCACCGGGCTACAACAAATCCTAGATGTACAACTAAGTATAAAACAAAATGAACCAAACCCATGTAGCATCAAAGACCGTCCAACCAATAAAACTATCTGTTACTGTCACACTCATTACCGGCTACATGAGCCATAAACCTATCCGGGTCAATTGAGTTCGCGTACGACGTTAAATTTTACGGTGGCGGTGTGCCACTGAGCGACGAGCGGTCAATCTGTTGACATTTGTCGACACTTAGCGCCACCTGGTGGATGTTAATGTTAACAGTGCTCTTGGAACTTGACAACTTGATAGAATAGGTTATAAAACTTTTGTTGATAGGTCTTTGAAGAAACTCCGACAATGGCGGTTGCGAATTTTGAATTTATTTTTCAAAACTTGTGTATTTTGAATTTTAATGTGTAATAAGGGTAGATTATTATCCGTTAAGTGTTCGTGAACGTGCACGAGTGTTGTCAAATAGTTTCAAGATTATAGAAACATGCATTTTCGTTTTTGCTTCAACGGCCTTTTTAGAGCCTTCAGTAAAATATCCACCATTTTACTGTTGGCGTTTTGACTGACAAAATATGACTTTGACTTGACATAACCGTATAAACTTTACTCACTTGACATTAGCAGAATTATTGCAAAAAAGCAATAGAAAGCCATTAAAGAAGAAGAAGAAGAATAAGAAGAAGAAGAAGAAAAACTTTTGTTAGAAGCACTTATAGTGTGTGTAATTAAGAACTTAGATTAAGACTTAAAAATAACAAATAAAGACATCGTAAAATCTGTATTTCATCATTTTATGTTTCAGATTACTTTGGATCATATGGAAAAAAATGAAATGCGGTAAAGCACTTTATCAAAAGGACAATTTAGCGAAATGACGTACGTAGGTACTCCTGGTTCTGACGCAAAATGGTTCTATACTTAGATACTCAACTAATTTTTGTGCTATTACACTGTTGGATATTGACGTATCAGCTTTTGGTCCACGATGTAAAACGATGTGATATGATCAATCTGCAAACGAACATTGACACATTTGTGAACGACCATGTTTTGTCTGAGAACGTCATTTCAAAGCTAATATATATTTGACGTATGGGTTAGAAACCAAACATGACACCACGATTATGTAATTTTTAAAATCAACAATGTCTCTAACATAAAATATCAAAATCAAAACACTTTTCTAAAGATTGCTGTTCTGCGTTAATCATATTCAAATAAACAAATCTTCCCCACTCACAATAACCATAAATTTAAACACAGCATCCAAAAGTTTACATTGTGCAATGTTTACAAAATAATTATTATGAACAGATTTCGAATGAAGCATTACACCATTTATAAATACC
Organism: Ennomos erosarius; assembly: GCA_963580505.1. Classification (NCBI taxonomy): domain Eukaryota; kingdom Metazoa; phylum Arthropoda; class Insecta; order Lepidoptera; family Geometridae; genus Ennomos; species Ennomos erosarius. The sequence continues at coordinate 2,010,009 of OY757000.1, forward strand.
GGGTCTATAAATCTCCGAGTACATTCGCGTCGTGAACGCGTTTAAAATAAAACATGTAGCTCCGTTGATATGATAACCTCTAGACATGAATTTACGTATAAAGATTCACGCCTCTAGACTTCTAAAGTGGCGCATGTAAGTGACGGCTCCGAAAGAGGTAGGTAGAGTAGGTAGGTTTATTCTTTTTTAATTAATACTTTCCATGTCAGTATTAATTTAGCTTCTTAATCGCTACGCATGATAAACTATTCTGAGTAACTGACAGATTTAGCATTAAGTATACTTACTAAAATAAAAAAATTACACTACAAATTCACTCGTGTAAAGAGATTTAGACTTACCATAGTAATAAAACATTATTTGACGGGCCCGATAGCTCAGTTGGTAGTAGCCATGCCTTCTGAACTGAGGGCTGTGGGTTCGATTCCTACCCAGGACAAACATTTGTGTGATGAACATAGATGTTTGTTCTGCGTCTGGGTGTTATATTGTATTCTATGTATGTATTACAAATAAAAAGTATATAAGTATTGTATCAGTTATCTGGTTCCCATAGTACAAGCTATGCTTAGTTTGGGGCTAGATGGCGCTGTGTGAAATGTTCACACATATTATATATATTCACACTTATTTGGGACTAATTTCCTGCAAACAATAATAATTATTAGGAGAATAATTTCCATTGTTTAGAGTAGGTATTACTACAGATATTATAATGTATTACTAAAATAATAATATTGATTTTTGTATTAAAATAGAATACAAAATGATACAAGAATAGAATGCCCATTGCCAAGTCCAATTTCGCGAAGCTGCTTAGGCTTTTGGTGTGAAAACACGTTCATATGCATGCTTTTTTCGTGTAAAGTATTTATTTTGTAATTAATATGTAATTCACAGAATAGAACAATAGTTACTACTCGAATGTATCATGATGTGGGTAGGACTAGGTGGTAGGACTTTTCTGCAAAGTTCGTCTAGGTAGGTACCACCGCTCTGCCAGTTATTCTGCCGCCATTTGAAGGGCATTGTAGCTAGTGAAATGACTGGGCAAATGAGACTATGACCTGATCACACAGTCTAGTAATCTGATTACTATACTGTGTGAAGTCTCAGGATGACATGCGCAGTGCAGTGTCACGCGAAACTTTATTATTTTAAAGTTCTGAGTGACACTGCAACTGTTATGGGCAGCCGTGTTGCTTAACATCAGGTGAACGACTAGCTCGTCACGTCATTCATTCATATAAAAAAAAAAAAAAAACTATGGTTTAAATTCAAAGGATATTATGAATTATTTAAAAAATCGATAATAATATTTTTGTATGTTCTACATCTACAGCTCTATCTACCAGTATACCTCAATGGTTGTAAACTTACACCTCGACGTTTATTTGGGGTATAAGTGATTCATTAGTTCAGTTATTTCTGTGTAAAGAAATGTAAGAACATCTGGAATAATTACAGGTAATGCGTAAATTAGCGCAGTGTGATTTTGTAGCGTTCACAGTGATGTTCGACTAACTTATAACTGACTGACTATTTATAACTGATAGGTAAATAAAGCAACGTTCACTGCGATCACTACTTGGATGGGTGATCACTACAAAAAGTGGTATTACTGACTAGCGTTACCGTTCTTTGGAGGGCACGTTGAGCCTTTGGCCCAGAATAATTATGTTCATAATACAATAGCGCTGTCTACCATTGATGGTACTAATTATAAAAAAAATGGGTCACGTTTAGCCTTTGGCCCGATGTTGTCGTTTTTTTATCAATGATAGGCTAAAATTATATGAGGAGATCTGCAGGAGAACTAAAGTGACCGATGTAGCTCTTAGGATTAGCAAGTTGAAATGGCAATGGGCAGGTCACATCGCTCGTAGAACTGACAACCGATGGGGAAGAAAGGTTCTCGAGTGGCGACCACGAACTGGAAGACGCAGCGTAGGCCGGCCCCCCACAAGGTGGACCGACGACCTGGTGAAAGCCGCGGGGAGCCGATGGATGCAGGAGGCGAGCAGCCGCTCTAAGTGGCGTTCCCTGGGGGAGGCCTATGTTCAACAGTGGACGTCTTCAGGCTGTTGATGATGATGATGATGATGAGGCTAAAATTTGACCACGGTCTCACCTGATATAAAGTGATGACGCGGTCGACGATGGAGCCTGCTTACCTAGAAAATAAAGACGTAACACCTAAAAGACGTAACACAATAGCACTGCGTACCATTGATTGTACTAATTATACAAAGTTGGGTCACTTTGTACCAGCAATGGTACAAGCCAATGGTCCTGCTACTTACACTACGAACTGTGACCGTGCTGGAGAAAAACCGAACCACAGTAATGCTTGCACGCGCTTTGCAGTGGAATTAGAATTCGAGAATTGTTCACCTGTGAATAGAAGAACTCTTTCAGCAAAGTCCTACAAAGTTAAATTATAGCTAGCACAGAAATAAGTTGCAGAAGCCAATAAGTCATCTCGTTAGTTGCATAAAGTTTCTCAACGTAGAGTATTAGAATTGGAAAAGAGTTTATATACAGTTACTAGTGAGCGTGGACTTCGCGATAGTTGCACGTATGCAGTGTCACATGATCTGATGTTTTGTGGTGGGGCCACTATATTCGCGACCTGTAAAGGTTTTTTTTTTTTCATTTGTTTACTTCGATGATGTTTGTAAAACGTAATATTTTTTTTTTATAAATGGTGGTTAGCAGTTACTTTCGACTATAGACACCTACAACACCAGGGGCGTTGCCGATGCGTTGCCTACTTTTGAGGACTCTATTTACCCGTCGTTTAATTATTCATATCTAGACTAATAATATTTTTGAAGAAGAAACCAGGGCCGTTATTCTGTATCGATTCCTTACTTTGAAACCACGCGAATTCCTTGTCTTACATAAGAAATCTGCAAAACATATATGAAACGAAAATAAAACCGCAATTCCAAATATTAATATAAAATAATTTGGGATTGGCGCGATTTGAACTGTCAAAAATCGCATGTTTTACTGAGATGCGTTCCGAAACATCAACCACATCAAAAGCTACCACCACTTATGTCAATATATTTTATTCAAAATAAAAATAGCTTTATATAAAGTAAAGGTACTCCTAACGCTGTAACACGATTTGAACAAGACACGGTAACGACGTGGTTTCATATCGTGTGGAATCTGCGTTTCCATAGAGAATAACCGCCCAGGCGAAAGTATTCTTGTAATAAAATTAATAAGAGCATTACATTCTTTAATTAATTTCATTATTGCAGAATTTTAAATCAACTAGGATATTCTTGGTCTGTGGCTTGACGTATCTATACGTTTATGTACGTTTATGTAATTTTAGCAGTATTCCCCGCTCGTTTCGTAGCCCTATCTGAATCTAAACATGAAACTAGCTGGAATCAAGTTCGAAGCACATAAGTTTGATAGAAATTCCCTAGTTCCGTTCACCTTCACCAGCTCTAAATATTTTTGTTCACGGCTTACCACAGAGCACGAAAAAAATACTTCGTGCGAGGCGCTTTTTAAATGCTCTGTGACCATTTATTGCAAAAAAGATTTATTGTTTTATCTGTAGTGTAATAGGTATCACAAGCATGTTCTGATGGCTAAAAGGACAGATGGATACGGGTTTAAACCCCGGCCATGGTAAAAAATCCTTTAAGTACTTACATCAACGTGCAAACCGCGGGCAGCCGATGGATGCAGGAGGCGAGCAGCCGCTCAAAGTGGCGCTCTCTGGGGGAGGCCTATGTTCAGCAGTGGACGTCTACGGGTTGTTGATGATGATGACGATGATGAGCTACATCAAAATTACTTGTTTAAAAAAGGCATCAAAAACTACAAGGGGTCTAGCAAAGATCACAATCACTAATGCTAACGCCTCACGCTAACTCCAAAAATATATCGAAATGACATTCGCTACGGAAAAATTAGCGATTTCCGAAACGTCATTTCAGTACATTTTGGAGTTAGCGTTTGGCGTTAGCGTTAGCGGTTGGTATCTTTGCTAGACCCCCAGGTGCTACATAATTGCGTCTCTTGTTATCACCTGCAAAGCATTTATTCATCGTTCTATTTGTTTACACTTTACACACTCGAGAATTAGGTTAGCGATCAAAGCAGTCTATAGATCATCGAGATATGACGTCAGAGGTCTCTAGCAGTGGCCACTACTCTTTCTAATTGAGCTGTAAATCATGATAATATAGTATTTATTGGGAAATCAATGTAGGAAATACCTCTGCTAAACTATACTGCTGTACTATCTATCTACTAGTTGTTGGGTATGGGATAGATAGCATGGCATGGCATGAAACAAAAACGCGAGAGAGACAATCAGATCTCTCTGGTTGTAGGGTTCCATACACAAAGTGTAAAGCGAACCCTAAGCAGTGTTGCCAACCCTACTGTTTTAACAGTAGATTTGCTGTTTTTTCATTAGTAACCCTGTTTTCTGTTTTAGGCACAAATTCTACTGTTTTTCTATAATTTCAGAGCCATCAGATACAAATTGCAATAAACATTCAAAATTGCGCATACAAAGTTGCTACTACTTAATTACTATACATTATTATAGGGGAAAGTCCTGTAAATCATTGTTTTCATTTCTCTGTTTTCGTCAAGTTGAAGCAAGATCAATTATTTTGTTTATTACGTATTTTCGAAAGTGGTCATTTTAAAACAATGAATAAGTAGTGATTTATTATATGAACAAACTCCCCCTAAAAAGAAAAAAGTGATTGATTATGAATAAAAGCCCAAAAATCATAACGTCCAAAACAAATAGCAAAAGAAAGTAAAGTCAAAATGGATTGCATAATCTATCTTTGAATATCATGGCTCACTTTCGGAAGAAGATAAAAATATAATTAATATCTTTGAGCACTTCTTAAATTTTCTTTGGAATAAAAATAATGTATGTATTTTCAACACCGTTTCTATGACTTTTAACATGTTTTATTAAAACAGCAGATTTATTGTTTTGAAATAACAATTTTACTGTTTTTTACTGTTTTTTTTAAGCTGTCGTACTGTTTTTTAGGCTGTCAGGGTTGGCAACACTGACCCTAAGAGAAGGCCTATGTTCAAGAGTGGACGCAAATAGACTTAATTATGATATATATTGTGTTGCGCAGTGGGTCGCCCGAAGAATCCAACTCGGCTGGGCAGCGTTCGGGAAGCTTTGACCTATCTTTTCGTCCAAAATACCACAAAGCCTGAAAACAAAGTCAATCAATGTGGAACTGAGACGTGGTCTCTAACTGTTGGCCTCATTACTAAGCTCAGAGTCGCGCAACGAGCTATGGAGAGAGCAATGCTCGGTGTTTCCCTGCGAGATAAGATCCGAGATGAGGAGATCCGCAGGAGAACTAAAGTGACCGATGTAGCTCTTAGGATTAGCAAGTTGAAATGGCAATGGGCAGGCCACATCGCTCGTAGAACTGACAACCAATGGGGAAGAAAGGTTCTCGAGTGGCGTCCGCGAACTGGAAGACGCAGCGTAGGCCGGCCCCCCACTAGGTGGACTGACGACCTGGTGAAAGCCGCGGGAGCCGATGGATGCAGGAGGCGAGCAGCCGCTCTAAGTGGCGCTCCCTGGGGGAGGCCTATGTTCAGCAGTGGACGTCTTCAGGCTGTTAGTGTGTTGCGCAGTCTTTCTCTAATGCTCTATATTAAGAGAGGATGTCAACATTTTTAGAATATCCAAACCAGGGTCATTATTCCGTATCGATTCCTTCGAAACCACGCGAATTCCTTGTCTTAGATAAGAAATCTACAAAAGACTATTCTCTATGAAATGAAAAAGAAACCGCGTGAAATAAATTTGGAATTGGCGGGATTTGAACTGCCAAAAATCATATGTTCTACTGAGACGCGTTCCGAAACATCAACACGTCTAAAGATATGACCACTTATGTCAATATATTTTATTCAAAATAGTAATAATTTTAATGTAAAGTGAAGGTATTTCTAATGCTGTGACACGATTTGAATAAGAGACGATAACGACGTGGTTTCGAATCGTGTGGAATTTGTGTTTCCATAGAGAATAACCGCCTTGTTTTTGTCTAAGATTTTGCAAAACATTTCACTATATATGCCGACCCAGTAACATGTTTTATGTTGGTGCTTGCGTCAAAAATATCTTGTAAATATCTCTATTATCGTTATCATCAAATTTTAAGAATGAGGGGTCGTTGAACGTTATCGTTATTAGCCACTAGCTTTTACCGTCGGCGCCCGATTTCGGCTTTTTAGCTTTAACAAAAAATAAATTTTCATAATAATAATTAGTGTTGGAATTGTGTTACTGAATCGCCAATAAGGGGTTATTAATGACGTTTCTGACCATTACCGTTTCTACCAGGTTTTCTTGTAGGTTCATTTGATAGTAAATATATGATTGCAAGACAAAGTCTTATGAAAAATTAAATACTACTAAACTAGACTTGATTGAATATTTTTCGTGTAAAATTGTAAATGATATTTAAAAATATTGTAACTATTTGTTTATAATAAAACCAAATTCACTCATGTTTGTTAAAACAATCTCATTATTTTTAACCTCCGACGCTGACAGAGCCATGTTATAAGTTGAACACATCTATCTGCCTTAGTACCGCAAGTCCCAAAAGGATGACTTATTTTTTTAAAAGGTTGACTTGAAGATTTTGGTATTTCGATATTTCTTTTTGTGTTGGGAGTTTTGTTATGCCAAAACTTTACTGAAAGACATGCAGAAAGACAGACAGGCATTTTTTTTATGTGAATAGATTACGTGACCAGCCAGTCGTTCACCTGATGTTAAGCGACATGGCCGCCCATAACGTTGCAGTGTCACTCGGAACTTAAAAAAGAAAGTTTTCGTGACACTGCACTGCGCACGTCATCCTGAGACATCACACAGTCTAGTAATCAGATTACTAGACTGTGAGATCAGGTCATAAGGTCGCATTTGCCCAGTAATTTCACTAGCTACAATGCCCTTCGAACCGGAACACAGTAGTGCTTGGACACTACTGCTTGGCGGCAGAATAACTGGCAAAGCATTGTGTTATAATAACGAATTTCTATTCCCAATTGAAAAGCTCTTTATAAAGCCGGGTTACAACGATCGGTCCAACGCGAGCGACGCTCGCAGAATAATAATCCAAAACTTGGACAATAAAAAACAAAAGTTTTCTAACACGATCCTGTGACGAAAGAAATTCAGAAATAATATTGGCTTTAGTTGGCCGCTTTGGTGTCGGCTTTTATTACTTTAATCTGTCGCAAAGTTGGACCCACTTGGATTGATCAGTGGTTGATAGAAAGTATTTGGTCAGGCCCATGTAGTGGCTCGGTGACCCAAACTTTGTTGCCTCTTATCCCTGCATACTACTCAAAGACTACTCAAAGATTATAAAGCCCGTTGATAGCTCGTGAACATAATTTCTTCTACAAACACTACTCACTTGCGCGGGCAGGGTGCAAAGCTAGAAAACGAGACAAACTCATACGAAATCACAGATTAGAGGAAAAAAAACTTTACTCTGTTTACGAAATTACAAAGAACAGAGCAGGATGGAACAAAAGACTATTGGGATAGACTTGATAGTACGGATTTATATCGATCAAAGCAAAACTGTTGCCGCGTTTCTTTTAACTGTGAGACCTTCTCTACGTTGCTTTAGGTTTGAGACGTATTTAGAGTTGCGGGAATTTATCAAAATGTGAAGTTTCAGAACGAAGTGTTATTAAATGAAGTTAGGAGGCAGTTGGAGGTCGAGTTGATTGTGTGAAAGCATTGTGAAAGTTAGTTTAATCGCGGGTTTGTGGGCGGAGATGAGAAATCAACTATTATGATTTGTCTGGGTAGCTCTAAGTAGGTACTATAATTATGCAAATCTTTGAAGGTTTGTATCAAGTTAGTAGTACCACGTTAGCGTTTTTTTTTGTCGCTATTCCAAATTACGGTTCCACTGCAGCTGCCCTAGCATTGACGGTAGACAAATTTGTCTTTTCCCATTTTAAGTCACTTTCCACAAACTAAGTAGAGGATACAAGTATGTCACTTTCTATGCTTACTTGTCAAGTGGAGCGAAATAGGGGAAAGAACTTTGCCTGCCGTCCGTGCTGACCCAGCAAGGATGGGCCTTTTCTTACATAAAGAATAGGCCACAGTACATCACGTTGGCCAAGTGCCGGCTGGTGGGTGCTTTTTATTCAATTTGATGTACGTCCCGAACATTGGTTTCCTATACTACTTTTAGATGTTTCTGTGATATTGCTTATATTTTTGCAATCAACATACCTATGTACCTATATGGGACTTTACCCAAAAATTAATAATTCTGATGGAAGGCTATCATACAATTACGTACTTAAAGTTAGAATGCCTCTAGCTTTTTCTACCATTGCAGATAACAAAGGCTAGTATGTATATTTTTCGTATTGTACCAACATTATTAAACCAGAGCGAAAGTAAGTATGTGCCTAGGTATCTTGCAAGAACTTCTTAATGTTTGATAGACCTTGAAAATGACACAAAACTGATCACTATTGTTTGACAAGGTATTAATAAAATTATTAACGTTTTTACAATACCTAAATGTTACAAACGAACTGTTTAAACTATGGCAAAATGTACCAAGGGTAAAAACCACCAGGCAAACAGTTGCAGCTGTTACGCCAGAACAAAAACAATCGCTGTGGAAGTGTGGACGTACCTACTGATATGCGTTGCAGTAGGTACCTACGCCGTAGAAGTGCGAACTTAACAACTGACAAAATTACTGCAGATGTTAAACTTTTTCAGCATTTTATAGTCTGTAAAAGAGTTACTACCTAACCTAATTGCAAAGAGTTTGCGTGCGTCACCAAGGCCGTCTCTACTTTGAGAGCCTCGAACGCCCGGTGCGTCTGCACCCTCCCATTTCATTCCTTTCAGATCTTTTCCTGTTTACCGAAGCTTAAACGGCGTATACTTTACTTAGGGTAAGCTCAACAGCTCGATTAACCTTCGGAAACGGGACTGACCTTCAGAGGGCATTCTGATAACTACTATAAGGGCTTTGCAAATGGGGCCCTATGACATAAAATCTTGGAGGCTTTTGGGACTTTCTTTAATTTCGATTTCGGTCTGCACGAATGAACTTTTGTTTGTGCTTGTTTCTGTTGCTGAAAATAGACTCTTAGTATCAAGGTAAATATTAAGTCTGTTTGTTGTTTGGTGCTTTAATGACTAGTTGATTTGCCCCAGCTTCGCACGGGATAACTCTGTTGAAGGTTGAAGGGAAGGGAGAAGAGTGATGGAAGGAAACCGCTTGCCTCCCTTCGTCCAATCCATTCATCTTTTCCCCGGATTCTTTTTTTTAGAGATAGTGGCATTATCTTCGTTGCCATATAAATTAGCAATATTTTGTCGTAGCTTGTGGACCACGTCTAGTTTCAGAAATAAGCGCGTTCAAACCTTCGTCGTTCGTACAGATACTTAGACGGCCAAAAAAGAATAGTAGGTATAATAGTCGATGTATCTTGCAACTCGAAGAAGTGTGGTACTTACATTATATATATACTATTCAACTGAATAATTATTACCGGGAGCATAAAACATTTAAAGCTGCGCTCTCGTTTTGTATAATTACTAAACTCGTTAAGTTATAATTTCTTAATGCGAAGGAAATTAAACTGCGAAATTATGCATTTATAGCGTACTTGGTACTGTTTTTGATGCAGAAATGCTATTATTGATTTATAGTGAGGTCACTAACTTCTTGTGCACGACTCGACTAGTCGCATACACGAGATCACTTGTCACGGTAGCTTAATACAGCATGTGTCGGCTAAAGGGACGGATATATGCGGATGGATCCGTTCTTGATTCAAATTTTTCCTTTACATCGGTAAAATTCTTTTTGTTTCACAGTCTAATCGTTCTTGGGGTATTGAACTATAGAATAGTCGTTCTCCCTAGTTCCAAGTTCAACCTGATACATTCTATGGAACTACTGTGACCATAAGTTTAACTATATTTTAACGGATTTCAATGCGGAGGAAAAAATGAAATGAGGAAAAAGAGGAAGTTACCTGATGCAGCAGGTAAAAACCCCAAAGAACCAGCAGTGAGACGCTAACGGTTAATAAAAAAAATGATATAAGACACATTACACTTCACTTTTAGTATGTAGGGCCGTATATCTTAGTAGTCTGTGGTACGTTCATCCGTTTGGAAGCTACGATGCCACAGACTATGCAGCACACAGATACACACGTTTAACTTATAACACCTCCGCTTGGTCGGGGGTTAAAGTATATCTCCACATTCTAGTTAAAGCTTACAGTTCAAAGGTCTGTACCCTGTGCTATAATATTATGTGGTTCAGGTCCAAATCGAATTTATTTCGCGACGTGGTGGGAATACGCGTACGTATGGATGTTTGTTATTTGTTCCTCTCTATATTTCTCAAGTTATCGCTGGAGATGTAACGGTTTAGAAATAGAATGTAATAATAGATAAAATATAAAATGAAATATGTTAGCTAGGTCCCCTGGGAACGTGTGGGCTTCTGGGACACTGGCTTTCTCTATGGTGGCACAGAAAGATCTTGAATGAAAATTTTTGCCATTGAATAAGGTACTGAGGCGAGTATGTAGTTCAATAATTTTATTATTGAACTAAGAAGACTAAAAAGGGTCAGTTAATTGAACTGTTAACTGACCTATTGTGAATATATGAATACCAGTAAGTAGTTGTAATGTGATGTAGGTAGTGTAATGTAGTGTGTTACTATCACGAATAAATGTATTTTCTTCCTTTCTTTCTTTCTTTCTAGTTCAATCAAAATATTTACAATAACAAAAAATAATTTAAATATTTTAATTGTACTACTAGAAAAACACAGAAGTTCAATCAATTGATTTGTTAATTGAACTACTGAGAATACATAGACGAACTACATGTCATGTACAGTATCGCAGACAGTTCGGCTTTTGTATTGTAATTTTGTTGCATGATCAAATGAGCATATGGCTGCAGACGACATGCACTACGCGCATATTACTGGTAAGACTTTACTGCAAAGTTCGTCTAGGTAGTAGGTACCACCGTTTTGCCAGTAATTCTGCCCCCAAGTAGTTGTGTGCAAGCATTACTGTGTTCTGGTTTGAAGGGCATTGTAGCTAGTGAAATTACTGGGCAAATGAGACTATGACCTGATTACACAGTGTGGTAATCTGATTACTAGGCTGTGTGATGTCTCAGGATGACGTGCGCAGTGCAGTGTCACGCGAAACTTTATTATTTTAAAGTGCCGAGTGATACTGTAATTACTATGGGCAGCCGTGTCACTTAACATCAAGTAAATGACTACTTTTTCATGTCCATCATTCTCATAAAAAAACGTAGCCATAGCATACATTGATATATTTTGTGTTATGAAACTTTGTTAACCGACTTTATAAAAGTAAGAGTTCTCAAGTCTACATTTTTGTTTGGTGCTGCTCGCAACTTATCCATTTTCTCAAGAATTCGAATTGCAAAGTTTATGCCTTATTTATAAATATTGTACCAGCTACTTACCATTGAAATGTTTTTTTTAAGACCTACGTCCTGAGAATTCTTCCAAAGAAAACTTTTTCTCTTTTTGTACTGTATTGACTTTCTAATAAACGTACGTAAACCTTGGATTATTGGGACTGAAAAAGAAGGTCATAGATTTTCGGGGTTTGTTCAACCTTTGTTTATGAACACTATTAAACATTAATAAAATAAAAATAAAAATAAATCACATAAAACTCCCCACTGCGTCTCTCCATCATCCCACTCTATTTACTCTTTCTCTACACTCTTCCTATCCCTCCCTTAGTCCTTACTTAGTCTTTTTCCCTTTTCATCATCATCATCAACAGCCTGAAGACGTCCACTGCTGAACATAGGCCTCCCCCAGGGAGCGCCACTTAGAGCGGCTGCTCGCCTCCTGCATCCATCGGCTCCCCGCGGCTTTCTACCAGATCGTCGGTCCACCTTTGAGGTTGCGTCTTCCGGTTTGTGGTCGCCACTCGAGAACCATTCTTCCCCATCAGTTGTCAGTTCTGCGAGCGATGTGGCCTGCCCATTGCTATTTCAATTTACTAATTTTAATCAATCAATCAATCAATCAATCAATAATTTATTTGCGAGAACACAAGCACAATTCACAAGGAAGGTCTTAAAATAACATATGTAGACATATTGCGTTCAACTTGCATGCAAGTGTGCAAATATTAAAAAGTATTTTTGTTACAGTACAAATTCCTTAACACTATAAAATGTGTGTTGTAATAACCAGTCATACAAAGGTTTCTTGAATAAATTGCCTGTTAACATTTTTAAATCATTAGGTATACAGTTATATATTGATATGCACATATTGTAGACATTTTTCTTATATATATCTTTACGACAAGGAGGTTGATGCAGTAGGTTAACAAATTTGGCTCTTTTCTGTCGTTTAATAATTTCACTGCTTTTGTGGAAAAAAAGTGAATTAGCTTTAACGAAAATACAAATTTCTTTGATGAAAAATTAAAAACTATATCGGTCACTTTAGTACAGTTTATTATTTAGTTTCTGTAGGTATTACTATCCATCTACCCTAATTCCTACAGGCTACTTGATTACACTCTCCCGAGGAGCATTACGCAGCTCAGAATGGTTAGCGCTAAGCGGGAATGATCCACCAAGCTTTGGACTTTATTTTAATCTAGATAGGGTGTCCAACAAAACAACTCTTTGTAGATATTTAATTAAAAAAAAAAAAAAATTAATTATTTACTTATAACTTTTCTCCTACAAAGACAGTTACACCCAAATTTAAATAAGATATTGATCATGTCTAACCACTCAGGCGCGGTGCGGCGGGCGTAGGTAGGTCCCAAAGCGCTCCTCAAATAGCGCGGTATGGTTTTGCATATTTACGGTTTATACGAATAAACTAAGCAATGTTTTAAAATTTCAAAACTAGTTTTGATAAGTAGCATTACTTGGCTATCTAAACAAATGCATTTTTACGTGTGTTGCAGTATAAAAAACACACACAACAACACTACACATAATAATTGACGCTCCGCCGTACCTAAAGGAAATTACTCCGTCGCCGGTCGCCGCCGATGCAATTTAGACTGAGGTGTTTTTTTCTCTCCTGAACTATAGAGACTTTTACTTTATTCGATAGTGATGTTCAACTAGTTTCAATTTTAGTCGATTTATAACGAGTGACACCTCTAAAAATTGATTGCCATCCCTAGTAGCGCAATCAGCTGTAAGCCACAACTGTGGTGGGGAGCGGTCCACGTTGCGCGATGCCGGCCGCACATGTGGTTGAAGCGCCTGAGCGGATAAATACTTTCTAAATAAAAATTATATAATCGATTCCTATTAAAAGCTATCTATTGAAACAAAAAACAAATGAATAACGTCGACTTTTTCACAGCCTAAAATTTATTTTTTGCTGTTGAGGCATCCTCAGGGTAGATGGCATCGTTCGTTAAGTTCACAGACCTAGAGTATCTTGGGTCTACGGTTGTAAGACAGTCCAGTCTCTTTTAAAATAAAGAAAAGTAGAGTGAAAGCAACAAATTATATAGAAAATAACAATTTGACTAGTGGTGAAAAGCGATTTTATTATCAACCCATCTGATTGAAATAAATGGGCTCTCGCGCCCCAGCAGTGCCTTTTATCTTTGCCGCTCACTTCTGAGGAGAAAACGGATGCGACCACGAAGAGTGGCTAGGTACCTATGCTTATTAGGTACCTACCTACTCTTCGTGGTTGTATCCGTTTTCTCCTCTTGACTTTGTGGCATGTAAGTAGGTATCGTTCATAAGTATTAGTAGATAAAACCAATTTAAAAAAATACAGAATATGATAATCTTGAATTCTTGATAAATCTATGTCTCAGCAGTATCACTAAAACAATGGACACCCCTAATCCTACACAACTAATCCTCGCCGATTTCCCAAACATTTAAAAGGAATAGGTACTTAGTGGTATTATTGTGTTTAATGTTACTTACAATTTAGGCATTTTTGATTCAGAATAATCTTACCTATTCATAGTAGACGTGAACATTATTTTAGAGAGAAATTACACATGAACAGTACCACTAGTACGAGTTTTCCAATACGTTTATACGCGCGAATCCATTTAAAACTTGTACTGCCATTTTTAGTTCATCAACATGTCCGCTAGGGGCACTGCAGAGAAATGTATGGATGAAAGGAGAAAACGTAAACGAGTCAAGTTTTAGTAAACTATCGAAACTCGTACCACTCGTACTCGTACTCGTCCTTAACCCTAAAAAGAACTCCTATCATAAAGATCCAGGAACTGCGAGGACTATGGTCCCACACTCACACTATGTTGTGACATATAACCTATATAAACTTTTTTCTGTTTTTTAAGCTGTTGCGGGAATCAAACCCGGGATCTAGGTTATTAGATGAACTGTTGAACACAGAAGTTGTGAACATTTCAGTGGCTGGATGACTGTAGTTAGTTTGGTAGGCTATATTGTAATGATGCTAGCGAAAAAATCCGAAGTCTATGGGTATTGTTACGATGAAGATGTCATAACGAAAAAATACTAAGTCTATGGATATTTCTGGTTTTTTTTTTGTGTTTTACCAGTGATTTTGTAGACTGGAAACATCAGTCTTGTCCCCTATTTAATTTTCAAAAGCCGGCCCGACTGCTCCTAGTTATTCATCGTCATACCCGTGGAGCTGGTTGTTTGCATGCTCGTACAAATTAAACTGGAGTCAACCATTACTCAGTGTCTCGGAAGGATGGCTGGTGGATATGGGAATAGGAACAAATTGGAATCAGGCCTATACATATTCCTATCGATGGTGTACGTATAGACTTAGCTACAATACAAAAAAGTCCCTTGAAAAAGAAGAGATCAAAAGAAAGAAATGCAAACAAGCATCTAAGTATTGTAAGTATCAGTTATTATCTGGTTACCATAGTAGGTACATTTATTTATTTATTTTATTTAAAAAGAAAAAGTTAAAGAAACTCCCTCCGCACCCTTACCCCTACGCCCCCCATATTTGGTTGAAATTCCATCAACCCGCACTAACCGTTCTGCTATGTACTTCCTAGATAAAAAAAATGAAAAAATTATAGAATATAATAAATAGTCTTGATTTATAATCACAGAGCTATGAAACAAATGACACTTCGGCGTTTTTTTTTCTCTGTGTTTATAATAATTGTTCAGGCGTTATTATTCTTTTTAATATGCGGTCAGTCACAAACTGAGATACCAACGAGCGGCAAAAATATGCCGGAACTGAGGGTAGTTTCTACCTTTGGATAATTGGAGCATACGCAATACAAGAGCTTCAATACACCTCGGGCGGTACGCGATATTAGACGCGTTTAAATCATCGGCGGTTTCCTTGTGATGGATTCGAATTTGTGAACTGTTTTTGGACCCTAGGGTCGCTGTGGTTGTGTGGACATTTCAAGGACTAGTGCCTGCACCCGGGAACCTTTGTCTGTGGACATTCTGGATGGATGCGGAGCCCGTGCGCAATATACTCTGCGGTTTCAAGGTACGTGGTTGGCCTATATTGGGGAGAATAGTAAACCTGAACAAAAAAACCTAACCAGAGAAATTCTAGGACTAGGCAGCTCACTGAGCTTTCGAAGGCATTAGTGATCAGTAGTAGTTCGCGCAAACAATAATGATTAAGGTTACATAAATGCATCAAGAGTATTAACGTCTGGATTTGTGGACTGGGAGACAACGACTATTTTAATTACGCAAGACATTTCACACAGCGTCATCTAGCCCCAAACTAAGCATAGCTTGTACTATGGGAACCAGATAACTGATACAATACTTATATACTTTTTTGTTTGTAAATACACACATAGAATACAATATAACACCCAGACGCAGAACAAACATCTATGTTCATCACACAAATGTTTGTCCTGGGTAGGAATCGAACCCACAGCCAGTTCAGAAGGCAGGGCTACTACCAACTGAGCTATCGGGCCCGTCATGATGACTCTTGGAATTAATTTAATGTCATTCACGGATGGCGGTAGTTGTTGGTCATAGTTGATTGGGCGACAATTTGTAGACCTTGGTTATACATTTCTCCATCGCTAAAAGAAAACAATGTTTAAACTATAGCATTTAAACAATTTCTTAAAACCTAAAGCTCAACGGAAATGGTAATGATAAACTAATTTTTTTTAGATGGGTAAATTATATACCATCTCATTATAGGCCCATCAGCCTTGTTTCTCACCTGTACAACGCTTTCATTAATGTTATAGAAAACCGAATATCTGGAAAGTTAGATCTACATCAACCTACAGAACAGGCTGGATTTCGCCGTGGCCTTTCTACTACTGACCACTTACACACGTTAAACCAGATAATAGAGAAACACTACGAATTTAACTTGCCCCTTTACCTCGGTTGCATTGACTACGCCAAGGCATTTGACAGTCTACACCACACTTCAATATTCGATTCGTTACGTAACCAGGAAATAAATATCACCTACATTCAGCTTTTACAAAACATTTACCAGAATAGCACTGCATCTATAAAACTAGACACAACAGGACCATCCTTCCCCATACAGAAAGGGGTAAAACAGGGAGACCCGTTATCTCCCAAGCTCTTCACAGCAACATTAGAAGAAGTATTCAAAACTCTGGCACCTAGTTGGGAGGACAAGGGCATTGTTGTGGGTGAGAAGAGGATCACAAACCTCCGATTTGCTGACGACATAGTCCTTTTCTACTCCTCAGCCACAGAACTTAGCTTAATGATCAACGAGTTACACAGCGCTAGCCTAGAGGTGGGCCTGAAGATGAATATGTCAAAGACCAAGCTTATGACGAATAACGTGCGACGTAGGTTAGAAGTTGAAGGGGTTGAGATTGAATATGTCCATGACTACTTATATCTGGGCCAATTAGTCTCTTTACAGGCGAGACAGGAACTAGAAATTGCCAGACGAACCGCAAACGCCTGGAAGAGCTATTGGTCCATGAAAGACCTAATGAAGGGTAACCTTCCGCTAACCGTTAAAAAGAAACTCATGGACATATGCATTCTCCCCATCCTCACCTACGGCGCTCAATCTTGGTCTTTGACAGAGCATCAAAAGCACACACTCGGGGTATGCCAGCGAGCAATGGAGCGCAGCATTCTGGGGGTCAGATTAACCGACCGCATCAGAAACAGTACACTGCGTTCCAAAACACAAATCGCCGACGTTGGTCAAAAAGCTGCCAGCTTGAAGTGGAACTGGGCTGGTCACGTCTGCCGCATGGCGGATGACCGGTGGGCTAAACTCACTACTGAGTGGAGCCCACAGAATGTTAGACGATGTCGCGGCAGGCCCAGAAAGAGATGGCGGGATGAACTGAACTTTTATTGTAAAGAATGGCAAGAAATAGCAATACACCGTGATGCGTGGAAAGAGGGTAGGGAGGCCTTTGCCCAGCAGTGGGACAAGACAGGCTAAATAATAATAATTATTATTATTATTATTTTAAATAAAACGTAATTATATCAGTACTTTCAGATTTACGTAAATACGTTAATATCGGGTAAACGACTATATCTCGGCATGTCATTCATTTACATAACAAAAATAACTATATAACATAAAAATAAATTTATAGTGTATTAAATTTAGATAGTTTTAGTTTTAGATAATAACCTAGTCAAGCTAAACGTCAGCATTAAATTATGACGTTGTCTCTCAAACTAATCATGTGTTATTCAAGCCGTGACTAGATATACGATACGTCTACTAACATTTTTAAACCGTTTTAGATGTTTTAAAAAACTTTTTAATGTTGACAGTAATTTTTGGTGGTTGGCTAGGTAGTAGTGATGGGTTAATTAGCATTCGCATTCATTTTTAGCATGTTAAAACTTAATTAGCATTTCACAAATTAAATGTAGTTGTGAAATTCTGTGAAATATGAAATTTTATTTCAATTAATTTAGTTCATTTTGAATTTAATTTTTTATATAAAGTTTCATTTCATGTTTCGTTTCATTTTTCATTTTTTTTTTTTTTATTGTTAATGGGTTTACGTTTGGCAACATCTCACCTGATGGTAAGTGCAGATGAAGCCTAAGGTGGGACACGCTTACCCAGAAGATACCTATTCACTCTTGAATACGCCCAGATTATATGTGGAAGGAAACACCGTTATAGGAAGCAAGTTCCATTCCTTAGAAGTGCGGATTATTTATTTTCTTTTTCATTTCATTTCTCATACAATTTTTCATTTCATTTTTCATTTCAATTTCATTTCATTTTAGCAAGTAGCATAGCAATAGCAATTAGCATGCTAAGACTCGTGAATTAGCATGTTTATGAAATTTACGCAAAATCGCATTAATTGCCATCGTACCTAGTGTGTCCTATAATTCCAAACTCGAGTAAGGATTACGTCTCAAAATGACAATACGATTTTTAGGGCACTGAGGTATCTATTTCCCATAATTACCACTTTAAAATAACTAAGCAATAACCCCTGTCTAATGCCTTAGAACAAACAATCATATAAATCAGACCTCCTATGGGAAGAGATAGCCTATACCTATTGGGAGAAGCCACTGATTCCTGAAATACAGTTTAAAAACTAGTTCGGGAATCTATGGACTCATTAAAATAATGTAAAAATATTTATGTCAATAAACTAATTTGTAATTTTTTGTAATTTTTATCCTCTTATCGTTAGCCTTAGACGTCCACTGCTGAACATTAGGTTTCGCCCAAGAGCATTACCTGACCAGCTACTTACCTCTTGCATCCATCGGCTTCCCGTGGCTCTGACGAAGTCATCGGGTCTACCTAGTGGCCAGTCTACCCACTGGAGCTGCATCTTCCGTTTCACCGCGAAAACTTTTCTTCCCCATCGAATGTAAAATCAATGAGCGATGTGGCCTGCCCATTGCCTTTTCATCTTACTAATTCTATAAGAGCTATTAATATGGGTAACTTTAGTTCTCCGGTGGATCTCCTTATATCGTATCACGCAAGACAACTATGAACATAGCTCAGAGTTGTACCAGTAGGCTACTTAGCCTTCTGATAATCTGACACTAGACGTGCCACTGATGCTTCTCTTACCCTGTAATAATACCTACTCTTTTATTTGTCAGCCTCTGTGGCGTGGGGACTGAGCAGATTGCCTAAAACTAAAAATCCGGGGGCGGCGGGTTCGATTCCCGCGACAGGAC
This sequence comes from Ennomos erosarius, assembly GCA_963580505.1. Taxonomy (NCBI): domain Eukaryota; kingdom Metazoa; phylum Arthropoda; class Insecta; order Lepidoptera; family Geometridae; genus Ennomos; species Ennomos erosarius. Next base: position 2,029,279 of record OY757000.1, read on the forward strand.
TAGTACACAGAAAAAAAATACAAATACACATGTTCTGTGTCTGAGTGTTGTGGGAGCCTGATCCTCGTAGTTCCTGGGTCCCTAGATACAGGCAATCCTAGTTAGGGTCCAGTATCTATGTGATCATTGGGCGTTATTTATTTATTTGTGTCATTTACTTTGACCCCTTTGATTTAAGTTGAAATGGCAATGGGCAGGCCACATCGCTCGTAGAACTGACAACCGATGGGGAAGAAAGGTTCTCGAGTGGCGACCACGAACTGGAAGACGCAGCGTAGGCCGGCCCCCACTAGGTGGACCGACGACCTGGTGAAAGCCGCGGGGAGCCGATGGATGCAGAAGGCGAGCAGCCGCTCTAAGTGGCGCTCCCGGGGGGAGGCCTATGTTCAGCAGTGGACGTCTTCAGGCTGTTAATGATGATGATGATGATGACTTTGACCCCTCTTTTAAAATGCTGCCTGTTCGGATATGGGCAAAGACCGCTGGTGGAAGCTCATTCCCCATTTCACAGGCAAGCAGTAACCACCTCTGCAAACGTTACGGGCATTGAAATTATTATATAAATCTTGTAGTTGTATAAATCTATGGTTACGCGAGACATTTTTTCCATACATAGATCATCATTATTTGGATAAAGTTTTCCTTATATTTTTGCTTCGCTGGTAATGCAATTCCGATTTTATTTCCATCTCTTTTCGTATCGATAACCAAGGAACAGCAACGTGGGCGTTTACCTTATCAATGTATCAATGTATTTTATGTAAATACAAGTTTTGCGTCGGGGGCGACGTTAGAGTATTATAAGAAGACATCAAACGGTTAAGGTCGTTAACCTCACCCAAGCATGATACCGTATCGAGTTAACTTCTATAGTTGTAGAATACGATTGGTAACTAATTTAGTCTGTGCTGCGTGCATTTTAGTATTTCTGAATGTAAATCTTGCTAGATTTTAGTCACTCTGTATTTTAGGCTTTCTACTTTTTTGACTTTCTGCATTTTAGTATTTCTGATTTTTATTCAATCTGCCTTCGTAGTCATTTTGCTTTTCAGACAATCTGATCATAAAGGATATTTGTTATTATTTCTCCAATCTTTTTTTATGAGAATGAATGACGTGACGAGTTAGTAGTTCACCTGATATTAAGCAACACGGCCGCCAATAACAGTTGAACAGTTGCAGTGTCGCTCGGAACTTTAAAATAATAAATTTCCGCGTGACACTGCACTGCGCACGTCATCCTGAGACATCACACAGTCTAGTAATCAAATTACTAGACTGTGTGATTGGGTCATAGTCTCATTTGCCCAGTAACTTCACTAGCTACAATGCTCTTCAAACCGGAACACAGTAGTGCTTGCACACACCTCAGAATAACTGGCAAAGCGGTGGTATCTACCTAGACGAACTTTGCAGAAAAGTCCTACCGCGTAATAAAATCTCTTCCTGTAGGTGTGGTAAGAGCCGGCAAAGAGAATGTCCAGTGAAGGGTACCAGACTTTCCTCGATACATTTAAATCTAAACTAGAGATTCCAAGATTGATGACGATCATTAAAGTGACGTATCGCGTGAATGCATTGATTGATAATGAACGCTCGATTGACGATTGACAATACGATTTATCTCTGTGAACGCTGGGAAATGAAGCAGAAAATTACTTACGTAATATAGTGAATTATGATTGATAGGATTCTACATAAATCAGTCAGTTATTGCTATTGTATGAGTGCTATAATACGAGGTGATCTTGAATTGGTAAGTTATCCCGAAAGGGGGTAAATCTACACCCCAAGGTAGACTATGTTTCTTCTACGACTTTATTAAATTAATGGTTTTTCATTGAAGAAATGCCATGTAAAGTTTACGTACGAAAATAGCCTTAGCGCAGCTGGTTGGTTGAACTTCGTCCTTGAAGTAAATGAGTTTAACGACCTGTGTTTAGAAATGAATTTATAGTATCTTTTAACTCTTGTAGCGATCGCACGTGCAATTTTGCGACTGGATTTATTTTTTACGATGGAGGTTTGGAAACGCCCGGTAAGGCTCTCACAACTTGTATGGTATCATGATCCCAGTCCCCGCATTTCGGGATAACATACCAATTCAAGGTCACCTTGTATAAGTACCTACTTATACGAGGTACCTACCTATGAGAGTCAATCCAGAGCGAAAAATAAACGCTTCGTCTAGGTGCGAAGCGTCCTTTGTTTCAATGATCTGTGGTGTCAATATAATTATTGTATTTTATGTATTTATTTACAAACAAAATGTATAATTATTAAGTACTAGCTACTGCCCGCGGCGTTGCCACGCGTGCACTACATTACTTTTCAGTTCGGGTAATGGCTTTATTTTTAAAAACTTGTTTTCTATCAGACACACTAAGTTTTCTGCTCGTATAATCACTTCCACGAAGTAAAAACGACATGTCTTAATTATAACATTTTCCAAAACAGCGTAGGTAAGGTACATGGTATATACGCTAATTATTATCCTTGATATTCCTGGACCAATTTTGATGAAATCTCCACCCATGGCTACTTAACTATAGAAAAATTTTCGATGATATTTCGATAAGTATCATCGAACTTATGATTAATTAAAACCTATATTATATTAAAATCTTTTGCTTTCAAAACACTTTTACAATAAGGCAAATCACAGAGTACATTGATATAGGGCAAATTCAGGGCATTTTTCTGAACATGTTTCGTATCATTCCAATGAGTATATAATTTACTACGTAACGTAAGAGTATAATTGGCCCTCTGCATTAGCCTATGTTGGTAATTGTATGCATTGGCCAAACCTGTGGGCCAAATATAAACGTCATCTAATGCCAAAAATAGGTTTTACAATGCGTAGCAAGGGTCAATATTATACTCCCAAGAAGGAACCCAAGGAAGTTTTAAAGTAGTGGTAATTAATAAATAATTTTGTAAATAATACCAGATCGATGAATATTCGAATTACGTATAATCTTTAACATTGTAATCTAAATATGATAATCGGTAAACGCGTGAAGCCTTAAGTCATATAAAAAGTCTAAGAAGTTTTTATTCTCTGTGTTATGACAAAATTAGAGGCTCATTTTCAAGAAGGATGCATATATACCTATACTCTTTTTAGTTTATAGTGAGGTGATAACCCAAAGGATAAAGCTCTGTCACGGTTCATGATCAAGTCATGTTCGGAGATACAGCCTGATGACAGACGGACAGACGGACAGACGGACAGACAGACTGACAGACTGACAGACGTCGTCAGTCCGTTTTGGGTACTGTAACCCCCCCCCCCTTTACTAACCCCCCTATTCCCCTACTTTCCTATAATTATTATAGTTGTATCTTTAATTTACCGAACCTAAAAATCTAAGTTTAAATAAACTATAAAATGAATTAAATAACGCTAGGAAATCTAATACCGTTGGAAAGAACCTAAAATTAACTTAAGTTTGTTGTAAGTTCTAGATTTGTTATGGCCAAGTGATCGTCTCCTAATAGTGGTAGAACCCGTACGTTGTGATAATGTAGTAATCCAATTCCTTTTAAAGTAATGAGACAATTCCTAACTGACGCCGACTCAATACGAGATTAATTTAGTAGAATGTAATTTCTTTATTTTACTAAGCTTTGCAATCTGAACCTATAATGAGCGCTAACCCTATATTTGCTGGAAATATCGAAAACGTAGATTGCCCAAAACAACTCACATTAACCTAATAAGTAGTACTAAAGCTTCACGTAAATGTTGTAATAAGTCATACATTCTGAAGTTAAGTTTGTTTAAATTAGCGAAGTCATGATAATCTATCTGCTTATCATAACATTCGGCTACGGAGCACCTCCCCGCTCCATAACTGTGAGCTTCGACACCTGACGGGACAGCCCTCCACTATGTTGTGTATGAAATTGCCTCCACTTGAGGTTTTCAAGACACTGTTGGGGAAATTGATTTTACTATTTGTTACTATTCATTCCAGGTCAGTATGTCTAGTTTTGTCTTCAAAACACTAAGGACAGAGAGGACATGATCTTTTAGCAAGCCCTAACAACATACGTCCTCAATACATTCAAGGGAACTCTACGTTAATTTGTTAGCAAAGTAAAACCTCATACTTATCCTTCATCACCTAATGTGAGACCATTGTGAGTCTATCAAATACGTACTAAATTCAGTATATGACAGACCCTAAAGTTAGCCTCCCAGCTGAACTTCCCCCCCTGTCTCATCTCATACAGCCCAAAGTCTAAAGCCTTCCTAAATTTCCGCCATAAAAATTGCCGATATTACTTTAGCTTCAATTATCACGTTTTAGTCAATGTACCAGTTTTAACTATCAAACGATTTTCCTAAAAAATTATACCTACTAACGTTACCGATTGTTTACTTTGATAACACTTATATTATTTGCTTTAATTTAATTTTTACTTATTTATCTATTATAGTTAGATTTTGTATTTTGAGTTTTATTTATTTCCCTCACAATTCATTTTTCCGATTTGACCTAAATTTTAAAGGTAAATTATTATTTTGGTAGAATATTGTCATTATTTTATTTTTTAGAATCAAGCATTTATTAGAATTTTGATTTTCCCTATTTTCCTAACCATTTTATTTTACCGCTTGATTTATAATTTTAACCCTAATCTTAAGCATTTTTATAAAACCGAGTTTTGCCTATTTCCCTCACAGTTTTATATTACTACCAATTTTATAATAATTTTGAATCTATTTTTATGTACCTTTGTACAATCGATTTTTACCTATTTCCCTAAACATTTATTTTACTGCAAATTTTAGTATTTTAACCCTAACTTTCCCTCCCATGTGTGTTCCTCAACTTATAGCTTTTTCTAACATCTGGTGTGTACCCCCAAAACTAGAGATTGCTACAAATCTCATATTTACTTTTAAGAGTGCATGTCTGTTCTCGAGTGTGCAATGAGAACATACCTAATCTAGCCTATAAGAAAACGAGCTGTGACAAAAGCTCTCCAAAGCTAATAAATCCTATTGCCACCTATTTTTTATCTTGTATGCGGACCGAAGTCTCATAAGTGCATAGAAGACAAAACCCTATTGTGTGGGACAGTTCAGTTTGATTTACATTTAGGATCCGGGTATCGTATACACGAAGACGGGTCAGCTAATCTTTTCAGCCCTCCTTTCAGCCAGAATGCAAACCAAACCAAAAAGGTGGATCCAGATCCTATAACGGAGGCAAAATCTGGTGCAGGTCTCCACAGAACACGCGATCTGCCCTAACGCAAAAGTAGGAGGAAAACAAGCTTCGTATATCACATGTTTCAACTTGTTTCTGACTGGGGTTTCTGGAACCAAGGATTCTTCCTCAGAACCAGAATTACTTGAGAGGACGACTCTAACTTGAAGTTAACCGAAAATCTCATGTGCACTGACAGGTATCATGTAGTGATCCCCGCGAATGCTTAATGAATGAACCCTTTGACAGCTCCGCAGCTCTGTTTTATAGTTTCCCTGGTTTCATTTTGTAGTGCGCGCGCCGAAATGGTCAAAATCTATATTGAAAACAAAATTTGTCTGACTAATTTACATACAAAATTTTGACCCCATTATTCATAATAAAACCTATTTTGAAGCATGAAAATTGCATTTTTATATCGTAACAGACTAAAAAAATAAGTTTTTGTTTTGATAGAAAAATAAAAGTCTATAATATTGTATTTTAGTTTTGTATGGAAAAATCGCAGATAACTACGTAATCTATGTCTAATCTATTATTTAAATCGTTATTTGATTACTCTTAATACTGTTTACACTTTTCCCGAGATTATACATCCTATTAAGTACATCCTTTTCCCTAAATAATTTCAAAAATAATATAATCTACTTGTGAACTAGCTCCTAAGTATACTAAATAAATCAATAATGCCAATCCCATGTTTTAAGTGATATTCTCTTCAGATTATCATCAAATTTTAGTTCCTCATTTGCTAAGTTTTTTGTACTGTTTTTCCTGTCATCTTACAAGCAAAGCCAGGTGCCGATCTTAGTCTCATCTACATTGGTATGGTTGTGATACTTCACTTAAACAAATGAAAATCTATTTTCTTTTGACAGCTCAATATTAGCCACACGATTGCTTCTGCTTGAGAAAATTTAAGAGGGGTGGGTATCGCAAATCGTTCAATCTAGATGGAAAATTCGAAAATATCATGAAAACCTAATTCCAAAGTACCCATCCTACTCGTTCTATAGTAATAATCATCTAAATATTATGTAACGTAATTTCGAAAATTACTATAAACTTTAAAACATAATTTGTATTCCTAAAAATTCCTTCAAACTTCCACAAATCTATACGAAATCGACAATAAAAGTCATAATTATCCGAATGCTAGATGTTCCGCTTACGTGTTTTATACTTTTATGTAGATATTTACAAATAAATCAATACAACTTTCCAATACCACTTGATAATATTATTAATAACATAAAGCTCTATCAATACAACTGAAGTCATATATTAAAATAATAATCTAAGACCTTTTAGTTCCTGAACTATCTCTGTGACAGAGTAAATCGCTTTAAGCCGAATCCATAAGCACAATCACATTTAAATAGATAATAACACATAAAATAACTCCTTCCCTATATGCCTAAGTATTAAAATTTTATGTGAAAAGGGTAATAAAGTTCTTTATCCTTCAGCAATAATCTTTCAGTCGATGCTCATGAAAAATACCCTGGCCCTTAACAAAATTTCACGCATAATCCCTCCTTACACCGCGCAAACTTCAGAAATTAATTAAGAAACATAAAAAAATCCGTCACGCTTAAATTTGGAATCCAAGGAAAATTTTTGACACATTCAATGATCGACCGCTCTACGACTAAGAGCTCCCAAATCTTTGATATGAACTCTGTATGCAATATTATAACGAAGGTTTGATTTCTACTAATTTCACTTCATTTCATATTCAAGTAACTACTCCAATACCTATCTTCATATTTTTCAGTAATGAGCGTAATGCCTACGACTATTGCTTTAATTTGAATTATTCTTATAAGCAAAATTGATAAGATTTAATGATTTAAATATTTTTTATTGATGAATAAACATTCCTAATAAATGTGACGTCACGAGACACCCTGGATCGTTACAATCGCCCCTAAAATATTTGCGCAGGCGTTTTAAATTTAAAGCCGAAGTAAAATTTTATTCATTAGATAAAACATTTTCACAAATATTAGCAAAACTTCAATAAAATTATTTATGTTTATAATTAAACCCCATTAAGCAATTATAATTTGTAGACGTTTGGCTCTGAACTTAAAATGTAATTATAGTTCTGTAGTGTAACTAACCGTTATGTTTAATTTAAGAGAGCACCTAAAATATTTAAACCGATGACGAATACTCAAATAATATGCAGCGTACTGCGTATTAGTTCGAAAAGTATTAATTGTTACTTATGTTTTTTATAATTATTTATGTTGTTTCACCTTAAAAATATTCTCGAAAGAATAACGTAGTTAACCATACTAAATATTATACTGAATTGACAATCAATTTGTCTTTTATAAATTTATATTTAATATTCAAAATTATTCTGTTTTAAACGCCCTCTTAAGCCGTAACAACAGTGAATTACATTATGAGTCAATATCCAAAATCTCATCACATCAATCATAACCAAAAGTAACTTATCCCAAGGATAACCTGGCCACCAAAAGAAACCAGGTTGTGAGGCTGGTCAGTCCTAATAACTCAAAGTAGAAGGTACCCCTAAGAATCATGCTTTCATTCCGAGCTGCCTCCCACAAAACCCTTCGATAACCAGATTAACTTTAATAGTTCAAAGTATCTTCATTGCCTATGACTTCAGCAATATTTCACATATATTTCCCACTCTGTAATTCGCTATCATTTCGGATGTATAGTGTAGTAGATCTGATCTTTCCTTCTTGTGGAGTATGGGGTTGTTATAACAGTTTTCTATAAACTTAGGCTTTGTTTTTAACCTAGCACCTGCCTTAAATTATAATCAACCCATTTGTAGAGTCGTGTAAAATTCAAAGCCATCGTCAACAAACCTGTCTGCAACCTAAGCCTTTGTTATTCCATAAAACCTCCTCCCTCTATCTATCACACTATTAAGTATATTATTTAATTTTTTTCTCAAATCTCTCATGAACCCCGACCCCTCTTCCATTCAAATAACATACTCTAGTTTATAAACATTTCATAAATACAAACAAGACCCTCTTGACCCACTAACACGCTTTTTATTGAATTAACAAGGACCTCCTTGATTGCAGACTAATAAAATGTTTGCTTCTCTTTTAACCCCAAATTATTTTCTAAACATTACGATCAAAATATGTTTATTTACTTTTATCATTTTAATTCAAATAATATCTATAATAACGTTTTTAGAAACCTCCACTTCACGTGACTAATTAAAAAAATTACTTAGTTTATTTTTCTAGAGAAATGAATGTATCAATATTTTATTGTATTTCACAAATCTATTTTGACTTTATTTATTTTAAACTGTAAAGATTCATTGAAAATATTGTAATGGAGCTTAAAATATTAATCATCGAACAATCACCATCAAAAAGAAACCTTTACACCGTTTTATTCCCGTTATACTGATTTTATTTCCTATTTTTAAATGTTTTGAAGTTTAATTTAAACGCCCCTTCAAGTTTTATAGTCTTTACCAAATTATAACATCACCTTTCCTAGTGTCAACCGCAAAAGAGTAAATTATTTACAATAACATAATCCGTATAATTATGAAAATTGAATCCTACGTTTTTCCTAAATTAGATTACGAACCATTCTAGTCATGAACTCATGCCATTAATGCACTTTCCTAAATAACCGTAACAATATTTATAATAAAAATAAATAAATGTTTACTATGACGATTTGAGTCCCGTTTGTCCTATACTCATAATCTTCTACATTATAACCTATTGAAATAATCTAACGATGATATCCCAAACTTCATTGCCCCAATAAACTACAACCAGCTAATGATTCCCGTTGTAAATCCTAATAACATTATGCTGCTTCCGTCTATTTTGTCAAACTTACACTTCACCTGCTTAATTTAATTTTTTCGAAGACGCATAAAAGACTGAAACGTTCCTATAGCTAATAGATACAAATTACAAATTGATTATTAAAGCTAAATTGAAATAATTATCTAATATCATTAACATTAGTGAAATCTAAAACCGCCCCTACATATATCGCCCCTACATAAATTGTCTCAAAACCTTTCCTATTTCCACGGACAGCAAATTGTGCGATAATAAATTATCGCCTCTAAGTCAAATCCAAAACAAACAACAAACTTTCCGATATTATTACTAACCTAAATATCTAAGAAAAGTGTAAAACGCAAAATCCCAATTAAACGACTCTGGCCACGTAGATAAGAAAAATATAGTCGCATAAGCCCAATTAATAATCCTGATCACGGCAACACTGATTGTAAGAACCCCCCCTTTCTAACCCCCCTATTCCCCTACTTTCCTATAATTATTATAGTTGTATCTTTAATTTACCGAACCTAAAAATCTAAGTTTAAATAAACTATAAAATGAATTAAATAACGCTAGGAAATCTAATACCGTTGGAAAGAACCTAAAATTAACTTAAGTTTGTTGTAAGTTCTAGATTTGTTATGGCCAAGTGATCGTCTCCTAATAGTGGTAGAACCCGTACGTTGTGATAATGTAGTAATCCAATTCCTTTTAAAGTAATGAGACAATTCCTAACTGACGCCGACTCAATACGAGATTAATTTAGTAGAATGTAATTTCTTTATTTTACTAAGCTTTGCAATCTGAACCTATAATGAGCGCTAACCCTATATTTGCTGGAAATATCGAAAACGTAGATTGCCCAAAACAACTCACATTAACCTAATAAGTAGTACTAAAGCTTCACGTAAATGTTGTAATAAGTCATACATTCTGAAGTTAAGTTTGTTTAAATTAGCGAAGTCATGATAATCTATCTGCTTATCATAACATTCGGCTACGGAGCACCTCCCCGCTCCATAACTGTGAGCTTCGACACCTGACGGGACAGCCCTCCACTATGTTGTGTATGAAATTGCCTCCACTTGAGGTTTTCAAGACACTGTTGGGGAAATTGATTTTACTATTTGTTACTATTCATTCCAGGTCAGTATGTCTAGTTTTGTCTTCAAAACACTAAGGACAGAGAGGACATGATCTTTTAGCAAGCCCTAACAACATACGTCCTCAATACATTCAAGGGAACTCTACGTTAATTTGTTAGCAAAGTAAAACCTCATACTTATCCTTCATCACCTAATGTGAGACCATTGTGAGTCTATCAAATACGTACTAAATTCAGTATATGACAGACCCTAAAGTTAGCCTCCCAGCTGAACTTCCCCCCCTGTCTCATCTCATACAGCCCAAAGTCTAAAGCCTTCCTAAATTTCCGCCATAAAAATTGCCGATATTACTTTAGCTTCAATTATCACGTTTTAGTCAATGTACCAGTTTTAACTATCAAACGATTTTCCTAAAAAATTATACCTACTAACGTTACCGATTGTTTACTTTGATAACACTTATATTATTTGCTTTAATTTAATTTTTACTTATTTATCTATTATAGTTAGATTTTGTATTTTGAGTTTTATTTATTTCCCTCACAATTCATTTTTCCGATTTGACCTAAATTTTAAAGGTAAATTATTATTTTGGTAGAATATTGTCATTATTTTATTTTTTAGAATCAAGCATTTATTAGAATTTTGATTTTCCCTATTTTCCTAACCATTTTATTTTACCGCTTGATTTATAATTTTAACCCTAATCTTAAACATTTTTATAAAACCGAGTTTTGCCTATTTCCCTCACAGTTTTATATTACTACCAATTTTATAATAATTTTGAATCTATTTTTATGTACCTTTGTACAATCGATTTTTACCTATTTCCCTAAACATTTATTTTACTGCAAATTTTAGTATTTTAACCCTAACTTTCCCTCCCATGTGTGTTCCTCAACTTATAGCTTTTTCTAACATCTGGTGTGTACCCCCAAAACTAGAGATTGCTACAAATCTCATATTTACTTTTAAGAGTGCATGTCTGTTCTCGAGTGTGCAATGAGAACATACCTAATCTAGCCTATAAGAAAACGAGCTGTGACAAAAGCTCTCCAAAGCTAATAAATCCTATTGCCACCTATTTTTTATCTTGTATGCGGACCGAAGTCTCATAAGTGCATAGAAGACAAAACCCTATTGTGTGGGACAGTTCAGTTTGATTTACATTTAGGATCCGGGTATCGTATACACGAAGACGGGTCAGCTAATCTTTTCAGCCCTCCTTTCAGCCAGAATGCAAACCAAACCAAAAAGGTGGATCCAGATCCTATAACGGAGGCAAAATCTGGTGCAGGTCTCCACAGAACACGCGATCTGCCCTAACGCAAAAGTAGGAGGAAAACAAGCTTCGTATATCACATGTTTCAACTTGTTTCTGACTGGGGTTTCTGGAACCAAGGATTCTTCCTCAGAACCAGAATTACTTGAGAGGACGACTCTAACTTGAAGTTAACCGAAAATCTCATGTGCACTGACAGGTATCATGTAGTGATCCCCGCGAATGCTTAATGAATGAACCCTTTGACAGCTCCGCAGCTCTGTTTTATAGTTTCCCTGGTTTCATTTTGTAGTGCGCGCGCCGAAATGGTCAAAATCTATATTGAAAACAAAATTTGTCTGACTAATTTACATACAAAATTTTGACCCCATTATTCATAATAAAACCTATTTTGAAGCATGAAAATTGCATTTTTATATCGTAACAGACTAAAAAAATAAGTTTTTGTTTTGATAGAAAAATAAAAGTCTATAATATTGTATTTTAGTTTTGTATGGAAAAATCGCAGATAACTACGTAATCTATGTCTAATCTATTATTTAAATCGTTATTTGATTACTCTTAATACTGTTTACACTTTTCCCGAGATTATACATCCTATTAAGTACATCCTTTTCCCTAAATAATTTCAAAAATAATATAATCTACTTGTGAACTAGCTCCTAAGTATACTAAATAAATCAATAATGCCAATCCCATGTTTTAAGTGATATTCTCTTCAGATTATCATCAAATTTTAGTTCCTCATTTGCTAAGTTTTTTGTACTGTTTTTCCTGTCATCTTACAAGCAAAGCCAGGTGCCGATCTTAGTCTCATCTACATTGGTATGGTTGTGATACTTCACTTAAACAAATGAAAATCTATTTTCTTTTGACAGCTCAATATTAGCCACACGATTGCTTCTGCTTGAGAAAATTTAAGAGGGGTGGGTATCGCAAATCGTTCAATCTAGATGGAAAATTCGAAAATATCATGAAAACCTAATTCCAAAGTACCCATCCTACTCGTTCTATAGTAATAATCATCTAAATATTATGTAACGTAATTTCGAAAATTACTATAAACTTTAAAACATAATTTGTATTCCTAAAAATTCCTTCAAACTTCCACAAATCTATACGAAATCGACAATAAAAGTCATAATTATCCGAATGCTAGATGTTCCGCTTACGTGTTTTATACTTTTATGTAGATATTTACAAATAAATCAATACAACTTTCCAATACCACTTGATAATATTATTAATAACATAAAGCTCTATCAATACAACTGAAGTCATATATTAAAATAATAATCTAAGACCTTTTAGTTCCTGAACTATCTCTGTGACAGAGTAAATCGCTTTAAGCCGAATCCATAAGCACAATCACATTTAAATAGATAATAACACATAAAATAACTCCTTCCCTATATGCCTAAGTATTAAAATTTTATGTGAAAAGGGTAATAAAGTTCTTTATCCTTCAGCAATAATCTTTCAGTCGATGCTCATGAAAAATACCCTGGCCCTTAACAAAATTTCACGCATAATCCCTCCTTACACCGCGCAAACTTCAGAAATTAATTAAGAAACATAAAAAATCCGTCACGCTTAAATTTGGAATCCAAGGAAAATTTTTGACACATTCAATGATCGACCGCTCTACGACTAAGAGCTCCCAAATCTTTGATATGAACTCTGTATGCAATATTATAACGAAGGTTTGATTTCTACTAATTTCACTTCATTTCATATTCAAGTAACTACTCCAATACCTATCTTCATATTTTTCAGTAATGAGCGTAATGCCTACCGACTATTGCTTTAATTTGAATTATTCTTATAAGCAAAATTGATAAGATTTAATGATTTAAATATTTTTTATTGATGAATAAACATTCCTAATAAATGTGACGTCACGAGACACCCTGGATCGTTACAATCGCCCCTAAAATATTTGCGCAGGCGTTTTAAATTTAAAGCCGAAGTAAAATTTTATTCATTAGATAAAACATTTTCACAAATATTAGCAAAACTTCAATAAAATTATTTATGTTTATAATTAAACCCCATTAAGCAATTATAATTTGTAGACGTTTGGCTCTGAACTTAAAATGTAATTATAGTTCTGTAGTGTAACTAACCGTTATGTTTAATTTAAGAGAGCACCTAAAATATTTAAACCGATGACGAATACTCAAATAATATGCAGCGTACTGCGTATTAGTTCGAAAAGTATTAATTGTTACTTATGTTTTTTATAATTATTTATGTTGTTTCACCTTAAAAATATTCTCGAAAGAATAACGTAGTTAACCATACTAAATATTATACTGAATTGACAATCAATTTGTCTTTTATAAATTTATATTTAATATTCAAAATTATTCTGTTTTAAACGCCCTCTTAAGCCGTAACAACAGTGAATTACATTATGAGTCAATATCCAAAATCTCATCACATCAATCATAACCAAAAGTAACTTATCCCAAGGATAACCTGGCCACCAAAAGAAACCAGGTTGTGAGGCTGGTCAGTCCTAATAACTCAAAGTAGAAGGTACCCCTAAGAATCATGCTTTCATTCCGAGCTGCCTCCCACAAAACCCTTCGATAACCAGATTAACTTTAATAGTTCAAAGTATCTTCATTGCCTATGACTTCAGCAATATTTCACATATATTTCCCACTCTGTAATTCGCTATCATTTCGGATGTATAGTGTAGTAGATCTGATCTTTCCTTCTTGTGGAGTATGGGGTTGTTATAACAGTTTTCTATAAACTTAGGCTTTGTTTTTAACCTAGCACCTGCCTTAAATTATAATCAACCCATTTGTAGAGTCGTGTAAAATTCAAAGCCATCGTCAACAAACCTGTCTGCAACCTAAGCCTTTGTTATTCCATAAAACCTCCTCCCTCTATCTATCACACTATTAAGTATATTATTTAATTTTTTTCTCAAATCTCTCATGAACCCCGACCCCTCTTCCATTCAAATAACATACTCTAGTTTATAAACATTTCATAAATACAAACAAGACCCTCTTGACCCACTAACACGCTTTTTATTGAATTAACAAGGACCTCCTTGATTGCAGACTAATAAAATGTTTGCTTCTCTTTTAACCCCAAATTATTTTCTAAACATTACGATCAAAATATGTTTATTTACTTTTATCATTTTAATTCAAATAATATCTATAATAACGTTTTTAGAAACCTCCACTTCACGTGACTAATTAAAAAAATTACTTAGTTTATTTTTCTAGAGAAATGAATGTATCAATATTTTATTGTATTTCACAAATCTATTTTGACTTTATTTATTTTAAACTGTAAAGATTCATTGAAAATATTGTAATGGAGCTTAAAATATTAATCATCGAACAATCACCATCAAAAAGAAACCTTTACACCGTTTTATTCCCGTTATACTGATTTTATTTCCTATTTTTAAATGTTTTGAAGTTTAATTTAAACGCCCCTTCAAGTTTTATAGTCTTTACCAAATTATAACATCACCTTTCCTAGTGTCAACCGCAAAAGAGTAAATTATTTACAATAACATAATCCGTATAATTATGAAAATTGAATCCTACGTTTTTCCTAAATTAGATTACGAACCATTCTAGTCATGAACTCATGCCATTAATGCACTTTCCTAAATAACCGTAACAATATTTATAATAAAAATAAATAAATGTTTACTATGACGATTTGAGTCCCGTTTGTCCTATACTCATAATCTTCTACATTATAACCTATTGAAATAATCTAACGATGATATCCCAAACTTCATTGCCCCAATAAACTACAACCAGCTAATGATTCCCGTTGTAAATCCTAATAACATTATGCTGCTTCCGTCTATTTTGTCAAACTTACACTTCACCTGCTTAATTTAATTTTTTCGAAGACGCATAAAAGACTGAAACGTTCCTATAGCTAATAGATACAAATTACAAATTGATTATTAAAGCTAAATTGAAATAATTATCTAATATCATTAACATTAGTGAAATCTAAAACCGCCCCTACATATATCGCCCCTACATAAATTGTCTCAAAACCTTTCCTATTTCCACGGACAGCAAATTGTGCGATAATAAATTATCGCCTCTAAGTCAAATCCAAAACAAACAACAAACTTTCCGATATTATTACTAACCTAAATATCTAAGAAAAGTGTAAAACGCAAAATCCCAATTAAACGACTCTGGCCACGTAGATAAGAAAAATATAGTCGCATAAGCCCAATTAATAATCCTGATCACGGCAACACTGATTGTAAGAACCCCCCCTTTCTAACCCCCCTATTCCCCTACTTTCCTATAATTATTATAGTTGTATCTTTAATTTACCGAACCTAAAAATCTAAGTTTAAATAAACTATAAAATGAATTAAATAACGCTAGGAAATCTAATACCGTTGGAAAGAACCTAAAATTAACTTAAGTTTGTTGTAAGTTCTAGATTTGTTATGGCCAAGTGATCGTCTCCTAATAGTGGTAGAACCCGTACGTTGTGATAATGTAGTAATCCAATTCCTTTTAAAGTAATGAGACAATTCCTAACTGACGCCGACTCAATACGAGATTAATTTAGTAGAATGTAATTTCTTTATTTTACTAAGCTTTGCAATCTGAACCTATAATGAGCGCTAACCCTATATTTGCTGGAAATATCGAAAACGTAGATTGCCCAAAACAACTCACATTAACCTAATAAGTAGTACTAAAGCTTCACGTAAATGTTGTAATAAGTCATACATTCTGAAGTTAAGTTTGTTTAAATTAGCGAAGTCATGATAATCTATCTGCTTATCATAACATTCGGCTACGGAGCACCTCCCCGCTCCATAACTGTGAGCTTCGACACCTGACGGGACAGCCCTCCACTATGTTGTGTATGAAATTGCCTCCACTTGAGGTTTTCAAGACACTGTTGGGGAAATTGATTTTACTATTTGTTACTATTCATTCCAGGTCAGTATGTCTAGTTTTGTCTTCAAAACACTAAGGACAGAGAGGACATGATCTTTTAGCAAGCCCTAACAACATACGTCCTCAATACATTCAAGGGAACTCTACGTTAATTTGTTAGCAAAGTAAAACCTCATACTTATCCTTCATCACCTAATGTGAGACCATTGTGAGTCTATCAAATACGTACTAAATTCAGTATATGACAGACCCTAAAGTTAGCCTCCCAGCTGAACTTCCCCCCCTGTCTCATCTCATACAGCCCAAAGTCTAAAGCCTTCCTAAATTTCCGCCATAAAAATTGCCGATATTACTTTAGCTTCAATTATCACGTTTTAGTCAATGTACCAGTTTTAACTATCAAACGATTTTCCTAAAAAATTATACCTACTAACGTTACCGATTGTTTACTTTGATAACACTTATATTATTTGCTTTAATTTAATTTTTACTTATTTATCTATTATAGTTAGATTTTGTATTTTGAGTTTTATTTATTTCCCTCACAATTCATTTTTCCGATTTGACCTAAATTTTAAAGGTAAATTATTATTTTGGTAGAATATTGTCATTATTTTATTTTTTAGAATCAAGCATTTATTAGAATTTTGATTTTCCCTATTTTCCTAACCATTTTATTTTACCGCTTGATTTATAATTTTAACCCTAATCTTAAACATTTTTATAAAACCGAGTTTTGCCTATTTCCCTCACAGTTTTATATTACTACCAATTTTATAATAATTTTGAATCTATTTTTATGTACCTTTGTACAATCGATTTTTACCTATTTCCCTAAACATTTATTTTACTGCAAATTTTAGTATTTTAACCCTAACTTTCCCTCCCATGTGTGTTCCTCAACTTATAGCTTTTTCTAACATCTGGTGTGTACCCCCAAAACTAGAGATTGCTACAAATCTCATATTTACTTTTAAGAGTGCATGTCTGTTCTCGAGTGTGCAATGAGAACATACCTAATCTAGCCTATAAGAAAACGAGCTGTGACAAAAGCTCTCCAAAGCTAATAAATCCTATTGCCACCTATTTTTTATCTTGTATGCGGACCGAAGTCTCATAAGTGCATAGAAGACAAAACCCTATTGTGTGGGACAGTTCAGTTTGATTTACATTTAGGATCCGGGTATCGTATACACGAAGACGGGTCAGCTAATCTTTTCAGCCCTCCTTTCAGCCAGAATGCAAACCAAACCAAAAAGGTGGATCCAGATCCTATAACGGAGGCAAAATCTGGTGCAGGTCTCCACAGAACACGCGATCTGCCCTAACGCAAAAGTAGGAGGAAAACAAGCTTCGTATATCACATGTTTCAACTTGTTTCTGACTGGGGTTTCTGGAACCAAGGATTCTTCCTCAGAACCAGAATTACTTGAGAGGACGACTCTAACTTGAAGTTAACCGAAAATCTCATGTGCACTGACAGGTATCATGTAGTGATCCCCGCGAATGCTTAATGAATGAACCCTTTGACAGCTCCGCAGCTCTGTTTTATAGTTTCCCTGGTTTCATTTTGTAGTGCGCGCGCCGAAATGGTCAAAATCTATATTGAAAACAAAATTTGTCTGACTAATTTACATACAAAATTTTGACCCCATTATTCATAATAAAACCTATTTTGAAGCATGAAAATTGCATTTTTATATCGTAACAGACTAAAAAAATAAGTTTTTGTTTTGATAGAAAAATAAAAGTCTATAATATTGTATTTTAGTTTTGTATGGAAAAATCGCAGATAACTACGTAATCTATGTCTAATCTATTATTTAAATCGTTATTTGATTACTCTTAATACTGTTTACACTTTTCCCGAGATTATACATCCTATTAAGTACATCCTTTTCCCTAAATAATTTCAAAAATAATATAATCTACTTGTGAACTAGCTCCTAAGTATACTAAATAAATCAATAATGCCAATCCCATGTTTTAAGTGATATTCTCTTCAGATTATCATCAAATTTTAGTTCCTCATTTGCTAAGTTTTTTGTACTGTTTTTCCTGTCATCTTACAAGCAAAGCCAGGTGCCGATCTTAGTCTCATCTACATTGGTATGGTTGTGATACTTCACTTAAACAAATGAAAATCTATTTTCTTTTGACAGCTCAATATTAGCCACACGATTGCTTCTGCTTGAGAAAATTTAAGAGGGGTGGGTATCGCAAATCGTTCAATCTAGATGGAAAATTCGAAAATATCATGAAAACCTAATTCCAAAGTACCCATCCTACTCGTTCTATAGTAATAATCATCTAAATATTATGTAACGTAATTTCGAAAATTACTATAAACTTTAAAACATAATTTGTATTCCTAAAAATTCCTTCAAACTTCCACAAATCTATACGAAATCGACAATAAAAGTCATAATTATCCGAATGCTAGATGTTCCGCTTACGTGTTTTATACTTTTATGTAGATATTTACAAATAAATCAATACAACTTTCCAATACCACTTGATAATATTATTAATAACATAAAGCTCTATCAATACAACTGAAGTCATATATTAAAATAATAATCTAAGACCTTTTAGTTCCTGAACTATCTCTGTGACAGAGTAAATCGCTTTAAGCCGAATCCATAAGCACAATCACATTTAAATAGATAATAACACATAAAATAACTCCTTCCCTATATGCCTAAGTATTAAAATTTTATGTGAAAAGGGTAATAAAGTTCTTTATCCTTCAGCAATAATCTTTCAGTCGATGCTCATGAAAAATACCCTGGCCCTTAACAAAATTTCACGCATAATCCCTCCTTACACCGCGCAAACTTCAGAAATTAATTAAGAAACATAAAAAATCCGTCACGCTTAAATTTGGAATCCAAGGAAAATTTTTGACACATTCAATGATCGACCGCTCTACGACTAAGAGCTCCCAAATCTTTGATATGAACTCTGTATGCAATATTATAACGAAGGTTTGATTTCTACTAATTTCACTTCATTTCATATTCAAGTAACTACTCCAATACCTATCTTCATATTTTTCAGTAATGAGCGTAATGCCTACGACTATTGCTTTAATTTGAATTATTCTTATAAGCAAAATTGATAAGATTTAATGATTTAAATATTTTTTATTGATGAATAAACATTCCTAATAAATGTGACGTCACGAGACACCCTGGATCGTTACAGTACGAAACCCTATTACTAAGGCTCCGCTGTCCGTCTGTCCGTCTGTCACCATCGGGCTGTATCTCATCAACCGTGATAGTTAGAGAGCTGAAATCTTCAAGATGATAAATATAATTTTGTTGCCGCTATTACAAAAAATACTAAAATACAGAATAAAATAAGTATTTAAAGGGGGCTCCTATACAACAAACGTTTTTTTTGCTAGTTTTTATAGATAAAGATACGGAACCCTTCGTGCGCGAGCCCAACTTGCACTTGGCCGGTTATTTCTCTAATCTGCGGGCACTTAAGTATAAGTAACATGTTTGTAACTTGAATGCAATCGATTCATACTACTTACTTATTATTTGATGGTATATCTATTTTACTCATATACAACCTGTAAGGGCTTACATAGAAAAACTGATAATTGTTAATCAAATCTAATAAACTGTGAAATGTTAATCTAATAATAATTGTTTTAAATTGATAGTGTCATTCCGCTGTTTAATTCATATTTACTACCGAAATTATCTCCTATTCCTATTACACAATCTTTTTTCTTTAATCTGTGCCTCCAGTTTGACTTTACGTGAAACATGTGAAATATTCAATAACAACACGACGAAATATTACTATACTTAACACTGGCTAAATACACTATGTGTGGAGCCATAATAAAATATAAAAAAAACATTACTGTGACATAAACTAACCGTCAGTCAGTAGCCAAAAAAAAATCACTATGAAGCGGACATGTTGTATAAAATTCCGTCCGGTTTCGTAATGATATTTTAATAATTTTGACCAAAAAATTTTAATAATATTTCGATTTTAATAAATCCTATTTTGAGCGCTGGTTATTTCTAAGCATATTCGTGCAACCCGCATGAAAATCTACTCAATATCTAGGGTTTTGTTCATTAACAAACAAACAAACAAACAAACAAACAAACAAACAAACAGCTTCCAATTATTGTCCATAGATGGCGTTAGATACGATAAATTAGAAAATGTATGGAAAAGGGTAAAAAGTCTTGTAGTCCTGCATCGCGGTTACGATATTTTTTGAACAATAGAGTCTATGGGCAAAATTTGATTTGACATAATTATGTGTGTGTTCCGTAGCGCGCCAGAATTACACATTGAAAGGGAGGATAGGGATAGGGAGAAGGGATTTTTAAGTATTGCTTAGTTTGGGGCTAGATGGCGCTGTTAAAACGTCCACACATACCTATTTCAAAACGGTGATTCACACAACAAGAAAGAAGTAGAGTAGAAGTAGAAGTAGAAGTAGAAGTAGAAGTAGAAGTAGAAGTAGAAGTAGAAGTAGAAGTAGAAGTAGAAGTAGAAGTAGAAGTAGAAGTAGAAGTAGAAGTAGAAGTAGAAGTAGAAGTAGAAGTAGAAGTAGAAGTAGAAGTAGAAGTAGAAGTAGAAGTAGAAGTAGAAGTAGAAGTAGAAGTAGAAGTAGAAGTAGAAGTAGAAGTAGAAGTAGAAGTAGAAGTAGAAGTAGAAGTAGAAGTAGAAGTAGAAGTAGAAGTAGAAGTAGAAGTAGAAGTAGAAGTAGAAGTAGAAGTAGAAGTAGAAGTAGAAGTAGAAGTAGAAGTAGAAGTAGAAGTAGAAGTAGAAGTAGAAGTAGAAGTAGAAGTAGAAGTAGAAGTAGAAGTAGAAGTAGAAGTAGAAGTAGAAGTAGAAGTAGAAGTAGAAGTAGAAGTAGAAGTAGAAGTAGAAGTAGAAGTAGAAGTAGAAGTAGAAGTAGAAGTAGAAGTAGAAGTAGAAGTAGAAGTAGAAGTAGAAGTAGAAGTAGAAGTAGAAGTAGAAGTAGAAGTAGAAGTAGAAGTAGAAGTAGAAGTAGAAGTAGAAGTAGAAGTAGAAGTAGAAGTAGAAGTAGAAGTAGAAGTAGAAGTAGAAGTAGAAGTAGAAGTAGAAGTAGAAGTAGAAGTAGAAGTAGAAGTAGAAGTAGAAGTAGAAGTAGAAGTAGAAGTAGAAGTAGAAGTAGAAGTAGAAGTAGAAGTAGAAGTAGAAGTAGAAGTAGAAGTAGAAGTAGAAGTAGAAGTAGAAGTAGAAGTAGAAGTAGAAGTAGAAGTAGAAGTAGAAGTAGAAGTAGAAGTAGTTCTGAAAGGTAGGCGCTTTTTGAATAGGGTAATTTCAGGGCTATATTACTGCAAATAGGTCCTTATTTTTTTTTTAAAACATGGACAGACAACCAAGCAGACGGCCCGCCTGATGGAAAGCAGTTACCGTCGCCTATTATAGACACCTGCAACACCGGGGGCGTTGCCGACGCGTTGCCTACCTTTAGGACTACAGTCTCGAATGACTTGCTCGTCACGCCATTCTTTTTACATAAAGTAATTTATATCCTCATGAAAAAAAAGGGTAAAACCGAATCAATCACCGTTTTGAAATAGGTATGTGTGGACGTTTTAACAGCGCCATCTAGCCCCAAACTAAGCAATACTTAAAAATCTCTTCTCCCTATCCCTATCCTCCCTTTCAATGTGTAATTCTGGCGCGCTACGGAACACACACATAATTATGTCAAATCAAATTTTGCCCATAGGTTCTATTGTTCAAAAAATATCGTAACCTTTAAGGAATTCTTATTCCACGAACAGCTTTATTCATCTTCCACTGCTTTCCTCAGAATTAACAATAAGCTCCTGTTATATTCAACTCGTTAGCAAGCGATGACGTCAGAGCTTTAAGCCAACACCGTTGTCATTTAATACGGGCTAATGGCTGTTATCCTTCGACTTATCGGCTTATAGTAAGGCGCAGAACGCTCATTATATAACCAAACATTGGTATACTAATTTATAGTGGAACGCCTAATTACGGTCTACGAATATTGTAACTACCCTCATATTTCAAATCAACCCCTTGATATATGTAGGGTAAAATTACTAGCAGTTATTATAGCATCTTACACAAACAAAGAATAATCATTGTCTTTATGAAATTGTTATCATCAACAGCCTGGAGACTTCCACTACTAATAGGGCTCCCATCACAGAACGCCCTGAGAGGCTGCTTGCCTGCCTCTTGCATCGATCATTTCCCCGCGGTTTTTACCAGATCGTTTGTCCACCTATTGGGGGGCGCCGGCCGACTAGTGATGGATTGATTAGCATTCGCAGTCATTTTTAGCATGTTAAAACTCGATTAGCATTTCGCAAATTAAATGTAGTTGTGAAATTCTGTGAAATATGAAATTTCATTTCAATTAATTTAGTTCATTTTGAAATTAATTTTTGATATAAAGTTTCATTTAACGTTTCGTTTCATTTTCCATTTCTTTTTCATTTCATTTTTCATACAATTTTTCATTTCATTTTTCATTTTAATTTTCATTTCAATTTTAATTTCATTTTTTTATTTCTATTTCATTTCATTTTAGCAAATAGCATAGCAATCGCAATTAGCATGCTAAGACTCGTGAATTAGCATGTTTCTGAAATTTACGCAAAATCACATCAATTGCCACCTCTACGGCCTACGCTGTGTCCGCGTTTTATGAAATTATACATAAGTACTATACTTAAGTAGTACTGGAAAACGAAGCGCAGGCGAGGCTTCCAATAAATTTGTTAATCTAACAATTGCAATATAAAATTTATCCCGTTTTGAAATTTACTTAGAATGATGACAATGATAAAATATAAATTGACCTAAATTGTATATAAGATGACGAAATTCAATTAAAATAGGTATAATTTACTATTTTTATTAGATATAGATATGTACGCTCCAGCTCCACCCAGAAGTGCAACGCCCTCACAGGGCTCATACAATGAAATATGTAGGACTAGGTATTTAGTTTTAGTTACACTAAATGACATTGTATGAAAGCATGTAATTAATAAATAAATAAATAAATTATGAGAGAGGCAAGCGCTCAAAGTAGCACTCTGTGAAGGTGGCCTATGTTCAGCAGTAAACTTCTTCAGACCGTTAGTGATGATGAGGTCATAGCTATAGTCAGAGTCACTAGGAAATGCACTCATAACTATTCTATTATTTCCCCATGATGCTTCCTTCATCGGAAGCTCAATCTCATTGCAGGATCTCAATTCAATTCAATTCAATTCAATTATTTATTTGCATTCCACAATGTTGTTTTAAGATTTTAGTTTAGATATACCAGTACATCATGGACCCTGTTGGGCACGCAAAAAACCTACGACCCGCGGATCATAAGTCAACTTCACTGTTAACTGAGATAATTTTTCATTATTTTTTAATATTCCTATCAACTGAGCTATCGGGACGGACCCGAACACTGCCTTCTGAACTGAGGGCTGTGGGTTCGATTCCTACCCAGGACAAAGATTTGTGTGATGAACATAGATGTTTGTTCTGTGTCTGGATGTTATATTGTATTCTATGTATGTATTTACAAAACAAAAAGTAAGTATCTAAGTATTGTATCAGTTGTCTGGTTCCCATAGTACAAGCTATGCGTAGTTTGGGGCTAGATGGCGTTGTGTGAAATGCTTACACATATTTATTATTTATTATTTATTATATTTAATGTTGTACGACAACAATCATCGCTCCAGAATGAGGAAGGTCTAAAATTATAAATTTTTGAGTTTATGTGGATTCCCAGTCTTAACATATTTTCATAATTAAGATATCAAAGTTTGCGGTACAGCTTCATAATCGATATCATCAATTTGCTAATGGAAAATGATTTTATTAAAAATACACATAACCCACTCAAAACTGAGAGAGCTCGTAAACTAACTGTTTATACCCACTGCATCCGATCATGGACAAAGTTAGTATTAAACTTTTAGAATAATTCAGTGAAGCAAATACTCCACTTTCCAAAAGTTGAACTGATAATTTATGCTGTCAAATTATTTATTCATGTTTCTAAACTTTTACTAATTAGCTACCACCCTCGACTTTGTTAACGATTAGTGGCTATCACAGAGCAAAAAAAATGTCTTTGTCTCCCGATGCGTAGCGACCGTCATTAGGTTTCAAAGCTCTGTGGTGACTATGAATAAAAGCAACCTGCAATGAAACAATATAACGGAAGGTGTCCTTTAAGCTCTACAAAAGTATTTAGTAATCTATTCTCTTAATAATTATATAATATGTGTGGACATTTCACACAGCGCCATCTAGCCCCAAACTAAGCATAGCATTTACTATGGGAACCAAATAACTGATACAATACTTAATAATATACACTTTTGTTTGTAAATATATACATAGAATACAATATAACACCTAAACACAGAACAAACATCTATGTTCGTCACACAAATGTTTGTCCTGGGTAGGAATCGAACCCATCGCCTTCAGTTCAGGAGGATACTATCAACTGAGCTATCGGGCCCGTCAAAAAGAAAGAAGTTGTTAAGAAATTAATTAATTAAGAAGAAATTGTCTTCTTAAGAAATTGTCATTGTATTACGATACAATAAATCGTATTGGACACAGTGGGTGTGTAGTCAAGTAACGCAAAGCTGTATAAGCCATTGTAAGGCCATTTTCATAAAGTATTCAAACTGATACCTTTACGCAGATTCAATGCAAATATTCTTCGCCATAAGCAGTGAATGGCGAATGCCTCCATAAAACGCTAGAACATGCTAAAGCTCGTATTTTTACTCAAGTTTCATGTCCCGCGGTTAAAAGACTTAAAGGGAACGACTTGGACATGGCTTCAAACCATTTTTTACAATTTAGTCGGGTTAAATTGTGCATTAAGAGTCAAGAACTTTGAGTTTAAAATGTATTCTTTTTACTACTAGAGTGGCGTCCCGCGGTTATTGCGCCACCTACCCTCACTTTTGTAGTTTCCTCGGAATTAAATAGCGATAAAGTGGTGAATTGAACTGACAACCGATGGGGAAGAAAGGTTCTCGAGTAGCTACCACAAACTGGAAGGAGCAGCGTAGGTCGGCCCCCACGTGGACTGACGATCTGGTGAAAACCACGGGAGCCTATGAATACAGGAGGAGAGCCGCCGTTCAAAGTGGCGATGTGTGTGGAGGCCTGTGTTCAGCAGTGGACGTTTTCAGGCTGATGATGATGATGATGATGATGATGATGATGATGATGATGATGATGATGATGATGATGATGATAACCAGTTAAATGAATGATGGATGGGCAAGCTGACTTTTTGAATATACATAACTTTGACATATGTAATGTTTCAAATGTTTCAAAGTACAAAAGTTGGACTGTTGGCAGAGTATAATACCTATTTAGGTATATGTATACCAACTTTACATTCATGTCAGGTCACCCACCTTTTCACTAAAACACATAAAAGTATTAATTTCACTTAAAAATAATCTTAAAAGATAAAATTTTCATTATAACGACAGTTTTAAAATTTAATCTTTCGGTTCAAGTTCTGGGGTTATACATTAAATTGAAATTGTTATAGGTATCTTGATACGCTTTTAAAAGCTATATTAAGATGAAATTAATGAATCAACGAATGTGGTATTTTGGATACAATGTAAAAAATGGATATACCCTACCTAGTTTTAGGTATCGGACTAGGAAACTCCATTTAAAATCAGTATAATAATATGGCGATATACTTTTGAACCACAGAGATTTGAAAAATATGACGCTATAGGCGAAGTTTGTTTTTGCTGTGTTTTAAACTTTTATACTTACTTATTCTTTTCTTTTTTAAAGCTATATTTTATATAGAAGACAGGAAGAAAAGGCAAATTCAATTATCAGTTATCAATTTATTTATATTTCAGACCTTGGTAAAAGAAACACGGTTGTAATGTAAACATACATACATGTATTTTGCACAATAGAAGGCATTATAGAATACAAAGTCATTATTCGCCCACAATTAGTAATATTTATAAATTTACTTAGGAGCCTAATTTTATTCAGAGCTGTGGATTTTGGCACAACACGTTATATAGTTCATACACCGGAGTTAACAAAACAGTTGGGAACTTTTAAAGACGTAGGTACCTATATCAATTAGTGATAATAATAATAATATTTATAAACATATACCCCCTTTTGCTAAACACAATAAGTAATGTAATACATGCACCAACAAGATGCATGTGCGTACTTACACATAAAAGCGAATTTACTTTTGTTAATACTCATTTTTGTTCTCGTGTTCTATCTGATGACTGTCCTGTAAATTTGTACTAAACATATAGAATGTAAATCTGATTTTGGCCGTAGGTTTAGTGTATAAGATTTAAAAACTGTTAATTAAGAGCTGTGGATTTAGAAAAATAAAATAAAAGTGTTGACGAAGAACAGTAATTTTGTGTTTTGTTTCTTTCTATCAAATTTGAAATAGGAAAAGATAAAACACTGAATAGCTATATAATTCAGCTTCTATGCAGCATTACTTACTTGCTAAGGGGGATAGACTTAAACTTAACAAAAAAATTATAAAATAAACTTATAACAATCAGATCCGTTACTACTCGTTTGGTCCATAACATTTATATTCAGTTCGTTTCGTCAAGCATAGTAAGTACATATTAACACCGAAATATTTGTTAGAGATTCGAAATAGGCATGATGACTAACATTTTTTTTTGCTTAATTTAAAAACATTCATCAAAAGATAAACATTTGTGAAAACAAAAATAATATATCTCAAAAAACGATAAAGGTACAAGCATTTTAAAAACCGGAATAGAAAGAGATAGCTCAAACGGCCAATGACGTCAGAGTAAAGTCATAGTACCTCTTTACTAAGCTGTGGATTTTTCATAGTAACTGTGGAGGCACTCTGTTTCGCGAGAAAGGGACAGGAGATGCCTCCTATAGAAACTATAAAAGCTTATTACTCCGTGATTTATTTACCGATTTTACTTTTTTTTTTCAATTATTGCATTTATTTTTAATCTTCTTTATGAAAGTATTATTTACTTGTTCATTTTTAATAGTAGTCATCATGCCTATCATTGGTCTCTTAACTCTTAAAAAAGATCAATTATTTAGCAATCGCTGTTGTTTTGGCGAAAATTGTTGCTAAGACTGACAATAATCAAAGGATGAGGATGTTAAAACTAAGACAAACTAAAATACGTAAGTAAAATGCGTTGATAAACACTTTGTAACAATTACAACTTCTCAGTGTTTTCTTTTGTTTTTTTATCTTTATCAATTTTAAACTTGATAAAGAGAAAAAATATAGAGAAACTAAAATATTCTTGGTCTGTGGAAAAAAAAAACTAAATAACTATTCTTGTACTACAAAGTGATTAAACGATAGAACTAATGACGAACACGAACCGACAAAAGTAATGAAATGTTTACTCTCGTGCTTAGATCAGTCATTATAATATTATCCACTAAAAATCTCTACATTTTCTCTACACTATGTTTAACTTAAACTTTGCTAATTCGTTTCAAAACTTTAGTTGTTTGACAAAATTAAACATATAACATTTTGTAACTCGGGTCTAGAAGCACGTTTACTGTTAATTTTATTATTATTTCTGTTAGTTTTACTAACAACGTTTTGGTTACAGTTTTCAATATTGTGTAATATTAAATTGAGTGATTACGCCTTACTTTTAAACCCAATCACGTAATAAGCTGGCAGTGTCTTAGTTATTCTTTTATTCATTACCTACTAGGTTGAAATTGTATATTTTATACAAACAACGCTACGATATTGTAAAATACTGTTTAACTCGATTTCTACTAAACAAACAGTCAATTTATTATTTATTTATTATTACACCATCAATCAACATTTTGGCGGCTCATCATTTATCTATGAGTCAGAAACATTCTACAACCGATTTTCATTTGTCAAACCAGAAATATCGGATTGCTATTAACGTAAGTTCTGGTTCCATAGATATTAGGTCCTTTTTCCTTTGGTAGCGTCTTCAATAAATCATTTCAGCACTCCTAAATGCATTGGTTTATTTGGAACGAGGCCAATCAGACCAATTCCAAATAAACTCATATAAAACCTACACAAAACTCTCTTTACTACTATAATCGTATATAAATATATTTCCGTTCTCTTTGGCTTGAGACGGCACGCATACAAATCTATTTCTCCTCTCATTCTCGCTTACATCTAAGGTAATAGAATATACATTATTTGTTTTAACATCTAGATTTAATATTTGTATTTGTTTATTGTTCTCAGATACAGTGTCAGTTATTGCTGGTTCGTCATTAATGTAGTGATTGTCGTGTATTTCTACTTGTATATTATCATTCATTTCATTCATAGCTGCTATGATTTTCATACTGTTTCGTCTTGTGTTTTGTACGTTGATGATTTCACCGACTTTCATTTGTTGTACAGTTTTGTCGACTTCTTTCAGCCTTTTGCTTTCTCTATTTAGTATAATCTTTTGAGAAGATGTTCGGTTACTGTATCGTCTCCAGAAAGAGTCTGATGTATTTTGGCTGCTAGAAAAACCTGTTGAAGTAGTCGTGTTGAATGTGTCTCTCCTTTGCATGGTTTCTCTTAAGCTTCTGCTGCATCTCATAATCTTATTTATTCTTAACAATTTGACGAACCCTTCTCTGAATTTCGACGACATCAAGTTATATAATATAGGATTGATAGCTGAATTCAAATACAGCATTACTCTACAAAAATACAAAAGTATATAGTAACCGTCTATACCTAATGACATTATTGTCTCTGGGGGGAATACTATGATCCATAAAGTTAACGCTTTAAACGGTAAAAGACATATGAAAAAGGATAATACGACTGTTCCTAACATTAATATGACTTGCTTTCTATATCTTACGACGTTACCAGAACTGTTGGTGTTTTTGGAGTTCTGGGCGATGACCATAGGGTTTTCCATGAGGTTTTTGGCAATGACGCTGTACAAGACTAAGAGGACACCAAGAGGGACGATGAAAAAGATTGCGATGGTCAGAATGAAGAATAGTGCAGACCAGAAGGTGTCAGCTTGCGTGAGGCAGACGGGGACTTGTGAGCCGTCTGAGTCTTCCTCGTAGGTGAAGGTAGCCACGCCAAGGATGGGACTGCAAAAGAAAAAATAGCATTTGGATTCTGTCTTCAGTGGTTTTAAAAGTTTCGTACCCAGAGGGTAAAGCGAACCCTATTGCTAAGGCTCCGCTGTCCGTCTGTCACCAGGCTGTATCTCATGAACCGTAATAGTTAGACAGTTGAAATTTTCACAAATGATGTATTTCTGCTGCCGCTATAGTTAACAACAAACACTAAATAACAGGACAAAATAAATATTTAAGGGGGCTTCCACCATACTGCAAACCTGATTTTTTAGCTCGTTTTTAGAAATAATGGTACTACAGAACCCTTGGTGCACGAGTCTCAGGCAAGCTTTTCAGACTAATAAATTGAATGATGTCTGACAAAACTCTACTTATTTAATGTCTATAATATGAATTTATTAGTTAGCCACAGGGTAGAGAATCATGATCTTTTCAAACTAAATAACATTGTTTAGACTTCAACTACGTAACGGTTTTCTTGGAAGCCTTTATTGGACGTATTTTCTAGTATAATCAGAAAGTTAATTTTAGGAGTAATTAAATTTAAAATGGTCTGTATAATATCGCTTAGAACTCTACGGCCTTATTAATAAATGTGAAGTAGCTTTGGACTAGTTAAACCACCTTTTGTCTTTTTCGATCAGTTTCGATATTCGAATGACAAAAAAGGACAAAAGTTGGAGTAACTAATCCAAAGCTACTCCACGTTGATTAATAAATTATTATCCACGATAAGTGCTGACTTTTCTAAGTAAGCAAAGAATATATAGAATTATAATAAACCAGCATAGACACGTTTTGATAAACCATATACCATTCCAAACGCTATAGACAATAATGGCTCTTATTTTCCGTCATCTATGCATAAGTCATGTCTATTGTTTTGCTTGGACCGCCATAGCTTTCCACAAAGTGCCGTTTTCTTCACCCTCGTATCCGTAAAAAACTACGCATGTCGATATTAGAAAAACATTGATTTACAATTATTGCTTTTCCGCACAAAGAAGCATAAAATACTATGATTATTCTGTGTGCCGTTAGTTTATATGGATACTGTTTAAGTACCTACTCTTTGCTGTGTAATAATCTATTCAAGATATCCGGAGTTTTATGGGCTAGAGTTTCTACCTTTAGGTCAGTGTGGCCTGCATGATTATATATAGTCCAAATGGTTGGTATAAGATACCTACTGTTGTAGTAACTATGTTTACTGGTAGTCATAGTGTATTATTTAATTTAGAATTTAGAATAAAAAAACCTGAGAAGGAAGTACTCACACATATAGAGTACTTAAACCATAGAATAGATATACAGTACCTAGGTAGTCATTCAAACTTTTGTACCTACCTATTACCTACTGCTGTCTAGGTAGTCGTAAGTGCTAACTGGAATTGAGAATAAACATTGGTCAAAACATTGCTTCAAACTTTCACGGTTGTTCGTTAATGCCTACTTTTTAAATACAACTTACATAGTAGATCTTCAACATGATTGGAATCATGTCTGAGTTTCCTGTGTTTCTATGCACCATGATTTACAGGTGGACTGAAAACTATGGATTAATAATAAAATGGGCATACGTTCGACAACAACTGACCTGATGGTAAGTGACGAAGCTGTCTTACACTGGAATTCATAGTCGAGGCGGGGCTCCTCTAGAGGATGAATCAGGCGCTGTGCGGCAAATTCTAGCTTTATGCATTTCATAAACAAAAGCAGCCCCCAATCTGGCATGATGGGTGACATTTTGGCGCGACTTTTGATAGTTCAAAAGTCGTGTCAAAATGACACTCGTCAGAATTTTCAAAGACAACTTGATTGAAATCGTAGAGTATTTAATTAAAATGCTTTTCAGTTAGGGGTTTCTCCAGCGATTGTTTATGAAAGTGAAAGAAGAATGATTCAGCATTTCACCTCTACGTAAAAGTGGAATGATAGATTTTGGGGGGTTTTTCAACCTTTGTTTATGAATACCACTGTTCGATACGCTTGCCCATGCGATGCACATTCACTCTAGACTTGAAAAGCCCCAGGTTATACCCAGGAGGAAATACCATTGCTGGAAGAGCATTCCATTCCTTGGCCGTTCAGACTATGAATGACTCAGCAAAACGCTTAGTGCAGACTTGTGGTACACTAACAACGTAAGGATGTGAAGAATCACCAAGCCTTGTAGTTCTATGATGGAAAGGGGATGATGGAATCAGCTGATTTATCTATGTGGTATTTAGAATGAATAAGTGTGACATTGAATAGGTAATCTAATTTATTTTATATTGTACAAAACTGACATTAAATTTTTTACTAATATTGCTAATAATAATAGATAAAATTGGATTGACATTTTATTATAGCCAATCAAACTAATATTATTTTCTATGTAGTGTACCTATTTTGTTTGATTATTTTGATTCTTTTGCTAAGTCGCCCTCCTCTCTCCAAATTTGCTGCGCCCGACGGGGTCCATATGAAACTAGACTTAATTTTATATTCCACCTATTGTACACTATGGAAGCAATAAAAATATGAATCTGAAATCTGAATCTGAATCTTTCATCAGTCGTATTAGTTCAGTTACTCAAAAATTATCTCGAAAATACCTTACCTTATTTTGCCTATTTTTGAGTAGTACCTACGAGATTAGGCGCTTTCGCCTAAACAACCAACACAGGTCCAGCTCTCATTTACTAGTTCTTTGACGGTCTGAAATTTTAACAAATAAAGTTGAAAATATTAGAATAACATTGATTTATATGTGTCCTCGGTTGTCAGTTCTACGAGCGATGGGGAAGAAAGGTTTTCGAGTGGCGACCACGAACTGGAAGACGCAGCGTAGGCCGGCCCCCCACTAGATGGACCGACGACCTGGTGAAAGCCGCGGGGAGCCGATGGATGCAGGAGGCGAGCAGCCGCTCTAAGTGGCGCTCCCGGGGGGAGGCCTATGTTCAGCAGTGGACGTCTTCAGGCTGTTAATGATGATGATGATGATATGTGTCCTATATAAAACAACCTAATTTATATCGCGTCTAGGCTAGCATACGTACTTAGGTACAGACCGTGACCAAATACTAGAAGCGAAGGCTTTCTCGAAAACCCTCACTTCTAGTATTTGCCAAGTCAAGCCAAAGTCTACACTCCAGTCCTTGAAATTGAACGACTGTTTTATTTGGAGTCTGCGACATATTTTAGTCTAGTGTGAGCTTTATTACTGGTTACATTGGATACCACTTCCAGTAAAAACAAACCTAAAGGAACGCTACGTTTGTTTTCTCAGAGATTTTAGAGGTAGGTAACTTGAAATCTTTGAGTTTTAACGCCTTTTTAGGGTAACGTGTCCAAAAGGAGATCCTTATTACTAAGCCTCCGGTGTCTGTGAAATAGACTGGGAAAGAAAATTTAAATATGGTGCTAGAGGCGTATGGAGAGAATAAGCTGAACTGAGCGAAGAAGTACTTATCATGGTCAAGAAAAACGGAACATACTAGCGACGATAGAGACAAAATGACGGGCTCGATAGCTCAGTTGGTAGTATCCCTGCCTTCTGAACTGGGGGCTGTGGGTTCGATTCCTACCTAGGACAAACATTTTTGTGATGAACATAGATATAGATGTTTGGTCTGCGTCTGGGTGTTATATTGTATTCTATGTATGTATTTGCAAACAAAAAAGGTATATTGTATTAGTTATCTGGCTCCCATAGTACAAACTATGCTTAGTTTGGGGCTAAATAGCGCGGTGTGAAATGTCCACAAAAAAATGAGGAAAAATATTGGTCACCTTGTACGACGTAGAAGAAAAGTACAAGGGAAGAAAGGAACAGGCAGACCTAGAATACAATATACCTAGAATACATATAATATACAGATCAAATATAAAAGAAAAGATAAAATGTCATGTCGTGCGGGGAAGTCAAGACATTGGCTGAAAGTAGAGATAGATGGTGATCAATCCACTGACAAGAGCAGGCCTCTTAAATAAGAAAAAGAAGAAGAAGTCAGGTTAAATGCGAAGGCCCCATAAGTAATGATCATAACAACAATTTCAACACTAAAAATGGGAAAATGTTTTAGTGTATGTATGGAACCTTCGGAGCATGAGTCCGACTTGCACTTGGCCATTTTTATTACAAGTACATGTCTCTTAATGGTATGCGCAACACTCAAAGCAATTTCCAGTAACAACCAATGAATAATAAAATATGAACCGGAAACTATGCTATGTGGATGTGAAGGGAAAAATCAACAATGGTAACACACCTTTGGGACCCATCTCAACCAATATTAAACTACATATTGCAAAAGCTTCCCACCCGCAGTTTAAATGTTTTCCGGTGGGAACATTTTTATTTTCCTGGGTAGCTTTAGCTTTGTGTCAAGGATGCCACAACGTTGCACGATTCAAGCGTCTTCAACCGGAAATTTTTAACGTCAAAAATGACGTATTTATTCTGTAGAGCTCTCTAACAAAATTCGAACAAGCTTTTCCCATCCCTAATATTAAAAGCAATCAGAGATATCCAACAGTCTAGTAGACCTACCATATACTTACTCTGGTGTTCTGGACTCTATAGTACGGAATGAGAAGAAGCTACATTATACTTTGATGCTGCAGTTACGACTCCGACACCCCTGCCGTGGATGTTCCCTCATGGACCTATCATGTGGTGGTTACAAGAAGCGAGAGAATTTTTACTCCTCAAAAAGTAGGACTTTTTGTGACTAGTACCACTGGATAGGTGTCTCCCATACCATCAATGACACAGTCGTTAACCAAGTCAGAAGCCTGGCCTAAAAATTCTGACACCAAGCTTGCTTACACGAGAAGAAGAATAAGAAAAAGAAGAATGGTCCTAATCATAGAGCAAATAAAAATTGACGCTTCGCACTTCAAAACGTTTTTTTTTTCGTACTCTGTGGTACCTAATATTGATACTATACGTTAAGGTGGTACGTCACGCTCAGCGCGCCAAATTAATCTTGCGTTTTTTGCTAATTACAGCTTAATTACTCAACGCAATTACATGAAAACTAGTTTACCGCAAATAAATAGAATGTATCAACAAATTATGATTAAAAATATCACCTAAATATAATTGTTAGTTGATAAATTCTATTCATTTGCGGAAAACTAGTTTTCATGTAATTGCGTTGAGTAATTAAGCTATAATGAGCAAAACAAGCAAGAAAATTTGATTTTGGCGCGCTGACGCACCACCTTAAATCTTTATACTTATCACTTGTTAAGATAAAATAATAAATAAATAAATAAATTTTTATTTCACACAAACACTTAACCAAAAATATACAATTCTAAGATATATTTATGTACTAATTATTACAGAGGATATTTATTGCTAATATAATAAGATGGACCACATTGAAGTGGGTAGTGGACGATCATGAACGAAGTTGGCTAGCAATTAAAAAAACTTGATTCCAAAGAGTAATTGAAAAACTAATTGCAGAAGACTAATGGAAACCATAACTTATTTCACAGAAATTGTATTTGACAGAGGGTCCATTTCTCATCTTTTGTTTGTTAGCTAATTACTTACCATTACAAAAACGTCTAATTATATTCTAACGTTAAATAACGAACCATTGTTGATATGATTCTGGTATGAATTGCCTACTCTGTGACCCTAATGACTTTTCTTTTGTGATAAGTTTTCGGGGTTTTGGAGAATTGATTTGGAAAAGACTTTATTTTATTACGGCCTTAGGTATCAGCAGCAGTGATTATTAGCTCAGTTGGTATCGATCTGCGGCCATAGCTGAGGATGTTTGGAATTTGATTCTAGAACTTGTGCTTAAAAATCATAGACATATATATTAAGGACAGGCCTAATGACAGGTCGCCGCGTCGCTTCAAAGTGGGAGCCAATATCACAGATTGGCATCCACTAGCGCTCAGTCTGTGATGGAAGTTAGAAGGCATCGGTCGAATGTCACAAACAAAATATGCCAAGTTGTATTGTGAAGGGTTGCACAATCTATAATCAAAAGTGCAGTAAAAAGAAAGACCAAGTTTCTTACCTCAAGTAATTCAATATTTTCAATATTACACTCTGTTTTGTAACAAAATAATCGAATTTATATTTGGAATAATCATTGTAAACATAAACATTGACGGACATAATGGCAGCAGTGTTGCCAACATTATTTTTTAGGGAATCGTACCTTTGACGTGAAAAGGTCGTATTTTGCTACAATTTCCCGAAAAAAGATAGTACGCGTAGAAATTTGAACGAAAATGCAAAATTATTTAAAAATGTAATTTATAATACCTACCCCATTGATTCAATATTTTAGGATACACAACTACACAATATGTAATATTTGGTATTTCTTTATATATTTCGAGATTACAATAATACATTTATTAAGTATTGAGACAATAGAGAACATAAAAAAGCAAGAAAAAGTATAGAAAAAAATTCTTAATTTATATATTTTTTTATATACATATAACGGCGACAGTTTGGTTACAAAACTCCCGACACATTTCATAATGATCCACACGAAACGAAAAAAATGAGGACGCAAATTAAAATGCATAATGCGCGTAAAGTACTTGGACGCCACCTGCTTAATTTAATAAAATTAGTAAGACGATTAGATTATGTAGTGTGATGGTTTGGTTTATGACTCTAGACGTTATTGACTTTTCGACAAAATGAACTTGATTTATTGTATTTTTTTTTTATTTTGTTACGAACATTACAAGCTTTGAAAAGGTCGTATGTTATGCGTACGATTTCGGATTCACGATCGTACATCGTATTGGGGCCAAAAAGATCGTATAAATACGATTTAAATCGAACGGTTGGCAACACTGAATGGCAGCGATAGGAACCTAATTTTTTCATCTTGTCGTAGTTCACGCGAAATCTAATAGATGGCGCTGACTTTTCTCACGCCATTTTGACTAAATAAAATGTTCCTTCGGGCATATCCTGATATATAAATCTATGTTAAAAATACCTATACTTACTTAATAATAATAATATGGTGACAAAAACCTACCTTCCATTATAAGTAATGTACGGGTAATATTTTTTTATGAGAATGATTGACGTGACTAGGTAGTCGTTCATTTGATGTTAGGCAACACGGCTACCCATAACAGTGACAGTGTCACTCGGAACTTTAAAATAATAAAGTTTCGCGTGACACTGCACAGCGCACGTCATCCTGAGACATCACAGTGTAGTAATCAGGTCGTAAAGTCTTATTTACCCAGTAATTTCACTAGCTACAATGCCCTTCAGGCCGGAACACAGTAGTGTTTGCACACTACTGCTTGGCGGCAGAATAACTGGCAAAGCGGTGGTACCTACCTAGACGAACTTTGCAGAATAGTCCTACCACCTATATAGTAATTTATATGGGTACCTAATTTATCTACATAATTATTATTATAAGCGTATAACGACCTGTATTTTGCTTTCCTTTTTTTCATAATACCTACCTTACCTGCATTAAATTTGTATACTTTGTGCTCTGTGTTTTAAATGCATTAAATATTATAATTTTAATTTTGATTGTATGTAAGACGGGGGGGGGTCTTACATACAATTAAAGTTAACTCCCCCTCCTCATATGATAAGCTTCTAATGTAGCATGATTTATATTATAAATCATTTATATCATCATTTGTCTTCAATGGGATTTCACGAGAAATTGCTCAAGCATCTATTAAAATGTAGACTAAAAGCGAACTTCGAAACAAATGCGTGGGCCAGTGGAAGCGACGTGAGTACCTTTGATGAGGGAAGTAAGAGGATGTGAACATGGTCACGTGACGTGCGGCACTTTTTCACCACAATAATATGGTGCCGAATCCGCCCCACTCCGCCCCATTGTTTACTGCGTTTGACAGTTGACGCTAGTTGACGACTGACGTACTAGCTCAAAATACCACCAGAACATGGCGGATTTTTTGCCGCAGGGCGGTCTCAACGTCAGGGACAAATTATTATTAAAAATGAAAGTTGAAACGGAATACTTGTCTCTTTCTAGAACGTTCAAAATGGTATTAGCTAAAATGAAATGAGACTATTTTTGTCCATTCTTTAACGAAATTGATCTATAACTATAACATATTCTGTGTAGTTAGCATTATGCCACATCCTTTTACTTCCCTCATCAAAGGTCTAGACCCTAGACTAAATATTATAATGTCGCTCACTGCCTGAATCTAATAATAGAACAAAAGAGAGATTAGGTGCCTCTGCTAGACTAACTCGTCAGATTCAAGTACAAAATATCCCAAGAGTTTAATACACAGATTAATATAAGAGAAGCTATCAGTGTAATAGACGCAGATCTTGCAAATATCGTACCTAAAATAATAAGTCAAGGCGTAGGACGCTGTTAGTGTGAAGCCTGTGCATAAAGGTTTTAAGTTTTAATTTTCATTAATTAAGTGGATGGGTCTATTTGACGTGACGAGATGATCATAACTAAAAGTGAAGCAACTCCTATTTTGATCACATAATCATACCAATCACGTGCTCGTTTTAAAATTTAGAAGCGCCGTGACCGTGGGCAACTATATGGAAAATAATTTTTAGCTTTACTTTCTAGATCTTTGAGCGTCATCTAAATTCTTTTCCAGTCTAAGGGAATGCTTACAAACGTCGGAAAAGCAAAGGAATACTATTAGTGTAGTTTTGTTTGACTTCGTTCGTGTTATAACATAACTTTGATTGTCGCTTTTGTATTATTGGTTTTTTGGGACAATTTTCTTATTTTATAAGCAATCTGTTCTTTTCATCATCATCATCATCATTAACAGCCTGAAGACGTCCACTGCTGAACATAGGCCTCCCCCAGGGAGCGCCACTTAGAGCGGCTGCTCGCCTCCTGCATCCATCGGCTCCCCGCGGCTTTCACCAGGTCGTCGGTCCACCTAGTGGGGGGCCGGCCTACGCTGCGTCTTCCAGTTCGTGGTCGCCACTCGAGAACCTTTCTTCCCCATCGGTTGTCAGTTCTACGAGCGATGTGGCCTGCCCATTGCCATTTCAACTTGCCAATCTGTTCTTTTAGCTGTAGTAAAAATATTTATAAAAAAAACTGCATTTTCTTAGTATTAAATCATCATCATCATCATCAATAGTCTGCAGTCGGGCACTGTTAAACATAGGCCTCCCCCAGAGATTGCCATTTTGGGTGACTGCTCGCGTCCTGCATCCATCGACTCCCCACGGTTTTAACCCGACCGTTCGGTCCACATAAGTGGTGAGGGGCCTACGCTGCATCTTCCGGTTCGAGGTCGCCACTCGAGAACCTTTCTTCCCCATCGGCTGTCAGTTCTACGAGCGATTTACTAGGTGGTAGGACTTTACTGCAAAGTTCGTCTAGGTAGGTACCACCGCTTTGCCAGTTATTCCGCCGCCAAGCAGTAGTGTGCAAGCACTAAGTGTGTTCCGGTTTGAAAGGCATTGTAGCTAGTGAAATTACATGAAAATGATTATTAAATGAATTATGGGCAAATGAAACTTTATGACCTGATCTCACAGTCTAGTAATCTGATTACTAGACTGTGTGATGTCTCAGGATGACGTGCGCAGTGCAGTGTTACACAAAACTTTATTATTTTAGAGTTCTTGACATATTTGAAATTGTTTATTTTCACCATAATAATTATGATTGGTTCACGTTCGCTTGCTACGTATTTCATAATGGTTCCGAGTGACACTGCAACTGATGTGGGCGGCCGTGTCGCTTAACATCAGGTGTACGACTGGCTCGTCACAACATTTATTTAGATAAAAAAAAAGATTCATAATATTAAAATAATCGTTAAAAGTAATTTTTTTACATTATAGTAGAGATTAAGTTTTAATTAAGACAAATAAAACACAAGTGCTAACGTTATAAGCACGTACGTTAATTCATCATCATCATCATTAACAGCCTGAAGACGTCCACTACTGAACATAGGACTCCCCCCGGGAGCGCCACTTAGAGCGGCTGCTCGCCTCCTGCATCCATCGGCTCCCCGCGGCTTTCACTAGGTCGTCGGTCCACCTAGTGGGGGGCCGGCATACGCTGCGTTGTCAGTTCTACGAGCGATGTGGCCTGCCCATTGCAATTTCAACTTGCTAATCCTAAGAGCTACATCGGTCACTTTAGTACGTTACATTACGTTTAGTCGTACGTTAATTAGCTTTATTAATATTTTGTTTGTTTATCAGATAAAGTAATCAACATTTTTATTAACTTGCTTTTTATTGGTATCAGTTTTAGTGGTCACCTATTACGCGGGTAATTTAGGGCTGCCACCAACTTAAAATGTTGGGCTGTGATACAGTTTTAAGCGTAGAAAGATTTAACTTTCAAATTGTGCTGGTACACTAGTTTATATCATTTTTGGTTGAAAAATAAATAAATTAAAATAAATTTTTGTTATATTAGGTAGTTAGCAGCATTTATTGGTAATTGGTAATTATTGAGTAGTAAGTTTAAAGAAAAAATACTCTTTACCCGTAAAAAAGTAACATTATCTACCTGTTTGCTTGTGCCAGGAAAAATAGAGGTTGAATGGTGGGTACAAATGGAAGTTCGTGATTAAAAATGGGATTAATTAAAAGTATGATTAAAAATATTTTATGTACTGTACCTAAATCATTGGCAGATAAGAAATAAAAAATGACTCATTAAACGCCTAGTAAGTGGCAACCCTACGTTGATTACGGCAGCCATTTTACGAGGTACGTTTTTATCTTGCCTAAATTAGAGACAGTTTATTTGTTGTGGATAACTTTTGTGAGTTCAGCGGTTGTCAGTTATTATTGATTTTATGGCAACATTGAGTATTCTTGAGTAGCCCATCTCTTTGTTTTTCTTGGTTTATTTTGACTTGTTCCTGGACTAGTTCATAAAAAATATAAAAGTATTATTAAAAATCATTTGATAATAACTACGCCCAATCATCAGATCATAATCCCCACACCTTGTCTTTTAGGTCGTCGGATAACTTGACTCTCAGAATGCCTTTACATCGTAGCAGTTTCTATGATCGGTCTTTTACCATTCATGCTGTCCGCCTCTGGAATGCACTACCTGAATCTATACGAAAGGCACCCTCATTGCACATCTTTAATGATCAGGTGAAAAAGTTTTATTTGTCAGTTTGATTTTCTCCGTATTCATCATTAATGGTACTTATAGCACTACGTTAAATGTTACCACGTATCCTTATGTTTTATGCTGCATACAATTATTTATTTTAATATATCATTTATCATTATACTAGGTACGTGTTTAAGTATCCACTTATTATACATAAGTAAGTATATGTAGATATAATATGTAAGTATATTATATTTAAGTAGGTATATTACTAAAATTATTTAGTAAGTTTATAAGGTATTTTATTTATGTAGTTATGCTTGTGCACCCCGTCTTTTACCGCTTCGGCAAATCCTCTCCATCCAAAGGTTGCCTGGAAGAGATCGCTTTTAGCGATAAGGTCGCCCATCGTAACACGTTACTGTAAAATTTATTATTCTTCTTAATTGAATCATTTTTTGATGTGTGTGCAATAAAGTGATTATCTATCTATCTATCTATCTATCTATCTATCTATCTATCTATCTATCTATCTATCTATCATAATATCCTGAAACCAAACTAGAATTTACTGTATCTAGCAACCCAAGAACTGTGGCGGTGAATACTTAGGAGCAGAAAAAAATACTACCTGCTTATACTTGCATATTAATTGAAATAAACTAAAGTACTGAAATGCTTAAAACAGTATCAGTACTTTCAATACTGAAACAATCTGGTTTAAAAATAAAACCACAGAAATATAAATTTTATCGAAAAAGTATTGAGGTGTTTGGGTATAACATTAATAAGGATGGTATCAGCGTTGTCAAAGAAAATATACAGCCTGTATTAAACCCACCAGAAAAC
This sequence comes from Ennomos erosarius, assembly GCA_963580505.1. Taxonomy (NCBI): domain Eukaryota; kingdom Metazoa; phylum Arthropoda; class Insecta; order Lepidoptera; family Geometridae; genus Ennomos; species Ennomos erosarius. Next base: position 2,070,744 of record OY757000.1, read on the forward strand.
ATCACAATGCTCAGATCATTTCTGGGTAAAATAAATTATTATTCACGATTTCTTAAAGATATGGCAACTATACTGGCTCCTCTATATGAATGTACAAAATTAAGTAAATTTAAATGGACAGAGGAATGCCAACATTCATTTGAAGTAATTAAAAGAAAATTAATATCGGTACAAAACTTACGGCACTATGATCCATCACTGCCCCTTATTTTGTCATGTGATGCTTCAGCTTGTGGCATTAGTGCAGTCTTGTCAAATCGTGGACCAGACAACATAATAAAACCAATCGCTTTTGCAAGCAAAAAGCTTAATGATACCGAAAAGAAATATAGTGCACTGGATAAAGAGGCAATGGCAATCATTTTTGGAGTAACCAAGTTTTACAACTTTATTTATGGCAGGCAATTTGAACTAGAAACGGATAATGCGGCTCTTGTTAGAATATTTGGGCCAAATAAAGCAAATCCAAAAATGGCTGCAAAACGTTTGCAGCACTATGCTATATTTCTTTCCGCATTCTCATATAAAATCAGACATATACCAACCAATAAAAACCCAGCTGATTATTTATTTAGGCTACCATACCATAACAGTACAGGGATTAATGACAAAATATTAAAAGTATGTACAAATTATATAGATAGCTCCACAAATGATATAATAAACTGGGAAACTATCCAAACTGAAACTAAAAAAGACCAGTTCTAGGCACCAGTACCTAGTTCTAGACCAGAACTAGGCACCTTCAAGATATGACAGGTTGTATCCACAGATACCGAGATCCAATTGAATTTTCCACGGCCCCCGGCGCTTTGTATCGTCGCCGTCTTATTGTAAAAACCGTTTGTTTATAAAAAAAAACGAAAATAAAACCGATTATAACATACATCTACTAATAGCATATTAAGGTACTGATTAAAAACTAGTTCAGAAATCTTATGACAACATCAAAATTAAGTAAAAATACCTAAAAATAACTTAAATATTTACTTCAATAAACTAATTTGTGTTCGTAACAAAGACCATTTCATGCAGGTTATATAGTTAAATAACTTATTACAGCTAAGTGTAGGTATAGATCTATGCACGGTGCAGAGCATGCAAACACTACGCTCCATTGAATACGCGAGGTGCCGTGTAGTTATTTATAGCCTGCCGTTATGGGGACAATCCGCAGCTTCTGTACACAGTGTATTATTTAGACTGCAGTATGTCATGTTACATAACTAAGCCTAATTTTGAAGGCTTTAGTTAAGTTTTTAAAATGCTAAAAATATATCCGTCTTTTACATTGCCGTCTATATTTGACAAGGACAGCAACAGTTGTAGGAGCTTTTTTCTGTCAACTAAAACCTTTAAAATTGGCCCCATTATGTAGATAATGCATTTGGAAACAAACAAAAAATCTGGTATGGGGTAAATGAAGCTGGATTTAAAAATTTCCCTAAGGTTCTGCACTATAAAAAAACACAAGAAACATTTAAAAATACTTGTCAAAAAATCAACCAGGAACACATCGAACAACCAAAACCAAACAAATCAAAACAAATCTAAATCTATTTATCCATTTAGGAGCTACGATGCCACAGAGAGAAACATAGATATATACAAATCAATGGATATGCCTAATACACATAACAAGTTAGTGTCGTGCAATTTTGTTATTGCACAAATTAATAATCTTCCTCTATAAATAGTCATGAAAACATAATATCTCAAAATGACAAAGTTACAAGGATTTTAAAATACAGGAACAGAAAGAGACAGTTCATACATGCAGTGACGTCAGTTCTTGCTCTTTCCTAGTACCTTATTACTAAGCTATGGTAGCTTTATTTACAGCCTCCTTGGCATTTTTGATGTCACAACGTGTGTTTTCATAATAACTGTGAGAAAGCTCTGTTTTGCGAGAAAGGGACTGGCGATGCCAGAAACTTTAAAACTTATTACTATAATGATTTATTTACCGATTTCACTATTTTTCAATTCTGGCATTCATTTTTAACTTACTTTATGATAATAATATTAACTTGTTAATTTTTATTAGCATGCAAACCTCCTATTCGAGAAAGATTTAGAAGCAAGATTTTTCTAGTTTCGTAAATCAAAAGGCAAAACAGTCAAAAAACTTAATCCTGAAAATCTTATGCCTGCTTTGTATTTGTATTTACTGAGTAAAATTAGCCGTTAAAATATACGCTGTTGTAGAGTTGTCCTTCTCCACACGTATGCACTGTGACGTCACAATACCCGTCAAGATTAGCGTCCTTGCGCTAAGTTATTGCAAGTTGCCGAGTTATGTGCTTATTGTGTGCAAAGCTAAGTGGCGGTTAAGTGTTCGTATTCAGTGTGGGCTTTGCCGATGGCTCGTGTTGGGGATTAAGTTATTGTTAAGTTATTTATGATTTAGTAGAGCGAATATGACTTAGCGGTAACCCGTGTGACTTTTATACTGACTCACCAAGGTTTAAATCTTGCTCGGTCCCTGCACCAAGGATTTTTAGAGTTCGATACCCAAAGGGTAAAGCAAACCCTATTGCTAAGGCTTCGCTGGTTGTCTGTCTGTCTGTGTGTGTTATGAAAATTATTTGCGTCAATTTTACGCATGAAATTTATTTTGTCCAAGCGAATCTTGTTAGATATAGGTAAGTGCGTAAGCGACCACCTCATCATCATCATCAACAGCCTGAAGAGGTCCACTGCTGATCATAGGCCTCCCCCAAAGAGCGCCACTTTGAGCGGCTGCTCGCCTCCTGCATCCATTCGGCTCCCTGCCGGCTAAAGTAATTGAGTTAAAATGCCAGTGCTGGATCTAGCAAGGTTACTTATGAGCTCCGAGCTCCATTTCTATGATTTATCTTTAGTTCACAATCTCCTCGTACCATAAGGAGCTTGACACAACGATACTTGAACCTAGAAATAGGCTACCTACCCACTTTAAACTTAGGAATTCTTATACAAAATGTTAGATTTTATCGCGTCACCTAGATTCAGGACTTGGAATACCTATGACATGCAATTTATGGGTTAAGAGTTGTTCACCATAAATTTTTGAGGTCAATAGTTTATGACTCAGTGTTGCCCGTAATAAAATAACACTTAAGCTATAAAAATTAAAGGTACATCACTTCTGACACCTATTCTATCTACACTTACTGTTCCTAAAAGTTTTTTTTTGGCTAATTTTATGAATAGGTACGCAATATTAGACAAACATGAAAAAAATAAAAACACCAACAAATAGTATTTTATTTTTATTTTAACGTCCTTTAAAATAAATAAGTATCTAAATATGTTAAACTAAATTTTAACCGCATTAAAATCACTTAAAATAACGCTAATATAAATATTATATTATTAGCTTAAAACGTTATAATATGCAAGTCTTTCTCCTTTATAATAATTATAAGAATTTGCAGTCTATTTACAGTTATCTTACGAAAACTGCTTGAAGAGTAGCCAATATTTAGGGCACTGACAGCCTAACCAGCAAGTACATAACAAGCTCGATCGTAAGACTGCTCGAAAACGAGCCATTGCACGCTATTTGACAGTTCTACAAATGAAACTGAAATGAAAGCTTGTAGTGATACTTCTTGAATACATTTTGTAATCCATGCCTAAAAAATATCCCATAGAGGCATCATCATCATCATCATTAACAGCCTGAAGACGTCCACTGCTGAACATAGGCCTCCCCCAGGGAGCGCCACTTAGAGCTGCTCGCCTCCTGCATCCATCGGCTCTCTGCGGCTTTCACCAGGTCGTCGGTCCACCTAGTGGAGGGCCGGCCTACGCTGCGTCTTCCAGTTCGTAGTCACCACTCGAGAACCTTTCTTCCCCATCGGTTGTCAGTTCTACGAGCGATGTGGCCTGCCCATTGCCATTTCAACTTGCTAATCCTAAGAGCTACATCGGTCACTTTAGTTCTCCTGCGGATCTCCTCATTTCGGATCTTATCTCGCAGGGAAACACCGAGCATTGCTCTCTCCATAGCTCATAGAATACCGTGAGTCAACTCATCAGTTTTTCTAAAGTTATTTTAATACTCTGCTTTGAAGGAACACAAAAGAACACTATCTATAATTTACATTACTACACAAGTACATTGGTCCTATACACACAAAACGGAACAAAATCTACGCATTTACTAAACAAATTCCGCAAGGAAACAAATCTCTACTTGAATATCGAATAACATATTCCATAGAGAAATCACTGGTCTCGAATTGGCCGTACACCAACTAGACGCTCACACGAAACTTTCTGGTAAGTCGTAATCAACGCTCTTCGACTTCTGGAAGGCTACCACACAATCAACTTTAATTTTCTGATACGAAACTTTCTTATCACAATCCATACTTTTTGCTTTTGCAGTGTTTATTAGAACGCTTCGCCGCAAAGAGCCGTGAGCGCGACTTATTTCTTCAATATGTTTAGTGGAATGACCGATTTTGTCTTCGCGGTTATCGACAACGGACGGCATGTTACCTTCGCTCCTCATTCTATTTATCACAGCTGGTTTAGTTGTCGAGCATACTGGAGCAGATTGTTGTCGGACAAAAGTTTTAGACATGAATATACGGTCGAACAAACTTCGTGTCTCCACTTCGTCTTTAGTCTCCGATTCGACACCGGCGTCAGTTTTCTCAACGCTTCCTCTGTGACCGAAAAGTTTCTTTAAACTGTTTGTAGTTCTCGTCAAACTGCTGCTCGTCGTCGAACCGTTCGTAATAGTCCGAGTCACTCTGCGATTTAAATCTTCAGAGTTTTTATAACAAATGCAGACCTTGCAAAAACCTAATCGGAATTTCGACGACATCAAGTTGTACAGTATGGGGTTTATCGCGGAATTTATGTAAAGCATAACTCTTGAAAAATACAGAATGTTATACCATTTTTCTGGCGTTAACTCATCGTATAACTCTTCGGGGGTTATGATAACCCATAACGTTAAAGCCCTGTAAGGCATTAGACAAAGAAAAAAGCATAAAACGACAGTTCCCAGCATGAGTATAACTTGTTTTCTTGCACGAGCGTTATATGGGTCAAAAGTTTTGTTCATTACTACTTTAGAAGCTGCTGTGATGAGATTCTTAGCTATAATACTGTAGAGAACTATTAGGATAATTAGAGGTAAGAGGTAGAGGAGTATGATAATCATCACGAAGAAGGCGATGGGCCAGAAGGTGAGCGCTTGTGTGAGGCATTGGGAGTACACGCTGCCATCGGCTCTGGTGACGGTGTGATGCTCCGCGATCGCCAGGATTGGACTGAAACAGAAATAGATAACGATAATTGTTTATTATATCGTCATTTCTATCTACATCTACATACAATTGCAACATGTACTATATACAGATAATTCCAAAGGCATATTACGCGGAAGTAAAATTGGTGTAGCACCCCAAATCTTCGTTAGAAAACTTCAAACAGATCAAAGTGAAATTCCAAATAGAAAATTTGTTGTTTCAGCTTTGAAAACATACTGAAACTATACACCTTTGGAACCATGGATATTTCTACGGTGAACTATTTACAAAATGGGGTGATTTAAGAACATTCAAAATATCTACAAACATGTATATATAGTCTGCCACAAAACTAAAGAAAACATTCCGCAGAAATTGGTCTAAAAAAATAATGAATCTATTATTTCTTTACCAGTTTTCATACTTCAATTTCAGACCATTCCTTACCCTATACAGTTGCTGTCTGACCTATCACAAATACGACAATGGAGCCCTTACCCTATTTCTAATACGTAGGATCGGAACACCGTTCTTTTCATTCCATTCATCCCTATCAACCTTCATTACCCCCTCTCACGTTAACCCTTCAATGAGCAGCATTATATTTTATCTTTTCGTCTCGATTTTTCTCCAGTTTAACTAAATCCATATCCACGCTAAAGCTGAAATTGCTAGCGTCTGTCTCTGATGGTTCAATGGTACAACTAACTGAACGGATTGTGATGAAATATGATACAGATATAGCTCTTAAAATCCAAGAAAGAATAATAAATAGTATACAGGTCAATGTACTTATAAGCTCCGTAACTAGCCAACAACTATTATTGAATCCCATTTCTTGCTACTTTGGTAATTAAATTTGTTCTGTACATTTCCTGCGCTTTAATTAAGAGATGAAATTTAAATTCTGAGATTTGAAAACATGTGAAAATTAGCTCCTTTTTAGGTAGGTATATTCGGTACTATTTTATCAATATCTACACTTAACATTATTATACTAGTGATGGTGTAGATGCCCCAGCTAGTAATTACCTAAAGCTCTATGTCTTATTTACCGTATTCGTTGTAAGTTAGAGAACGGGACATGAAAATTCAATCCGCAATAATTCCCATGGCTTAATCCGTCTGGTCTCACCCATGATCATTGATCAAATCAATGATCATGGGTGAGACCAGCACCCCCAATAGGGTATTCCCAACCTATCGGAAACGTTTCGATTCGAAATCTACACTCTCCATCTCCTTCATCTACATTCAGAATGAAAGAGACGGAGAGTGTAGATTTCGAATCAAACGAACCCATCATTACCGGATTCTTAATTTCTCGTCCCGTTTACGAATTGAATTGAAATTGAAACCTACACAATCTACTTTTTGTGGCAGCCTAACAAAGTACCTAACTACATTAAAAAATCTAAATCTAATACACATTTCGTAAATGAAATGAACGTATACCAGAAGTTTTATCAAAGTTTTATTAAAGCGTCTACTTACAGCATACAACTAGAAAAATAATGAACATGAAATAAAATAAACAAGTTTGCTATTGTGAAAAAGTTAAATTAATTTAACGAGAATTCAAAGACAGCGGAGATTGTGTTTAAATAGTTTTATAATTAGATGTCTTTAAAGTGTTAACCGATCTAAAAATTAAAGATCTGTTTACTTGGATGAAATTTAACGCACGGTTCCTGTTCTATCACAGTTAATAGAATACTTCTTAAATATCACGTTAAATTCGATTTTCCAAAAATAAAATTATTAAGTAAGATGAAAAATTTACGCTTATTCAATTTTATTACGCTTGTATTGTATGGCACCTTATTTCATTTTCTCTAAAAGTATTCTGTGAAGAAGGCGCAAAGTCACCAAGAAAATATGGGCTGTTGAATCTTCATTGTCTAGTACTTAGAGGCAATATCTAGGCTTCACATAAATTGCCTTAAACACTATAATATAATGTTCGTACAAACATCACGTTCCATTAAGAGAGATCGAGAGTGGGCGGCACGGCCAAATGCTGACAGACGAAGTAAAGGTGCTTATATACTTGTCCGATATCCGAATGCCATTCCGGATATCCTGAAGATTCACATTCGCACAGATTTTATGCGAGTTAATGTATTTAATGTTCTAGGACTTGATTTTGCTCTTTATTTGTAGAGCAATGATTCGCTTTTTCTCGTTAATGTGAAACATTAATAAGTATGGTTAGTATTTATATTTTTATAGCAGTATCGTCTGCTTAGCGTAAGCAACTAAATTAGTCCTAAAAGGTGAAAAATCAAGAGCTTTGAACAATTTTGTATAGAGCTTGGCATACAATCCGCTATATCAAAAAATAATCAATTTCTTAGCCACTTATAAAAGTAGTATCAATCAATAACTTACTGTAAGGAACATACAGTGTTCTATAAAAAAAATCCCTAAGTGACATACTTTCTGATATAATTATATGAGAATGAAAAACATACTATTCCTTAGTAATTAACTATTAATTTTTAAATTTAATTAATTTATTTATTTATGTATACTTTAGCACAAAACAATGTACAAGGAGGACTTAATGAAGCATTATCTACCAGTCAACCTGGACGTGCAAGAAAACCAAGTTAAAAAACTAGTTATTTGTATATTGTGTATAACTGTATCAAATCCAAGTTTGATATCAAACTACGGATTCGAAACTAATGTATAATCCCCTTGCTCATTAAGATGAGTCATTTCAACTGCTAAGCCAAAAAGGGTAACGTCCCACTTCCCAGCCCAGTCTTTGATAGTCCATTAGTTCGACAAAGTAATAAAACAGTATACACAGTAAGGGCACTTTGTACATACCAACTACTATTATGACTATTTATACCTATTAGCATAGTAGTAGGTAGCTATAGATAAAAAATCCTAATTACATACTATGTTTTGCTAGTACATTACTTTAAGGTGAATTAATAGAGTAGAGTAGAGTATTTAAAATAAATACATTTGTGGACATTTTCACACAGCGCCATCTAGCACCAAACTAAGCAAAACTTGCACTATGGGAACCAGATAACTGATAGACATAGAAATTGAAATAGAGTACTTGTATTTTCCAAAAGATGACTAAAACATTTTGATAAAATTACGTTTTTATTATAATAGTCATGTTGTCAGATGTAATCAGATTACTAGGCTGTGTGAAGTCTCAGGATGACGTGGCAGTGTCACGCAAAACTTTTATTTTAAAGTTCCGAGTGGCAACTGTTATGGGCAGCTGTATCGCTTAAAACCAGGTGAACGACAAGCTCGTCACGTCATTCGTTTCATAGAGAATAGACTTTTGCAGATTTCTTATGTAAGACAAGGAATTGGCGTGGTTTCGAAGTAATGAATCGATACGGAATAAGGGCCCTGGTGAGAAGTTTTCAAACGCATGCACAATAAAAAAAAGTAATGTTTAATGGGGGACACTTTATGTTGAATGTATTCCGGCTCATGATGAGTGTGTACAATAATTATATTGAAAACACGAAGTCTTACATTATAATTACAACGAAGTTTTACATTATAATTAAAACGAAGTATTATATTTTAATTAAAACACGAAGTTTTAGATTGTAATTATTGTATGCATTGTATATATATTTTATCGTTGAGTGCTGTTAATTTGTACTTTTACAAAGTGTCCTTACTGTCTTTACACATTCGCAAAGTAATAAAATACATAAGATGGGAAAAGTTTCATTGGCAATGTTTATTTGTGGCTATCTAGAATGGAGACGTCCTTTTTCGGTAATTAGAATTAATGTATGACTGTTATGTGGAAAGTTGGCGGATAGAATACTTGGGCTTCATCTATTGGATACACCCGCCTCTGCTTTGCATGGAACGGTGGAGCTAGAGAGCTTTCTATTGTGGTTGCTTTGTTGCCTATTTCAACAAACAACGCAATAAATAAATTAAAAAATATATTTAATTTTCAAATATTTACTACGTAATATAAAACCTAGTGTTTGAATATTTATGGTATTGTTATTTTTAAATCCATTGTCAAATCATTTAACATAATATTAAATTTTGTTTTTATGAGAATTTAAAAATAAGAAAAAAAATGAAAATGAACTTGATGATGATGATAGTTTTTGTTTAAAATTAAAAATGATGTTATCGTAATTTTAAATAACTCCTCATCGGTAAAACTTTAAAAAGTTAGCAATTAATTTTTTCAACTTTTTTTAAATTTAAGACGTTGTCTACATGGGGGGAAACATTTCAAAGGAACACATGATGGTAAGTGGTCAACGCCGCTTATGGACATCTACAACACCAAGGGCATTGCCGGTGCATTGCCTACCCTTACAGAGGACTCTTAACTTCATCTTTTTTGAAGCTCCCCATACTGTAGTTATGCAAAATAACCTCAGGTGGAAGATCATTCCACATCTTGCAGGTTCATGGAAGAAACGAGCGCAAGAATCGCGTCGTATGAGATTTCCACGTGATTTTAAACAACAATTATTATTAGTATTCAAATGCCTAAAAAAATTATAAAGTTTAACCCATACCTAAATTACCTAGTCTAACCTATTTATGACAATCTTACTCCATTTCATAACTTTTAATGATGCACTTCAACGAAATCGCGTTTCTCTATTATTAGCATAAAAACAAACACGTCAATCAGTCAGTACACAAAGCGAAACAAACAAGAGGAAGTTTTTAATACCTAAGTGTATTTTCTGCGCCATAAAACCGAAGTGAACAACAAATATTACTTAAACGATTTATTGTTTATGTTTGACTGATGAAATGTCCGCTAAACCTTTGATCCGCTAAACAAGAAAAAGAAAAAAAGATATACTTCTTTTTTTGCTTTTTTTTCGTTTTGGTGCCGTTCACCAGGATGAGTAGATAATATTGTACTGATTTTATAAACGCTCAAATTTTACAAGTTTTTTGCTACTTCAATTTTTATACCTAGTTCATTGAAGTTCTAGGCAATACCTAGTTTACTTTGAAATCGTTTAAAACTCGAATCTGTATAGGTTTGATAATTTCATTAATTTTTGTGCAGTCATCAGGAAATTTAGAAGATTTATGCGTTTTGAATTGCTTTCAAAGTTATACAAGTTATCCCCTGGATACCATCATTCAACGCTGAAACGTGATCAGCGGCGGAAAAATATCATTACCTACCCTTAACTACAAATATCAATATAATAAAACACGCAGTAAATTTTTTAGGAGCATAGATTACCTATACAGCCAACATTTTAATTAAACAGTGTCCTTACCCAATAAAAAAAGAACTGATATTTATGCCTAACGTACGAATAACGTACATTCAAACCTTTTAAAATTCAACAGACATGGAAAAAGCTAAACAATACGCAAAACTAAGGTAGGTACATTTATCTTGGCAGCGCATAGCATCGCCCTCTCGGACACAAACCATTTACAATGAACACTTTGACATTTACAAGCATCTAAAAATTAATAGAGCGAAAAGCCCACGACTGTACAGGAAAAACTTTTCTGATTTCAACTCTATGACTACCAAATATAAGGTTTAAAATCAGAATAGTTTTTTTAGTAACAAACAAATGAATAAAGCATTGTACATTACAGCTGTCACATACATTAATATAAGCGAAAATTTTTACCTTGCTTCACAAAGGGTTTGGCTTACGTCGACTTTTAGACACACGGTTAGTTCTTATGTTTATTTTGGTAAGTAAATTGTACTAGACAGCTCATTTTCAGAGTAGGTATGCTGTATCTATCATATTTTTTGCAACGGCAGTTTGTGAAGCTGAATTTTGAAATATCATTCAGTTCTAAAAGGATTTCTTTTTACTTACATTGCTTCAAATATTAATTTGGAAGCACACAATAACTTATCTTATTAATATAGAAATCATTAATTAAAAGCAGTCAAGTTTTACGCAAGTGTTTTTGTCTTGCGTCCCTTACACACTCCAACCCTCTTCTACATAATAAATAGATCAGTGCGTAAATCAAAGCTCTTGATCGGAGTTTTCTTTTCTGGGTTGAGTTGAATGGCTTGCATCGGTGATAACATGGAGAACTGTTTTTTAACTCGTTTATAGACTTGCTGTATTTTATTTTAGTGTTCTGTTTTTGACTTGTAAAAGTGCTAAACGCGACCTAAAAACTCTCAAAATTTGGACCATTTAAAACGTTCACTCGTCACTTGCTTTTACCAGAGTAAAAGCGGAGGAGGTGCACAACACAGTAACTGTGTTAAAAGTCAATTATTTCTGACTCGTCCCAGATTCCTACTTTGAAACCACTTTGAAATTCGAATCCTGTAACTAACGCAACAACATGGCTAGCACAAAGGAAATGAATGAACAAAACGAGTGAACATCATGACTGCAATATGGCGTCTATACAAGGATTTATTTCAACGCCATCTATTATTTACACTGAGAACCAATAACGAGAATAGAGCGCGAGCGATGCATGTGACTTCAATACACAGTGAGTATTAAAAATTCTTCGGGACATAATGCAGTTCCGGAGATCCTTTAGATGTGTTGTGTGCTCTATTGTGCACGGCCATATTATTGAAGTTTTGAGACTTTCTTTGTGCTCCTTTATACCCAGTACCTTTTATTGCTGAGTTATGAAACTTTCATAGTATAATTATTATAGAGTATAAATGCATGCGCACTCTAATTTTGAAAAAAAAATTAACAGAGGATAATTCTAAAAGAAAATTTAATCACACTTAGGTACTTCAAAAAGGCTGATATTCAAGTTCTTCTAAAACGCATGTTTTTTTTTTCGTTTTTTATTTAAATTACTAGAAAACTCTAAAATTTATACAGGTTTAGGATTTGATTGTGGAGATCTATGATTACCTACATGTCAGTAGACAATCATGTAGGTAATCATAGGTGGAGATCAACATGGGCCTAAAAAACCTGGTAAGTAATGTTATCGTCTTTATTTAATGCCCATTAAAACCCAAAAAATGCATTATTTATCAAAAGCTTACAAGACTAAACGGAGAACAGTGACGTTTATAAGAAGGCAATAAAATGCAAAGCTGAGAATTCCCGGCTTGCAAGTAACGTTGTGACAAGACGGGGACGCGAGCTACTTTACTGCCACTAGGTTAGGGCCATTACACAATGTGTTAAAGGAAGTCATTCAGTTTCGTTCTTTAGTTCATTCAGATTCAGAAGTAAAAGATCGAAAACTCAAGCCCCAGATAAATTTATTAATTACAAGAAGTTAAAGACCTTTAGCTGGTAAAATGATAGGTTTACAGGGTATGAGAATTTAAATTCATTTAAATTAGTTTCATTTATTTTTTATCCTAAAGAGATGTTTTTTGAAGATTCATAACATAATTATAATTGAGGATCTATTATAACAACAGAATAATTTTGCCTGAACTAGAGAGTTGAAAAAATATCACGACCTAATCATTTATGGGGGCACTCTTCCAGAGAAATTACAAAATATATTAAGAGATTAGATATCCTATACATAAAATCATTCGGTCTGTTGTGCATTCACTCACTATAAGTATTCAATACAATGAATCCTTTATCAGGCTTAACTTAAAATCTCGGGTTTAAAAGCAGGAAAATTGCGGAAACCGAAGCAGAATGGAAATCACTGTTCTCAATTCCCAACAGAGAAAGTTATTAATCAATCTGGAAGAGCCCTAAGGAACACTGACCGCCATATTACGAGGACTGCCCAGCTGATATAAAAGTATAAAGTTTTCATATATCTCGGCCAAGCTGGTGCCACCATTCATATGGTAAATTGATTGGGAAATAGGGGATGAAAATATTGAGGAAACTTTATTTGTTGAGAATTGGGCGGAGTTGCAAAAAGTATTATTTATTAGGCTTCGTAAACAGTCTCTTGAACCAATTCCCGCATAGCATACCGCCAAAAAAGGGAGTCTCAGCTTAATATAAGGCTAAATAAATTTATAAGTACCTACTTCATAATCGCACTTCGTCCTCTCTAACCTTCAGTACCTACTTCTTACAGTTGCATGTAGAAGATTTTTTTAAAAGCAATTTGAATAGAAATGTAGGTACTTTAGAGTGCTAAAGTAGGTAGGTACTTGAATTACTTGCTGGTAATTTGAACTATCATAATCATCATCATCATCATCAACAGCCTGAAGACGTCTAATGCTGCCACCTCAACTGCATCCATCGGCTCCCCGCGGTCCAATACCGCCAGAAACCTTTCCCGCCGCAGAAGTCACGGCGTAATAGCTTACCTACATACATCTGAGTGACCGTTATATTTGCTTTAATTTAATTTAAAATATTTACTGGAAGTGATTTCGGTTGCCATCCACAAAAAACACCATTAAAAACGCTCAAAAATAGCGAAGTGTCGCATATTTTCTCCCATTCTCCGTATCTGAACAACAACTTTGTCAAATGCAGAAAAAAGTGAAACGGTACGTTGGTGGCGGAAAGGTAGACAAATGTGGCTATTTGTTGAAATGACTTTTGTTGTCGCCAGTACGTCATTTTGAGTTGTTTATGGAGAGTCATTTTAGTAGATTTTTTGAGAAAACAACCAGATAACCAGATATTGTGAGCGTGTCACAGAAATTATTGGACAAATGAGACAAGAAGGCTGGTGGGACTGGATTTTTGTGGCTAAACACAAGGGCAATAATAATGCTCACAGCCGTGCAAAAAACTGTTGCTCGGGGTTGCCTTGCGAGATAAGATCCGAAATGAGGAGATCTGCAGGAGAACAGACTGATGTCATTAGTCTACTAGTAGATCTCAGAGCAAGTTGAAAAGGCAAGAACCTCAGAACTGCCAACCAATAAAAAGAAAGTTCCTCGTGGCAACCACGAACTGAATCTTTTCCGAAACTTAAATCTTGAGAAAGATTAACGATTGATCTTTGAAGGGAAGCATTCCCAGGTTCATTTCAAAAACCTTGCCTACTTTTTGTCTGAAACCACACACGTTTTTAATGAAAAAAATGTAATCAACTGCGTATGAAAACGTGAATTTCCCTGTAAAATGAGCTCCAAACGAGAGTTTGCTTTTGAACGAGTTATAAAGGCAAATGAAGCAGTCTAGCTCCTTTGCCTGCCTTTTACATTTCCTGGGGTTTATGAACGCCTGGTACTTTAGAATAGAACCTTTTATGAGAAGGATGGTCTGTATTAAAAATATGAGGCTAAGCTGAGCCCTAAGACTTATCCTAGATTGTACAGTTGTGTGCTTCCATCTTAATAAATTAGGTGATTTATTATTTTTTTATATTTTTGAATTAATGGTTCTGGAAATAAAATTTATGTCCTAAAACTAAATAAGCATATTTGCGCGCTCAAAGTCAAATTTGAACGTATTTAAAAATAATTAATCAATAGACTGATTTTCAAAGGCTGCCACACACAATATTAATCGCTGTTTGTGAAGAAGTCATTTAGGCCCGATTCTTCTAGTGGGGCCTAAAGACTAATCGCTGTTGGATTACTTAAATAATGTCTGTTTTTGTTTATTTATTAGCTTTTAACTAGTGGGCCAAACTAGTGCGGGTCCAAAACCTTTCAACCTATTAATACATCAATGTCACGGTTTGTAATAGCTTACGATATTTTCATCGTCATCATCAGCCACTTTGGGCGCCTGCTCGCCTCCTGCACCCATCGGCTCCCCGCGGTTTTCACCAAGTCTTCGGTCCACCTAGTGGGGGGGGTCTGCCTACGCTGCGCCTTCCGGTTCATCTTAAGACCAACCTGTTGGGAGACTCTACTGAGGTCGTTGAGCATGGTACTAAGGTGCTCGAACGACTCCGCCATTAGACCTATATCATCGGCAAATCAAAGGTTAGTGATGTACTCGCCATTTATGTTGATGCCGATCCTTTCCACTCACAGAGCTTGAAAACATCCTCCAAAGCGTTTGTGAATAGTTTCGGAGAAATAACGTGTCCATGTCTCACGCTCTTTTGCAATGGGATCTATTGCGTGCTCTGTAGGGTTACTCTTGAATCCAATCCCAATTTCACTAAAATTCTAATCCGAATGAATCTCAATTCCAATGTTAAATAATTTGGTACCCTTGAACAAAATCGAGCTGGAAATTGAAATCGCATATGCGATCGACTTAACATTGTGACTCACAAAATAACAACACTATGTAAGTGCTGCCATACTCAACATAATAGAAAATACTAATACCAAAATTGGTTGAAAACATTTCATTTATTTATTTATTTATTTATTTATTTATTTATTTATTTATTTATTTATTTATTTATTTATTTATTTATTTATTTATTTATTTATTTATTTATTTATTTATTTATTTACTTATTTACTTAAATTTAAAATACTTTACCAAAAACCATCACTTTTGATGATATTTAGTCACTTTCAAGAAAATAAAAGCGCATAGGAATGATTTTTGAAGGGTAAACCACACTTTAGGTATATCTATAAAGATATTATAGTCCTCAAAATTTTAGCAACCAGCGGGATTTGAACCCTCGCCCTCCAACTCTCTAGTTGGTAGAATGTCCAATCCGGTGAGTTGGAGGGCACGGGTTCAAATCCCGCTGGTTGCTAAAATTTTGAGGACTATAATATCTTTAGGCCAACCTACCAACAGCTGGAGGATCTAGCGGATTTTTTACAAGATAATCCAGGGATAGCAAAAGGTTGTTGCGCTCCGCCCATGGGAATTATCATGTGTTTGTGTTTGTGTCATCAACAAGACTGAGTGTATATTTTGTGTATAAATTTGTCCATAATATTAAAAATAAGAGAAACGTGCCATTTTACTTCCGAACACAAAACACTCGAACGCAAAAAAGTTAACTTTTGAAAACTGTAAAAATTCTATCGCAAACTCGACTTCAAGCTCAATTTGTCAACGTCAAATCGCGTCAAGAGTACCGAAAAAACGTATGGTATAAAAATGAGTCGATTCCATTTAGTTTCATAAAATTCCACGGACAAAGATTCCAATCGTGCGCTAGTATCGGATTCAAGAGTACCAAATACCACGATTTCGTTCCAAATCCCAAATTACGATTGAAATCGAGTGTCAAGAGTAACCCTGCTGGTCCTGTAGTCGGACTGACATAGTGGCCTTGATGTACAGACACTTCAACACTTCGATATATCTATAGTCAATTTGGCATCGCTGTAAGGACTGCAGCACCGCCCAAGTCTCGATTGAATCGAAGGCCTTCTCATAGTCCACAAACGCCAGGCATAACGGCCGATTATACTCTTCGGTCTTCTTTATAACATTATATCGATTGTTTATTCAACAAAAAAATAGGTAGTATCACTATTTTAATATCACCTGAAAAGCGGTCACTCAGTGATTAGCTCATTAAATCACTATTTAATTTCACCTGACAAGCGGTCACTCAGTGATTAGCTCATTAAATCACTTTTTGACAAGCATCACAAAACACTTTTTTTTAATGTTTTAGCACAAACGGAATATGGTCACAATAAAAGCATATCATTTTTTTAAAGCATATATATATTGATAGTTTTTTAACAATACTAATTTTTGTTTTCCTAATTGCTCTTTGCACCTACTTGGTATAGGCTGAAAACCTGCGCTGCATGTCATCGACAACTAGCAATAGCTATTCTGAAGCGACGCCTATCCTATACATTGTTTTATGTTCTTTATTCGTGTATTAAAATCGCAGCTCATTACACCAACCCGGCACCCGACCAGCATCGCCTCGTCCCTCGGCATGGACGGTCCCCGTCCGCGCATGGACAGCTTGCGGGCGAGGCGATTCGGTGACGATACGGAGTTGATGTAATGAGCGCATGCCCATACAAGTTCATATAAAGAATACTAACCGTTCGAAGCGAGGCAGTGCGGGTCGGGTGCCGGGGCGGTGTAATGAGATACGACCTTTATACGTCTGTAGTATATTCAAAAAATCTTTCTATTCTTTCTACTTATTCTATAAGACATTTACCTCTTTTATTTCTCTAATACTAATTTCTATAAATTGTTCAGTCGGATGGGGCCTCGATTACAAATTCGGTAGGAATCCAGCACATCATTAATCAAGATTAGCGGTTACAACTTAATCCTATTACGCAATAAATTATTTAGATTTATCTACTTCAATCACTTGGTATTCGTAAGGTCTACGTCTAAATTACAAAATAATTAATCAATCGTGTGCTATGTTATACTTCCCATCACGTAAGAACGACGCATTTCCTTTTTTCTGTTCATTCACTAGATACTATTAAGTACTTAGCTAGTAAAGTTACATTATAGCACACCGCTTACTCCTTGACGACATATTTATGACTTGAGGGTAGTAGCAAGTCAGACCAACACTAGGAAATGGCACTACCACGATGACTATAACTATATGACTCTTGCAACATCGGACACCAGTCTTACCTGGTGAATAGAGCAGCGAAGAACCAAACAAGCGCACAAATGAGAGTCGCTCTGGTCTTCGTGCAGACGTATCCAGCTCGTAGTGGCTCGCAGATGGCGTAGTACCGCTCAAAGCTGATGGCCAGGATCGTGAGGACTGACGCGTGGGTAACTGTCAGCTCCACGAACGGGACTGCGAGGCCTGGAAAAATAAAGATGGTGAGAACCTTAGAGGAGTTACGTTATTTCTATGGTGAGAACTAGCTTCTGTGACACGTTATAGTCGTTTGTCTGTGGGCATGGCTGCCCAGAGCACTGCAGTGTCATCCAGTGCACTAATCTGTCATCATCATCATCAACAGCTTGAAGGCATCCACTGCTGAACATAGGCCTCCCCCGCACAGAGTGCCACTATAGTGGTAGCTTGCCTCCTGCATACATTGGCTCCCCGCGGTTGGTCCACCCAGTGGACTGATGATCTCCGACTAGGACTATTCCTAAGCTTATCTTAATCTTAACCCTAATAACGGCAGTGACACAAATTAGCCTTATAAGTTGTATCGCGCGCCTGGTACCTGCATTACACCTATCTCTTACAATGTATCCCTACTGGTGGAGTTAAGTGGAAAAATACCACTTAAATCTATCTTATATTGGATCTTTTGCACTGCACTAAGAAAGACATCCAGTCAAAAAGTCTTATAACTGCGGCCAGTAACTTCTAGCTGAAGCCGCCCTTCAAAACTGAGCACTGATACCTACCTAAGTACCTAGAAAAACTCTAGACTCTAAATAAGTCCTACCACCAAGCCTACCATAATCATTATAAATCTATCATTTAAATGTGTCTAAAATTTGTAACTAACGTAGAAATAAAAATTCCATTAAGTACTAGTGTTTTCCCCCCCAATTTCGTGCATCAATATTGCAAAGAGTTGTACTAAACTTCACCCAACTTTTACGCTCATTTTGTCTCACACTTGAATGGAAATCATTTAAGCGTGTTCGACACAAAACAGACAGTCAACGGGAAGTAAAATCGGAACCGATACGCGTCGTGAAACTGGAAAACTGAAATCGAATTCCGCAAGGCTTTTAAGCACAATTTACGGATTTAAGCACAACAAAATGCTTTTAAGATCTGCCACTGCAATAAGTGACGTTAAGAAATGCGAGCACCACAGATTAGAGGAAAAACAATCGAGCGAGCACTCTTCGTCTCTTGAATCGATGACGTCATAGCATGTGAAGGTGTGATATTTAGTTAGACTGTATATATTACTTATATTATAGGCTTAGAAAATCCAACGGCATTTGGGCTCGCCCCTTTACACAGTGAAGCCACAAAATAGAAAAGTATTTTGTGAGGTGAAATATTTTTTGCGTTGTGCTAGGATCCGCGATATCTAGATCTAAAAGTCTCGTATCACAAAACTACTCTTAAAGTTGGGTTTTTCACCAATAAGTTAAGCCGTCGGTCCCGGCTGTTGTCGTAAGACAATAGTCGTTAAGCCAAGGCAGAAGATTTTGGGCGGCCTAAAAATTCTGACACCAGGGCTGACCACTTGCCTACACGATAAGAAGAAGAAGACCAATAAGTTATAATAGTTAAAGTGAAGATTTTGGCGGGAACGCGGGAAAGTTCACGTCGTTGCATTGTATTATTGTAAAACTTGTGCTTTTCCAGTGTTAATGTTTAAAATTGGTGGCGTTTTACGCATTAACTGCTGAACTACGAGCATCACTCATGGGCAAGTGATATAATATGGTGAAACGTGATTTTCCGTGTTGCTTACAAAATTCTCGTCTCTTCATTCACTATCATAAAAAAAAAACTTTGACTACCTGACTTAGACTGGACTATGAATATGACTATGACTTGACTTTACATGAAATATTCTGTTTTAACGATGAAAAATTACAATACTTGACACTGGCTAAATACACTATGTGTGGAGCCAAAATATAAAAAATATTTGTTAGAATTTGTTAGTTTTAGAGTTCTTTTACAAGATCCGTCATACTATTGTGCCAACTCTTTATATTGGCCTGTTGTAGAGCCCTTTTTGTCAGCACGTTTACGAACAAATTATTATACGAATCGCTTTCGTCGTAAAGCTGCTATTCTACACAGGGTCAGAGGGCAGACTACAAATAAAAATAGATGGTGCATAGAAATTGGAAGAGAGCTACAACCAAGTTTCAGTAAAATGTTATGTACGCCATCGTTTATGAATCGATTAGGAAAATTATTTCATTTTGAATTGGTATATTTATATCATCATCATCATCATCACCAACAGGCTTAAGACGTGCATTGCCGAATTTAGGCCTCCTCCCAGAGAGCGCCACTTTGAGCGACTGCTCGCCTCCTGCATCTGTAATGTACACCTACTTTCAGACTGATAATGAAAATTTCATCAAAATCGATTCCGTAAAATAATCTAAGTCAAAAATAATACGTCTTAGTGTTAAATTAAGGCGATTGGGGTCATTTTAACCCCTTTTTTAAACGTATATTATTGTGACTTATTTTTATATTTGTTCTGCGCGCTGTTGCTATAAGTCTGAGGGTCAGGGCTATAAATTCCGCCCGCATCCTTGTATCATAGTTTTCACATTATCCACTAACGAATAGTGGCTTTGTCCGACGATTTACGACTCTGTTACAGATAAAAACTGTTTTTTGACCTCTTTCTGATATATTGAATAGTTTTTTCTTTGTATATCTGAACAGTATGGGGCTATGAGCATTTTCAAGGAACTTTTTAAATGCTATCCATCTACATTTCTTTTTTGTTGGTACCATTGAATAGATTATGAAAACCTTAGCTTAACAATATCATCATCATCGCCATCAACAACCTGATGACGTCCACCAATGAATACAGGCCTACCCAGGAGCGCAACTTTGAGCCTCCTGCTTCCATTGGCTCCCCGCGGTTTTCGCCGGACCGTCAAGTCGTCGGTCCACCTTTTGGGGGCCACACTGGGTTTTCCGGGAAGATAATACATCGTTTTAATCTACCTATGAACGTTGAGTATAAAGGCGGCTTTATATTGTCGATAACTTTATAAGCCTGTAAAGGATTCAGACGGTCAGTAACTTCAACTGTCTAGCATCACGTTTGATGTGATACAGCCTGGTGACAGACGGACAGATGTTAAAAATAAATGCAATAATTATTGAAAGAATTATTAAAATCGGGAATAAGCTTTTAATGTTTCTGGATGGGGCATCGCCTGTCTCTTTCTCGCAGAACAGAGCATCCCCACATAACTGTGGGATATGACGTCACATGTCAAAGATATTGTATGTAAATCTACCACAGCTTAATAATGAAGTACTATGAAGGTGCAAGAACTGACGTCATTGCGAATTTGAACTGCCTCTATTCTGCTTTCTATTTTTGTATTTTAAAAATCAATTAGTGCAATAAAAAATAGCACGTCACAAGCAGGCCTGTGTTATATGGACATGACTTACTGCTAATTCTTTGTACGTTACACAACTCTGCCAAGGTTAACCGATAGCAATAGATGTCTTTTGTGAGATTAATCAGTAATTCATGGAAAAGCTCCTTAAAGGTAGATAGGCGGGTATTATCCTTTATAAAACGTATTTTTCCACTTGTGTTAAATAAGCCTGAGGGCTCTCTGCCTACGCGTATTTTCTCAAGTTTTCATCAGTTTACTGTCTTTGGTAGTTGGAAAATGCCTTAATAATAGCCATTTTAGATTACGTTCTAACTTATTAATTTTTGAGAGGTTAGACAGTAGTAAAATGTTCTACCTATGCCTATAAATGATTAAAAAAATTACAATTACGTTCAAAATGTTTGCTATTAGCGGGATATGAATCCGTTACTTTCCATTTAAACATAGTCTTAACGATTTTGCAGCCACTGAGCATGCGACCTTAGCTTAGTTGGAAGTGTCCTAATCCGGTGAGTTGAAAGCGCGGATTCAAATTTCGCTGTTTGCTAAAATTTTCATGAACTTTAATAATATTTTAGTAGTGTGGCTTACACTTTCAAATACGTCATTCTTAAATATAAAAAACAAGCCTCTTGAATTTATTTTTGTGATAATATAACAGGGCGCCAACCACAACCTCTTATAGCATTATTACTTCAATCATACAACAAATGACACAAAAGTAAGAATACTGTAATGTTGCAGAGCCAGAGCAGTTTTGATGACGTCACGTTAAATCGTTCACTCAAATACAAATGTCATATCATGCCTTTACATCAAATTGACACTGACGTGCGAGAGTGATAACGCCATACAAAAATGTAGACGTCTCGTTTACACGCAGGAATACTTTATAAATTCATGGTACGAATTCGAACAATATTATTGTAACCTTGAAATAGAGTTTTGGCGGGAACGCGGAAAAGTTCACGTCGTTGCATTGTATTATTTCTCAAAACTTGTGCTTTTTCCAGTGTTAATGTTTAAAATTGGTGGCGTTTTACGCATTAAGTGCTGAATTACGAGCACCACTCATGGGCAAGTGATATAATGTGGTGAAACGTGATTTTCCGTGTTGCTTCCAAAATTCCATAAAGCTTCTAGTAAAGTTGCCCTTTACTGGAGCATGACTTAGACTGGAATATGACTACCTGACTTAGACTGGACTATGACTATGACTTGGCTTTACGTGAAATATTCTTCTAACATGATGAAAAATTACAATACTTGACACTGGCTAAATACACAATGTGTGGAGCCAAAATATATGAAAAAAAAAACCTTGAAATATTAATGCCATGAAACATGATGGTTTTGTATGAGTTTGTGGTAAGCCTCCAGGTATTTTATCATTGTTTGATAGGCTTGCACTTGACCACTATTTCACGGTACCTAAGTGACGATGTGGTTTAATATGCGGGTAGACGTAATCTAAATACAATATTTTTACAAATAAAAATTTTTTTTAAAAAAACATTTGTGAAAACATAAATAAAATATCTCAAAAAACGACAAAATTACAAGCATTTTAAAAACCGGAATAGAAAAAGATAGCTCAAACAGCCAGTGACGTCAGAGCAATGTCGTCATAGTACCTCATTACTAAGCTGTGGTAGCTTTTCATACAATCTCTTTGGCATGTGACGTCACGTCACGAGTGCATTTTTCATAGTAACTGTGGAGGCGCTCTGTTTCGCAAGAAAGGGACGGGAGATGCCTCCTGTAGAAACTTTAAAAGCTTATTACTCCGTGATTTCTTTAGTGATTTTACATATTTTTTCAATTATTGCATTCATTTTTATATTTCTTTATGAAAGTATTATTTACTTGTTTTTTTTAATAGTAGTCATAATGCCTATTAGCCTTTTCCGCTTCTTTTCATTACTTTCTTACTTTTTATATTACAAGTCTTGTTAATAACAAATGTTGCCATAACGTGCCAGTAAATTTCATTTTCTTTAGCTTTCACAATTTTATTTCAATTGTTCCGTATCGTTAGGCAGTTTATTGAAAAATGAGGCCGCGTACGGCGAATGCGGTATTTTCTGAGGTTGCTCCTAAAATACCCATAAACAAGCTCGGCTACAGAAGTTGAAGTTCCATAGAAGTAATTTCTTATACTTTTTTTATTACGCCTGATTTCATGCGAATTGTGGAATGAACTTAAAGTCCATACTGAAGCGGGAAATCAAAAATTTAATTTTTGTTTACTTTTTTTTCATAACCTCATCCTAACAGACTCCTTTACGGAATATGAATTGAATAAAAAAAAATATTTTTATATTTTTGTATTTTAGCATACCTACCCATGATACCTACCTAATGTATGTATGTGCCTACCTACCTAATATGGGTTCGGGTTTTGGCTGAATAAATAAATAAATAAATAAAAATAAATATTTGTGGACATTTCACACAGCGCCATCTAGCCCCAAACTAAGCAAAGCCTGTACTATGGAAACAAGATAGCTTATAGAATACTTAGATACTTTTTTGTTTGTAAATACATACATAGAATAAAATATAAAACCGAGACAAAGAACAAACACCTATGTTCATCACACAAATGTTTGTCCTGGGTAGGAATCGAACCCACAGCCTTCGATTAAGAAGGCAGGGGTACTACCAACTAAGCTATCGGGCCCGTCATATCCGAATATTTTATCTATTTTCATTTTTGTAAATGCTCCTGACTAACCATGTTTGAATGGTTTAAATGGTTTAGAAACTCGGAAACCAATGCATGTAGGTACAAAATCAGCATGCATTTTGTCACAGGAAATTTTTATCAGATTCGATTTTCTTTAATTAGGTATACTTAGTTAAACACTCGACCAATAAAAATTAAACCAACCATTAAATTTAAAAAAAAACCGACTCGGTAAATCGTTTGTATACCTACAGCAGAGTTAATAACACCCTTCTGTATCTGGGTTTAAAAATAGTTTTCATGACAAGAAAATCTTAAGTTGCCAGTCGAGCTACTAAACCAAGTAACTGGCACACCAGCGGAGCAGGCCAGCCGTTCAGCCGGTACTAACGAAACGTCATCTCCGTCGTTACTCGTTTCCTTTTAACATTAACTTGCACTTACCCGCTATAAAGGCTTAAGTCTCACGACTATGTACCTAAATATATACTGTTTAGTATCTAACTGTAGAGAAATGCGCATCTAAAGACTAATGTAGAGTACTGTAATCAAGACAGACTTTGAGGTTGGATTTCACCATTACAATTAAACGAAATCAATTCAAGCTAAACTCACTTCAAGTGTGTATTTGAGTGTCTACAATTTGCATTTCACTAGCATAAACAGAGAGCAGTTAGAGCCTAAACGAGATCAAATTCTTAACGCCCGATTTTCAGTGTTTAGCTCGTTTGAACGTGTTTTGATGGTTTCCATGGGTTCAAGCGCCTCAACGCTGTCAACATCACAAACATGACGTTTGCCTCCAGTTATAAAAAGTTGTAGACAAAAATTGACGTTCTGTGGTTTTGTGCATAGCTGCGGTTTTAAGGTCATAGCTCACTAGAGCCACCCAGCACCGCCTCGTCGCACGGCGTCCACTCGTTGTCGACAGTGGTCCACGGGCGGACGCCGCGTTATCACCAATAAACGTCACGCGGTCAACCAGTGGACGTCGTTGATATAGTGAGCGCATACCCATATAAGTCCATAATAAAGAATACTAGCCGCAGGATACGAGGTGGTGCGGAGTGGGTGCCGGGTGGCTCTAATGAGCTGTGACCTTAAAACTGCTTCCACGAACGCGATCAAAATGTTTCTGGTGAAATCTGTATGATAAAGAGCGTTGGCTCTACTCTAGCACGATGTAACAACAATGTTTACCAGTATATATACCTGTTTGTGAGGTTACCTAGGTACTACGGGTCGCAGATTCCATTCCCGCATCGTGTTTGATATGAATCTAGAACAAGATTGTCGCTAATCTTAATTGCAGTTAGATGTATGTCTAGTCATTATAAAAATAACTCATAGTGGAATTATAAAATAACTAGGAACGAGTTAAATATATGCGAGTTACGTGACCAGTTAATGCGATATTTGGCTCAAATGATGCTATAAAATATGAATAATGCTGCTTTTGCGAAATAATAATAGGTACCATTAAATCTAGGCATATGAAACTACAAGACGGAACTAGACTTGGCTATTTTATTATGCGCTATGTATTATTAGAAAAACAGTTAAGTAGTTGATTTTTTTTTGACATGCTTCTTCATCAACAGCCTGCAGACGTCTACTGCTGAACATACGCCTCTCCCAGAGAGCCCACTTGAGTGGCTGCTCGCCTCCTGCATCCATCGGCTCCCCGTGGCATTCACAAGATCGTCGGTCCACCTAGTGGGGGGCCGGCCTATATGACATTCTAAGATATACTTTTTATATCGCTTTAATATTGTATTAAACCTTCCACAACGCACTGGCATTATCTGGAAGTGAAATCAAAATGCATGTTCAAGAATTACAAATAGACATTTTGCCTCGGTTCACGCGGGAAAATGGGTGACATTCGAATGAAGCCGCAGTCATCTTTAGCTAACCTGAGCCTATAAAGTCGTTGTTTCATTTTATTAGACAATCTCAACGGTCATCATCATCACCATCATCATAACCATGACCGTAACAGTAACTTTCACACATTCGAAACACCAGTAAAAAGCCTGGCTATGTTCCACAGTCCACGCTAACCGCTGGCTGTTATTCTCATATGCAGAGAACATTACCAAAGTTTTTGCGTCCTACTAATGACAATTTAATGTCCTGTGATACTTGGTTCCGCCAATTTCTGAGCGTACATACGTGTTGTATTATCGTTAAGGTGTTCGGTGGCTTTTGATGTCTTTAAACTGAGATTATTTTTTAGATCGTCCGATACGATATCGGATTTGAAAGCTGGTTTATGACATCCGATAGGTATCGGTGCCTAATTATATCTCTCGTACTTTAAAATAAAATGAAGGCAGGCTTATTTTCTGACAACCCTTGTTTCCGGACCAACTTTTGTATTTTAAGGTATACCCACACCCCTAATTATTTTTGTCTGTGGTTAGCAGTGATCGCAAAAGGCTGATAATGTGATGTGGTGTGATGGGACGACTATGATAATTATGAATTACGATTCCAAAAATCACCATCATCAGTTTAATGTTATAGAAGGTAACGTAATCGGCGTAATTTTTACGTAAAGTAAGCCGGATTACGTGCTATTATCATCAGTTTAGGTTTAGGGGGTAAAATGTCTTAAAAAATCAATGCATTAGAAAAAACAAGTGCTCAGAAAAAAGAATAAATTAAATTCAATAGGTAAGTACTTACAAAGCTCTTTCCCCAGCACCCAAGTCTCTGGCTTGGAGCCAACCTCCACCAGCACAGTTGGCGTACACACCAACAACACCATCAAATCCGCAATACTCAAGTTCACCAAGAAAATGTTCGTAGAATTTCGCATGTCTTTTGTCTTCAGTATCACTATTGGCACCATCACATTCCCAATCACTCCTAAACACATTATCACTATGCAGAAAGTCATCGAAGTCGCCTTTATGTAATACGGGATCTCAGCGTACTCGCTAAAGTTACCGCTCGACAACCCGAATGTCGAATTCGAGATGTTTTTCGAATAACTCGAGTTCTCGAACTCGAACTGCTGGGGTTCGTATGTGACGTTGTCCGCGACATGTTTGTATGTGAGCGTGAAGTTGGCGTGTGTGTGGAAGTGTGTTGAGTTCACATTTGTCGTTGTGTGTGTGAGGTCGGTTGGAGAAATCATGTGTGTGTGTCAGTTCATATTTTCACATTGTTCGTCACTTTTCGCAGCACTCTCGTTACGAACTCATTGTTAATTTCTTTCGCGGGATCTGGAACAAAAGAAAATCGACTTAAGCTATTGTTTCTTTCAAATAAATAATTAGTCGTGCTTGCTTCTTTTTTCTTTGCTAATGTAGATTTAAATAAAACAAAAGAACGGCGATTTATATTAAGCTTCTTCATTCTATGAAATCACGGAATGAATCATTTAGCATGGACGTATTTTTGTTAGATTTGTATTTATCATGTATTGCTTATAAAAACTGACTGTGCTTGTAACTCTCTATTTCAAGGAAAATTGGGCGTTGAACCTAATTTGAGAAGACCACTTTCAATGTCATGCTTTTTCTGTGTCATTACATTAATTTATAGCTTGGGTATTTTACTGTCCTTGTACAAGATTATAGAGCAAAATATTGGAGTATGTACATTGGCCCTGATTTTCAATTATATTAACATTTCGAGTTTAAACGATGCCGTGGGTTATTAAAATATTGTTGTGAAGGCAACTTGTCGGGCTGTAGGCACGCCTAAGGGATTACGATGGTGGAAAATTCACGATTGTTTTGACTTGATTTTATGGAGTTCGAGCCATTAATTTCATTGTTATGATAGCTATGTTAAATGTTTATGATTCCGTTTATTTTCAGTATATTTCGACACGAAATTAAATTATCAGTTCGGTTTTTCGTGGGAATTGTTCAGCGACGCATGCTTTATTGGAATTGATTGGTAGGTAAGAATGGGATGAATCGAAGTAAGCTTTTCGGCCGTGTCACTTAACATCAGGTGAACGACTAGCTCGTCACGACATTTCTCATATAAAAAAGGAGGATACCCGAGGATTTCGAATAGCATCTGGGGTGGAAAAACGTTGGCGCTTTTTGTATAATCATCATTAACAGCATGAAGACGTCCAATACTGAACATTGGCCTCCCCCAGGGAGTGCCACTTTGACTGGCTGCTCGCCTTCTGCATCCATCGTTTTTTGTATATGGTCTTCTCTTAAAGCATTAACACGGTCCTGATAATGATCGCGGGGAGGTGGGACTGCCCCTACATACGGCATTGCTGCGACAGACATATCACTGCAATGCCGGTTAGATTGTAAGTTTAGTCTAGGGTATTATTTTATTTTATGTAATTTTAATTTAATTTAATTTGATTTTATAATTGTATTTAATTTTATTTTTAAATGTGTGTAATTTCATGTGTAATATGGGTGTAATTTGCCTGAATTAATGTTTTTTTTTTTTTTATTAAATTACAACTTCCAATTTAATCCTTTCAATTAAAGTAAATTACTCAATCTGAACCATGTTATTTAGGTATCATAGTAGGTACCTACCTATTCATTCAGAGGTTCTACGTTTCATCAAATCCTTAGGATCATTGCAAACTACATGACGAATTAATGGCGCAAATAAATCGCCCAAAGTAAGTTTTCTAGACATTTTATGCCTAGCAATTTAGTAGTTTATCTACGTCTAGGCATGCCTTTGACTGAGTCTTGTAAAGTCGTAAAATTCTTGTTTTACAATCGTTTTATTTGAGTTATTTACTAACGTTTAACTGTAACTGTTTTATTTGATACTATTGTAAGATTGTAACAGGTTTATTTTGTTTCATTGTGTTGAAATGAAAGCTCAAACAGCGTGATCTATGGTATAGGTACACTTTATTACGTTGATCCTAGATATAATTAATATAATCATACGCAATCGCGGTGTGGTCGTGGCGTAAGAATAGGACCACCCCATCTCGTCCCGTTGCCACTGCATCCTTCTTGGTCTGCATTATAACCTACTTTTTTCTTTTTGAAAGGGCTAATGCTGTTTGTGTCTACCGACCTTTACAGCGTCACCGGGAGGGAGGGCGATTATAACCTACTGCGAAGACCAAGGCGCCTGCTGAAGGGTTGTGATTATAGAAAAGCTGGCACTGACTTTTTCATATAGGTAGGTATATTATAAGCAGTAGAGAAGGCTAAGTAATACTTACACTGAATAAAATGACAACTCTATTTTAGAATTGCAGTCTCAGTCGTATAAGGAATGGGAGCTTTGGGATGCAATCCTTCATCCCTACACCGTTTCAGACTTCTAGGGTTCCTATATTGCGTCTAGACTTGGTCCATACACCCACGCGAATTTAGGCTATCCACCCTAACTAGATAGAAGGATCTCAGTACCACTTAGATTGTGTGGAACTTCACAAATTGTTACTTTTATAAAGACCCAGAAGTACCCCGCGGTTTCTCCCGCTAATTACCCGTTTTTCCCTTGGGAACATTTTGGGTATGGAACCCTAAAAAAGTCATTAAATAGCCTAATAAAAATCGGACATGAGTAAAAGTTTGACCGGACAATCTTGTAACCTTATGTCAGAACATCTGGCGATCCAGGACATGTCATAAGGGATTAGACCCAATTTATTAGTGAGTAAAGTACTTATTTACTCATCAATAAGTCGTTAATGTTGTAACCAACCATTTAATATGCTCTCGAGGCGCCTATCAGATCCATCCTATCAGTGACCTATTAGGGTGGAGTTTAGACACCGTTCAATCAACGTATGCTTCAGGGATCTGACACACTTTGTTAATATGTAACTTATTATACGAATTTCACGTGCTCTGTGGAATTTACATATAGTTATAGTTATTGAGTTCTCTAGCTCTAGATGTTTACAGAACATATGAAATACCCAAAGGCATAAATAGTATATAGGTAATACTGAATACTGTATTAGTAAAAGGGTGGGATTTTTTATCAGTAGTTAGGTGACCAATGGTTTGAATATGTTCTGTTTTTTTTTTACCTTAACGACAGTTTAAAAAGTCAGTGTCAGTAGCATGGAGATATTAAAAAAAGAAGGAGGGAATCGCGTCTGATTCGAAACTGAAGCACCCTTAGGAAGCCGGAACGCTTCGTACGTACGAGTGGGGCACGCACACACTCACATCATATGCAGCCGGTCGCCCTACTTTCATCTAACATACATATGTAATATGTCCGCCATTTTGGGCTTCAGTTCGATGTCAATCAAAACCCAACCCTTCTTATTTTTATTTCATCCATGGTCTGTAGTTTCATCTGTATTTTACATTTGACCCCCTCGTCGAGAAATATAAAGCGAATGAATTTTTTTTAGCTTTTTTATTGGGCTCACAGCGCTGTGGCTCAGCCTTCCAAGCTGACGGTTGTAGATTTGGATCCCACCCAGGACAAATATTTGCGTAATGAACATCGTTCTTTGTTCTGTATTTGAGTTTATACTTCTACCCTACGGCTTTGACAAAAAGTATGAAATAGAATCACGAACAAATCAAATAAAAATAGGATCTTTTCCCTTTACAGATTAATCTGAAGATTATACGCTAAGCAGGCGAAACTTCAATCAAAACCATTAAAAGGATACAATTATTAATCTATAATTTTTCTGGGTCGGTGCGGTCAATGTTAAATCTCTACACGCGTATTTATTTATCGGCATCGATACTTAGGGTGACTTTGACGATGGGACGTTTTAAGAATTGGTTAGTATTAGAATGGCTAGATAGCAAATGACTTCATCTCACTTAGGCCATATCTCCAAATATCCAAGTCATATTTTGACTTAACCCCTTAACTCCCAGCGACCCGATATCGTACACACATGCATTGTTATTCAATTATTAACGCAATCGCTGGGAATCCAATCTCATTTTGAAGTTTTCCCCGCGTCATTAAAAAAATTTTAACAAAGTAGATTCCTCCCTTCGCCAATCAATAGGCTACAATATCATGTTTTCCACGCTTCTTCCATAAATCACAGCAGCGCGGTCAGTAAACAGAGGCTGCGGGGTGCTGGCACCCCTATCGCTTACACAGCTGTTCTGTCGACCTACTGCTTTGAAACATTTCCTTAGTCTTTGATCGGTGCTATGTAACATGTCTTACGTATACATTTTTACTGTTGTTATGGCATAATAAGGACGATTTTGCGTGGTTTGTATGAAATTTCAATCTATTGATCCCGTTGTCACTAAAACGAATGGGTCGACCCACCTAAACTCCGTTTTTTGGTGAGAAAATCAGCATTGCGATTCAGCATGGCAATGCAGCCAGCGTTTTGGGCACATTCCCCTTCACCAAAGGTCTTTTTGATAACAGTTATAGTAGTTATAGTATACATACATATCTTATTTTATAAATTTTTATTTTAGGTTAAGGTTTTATTTTGTAGTAATCTTTAAGATATAAAAATGTTTTTGGTTTATGTGGAAATAAACCTCGTACTTTAATGACAAAAATGTTTAGCTAACCAAATTAGTGATGATGATTATAATGATGATAGTAAATGTAATGATCATTGATCATCTAAAAACGCCATTACAAAACTATCACGATTAAATAACCTGTTTTGTTTTCCTTCTTGTATTGTTGGCATATTGCGGTTGCGTAGAACGAACCTCAATATAGAAAACTACTAGACTAGAAAAAGAATTCAGACGTAACCCTCAGAACAAGAAAGTGAAGCCAAAGTTATTTTTCGGCATACTTTGGTACTTATTACATATTTAACATATTTTGCTATTTTGAGAAACCTCAAAAAGGTAGTTACCACAGCTTTTTTGATCAGCGATCAGGATAAAATATAAATATAAATAAATATGTGTGGACATTTCACACAGCGCCATCTAGCCCCAAACTAAGCAAAGCTTGTACTAGTGGAACCAGATAACTGATATATTTAAATACTGTTTTTGTTTTGTAAATACATACATAGAATACAATATAACACCCAGACGCAGAACAAACATCTATGTTCATCACACAAATGTTTGTCCTGGGTAGGAATTGAACCCACAGCCCTCAGTTCAGAAGGCAGGGCTACTACCAACTGAGCTATCGGGCCCGATCAACATGATGTGATGGGTAATGGGTGAAACGATACGATCTTCCCAATTCCATTCCACTTTCAGCTCCAGTTTTCTATTCAGATATAGTCAGCCAATAATGTTTCTAGTCTAACAAGAGAGAGTACTACGTAACCTGTTACAAATGCAAATATCAATTAACAGTATCAACATTCCCCCTCTCCTTCACCCGTAGCCAAATAGTGAGTGACAGACAGACAGGAGACAATATTAATGAATTGTCTACCCTCTTCACTACATCAAGGCTATTGTCTTAGGAGTGTTAGGTGGCGTATAAATTATTCTACTCCACCGTTCTATTGTTATGTTACATCAAATAAATTTAATTTTAGGTGTTGAGTGTGCAGTGTGTGTACAATTAGCTACAAACGAATGTGTAAACTGATTTACAAATCGTTAGGTAAATGCTATAGTTTTAATATGGGCGAATTTTCAATGTCTGAGTAGAGGTTATAGGATTAGTAAAATTTATTATAAACCGACTAAAACATAGGCATATTATTGTCAGTGTTCGTTTTACTTTCCCTTTTTATATTCACAGTGTTTTGTTTCGTTCTATCCAATCTTAATTTTATTCGGTTGCTCAAACCCATAATTAAACAACAGCGTAGAAAAATAATAATAAGTAATAATAATAATAAGTAATTTATTTGCCATAATAAGAGTTACAATCTTATGCTGGTATACTTATGTGGTAGGTATGTTAATTAACCAGGTAACTAAATTACAATACTTACATAAGAAATCTAAAAGTACTTTAGCATCCGTACTAGGTTACCCTGTGACCTGTGACCTAAAAATAAACTAACAAACTACGTAAACCGTTTCAAATGTGGAAAAGTTGAAACAATCAACGCACTAGATAAAACCAGGAAGTGCTAGTAGATATCGGGACAGCTTTCGTGGTGTGGTGGTTGAGCAGGTCGGCTCATAACCTGGAGGTGGCGGGTTCGATTCCCGCTACAAGACAAATACTTGTTCTGTGTCTGGGTGTTGTGGGACCATAGTCCTCGTAGTTCCTGAGTCCCTAGATACAGGGAATCCTGGATCTATGTATGTGATCGTTGGGCGTTATTTATTTATTTATTTATTTATTTATATCACTTATTCTATTATCGTTTTTATTTGTATCGTTGTCAAAGGATTTAATTGCAAATGATAATATCCTATTCTTAGCACTTCTACAAGTCAACATGAGATGAGGCTGTCTATCTAACATTACCGTTCTATAAAATAAGTATTATTAAACATATTCGTAAGAATGTAATCCTTACTTAACTGACCTAAATACAGTACTAAACAAACTGCACTAAGTATAACTTTAAACTGAATTAAAAAATAAACAAATCTAAGAAATTGAATCACCTTCACAATCTTTTAAAACTTACAAACTTCCCGATAACTTTCCTCACAATCTTTGTAAACTTGTACTTGTTAGTTTATCGCTCTGAATTAAATGTCATTATCACCAAGTTTCAAATACTCAAGATTACAGCCTTGTGTCACCATGCCTTGTTAAAGTTATGCAAACTTGTCATCTGTTGTTAGTTGTTTCCACAGACATAAAGGTTGTTTCTCTAGTTACAATCACCATTTGAGCAATGAATTCGTCTTAGTTGGTGATTAAGTTAACCATATTCATTTCATTACAAATTTTGCCAACGTCTCAATTTAAACTGTTGCCTAATGGGTAATTTTTATGCTAAAGTATACGCAACGAGCTACTTCACCTGATGTTAAGTGATAACATAACATTTTGCAATGCCACCCCGAGCTCTAAAATACTGAGTGTCGTCACAAGTTCCTTCGATCAAATCTACGATCAAGTATACATTAAAGAACCTGATCGAAGGAACGAATAAAGGAATTACATATTTTTAATAGTACCTACTTACGCGATCTTTACCGTGATTAGAATCATTTAAGAGTTCCCGATATTTCGGCACAGTTACATGCACCATGTTCACGGGTAGATGCGGGTGGATGATTAAAAGTTCGAAATGAACAACCGTGAAAGTTTAAAACAGTGTATTACATAATTTGTCGCACCTATAATACTGTAATGGACCAAAAACAACTGTCGTTTAAAACTTATCTAACGATTGTGAAACCGGACAAAAACTAAAAGTCAAGCTATCCAATTTGATTTCTAACGTAACTAGATGAATTTAATTCCATCGCAATCCCAGTGGAGCACCGCCCTTAATTGCGGGAAATCTAATTTACTTCCTTACAAAGATTATTAAGACTTGCGACATAGTTTGTTGCGATGCTCACAGCTATGTTGCGAAGTTTTGCTTTGTTAGCTCAGAGCCGAGAACTATTTTGATTGGTTTTGATCGAAATTGTTGTCCTAGTATTAAATACCACTTAAACAAATCATCCCTACTTTTTCTTTGAGAGCATATAGCTGCGGTCAAAGAAGAGAAAAAAAATAAAAGAAAAAGAAAAATATACCTAGACGGAAAGAGAAGGAACTTTTTTCCTTGTCGTCAAAATCTCTTCAAAGAAGTTTGTTGCGAATAGTTTAATTTTGTTTTTCCCATGCAAAGTTGGTATTTTTTCCGGCACACGAGTTATTATCCTTTTTTCTGGAGATGAAAACAACAATGACTCAGAAATGGGGTACACCGGAAGTGCCTATTCACTGACTTCTTGACTACTCTTCAAATTTTTATTTTGCGTGCAGATTTGCTGAATAACCACATGAGCCGTTATAATTGTGTTTCAATATTGTTGAGGTAAAAAACGCCATTTTCTGATTCACAATTGTCAGAAAAATCACGCGCCAATGACGATAAAATTGCCTTGACGATAAAGTTTATCTGCTGTTAAGTTTGCACTGACTTATCTCTCTATTAGAAGATACCCAAATGTACGTTATAGAAGAGTAAGTGCCAACTTAGGGTGGGTTTTTATCAGTAGTTAAGGTAGCAAATGGTTAAAAATTCTAACTAACGGTTAAAATTTATCAGCATTTTTAACTATTGGTTACCTTAACAGGGACCAAAAAACCCAGCCTTAGAAGCTGCCATAATAGCCATTATAGCATAGACGTAAGCATCGCGTAAATATAGTGTACTATTTTGGATGCTCTAAATCGTGTCAACATATTTCGTAGCATACCACTAAGTTCCAGTACCAAATTTCATCAAGCTTCCACATACTTTCAGCACAACATCGAGTTATTTTAATTATTTCGTTGCAACACCTCGGGGCATGTGTTCTCCGCTCCAGAAGCTAGTATAGTAAGTACAGATGGTGAGAAAAGTGAAACATTAAAAATAATTTTACAACGAGGAGTTTTTGGATTTCATTTTAAGTATTTATGATTTTTAAAGCAGTATCGCCTGCTCAGACACGACACCACCTTCGGACATGAGACCACTTGTCACGGTAGCTTAAGTAAAGCATATCCCGGCTTGAGGGATGGATGGATGCGGGTTCAATCCCCGGTCGTGATTCTAATTTTTCCTTTACAAATTAATCTGGTTCATTTTAAGTAGTTTTGAAGTTGGTCTTTAATACATCCCAATTTTTATGTTCTATTTTAGAACATGGGCGGGTCCGAGATCACTATCATATTGCCTATGACCTCCCAAATTAAAGTGAATTAGAACAACCACATCAATTTGTTAACTTGTTAAAAAAATTGCAATTATTATTTGTATCCTACTAATCGAAACTAAAAATATTCAGTTTACTTGTATGTACCTAAGTTTCCAAAAATTCCCTAAATATCATTTTTAGTAGACACAATAATAATTTCAATAAGACAAACTGACTACCAATATGTTATTGTTAAAAATGGTTTGTTTCACAGCAACTGACCTAGCTTTAACTTTATAAACATATAAATTTTGTATAAAATCCTTTACAGTTTCTTCCACAACAGTGGTCCCAAGTTGTCCAAGTTATCATATTTGGGGTCGCGTCGGCAATAATTAAACTTGCCAAGCAGCTCTAAGGTTCCATGACTAACGTACACAGAAAATGCAGTAGCACAATTACCAGTAATTTTAAAACAAATCCAAAAATAAATCCAAAAGTTCCAATTTTTTTTTTATTCCAAATATCCCGTAAGTACTATTAAAAACGTAGTATAACAAATATTTAAACTAACATACAAATAATAATTACTATACTATAATATCGATTCTAGTGTAGTAATTAATATGTAGTTTTTAAACACTACTATCTTTTGGCATGGGCCTAGAAGCTTATCTTTCCAGGCGGGAAATTAGGGCATTGCAACCGTACGCCTATTTGATAAAGAGTATGTTCTGTCGGTATATAGCGGAGCAAAGTAAAACAAGCGGTAAGTTCCACGGACACTTTATTACTTACGCCTACAGGCTCGATCTCCTAAGTAATAGCTATACATTTATAGGTAGGCAAAGGTATACATACATGCAGAGGCGCTTACATATACATCATTCCTCTGCCTTAATTTGAAAACCTGGAGACAAATCAAAAAACAAACTTAAAGAAAAAAACAAATAAATAGGTATATCCACTAAACATCTAGTTAAGCTATTTCTTATAATTAATGACCTTAGTTCTCGGCCTCATGTCATAAGGAGGACGCGACGGTGGTTGCGCAACGGTTTCCGACACGCTGACGGTGGAGGACCGATCTGTAGGTATGTCCGCCGTCGGCGACAATAGCGGAGGCGCGGGTTGCGCTGGTTGCGCGGGCGACCGCGGCTGCGCGGGTTGCGCGGGCGACCGCGGCTGCACGGGCAGCGGCGGCGCGGGATGCGGCACGTTCACTCCTCCCCCTGACCCATTATGAAATCTAGTGTCTGTTAGATCCGAACCCGGAGACAGGTTTCGGTTATTGATAGATTGGTCATTATCACCTGAGTACCGTAACATTTGGTCAACATGCCTTCTCAATACATTGTTATCTACTAACACATGATACATCCTGTTTCCTAAGCTTTTTATTACATGGCCCATCTTCCATATTGGCTTTTGAGCGACATAACACTTGACACGTATCCTCTGCCCTTCATGAAACACCCTACTGGCAGCCAGTTCTACAGTTTCACCGGTGAGTTGTTTCCGGGGTTTCGGTGGCATGATAAGATCTAACCTACCGCGCAATTCTCTGTTGAACATTAACTTAGCGGGAGTCTCACCGGTGCTACAGTGTACAGTGTTACGATATTGAAACAAAAATACTAACAATTTTTCTAACACCTGATTACAGTTCATGCGGTCATTATTTTGTAGAATACATTTTAACATTTTCTTACACCTTTTTCCAGAATTTTCGGCTTGGCCGTTACTATTGGGATGATAAATCGGGGAGGTCATGTGCGTGATACCAGCTACATCGCAAAACTTCTTAAACATATCGTTATTTATTTTTGGATCATTATCGGAAACTATGACTTCCGGTAGTCCAAACGTAGAAAAAAATATTTTTAATTTAGATATGAGTACCTCCGCGGACAGTCCACCATGCATATGGACACATTCTAGCCATTTGCTATATGCATCGACCACAACCAGAAATACCCTTTGCCCGAGTTGCATATAGTCGATATGGATCCGCTGCCAGGGCGCGGCGGGGCGCGGCCAGGGCGCGGGCGGCGCGCGCGGCGGCGAGGCGCGCGTGGCGGCGCACGCTGCGCATGTACCTACCATGCGCTCGATATCGGCATCGATGCCTGGCCACCACATCTTACCGCGAGCCAAACATTTCGTTTTTACAACGCCGAAGTGGCCTCGGTGTAGTTCCTTCAACATACGCTCACGTAAATTAAATGGAATTATAATTCGATGTCCACGCATTATGCACCCATTTTCTATTTCTAGGTCCATTTTACAGTTAAAATAGGGTTTTATGCTCGTACATGTAACTTTGCGTGGCCAACCATTACGTACGTACTTCAATACGGTTTGTAAAGTTTTATCATCAGTGGTAGCTTGCTTGATATTTTGAAAACAAACCGGTAATTGAGTCTCATCAATGAAGTTTAGGTAAGTAACATTATCATCTACGTCCAGTTCCAATGAATCACCACTAACAGGCGCCCTCGAGAAATAATCTGCTACTAAATTGTTTTGGCTTGAAATATAACTTATCTCATAATTATATGCTGATAAATATATAGCATACCGTTGCAATCGGGAAGCTGTCATTACCGAAACCCCCGTTTTCTTCCCGAATATAGTAATTAACGGCCTATGATCAGTTTTAAGCACAAACGGTTCCTCCCTACCATATAAGTACTGGTGAAAGTGCTTAACACCAAACACAATAGCGGCGGCTTCTTTGTGTACCTGGCTATAATTCCTTTCGCTCGTGGAGAGCGACCTGGATGCAAAAGCGAGCGGGCGCTCGCGGCCCTCCTCGCCCTGCGCCAACACCGCCCCGAGGCCGCCCGGGCCTGCGTCTACGCTCAACACGAGCCGCGCACCAGGATCAAAGTGCGTCAGTACGCGCTCTGAACATAGCTCCTGTTTTACTGCGGTAAAAGCATGTTCGTGGCGCTTGTCCCAACGCCACGGTGCTTCTTTCTTCAGCAACTCGTGCAATGGCGCTAAGATTGAAGACGCACCAGGAACAAAATTCCTGTAGTAATTAATGATGCCTAAAAACCTTTTTAGCTCTAAGACGTTAGTAGGGCGGGGTGCGTTCAATATAGCGTGTACCTTTTTCGGACATGATTTAAGCCCATTTTCATCTATAACAAAACCGAGATAGGTCACACTTTCCTGAAAAAAATCACATTTCTCCTTTTGTAATTTTAAGCCTGCGTTGCTTAGCCTATCCAACACTTCGCGAAGCCTAATCATGTGTAACTCTTTGGAGGGTGCTGTAAGACATATGTCATCAAACCAGCAGCTCACCCCTTCGATACCCGACAGCAAAGTTTCCATAGACTTTTGAAAAATCGCGGGCGCATTAGCGAGACCATACACTAAACGTGTGTATTTGAATAGGCCGCGCGTTGTATTTATTGTTGTTAGCAATTGTGAGTCTTCGTCTAAAACAAATTGGTTGTAAGCGTTACTTAAATCAATTTTTGTATATGATTTGCCACCCCCTAGCTTGGCAAAGACCTCCTCGATGCGTGGCATCGGATATTTGTCAATAAACAAGTCTTTATTTAATGTTACCGAGTAATCGCCTGCAATTTTAACCTTCCCGTTATCTTTTAGCACTGGTACGATTGGAGTCGCATAATTAGAGTGATTTATTGGAACCAGAATTCCTAGGGACGTTAACCGATCTATCTCCGCATCAACTTTGCTTTTTAAGGCGAAGGGCACTGGTCTAGGCTTAAAAAATTTTGGTTTTGCATTATCTTTAAGAGTCAAGGTCACTTTGAATTAATTAAACCTCCCTAACTCATCGCTCCACAGATCCTTATAATCATTTAATAGCTTATTCATTTCATTGCCCTCACACTCTAACATAATGTTTTTATTATACACAGGTGAAATGTTCAAACTAAACTTGTACATAAAATCTCTTCCAAGAAGGGGGGCGCTGCCGTTTTTAATCACATAAAATTTTATATCATTTGTAACATCGTTATATGTCACACATGCAATAAAATATCCTATCGGAATAATTTTATGACCATCATAAAAACACATTTTAGCTTTACAAGCAATCAGGGGACAGTGGGAAAAATATTGTTTGTAATATGAGTCGGAAATAGCCGAAATACCTGCCCCTGAGTCTACTTCCATTGATAACTGCTTTTTATCAATTAGCACATTAATAACAAATGGTTCAAAAGTATCGTACCTTAAATTATACAGCTTGCATTCCTGACAGTCATTATCGTCCTCGCCATTTTCGTCTTGCGCTTCATTTTCCACACAAATATTATGCACACGCGCTTTACAGACCTTCTTCAAATGGCCCTTCTCACCGCAATTTCGGCATCGATAGCCTTTAAATCGACACTTTTCCGCACTGTGATTTTTCATACCGCACACATCACATCGAATATCAGCGGGAGACGGAGCGCGGCCTGCGCCGACGCTGGGGCACGCGGCCTGCTGGCGCCATGGCACGCCCGCTCGGCCTCCAGCGGCGGCGCTGGCGCTCCTGCCGCACCTGCCGCCGGAACCGTGCGCACTGCAGCTAGAATCCGACATCCTGTACAGAGCTTCTTCCTTGACGAAGATATCACCCTGCCCTTGAACTGCCACTTTCGCTTGACGCGCACTCGCCACTTGCTCAGCAATCTCTAACGCTTTCGCGAGGGTGAGGTTGGCGGCATCCTGTTCGAACAACTTATCGCGCTCAGGTCCAGAGGTCAGGCCGAGGATAAAACGGTCCCTGAGCACCGTGTCTAGGACGATACCGAAGTTGCAGTAACTTGCCAACCCACGTAATCGCGCTGCCCAATCACTCAAGGTCTCACCTGGATTCCTTGACGCACTGTAGAACTGTGCTCTGTCTGCGAATGAGCAACGTTTTGCTGTATAATGCTGATCCAAAGCCTTCGTTAACTCGCCGAATGATAATTGCTCCAACTCTCGAGGGTAGACAAGATTTCGCGCTAAGCGATAAGACTCATCGGTGAGATGAGTAATCAAAATAGCACCTTTGTTTTCCTCCTTCACCGCATTCACTTTGAAAAACTGATTCAAACGACCGATAAATATAGACCAGTCACTCGTTTTATGATCGAAATTCGAAAGACTTCCTAAATACGATGCCATTGTAGGTAGAATGCACCTCGTCGCCAGTTGTTCTGTCGGTATATAGCGGAGCAAAGTAAAACAAGCGGTAAGTTCCACGGACACTTTATTACTTACGCCTACAGGCTCGATCTCCTAAGTAGTAGCTATACATTTATAGGTAGGCAAAGGTATACATACATGCAGAGGCGCTTACATATACATCAGAGTAGTACTATATCTATTTGAATAATACACTTTTATTTAAATTAATATAATAGAGACACATTTACTGTAGTATTTTCTTAACGTTCGTGTGCTATCTGCATTATTTTAATGTGCATGATTTTATTTTACAAGTTAACTTTTTTTTGACCATTCAAAATAATGATTTAACATTATTATATCAAAGAAGGCAACTTCGTAGAGAAATTTTGAATTCGGAATGCATTATAAATGATCGAGAAACGAAATAAATGGCAGACCAATAAAATAGCTGTTAACGTGCATTTCACATGACTTGTGCTACTGCAAATAGTGTGCATTATTAAGCTACTGTGTATTATGTTTTGCAACGCGCTTAAGTTTTTACGAGCCTCCGAAATTTTAATTACTACCACCTGTATAGTGCGTGTTTGGCACAATTTACTGGCAGAATGTGCTGAATGTGCTGAATTCTTAGGTGGCTCAACAGCTCACAGGTTTTAGGGTTGCCATAAACCTTGATGTTTAGGATAGGTATTTTTGGAACGCGTTATGTCTAGCCTCTTTTATGATTTTCTATCGTTTCAATTTTAAACAAAAAGAAATATGATCGTTTCGCTATTCAACTGTTTTTTCTAATCTGTAAATGCTTTATTGCTTATATACCCCTTCCAGTTAGAGTCTAATTAGAAGAAGTATTTAAATGCAATATTTTTAGACATATTCAGAGTCTGTAGATATCTGTAGAAAGGGAAGTCTGTAGACCTGAAAATCTGTGGAGATGGGAATCATTAGAATTGGACACAATTCCTTGTGATAATGAATTCTTCTTATTTAATTTTATTATGGCTTCATTTCACCTTCAGTAGGTGGATCAATTAGGTGGTGGTGGTGGTCGTAGAACTGACAACCGATGGGGAAGAAAGGATCTCGAGTGGCGGCCCCCCACTAGGTGGACCGATGACCTGGTGAAAGCCGTGGGGAGCCGATGGATGCAGGAGGCGAGCAGTGGCGCCCCCTAGGGGAGGCCTATGTTCAGCAGTGGACGTCTTCAGGCTGTTATTGATTATAATGATGATGAGGTGGACCAATACGGTCCAAAACTAATGAAACCATTAAATGTATAGAGGCAAGCAGCCACTCAAAATGGCAGACCTCCCACAGACCCAGAAAATTAGCGTTATTCTCTGTTCAACAGAGGCCGTCTTCCAAATGATTATAATGATAACGAGGTCATATCAAAAAACTACTATGTTACTAAAAAATCTCTGTGAATCGCAACGTAAATAAATATCAAAATAATTCAGCCGACTTAATACTTTAAGCATGTTCCATGATGAAATGTGAATTCATTTTACAGTAAGGTTTGGGAGTAATTAATTAAAGCGTTTAGACAAAGAGCTAACATCAATTTACTATTACGTAATACCTACTATTACTTTCTGGTTATAGATAGATAGATAACTCTTTGTTGTCTCACCAATGAAATATGGATAGACGCAGGAACTAAATAAATTTTACATACTAGCGTGACAGTGGGCGGTCTTATCGCTGGCAGCTATCTCTTCTATTATTAAATAATACTAATATTTTCTGCTGATATACTTACTACAAATAGTAAGTATATCAGCATAGTAAGTAAGTATATCAGCATAAAATAATAGTACTGCGTATTAGTAAATTGACTTTACTAAATTAAACTAAACTACTACCAAACTAAAACTATAAAATTAACAATACCTATAATACAAAACTAATCTAGCAAACCACTACCAGTAGGCAAAGTGCCCAAAATGCTGGCAGCATTGCCACGTTGAATGGCAATGCTCAACCTTTGCCCAAAGAAGAGGCCAGCATTTTGGTAAATTGATGTTAGAATAGGGAGTGTGCGATATTGTGTTACCGAAGTAATACAATATCGCACGCTCCTATTCTAATTGATAACTGATCATGAATTCTTGTACCATGACAATTCTTTGATAAAAAGTGTTAGATAGAACAACGGTGCCATGAGGGGCACACACATATCTACATGAAATAAATTGATGACATTATAATGTCATTCAATGAGAAAATTTCGTATATCTATCCTTACTTAAAAATATTTTGGTGAAATAGTATTTCCTGACACTTAAATTAAATAGTGATAAAAACTATGCGTGATAGTGATTACAAACTATATTTAGCATGCTACACCTTCGACCGCATCGACACTTTCCATCAGATGAGAGCGTGGTCAAACGCTAGATAAGTCCGAAGCAAAAAAAAACAAGCACAAACGCTCCACTGGCTCCTGGTCTACCGGAGACTACCCGCCCAACCCAGCTACTGAAACCGAAATGTTTTGCACTCCGAATCCCAAAGTTTGCAAACGTAATTAAAAGAAAAGAAAAGTTTATTTCATTTTATGTGAATCTGCTGGAATTATCTTTGGACTTGAAAGAAATGGGATAGCTTGTTAGGGCCCAGAAATTAATGCCTGAAAGTCTTAAGTTCACA
The DNA here is from genome assembly GCA_963580505.1 of Ennomos erosarius. Taxonomy (NCBI): domain Eukaryota; kingdom Metazoa; phylum Arthropoda; class Insecta; order Lepidoptera; family Geometridae; genus Ennomos; species Ennomos erosarius. The sequence continues at coordinate 2,113,972 of OY757000.1, forward strand.
CTTTGCATAGACAAAAATTAGATAGCTCTTAAGCTTGCAATTATCTCTCTGTGCAATAGGCCTTCCTACTGCAATTCATTTGGGTATGTCAGGCTAACTTAGTCAGTCTAGTTTTTTACTGAAGACTATATTGTACATTTTGTGGTCCACATTCGCACAACGAAACCTGAAAGTTCGCAGGCATCATCATCATCATCATCATCAGCCTGAAGACGGCCACTGCTGAACATAGGCCTCCCCCATAAACCACCACTTTGGACGCGTATCATTTTTTTTTATGAGAATGAATGATGTGACGAGCTAGTCGTTCACCTGATGTTAAGCAATACGTCAGCCCATAACAGTTGCAGTGTCACTCGGAACTTTAAATGTAATAAAGTCTCGCGTGACACTGCACTGCGCACGTCATCCTGAGACATCACACAGTCTAGTAATCAGATTACTACACTGTGTAATCAGGTCATAAAGTCTCATTTGCCCAGTAATTTCACTAGCTACAATGCCCTTCAAACCAGAACACAGTGGTGCTTGCACACTACTGCTTGGTGGCAGAATAACTGGCAAAGCGGTGGTACCTACCTAGACGAACTTTGCAGAAAAGTCCTACCACCTAGTAAAATATATCATATATAGGATTTGCCATCATAGGGAGGATTTTCTTTTTCGGAGTAAACTCAAGTAATCGGTTGTAATGGTTCCCACCAACCTTCTTTCTCGCCAAGATTATTAAACTACCGTTTATTAAACCCATAATTTTCCCGCAACAATCCCCTTCTACAATCCTCGACATAATAATGCACTTAGTACTTACCCCGACGACTCGCTAATACCCAACCACTCGGGAAATTATGACTCTGGCAATGATTTACTACAATATTCGTCAACTGTTTTTATTTTGCCTCGCGATATTCCAGTCTTTGTCCTTTGTGAAATTAATTTAATGTTGACAAGCGATTTTGTTTGCTATTACTCAAAGATTACGGCTGAAAATAGTGTGGAAGGAAGAAAAAAGGCTTTTTAAAAACCCGAAGCCATTTTAAGGAAATAAGAGCGTAGTTAATAATAGAGTGAGCTTTGACGATTTTTAGTTTCGATGTGAAATTCAAACCTTTGTGTTCTAGGCCAGTGCCATAGTGAAAAATGTATCTAAAAATATCATTTTATTTTCGTGTAAAGTGGAAATTCGCCGACAACCGATGAGGAAGAAAGGTTCTCGAGTGGCGACCACAAACCAGAAAACGCAACTATCCTTATACCAACGTATTTTCTCAAACCCTTCATGACATCATTGGAAATGATAAGTAGATATTTCCAATTATGTAAAAAAAAATCATATACTTTACACCCTTTATTGCAAGGTCAGGGGTTAACAAATTACGATTAGTAAACCCCCAGCAGCAACAAAAAATAAACAAGCTTTAACTTTCTCACGACAAAATTCACATTTGACATTATTTATTGTCATATCGTAACCTTTCTCGGAGTTATCATGACTTGTTGATCTCGTAACCTACGTAACACACAGTTTCTTTACGTACGTGAGTTGCCGCAAAATAATAATTTGTCAGGAATGATAAATGTGACGTGTTGTGTACTATATTTTGTCAGAGAACACAGGTAGCGGTTGTGTTTGGTGATAAATTTAGTTGAATATTTGGGTCCTGGCTTAAAATTGTGTAATGTGATTGAGGGTTCTGTCGGCGAATGATAATGATAATCTTCTCATCAACACCCGGAAGAAGTCCACTGCTGAAAACCTCCCCCATAAAAGGTCACTTTGGATGTTTATCATAGGGGGATTTGCCATAATGACTTGGCATTCAGCTTGGTGATCGCCACAGAGCATTGAAACAAATGACGCTTTTCACTTAGACCGCGTAAAAAGGTAAAATGTACGCAGCATGCGGGGCTTGAAGCGCAATTCATTCCGCCATTGAGTTTCTTTTACATTCTACCCATGCAATTGAAGCAATGACTTAGTCAATATTTATTACACACAATTTGAAAATAAATTACCCGAAGAAGATAAATGGAGTATCAAAGATAAAAGAAGAGAAGAGGATCACTTTAAATAGAACAGAAATAAATTGCAGTGTTCAATTAACTCTTACAAACGCAAAAACCTGGACCTAGATAGTTAACAAATTAATTCTCCAATTGGGTGTAAGGGGTCTGACCCAAAGCCGTTAGGGGTCTCAGTGCCGTAAATGTAGAGGTCAATTAATTTATAGGGATCGTGATATTTGTATGGGCGAATGAATTTGAATGTTTTTTTTCCAACAGAAAGATCCATTTTTTTTTATAAATTACGTCCAAAGATCACGTACATAGATCCTGGACTCTATCTAGGATTTCCTATACTTATTTAGGGATTCTAGGGACCTACGAAGAACGAGGACCATGGTCCCACAACACCCAGACTCAGAACAAGTATTCGCACTTTTTTCCTGTGCTCTAATACTTGACCGGTCGCGGAATCGAACCCGCTCCGAGTCATGAGCCAACCTGCTGAACCACCGCGCCACAGAGGCAATCACCCATAGTTTTAGACACAGCAATTTTAAAACTAAAAGTCATGAAGTCTTTGACAACAGCTCGCAAAAAGCAAACTAGTTCCATCAGACGGACAGTTCCTGATGAACGCTCTGGCAGCGACAGCGAGTGATTGCACCGTTCTGGGAAATACCCAGGAAATACTACGGAAAAATACCTAGTTCATCATCGCTTTGAACCTTTTTCTTGGCATTAGATGAACAGTAGGTTTCTTGATCCGTAGATAAAGTGGTCAAATGAAAATGTTGACTTAACATTTTTGACCATTCATCATTAACAGCCTGAAGACGTCCAATGCTGAACATAGGCCTTCCTGAAGCCACTTTGAGCGACTGCTCAACTTCTGCATCCATCAGCTTCCCGCGGTTATCATCAGATCGTCGGTCCACCTGTGGGCTGGCCTACGCTGCGTCTTCCAGTTCGTGGTCGCCACTCGAGAACCTTTCTTCTCCATCGGTTGTCAGTTATACCTGCGCGACCACAGAGCAAAAAAAATGCTTCAAGATGCGAAGCGTCATATTCTTCAAAGCTCGGTGTTACCATTGGTAAGTTTTAATTTTAACCTTAGGTAACTACGGATCAAAAAAGCCACCCTACCTTAAGTAGATAACCATAATTTAATTAACAGATTAATTTTTAAGGGATAAATTTTAATCACGAGCGGGACTTGAAAGAAAGAAAGAAGAATCCATTCATCCCTCAAGCCTGGATATGCTTTATTTACCCAAGCTACCGTGACCAGTGGCTTAAGCATGCGATACTGCTATAAAAATCATAAATACGGAAATCGTTCTTGTATACTTAAAAATATAAATAATTACGCCGTACAAATAACACAGAAATCTTTCCAAATATACCGTTAATTTTATTTTAATATATATACCAATAAATATTTTTTTCTCATAAATTGTAACCACGTTCAATTTTACTATCTCGCACCATCGGAACAAGATTATTATCAACTCAGGCTTTCAACGTCGTTGACTTCCGACCTTTTTTATTCTTCACTCTAAATTAGAGTCCGGACTCTTAGGGGAAGGTTGAAATAAATAAACCAAGAAAAATAATTTCAATTTGCAGAAATTTCTTGGAACTCGTCGAGGTTAACACGGGAATGCGGTATTTGAAAATAATTTTGGGATTTTATAACAAGCCACCTTACTTGGTTAATTAGATAACAATTAAATTACCCAAAGGTATTTTGTTATAGAAACAAGTACTACAATATTTTTTTCAAAACTATTTTTCTTTAAAATACGTTTGTGACAGATCCAAAGACTGATTTCAATCTATCGAGAGAGATCCCAACGCCCAACTAACATTCATCCTTCATTCACAAATCCGTGTTTATTTGCAAGCCAAGCCGCAGGGTGCTTTAGTTAGTATAGATTACATATAAGCCTCTCCATAATCTCTATTACAGAACAAGATTTATAACTAGTTAGGAACTGCGGAACTCGCAAACAAAGCCGAGTACGCAATAACCCATTCGCACCATATGTCACGCAGTTGCCGCTCGATATATTTCATCCGGAGATATAACGACATCCCGCGATTGTGATCACTTGTGTACCGCTGGCTTCGCGCCAGCGCTTTGATGTCGCCGCTGATCGGCCTATGACATCACGAAATAAATATACAGAAGGTAAACTTTGAAAGCTGTGAAAATACTCGCACAACGCACACGAGTTTTGCAGAACGCGTTGGCTGAGAACAGTCCAAACAAGAAGTGTTCGGAAACGCGTTGATAAGGGTACGGTTTACATTTCTCCATATAAAAACTACGCATAAAACGCGGACGCATTTGCAATAGCAACCAAAATCACAAGGGCTATTGAAGCTAGAGTTTTATTAATTTTGTTTGCTCTAATACTAAAAATCGAAAGTAGTGTATGTCTGCTTCTGTTTGTAACATTTTTAGAGCAAAACAGCAAACGAGCCTGATATAATAATATATGAAAGTTCAAGGATTGGGAAAGAAGAATACGTGCATCGCGATATCCATTAATCCACGCGTGCGAAGCCATAAATAGTGCTAGTATACGTACTATATAAATATAGGTAGAGTAGTAATGATAACGCATCTATCGCCTCCTCTCTCTTTCAAATCTCTCTCTCGCCAAATTATCAGTATGAAATAAAAAGCTGGATCTACGACATATACGCTTACGCGTAGTTTCTACGTAGACCTTGTAAGTTTTGAGTTTACCTTCTGCACCTATATAATTTTATTCTGTGGCGATATTTTGCGTATTAGCTATTAGATGAGCTACAATTGTATTGTGTTTGTTCCTGATGTTCTATTTTAATTGATTTTAATTAAGCGCAGGTTCTACTGTTTTCTTAATAAGCTGTGACATTAACACCACAGTCTAAAATTTAAAACTTAAGAATTAAAAAAGTCGCCCAATATTATTATTACCTGTAGCTCTTAGAATTAGCAAGTTAAAAAGAGCCGATGGATGCAAAAGGACAGCAGCCGCACAAAGTAACCCTCTATGAGGTAGGCACGTTCAGAAATGGACGTTTTCAGGCTATTTTTACAACTTTTCATTTAAACCAACCATCTTTATGAATTAAAGTTAAATCTTAAAGCCTTAGCATTAAAAGTGTTATCTTTAACACCTAACTTTGAAAGTATTTAATTAGAGCTTTTAAAACCTTTCCCGAAGTTTCAGCGACCCCGAAACTAAAGTCTCGAAATTTCTTGGAAACTTGAATGATTACCACCAATATAATTAACTGGCAAGGAATAGGATGAAATAAAATAAGCTTGGTAATTGAAAAACGTATATTTAGGTACCTTATCATCATCACCATCATCATTATTACCTATCAGCCTGAAGACAAACTGCTTAACTTAGGCCTCCCACATATAGCGCCACTTCGAGTGGCTTCCCGTCTCCTGCATCCATCGGCTTCCCGTGGTTCTGACCAGGTTGTCGGTCCACCTAGTGGGGGGTCGGCCTACGCTGCGTCTTCCGGTTCGCACTCGATAACCTTTCTCCCCATCGGTTGTCAGTTCTACGAGCGATGTGGCCTGCCCCCTGCCGCTTCAACTGGCACCAATATAGCTCTTAGATAATTCTAAGATAATTCTAAGAGCTATATCGGTGACCTAATACGCATTTGGTAATTCTGTATTGACTGGTCTTCATAGGTTGTTATGATTGGTTAATTAATATGAGAAGAGCGCCTGACAGATATATTGACCGGTTTTATTGAGTAAAGCCACCACCTGTGTACGATAGGTCATGAATTAAGCTCTGGGGCCTATGTAATAAAATTATCAGTATTTTAGTATGGAAAAACAAGCATATAGCATATGCTTTATAAGCATCCTTTGAAACTGCAACTAGTTTACATCTAACACCGGTCACGTAAGGACCATCATGAAATCATTAACTTTGTATTGATATTAATTCCAAGAAATGGGATAAGCCGTATTCATAGCATCTCCCTTTTTAAAAGTCAGCTAAACCCAAGGAACTTATAGTATACGTATACCTTGGCTAAACCACCACTTAAAGCCTATAATGTGGAGTAATGACTTAGATAAAACACCCTAGAAGGACCTAAAAGGAATGTAAATAATATCTCAGCCTCAGATGAAAGGATACGGTAGACAGACAACACGCGAAGCAAACCAAAGTAATACCAAATAGCATAATATTTCTCTACTAGTTTACCAAGTTATATTTTATATTAGATATTATGTACTTACACTATGCAGGCGAGTGTATGATGTGATTTATGCAGTACCTATGTACCTATGTATAACTATAGTTGGTTAGTGCCTACTATTAATTATTCTGTGCTCAAGTATCTATGCTATGGCTACTCTGCCGCGCTTACGATAAGCGCATCAACTAAGGTTTTTGGCGAAATTGAGTTAATACATGATCTGGAATCAGAAAAACGAGATCTACAACTTTCTCAAAGTAACATTTCACAAATTCCTTCATTTAACTGGTTTTTTTGTTTTCATAAACGCATCAACTAAGATTTTTTTGCAGTTTTACTTATCAAGAGCGCACTATCCATAGTTAGTACAAACTTTTTTTCTAGCATTCAATGGCTTACTAGTCATAAGCGCACTATGTTTGAGTCAGTGCTTTTATATATAGCAATCTCTATATTCATCATTGGCAGCGTGCTTAGGTTAGTAGCATCAACTAAGAGATTATGCGCTCATTAAAAGGAAAGCATAGCACGTTAAATATTGCTTTACAGACTATTTCGCAGAAAATGTGTAAGATAGTACATTTATGTTAAGTAAAGAGGTGGTACTGAACCCGGGCACAGTGGGAGTTCCTATTTTGTGATTCGCGGTCACTAGTACACACATTTTATTAAATTTTAGCAATTTATAGCTTAGGCAAACACACTAGGACCCACCACCATTCTTCTGAAATGTTGCAGACATAAAGCTCAATAAATTCAGGATTCGAACCCACAACATTGTACAATTGTACATTATGACATAATAGACATCAATTCTTTCTCTACAACCGTACCGTTTGATAGGAATACCAAATATTATCAGTCTTAAATATAAATGCCTAAAAATTAAATGGCAAAAGTTGTAAGTGTCACAGAATTATATTTTTTATTGAGCATAACTTGATCGACAGTTAATTTAAGCGGAGTTTTTTAAGGCCATTCTTAGTAACAAGTGTGTATCTATTTCATGTTTAGTCTAAGGTCTCGGCCTATTTACGTGGTATGTGACGAGCTAATGAATAAACACCCATTTCGGATAATTAAGCCGAAATTAGACGTTCCCGAATTCTGAGCGAAATTAATATTGTTTGCGAGACCATTAATTCAGTCGTGTAACATTATCTATCCTAATTATTCAATACACTAATGTTAGAAGAATAATTATAATCTATTCACGAAGTTGCGCATAATTTTAGAATTCTTGTGTGATATTTGAAACTCTATCGGTGAGTAGAATAATACAGAGTATCTTCCAAAAGGTTATCAGCAATATGTCGAATGCCAAATCTATAATAGGCATAATGACTACTATTAAAAATGAACAAGTAAATATTACTTTCATAAAGAAGATTAAAAGCGAATGCAATGATTAAAAAAATAAATAAAATCGGTAAATAAATCACGGTGTAATAAGCTTTTAAAGTTTCTACAGGAGGCATCTCCTGTCCCTTTCTCGCGAAACAGATCACCCCCCGCCGCCCGGTGACGTTATAAGCGCCCGGTGACGCTGTAATCCACCCGGTGACGCTGTAAAGGTCGTTAGAGACCAAAAGCATTAACCCGTTCAAAAAAAAACCCTACAGTTACTATGAAAAATCTACTCGTGACGTCACATGCAAAAGAGATTGTATGAAAGGTTAGTAATGAGGTACTATAACGACCTTCCTCTGACGTCACGGGCCGTTTGAGCTATCTCTTTCTATTCCGGTTTTTAAAATGCTTGTAACTTGGTCATTTTTTGAGATATTTAATTTTTATTTTCTTCACAAATATTTATCTTTTGAGGAATATAATAAATTTATCAATAAAACAATTTTAGTCATGCCTATTGACATCTACCTATAGGCTCTGGGGTATATTAGACCATAGACTCATGCCTGTCTGCACTAAGGCTCAGGAGCGAAAATATTCTCGGTCTATAGGTTGTGTTGGACAGTGTTAAAATGTCCAAGTCTCAAAATTTCAACGAAATAAATGCCAGTTCGTGAGCCCCACATAATTCCGCGGCAGGGATAATACAATACCATAAATACTTACTCCGCGGTAAACCTTAATTTTCTGGAGTGCAAGCAATCGGTGTGGAAAAATGTTATTGAAATCGATTTTCTAGTACCTTGCTTTAAAGGATAAAGCTTACCATGAATCCAACGAGAAAATAAAATCTCACTAGATCTGGCTCATGGATAATAGAACAAACCTTTATTTACTATAAATTACCAAAAAAACTATTTTATGGCTTTCGGGAGTTGGGCATCTTATACCGGGGTGAGTTTTTAAAATATACAAACTTTTCAACTTTTTTATCGCGTGTTATTATTTTATACTAAGAATAACTCATTCCCACTCAAAAAATAGAGTTATTTAAACACTTAGGTACACCCAAATGAGCTACTTCTGGAGTCCTCTGACCCACTAACCCTAAAAGGCAAACATTAGCAGAGCAAACAAGCCGGATAAGATATGGGATTATTTACCCGAGTGTTAGTGTGGGAGTAGAAAAAACCAATAGCCTGCATCAGTAGCTCTGTGGTTTTGTGATATCTCTTTGTTTGTTTAGTTGATTAGGTGCGAAAAGTTTTACCAAAAATTTATGTCAAGGACTGGTAGAACATTTGCATAAAAATATTTCTTTGGTTTTTTTAGGGTTCCGTAATCAGCGAGTAAAACGGCTACCCTATTACTAAGGCTCCACTGTCCATCTGTCTGTCACCAGGCTCTATCTCATGAACCGCGATAGTTTAGATAGTTGAAATATTCACAAATGATGTATTTCTGTTGCTGTTATAACAATAGATACTAAAAACCGAATAAAATAAATATTTATTTAAAATATTACTACATGAAATGAGATTTTTTGTTCCTTTTTATAAATAATGGTACGGAACCCATCGTGCGCGGGTTCGAGTTGCATTTTGCTGGTAAAATAATATTTTATTACATTTTGCATATTGTTATTATTATTTATTTAACACAATGAATTAATTAGCCTAACTATGGGCTTGTTGTGATACTCATTGTATAAATAAAATTTAAATGTAAAAAAAAAATACTTAATACCAATGAATGAGATTGCACGATCTAAAATAATTTCATAAAATCAGCTGAAGTAGACATCTATTATTATCCTTGACCCTCATCTTGTTCCCGATGCTACCTTACCCATTATAACCCATTATAACTTCTCACCGTTGTCTTTACAGAACATTAGGTTAATATGATAAAAAGTGTTAAGGGCAGTTACGTGGATGATAGTGGACATTACATGATGATTCTTATAATATATACATAATAAAATTATGCTTTCAAGAGAGGCGTATACCCCCCCCCCCCCCCATTTCCTCTCTTATCCATAAAAAAGCTTAGTGTGAAATTCGGACTTGCACTGCTATGCGTCCGAACTACTTGTAAGGACCATGTATAGTATAGACTCAATATAGTTTAGTGCTACCGCCCACCTCTTTCAATCACCACCACACTAGAAATTGGACCACCTTCGGAGCTGGCTCCTCCAGCCCAGCTCACCCGACATAGACAGCGATACCACCAACGCTATCATGTCATTACATGGCGAAACTGAAAAAAATGAAATGAAAATAAAACTGATAGTGGAATCTTCAAATAATTCAAAAGTGCCAACGTTTTTCCACCTCTAAATGTTGTCTATGACCCAGTAAAAAGCTATGCTCGTACTCTTACGTCTTTCTTGTATAATTTTTACAATGTAAAAAAACACTTCATGTGAAATCTTAACCAACATTCAAAGTCTGCAATTTAACTTTGTTCCAGGTCTCAAGCCAACATTAAGTTTATTGACAGTTGAAAGACTGAATTCCCGCTATAAAAAGTTTTTAACAGTTTAATTGAAGTTCGTTTAAATTATCCATGGAGGGGTGTAAAAACTTTACGAGTAAAAGAAGGCGGTAAGTTTTGATGGAGGGAATCCTTCGTTAGTAGGCCGAACCTGTTTCAGATATTTCGTAATATTTAGGAGTGTGAAAATAATCAAGATTGATTCATTTTTGTTCTATTTTTAAGTAACACTGGTGAATTAGCCAAGTTTAAGCGTTTGCGGTCATAATTTGGATGGATGACCGGCAACACTGACTACAACACTGACCGCCACCGTGCTTTTGAGTTTGGAGGGCACGATAACCAGTCGAATAATGACGTTTGTACAACTAATTAAAAGCTGTCCATTAAAAGCATTCTTTATTAAAACGTCAACAACCGAATAAAATAAAACAGTTTTCGCAAAAACAATCGTTTATTTTATCGCAGTAAGACGGGAACATCTTAAATATTCACACAAAAACAGATTGGCCAAGTGACCGACATACGTTCCATTGTCTTCATCGCGAGTAGGGTTGCCATACATCCGGGATTTTCCAATATTTTGGCATATTGTCCGGACTTTTTCTGTTTTTACATTTGTCTAGAATCTTTAACTTTTGGCATATGGAAATTATTCAAAATACAATCATGTCATGTCATTAACAGCCTGAAGACATCCGCTGCTGAACATAGGTCTCCCCAGGTAGCGCCCTTTTGAGCGGCTGCTCACCTCCTGCATCCATCGGCTCCCCGCGGCTTTCACCAGATCGTCGGTCCACCTAGTGGGGGGCCGGCCTACGCTGCATTATCAAATTACTTTTAAATCAGTTATAACTAAATTTAGTTTATAAATTACTTATTAGCGCCAGCGTAGTGATCATGCCGAATCAACTCTCCCTAGGCATATTGTTCAGAAGTGAACGATTTCTGCCATCATGTTAGTCATATGCTATTATACCTATTTACTTGAGTCAATTTAATAATTAAGACAACTAAAACTTGTTGAAAAATTGCAGAACGTGAGTACCTAGGTGTAATAAGTTTTAATTACATTTTGTCATCAAAATTAGTTAGGACTTTTTTTGCAAAGTTAGAAATGATAACCCTAATTGCGAGAGTACTGTTAATTTTGTTTTTACAGATGATAAATGAATGCTGTAGATATATATACTCGATTGAAATGTTTGTGTCTGTAGGTAAATGTTTGGTCGGTTCGCGTCTGTGGAATTTTAAGTAAGTCTGAGCGATCTTTGACAGATAGAATAAAGAAATCATTGTAGGAAGAAGACAGAAAGTGTTGTTAGATAATCTGTCTATCTGTAATATGTACGTCAACGATGCGCTACCATGGACGACCAAAGGATTAAAGACCTTTTTTACTGTTCTGTACCTCCCGAAGGGTTAAAACGGGAACCTATTAATATACTATTATAATATCTGTGCTATTACTATGACTTCGATATCTGTCTGTCTGTCCAACGGCTGTGTCTCTTGAACTGCTATAAGTAGCTTATATTTCTATTACAACGTTCGTAGAAAATAATATTTTGAGACTACATAATTTTTATGTTAATAATAGAATAACAATAGGTAATTATTTGTTATTAATTTCACCGATTTTATGCCAATATTCGGAAACTTTTTAATATATAACTATACGTTGTATAGAAAGGGTCTAAACGGACGTACTCTACAAGCCTTCAACATGACATTTTTTGGTTTGAATAGAGCCACTAAAGTATATGGAAAGTTTTAGCGTTCAACTTGAAATTGTTCAGCTATCACCGTAGCTTATCAACTAACTAATACACATTTTCCTCTGATGATAAGAAACTGTTGAACATGAACTGGCAAAGTTTACCCAAATCCGATAAGCCATGTAAATAAAATGCCAAGCTGATTGTTTTTATATTGGTTCTACTATACCGACTACCCATACAAAATTGTCCAGTCTTCTTTATTCGTTCATTAATTATTATTGTTCTTTAATGCTGACATATACTTTTTAACTATGATACAGTCTATCATTTAGATATTTTGTCATGTAAATTGGACCCTAAATCCTTTATTACACTGTTTTCATAAAGACTTAACGACACAAAAAACACCTCAAAAAAAACTTGAAATCCTTCATCACCAACATCATAAGCAGCAGCCTGAGAGCCTATATCCGTCCTTTCAATTAGGTCTGAGGATCTCTTCATTTCAGATCTAATAATAACCGCTATGCTTGCCGCAGTTTTTAATGTACCAAATGCTACTGAGCATTTTTGTATATCCCCTTAGCTTAGCCGGCTCATAATTATAGCACCCACGGGAAGAGATGGGCACCTATTCTGACACCACCAGAATCAAATAGCCACAAAACAATGTACATTAAAAAAATAAAAATTATGTAAGTATGTGTTGCATAAAATCATAAGTTTAACAGGCTTACACACTGCTGGTGAAACTGGGGTATTGTTCACTAAAATTGCATGAGTACTAGGATACCACAACTTACAAGAGCTATCTTATCACATAAGTACTGTACTCGTACAGAACAGGTGAAACGTGTTTCTTGAACACGTTGCATGTCGGAAATCGATGGAAAATGCACCTGTAGTACCGGAAGTCGTTGGGTGGCAGTTAGCGTGTTACTTTGTCGAAGGATGTTAAAAATTCAGTTAGCGGCGGGTTGGCGGTACTTTATTCTACGTTTTGTAACCTACTTTCGATCCTAAAGTCGTGAATTTATTAATTTGTTCCTATTTTTAGATTTTGAGTTGGTTGAATTATTTTGCGGGTTGGCAAAACTGGTTAAAAATGCTACCAAACCAAGGGTCAAATTTTGTTAGGTTCACTGATGCTAATATGATCCTGAGTCTGTGGAAAACGGGAGCTCATCGCATTGTTCAAAGTTAAGAAATAGCCTGATCGCTATAACGCCGATATTCCTACTAATTACACTTTGGAAATTTTCATCTTGTTTACATATCATATGTGAGCTTTTCATGAAAACATCTGAGGTTTGCGTAAATCTAATCATAAGGTCTCGTTCGCGGAACAGAACTAATAGGGTATTAATTATTAGGTGTTAATTAAACAAATATCAGGAAATATTTGGGTCAAATTCTGTGTCAAGGCTAATTCCCGTAAGCACTAAATTTGACAGTTTCTAAGTTCACACATATATTTCTAGGACATAAGTGTACATAGTACATACTTACCGCAACGCATTTTTATTTAGTTAAGTACTTCCTAGAAAGATAAGTGAGAACTTAAGCGCTGTCAAACACTCAGCCCCTAAAATACATTGCCTTTGTATTTTGAATAGGTCGCTACTTACATGTTTCAACCTAATCTTATGCCCATCTTTACTAAAACTTAACAGCTCCTAAGTTTGCCCTTATTCCGCTGAGGCATAACCAAATGCATTGCAGTAGGTTTGTCATAGACGGATAAGTGCAAACTTAGGTGCTGTCTATTTTTAGTACAGACGGGCATTAAACTCACGTTAGTCACACATTTACGTAGGTATTCTGTTAAAATAACAAACACTTAATTATTTGCGAGTAAAGTTGGCGAACATGTGAAAGGATGTGATTATATCGTGGCTATATCAACCAAGTTATAATTACCAGAAAGGCCCTCTGGGGTTGCCTGTTGCTACGAGAATATCGGGTTTCGGGAGAAATACTATGAGGCGTAGTAACTAGTGTTCTAAAAATGTGGAAGTAGTTTTGACCCCAAGTTTTGTTGCTTGCCTCTTGCATCCATCGGCTCACCAGGTCGTCGGTCCACCTTTTTTTTTAATTTTTCTAAGCCTGAGTTTGACCACAATTTCACCTGGTGGGAAGCGACGATGTGGTCTAAGATGTAGCACGCAGGTCTAGTAAATATCTATTCACTCTTGATTTGAACAACCCCGGGTTGTATTTTTCGGGAAACACCTTACCAGGGTAAGTCATACCCAAGGGGGAGCCGGCTTGTGCTGCATCGTTCGTGATCGCCACTCGAGAACCTTTCTACCCCATCGGTTGTCAGTTCTACCAGCGATTTATGTAGCTTACCCATTGCCATTTTAAGTTGCTCTAAGAGCTATCGCTTACTTTATTTCGGCTGCGGTTCTCCTCATTCCGGATCTTAACTTGCAGGGAAACACTGAGCATAGCTCTCTGCATAGCTCGATGCGTTAAGTAAACTACACCACCGCAATCATTTCTTTCTTTACACAAAAGATGCACTATACGCCTATCGTCAAACATCGATCCGAAAAGTCCGAAAACGTTACAAAATCAGAAGGTTCCAAATTTCAAAGCCAAGAGGATAATATATAAGAGCTAATTTGAGGTCCATTCAAAAAGTTTAAGAGCCATCTCACCCCAAACGGGCTATCATTTGCATTTTCCAAGTTTCACTCAGCGTCGACAGGTCCATAAATATCAGAACTTAATCAATTACTTCAACTCAAGATGATCTTTCCAATCTTTTAGCTATTTTCTTTCTCTCGCCCTTTAGGGGCAAAACCCACGTACGGTTATATATACAAACTGGTAATGAAGAGATATTTTAATGTTCCACCCACGCATATGCTTGTGGCTGAATTAGAATTGCGTTCGGAGGTCCCTTGCCATCAGCTAGAAGCTAAATCCCTTGTTGCTTTTAATTAGATAGATAGTTCAAGTATTCTTTAGACATTTATTTTTATTTTTAAGTAGATATAATATATAATAGTAGTAGCTAGTAGGTCAACATTAACAACACGATACAATTTTGATTTTTTTATTAATAAAAGTTTTAATTACATAAGTTAAATAATATTCGTGAAAAGAGACAATTCTTGAGGAGACGAATTTCTGTAAACTGAGACAAGTGGGTTCACACCTCTTACCTAAATACCACCTAACGATTTTTTATTAACTTTACAAAGTCTGTTTTTTATGGAGTAGAATTTGAAAGTTTAGGTATTCGGTGCACCCGCTTGAACAGTATTTCATTTTTATGGACAAAGTTCTAATTTTTCATATCATTGTTTGGGGTTTTTCAAATAGTTTTAATATGCGGGCTAGGTTTGAATACTTTTGTAAAAGTTTATAAATGGTGGAAATGGAGGACTTTATAGGTAAGTACCTAGTAGAAACATTTTTAAAATTTTTAGGTCATATGATTTTTGGTTGCTGGTGGGCCAAGACTTTATTAATTTATTTGAATTGGGTAACTAGGTGGTAGGACTTTACTGAAAAGTTCGTAAGTCACCGTCTTTGCCGGTTATTCTGAAGAAGTGTGTACGCACTACTGTGTTTCGGTTTGAAGGGTTTTGTTGCTAGTGAAATTACTGGGCAAATGAAACTTTATGACCTAGCACAGTCTAGTAATCTGATTACTGTACTGTGTGATGTCTCAGGATGACAGTCATGTGCAATTGTGCAGTGCAGTGTCACGCGAAACTTTATTAAGTATTTTAAAGTTCCATGTGACACTGCAACTGTTCAGTGTCGCTTAACTTCAGGAGAGCGATTAGCTCGTGACGTCATTTATTTTCATAAAAAAGGTAACCTAGAATTGCGACCAATTTTGTGAATAAAAGACGTACTAGCTACGTCTATACTTTTAGAAGTTTAGTAGATCCTAAACAGTCCTGATTTAGGCATGCATTTGAATCCCACTAACTTTCTTTTTTACTACTGACTTTTTTACACGTAAATAATTCAAATCGAGTCCTCTCTGAAGTTTCGAGGGGTTAGTTTCATAAATAAATGCCAAAATCTTTCTGGGGAACAATTCATTCTACAAATAAGTTGTTTTGTGTTCCTTTTTGTGTGGAATTAGTTCAGAACATTGTGTTTACTTTGCAAATAAGATATCAGACAGGTGAACTATTTATGGCGTTTAGCTTTTGTAGATGGAGAACTAGTTATGTACCTATATACCTAAGTTTTGCAAGCTTATCATATAGGTATAGGCGGTTTCTGACAAACGGTGATTTAAAATATGTTTTATAAGAAAAACTAAAGACACCTCGTGGTTTCACCTTCTTTGTGAAACGCTTTATTTTTTGAGATGAAATTGTCCTTTAATGATCCTAAGTAATGTAAGCAATCTTTCAGCAAATCTTTTCAGATATTTAAAAATAAATTAAAGACTTTTCTATAGATATGGCGCCGTACAGCGTCGAGGAATTCATTCCGAAACTGGTATAATTTTAATTTTATGTACCATTGTATTCAATTAATTTTTATTCAATGAGTATTTACTTTTTATGTTAGTGATTATAATATGTTATTTTAATTTGATATGTTATACTGAATGACCTGTAATTTTTTATAATTATCAATAAAATTATCATTATCAATATGTTTGTAAAATTACATTAACTTTTGAACAAAACTAAAATATTACCTACCTGAAACTAAAAATGACACACTGGTGAAAAGCAAAGTGCCCAGTATGCTGGCATCAATACCACGCTAAATGACAATGCCAATTTTTTGAGCAAAATCAAAGCTATCATTTTGATCCCTGACGTCATTACCAAACGCTTGGCGAAGTCTATTTTGCAACCACTACTGTGTTCCGGTTTGAAGGGCACTGTAGCTAGTGAAATTACTGGGCAAATGAGACTTTATGACCTGATTACACAGTGTAGTAATCTGATTACTAGACTGTGTGATGTCTCAGGATGACGTGCGCGGTGCAGTGTCACGCGAAAGTTTTTTATTTTAAAGTTCCGAGTGACACTGCAATTGTTATGGGCGGACGTATCGCTTAACATCAGGTGAACGACCAGCTCGTCACGTCATTCATTCTCATAAAAAAAACCATGCGGTATTCAATTATATACGTGTGATTGTAGTAGTTAAGTGTAGAGAAAAATTAAAGCACTTTGCCAGTAAAAAATAATATAAGTTTTGAATATTATATTTTTAAAACAGAAAGTTATTTTTTTATCTCAAGGTAATCTAGTTTCCAAGGAAACAAGCGAAGACAAAAGATTTTCATCTTTCTATTGTGTCCGACATCAAAACTCGTCCCAAACTTTTTATTACACATAACTCCTTTATTTTCGTTTAATCCAACGATCACTAGCGTCAAAGATTTATGAAGATGTTATTTTTGTTTTAGTACATGTTTTTGTACTGTCCTGAGTGTCCAAAAGGTGGCTATTGTTGAAAACGCGGTGAAGATGCGCTGTTCGTTCTTTTCGAGAAAGTCGTACGTCATCAGCCCGATATGTTCCCACGGCTGGGACACAGGCCTTCTCTCACAAAGAAAGAGGTAAGCCATAACCATGGAGAGTAAAAAAGCAGCATATACGAAAAAAATATACAGAAAAAAAATGATTAAGTAACAAAAAGATATGATCAAAAAATGGTGCGAACTTCATGTCTGCAGTGACTAATAATAGGGAGGGTTTAGTCCGTAGGTCACCATGACGGAATTGGCGGAGTCGGACATACCCGCGGGCCCGCGCCTTCGGGATCCAAAGGATTACTCCCCACCCTCGGTAGAAAAAAAAGGCAAACCACGCCAAAGACTTCTAGTATAGGTCTTTGAACCACCAAGGGTCCGTGTGAAATATAGACCAATCATATCTCTAACATATCTACACGAGTCAGAGATCAAAGGGCGGAACATATCCTTTCACCAAAAAATAAATAAAGCAGGACAATAAATTCGCAGTCGTTGGTGGATGATTGGATGGTTGAAGGATTCTTTCTGGTTTGGTTCACGTTGGTGTCTTTGCAAGGATTTACTCGAGCGTATGAATCGCGGTAGTGGTCACGCTTTGTGCTAATTTTTTGTTACTGTAGATCACTTTTTTCACGTGGGATTTGTATAAGAGATCGAGAATAATAATACAATCATATAGGGGCGTCCTGCGGGTTCACCTGTTCTTCTAATGGAATCTTTTTAAAACACTATTTTACAGTGGTATTCATAAACAAATGTTGAACAAACCCCCAAAATCTATCATTCCACTTTTATCTAGAGGAGAAAAGCTGAATCATTCTTCTTTCACTTTCATAAACAAACGCTGGAGAAACCGCTAACGAAAAACATTTTAATTAAATACTCTACAATTTCAATTAAGTTGTCTTTGAAAATTCTGTCGAGTGTCATTTTGACGCGACTTTTGAACTATCAAAAGTCGCGCCAAAATGTCACCCATCACTCACAAAAAAGTTAAAAGAATTATTATTTTTGTATATTTTGTGTGCCTATTTTGTGTTAAATATATTATTTTAACTGGTAAATGTTGAAGAAACGGTACCGATATACCTGGTATCTTGTGTATCTTGTATGGTACCTTATTCGTATTTTAAATATTACGACACTTCTTAAAATAATAAAATAACACGATTTGAAAGCAAAGAGACCGTTTGGTTGACGAAATTCGGACGATCAGCGTCCAGCCTCTGATCATGCCAGATTGGGGGCTGCTTTTGTTTATGAAATGCATAAAGCTAGAATTTGCCGCACAGCGCCTGATTCATCCTCTAGAGGAGCCCCCGCCTTGACTATGAATTCCAGTGTTAAACTTTCACGGTTGTTCACTACGTTTTTAATAGTACCTACGGATAGTACTAACGGAATCTATACCGTGATTAGAATGATTTCTGAGCTCCCGATAAGAATATCCGTGAATGATCTTTTTATTTTTATCTCTAAGGGCCCGTTCGGATAGCCACAGATGGCAAAATTAACAGTTAAAAATGCCAAAAATCACATCACATGCAGCGTTCGGTTTGGAAATGTGTGAGCAAAAGTTGCATTTTTAACTGTTTTCGTTCACCGTTCGGATAGCTCAAAAACAGTCAAAAATGACACCGTGAACTGTCAAAAATATCAAAATTGGCGTTATTGGTAAAATTTCCAAAACGAACCCTTTACATCAACGCTAATTTTCTAAATGTCAAAAATGTTACCGGTCCTAGAGCAAACGCAAGGCAAGTATGATTTTTTCATGCTATTGGTCCGAGTAGTAGGTAGTTCCGAGTGACACTGCAACTGCTATAGGCGGGCTAAAGAGAGGATTGAAAGTTAAACTTATAAAACAAACAAACATTAATACGACAATAAACAAACAGAATTTAGAATAAATGGTATCGCTTTCAAAAAGTTGTACCTAAGTATAAGACCCAATTTACAAACTTTCAGAAGGCAAGCAGCCGAACTCCAATTGGAATAAATGTAGGATTGCTTCGGAGCCCGAATGTGCCAGGTAAGTTAATCAAACGGAAAATTGAAGACACTGTCAACACTTCTATGTTACCAGCCTGTTATAATGTGGGTAGGAAAATTTTTTTGATAGATCAGTAGGTAAAGAAATACACTAAATATAGAATCTTGAGCGTACCGAAGCTTTCAAAGGTTCGAGACGCAAAATAAATTTGCTGTCATTCGAAATACACAATTTTTCACATCATTACAGAACGGAAAACGCATTGCAAATAATGTAGTGCTGTTCAAGCCAGTGGAGTTATTTAAAAAAGGTGGCTAGACTAGAATTAAAATAAGTGCCATAATTTTTTTTTCCAAACAACTTTGCAGCCTTGCATAACAAATAAATATTGTTACTTAAATGTTAAGGTTCAAAACACGACTAGTATACTTATGACATCCTCTATTTGCATCAGGGGCTATAAAAATGGCGTATCTATACGTAATACCATTTTCGCTTCCCTCTTCCCTTAAACAGGGTTAGGGCGTAAAACTAATTAACCCGTGCGAAGCTAGGGCGGGTTAGTTAGCCGCTTAATAAATAGTACCTGTTATATTATTACTTGAATACTCTTTTGCATTTCTTTATTCTATTTTAGAGTACTACATTTTAATTTCATTACTAATAATAAGTATAGTTCAGTGAGTAGGTACCATATCTACCAACCACCACAGCCTACTTTGATTGAAAAATAATAAATATTTTCATCACTAAATCGTTTTTTCAATTTCTATTAATTCCTTCTTTAATCATCTAGACCACAAAGAAAAAAAAGCGAAGTGTCAGTTGTTTCAATGCTGTGATCTAGACCCTCTTCATTATAGACACACTATTAATTACAACGACTAAAAACTTAACTTAAGACCGCGTTACCTTTGCCTAAAACGCGGTAAATGGCTGTAAAGGCTGTTCCAAACTTATTAAACTTTAACTTTAACACGAAAAATATCTTAAAACGCCGCAAGGCATCCCTACTAAAGTAGTTAAGTACAAGAGAGAAAATTATAAAATTTACATAAACATGGCCAAAACGAAGGATTATTATGGCAACCCCTAAATAAAAGGGCTAATAGATGTTGCCGGCGATAAAATTACAAAGCTTATTAGGCTTAAAGCTTTTTAAAGCTTATTATTTTATACATTTTTTTAGTTCTCAATCATCATGGCATTTATAAAGGCAATGCTGCCATCATCATCATCATCATCATCATCATCATCATCATCATCATCAACAGCTAGAAGACGACCATTGATCACCATAAGCCTGTCCTTTTTATTGGGCTTTCGTATGTATGTTTACTAAGTTTTTATTTTTGTTATGAGGTGATACGAAAGAGAACTAAAGTAACCAAATAGCCTATAGAATAAGCAAACTAAAGTGGCAGTGGGCTGGTCACATTAGCCACAGAACTAATAACCACTGACTGGGGTAGACGTGTTCTTGAGTGGAACCTGCGACTTGGTAAACGTAGTGTAGGACGCCCTTCGACTAGGTAGGGCGACGATATTCGTAAAGTGGCAGCAGCTGGATGAGATTAATTGAGGATAGGGCTAAGTGACGTGCATTAGGAGAGGCCTATGTCCAGCAGTGGACTAATAAGGCCGATGATGACGATGATGATGATGATGATGATGATGATGATGATGGTGATGATGATGATGATGATGATGATGGTGTGGTGGTGGTGATGGTGGTGGTGGTGGTGGTGGTGGTGGTAGTGGTGATGATGATGATGATGATGATGATGATGGTAATGATGGTGGTGGTATGTTTAGAATTTAATTAAGAGTCCAATTTAACAAACACACATCCCAAGTGGATTAACCTATAATTTAAAACCGGGTTCAGTAAAACATCATTAGGCCACAGTCCCTTTTAAACCATTTATTTATTTAAAACGTAACGGAACGTTTATAAGTCCAGTGAAAACAGTGACCCCCAATATGTCTCCATTAAGATACCGAAACAAATGTTCTATAACTCGTTGAGAGTAGAGTGACCATGGATTTTTGTTTTCAAACATAAATAAATAATTTAGTGAAACTTTATTTTTATTTAATACGCTGAAATCCTTTCGCTACCAATTGGCTACAACTGACTTATAAAAACAATTAGTAAGGTATAAAAATGGCTAGACTATCGCATGAGTATTCGCGTCGCGTTGTCGTGATAACCCGAATATTCGTCAAAGCCCGATAGTGTAGCCACAGCAATCCAACGAAGTATTTTGCCATACTTCACGTGATAACGCGAATATTCGCCAGAGTCCGATAGTGTTCGCCATTAGATTAGAAAGAGCTCCGATTCTAAAATTGCACTTTAGGGCCTACGCACACGGTGTTCTGCATTAGGATAAGTAGGTACTCGTCTCTATCAAACTTGGCGCTCCAAGACAAATTCTATCATCGACCCGCAACGCTTGTCAGCTTTGCTTGTCGTTGTTCGGTTTTGACTTTTTCATTCAAAGAGAAAAAAACAAAGCCTGGCAATTTTAGAACCTGGTACAAGCGTTGAAAGGGAATAGATGACCTGCAATACATGATGGCAAGTGGTCACCATTTTCCAGAGACCTTTGATACTACGCGCGCTGGTATTGCGATGCCGAGAAAACCTAAATAATATGGTCTCCAACTTTCCGAAACTGTTTCCATTAAGTTCTAGGTTTCAACGCTGAGAAGGTGACGGTCTCGAATATAAATTCACTTTTAATTGTCCCAATGAATAAATAAATAGGTAGTTTTGGAGATTTCACACAGCGCCGGCTAGCCCCAAACTAAGCAAAGCTATGGTATATGGTACTATGGTACTATAGGTACTATGAGATTAGGAACAGAACTTTGAAAAATATGACGTCTCTTCGAAGCCATTTTTATTGCTCTGTGCAGGTATACGAATAGGCAGGTAGGAATACGTAGGTAGATTATATGTACTTACTCTTAATAACACAGTAAAACACCCAGACACAAAATAAACATCAAAAAGATGAATCAAAAATTGTCTTACTCATCTTACAAAACGAGTCAAATACGATGTTACAAATTGTTTTATCTGCGTTTTTTTATGTAACCTCTATTTATACATGAACGTTTGCATTTATATTATTAAGATTAGATGAAATAGTACTTAGGCCATTTGCCACCTCCGTACTCTTGAATCAAATCAGGCTATCTTTCCATTGCAATACGTCTTGGAGCGGCGCCAATCTTGGATTTTATTTATTCTGACACATCGGATGTTGTTAAATTGATATATAGTGGCTCATATCATATGCAGGGACATGTATATGTTATTTTCATGATGTAAATTGTTTAATATACGTAAGTGATTAGTAGGTAAATGTTTTGGTTGGGTGACGCGGTTATGATCCAGTTTTTCATTCATGTTTTTAGGTTGTTTCAGTGGAATATTACTGTGAACGTTCACTTTGTTGTTGAGTCTGAGATAAAGTTTATAAATACTTGCTAATCTTACTATGGACAAAGTAAATTTAAGGACTAATTTGATCAGATTTGTTTTTGATTGCCATTAGCAGTGTTCACACCGGACGATCCACCGCATTCTAATAGCGCGCGGCAGCAGGAATCTTCTTGAAATCGCTGCTGCCGTGCGTTATAGAAGTATGGTGGAAGGAATTCCTGTTGCCGCGCGCGATTGGAGTGCGGTTGATTGTCTGGTGTAATTAAAATCTAATGACAATCTAATCTGTCATCACCATATTATCTTCACTTGAAACTAGCGAAAGAATATGCTACATGAAAATATGCCCAGATTGTCACAGAAATGGCTAACTCATTACATATGCTTAGCGGTGTCACCTTCTCCGGAACCTACCGAAAACCCGTAAATTTTCAGGTTTAGTCTACAGGATGTAATTTAATTCATTAGCATAAATTGAGCCCATTATAGTACATCATTTATAGATGATTATTAAAGAGTAAATGACGTCATCCGTCGAGCCCTTGCCAGCTTGCCACCCGCCGTGCCGGCTATCTTAGAGCCGAACGGTATTTCACGTGACGATGGTAAGAGGCCTGATGGTATGACGTTAATTCCGTGGAGCCGTGGAAGGCCGCTGGTGTGGGATGCTACTTGTGTCGACACGCTAGCGCCTTCACACGTCAACAACTCAGCTCGGGCGGCATGTGCAGCGGCTGAAGCTGCAGAAGACCTCAAACGGAGGAAATATGAATGCTTAGGCGATGGTTACATAGTTGCTCCGTTTGGGGTTGAAACAATGGGTCCCTGGGGCCCGCAGGCGCGGCTCCTTGTCAGGGAGCTGTCCAGACGGCTGGTCGAGGTGACGCGTGACCAAAGGGCTGGCGCATACCTCGGCCAACGTATCAGCCTCGCAATTCAACGAGGGAATGTCGCCAGCTTTTTGGGTACGCTCCCCGCAGAAAGCAATCTAAATTCCGTGTTTTATTTATAGCAATTTTTAGCAATATAGACTTTTTTATTAGGTTTTTAGTTTTTAGTTAGGTGTACATATTTATTGAATTAGTTTTAAAGTTATTTAAGTTTAGTTTAGTATATTTATTATGTTATTTAAGTTTTAGTATTTAATTCCGGAAAAAAAGAGTAAAGAGTGTAAATGAAATCATTTTTATTGAAAATTATGAAGACTGCCGCGGCGCCTAACGCAGTTGGCACGGATGATTATGTATATTAAACTAATACGTTTCAGATAGCATAAGCAATCTGTGACGTATACGGATTAGCAGATTAGGTGAGAAATCCTTCATAAAATTAAGAAACAGTGGTGATTTTATTAACCGTTTGAATGTTAGATAGAATGCGAAGTTATTGGTTGAAAAGCCTCACATTTGTCTAGAGAATCATGGTCACTGCACCATAGACGGTGAGGCAATGGCGCTGCACTTCAACACATAAATCTGCTCAATTGAACACAAATTGATTCTAATCGCTGCAGCCAGCCAGATCATCTGGCCGGAATAGACAGGGGCAATTTGTGATAGTTGCGCTAACACCATCATTTTAGCCTATTTTTTTAAGGGTTTAGTATCAATTAATTTGGGGTTTGTACGTAAATACGAAAAAGAAATGTTTTAAGCCGAAAATAATTTAAAAAGTGAAAGGCAAATTTAAAGATGATTTAATTGTCGGGTCTAAATAAGCGAATAGATGAATCACAATAATTATCATAAAAATAGTTTACATTGTTTATTTTATAGTTTTTTATACTGGTTTTTGACTAGAGCTGAGTACACTTTTCACCTAGAAATATTTTGTGTAAATAGAAGAGTTTTTTGTAGTGACGATCGTAATAATGAAACAGCTACTTAATTATTATTTTAATAATATGTGTGGATATTTCATACAGCGCCATCTAACTCCAAACTAAGCATAGCTTGTACTATGGGGACCAGATAACTGATACAATACTTATACACTTTCATACATAGAATACAATATAACCCATCGTTGTTTTAAAAAATAACAGATACTTAATTAGGTCACAGGTTTAAATGCTTGCCTATTACGCAAAGTAAAGCCATCCTTCTAGTCTTTAAAACACACTCAAGAATCAACGTTTAATGTCACTTAATAAAAAAAAATATGTAGAAATCATTTATATCGCGAATCGGAAGCAGTGTATGCCGACCCCTACTATGTGGATAAGATCAAAACCAAATATGGTACCAAAAAACTAAAAACCCTGGGGAGCCGCTGCAAGAGGCAATTACATGGGAGAGGCTTTGTTCAGCATTGGGCCTCCCGGCTGATGATGAATTATTCTAAGCATGGTAACCCAGTGGTTTTTTTTATAGCCTACTTATATAGCAGTAGACCACACTTCCACCTGACACAAAAATTGGGTTCCGTGGAATGATAATTTAAAATTAAAGACGCCTTTTTTTGGCCATCAAAAGTCAACGAGCAATTGACCATTAGACCCAGTCACAGCTAGTAAACCAATAATGATGTCTGTTGACATTGATATATATGTATACTAGATGAAATATTTTTATTGATTGCCACTTTGACACAGATTAAATAGCTAATTATTCATCTTTACTGTGCCATTTGGATTTAATCGAACATTTTCTTTAATGCAAGGTTGTCTGGAAGAGATCGCTCTAAGCGATAAGACCATCCGTTAGACTGTATCATAAATTAATGTTAATCTAATTTTATTTTTACAAAACATCCGTTTAGTTATGAAATCTTTAAATTATGATAATTACGTTTAAAATAATAAATATAGATGTAAAATATTTAAGTATGATAATCTTATTGGTCGTATATTAAATTAAATAAGTGTGAACGTCCAGAATATTATGTCATTAGTGTCTTACTGAGATATAATAAATATAACGGGTTGATTAATGTTTAAACTTTGTTTTAGTTTAAATTTAATGAGGATTAAAATCGCATCACTGTAGAATAAATGTTTAGTTCATATTTAAGAGTTTGTTTACTATTTCATTAATATATGGTAGTTATTTATTGCTTTATGGTATTTTATGGCAGATGTATCAGACTTAGACTTCAATATTATTGTGTATTTTTATTATTTGTTTTATTTCTATCGTCTATAGCAATAACTTATAATTTAGCACTTTTTTGTAATTCCGCTGGTTAAAAGTATGTAATAATTTTGACATAATATTTTTATCAGTCGTCTTTTATGATAATATGGTATCACGTAATGAACAGAGTTAATTAAAATAAATACATACATTAATTATTACCATTAATAAATTGGACATTATTACAAACTTCATTAATTTTAGTACCTATAAAAAATTACAACAGATTTGTCTTTGTTTATCATAATTTTACGCTAAATTGCTTAACTGTGAATTATTTTATAAAAAATCTAAAATTTTTTTAATTATTAGAAGGTACCAACCACTTCAATCAATTATTTAAACAAAAAAATAAATGACTAAACCACTGCCAACTTCAAATTAATTCGTCTTCCAAAATTGAAAAAGATACGACAGCGTGAGTGACATTAAAAAAATAAAAACTCATTATTAAAAGTCAGTTCGACGACCGACGCGACGTTTCAATTAGCGTGACCATAAAAAAATACTTACAGACATCAACGGATTTGGAGCACAGATTCACGGAAAAACACTGAACACAAATAAAATATGTACCACAATTATTCACGGTCCGATGAATTGGTGCGTAAAAACTTTCGCGCGGGAAACTTAGGTAACTTCTGACGTGGATTCAATAGACGTCTGCTCGCGACGGTGGTCGCGCGAATACTGCCTTGCCATGGGGTACTTTTCATCCAAACCAATTTTCTTCTGAGGGCGGGAAAGCCGATTTGGATTTTGAATGTCGCCTCGAGCTGTCAATGCACAGATTAGAAAGAAAAGTTTTCTTGTGTCTATGACTCGTCTCGAGCGTGATTTAAAAGTGATTCATAGAACATCACTATGATTCGTGATCGTACGTCGGTATGTGACAATGCGTAGGTTTCAACTATTTATATCAATTTTTGAAAAGGTCGCCGTTGTTTTTTTGCTCCGTGACGTGACTCGTGCGAATTCGTATAATAAGATTGGCATTTTTATTCTATTTCTAAACGTTCTGTCCAAATTTTCAATATCTTTAATACAAAAATCCCATAGAAGGTAAACGTTAAATTTTCCCGAATTAGATAATTTACCTGAGAACTTTTCCCCAACTTTTTTCTTAAACACCTAAATTAGGGCTATTAACACATTTTAAAATAAAAAACAGCCTAATTAGAACAGCCATCTCAAGTGGTGCGCTTACTAACAAATATAAATTGATCATTTTACATAGGTAAACATTAATTATTTAAATCCTATCAAATCAAATATTCTGAGATATGTTTCTCTTAAAACCCACTAATAACTAATTAACTACTTTTTAATCATAATTTTATTGCTACAAATATACTAAAACAACAATAACTCCTAATTTTGTTTGTAATAATGCGCTTAGTGCTACGGCGTAGCAATACAAGTACACAAATCAATCAGTGCGTATCGTAGCACCTGTCCGTCGTAGCGGTATTACGAGCTACGACAGCACTTAGTCACTGTTAAAATCATCTGTCATTACTCAATAAATAAAATATAGGTCAAAGAATAAATACTAGAAGGTAACTCAAGGTCAAAGATTACAAAGTACCTATTTTTCCTCCTAATTCTCGTGTAACTGAATGAATGTATGAATTAACATACGTCATAGTTGATTCATGGTTTCTGGAAGAGTAACATGAGCAGTTTATTTTGTGTAATGTTCAGAGAGTATTGGTTGAGGATAAATAGAGCCCTTTTGTACCTAATGGTTTGTTACATACCAGAAGAATACCTACATACTTAATATAGAATGAATAATTTGTGACTTTGTGACCGTCTATGTAACCTATATTCGAGCAACTAAAGATTCCATTCATTCATAGACTGCAAGCTGACAACTATTTAGAAGTGAAGCCAAAAATGTAATACAATATCGCGATATTTGAATATTTTTTTGTGGGAATGAATGACGTGACGATCTAGTCGTTCACCTGATGTTAAGCGTCACGCCTGCCCATAACAGTTGCAGTGTCACTCAGAACTTTAAACTAATAAAGTTTCGCGTGACACTGCACCGCGTACGTCATCCTGAGACATCAAACAGTCTAGTAATCAGATTACTAGACTGTGAGATCAGGTAATATAATATAGTCTCATTTGCCCAGTAATTTCACTAGCTACAATTCCCTTCAGACCGAAATAGTAAGCAGTAGTGCTTGCACACTACTGCTTGGCGACAGAATAATTTGGAGACAAATGGATTTAATCTGCTACACAACTATATTTTACGAGCATAGATTAGTATTTAGTAGCTAGGACGCACCAATTTTGATGCAATTTCGTGAGTGGATACTTTAATTTAAATCCTGGCATAACACATTAAAACTATAAAGTAAACCCCAAGAAATGTGTTCGTTAAAATACCTACCTTTGATTGGATCGCTTGCATTTAGCCTAATATTAGGGCCAGTTTTAAAGGCAGATCTAATACTCTTTAAACTATTGCTATTCTTGTCAAAAAGATCGCAATGTAACAGACGGATATATTTTTAGAAAGTTAAGAACTGTCAACTAAAGCCTTTAAAATCGGGCAAATAATTATGTTATGTAATTTTAGGGGATTTCCACTACTTAAATATGTTTTTATCGTCATGCTGGAATCAATCGAATTTCTCTAAAACCGTGTTATTTATAAAAAACTATCGAAATTCTAGCTCTGTGAGAAAATCATTCTATAACGTTAAATAATAACAAGTCGACACACATGTCATTTCTATACCTTACTTATTCTATGGCAGACTGTTGATCGATGCACAAATTACCGCGTGGCGTTTAGACGGGCACAAACAACTTGATCGATTGTTATTAATATCAAGTAACTAATCCCATTCTATTAGGTTTAAGTGCTGGTAAACAGAAAGGGGAGAGATATGTCCATTTACCTGAGCAAAATTGTTAATGTTATAACGTGTGTCATTACATAAACGAATCTGACTCAAACATGAAACTTTTATTTTCTCTCTTCCACTAATGTGTTTAAGTGCAGAGGGAGTAAGACAGCAATAGAAATGTTTGCTCTTTTCAGTTTTTTCTTTATAGAATCGCGTTATAGTAGTAAGATAATTTTTAAAAGGTTTCGTACATGAATACATTCTGCATTCAAAATGGCCTCCAAAAAAAAAAGAGTTTTTATTAAGGTTGCATTTATCTCCATTTTTAATAAACAGATTTGGGGTGATTGGGAGTTTTAGCGGGAACGCGGAAAAGTTCACGTCGTTGCATTGTATTATTTCCTAAAACTTGTGCTCTTTCTAGAGTTAATGTTTGAAAATGCTGCATTATTAGCATGAGTGTGGGCAAGTGATATAATGTGGTGGAACGTGAGTTTTCGTGTTGCTTCCAAAATTCCATAGAAGCTTCTAGTAAAGTTGCCACTACTTTACTGGAGCATGACTTAGTCTGGACTACGATTAACTGACTTCGACTGGACTCTATGACTATGACTAAGACTTGACTTTACGTGATATATGCTTTAACGATGAAAAATAACTAAACTTGACACTGGCTAAACACACTATGTGTAGAGCCAAAATATAACAAAAAAAAACAGATTTGGAAAGATTTTTAAATGAAAGGATATCATCATCATTATCATCATCATCATCATCATCATTATCAGCATCAGATCAGTATAAGCAGCTTTTAGAATTACAATTTATAAGTTGAAATGGCAATGGGCAGGCCACATCGCTCGTAGAACTGACAAAGTTTCTCGAGTGGCGACCACGAACCGGAAGATAAAACGAAGCTCTCCCACTAGGTGGACCAATGGTGAAGATCTGGTGAAAACCGTTGGAATCCCTAAGGATGGAAGATGCAAGCAGCCACTCAAAGTGGCACTCTGTTCAGCAGTGGACATCTTCAGGCTGATGAAGGCTTTTTCTAAGCCAATTTGATGAAATCCGAAAGTTAATTTTCCGAATTCCGAAATCTCTATTTATTTATCTGTTTTCTACCTTTTCACAACTAAATGGTTCGTTTATTCCCAGAAGTTCCGTGGAAGTATAGGTCCATAACGGAACTAAATACGTCATCAAAAATGCTGAAAATTTTGAATATCGCACTTCAGAGTGCGTTCTATCTTAAAGATTTCCATATATATTCTGCAGACATTCCTTCAATCATGAGAATGATTCATAACTGATCCAGAACCGCCCTACTTTTTTACTGCGCCATCAAATTCCCTCGCCAAAGCCGTTGAGATCGGTGCTAGGTACTACGTTTTATTATTGTACCTAATAGGTACTAGACTTTGCGCTGGCTTTGTTCCCAATTTACATAGGTAAATAAATTAGGACAACCTAAATGTTTGCGATTTTGTAAGATGTATATTTGTATAAGTGATTTTCTAATTTTGTCTTTATCATTTCTTTACCTACTATTTTTTTTTATGCGGACAGATATATTATATTATTAATTTATCCATAAATATATAAAATTATTATTAAATTAAACTACACCAAGAACTAAATTAAAAATAATTTAAAAAAAAAAGATATTTACAACTAAAAGCTAAGTGTAATCAAAAAGACCTTTGGTGGAGGGGAGAGTGCCCAGAATGCTGGCTGCATTGCCACGTTGGATAGCAATGCTTACTTTCTCAGCAAAAAAAGAGCCAGCCCTCTGGTCACCAGTCGCCTCCACCAAAAGTTTTGCCAAGTCCCTATAAATTTCGAGTGCACCTGGCCCCCACGGTCCCATTGTTTCAACCCCAAACGGCACAAACATATAACCTCTGTCGAGGTGTCCATATTTGCGCCGTTTGAGGTTTTCAGCCTTAGTAGCAGCGCTGCCAGCGTCGTTTTTTGTTTCAGGAAGATGAGACGGCGCCATGGTATCAACGCAAGTTGCGTCCCATCTTCCAAGGTATTAGAGTCATTCCGTCGGGCCTCTTGCCGTCATCGCGCATAAGTCCGTTAGGTTCGAGGACGGACGGTACGCCGGCACTGACAAAGGCCCGACGAATGACGTCGTTCAAGCTGGCGTGTCTCGGGATACGTCCAGCGCTTCTGCTACACGCTAAACCGTGGTGGCCAAGGCAATCGACCATATCACCACAAAGGCATAGGTGGGGGACCTGGCAAGCAGTTCCTAAACGTAAGGATACGGCCAAACGGAATGTGTTATTATCTAAAAGGTTCCCTATATTCTTTGATAGCAAAGCTTGCAACCAAAGGCGCGACTCCCATCGCGATCCAGCAAGAAGACGGGCACGCTCTGTGGAACTAGCAGACAGTATCGAGCAATGATTTGCGCTCTATCTCACAGAGCGGCCCATCCCATTGCCTCTGCGAAAGGGGAGCCTTAGGCAAAGGCTGGCTTGGACAGGCTGCTTTCCATGAATTGACGGCCTCAGTCATGTAAGCTATGTCAAAGTGAGCCAAACTGGGTGATAAAATAGAATTTACTAGTTTTTCGGTACTATGGACTGAGGACAGGAAAGCAGGCAATGAAACACTAGAAATTTTGCGGATTTTATATTTTGTATGTAGTTTTATTTGTATGGAATTATTTGTAGATTGTTTTATGTATAATCATCAATAGTCTAAAGACGTGAGCGAAGAAGAGAGCGCCTACTCGAGCGGCTTCTCGCCTCTTGTATCCATCGGCTCCCCGCGGCTTTAACCAGATCGTCGGTCCACCGAGACTGCGTCTTCCGGTTCGTGGTCGACACTCGAGAACTTTTCTTCCCCATCGGTTGTCAGTTCTGTCAGCAATGTGGCCTGCCTGCCTGTGTATAGATTATAGATTGTGCTTAAATGAAAATTATTTTAACTAATCATGAATTAGTGTGATTGGTTAAGGCCCTGTGAATTAAAGTAAATAAGTAAAATAAAAAAATTAATGGGGAAGACATAGGCCTAAACTGGACTGGACCGACCACTTGGGGCAAAATTTTATTATTCTAGTAATTTTATTTTGTTTTTTTTTCGCAATAAAATCACAGCCTAATTAATACCATTTCTATCTCATGTCCTATCATTTTCACTCGCAATTTTAAAAGACTTTACAAATGTGACTTTCATTGATGCATATACGACCGTTTAAAATTTTTAGAATTGGTCTTCAGAAGTCTTGAGGAGCCGTTGGACGCAAGAGGAAAGCAGACGCTCAACTGGTGGTCTATTTAGGATCCCTAATATGATTTGCAGTGGACATCTTCGGGCTGATAAAAAAAAATCAATCGGATCGCGATATGACACAAAGTAAAATACTACTCTATGATGATAATAATGATGATGTTTGTAGTGTTTGTTGAGTGTCTCTCCGACACCGGCTCAGAGACGCGGACACGTCCATCCCGGTCGACAGCTCCAGTGAGACTGAGCAGTAACGCGTGACGCTCGCACGTTTGAGACGAGTCCCGCTTAGGTCTCTTCGGTACCCAAGCAATACACTCAGTATAATGTAGTCTATCATTGGTCCCATACACTACAATGATGATTATGATGATGGTGATCATTCCTGAAAAATCCAACTAAAAATTAAATCTGTCTAGTCTTTTAGGAGCTCTAATACCACAGACCAACATTGCACAGTCAGACAGATGCGTTAAACTAATACGCCTTTCAACGTCAGAGGCTAAATAGCATTTAGGTACGCGTGTGAACCACTTACCATTGATAAGATAACCTGCTCAACTAATGTTCTAAATTGGGGAAAAAATACAGACAGTTGTTGCCTACACATTCTACTATAAAGAATGGCCGATGAAAATGGTTCAAAGTCAAGATAAAGTCGTAAAAATATTACAAACATTTTGAAGGGAACCTGAAATGCAGACTATATAAATCATATTTACTGTGTTGTGAAACTAAACAACTGTGATGTGGAAATAGGTACTTATGTGTAATCTGGGGCTAAACCCCGATTACAGTAAGAGGGATAGAGTAAGTAGAGTGCAGTTCAAATTCAGTGGCGGCTGTGATGTTGGCGCGAAACCCTGCTGTAGCAAAAATTTGATGTGCTCGGAAAGGTAAGGGTGAGTGCACCATGCGGGAGCTTGCAACGAACTTCACAGCCGCCGTTGAGTTTGTTTCACACTCTATAAGTATGGATTTAAGGCGGATAGTCCATTAGAAATAAGACTGGAAAGTCACACTAGAACCACTTATGCTGCATTTCTGATAGGCTGTGGCACGAATTCACCGTGGCATTATCAAAACAATTTTCTGAAAGCTCTCCACACCAAATATTACCACGCGAACGTACGTACAGTGCCATATATGGCACCAATAAAAGCGGCTTAAATTTAATGAATGTATTGGGGTTCTATAGGTACTTATTCCATGCCTACTGGGTTTTACTACATGTAAAGTTCATGCTTTAACTTCTGTTAAAAATAAACTGTTGAAATCGTACGTTTATTATAAGTTTGGAAGTTTCAGATAAGCTTTATTGGTATGAAAATAGAAATAGATTCTGAGTACATTAAATATCAAGGAAAGGCCACATATCTATTTGTAATATCAACAGAAATAGAATTGAAGTAGATAGATAGTTTTCGTTTTAGATAAGTACTTCGTTTAGATTTAATTTAGTTTTATATATTTACTTATTCATTTTTTATAGTATTCATCATGCCTATTATACAGGGTTACAGGAAAAATTGTGCTAGATCCGTTAAGGGCGTGGAGTACCCATCATTTCTGATTTATTTCACTATGAAACACCCTAGCCTAAACTTAACCCTTTTCGAGATATTCGACTTTTAATATTTTTATTGAAAATTGCCGATTTTTAGGCTACAAAATTTAATTTTGTTTATTTTGTGTGTCTTATTATTATTATTATTGCATTTTTACATGTGTAATAAGATGCTTTAGGACGTCAATCATTAAAATAGTACAAAAGTTAACTGAATAGACCGTAGTAGACAAGTGAAAGTTAAGAACTAAAAAAAATATTAGAAACTGTAATTTTCTCTGAGGGATATCTAAAAAAAATATTATGGCAGTTGTTCGGCAGATGTGTTTTAAAATATCTACGTTTCATCAGCTATCTAACGAGGTACAATAATCTAGGGTTTGTATTACATTTCATGGAAAAAAAATAGTTGGGACGCTCCAGGTAGCAGTTCTAATGGTCTCGCGCCTATTGTCCTTCAAGTTAAGACGCACCGTGCGAGCGAGACAAGTGACGTTTTATGTAGGTGCGAATGAAAGAAAAAATGTGTAGAGACTGGTTAGGGCTGGGAATGCAACAGGGGGTATTGTTTTGGTTGTCAGTCTGCTTTTGTGCTTCGTACATAGTAGATGTGTTATCGTTTTGCTTTATTTCTCGACTTGGCTGTGATTCTAGACTTTTTCTTCTGATTGTTGTGATTACTGTGCTTGTTAACCGGACTCTGATTTGTACCTGTGATACGGAAGTGTTGAAGATGACGTCCTACACACCTGAGGAATATGCTGATATGCTTATTTGTTACGGATACTGCGATTGTGTGTCTGCGCAAGCTCGCAACGAATACATAACTCGCTACCCCGGTCGTCGAGTGCCGGATGTGGCCGTTTTTGACAGAGCTTATCGAAGACTTCGAGAAACTGGCTCTGTTTTGAGACGAAATGCAGACATGGGAAGACCACGAATTGACGACGAAGAACAGGACAATGAGATGGCGCAACGCTTTCGAACGGATCCGACTACTTCCACTAATATTGTTGCCCGTGATCTGGGACTTTCGCAATGGAGAGTGTGGTTTACAGTGCATACTGCTGGCCTATACCCGTACCATTACATGCCGGTACACGTTATTGAAGAAGGAGACCCTGCGAGAAGACTGGACTTTTGCAGATTTATGCTAAATGCTGACGTAGAAGACCCAGATTTCCCAAGAAATATCTTGTGGACGGATGAGTCCAAATTTGATAAAGATGGCATAACCAACTATCACAACGCCCATTACTGGGCCCCAAAAGAACTAAGGAATCCCAATAAGAAAAGAGTGAAAGGGTCCCAACGAAGATTCAGCGTGAATGTGTGGATGGGCATTATATCCAATCATTTGATTGGACCTTAGTTTCTCCCGGATAATCTAAATGGGGAAAGCTACGAAAATTTCCTGAGAGCAGATTTGAGTGATATGCTGGATGATCTGCCACTCAACCTGATCAGGGACATGTGGTTCCAACACGATGGCTGCCCTGCCCATTTCAGAAGAAGTGTCAGAGACTGGCTGGACACAAATTACCAAAACAAATGGATAGGACGAGGTGGGCCGTTGCCATGGCCAGCAAGGAGTCCGGACCTAACCCCCATGGATTTTCATGTGTGGGGGCTCATGAAAAGTCTTAGTGTACAGCGAGCCAAATCCAGTTTCGTCTGTGGAAGACTTAAGAGAAAGGATTGTGAATGCAGCAAATAAAATGAGGACCACGTTGACCACTGGAGTAGTGAAGACTGGTCTCCGTAGAAGAATGCGATAATGTATCAGAAATAGAGGCGGCCATGTTGAACATGAACTGTAGAATAAGAAAAAGTTTTGTGAAAACCTTTAAAAAATGACATTGCATGCTTACCTATTGTTTTATTTTGCTTTATAGGGCTAAGTATACATTTTCTTCTCCACTGTCGCCTATGAAACTAAATTATTTTCAATGCATTTGAATAAAATCCTAGATTATTATACCTCGTTAGATAGCTAATGAAACGTAGATATTTTAAAACACATCTGCCGAACAACTGCCATAATATTTTTTTTAGATATCCCTTAGAGAAAAATACAGTTTCTAATATTTATTTTTAATTCTTAACTTTCACTTGTCTACTACGGTCTATTCAGTTAATTTATGTACTATTTTAATGATTGACGTCCTAAAGCATCTTATTACACACGTAAAAATGCAATAATAATAATAATAAGACACACAAAATAAACAAAATTAAATTTTGTAGCCTAAAAATTGGCAATTTTCAATAAAAATATTAAAAGTCGAATATCTCGAAAAGGGTCAAGTTTAGGCTGGGGTTTTTCATAGTGAAATAAGTCAGAAATGATGGGTACTCCACGCCCTTAACGGATCTAGCACAATTTTTCCTGTAACCCTGTATAACTCGTCATACAATACATTAAAAAATTTACCTAGTAGATAGATAGATAGATAGAGAACTCTTTATTGTTTCACAAATAAAACATACAAATAGGACTACAATAAAATTTACGTACTAGTGCAACAATGGGCGGTCTTATCGCTGACATCGATCTCTTCCAGACAACCATTGTATGGACAGTATCAGTAAAGAGAATAAACGGCAAAACAATTTAATAGATAAAGCAAATACAGATAAATAACTAAATACTCAAATAGATAAAAAATAAATAAAAACAATTACCTAATTTGGTACTAATAAATATACCTACATCCAAATACGTTGTATACATTATAATACAATAAACTAATACATAAAGTGAAGTATTACTAGGTGGTAAGACTTTTCTGCAAAGTTCGTCTAGGTAGGTACCACCGCTTTGCCAGTTATTCTGCCGCCAAGCAGTAGTGTGCAAGCACTACTGTGTTCCGGTTTAATGAGCATTGTAGCTAGTGAAATTACTGGACAAATGAGACTATGATCTGATTACACAGTGTAGTAAACTGATTACTAGACTGTGATGTCTCAGGATGACGTACGCTTCTTCTTTATAGGTGTAATCGAAGGTACGGATCGGAGTTGTCTATTCTGCATTGTGCCGTATTGCTTGCACCTTTAGTGGAAGAGAGAACTTTTTTTTTTCAAACACTTTGTAACAGGCGTAATAGTTAAATTTAAGTACCTAACGACATTTGACTTGTAAAAGTGCTATGAATAGCCTATTTGCAACAAACCATTTATATTTTGATTTTGATTTTTGTGTGTTCTTTGTATTCCAAAATTCAAATATATCATCCAAACCATAGTATCCGTTTCGGAGTTTATTCGTTGGTTTGAGCTACGCGCACCATTTATCAGATTTCCGACGTTAAGCAGACACCACATTTATGTTTATTACCAAACGATAAAACTATTTTGTTTGTGTTATAATTATAATTGAAAACAGCTTGTTTACATGTTTTTATGGTTTTGTATTTTATGAGATTGTTTTGATTTTGTGGTTGGAAGGAGGCGATATACTACAATACAATACAAGTATACCTATCGTAAAAATAAAAAGCCATCCACCCTATTTCCATTTTTCCATATTTGAAAATGCCCGTGCAATAAAATCCGAAATTAAGAGATCCGCAGGAGAACTGAAGTGACCGATATAGCTCTTAAAATTAGCAAGTTGAAATAGCAATGGGCTGACCATATCGCTCGTAGAACTGACAACCGATGGGGTAGAAAGGTTCTTGAGTGACGACCACGAACCGGAAGACGCAGTAGGCCGGCCCTTGACTAGGTGGACCATTGCCCTGGTCAGAACCGAGGGGAGCCGATGGATACAAGAAGCAAGCAGCCGCTCAATGTGACGCTCTTTGGGGAAGGCCTTTGTTCAGCAGTGGCCGTCTTCAGGCTGTTGGTGATACTGATGATAAGCGTGTAGAGTTGCAGTCATGCAAGTATATTAGAAACTGTATACAAAGCTTTACTATAGGTGGTGGAACTTTTCTGCAAGGTTCGTCTAGTTAGGTCCCACCGCTTTGCCTGTTATTCTGCCGCCAAGCAGTAGTGTGCCAGCACTACCGTGTTAAGTTTGAAGGGCATTGTAGCTACTGAAATTACTGGGCAAATAAGACTTTATGACCAGCGGGGTGATTACGTAACTTTGACAGCAATGCAACAGGAGAAATTTCATTCCGAATATGAAAATTTTCATAGTAACTATGCACATAAACTGCGTATTGAAACTGTCAAATCCATACATTTTTGTGTTTCTATTGGTTGCAATCAAGTTACATAATCGCCTAGCTGATAGACTGTGTGATGTCTCAGGATGACGTGCGCTGTGCAGTGTCACGCGGAAGTGACAATGCAACTGTTATGGGCGGCCGTGTCGCTTAACATCAGGTGAACGACCAATCACGTCAGTCATTCTCATAAAAAAAATATCCATAACTGTATTTCTATCTACTTATCTACAAAACACGGCACTATGACAGCTAACTGAAAAATTTACAAATTGCGCGTGTCCAAGTTTAATTTCTTTCTGCGCATCTTTGTACGCTTGGGCCAGCCATTCTCAACTTTTATTTTCTTCGGGCCGCTATTGCTTTTACTGCTATGCGGGTCGCAATAAAAATTTCCTTTAACATTTTTTGTTGCAAATTTTCGAAGTATAAAATCTGTTAACATTCCTTTTGCTTATAGTGAATTTGTGAAATCAAATAAGTAAAGCTTTAATAAATAAAAAAATCACAAACAAAAAATATTAAAATAATCTTAGATGTAAATAATAAAGGGATGATAGAGTCCTTCCTAACTTACTAAAGAAGTCCCCTTAAATTTGAAATAGGTGCAATGCACACAATTATAAAGATACGATCACGTGACAAAAAGAGAGCAATTGTTTTGCACTTTGAACGTTCTTGGTAGGCCCAAGTTGTAGTAAAATAAAATTGAAAAACAAACTACAAGACAGGGGTGGTACAAATCCACGGGCCCAAAGCAAATTGCATTATCAAAGGAGTGAATGGATCTAAAAAAATCATTAATATTTTTACCATTCCTGACTTTTTACGAAACGTTAAACTTTCTTCGGATGTCATCGTTTATAGGTGGGCTAGTCCTTTTTTACTTATAGCTTTGTACCTAGAGAATATTTATAAGCTTAATCATGTACTTTAAGTGTAGAAATCTCGAGCATGTGCCGCGAGAAATCTTGTCGTTGCTGTTAGAGTGAGACCCGCTTAGGTGCCACTTGTCACGGTCTCTCATGAGAGAAAGTGTCGAGACAATTTCATCGCGGTGCGCATGCAAGCCGGGCTTTTATTTATTTTAAATACATAAATAACATCAGGTGAAAG
Source organism: Ennomos erosarius (assembly GCA_963580505.1). Lineage (NCBI taxonomy): Eukaryota > Metazoa > Arthropoda > Insecta > Lepidoptera > Geometridae > Ennomos > Ennomos erosarius. The sequence goes on from OY757000.1 coordinate 2,152,816, forward strand.
AATGACCACTACTTATTCAAGTTAAATATTAAAATTGTAATTAGGAATCCAAGGGGATGCACAACTAAAAATAAGGCCCAGTAGTAAACCTGTCTGAAATACTTTGTGCAACCAACTTTTTATATGAATGCGACATAAGACTGGCAATTTCTTTTCTCAAATATGTGAATGTTGCAGATAAATTCACATTATTTTTAAATTTGTCTACGGAAAAAATGAACTGAGGCTATAGGTTATTTTATTGAACTATAAATTTATATCATTAGGTACCACATTAAATCAGTTCCTACGTAAACACTCCTCTTTCTTCAAGCATTGTTCTTTTATACGAATTATTTACGAGAATGTTCTCGTAGAAAAAGTGTAATAAATCGAGAATAAAATATCAGCGATACAAGTGTCATCACATCGATATATTCTTAGAAACAATACGACACTTTCCTGTATCAGAGCAATGTTGTCTTATAAAACTGCTGGATGTGACAAAGGTATTAAAAATATTAACGCCCAACGATCGCTTACAGTTCTTGGGCTATTACCTAAGTGGAAATCCCTACATCTATGGACCCAAGAACTATGAGGACTATGCTCCCACCTACGAATGGTCTGGCATAAACATTGTTAAAACACCACCGGAAAGTTAGATTTAAAAAGTATAGATACACAGATAAACTCTTTGTTGAAACACACAGATCATTACAAAATGAAGTGGACAAACATATTAAAAGTGTAACGATAGGCGATCTTATCGCTCAAAGCGATCTCTTCCAGAAAAAGACGGAAGCACGGAAAGGAATAACCTAATAATACATGGACGGTGGTTATGGGTGGGGGATATAATATAATTATATCCAGAAATAAAAAACTATGTACTTGAGCTTTTCACAATGATAAAACAATGAACACTTTAATAACAATGTCTTATTAACCTATCTTTTCAGTCTAAATATTCTGTTTATTACTTTTCGTGTATTACTATTAACTATTCTGGCTCACCACCTCATAATTTATGTACACAGCCCACCTTTGCATAAATCTTAAACCTACCGAGCTATTTAATTACGTCTGGCAATGATATACCGCGTGTAAATAGCAACACTAACATGACACGTCAGGTGCGCTCGTCTGGCAATGAACAGGTCAGCTCTAGCCAAGCGTGACACATCTAGAACTATAACGCAGTTATATCAGTGGCAATATTTATTAGGGCTAAAAATGTTATGCAGAGCTGCCATCGGCGCCGCGCATACTCCGTGAGGATGGGCATCTTTATTGCCCGAACACCGGTCGAGTTAATCGACGTAATTTTTACGTAAAGTAAGCCGGATTACGTGCTATTAGAAGCACTGTATGATGAACGGGGAATGTCACGAGGTGTGATAAGTTAAAAATAACCTAATCCTAACCGATCGGTAAAGTTAAGCAACGTTCGCTGCGGTCACTAGTATACTATGGTGGGTGACCGCTACATCATAAAGTTGGTATTTAGAACTGATCGCTACCGTGCTTCGGATGGCACGAGAAGCCGTCGGTCCCGGCTGTTGTTATATGACAATAGTAGTTAAGACAAGTCAGAAGCCTTTGGGCCTAAAAATTCCGACACCAGGGCTGACCACTTGTCTACACGAGAACGAGAAGTTAATAATAATTGCGTAAGAGATGGCGCTTATTGCGGTAAGTGGGTTTAATTAACAAGCTTGCGTAAAAATATATAGTTGGAATTTAAAGTATCATAATTTACTTAAAAATTTGAAGAATTTTGGCTTAGGTGATTCTCTACTACAACCTTCGTTATCATCGGTGTTCAACGTAGTTATTATGAACTACTGAAGTATTTTGACGGGCCTGATAGCTCAGTTGGTAGTATCCCTGCCTTCTGAACTGAGGGCTGTGGGTTCGATTCCTACCCAGGACAAACATTTGTGTGATGAACATAGATGTTTGTTCTGCGTCTGGGTGTTATATTGTATTCTATGTATGTATTTACAAACAAAAAAAAAAAGTATATAAGTATTGTATCAGTTATCTGGTTCCCATAGTACAAGCTATGCTTAGTTTGGGGCTAGATGGCGATGTGTGAATTGTCCACACATATTTATTTATTATTATTTATTTATTTGCGCTTGCTGTGCATGCCTTCTCATGTCAGTCATTGAGATTGCAAGTTGAAAATATGAAAATTTTAGGCGCTCGCTTCGTGCACACCTCTGCCGTTCTTTGTAATCGGATTCCTACATCTAATTACGAACAACTGACGTTTTTGCGCTGGCTTCGCATACGTTATCATGTACGTCTTTAAGATTGGGAGCTCTAATTTTGACAATAGTTGAAACTATACGTGTTTTATCAAGATTTACTTACAAATGTAAAAATTTTCGTCGCTCGCTTCGCTCACGTTGTGTTCACAATTCTGCCGTTCTTTGTAACTGTCTTAGCGTGCACACAGCTATTTTTCTTTTGGCTGACCCCTAGACCAAGTACTGCCCTTAAATACTTATCTGGTTAAACTAGATAGTAGTTATGATGTGTTAGTATACAGGGAATTGAATCTACATTGAGTCACACCTGCTGTGTCACCGAGTACCAAACTATTCGTTTCCGATGTCGGTGTGTCACGTTTACCACTTTACAACAGGTGGGGCTTGTACAGTACTCACCTACTTATGAATATGCATCTACTGTCTTTGAACTTTACCATTTAATACATGCTTGAACGCGTAAATGTCACCGTAATGTCGCAAATGAAAAGCTTGCTTACAATAAAATTCTACGCCACATCAATGTGTGTTATTACCCTCGGCGTGCTCTCCAAAAACCCCATTTATAATTTAAAAAAACAGGCTTATGTCATCTATGAATACGACCACTAAATATTACATTTTCATATCCAGTACAATAGAGTGTCTGTATAGGTGTAATTTAAAATAGCCTAAAAATGAATGGGTATTTACACCGATTTTGCCTTTGAGGGTACGACTTGAGCAACCTTTTTACTACAATCATATTCGTACGTTTTCTGCAGTCTTATAATATATTTAATTGATTTAATTGGTGGTGTTTTTTTAACATTTAATAATAATAATAAATAATAATAATAAATATGTGTGGACATTTCACACAGCGCCATGTAGCTCCAAACTAAGCATAGCTTGTACTATAGGAACTAGATAACTGATACAATACTTATATACTTTTTTGTTTGTAAATACATACATAGAATACAATATAACACCCAGACACAGAACAAACATCTATGTTCATCACACAAATGTTTGTCCTGGGTAGGAATCGAACCCACAGCCCTCAGTTCAGAAGACAGGGATACTACCAACTGAGCTATCGGGCCCGTCTATTTATAAGTAATTATAATAATTTGCCCCCAAAAATACATAGCTACCTTCATCGTGAGTAGAATATCTGTAGGTAAAATGGCGGATTCAAAATTAATACCATGCACCAATCATCAGTTTAAAGTCGTTCCTAATTTAAAAAAGATAAATGAGTCAGTTGAGGTCGTTTAGCCGTGCCTCTTTTGTTTTGTAACAATTCCAATTATCATTTTGACCACTCGAAACAATAGACATAAGGCAACCATTGACGACTAATTGGTTTTACGTAACAAATATATTGGAATAAAGTAAAAATATTTCAAACAACCGCGGTGGTGCTTATAAAATACCCTTCTATAGTTTTATATCTATAGTTATTGAATCTAGGAATAGCATTAGAAATAGACCTACATTTTATTCTATTTTCAAATAAATCGATACGTAGGTCTATTTCTATCTACTAAAGTAGTAGCGCTTCCAGCGACTCTATATCGAGCGAAAAAATAGTCGGCCTTGATAGCGACGTCATAAGAAGTAATAAATAACTCGAGCAGTAACGGGAGAAACTCGCGATGCGCTCAATTAATTTGATTTCCAAGCATTTCGGAAAGACCGTGGGAGGTTTTTGAAAGGAAAATGTTTTCTAAGTATAATGAACATTCAAATGTAGCGTAGCCCGAAATTATTATAAGGAAAGTGGGAGGAATGTTTAATAATCAACATTTAATAACGATTTCACGATGGGGAAGAAAGGTTCTCGAGTGGCGACCACGAACTGGAAGACGCAGCGTAGGCCGGCCCCCCACTAGGTGGACCGACGACCTGGTGAAAGCCGCGGGGAGCCGATGGATGCAGGAGGCGAGCAGCCGCTCTAAGTGGCGCTCCCGGGGGGAGGCCTATGTTCAGCAGTGGACGTCTTCAGGCTGTTAATGATGATGATGATGATGAATAACGATTTTAATCCAATTTTAACCTAAACAGTCTTTAAAAAGGGCTTCACCGTTCTGTAGTAAGAATAATTATGTAAAGTATGAAATCCTAAACTAAAGTTTACAGTTCTATGAGTTGTGGTTGAAACGGCAGTGGGCAGGCCACATCGCTCGTGAAACTGACAACCGATGGGGAAGAAAAATTCTCGAGTGGCGACCACGAACTGGAAGACGCAGTATGTAATGCAGGCTCACTAGGTGGACTGACAACTTCGTCAGAACCGTGGGAAGTCGATGGATGCCAGAGACAAGCAACCGGTCAAAGTGGCGCTCCGTAGGGAGATGGAGCATAGCACAAAAAAAAGACTTCCTGAAATCAAATATGCTACAGCAGTGCTATTATTTTATTGGGGACTATTTTACGTTTAGTTGCAGTTCCACCCCCAATATTTCCCCTTTTAAACCTTCGCTACACTCGCAACAAGATCAGTCATGTCAGCATAGTTTAGCGTGAATTGCATCGGAGTACTACTAGGAAATGTGTGTAGAAAGAATGACAATGAGTGATATTGCATAAGCTTGGGTTGCAGTGGAAGCGAGGCGAAACATATTTTAGGTGCTATATAAACATAACCACAGATTAAAGATTTTTTTTTCCTTTTCCTAGAGTGCCTATAGGATAGGCTCTCTAATAATATTACAATCTAGCCATATCGTTTGGCTAATAAGCAATTTTAATCTAACTTAAACTTCTAAAAAACCTAAATTCCTAAGATTGAGTCCATTAACACTAATCTATATTCATCACACAAATGTTTGTCCTGGGTAGGAATCGAACCCACAGCCCTCAGTTCAGAAGGCAGGGAGCTATCGGGCCCGTCCCATACGTAATTAACTAACCAATGTAAATTTGTACATTAATTAACCAACAGACAAAAATAGCACAGTAAACGAAACCAGAACATGAAATGGCTGTATCAAACCATGCCACTCGCATTACGGCCGTACTTGTACCAGGCACCTATTTGCAATTTTCAAGATTGATACTATTATTATTGTTTTCATTGAATTCCTACTATTTATCAACAAACAATACAAGCTAATGCGTTCGTTACTATTAACATTTACCATGACGAGTAAAATATAAAATAGGTCAATATAATTGAATAGAGCCAATTGAGCTTACGATACAAGCTCATTCTATGTCTCATACCCATGGTATTTCTGCAAATCATTCAGGTCTTTTATTAATCCTGCCTTTTAGTATAGCATATATAGAAATAGGGGTTACCCTATTTCTAAACTACGTATGACAAAGATACATAGACATTTTTAATATCTTTTATATATAATATTATTGTTATTTCTTACGTTTCTGCCTTCTTTTCCGCTTTCAATTGGTAAGGGTCCTGTTAGAATTCTGAAAATGCATGATCTTTCCTAAAAAAAATAAAGTGCGCCCGCCGCGTTTCAGTTTAATTATTCTTTCATGGAGTCATGGCGACCCGCCTATTAGTAGGTAAATGCAGTGAAGACAAATTGTTGTTGATTAATTTTTAAGACATTTTGACCCGTGGGCACTTTACCCAAAAGCAAGACTCATTAGCTGTCTTGCTTTTGGGTAAAGTTTGATGTATCCCATTGGATACATCAAATAAAATATTACTTCTACGTATATCTATCGCATCTCTTTAGCTATGCCACAACTACATTTCTAATAACGCTCAAACTAAATCAAAGAGGAAAACAAGTAGTTCTTAGAATGTCACGACACTGTTTAATGGTGTATGTGTAACGGCTATTTATAAGTTATCCTACTGGGACGATTTATACATCTGTACTTTCCACTAATAGGTATAATCAGCTGCTAGGTGGACCGACGAGCCGATGGCTGCAGGAGGCGAGCAGCCGCTCAAAGTGGCGCTCTCTGGGGAAGGCCTAAGTTCAGAAGTGGACGTCTACGGGCTGTTGATGATGAATCAGCTACTATCTACAATATCTATCCTATATTAAATTTAGTAGTCGGCGATTGAAACATATTTAAAAAAAAAGAGTAGTGCTCAGAGTTTAATAAGATCCGTAATGAGTACATCCGCAAGAGAAAAGTCACGACCATAGATTTATATATCAGGATATGCCCGAAGGAACATTTTATTTTGTCAAAATGGCGTGGGAAAAGTCAGCGCTATCTATTAGATTTCGCGTGAACTACAAGTTGAGAAAATTAGGTGCCTATCGCTGCCATTATGTCCGTCAATATTTATGTTTACAATGATTATTCCAAATATAATTCGATTATTTTGTTTCAAAACAGAGTGTAATATTGAAAATATTGAATTACTTGAGGTAAGAAACTTGGTCTTTCTTTTTACTGCACTTTTGAGTATAGATTGTGCAACCCTTCACAATACAACTTGGCATATTTTGTTTGTGACATTCGACCGATGTCTTCTAACTTCCATCACAGACTGAGCGCTAGTGGATGCCAATCTGTGAAATTGGCTCCCACTTTGAAGCGACGTTTTAACCGGTCATTAGGCCTGTCCTTAATATATATGTCTATGGTCACGACATAACCCTTAGAATTTGCAAGTTAAAGTACCAGGCCACATCAAAACTGACAACCAAGGGGAAAAAGAGGTTCTGGGTCCGTGATCACGACCCTTCTAAGTGGATTTCAGAACTGCAGGGAGCCTATATGGATGCAGGAGGAAACCAAGTGGTGCTCCATAGCGGAGGTCTTCAGGCTGATGATGATACTACACAGACACAAATAATCCTTAAATCCTTAAATCTACTACTTTAGGTGGTAGTAATAATCAAACTCTTTTACCATTACCCATTTTGTCGTTAGTACTCGGTATTTTCTTTTAATCTCGAAACCTCATGAATATAACCTACCCACAAAGGCCCATTACATTACATTAAGCTAATGAGACCGTACTCAAAATGTAGATTGTCATGGAATTAGATTTCCGTATACGCGCATTTTTGTAAAATATTGAGAAATCTTCGGCGGCGTTAGCAGATTTTACTTGTTGATCATAATGGCTAATTTATAGAACCTATACGATTATATTCGTGTACAATCCATTTTATCCACCACGCTAGCCAAGTGCGGGTTAAAACGGGTAAAACTGCCTGTAATAAAGATAGCCTACTATATTATTTTAACGTACTAATTTTAGCTCATTCCAACAATCCTGAATACATTAAACAGATCCCTTTGGGGATGATCTATCAGATCTGTCACCCAACCCTCTTCTCGGCAGGGATCGGTTTAACTCTCTATCTTAGACCAGAGACAATATGTATAGATGTGACGGTCCAATTAGAGATTGAAGGCAAAAACTAATAAAACGATCGACAAATTATAAACCATCAAATATCGACTAATAACAGAAATTGTATAACTGAGCCTGGTCTACCGTCCAAAATGCAAGCGCTTACCTATTGCAATGCTGATTCATTGTGTTTATTTGGCACAATAAATCAGCGTTGCAACTCAACGGGGCATTGCTGCCAGCATGCTGGGTCCGCTGCCTACTGACACAAAGATGTATACTGACTGGTAGTGGGCTTAAGCATTTCTTCATTTTATATTGGTCAAAAAGACCTGTATCCTGTATACGAAACATTTTTCGTATTTATAGGTACCTATAGCTAGTTTCATTTAGTACCAGAAGAAGACGGTATTACTGATCGCCAACAAAGCGGGCAATATATTATTTAATTTAATTCGTTTTATTTTGGCTTCACATTCTAGTTTGGTGCTCGCAATCTATATTATTTTGCAGTCTGAGCAACCTATTTGTAACGAAGCGGTCGAATCCGACCCATGTCGGATTACCATTAAAAGAGCTGATAACAGAAACGTCGGGTACCGGCAGGATGTAGAAGATATAAAGCTACCAAGGAATTGAATTGTGTGACTCAAATGGGATTTACATTTTATATTTTAAGGGTGGTTAGAACATTCGATACCTATACCTACCTATCGTAGGAGACGCGTAGGCTGTTTCAACGCACGGCAGTCGCATACGAGTGCGACTGCTGAAACGCCTGAAACTCTAACTATTATTCTGTCATTTGTTTTTCTTCTTCTCGTCGTGTAAGTGGTCAGTCTTGTCAGTATTTTCAGGCCCCCCAAAAACTTCTGATTACGACAACAGACGGAGTCACAGAGCTAGAATTGCCGGGTCACACTCCGAATCACGGTAGCGCTCAGTTGTAGCGCAAGAACATGATCCAGTTTGGTTTTAGATTTATGACTCCAATAATTACATGTGATTAGTTCAAAAACAATAAAATTATTTCTTTCTATGAATCAAGACGAAGGCGTCCTTTTCAAAATCATTTATTATTTTATCGTTAGTAAACAAACAATGAAACTGTACTTAAATCAAAGAAGCCGCTGGAGTTTCTAATTAAATTTGGTTACTCGAGCTAATGGAAGCAATTAGGAATTCTAATAAACGTTCGTCAACTGTTTAATAAGATTTAAACGTTCTTAAATCAAATGTGCTTTTGTTTTAAAACTTATTAAAATTAATCTGCATTGCAATTCAATGAGACAATAGCCATACCTACAGTCTATTCTACTATGATCACCCAGGTGATTACTGCTAACATTAGGCACTCTAATTATTTGGGCTGTAGTATTTGGACTGTCTGCAGGTCAAGTGATTTTTTGTGGTAGATGTGTAGACCCGAAGACCAATGGCGTACCTTGTGAGAGGCCTATGTCCAGCAGTGGACTATTGCGGGCTAATGGTGATGATGATGATGATGATGAGTATACCTTTACTTTGTTTAGTAGGTAGTAGATGGTATGATTGTGAATGTTTAAAATTAATAATGACATCCACTATTCTAAAGCAACAAAAGTGCTTAGCCTCATGTGATAAATGGACCTCCATCCATTCAACAACTTTTATTAGGTTCTCGGAAGCGATCACAAGTTGTAATGAGAACATTTTTTACAGTTCCCTTTAAATTGAAGGCCATACTTTAGGTACAGCTTTGATGTAAGTGCTACACATTCCAGACATTCTAAAGAAAGAAGTGAGAATACTTCCCGAGCAGTTATTTCTTTAAAGTACTTAATCAACGAACATTTTTTCGCCACAATCTGCCCTGGATTAGGGCCAGTTTCAGTTGTCACCGTTCATATCACAAAACAAATTCAATAGAACTAAGTTTTGAGTAAAAGCGTCCAAATATTGGATCTTGGATGTTCGGAAGTCAGATTAGTATTAGACGAAAATATTTCTCTAATCGGCAATTAGGCATGGCCTACCATCGTTGCTGTAAATCTCGATTGAAAATATTTTTCAGAAAGATCAGATCATAAAGCCTCATTTGCCCAGTAATACTGCTTGGCGGCAAAATAACTAGCAAAAGTTCAACTAGGTAGGTACGTAGTTGAACTTTTCAGAAAAGTTCGACTATCTAGTAAAAATCTACCTGACCGTCTTATTGTAAATACTGTTTATGAAAACTATGTAACATTTGCCTACGCAGTTTATCAGTTTAAAGAGAGTATGTCTAACTAAATTCTCTAAGATTTATTAGAGTCCATAAGATATTATGAAAAGTTCAATGATCTATAACGAAATCTTTGGATTCTCACCCACATCGTGTCGCACACATCATCGCGTATTAATTATACAATTTCCTCCCAACCCAAAAACAATATGCTCCTGCCACTCAAACTGTCAGTATCAACGGGAGAACTAATCCATTCGTATTAGCTTCCCATATATCTTTAGTTTCATTTTACATTGCTGTGTCCAGCTTCTTGATTTGAAAGTTTTCTTCAAAGATGCGTCAATAGTTACTAAAATGAGTGTAGATACGTGTCGTTGTTTTGCCAAAAATATGACATAATGTCATCGAGTGGTTATGTGTCATGCAATGACAGCTTCAAATATACAGGCTGCAATGTTTTGATACTTGTAACTTATTTCGGGAAGAAATTACATGCTACAAATACGTTTGGAAAAATTTTTCGTCCAAGAATAAAAATGGTACCTACATAATAAGAATAAGAAGAATAAGAATAAATATTATTTATTGCCAAAGAATAAAACAGAGAACATAAAATTATACTTTTTAACATTTATTATAATAATTACTTGGCAACAGGAGTTCGCTCAGCACTGTACCATAGTGACACTATGACTGTACTGCGTGGAAAAGTTCTACGCAGGGCTGGTTTTCAGCGTACGCCAGTTCTCGAGCAAAGATGTTAGTCGAGTATTAGCGAGTGTGCGCGGGTGTTAAAGTATCGTATTTAATATTATTACACAGCTTACAAAAAAAGGATATCCTAAATTAAGAAATCATTAAGGTAAAATATTATTGCTTTACTTAGGGCAATTTCGAGGATAAGTGTTGGCACAAAATTATTGTAATTATTGTTTTAATAAGATTTAGTCTAGGGGCTGGCAATTGGGTAGGTATCACCCTTTTTATATGGAAAATCTCTGACGGAAATCACATTTCAGTTTTTTATTTACATGATCCTCGAAGGCTAGAGATAAATAACATCACCTTCCCAAAAAAATATCACGCATTTTAGCACATCTCCGCTTCAAGGTTACCCAAATACCGGACCCCAATATAGTAATGTATTACTATGAGATTTCTCGATATTTGCCATCGTGTCCTTCTGATACGAGGTGATAGAAGGTTTACCGTTACCCAATATTTGCACGTGACTGTTGGGTAGGTTTCTTATTATTATACCTATTGATAGGTCAAACAGAGACGCAATCCGAGATTTAGAGCTGCGATCCGATTTTTCATTTTGTGTGTTCTTTAGACCGGTATTTTCTAGGCAAGCACATTATTGCTCCATTATCTACCGCACCGTCACTTACCTTCAGGCGAGACCTCGGTACAATTTGTTGCCCACCTATGATTTAACAAAATACTAACCTCGATTTTTCAAATCATCGTAACAAGAAACCACGGAAGAGCACGAAAGTAGAAAGGTTCTCGAGTATCTACCACGAACCTGAAGACGCAGTGTAGGCCCGCCTCTAGGTAGACCGTCGATCTAGTTGAAACCCGCGGTGAGCCGAGCCGAACGATGCGCAAGCAGCTGCTCAAAGTCGCGCTCTGTGGGGAAGGCCTACTCTCTAAGGCTACTACCTAGGCTCTAAGGACTCAGCAGTGGACGTCGTCAGCTAAACTTATAAACAACAGTTGAAGAATGGATGAATAGTGTATAGGTATACCTACAACATTTCAGTGACAGGCCGACACAAAACTTCTCTTAAATCTCCATAGAAGCTTTGGATTAGTTACTCCAGCCTTTGTGTTTTTTGTCATTCGAATATCGAACTTGATCGAAAAAGACAAAAGGTGGTTTAACTAGTCCGAAGCTACTCCACGCTTAGTAATAAAGTCGCAAAAGCGTGCGCGCAGGACGCGTAGACCAAATAAAAGTCACCACTGTTACTGAATAACTTTACTTATATCAACTAGCTCAAATATGAATTTTCCGTGTCAAGGCCGCGAAGGGCTCTCGTCAACATTGCCTCACTATGATACCAAACCGAAGTCCAAATGATATTTGTGTAAACTTCAAAAGGACGTCAAACTGCGATGTGTTTGCTTTTCATTACAAAACTACGCAGGGCGAGACATCACGGCCTTTGAATTTGTTTTTAGGGTTCCGCATCCAGAGTGTTAAAGGAACGATATCATTGCCACTACTGTCTATAATTGGTTCATCCTTCTGGGTTCGAAAGGTAGTTTAATAAAACATAATGTTATATTCGGATCGTGTAAAAAACTCAAAAGGAACAATTTAACGGTGGTCTCCATTCCTATAATATGCGACGTGTTTTTTCATCATCAATTATCATCATCATTAACAGCCTGAAGGCGTCCACTGCTGAACATAAGCCTCCCCCAGAGAACTCCACAAGTGGCTGCTCGCCTCCTGCATCCAAATAAATTCCTCCCCGCGGTTTTCACCAGATCGTCGGTCCATCCTAAGTCGCGGGTTTATTTTTAAAGGTATTTTATTTGCGTTATCTAAGAATACTGTCATATTTTCATCACAAAATTCGTCTTATATACAAAGTCTGTACCTATAAGTCTGTGCTAAAAATAGAAAAATTTAATTGCAAACAGTGTGGTTTCAATAATACAATATAGTACGGAACACTCGGTTCCCACGCGACTCGGCTCGTATTTGTTTGTTTATTTGTACCTCGTATTCATCATTGAATGATTTATTAACCTTTGAATTTTCCCCAAATACATTCTTCATGGCGCAGAACTTATCTCAATTTATTGTCAACAACATCAGATTTGACCTCGGACTAATGTAATGATGACTGCTTTAATGATTACATAAAAAAATTGTAATTATACTGATTTGTGTTCTTAAGTAATTTTTAATTCACTTGCCACGGTAGCTTAAGTAAAGCATGTCCCGGATAAATATTATTCTTAACAAGTTAAAAGTAATTTTAAAAATTTACCTAAGTATTTAATTTTTGTTTCAGATGATATTTAGCCAGTCAGTAGTTACAGTATTACCACTGATGCCACTCGTTCCACACTACACAAAGGTTAACTGGAAGAAAATCCTGCTTAGCGTTAAGTTGGACTATGTAGAGCCTGGCATAGCTAACTCGAAGTGGAGTATTTTGGAACCCACAAAAACTTTTTCATATAGCAATCAGTTTTTTATGTCATTACCAGTCAATTTCATAACATGTCGGTGTATTAATTTTCTGATTGGTCCGAAAAGAAGTAATATGGTTCAACCAATTACAAGTGTTAAAAGTTTTTTGAAGTGTGCACTGTGCTACCATATACTAGATTTTAGATTACACCAATTTTAAATCACTGTAGAGATGGCGTTGCCAGACTATAGTTGATCTCTCTCTACTCATGTGCAATAAAGCATTTTCAATCTATCAGGTATCTTTAAGGCAAACATGCACCGCCACCGTAGACCGCGTCATCACTTACCACCAGATGAGACAGTGGTCAAATGCTATGCCTATTAAGTAAACAAAAAGATATCTACATCCCCACAGAAGATTTGGTTCCACAAAACTTTAATTAAAAACATAAAATTGAAATCGACAAACCGACTACTGGCGCGTCGCCCGCTCCATATTGGGAGCGCCAACTTGTCCATTAGCTACATCGATAACAAAACAATGGGAACCTTAAAAGATATTGGAAACGAAACGAAAAAGAAAATGGGTTATGCCTTTCTATTTTATTTTTGCTTCGGCAAATAGAGATTGACTTACCATAAAATACTTGATATTATTGTTCTTACTTTCTGTTTGAGAAACTCTGTTCTTTGATCGCGAATCTACAAAATAAGCACAAAAGGACTTCTTTATAAATGAAGTGATGAACAAGTCGTTTGCCTGGTATATTCAGTCATCTGTGGCCTGGTGAACACTATCATAGAGATTTGCGTGACACTGCACTGTGCCTGTCATCGACATCAGCACCGTGTAGTAAAAAGATTTCTAGAAATGTGAGCTTTAACATACACAGTTTTTACTATTAAAATTAAAATCAACCAACTAAATAATTACTGAGTCAGTTATTTGAGATAACGTGCAAATAGACAAATTAAGATCCTGGTCACACGGCGACAAATTGTAACACACTGTAACAAATGCTACCCTCGTTAAAATATCTACGAAAGTAAGAAAATGTTACCATTTCTTAAATTGAGATAGTAATTTTCTTTAGTTTGCTATCTAGAATTAGTTCCCAGAGTTAAGTCCTTTTTTAATCAAACTACCTACCTATATCTACAGAGTTAATTCACGAAACTCCTTTGAACAATTTTCACCATCCCCTATACTTTCGAGTACGATTATCCACGCCCAGCAATTAAAAAAGCACCTGTATAGTTCCCACGTAAAATTATTTCAATAAACTGAGCATACTGCTTCTCATTCTAAACCTTACTCGGTTTTACAAATACTGACATTTATAAAGTAAAACGTGTATATCATTAATCTTGACACTAGGACCCGAAAGATTTTATCAACCGTGGCTTTTACTTCTGTTTAGTAAATTGACCTGTCAAAACATTACATTATGGTGGCACTAGCGTTTGTCTGCTGCGCTGCCCGTTTTTTGAAACGGCAAATTGTAGAAAATAGAACAGCCAAAAAAAAATTAAGTTGGTTGTAAAATGTGAAGGATAAGTTTGGACATGAGATCAATTATCAACGCAAGTCCCGGCTAAAATGACTTGTGATAAATTTAATATTTTATTATAAACCAAATATTTTTGTTGAACGGCTAATGGTGTTGGTCTCTACCGACCTTTACAACGTCAGCGGCGGCGGTAGTACGTGCGTATATTAGATTGAATAATTCTTAAAACATTCCCCATTGTAGATATCTCTACGCCACTCTACGGTAGTTATCATAAAGTCGCGAAGAAAACCGTGTTATAGAGATGAGCTATTTATCGATGATTTACGATACTTTATTAAATACAATATGATAATCATTTTACAATTAAACAGACAGCCATAGCCATGGTTTCTCTATATAATTATGTTATCAAAGACATCTATAAATCCAAGTCATCCAGTGATCCGCAGTTTTCTTTGAACCCCGACCGTGCGTTCGTTAAAGTTAAGCTAATCTGCACCATTTATCTAATTCAAATCTTGTGTGTGACTGTGGCTAAGATCATTAATTCCTTTTAATGTCATCAAGGTACAATTATCTTTGGGTATATCCTTATTCAATGTGACATGGGTCACAAAATAGACAGGAATCAGTAAGTACCATAAGTCATCACTACAAACGAAAAAGACGGAAAGTCCAATTTTGAAACAGTCTAAGAAGCAAAATTTACTAAGTCAGTATAAAAAACATGAATGTGACTATATAGCAAAAAATACACTTTTAATTATTTATGTTGGCGGATAAATAGAGTAAAGTGAACTGTTCTATATAATAGCCACGTTGGCCTATTAGACAGCCAACTGATACAGCCCACTACCGGTAGGTAGCGTACCCAACATTGCTGCCTCGTTGAATTGCAATGCTGGAAGCATTGAGCCAAATGGCCAAACAAGTGCCAGCATTTTGGTCAAGCGTTGCATCGACCAGGCGCTCGGATAACCTCTATTATCGAGGCTAAATATTCATTTTTTTATGAGATCGACGACGTCACGAGCTTGTCACCTGATGTTAAGCGACACGGCTGATAACCGTTACAGTGTCACTCGGAACTTTAAAATAATAAAGTTTCGCGTGACACTGCACTGCGCACGTCATCCTGAGTAATCAGATTACTACACTGTGTAATCAGGTCATAAAAACTCATTTGCTCAGTAATTTCACTAGCTACAATGCCTTTAAGCCGGAACACAGTAGTGCTTGCACACTACTGCTTGGCGGCAGAATAACTAGCAAAGCGGCGGTACCTACCTAAACGAACTTTGCAGAAAAGACCTACCACCTAGTAAAAATATGATCTTTGATTCTTTAAGTAGGTAGTGTAGCTACTAGCTAGTAGTTTTAGTACATAGTTTAGTTTTTATTATTGTAGTAGTTAGCTTAAATAATAAAGGCGCATTGCCCATAACAAAATTATAAAAATACTTCTTTTTACACATCTAGCATAAGTACGCATCTCGCCTCCATTACTAAACAAATAGAAGATGTTCTTATCGCATCTCCCCTATACATGAAGGCCTCGAGGTCATGGCCCCGGAGATCAAGATGCCATCCATCATCACGACAGCTGCTAAAAGGTCTCGGGTATCAAAGCAAGGATATCGTTTCTGTGTCGGAATTTTATGCTATGGAAAATCATGTATTTAGATAATTTATTTCGTATTACATTGCGTACTAAGACAGTGGGGCTCAGGTAAGCTATTGTAGATTTGCTGTCTTCTTCGCCATCTCAAACAGCTTCCGTGGTGTGGTGGTTGAGCAGGTCGGCTCATAACCCGGAGGTGGCGGGTTTGGTTCCCGCGACAGGACAAGATTTGTGCCCGAAAAAAAAGCGCAAATACGTGTTCTGTGTCTGGGTGTTGTGGGACCATGGTCCTCGTAGTTCCTAGATACAAGGAATCCTAGTTAGGGTCCAGGATCTATGTGTGTGATCGTCGGGCGTTATTTATTATTTATTTAAATGATATCCCTCTTTTATTTCTAAACGTATTCTACGTTAGACTGTTATTTTGTTGGCTATATACATAATAATGTATATAGCCAATCTTCGAAATACTAATTTGTTTTTAATTAAGTAAAATCAAATTTCGGGATATCTAAGTAGTCAAACTTTATATCCATTAGTCGGCCCTTACGGTGGCACCCGCGGGAAGAGTTTGGCTTTCCGATCCTCACACTGTCCGTACCATGCGGCAAATAGGTGTAATACAGTCGTCTAATCAGCTACTTAAAAAGTCGATGAACTGCACGCTAAAAAACAAATTAGAATATTTTAATGACTACCAAGATCAGAATAAGTTATTCATTATGCTGTGCATCAACGCTACAGTTGTGAAGAAAATAAAAACTTGGAAACACACTGCGAATAAGTTATACGACACGGCTCGTCCTAAGAATTGAAGAAAAGCAGTCAGAGCGAGAAACACTCGTATATATTATTATAATTTGAAACCTCCTGCTTAACCCGATAATAATAATTCCAAAGTATTTTCAGAAGGACCCCAAATTCACTACTTATTTTTTCTACTAAAAATTTTATACTTATTTAGCATACATATTTATTATGTTTATTATTATGTCCACAGAAAATTAAAATAACATATAAAATTATTATTATTACACCCTTGGTGGAGGGGAATGTTCCCAGAACGCTGGCTGCATTACGCTGAATGACAATGCTGATTTTTTGGGCAAAATAATAATAATAACATTATTACTTAGTTACTTACCTATTTGAGTTTTTTTGTATGTCTTGTAGGTAACTCTTTAGATATGATTTCTTGAATATTTTTCTTATTATAGTGCTATGAGTGAGTGTTAAATAAATGTTTTCCTTTCTTAAATTTTTTTTAACATTAATTTCAACATCAATAATTATCACTCTTTATGACTAAAAAACGGTATTAATTCTACCATTAAATATTTCTTTTATGGCTTCATATTCTATTTCTAAACGTGCCGTCAATAGTTAGTTATTCTTCAGTCTCAGATGAAAACGTTACGAATACATTTAAAACTAAAGGTTGAATGGAGTGGGGTCAGTAAGAATAGGTTTGGTTTCTCATAACATTAACATACCTATAGGCATGTATAAAATTTTAGAATCCATTTAACTGTTACTTTTCATTGATTCTATCCTCGGGAGAATTTTTACTCAAGTGTTAGGTTTACTTTTGTCCTTCTCTCTCCGGAGGTTCTTGTCTGAAAATTTTAAATTCGTTCAAAGCTTAGATAGCGTGCTCACGAGATTTTTTTGCATTACTGAATTATTGTTATTTTTTTGTTATTACATATTATAATAATCCTTATATAAATTTTTTTGGCCGTCTAGAAAGGTTTCTAGAAGGCCAAAAAAATTTATATAAGGATTATTAAAATATTTATATTTTTAATATTTTGTGATCGAACATCAGTAGTAAGTTCATTTGATCATTCATTTTACATAATTATTACACCAATCATATTCCTATGTTGAAATGTGTAATAAGGCCTACATAACAAATAAAGAACAAAGATATGTTTTTGTATTTAGTTTTTTTTTTTTCATATATTTTGGCTCCACATATAGTGTATTTAGCCAGTGTCAAGTATTGTAATTTTTCGTCATGTTAGAAGAATATTTCACGTTAAGTCAAGTCATAGTCATAGTCCAGTCTAAGTCAGGTAGTCATATTCCAGTCTAAGTCATAGTTAATAAAAATCATAATTAAACTCCCGTCATGCCCTGTCACAGAAAGTCTTTGATGAGGGAAGTAAGAGGATGTGAAACATGGTCACGTGACGTGCGGCACTTTTTCACCACAATATTATGGCCGACTCCGCCCCACTCCGCCCCATTGTTTACTGCGTTTGATAGCTGACGGTAGTTGACGACTGAAGTACTAGCTCAAAATATCACCAGAACATGGCGGATTTTTTGCCGCAGGGTGGTCTCCAGTGACGTCAGAGACAAATTATTATCAAAAATGAAAGTTAAAACGGAATACTTGTCTCTTTTTAGCACGTTCAAAATGGTATTGGCTAAAATGAAATGCGACTATTTTTGTCCATCCTTTAACGAAGTTGACCTCATAACATATAACATGTTCTGTGTAGTTATCTTAATGCCACATCCTCGTACTTCCCTCATCAAAGCAGAAAGTTCACAAAACTGTGTTGCTGTCATCAAAACAAATGACAGATTCATTAAGATTAAAAATGATACCACTAGCCCTTCGCTTAATAAATGTCTGTCTACATGGAAACAAGTCAATTAATTTTATTTTTATTTGAACAGTTTGGTTCGCTTTGATTTGACCATTTCATCATAATAATTATTATACTTTCATTGAGGCATTAGCTTTTGGGCCCAGGCTTAGGGCTCGTGGGTCCAAACGATTCACTTATAGGATTGACTAAGTACTTGATTACTAGTATCGTAGTACTAGCCTGCTAAGTGATTGATTACTATATACAAGGTGACCTTGAATTGGTATGTTATCCCGATCTGGGGGGACTGAGACCATGATACCCTACAAGTTGTGAGAGCCTTACTTGAAACTGGGTGTTTCCTAATCTCTATGTTAAAAAATAATTCCACTCGCAAAATTGCACGTGCGATCGCTAGTAAGAGTTAACAAGATACCATAAATTTATTTCTAAGCACAGTTCGTTAAACTCACTTATATGCACTCGGTCAAGGACGAAGTTCAACCACCCAGCTACGCTAAGGCTACTTTCTATCGTAAACTTTACATGGCATTCAATTAAAAACTATTGATTTAGTAAAGTCATAGAAGAAACATTGTCTACCTCGGGGTGAAGATTTACCCCCTTTCGGGATAACATACCAATTCAAGGTCACCTTGTATAGGGTACTTTATACACGGTGAATTTTTCAAGTGAGCGTAGTAGGCCAAATCCTATAAGATACGTATATAAGAAAAATAAAAAGAGGAAAAGTATCTCTCCGGCCTAATTTGGATGAAAACTAAAATTGCAACGTAGGTTTTTTGAAAAATCAATAGTCCTAGTCAGGTTCCGCGCGTCGATTTTGAAAAAATCCATATAAACCATTTGATATTGTCGCTAATAAAGATCGATTTCTGGGAAATAATGACGTAAGATGTTGCCACATTCCCTCCTCTAAGTATGATGATAAATACAACCAATATGTCATAGTCAACTTATGGCTCTTTAAAGCTCTTTAAAGCGGGTTAATGACCAAGCTGCTTAGAATTGAAGATGAGTATTCATTATAGACTTGATTGGTACAAAACTATTTCTAAGAAGGTGGTCTTGTATTTGGTCTAGGTTATAAAGACCACTTTCTCTCACAAAACAGAAAGCTTAAAATATGCAAACCACAAATTCTAAAAGCGGTCAGATCGTAAATAGCGACGGACATCATCTCTGCGCCAAATAAGGATCGCGTTGAGGTTTTACGAAACACAAGTTATCTGACCGCTTTGTTTGTTACGGCCCGGATAAATAATTCATAGAAGTCCTTATTTGAGGAATCGTCATAAGTGAGAAAGCAAAATGAAATTATTTATTTCCGTATGTTAGAGTTATAATCTGGTGGTGAAATGATCACCATTTGACTATTGGTTAGAATTTAATAGTTTTTAGCCCTTGGTTACCTTAACTATAGATCAAAAAACCTACCTTTAAGGCGTAGGGTAGGGCCAGAAAACCAGGTCGAAATTCGTTCAAAGAAACATCGATCTTAATGTCGTAGACTTTAAATATCAATTCAGTCTGAACTTCCACGTAGTGGTTACGACAAAGACAACGCAAGAAATTACTGATTTTGGATGTTTTTAATTAATATCAGCCCCCCTATTACGAACGAGCTAGCAGCGCTTCTGACGAGCGTCTGCCGCTCAAGTGCTGTCAATTTTCATACAATTTTGACAGCAGTTGAGCGGCAGACGCGCGTCAGCAGCGCTGCTAGCTCGTTCGTAATAGGGGGGCTGATCTATGTTTGTACTTATAGTATTTTTCTAAATTACGAAAGTCCACACGTTATGTGAATGTTTGTTACATTGTTGAGCATACACAATTATTTTTGTTTAAAAATTATATATTTCATAGGAACTGTATAAAATGGGCACAACCAAATTTGTTGAGTATGTTTGCGATTTTTTTCTGTAGAGCCGAATTTATTTCTTTTATTTACGGCAAACCAGCTGATGAAACGAATTACATGATATATTAAATTCAAAGCTCCACAAGCACTAATTTCGCCAGGAGACGTGCCAAAAACCACCTTGTTTTCTCTACCCTTCGCCTTAAGAGAGTAAATCATGTTAACTATTTCATAAAAATTGAAGTTTCCCGTCAACCCCATAAAGTAACGTCGTCCCCACATTATTCCCAACTTGCAACCAATATACTTCCCCACAAAAGACCGCCGAGATATCGACTTGATAACAAACGCCCGGTGTCCTCTGATTAAATTCTTCGGACCGGAGTTGGTAATCTTTTTTATTACTGGTAACCCTGTTCTGGCCGGGAAAATTATGGTGGCTGAAATTTTTGGGCTAAAAATGTTGAAGGCATTGAAGAATTGACTTACGGCCATTTTTGAGAAAATGTGGATGAAATGTTGTTAAAAAGGAGAATATAAGGCTTTTTGGAACTTTTGCTTGCTATCAAATAAAAAGAATAAAAATAGGGACCTGCCTACTTTACCTACACTACAAAAGTAGGTAGGCATTATGCCAATGGTACCTATATTTATTCTTTTTGATAGCAAATATAAAAACCTTACCTGGTTGTTGTTCGAACCGAATAGGAGAAAATTTTGAAATTTTGTGTGATTCTTATATCAGACTTTAATACTTAGTCGAAGCTAATAGAACTCATGACAGAACTTTTGAAGTGGCAACATAGTTCCAAACCTCTACCACGGTGCAAAATGTTAGCAATACAATATACAAGTCTGTCAAAAATTTTGCACAGCTCCAGCACTAATGGTCTGAAACTTGTAATGAAACGGAAATTATGTTTCCGTTTGTAAAATAATAATAGCCCGTGGCCGAAGGACGAGTGGAACGCGTCTTCATTTCCCGACCGTCGCAATAGATACTTTTGCATTGACACCATATTTCTTTAGAAAGGTATTTTGCAGCAACCTGGAAAAATCGTGGTTTCAAAAAGTTAACAAAATAATAAAACTGCCCAAGTGCGAATCGGACTCGCGCACGAAGGGTTCAAAAAATCGCGTTGGTTTTATGAGAGCCTCCTTAAATAATTATTTTATTCTTATAATTAGTATTTGTTGTTATAGCAGCAACAAAAATCCATCATCTGTAAAATAGAACCCGCATCCATCCATCCCTCATATCGGAATATGCTTTGCTTAAGCTACCGTGACAACTGGTCCCATGTCCGAATTTTTCCTTTACTAATACAACTAACTTAAGGGATGGGTTGCTGGCTTGTGATTCTAATTTTTCCTTTAGATACGAATTAATTTGTATTTCTAATAGTATTCATCAGGGTCGATCTTTTCAGGGCGGTTATTCTCTATGGAAACACAGATTCCACACGATACGAAAACACGTCGTTATAGTGTCTTGTTCAAATCGTGTCACAGCGATGATATACCTTTACTTTAAATTAAAGTTATCTTTATTTTGAATAAAATCTATGGACAAAAGTGGTCATATCTTTTGATGTGTTGATGTTTCGGAACGCGTCTCGGTAAAACATATGATTTTTGACAGTTCAAATCGCGCCAATTCCAAATACATTTCGCGGGATTTTGTTGTCGTTTCATAGAGAATAGAGTTTTGCAGATTTCTTATGTAAGACAAGGAATTCGCGTGGTTTCGAAGTAAGGAATCGATACGGAATAAGGGCCCAGGTGGGTTACCCTATTTATCCAACATACAGCATACTAGAACGATCACTGAACAAACATAGCCAACCGCCAACATAACGTTGGTTATGGCAGATCATACGTCACGAATACTTCACCTCTGCAGTATAAATGACGTACGCCAGGCGTCTGGTGCGTGTAGTAACTGGCTGATCTTATTTTTCGTAAAACAGAAGTCAATGAATGTTCACTGTAATGCACAGAATAAGTACCTACAGAAAGCAAGTTACCAAACAAACGCCGTCTCAAAACGTAGGCTACTTTTTTGGTATTTTAGACGATTTAAGCAATAAAATTAATAGCTAGTAACTGGAAAGTCACTCCAGAAGCACTTATGCTGCTTTGCTGATGGACTGTGGCACGATTTTACCGCGGAATTCATTCAAAATAATTTTCTGGGAGCTCTACACACAGATATGACCACGAGAACGTTTTTTTGGTGCCATAATTGTATGGCACCATAAAATCGGCTTCAGTTTTGCAAATGTATTGGGATTCTATAGGTAATTATTCTATGCTGTAACGTATGAAAAGTAGGTTTAACAGTACGATTACATAAACTAGTCTTTGTAATATTAACACCTCTACAAACAAAGAAACCCGAAACCGGGAATCATAAATAACAGCGACACTCACATGTGCTACATTAAAAGGGAAATCTTGTTCGGCACATACATTTATATAGCAAACATTCAGCGTGTTGTAGGCGTGAAGAGAATATTATCTTCTTTGTAAACGTCTAGGTAAGTATTATTGTTTAAATAAAGATAATAGGCATGATGACTTGTTTTTTTTAATAGTTTATAAATGAACAAGTAAATATTATTTTCATTTAGATTAAAAATTAATG
Organism: Ennomos erosarius; assembly: GCA_963580505.1. Taxonomy (NCBI): domain Eukaryota; kingdom Metazoa; phylum Arthropoda; class Insecta; order Lepidoptera; family Geometridae; genus Ennomos; species Ennomos erosarius. The sequence continues at coordinate 2,175,991 of OY757000.1, forward strand.
CAATAATTGAAAAAATAATTAAAATCGGTAAATCACGGAGTAATAAGCTTTTAATGTTTCTATAGGAGGCATCTCCTGTCCCTATCTCGCGAAACAGAGCGCCTCCACAGTTACTATGAAAAATCCACTCGTGACGTCAGTGAGAAGGCGCACAAGACCTCAGGAGTGGCCATCCCATGAGGTCACAGGAATCTCTTTCGGAGAAAATCTTGCGTCGCTAAACCGGTTCTACCCAGTATGAAGGACAGTGCTTCGACTAAGGTTCATTATTTGTAAATACACAATAACTTTACCCAATCCAGATACATTTAATATAATTGATCTATTTTTCTTTCAGAGTTAGCAAGTTGAAGTGGCAGTGGGCGGGCCACATCGCTCGTAGAACTGACAACCGATGGGGAAGAAAGGTTCCCGAGTGGGACCACCACTAGGGAGCCGATAAATGCAAGAGGCAAGCAGCCGCTCAATGTGGCCTATGTACAGCAGTGGACGTCTTCAGGCTGATGAAATTTTGTAACTCTATGTAGAGTAGACACGTCCAAAAGATGCATAGCTTACAAAGCACTCTTACTTCATGACCCACTCCTACCTAATAAAAGAAAGGCGTAACATTCGTACTTCTCAATGGAACTTACGTCATTTTTCCATGCAGTCTGGAAAGCATTTCCCGATTGCAACAGCTGTCTGCAAGAATCATGGCTTTCCAATATTACCGTTGAAATGAACCATAAAACAAAAGACTTGGTACCGAGCTGAGATGCATAAAGATATTGTAAATGCGCCGAACCTGAACTCATCCAAAGGAAAACATGCACGTTTTATGGTTTGGTCGAAACTATAGGTGGACCGACGACCCGGTCAGAAACTTGAGGAGCAATGGATGCAAGAGGCAAGAATCTCAAAGTTGTGCTCTTTGGGGGAGGCCTATGTTCAGCAGTGGACGTCTTCAGGCTGATGATGATGATGATGATGATACCCATTGACCCGACTTGGAGGTTACATATAAGGATAATATGTGCATGTGTTCTTAAGTCAATTTGTAAATTTGTATACATTTTCAACGAGCTAATGCTGTTGGTCCCTATACCCACCTTTACCTACAGGATTGCTTCCCGTTAAGGCGCTTCCAACTTTGCCGATAGCACCCGCTACAAATAAGCAGGTACGTTTTCTAGTTCAACTCTCCAAACGGTTTATGAGAGCCCACATCCGTTATATTTTATCCTTCTTCCGCAATTTGTCTGATCTACATCCATCCCGTTCGAAGTTTGACTGAAACTATACCCACCAATTTATCTGTTCAGGCAAGGTTCAGGCCGATTTTTCGCCGTCTCTTTCCAACAGTTTTAAAAGAGAGGATGGATTTTTCAACTGCTGAGAAAGTTAGTAGCAGATCTATTGATGTTTTTTTTTATTAATCAAGGTAAACAGGAACCCATATTATGGAACTTTGTGATAAGTAATGTTTAAAAAGACTCAAATAATTAGGCAATTAGACTAATTAAGGTTAGCTAGATTAGAGGTAATTGAAACTTATTTATGAATCAATTACCGTTAACCGATAGAATAATTTAGTGTAGGTAAGTAGGTACGTTTTCTATCCTACATAGTAACTATAAAAAACCTCATTTTTTTAAGACGCGTTTTCCATTGTTTATCTAAGTATAACAGAGCGACATGGTTGATGCGATGCATAATCATCATCATAAAAAGTCTGAAGACGTCCACTGCTGAACATAGGCCTCTCTCACAGAATTCCACTTTGAGTGGCTGCTCGCCTCCTGCGTCCATCGGCTCCGATCATCGCCCACCTAGTGGGAGGCCTTGCGGTTCGTGGATGCGATGCATGCGTGACTATAATGCTGGCACTTACTTGGCACAATGATTTAGCGTTGCAATTCAACGAGGCTATGCTGCCAGCATAATTGGTGTACTACGTACATAGATCTATATATCAGGATATGCCCGAAGGAACATTTTATTTACTCAAAATGGTGTGGGGAAAAGTCAGCGCCATCTCTTAGATTACTCAGGAACTACGATGAGTTGGGAAATTAAACGCTGCCATTATGTCCGTCAATGTTTGTTTACAATGATTATCCCAAATATAAATTCGATTATTTTCGTACAAAACGGAGTGTAATATTGAAAATATTGACTTACTTGTGGTAAGAAACTTTGTATTTCTTTTTATTGCACTTTAGAGTGTAGTTTGTGCAACCCTTCACAACACAACTTGGCATATTTTCTTTGAGACACACGACCGATATCTTCTCACTTCCAACACAGACTGGGCGCTAGTGGATGTCAATCTGTGAACTTGACTCCCTCTTTGAAGCGACGGTTTAATCTGTCATTAGGCCTGTCCTTATATATATGTCTATGACTACGTACGTAGTCGTACATACTGAATAACCTTAAAATGGGAGTTTTGGCGGGAACGCGGAAAAGTTCACGTCGTTGCATTGTATTATTTCTCAAAACTTGTGCTTTTTCCAGTGTTAATGTTTAAAATTGGTGGCGTTTTACGCATTAAGTGCTGAATTACGAGCATGAGTGTAGGCAAGTGATATAATGTGGTGAAACGTGGTTTTTCGTGTTGCTTCCAAAATTCCGTAGAAGCTTCTAGTAATGTTGCCACCACTTTACTGGAGCATGACTTAGACTGGGCTATGACTTAGACTTGACTTAACGTGAAATATTCATAACACTGAAAAATTATAATACTTGACACTGGCTAAATACACTATGTGTGGAGCCAATATAAAAGAAGAAAAAAAAACCTTAAAATGGGGCGTAGCTAGGTACAAGTCGTGCAACACCCAACTCTTCCAGTGAGTGCCGTAAGAGACAGCTATGTATGAATGGTACCTATATCCAGGGAATTAGCAGCAACGTTCTTGGTCTGCGTTAATTTACTGCCATGGGTCGATGAACGAGGCCTATGTTCAGCATTGGTCTCTAGAAAGGTTGATTGGTGCGTGTGGGCTATGTTTAAACCTTCAATTTTTAATCTCCGTTGAACGTTTCAAATAGGTAACGTAAGTATTTCTGGAGGTGATATCAGTAGGTAATTATAAGGTTTTCCTATAAAATATTACAAATTGTCGTACCTATTAACACTGCTAAGTATACTAAAGGTAAACGCACACCAGCCAGTCACTCGCTTGATACCGCTACCGTTTCTTTTTTGTTATTTATTTATTTTTTATTTATTTAATTCTTTATTGCACAAAAAGTACAAAAGGAGGACTTAATGCTAAAGCATTTTCTACCAGTCATTCCACACATAGTTTAAGAAATAGGGATGTAGGCGTGCATCAAAATTAGTATGAACAATTTGTACAAACAACAAACAACAAAAAAAAAAACCATTACTTATTACAATTTTCTAAATATTAATATTAATAAATACCTATTATATGATATATACTATTATATTATATCATAAATACAAAAACAGTACTAAGTAAGTTTGTTACTAAGTAAGTGATCCTTCTAAGAATGAAATCTTGACTTGAATCTTGATCTGAACGTTTTGCTGTAACACGACTCGAGTCTGAACCTTTTCAGCCTACTCCAAAAAAACGAGGAGATTCTCAATCGGGTTGTACCTGTGGTTTTTTATGTTTGTTACAACAAAACTCCGTCATCTATGACCCATTTGGAAAATTCTATTGTTATTTGAAACGAAACTTTCAGATTGGTATCATAGAAATTTCAGCAAAATCAGTTCAGTAGACATAATATCATCCAAGTATTTCTCAGTACCTATACCCCCTGCTCCTGCCCCCTGAATCCATATTTAGTATCGTTTTATAGGGAGGCCTATGTTCAGCAGTAGATGTCTTCAGGCTGCAGATGTGATTTCTCAGTACCTATTAAATTAAGAGGCTTAAAGTCAGATAAATTACAAATAAATATATTTTCAAAGGATATAATTCTCCAATCCCATCTTTCTCTCCCTACTTATCTCTGACGTGCGATAAACGCTGACAAATGTGCGTTCACCTTAAAAGATAGTAATTAAAACCAGAAGGGCTGTTAAAGAGACAATAATCAAGCTGTAGGTTAGGGGCTGGTTAATGGGCCATTATACAGTTAACCCTGTTTGGGGGTAGTTTTAACCCTGTAACCATTTGGAGCGTTAGTTTACTGTTTTGTTAGTGTGTTATTTTCCATGTTAATCATTAGTTTTATGAGCGGAACCTTTAGCTGAAAGTAGGTACCTACCTTAAACAACTTTGACCGTACAGATAAACTGAACTGAAAAGAATGCGTCTAGAAACAACCTTTTGGGTGTTATACCACAGATTAGAGAGATCACAAACTGGGTGCCATATGTTTTTGCGTAAACCAATGGTCAAAAAATAAATCGATTTCACTGAATTTACGACCAACAAAAAAAATTTGTTAAATTTTTACCTTTCACTATGGATCAAATAACTCACTCTTAATCAAGAGTCATCTTGTTGTATTTATTAATTTCATTTTATTATTCAAACCACAGGACTAGAATATTTTTGTTAAGTCTATATTAGAGAAATAATTTGATAGAATGGTTCATGTTATATTGTATTGTATTTATTCATGAACAACATACATTGTATTTGAATTACATTAGATAAAAATTGAATTAAGTACAATAACATTGAATTTAGTAGGTACTTACATTAAAATTAAATTAAATAATTGCATATACGTAAGTAGTATACCATACATAACACCCAACGATCACGTACATAGATCCTGAACCCTAACTAGGATTCCTTGTATCTAGAGACCCAGGAACTACGAAGACCGAGGCCCATCCTCCCAGAATACCAACATAAAACGCGCTTTTTTGTCTATAGTTCAACATACGCCATAATTATTTGTTTGCATGAGTAGATGGTACCACAGATATTATAATAGTATAGGTACTACTACAGATACCCCATCACTTATGACAAAACGTGGCTCGCCTAACTCGGGCTATTTTTCGGGCTATTTAGTCTGTCTACATAGTTCAATAGATGCCGCGAGTAGCGCGCTCGATAGAAAGCGACATCTATAGCATACTGGGCTAAATGAATAGATAGGCTGGGCACTAACCTAGTAACGCTATTGAATACTAGATGGTGGTAATAGCGTATACTGTGCTCCCACAGATTAGTGAAAAAGCAATTGGTCTGTGGTATACCAGTGGCGAGGGACCACAGATTAAAGAAAAATCAAAAGAGAATAACGAAAAATGATCAATCAAAAGTCTGCTTGAAAGCACAGAGTATAGAGGGAAATAGGAATAGAATAGGAACTGCTCCGTTGTGGTGAACGAAAGTAACTCGTTCGCCTCCACGGACTGTTTTTGTTCAGTCGTTCCCAGTTCCCAGTTCCAACTCGGTGAACTCGAGCGCTAGAAGTACGAGGACAAAAATAAAATTTGTAAATTTTTAAGAAATTTGATTTAAATGCCCCTCATTATAAATTTCCAAGCTTATGGGATTTTTTTAAAGTTGTTCATAATTTATATATAGTCTATTTTATTGTATTCTGAATTTTACTAAGAGCTAATATGAAAATCGTTACATGTAACGACACCTATTGAAATTTATTTGATCTATTTTTCTCGTGTTCCTGTTGGGAAGGCGTGATGGTACCTACTTACGTTGGCATAGGTATAATAAGGGTATAATCGTATAATGAAGGTAAGATAAAATTAATCGTGCAAATTATTATAACGCTGTTCAACCACACTAATAATACTACCTAATAGCGAAACTCGCTAATGTATTAAAAAACTTAGATTGAGCTTATATTCTTGTACTGAACTACGATTTTGTTTAAGAACTTTTTTTATAAATAACAATGAGGAATTATTCTAAGGGTTGTTTTACTTCTGCGTGGGGGTTAATTAATTAGGTATGCAGGACAACGAATATTGGTCGTGACTGGTATAATGGTATTTCTACAGTGGTTATTAATTACCTAAATACCTACAATAGTATTTTTGGGCGAGTGTGATTTATTGAAAAACAGTCCCTTCCTTGGTTTAAAATACAGGTCACACTATAAAAGAAACGACATGAATGAAATTATTACCCTGGCACAAAATAAATAAATAAAAAAGTTAAGGCGCTGAATGCTCCCAAATCGACTATTTTGAACGTGATTATCTCAAAACCATAGATTTATATATCAGGATATGCCCAAAGGAACATTTTATTTTGTCAAAATGGCGTGGGAAAAGTCAGCGCCATCTATTAGATTTCGCGTGAACTACGACAAGATGAGAAAATTAGGTGCCTATCGCTGCCATTATGTCCGTCAATGTTTATGTTTACAATGATTATTCCAAATATAAATTCGATTATTTTGTTACAAAACAGAGTGTAATATTGAAAATATTGAATTACTTGAGGTAAGAAACTTGGTCGTTATTTTTACTGCACTTTTGAGTATAGATTGTGCAACCCTTCACAATACAACTTGGCATATTTTGTTTGTGACATTCGACCGATGCCTTCTAACTTCCAACACAGACTGAGCGCTAGTGGATGCCAATCTGTGAAATTGGCTCCCACTTTGAAGCGACGTTTTTACCTGTCATTAGGCCTGTCTTCAATATATATGTCTATGCTCAAAACGTATACCATTTAAAGGATTGAAAAAAATGCACGTTAATACTGTTCATATCTTCTTTCCATCTGCTGAAACCGAAACACGGTTACGAAATGTTTTCTCGATAGAAAAAAACCGTGAAGTGACTTCTAAAAAATCATTCAAACGTCCTAAAATGTTACATTATAATAAGACACCCCATTGAAATAAATCAAAGTGATAAGCTATGTTTCAATGCATCCGTCTATAAGCTTATTTTTTTTTATAACAATAAGCATTTCTTTTATAACTAATTATTTGTACCGAAAAATGGAAAAGTCGAAGTGTAACGCAACGTAATCGTCATATTTTTGCTATGCATAAAGCGACCCTATAAGATACAAAATAAGTTTCAAGTTTGTCTGGTGTAATAAACGTGCTTTTGGGTCCTGTCAGGGCCTTAAGAAAAAAAATATCAAGAATCCCTTCCCTTTCTACTAATTTAAAAAAGAGAATTTATTTGTATGAAATTATGCACACAGAAAAAGCTATGAAAAAGCACAGTCTCATGATAAGTTTTCTAGTCTTCCACTTGGCTCCCCTAACATGGATCTCCTGGGGAATTCAAATGGAATTTTTCTCGACACAGATCCTCTGGGAGATTTACTTGGATATTTTCTCCACATAGATCTACTATGGGGGATTCATTTTTTAGTCTTCGAGATCCAATTCATTACTTAGGTTCATTTGCCCAGTGCCCGATTTTACTTGCTAAAATGACCTACGAACCGAAACCCAGAATAACGCTTGCACATTCATTTGATTAGATCAGAGAGAACCCGATCCCTATCGCTAATTTTTTTTTAAATGTATGGAGATATTAAACATTAGTATTGTTTCGTTCATCATAATAATAATGAACCTTTTGTTGTCTGGGCCAGTGACTTGGCGATAATTTCTCGTTGTTGTAGCTTTCAGACAGTGCCCAATATCCTACCGAGTTTTGTGGTGAAAATATCAATTACAGCAGCAGCTGCCGGCCGCCATTAGTGTAACCGATACCAGAAAATAGGAGAGCAAATATTTGATGTCGCCTTACTTAGGGCTTTGTAGTGCTTGAAAAAATATAGTTTCTTTTCTAAAACCTGTAGGGATGTTAGATGGTTCATTATACCTCCGCCTCCAGTGCCCTTTAATGTTTGTGAGCAACCTTTCTGTAGAGTGCTTCAAACCCAATGGCGGCTGTAAAGTGCGCTGCAAGCCCCCGCACCCTGCTCTGCGCACATAGTTAATGCGCAGCTTTTGCGCCGCTTCCCAGCCGCCATTGAATTTGATTCCATTCCACCTACCTATATTACTCATAGGGTACCTGTGTAGGTAGGTACCTATATACCTACAGTTTCCATTAATTTCATTTTGCTTTGTGTATGAAACTGTACCTACTTGTTCGGAAAATTAAGACAGTCCAATTTATAATTAGGAAAATAAAAATGCGGAAAAATAAGCATTGAAAAATTTAAGAATTCGGATTAATTAGATTGCGTATTTATTATTAAGAAATCGGAAAAATGGAATGTGGAAAATCCTGAATATGGAATTTATCACTGACACCGAATTTTCCACACTTGTGAGTGTCCCGCTGTGCTTAGCAGAGCGGCACAAAAAATTACTTATCCTTGACAAATCTAATGCCGCCGTTCCTATGATTTATCATCTTGGCATAATAAATATTTTATACTAAGCAATAATTTTATCGCCCTAAATCGTCTGTAGATTTGTCTGCCTATAGATAATAAGGTTGTCCCACTAGGCGCCACGGAATGGCCACCCCGTTGAGTGCATTAAGACTTCCCACGAAGCTGGTTAAGGTTGGTTACTCTAGCCCTTTGCGAAGTCTTTGTTTCGATGTTTTTGTTGTTGTGATGGATTGCAGTGAGTGTGAGTACTGTTTAAGTAGGTCTGCTTGGAAATGTATGCGCCCTCGCAGTAATTCTTTTTGAAAGCTTCCATTTTTCTCAAGGGTTTCTTCTCATTTTCCATATTCCGCGTTAATATAATTAAAATGATGACATATGGAACTGAAACGTGGGCTCTTACTGTTGGCCTCATTAGTAAGCTCAAAGTCGCGCAACGAGCTATGGAGAGAGCTATGCTCGGTGTTTCCCTGCGAGATAAGATCCGGAACGAGGAAATCCGCAGAAGGACTAAAGTGACCGATATAGCCCTTAAAGTTAGCAAGTTGAAATGGCAATAGGCAGGCCACATCGCTCGCAGAACTGACAAACGATGGGGAAGAAAGGTCTCGAGTGGTGACCACGAACCGTAGGAAAGCGCAGCGTAGGCAGACCCCCACTAGGTCGACCGACGACCTGCCCCCCTATTACGAAGGAGTTAGCAGCGCTGCTGACGCGCGTCTGCCGCTCAACTGCTGTCAAAATTGTATGAAAATTGACAGCAGTTGAGCGGCAGACGCTCGTTAGCAGCGCTGCTAGCTCGGTCGTAATAGGGGGGCTGGTGTAAACCGCGGGGAGCCGATGGATGCAGGTTGCGAGCAGCCGCTCAAAGTGGCGCTCTCTGGGGGAGACCTATGTTAAACCGTGGACATCTACGGGCTGATGATGAAGTATTACTTGACAAACCAAAAATCTGCCCAATCTACGAATCTGCCCAAAATCAAACAACTGAGTAAAATCCCCAAACCTAATCAGAATCAGAATCAGAATCGATTATTGAATAACTGACACACTAATAGGCATGATGACTACTGTTAAAAATGAACAAGTAAATAATACTTTCATAAAGAAGATTAAAAATGAATGCAATAATTGAAAAAATATGTAAAATCGGTAAATAAATCACGGAGTAATAAGCTTTTAAAGTTTCTATGGGAGGCATCTCCTGTCCCTTTCTCGCGAAACAGAGCGCCTCCACAGTTACTATGAAAAATCCACCTGTGACGTTACATGCCAAGCTAATGTAAAGCTACCACAGTTTAGTAATGAGGAACTATGACAACATTGTTCTGACGTCACTGGCCGTTTGAGCTATCTCTTTCTATTCCGGTTTTTAAAATGCTTGTAACTTTGTCGCTTTTTGAGATATTTTATTTTTGTTTTCACAAAAGTTTATCTTTTGATGAATATTTTTAATTTATGCAAAAAAAAATATTTGTCATCGTGCCTATTTAACGCTGTTTCCTCGTGGACCTACTATTTTATCCTACTCACTTTTGTGAACACCCTGCGAGGAAAACAAATGCCAACTATTAGAAAAAAAACACAAAATATAATGAGCTTAAAAGAATTGGACCGGACTGCGTATTTATTAATAAATATTTAAATGAAAAAAAAATGTTTTTAACTAAAAAATTGTTCCTAACTGTGGTTGTTTTGACAAACTTCTTTGAGCAAAGTTGGCGTTGCTGTGCTGTTTTATTTTTGACAGCTTGTCATTTTTGACAGCTGATGTCATTTTTGATAGCGGATGTCATTTGTCAAAAGCGGATATCGTTTATGACAGCGGGATCAGCGGATGGCATTTTTGACAGTGGATGCCAATAATGATAGCAGATGACAGTTTCGACAGCGGATGTCATTTTTAACAACGGATATCAATTTTGACAGCGTATGTCATTTTTGACAGTTGATTTCACTTTGACGGCTATGTCATTTTTTTCAGACTTAATTTTTAACAGCAGCCTTATTACGATGGACCTAGCAGTGCTCCTGACGCGAGTCTGCCGCTCAACTGCCGTCGAAGTTCATAATTATTATATTTTTTTTGAAAACACGTCGAACACACGAACATCCAAAAAAGTGGTCAAAATGTTCCATAGGTATCGCTTAACAATGCGTCAAAAATGGAAAAAAATTAGTATGGCAGCCATCTTTAAAAATGCCGGAATCCAAATGATTAATTCAAATATCAAATTACGACCCCCATGCAAAAAAATCACCCCGATCAGACCAACTTGTAAAATGGTCACCATTTTTAATCCGCCATCTTGGATGTTCATGACCACCACCTGATAGCCCCGTCATTCCCTATGACATTTGGTTGAATACTAGGTACCCTTTATTAGCTCCATGGTACCACTCATCTCTTACCGTTTTCCATTTATAAGCGTTTCAATTTTGTATGGGATTTTTATATTTTGTATGCCAACCCTATTTTTTTAATTTTTCTGGAACGTCCCAAGGTCTACTCCAGTTTCAGTTAAAAGTAACGGGACCCCTATATCTCTTTTCATTTTCGAGATCCGTTGAGCTCTTTCATCACGGATACGACTCTCTGGTAATGCCAGGTTTTTCCCAGGTCACGTAACCCATTCCTATACAGCCCCATACTCATTTATGACGCACTACTTCTCAAAGCTGAGCTGAGATCAATTCTGTCAGTACATCACTAACACTGGAATTCATAGTCAAGCCGGGGGCTCCTCTAGAGGATGAATCAGGCGCTGTGCGGAAAATTCTAGCTTGCATTTCATAAACAAAAGCAGCCCCCCAATCTGGCATGATCAAAGGCTGGACGCAAAGACTTTGTATCTAGGGGGAATTCTGTGGCTGGACGCTGATTGTCCGAATTACATCACCAAACGGCCTCCTTGCTTTCAAATCGTGTTATTTTATTATTTTATGAAGTGTCGTGATATTTAAAATACGAATAAGGTATATCGGTACCGTTTCTTCAACATTTACCAGTTAAAATAATATATTTAACACAAAATAGACAAAGTAATATTTCTTTTAACTTTTTTGTGAGTGAGTGACGGGTGACATTTTTGCGCGACTTTTGATAGTTTTTTTTTTCTTAGGTTTTGGCTCCACACATAGTGTATTTAGCCAGTGTCAAGTATTGTAATTATTCATCGTTAAAGAATATATCACGTAAAGTCAATTCTTAGTCATAGGGGGAATTCTGTGTCATAGTCATAGTCCAGTCTAAGTCAGGTAGCCGTAGTCTAGTCTAAGTCAAGCTCCAGTAAAGAGGTGGCAACTTTACTAGAAGCTTCTATGGAATTTTGGAAGCAACATGAAAACTCACGTTTCACCACATTATATCACTTGCCCACACTCATGCTCGTAATTCAGCACTTAATGCGTAAAACGCCACCAATTTTAAACATTAATACTGGAAAAAGCACAAGTTTTGAGAAATAATACAATGCAACGACGTGAACATTTCCGCGTTCCCGCCAAAACTCACTTTTTATAGTTCCAAAGTCGCGTCAAAATGACACTCGACAGAATTTTCAAAGATGCAAAGATAACTTGATTGAAATCGTAGAGTATTTAATTAAAATGCTTTACAGTTAGAGGTTTCTCCAGCGTTTGTTTATGAAAGTAAAAGAAGAATGAATCAGCATTTCACCTCTAGGTAAAAGTAGAATGATAGATTTTGGGGGTTTCTTCAGGGCCGTCTTTACCCGGGGGTTCAAGGGGTGCGAGGCACCCGGGCGCATGGTCCTAGGGAGCGCAAGCCGACCGCCATACATTTCGATAGGTACCGTACCGACTACACTGAGATCACGCGAGTGGAGCCGCGGGCACAGCTAGTTCATTATACATCATGGGTATTGTTTTACTACGATGCCGCATGCCGCTTTGGGTACGTCATACTATTTGCGATGTGCAAGTTTATTTCACACTTATTACCACCTACCCTAAGAATTTAAATTCACTCACCACGTGACAAAATATTCAGTTCAAAGAGCGCGGTGCAACTTCGGTTTTATTTGACACATCGTACAGATAAAGGTACTGGCATGGTGGCTGGGGCGCCCAGCGAATATGGGGCGAATAGCGGTCACTGACAGGGGCGTATTTACCGTAGGGCCAAAAGCACCATAGCCCGAGGCGGCAGACTGTGAGGGGCAGCGCATGCCGCACTTCGCGTTCAGCTTTCAGTGCCAAAGGGCGGCAGAATTTCGATTTAACTGGAATACTACGCTTTACTCCTCGCATCTACATCCGGCTAACGAGATAAAAATTAGAGAGCCGTGTTTCATCTAGATTTATAAATATTAAAAATTAAAAATTTTGGTGCTCGCTTCGCTCGCGCTCTGTTAGTTATCTGCTGTTTCATTTGATGTTATTTGGTTCCCGCTTAAATATGAACTTGTGCTGTTTTTGCGCTGGTTTCGCATGCACTTTGATATATTATCAAGACGTGTTTTTATTTAGATTTGTAAGTAAACGTAAAATTTTGGTTTTAAAACTGTTGCATCGTTCGTTGTTATCAGATTCCTGCTACAATTATGTACAACGGAAGTTTTTGCACTGGCTTTGCATGCGTTTTCATGTGTTACCAAGGTTATTTAGATGTGAAAATGGTGGATTTTGGCGGAAATCTAAATTAAAAAATAAGCGATTAAAAAGCGGCGCTCGCTTCAATCGCGTTTTAAAATTACCTACCCTACCATTCGTAAAATAAACGATTAAAAAATGGCGCTCGCTTCGCTCGCGATTTAAAAATGCTCTACCCTACTGTTTGTTGTAATCCAGTTAGTACCTACTATAATAATTATGAACTACTGACGTTTTTGCACTGACTGGCTTCGCATACGTTGTCAAGTGCTATCCAGATTAAGAGAGCTATAATGGTAAAAATAGCTGAAATTTGACGTGTTTTATCTAAATTTATGAATTATAAACGTGAAAATTTGACGCTCGCTTCGCTCGCACGGAGATCATTACCCATGTACCGTTAATTTTAATCTAATTCCTACCTTCATATTAACTGCTCAAGTGCGAGGGCGCAGGCTGATTTCGCACCCCGGCGCCGATTATGCTTAAGACGGCTCTGGGTTTGTTCAACCTTTGTTTATGAATACCACTGTAAGTCTATGTATGGCTGTCAAGCATCAACTTTTACTTTTCTGACCATTCCACAAAATGATTAAATCAACACGCAAAAAGTTTTTATAAGTATTTAAAGGCGGATTGGAAAATCACATTCTTAAAATATGACGTCACAGTAGTACCACGAGGACATGTATATCCTCGTGATCCTCACTTTTGTGCACACTCTGCGAGGAAAACAAATGCTAACAATTTCAGGTTATTATATTTATTCCGCAAAAGGTGTGGTGGATGGGTAGTTTGAGAGGCCTGTTATTCACAGACACCAATCGAATACGTACTATATTTTAAAAAATCGTCTTTATTGAATAACAATAAAAAAACTCACAGCAAAATTTATTTAAACAAAACCTTAGCAAAAAACAAATTTTTCACCGCCTACCAGGAGGTGGAGGAGCATCATAAACCCGATGGAACAGCCTGTACGCGCAGTATTCCATCAGCGCAATGCCCAGCGGGTACATGACGTTCGGCCCCATCTGGGGGGTCATGAAATACGCGAAAAGACCCCCCGCTGCCGTATACCACCCCCATTCATTATCATGCTCCATAGAGTAGTGGCAGAGCGAAATAATGTTGACAGCTATCATCATGTTTCCTAGAGCTTCATTGTCGTTGCCCCCCAGCGCCATTGCGAAGGGAATCACACCAGAGGCGAGGTGGAGTAGGCTCAGGTTCTGGTTGCCGCTGTAAAGGTCCGCGTTCAGGCATGGGAGGGCCAGGTATTTGCTTGCCTGGTAGCTTATTTTGTAAGCTGGTCCGAAATCGTTGTTGAAAATCCCGCCTGAAAGAAATGTTTGAGCAATGTTTCTAGGTAGGTGGCTAACTTATTAAGGATGGCGCTGGATTAAAACCATACCATAGTAGAATTAGGTAGTACAGAAATCATATTTAGGGTGCTTAAGGTAAGAAACCACCTACGGTTACGCTATAATTACGTACCTACCTACTTCTTGTATGGGTGTCCGCTTGAAATAGTTTATTGAAGTTTGCCATGCAGAAGTTCCTACTTAGTAAGCTTGTTCTTGATAGGTACATATAAGTAGATCAGGGAAATTAAATGTATGGAATACAGATTTACTAGAGGAAGTTCTGCATGAAGTCTTCTTTTGTACTTCCTAAAATCTCAAAGGTGATACTAATGATGTTTTAAGGTACTAACTCTGGTAATGTAAGAATCCCACGATGCTATGGACAAAGAAATTAGCGTGCATGCCGGGGTGTATGAAGCTCTTGCCAGACATGCGGCTGATGCCGCGGCTGGCCACGCAGCCCAGCACAATGTGGGCAAGAGACGCATTGAGATTGTCATCTTGTCCCATATCACTCTACCATTAGAATAGAAAAACTATTTTATCATTGCAAAAAACACAAAATAATGTAAAAAAAAAAATGTAAAAATATAATTTTGACAACTGCCAGCGAACATCAGTTATGTTTTTTTTTTTCAAAATTCCGTAAATAATTTTACTACAAAGCACTAAAAAGGTTCTATAGATTTTATAGATTTATTTTGTTGGCAGGCTTCCTCTAGGTTTTAAACTCCAGCTTTAATAAATTGATATTTGGGGTAATGCTGCAGAGAAAAACCTATTCCTAAGCTAAAGTAGTAAGTTATAGAAATCACGGATTCACGATACAAAACCAAAACAGGAACTTTTGTATCTGTGTCCTGTGACAATCGATCGATTGTGATTAGGCCGGATTCATGCCGGACCGAAAACGCCCTCTCTAAAAGTCTAGATTGTCTTTGACTTTACAAGAAAAAAAAACAATTGCTGCCATTTTGCTGCAGTTGAGTTTCTTCCAGTTCGTTTTTATAAAAATAATATTTTAAATTGCTCTAGAGGCTTGCAAAAAGTGTTAAAATAACGAAAAAAGAAATCAAGGCAGTGTATTGTGGTAAAATGGCCGCGAGTGATTCTGGAACGGATGAGTCACTGTATCCGATCGCGGTACTCATCGACGAGTTGAAAAACGAGGATGTTCAACTGCGTTTGAACTCCATCAAGAAGCTTTCGACCATTGCCCTAGCTTTGGGCGTGGAAAGGACCCGATCGGAGCTGATTCCGTTTCTCACCGAGACGATTTACGATGAAGATGAAGTGCTTTTGGCTCTCGCTGAACAACTCGGTAAGTCCTCACTACGCATTCACGTTTTTGTGTTTAGCCAGACTGCTTTGTTTTCCTTGATATTTCCTGTTTCATATTGTAACGTGAGGACAAAAAGGTTAGGCTACCAAGCAACGTCAATAATCAATTAAATACACGAAATACTACAGTTAGCTACTACCTACATTGCTATTAAAAGTGGAAGATGTCTATATCTTTATTCTCGTAATTTCATCCTTCAATTTCAAGTCTTCTAAATAATGTTTATATTATTACTAAAATTACAATGTTACAATATAATAAAATAACCCTTCACACAGTCATTATGTACTTATAAAAAAATTACCTACACTTCCAGGTAACTTCATCAATTTGGTGGGTGGCGGTGAATTTGCCCACTGCCTGCTGCCGCCTCTGGAATCCTTGGCCACCGTTGAAGAGACTGTAGTCCGTGATAAGGCTGTAGCTTCTTTGAGAGCTGTGGCTGCTCATCATACTCCGCAAGCTTTGGAACAGTATTTTGTCCCATTAGTGCAGCGCCTTGCTGGTGGAGACTGGTTTACATCTCGGGCCTCTGCTTGCGGACTGTTTAGGTAAGAGTTAAAAGAAAGAATCATCACCTGAGATGGTGGTGTAATGAGGGCCTTCTTATTCTTATTCTACATGGGGGTGCTATGTCCTCCACTCACATCCTGCTTGGGGTGTATTAGGTCTATTAAGTCTAAAAAAATCAACAGCCTGAACATACCCACTGCTGAACATAGGCCTCATTTAAAGAAAGACTACTCATTGATAAAATAAATAGATTATCATAATACTGGCTGAACATCTGTCATAAAGCACACATGCTTTTCTATCCCTCAATAGATTTGATTTTTAAGGTTGGCTATTAAGGCCTGGATACTCATGCATCCTCTATCTTGCTCACGCAGCAGGATGGTGGCTTGCGTAAAAAAAACTCCATAGGAAAACCTCAAAAATAATATCATGTGTTGTGTTCAACAATAAAAATCACCATAATCCAAACAAGTTTCCATACAAATTGCATCTCATATTATTTCTTTTGATACATTGTGTTAACTTCAACTCTTGATTTATGGCCTTTGTGGAGTGGTAAAGTTGGCTCATGCTGATTTGTTTATTACTTCGTACCTAAACCTGGAGTTAGCTTGGCTTGACATTTTATTCTATTTGGGAGTGATAAGGCCTACACTGGCATGCCACATGTATTGTACATGTCCCCCTGCCAGCAGTTATCCATGCCAGCTGCTGATGCGAGACTGCTGCTCAACTGCTGTTAATTTTCATACAATTTTGACAGCAGTCGAGCGGCAGACGCGCTTCAGCAGCGCTGCTAGCTCCTTCGTAATAGGGCTGCTTCTTCATGTAAAAAAGCACAACCTTGACCACTACACACCTAATGCAACATCACTGGAACAAAAGTTGTGCAACTGTTCCAGTGATGTGGCATTAGGTGGTATGGGTGCCCTGAAGTAGATACTAATAGGATTTTGCAATGTGTTATTATTTATTTATTTATTTACTATCCAATTTACATAATATAGCTTACAGACTAAGTCCAAAACACTATACTGCAAAACTAAGGTAAGTAAATATAACTTTTTCAAATGTACGTACCCTATCATTAAACAAATCTAGTTCTGGATGTTGAGCGAGCATGTTATTGAGTAACGCCACAGCTCTGGCAGTAGGGGCGTTGTAAGCACGTACGGAGTGCAGGTGCGCGGGCGCCGCGAGCAGGCGGTGGATTATTGACCTGTTATCATAATCATCTACAGCCTTAAGACATCTACTGCTGAACAAAGGCCTCCAGAGAGTGCCACTTTGCGCTGCCTCTCGCTTCTTGCACCCATCGGCTCCCCATGATTTTCACCAGCTTGACGGTCCACCTAGTGGGGGGCCCACCTATACTGGTCTTAGGATCGCCACTAGAGAACCCTTCTTCCTCATCAGTTGTCAGTTTTACGAGTGATGTGGCCTGCCCATTGCCATTTCAACTTGCTAACCTGTCTGATGCCAATAATAATGCATAACAATAAAATATTATAGATTCATCACTACTCGTAACTCATTTACTCATTACCTATATGTGCCAAAATTTCTCACTGAACAATCTTCGTTTGATGTTCTATCTTAGTCCAAGTGACACTGGCAAAATTGTGGTCACCTCTCCACAAAGGCCATTAACCAAGAGTTGAAATTGAAGTTGTAAAATAAAAGTGTACATACATAAACAGTGGAGAATGTAATTCTATTAAATTTTAGTTTATCAATAACTTATGCTCCCACTATGTTGTCCCTAGTGTATGCTACACCCGGGTCTCAGCACCGGTGAAGGCAGAGCTCCGTCAGCACTTCCGCTCCCTCTGTCAGGATGACACTCCGATGGTGCGTCGCGCAGCCGCCTACAAGCTCGGCGAGTTCGCGCGATCCGTCGAGGTCGAATATGTCAAGAGCGACCTGATACCCATGTTCGTGAATTTGGCGCAGGTAATAATTTCAACTAAAAATGTTGCATGTCCATTCTACCTTCATTTTTTAGGTTATAAAAATATAGAGCAATCTAAAAAACAATTGTTATTATTTTATTTCTATTCATAATGGAGAACATAACATCCCTCGAGTCAAATTATGATGCTAAACAATAAAAATACAATTTAAATACCTATCTAACCTAACCCAATAGTTGGTTGCGTCAAACTAGACGCCACCGTCGGTACCATCAGGCTGGTGGCGTTCCCTCGCTGTATGGCCAACGAGATATGTTGGACCAGGTAGTGGCCCACCTGAGGATCACGCTTCCTTTCCCTCAAACAAAGCCCGAGGTCCGCTACAAATTTTTGTTATGTTCTCCATTATGAATAGAAATAAAATTATAAATTAAAATTTATTGTAATTATTTCATAATTAATTAGTATTTGATGACTAACAAACAAGACGACGACGACGATGTCCACTACCCAGAGAGCGCCACTTTAAGTGGCGTCTTGCCTCCTGCGTCCATCGGCTCGCTGCGGCTTTCACCAGCCGGGCTTAACATGCGTACTGCGACAAAATCTTCTCGACACTATATCGTGAGAGACCGTGACAAGGTTTTGGATGGTTTCGGTTCGGTTTAGCCAAACGTTAACACATACCTAATTTCATGTAAAATTCACTTCTCAGGATGAACAAGACTCGGTCCGGCTTCTAGCAGCCGAGGCTTGCGCCGCCGTTGCTGCGTTATTGCCACCTGAAGACATGGAACAGCTGGTGATGCCCACCGTGCGCGCCCGAGCTGGTGACACTTCCTGGCGTGTGCGGTACATGGTCGCTGACAAGTGAGTCTCACTAGTGTACTATCACATCAACCATGATTTTTGTGCACTTAAAAAAAGCGCAAATATTTGTTCTGTAACTGGGTGTTGTGGGAGCATGGTCCTCGTAGTTCCTGGGTCCCTAGATACAGGGAATCTTTATTAGGGTCTGGGATCTATGTATGCCATCGTTGGGTGTCATTTATATAACTAGTAATTGCATAGATTTATATATCAGGATATGCCCGAAGGAACATTTTATTTTGTCAAAATGGCGTGGGAAAAGTCAGCGCCATCTATTAGATTTCGCGTGAACTACGACAAGTTGAGAAAATTAGGTGCCTATCGCTGCCATTATGTCCGTCAATGTTTATGTTTACAATGATTATCCCAAATATAAATTCGATTATTTTGTTACAAAACAGAGTGTAATATTGAAAATATTGAATTACTTGAGGTAAGAAACTTGTTCTATCTTTTTACTGCACTTTTGAGTATAGATTGTGCAACCCTTCACAATACAACTTGGCATATTTTGTTTGTGACATTCGACCGATGCCTTCTAACTTCCATCACAGACTGAGCGCTAGTGGATGCTAATCTGTGAAATTGGCTCCCACTTTGAAGCGACCTATAACCAGTCATTAGGCCTGTCCTTAATATATATGTCTATGACATCAACACAGAATATCCATTGCTGAACATGGTGTTCCGCATGAAACGCCAAATTGGATGCTTATTATAAGGGGTTTGTCATAATCACCAAACTTGTCACTAGTCTTGGTGATAAGATTTGAATGTACCTACGAGAATGCTGCTCCGTGGGCAGAGATGAGGTGATCCTATTTGCACACTGGGACTGCATCCCTACTG
This sequence comes from Ennomos erosarius, assembly GCA_963580505.1. Lineage (NCBI taxonomy): Eukaryota > Metazoa > Arthropoda > Insecta > Lepidoptera > Geometridae > Ennomos > Ennomos erosarius. The sequence goes on from OY757000.1 coordinate 2,195,735, forward strand.
TACTTATGCCTACAGAGAAAATGGTTCATGCCCGCTGAGTTTCCTCAGGGTTAAAACATAGAGTCTTTACGTCTTGTGCTAGATGAAACTAAAAGGAAGCACTACATATTTCATAGTTTATAACATTAATGTAAAACTAGAACGTTCTCGAGTGACGGTCACGAACCGGAAAACGAAGCAGGTAGGTCCCTTGTAGGTGGCCTGACGACCGTCACACCGCGAGTCCGTTGGATGGAAGAGCAGCTGTTCTAAGTGACGCTCTATGTTGGAGGACTATGTTCAGCAGACGTCTTCAGGCTGTTGATGATCAACAGAGACTTAAGCCACTTCTAACTTTTTTAATTGGGTATAAATCCGATGTAATTTCTGATTTTGATCTATTTCTCCAGGTTTGTAGAACTACAACAAGCGGTTGGACCAGAGCTGGCGCGATCAGACCTGACCCAGATCTTCCAGGCGCTGCTGAAAGATACCGAGGCTGAAGTACGCGCCGCGGCTGCTGGAAAGGTAAGCTAGTGGAAATATTGTCTTTATCAGCATGGACGGTAGACAAAACTGTCTTTCCCCGGTTCTACTATACTTGACAAGTAAGCAAGTATGAAGAAAGTGACATAAAACGGGACAACACATTTTTGACTACCATCCGTGCTAGGGCAGCTGAGATCTTGGTTATGTGAGGATTAGCCAATGTTGAAGCAACGTTGCACAAAATCTAGAACTGCATAAGTTCCATGACCAGTCTAGTTTCGGAAAACAACCTATGCACCATACCAAGTTAAAGCCCTAAGGAGTCATTAGGAGAACAAGTCTTTAAGAATAAGTCATTCGGCTGATAGGCGTATTCATCAGGAGTAAACTGTTTTGGAAATAAATCCAATACCACCGACTTTCTAATTGGTTTTTTTTTATTGTGTTGTTTGGTTTTTTAGTGATGGTAATAGATTATATTGAACCTATAAGATTGGTAACAAAAAATAACCACAATGCTTCTAACTTTCCAGGTGAAAGACTTCTGCATGAATCTGGACAAAGCCCACCAAGAGCACATCATCATGACGATGATCCTGCCACAAATCAAGGATCTGGTCTGCGATGCCAACCAGCATGTCAAGTCTGCCCTAGCATCCGTCATCATGGGTCTAAGCCCTATCGTTGGCAGACAGAACACCATAGAACATCTACTCCCCCTATTCCTGACTCAGCTTAAAGATGAATGCCCAGAAGTGCGACTGAACATAATCTCTAACCTAGAATGTGTGAACGAAGTCATCGGAATACAGCAACTAGTCCAGTCCCTTTTGCCAGCAATCGTAGAGCTCGCGGAAGATACCAAGTGGCGTGTAAGGTTAGCCATCATTGAGCACATGCCCTTACTCGCTGGCCAATTAGGACAGGAATTCTTCGATGAAAAACTCACCGGACTCTGCATGTCCTGGCTTATCGATCATGTTTATGCTATTCGTGAAGCGGCAACACTAAATTTGAAGAAGCTGGTTGAGCAATACGGATCTTCATGGGCAGAGACAAATGTTATTCCTAAAGTACTTGCCATGTCTCGCGAACAAAATTATCTACACCGCATGACTTATCTCTTCTGTATTAACGTGCTGTCTGAAGTCTGTGGCAAGGATATTACGACAAGAGTTCTGCTTCCTACAGTATTGTCTATGGCCGATGATAATGTTGCCAATGTAAGATTCAATGTTGCCAAGACTTTGCAGAAAATGGCCCCGTTTTTGGACCCGGCTGTTATTCAGCCCCAAGTTAAGCCGGTTTTGGAGAAATTGAATGTAGACCCAGATGTTGACGTGAAGTACTTCGCATCGGAAGCGATTGTGGGTATCGCTGGTTAAATTACTTAATCTTTCAGCAGTTTTTGTGTTACACTGCTGCTATAGTTGGTATTGCCCTAAACGTATGCGAAAGTTCACGCTTTTTCTGATTTTCCACCTAGTTTTATAGTTTTCTACTTAACATTTTCGAGTCTGGTCTCATATTGTGAATTAACTTGAATCCCAGTATGTAAGTTATCAATAAAACAAAAGTCTTAATTGCGTACGTAAAAAAAGTTCTCAGTTTTCATTCCATAGTATTTGACATTCAGAGCCATGAAGAAAATCTTGCATCGTTTGTAAGTATATTATGTATAGCACTGAAATTATTGTAATATAAGTATGAAATAAATTACTAAAACTCCAATAAAGTGTTTTCAATCTGCATGCTGGCAATAAGAAAAAATCACTCGACGGGCCCCGCTGGTGGCTGTTGCCATAATATTATTGAGGGTAGGCAATGCACTCGATGTTGCATATGTAAGCGGCGCAGCGGCGACCTCTTACCATCAGGTGGACCGCCTGCTCGATTGCCACTCATTTCTTCACAAATCTATCTCCAGGTTTTATTGTAGCTAGAACTAGCAGGTAGGTATTATATTGTCAGTGCTAGAAGCCAGAACAGTAGGAAAAAAGTTCGCCTATCGTTGTTTCTACAGATTAGAGAAATCATAATGTGCTTGTTATGAGTTTTTATGGCAGCCATTAACATTACAATAATTTGTAACTTTATTTTGACTAATAATAAACTTAATTAAAAACCCCTGATAGGTCTATGATATTAACTACCGAAGTCTCAATTGTATTTATATAGTCAATGGTATATTGGTTAACTGTGACGGGCCCGATCGCTCGGTAGTAGCCCTGCCTTCTGAACTGAGGCTGTACCCAGGACAAACATTTTTGTGATGAAAATAGATGTTTGCTCTGTGTGTGGGTGTTATATTGTATTTTATGTATGTATTTACAAACAAAAAGTATTTAACAGTGGTATTCATAAACAAAGGTTGAACAAACCTCCAAAATCTATCATTCCACTTTAACCTAGAGGTGAAATGCTGAATCATTCTTCTTTCACTTTCATAAACAAACGCTGGAGAAACCCCTAAGTGAAAAGCATTTTAATTAAATACTCTACGATTTCAATCAAGTTGTCTTTGAAAATTCTGTCGAGTGGCATTTTTACACGACTTTTGAACTATCAAAAGTCGCGCCAAAATGTCACCCTCCACTCATTCACAAAAAAGTTAAAAGAAATTTTTATTTTTGTATATTTTTTGTTAAATATATTATTTTAACTGGTAAATGTTGAAGAAACGGTACCGGTACTGTTTGATAACGATAACGACACTTCATAAAATAACACGATTTGAAAGCAAGGAGACCGGTTGACGAAATTCGGACGATCAGCGTCCAGCCTTTGATCATGCCAGATTGGGGGCTGCTTTTGTTTATGAAATGCATAAAGCCAGAATTTGCCGCACAGCGCCTGATTCATCCTCTAGAGGTGCCCCCGCCTTAACTTTGAATTCCAGTGTTAGGCTGAGTTGCACCATAAACACGGTTAAAGTTACGGTCAAATTTTGACATAAGCCCGCCCTGCGAAGCATGGAACGGTTATAGTTAGCGTTAAAGTTAGAGTTAAAGTAAGCTGGTGCAACTCAGCCTTAGTATTCTATCAGTTATCTAGTTCCCATAGCTTTGCTTAGTTTGGGGCTAGATGGCGCTGGGTGAAATGACCACACATATAAAAAAATTGTAAATGGAATAGAGGTGTACCTATGGATCAAATTCAGTTATTCCCAGAAGTTCTATATCGGAACTATTGAGACCTGAGGCTGTCAAAACCGGGCCGAATGCAACAAAACACTCGGTAGTCCCTTCAAAAGAACGGCTTATTCCATAATAATTCCCCTTAGACAATCCCCTACTACAGAGACAAACTTATAAGTAATAAGTAATGTTTTTTGGTCCTACATATTTGTAAACTTTGGTGACGCATTAATTTGTTTTTATTTAGAATAAATGAAAGATCAATAACTTTCTATAACTTTTATTTCCATCGAAAACAACAGTACCCAAATTCACTGCGTAAGAATCATGCTTTATAGTGAACCGGAAAACACGAATTTTGGAATGTAACTATCGTTACCGTGTACTATTGATTTATTTATCGATTATTTACATAAATAATTGTCACTTCACACCGTTCAAGCGTTGTAACTATAACATACATTTTATAATTTCAATTAAAAAAACAATTTGAAAATTTGTGCACAAAATATACTGTCCAAAGAGAAAAAAAAGGTAAAAATGGCATCTAAACAAAATTTTTAATAACTTATCACACTTAGGCCGAGTTGCACCATGATCACGGTTAAAGTTACGGTTAAATTTTGACATTTATAGCCCGCCCCGTGAGGCGTGGAACGGTTATAGTTAGAGTTAAAGTAAGCTGGTGCAACTCAGCCTTAAACATTGCTTTGCTAAATTATCGGGATAAATTATTTACACGATGGCAATTTTTATAATCATTTAGCGAAACGGTTACATGTTTTCATAAATAGAAACGCGAGATAAATAGTCATTGTAACTTGATCGTAATACACATTATAATAAAATCTATTAACAACTTACTATTAAACAATATATTTATCTTACAAGTTTTGTGTCGACTCAATGCTATAACCGTTCGGTTTACGCTACACTTGAAATCGTATACCCAATAAATCTCAATATTGTATTGAGTAAAAGAAATGCACCACCAAGTCAATTCGCTAAATAATACTTTGCTATGCGTACATTTGCAGATCTAGAAAATTGGGAAGCGCAGGCGCAGGGTAAAGTAACCACAGACGGCGACTTATCAGTTTTGATTTGACTTCTTGATTATGGCCTCTGCGACGGAATAATGTCGGAATTTTGCCAGTGTAGCTATACTATATTAGATAGACAATTGAAACCGAATAATCAGTTTGAGCAATCAGTCCCAATAAAATGTTATTCAAGGAATGACATTTCATTTAGCTCTTCACAAAGGCCATCAATCACCCGTTTAATTGATAATCGGGAGTTTTAAAAGTGCGTAAACTTCGCCCTTATTTTCAAAGTATTACAGCCAGAAACGGTAAATCATCCAGCGAAATCATTGTATACCTCAACAGCGAATCAACAGTGATTCCCCACTTCAAGGTTGTATACTGAGCAGAACAGCTCATTGGTAGTGTATTTATCCATAAACAAAGGTTATAGCGTTGAGCCGTTACGGAAGGCCTGTTATTGTAGGCCTATCGGGGCTCCGTACAGGGCGGGGGCGAAGGCCTAGTGACGCGCGTCTCTCGGGTAGAACTCAGCGAGGATGCCGGCCGGGATACGTTTCAACATTTCCTTGGGGAAGATACGCAGCAACTGCCAACCGATGTCCAGGGATTCGAAAACGGTACGGTTTTCGTAGTTGCCCTGCGAAGAAATTGTTATTAACATTTTTTTATTACATATATTTTTATTTAAGTAGTGTTTGATTCTAGATATTGTGCAATATGCAATTGTAAGCTGCGTTGTACTGCCACATAATTTTTTTAAATTACACCCAGGTTAACTGGAAGATAATGCTCTCTAGCATTAAGTTCGCCTATGTTGCTACATTTTTGTTGATTGTGCAATAAAGCATTTTCTATCTATATATCTATCTAGATATATATAAACGATAAACGCTCCGTTTTTTATCTGGCTGATATTGTCTTGAAACTTATCTAGCTTTCATGGATCTTGTATCTAGCTGTCATGTAACTTCTATCTAGCAGTCATGGAAATTCTATCTAGTTAACAAAGTACTTAAAACAAACTGAAATAAAAGTTAACAAACTTCTAACATGCGAACAGAGGTTAAGCCGTCGGCCCCGGCTGCTGTCGTAAGACAATAGTCGTTAAGCCAAGTCAGAAGCCTTTGGGCGGCCTAAAAATTCTGACACCAGGGCTGACCACTTGCCTACACGAGAAGAAGAAGAGTATATTTAACTTAGCTGATTTGATTGAAGCTTAGCTTATATTTAGTTAATTTGTTATATCTATCTAGCTGTCATTAAAATTGATTTAACTAAGTAGCTGTCTTTGATCTTTTATCTATCGGTCTTGTAACTTCTATCTACCTATCACGGTACTTCTATCTAGACGTCATGAAACTTATAGCCAGATAGAAGTTTCATGACAGCTAGATATAGCTGACGCTGATTGCGTCACGATAGTTACCTGTGTGATGAAGTTCTTCTCGAATTTGGTGAGGAACTCCAGGTAAAGAAGATCGTCCGGTGTCAGCGCCTCTTCACCGACGACGGCCTTCATGGCTTGCACGTCCTTGCCGATAGCGTAGCACGCGTACTGGTTGCAAAATAATAAAATATTTAATTATAATAGAATAAAAAGTTCATTGAATACATACAGGTGCCTTTTTATTTATAAGCGTGTCCTGGGTTTGGTAACGGAGTAAAATTAGACCAATATGACTTTTATAGCAGTATCGCCTGCTCAGCGTAATCTACAGATTAAAATTTGTAATAGAATTAATGCACGAGCGGGACTTAAGCCTGCATCCATCCATCCCTGAAGCCGTGATATCAAACCAGTCCAAAAAACTCATCAAACAAGGAATCATCATTTAATTTTTATCGTTATTCAAATTTTTCCTTTACAAATTAATCTGAAAATTAGACCAACACTTTTTGATATATTTACTTGTAGCTGCGGTATTGACTCCATCAATCAAAAAGTTATATGTAGAAAATGATGGTGATCCTAAAACATGAAAAAATAATACTGTGGGTGAATTTATAAAGGAAAGTTAGAAGCACGAGCGGGAATTGAACCCGCATCCATTCCGCATTAAACCTTCCTCGTGATTCTAACTTTTCCTTTACAAATTAATCTGTAGATTACGCTGAGCAGGTGATACTGCTATAAAAAAAATTAATACTGCGAATGGAATCAATTTCAAAAGGGCATTTTTTGAACAGACATCTAAAATAACCATGATGACTAAAATATTTTTTTTGTATAAATTAATAATATTCTTCAAAAGATAAACATTACTGAAAACAAAAATTAAATAACTCAAAAAATGACCAAGTTACAATAATTTTAAAAACCGGAATAGAGAGAGAGATAGCTCAAACGGCCAGTGACGTCAGAGGAAGGTCGTTCATCGTTCATTCTCTTTGGCATGTGACGTCATGAGTGGATTTTTCATAGTAACTGTGGGGGCGCTCTGTTTCGCGAGAAAGGGACAAGAGATGCCCCCTACAGAAACTTTAAAAGCTTATTACTCCGTGATTTATTTACCGATTTTACTTATTTTTTCAATGATTGCATTCATTTTTAATCTTCTTTATGAAAGTAATATTTCCTTGTTCATTTTTAATAGTAGTCATCATGGCTATTCTACATCCAGTTTCGATTGATCACATAATTATACCATACAGTATTTATCAATGAAAAAGAAAGACAAATATAAAAAAAACCTCACCAGCTGGTTAGAAACGTCAGAGTGATCCTTGCGCGTCATGCCCTCTCCGATGGCAGACTTCATGAGACGAGACAGAGATGGCAGCACATTCACTGGAGGGTAGATCTGTCTGTTGTGCAGCTGACGGTCTACGTAGATCTGTGGTAGATATAATATTATTGGCACGTGATTGGACGAGTGGTTGAGCAAAAAACTTGATGGAAAAGCGATCAGTCTCTTTGGTCTGCATTAAGTTTTAAGTTCTACTACCTAAAGAATAGAAAAAAAAAAAACTCTTTATTGCACATACCGACATAAAGGAAAACTAGACATTGGAAGACATTGGTAAGTAGCACAATGGGCGGCTTTATCACTAAAAGTGATCTCATTCAGGCAACCTTTGGATGGCGAGTATCACAAGAATAAGGAGTAGTCAGCGGTGCGCAATATAAACAAAAAATATAATAATAATAGAGTTAGACTCGCGCACGAAGGGTTCCGTACCATTACCTATAAAAACGAGCGAATAAATTACGTTTGTTGTATGGGAGGCCCCTTTAATATTTATTTTATTTGTTTTTTAGTATTTGTTGTTGTTTTCAGGTAACTATAACGGTTCATGAGATACAGCCTGGTGAAAGATAGACAGCGGAGCCTTAGTAATAGGGTTTGCTTTACCCTTGGGGTGCGGAACCCTAAAAGAGAATGTAGCTTAATCTTTGATGACTTACTTCCCTCATCAAAGAGCTTAATAGTTTGTAATTTACACTAACCTGTCCCTCAGTAATATAACCCGTCAAATCGGGGATTGGATGGGTGATGTCGTCGTTGGGCATAGTGAGAATGGGGATCTGTGTGATGGATCCGTTCCTGCCTTCGACACGCCCAGCTCGCTCGTAAATTGTGGCCAAATCCGTGTACATGTAACCTTAGGGAATATAATAGAAATAAACAAAAGAACCCAAGTAAAAAAAAATTTTTGGATATTTATTTTAGCTGATATTGATGGTGAACGTCTTCTAGCTGATGGTTAGAGTAAATCGAGTACATAGGCGAACTTAATGCTAAGTAGCATTTTCTATCAGTTAACCTTTGTGTTGTGTGGAACGATTAGTTTAGAATAAATAATAATAAATATGTGTGGACATTTCACACAGCGCCATCTAGCCCCAAACTAAGCATAGCTTGTACTAAGGGAACCAGATAACCGATACATTACTAATATACTTTATTTTTTGTAAATACATAGAATACAACATAACACACAGACGCAAAACAAACATCTATGTTCATCACAAAAATCTTTGTCCTGAGTAAGAATCGAACCCACAGCCCACAGTTCAGAAGGCAAGGTTACTAACAAGTAACAACTGAGCTATCGGGCCCGTCATGATGAGTCATGTCAATTCTAGTTAATAGTAATAAATTAATAATTCTTTATAAGTCTTTCTACAACAAACCTGCTCATAGTCCGAAGACTGATTGCAGATATAAATACAACAATAAAGTCTTTTAGCTGATTGTGTACGTGGAACTGTAAGCTTTTAAACTTCCTAAGTTGAAATATAAAACAATTAGATGACAATGATGGAAGTCTTTGATGCTGATAGTCATTGGTGATGATGAAGTTAAGTGGTGATGATGATGACATACCTGGGAAACCACGTCGTCCGGGTACCTCCTCACGGGCTGCGGACACCTCACGCAGAGCCTCAGCGTATGAAGACATGTCGGTTAAGATTACCAACACGTGTTTCTGCAAACATTTTTTATAAATAAATAACGCCCAACGATCACATACATAGATCCTGGACCCTAACTAGGATTCCCTGTATCTAGGGACCCAGGGACTACGAAGACCCCAACACCCAGACACAAAACAAGTATTTGAAAGAAAGAAAGAAAAATGTTTTATTCATGACAACAGCATTTTGCGCTTTTTTTTCCCGGGCACAAATACTTCTCCTGTCGCGGGAATCGAACCCGCCACCTCCGGGTTATGAGACGACCTGCTCAACCACCACACCACGGAGGCTGTTGAAACAAGATACTATAAATACATTTCTAAACATAGGTCGTTACACTCACTTATGTGCACTCGGTCAAGGACGAAGTTCAACCACCCAGCTGCGCTAAGGCTATTTTCGAACGTAAACTTAAGATGGCATTTCTTAAATGAAAATCTATTAATTTAGAAAAGTCGTAGAAGAAACATTGTCTACCTTGGGGTGTAGATTTACCCCTTTCAGGATAACAAATCAATTCAAGGTCACCTTGTAGATGTTATAGATCATTATAGATTATAGATGAGCCATCCTGTTCAACTAAAACAGAGTGTATCAATAAGAGTTCATACCTCGCACTGGTAAGCCAAGAACTCAGCAGCCGTGAGAGCCAAACGAGGAGTGATGATCCTCTCAATGGTGGGATCGTTGGCCAGGTTCAAGAACAGGCACACATTCTCCATGGAACCGTTCTCTTCGAAGTCCTGCTTGAAGAAACGAGCCGTCTCCATGTTGACACCCATGGCAGCGAACACGATGGCAAAGTTGTCTTCGTGATCATCCAGTACTGACTTGCCTGGGGTCTGCGTTTAAGAAAATAAAATAATGATAACATGTATGTTTTTAGATGCAGCGTAGGCTGGCATCCCACTAGGTGGACCGACGATCTGGTGAAAACCACGGGGAGGTGATGGATGCAGGAGGCGAGCAGCGGCTCAAGGTGGCGCTCTGTGCGAGAGGCCTATGGTCAGCAGTGGACCTCTTCAGGCTGTTAATGATGATGAAGGTCTATCATTATTTTCGGTTATTTAGAGCCTGAAAACAAGGGTTTTCAATCAGTGTGTTGTCGGTTTTTTTTTATGAAAGGTTTATCGTTGAGATGGTCAATGTAAAATGTTCCGATATAGCTCTCAGTAATGTGCAATTATTTTTATGATTAATGATCATACCTTGACTAGACCAGCCTGCCTACAGATCTGCGCGGCAATTTCATTGTGGGGCAAACCAGCGGCGGAGAAGATTGGGATCTTCTGTCCACGGGCGATGGAGTTCATCACGTCGATGGCGGAAATACCTGGAAGGGAATATATTGTATGTTGCTGCCATGGAGTTATATATATTAAATTAATAATGATATCATTAAGCCCAAATACTAATAATAATACTTAGTATTCTTTGCATGCTCTTGAAGCAAAGTATTTAACAAATTACCACTCCATCTAAAAGAAATCGAAGAACAGAAAAAAATTACCGTAGCCCTAAAAAATGTACTACTGACTAAAAGTTACTATACGCTAGACGAATTCCTTTCGGACAAATTAAATATTTAATTATAGACTAAATCGATTCGCTCCGCACATTATTGCTATACCCTAGCTGGGTCATTATATAACATACTTAAATATGCTATTATTAACACCTGCATGTAACCAATAATGTTTGCAATAAATGATTGAGTATTTGCGTATTGAGTATTGCAATAAAAATTTCAATTTCAATAGGCCAGTGTCCTGTTTTTTATTGCACAAATTAATAATATTCCTCAAAAACTAAACAGTCGTGAAAACCAAAATTAAACATCTCAAGAAATGACAACGTTACAAGCATTAAAAAATACAGGAATAATAAATAAATAATAATCAATATATTTCCATACTATGCAACATAATAAATATTCTTGGAATGGAAAGAGACCCTTCAAACATGCAGTGACGTCAGTTCTTCCTCCTAAGTACCTCATTACTATGCTGTGGTAGCTTTACATACAATCTCTTCGGCTTGTAATCTCACAACGTGTGTTTTCATAGTAACTGTGGGGGCACTCTGTTTTGCGAGAAAGGGCCAGGCGATACACCCCTCCAGAAACTTTAAAAGCTTATTACTCCGTGATTCATTTACAGATTTAACTAATAGGCATGATGACTACTATTAAAAATGAACAAGTAAATATTACTTTCATAAAGAAGATTAAAATAGAATGCAATAATTGAAAAAATAAGCAAAATCGGTAGATAAATCACGGAGTAATAAGCTTTTAAAGTTTCTACAGGAGGCATCTCCTGTCCCTTTCTCGCGAAACAGAGCGCCCCCACAGTTACTATGAAAAATCCACTCGTGACGTCACATGCCAAAGAGATTGTATGAAAAGCTACCACAGCTTAGTAATGAGGTACTAAAACGACCTTCCTCTGACGTCATTGGCCGTTTGAGCTATCTCTTTCTATTCCGGTTTTTAAAATGCTTGTAACTTGGTCATTTTTTGAGATATTTAATTTTTGTTTTCACAAATGTTTAAATTTTGAGGAATATATATAATTTATACAAAAAAAAAAGTTAGTCATCATGCCTATTCTTTCCATTGTTGCATTCATTTTTAACCTACTTTATGAAAATACATAATATGAACTTGTTATTTTTTAATAACAGGCAACTAACCCATTTTGAAAAGGAATGGTTACTGCTAATACATACCAGTTTGGATCATTTCCTCGGGGTAGATACGAGACCAGGGGTTGATGGGCTGGCCCTGGATGTCCAGGAAGTCCTCGGCCAAGATCGGGGGGCCCTTGTCGATTGGCTTTCCGGATCCGTTGAACACACGACCTGCGACAAAAGCACTTCATCACTAAAATATTGTTTCGTCCGTGATAATGGTGCTTGCAAATCATACATACATCATCAGTGCTGCCAACTCAACGGATTGTCCGTCATGTCTAACGAATTTGGATATGTTGAATACGGCAAAAATCCTTTCTAGCGGCTGACGAAATATTAAACGGGAAAACAATTACTTATTATCAGCCATATATACCTCTATTAAACTTTTTCTAATTCGTAAGGATAAAAAAAAACATCTAAAAATAAAAATTAAATACTGTAAAGTGCCTCAGTAATTTAATTCTAGTATAAAAACGCCGAAAAACCTTTTGGCTGGAGTGTAGCAAACTCTAATTTTTTATTCGAAATGATATTAATCTTTGAAAATATATATACCTATACCCTGTATAGGTGTCCCAGAATCTCAGATATTTTATGTAAACAAACAGTATAAAAAATATAATTTTAACAGTTTTTTTATTTTCTAGCACTGCATTCTGACGTCATCAATCCCAAGTGCCAAGTTAGCAACCGGGCGTGCCAATATGGAATCTTGCTGGAATATGACCCACCCGTTTCCACACTCCTGCTTGACGTCACCCACCCGTTACGCAAACATTCTGTTAGAAATTCAACGCAACGCGGGCTGAGAAATGGCGTCATACATACAACTCGCGATATTTGCGTAATTAAAAGGTACCTACGAACCTTCAGCAACCCTATCAGTTAAATAATATTCATTTCAGCAGGGCTATGCGATGACGTCACACATAAAACTCACGATATTTACAAAGTGAAAAGGCGTTAATCTTCTTGCTTTCACCTTCAGAAGTCCAATTTTGAATAAAACGGTAACTTAACGTTCATCATTACATAGAAAATGAGAAACGTGAAAAATCATTGCGTAATTTAATCACACAGCACTGTACTGCAGATAAGACGCACTAACTATCTACTAACTAGGTAGGTACTAACTATCTTTTGATAGGATGTGACAGATTTAAACAAAAATAAACTACAAGGAGGCTAAAATGGTTAGCCTTTTCCTCAAAATCAATTAAGATTTTTTTTTATAACTGAATAGGCCCGCATTTGTCCGCAATCTCACCTGATGGAAAGTGACGATGCGGTCTACGGTGGTACATGCGTGCCTAGAAGATACCTACTCACTCGCGACTTGAATAGCTCCAGATTGTAATTATCGGGAAACAAAGACGCTGGTATGTGTTCCATTCTTTCGCTGCTAGGATTATAAACGTCGAGTCGAACCGCTTTGTACGAATTGAAGGAGTATCAGCCATGAATGGATTGCGGGGGGCGTTTTATCGTCCGATGGTGGAATCGTCCGTCGTCGGTGTCGATGGAGAGTCGTCGTCGTCGCAATAATCTCAGTGAAAACTTATGAAGTAATAACATAACATACCCAACATATCTTCGGAGACAGGTGTACGAAGAATGTCTCCGGTGAACTCGCAGAGGGTGTTCTTGGCATCGATACCCGATGTGCCCTCGAACACCTGGACCACGGCTTTGGAACCGCTGACTTCCAGCACCTGGGACATAGAGGAACCTTATAGAATCTTCATAAACACCAACAGAGCATTAAGTTAGGACCTATAAAGCTAATTCTAATTTAATTTGGCATGGAGGCGGTAACACCTGCACTGACATCCCGCTTTTGGTGTAAGACGTACGTCCGGATTGGGGTTTACGTCCCACTTGGGGCGTTGGTCCCGCTTAGGCTGTACGTCCCGCTTGGAGCGTACCTTCCGCTTGGGGTGCATATATGTCCCGCTTAGGGTGTACGTCCCGCTTGCGGTGTACGTCCCGCTTGGGGTGTATTTATAAAAGCAGCTGTACCCTGCGGCTTCTGTAATTTTTACAGACCCTATAAGACCCTTGAACCCTAGAGATGGCGTCACATGATATTATGTCCATGTTGACAACATCTGCCAGATGTCCATGCTGAACACAAGCCTCAAACATGAAACGCTACTTTGGACCCTTATCATAGATAGACGTTGGCATAATCACTACGGCTTGGTGATTGTAGATTTTAATGAACCAACGAAAAAGCTGCTGCCTATTCCTTGGGCAATCCCTCCTACGGGAAGAGATGGGGTGGTCCTGTTTGCAAACCGGCACCACACAGCTTTACAAATAAATAAACAGTAAAGTAGGTATTTAAATGGCTCATGTAAAGTAAAACTAATGGGTATAATACCTGTCCTGAGCGTAGGGTGCCATCTGCAAGCCTCAGCTGAACAATCTCGGAGAACTTGGGAAACTTTACTTCATCAAGGATGACCAGGGGTCCATTCACACCTGACACCGTCTTGTATGCTGTGTGTAAATAGAACATTTCGTTAGAATACCATTTTTAAACCTTAGTACACTCTCATATTGCCTTACACCCAGATGCAGAAACGATCATTAATCTTAATGGAGGCATTAAAGATAATGGAGTCCTGAAACTTGGGAGGATAACAGTTTATCTTCTATAGATTAAGTCAACTTTAAAAGTTAATGATTATTTCTGCAACTGGGTGTGTTAGTCAGATAAAGAAGAAAAAGCACACAACTCTATCTCGACAACCCAAATTGTGTAAATTTACCAGCCACACCTGTGTGGCTGTGCAGCGACAGCATCAACAACGCGAAACTATGTGGTACCCAGGTAAAATATTATTGGTGGTGCCCAGTGACTTGTGTAATTTATAAAGGACGGTATACACATCACTGCACGCGGCGATCGCTGCGGAGCTGACCACAAACACGAGCAGCGATGGGTACCGAACTGACGACGCTAACGCAACTCGACGCTCAGGTGGGCTGAAGCTTAGAACACAATAGGGAATGATACGCTGTTGATGTGATGGTCATCATAATAACATCACACACAACTCGTACTGCATTGGGCATTGAAGCATAATATACTCTCTCCCTGTCATGATGTGTCTAAGCAGTAAGAACATGGGCTGATGCATGGATGAAATAAATATTAGCTCCATGGGGTGATGATACAATAAAACTGAAATGGAATTATGTTGGGATACATACTCAAACGAGGCTGAGAAACGAAATTTCTGGCCACAACCAGAATTTCACAAAGAGTGCCTTCCGTATCCATTATTTTATATTTTCCATACAATATAAAAATAAACAAGACACCAATATTTCAGCAATTTTACTCTGTTTCATAAACAGAACACTACAGTTTTTTTATTTCTTGTTTATGCCATTAAGCTCTATGGCTATGACTCAAAAAGGTTTATGTATGTCTAGCCTTCACATCAGAAATCAAGAAATGTTGAGATTGAGAGTTTGTGTTCAACTGTTGTTGACTGATGTTGTAGGTTGTCTCAACATCACACAAATTGTGTCCTCTACTTGTGCACACACAAGGCAAACATCTTATATTGCTTGAAAAGCTCTGAAAAGTAATACAACCTTATTAATTGTTTCCTCTATGGGTTTTTTAAGAAGAGAAGCAGCAAACATTCTTTCATAGACTAGTAGTTGTCAAGTAATTTATATACTCTTTGGTAGTTGTGTCAAGTTGTGTTTTGTCAAGTGAAAAATATTTGGAATAATGTCGATTATAAAATATAATGTGTACAATAAAAGATGTGTAAGGCCCAATGATTAATGTAAGTAAGTAGTTATATATCTAGGATTTAGTACTGTTACTAGAAATGTGGCTATGGAGTGAGCTATGCTAGGTGTTTCCCTGCGAGATAAGATCTGCAATGAGGAGATCCACAGAAGGACTAAAGTGACTGATATAGCTCTAAGAATTAGCAAGTTGAAATGGGCAGGCCACATTGCTTGCAGAACTGACAAACAATGGGGAAGAAAGGTTCTCGAGTGGCGATCACCAACCGGAAGATGCAGCGTAGACCGGCCCCCCACTAGGTGGACCGACGATCTGGTGAAAACCGCAGGGAGCCGAGGGATGCAGAAGGAGAGTGGCCGCTCAAGGTGGCACTCAAAATAGTGAATTATAATAAACTAAGGCTGGTTACAAAAATAAGAGCATTCAAAGTTATTAAGTTAGTTGATAGTCATTATCATTATCGATAACTGATTTTGGTTAGTGTAGTCATCACCACCATCATTAGCATGAAGACATACACTGGTAAAACATAGGCCTCACCCATAGTGTCACTTTGAAATGGCTATTTTGCTTCATTAAAAGGCCTATTACACTACCCAATTTTTAGGGACCCTTACCCTAACTAGGGTGGTGTAATAAGACTTAGGGAGCCGGTGTTCAGTGTAGTGTAGTATCGACGCCCTTGCAAGGGGCCACGCCCTCCCTAACTACAGGGCCCTGAATACCGTGTAGTGTAATAGGCCTTTTATCCAATCGCTTCTCAGTTTAGTACCTAGCTGTAATTTTCTACTTAATATGCCTACAATCTGTGTAAACTCAAATGAGGGACACTATTACATCATTAGAGTATTAAGTCCCCACTAAAGTCATTAATAAGTTACAAACCTCTTCCCTAACGATTCTTAGTAACTAAAATACTTATATTATAATTATTAAATTAGTCATATTTATTACTTTTTGATTGATAGATTTGATGATTTAGTGTAATAAATAAAACACCTAAGATTGAAAGATATGAAATTCCCCTAACTATGTTGCTTTGAGATAAATTAATTCTTTAGTTATTTTCTAACTATTATGACTTACAATATTGGTTTCACCAGGAATGCATAAATCTTAATGATAAATATGCAGCCCATGACTTAGAACATGATGACTATATTAGTATCCCAATCTCACCCCCATATTCTATGACGTTACCTCGAGATTGCTCCACTCAACTCAACCTCGAATTAACCTCATTTTTGTGTTTTGGTACTTTTAGTAGACAATAAATAATCAACTTTACATTTCTGCATCAATTTTTCTCAAACGAGAGAAGCAACGCAACTGTCAACTCAAGGTATGTCGCGATGTATTTTGAGTTTCCCTCAAAGTTAAGTAGAAGTAGAGTGAAGGATTTTTGGAGAAATGTTTTGGAATATGGGGCATAGTGTCATTAACTTATTACATAATGTAATTTAACAAAAACAACAAATTCTACTTATGTGGGTATGTAGAAAACTGTCTTCTATAAAAATCACACAACAAAATATTTGTAACAGTAATTACAAGATACAAAAATTCTTATCATTAAAGGCAATTTCTTCGGTACAGTACATGTGTAGGTAGATATTGTTGATTGACCTAAAAAGGCCTATTTATTAGCTTCTCGGTAGCTGCGTAAAAAATATCTACAAGGCTTTCATTAAATACTAAGTTGGTTGGCATCTTATTACCGATGAGAAAATTATACAATGATAATTATTTTAGGTACTGAACTTGGTTACACCAATATGCAAAATATGGCTATTACGAATCCTCGTATTATTCTATTTTACTTCCGTCTTCAGAGGTAAAAAGGGTACATCCACTCTGAGTCGAGAACAAGAATGCAATTTTTCATGGCCTTCAATGAGATAAGACCTTCATGTAATGGTATTGTCTCCACGAAAAAGGTAAATTTACATGAGGTTGACTACCGATAGGACTAGTAGTGTAGTGGTACTCCCGTGGAAATTTGGAAAGGGTGCAAAAACAAATAGGGATAACACAAAACTCGGTCACCAAAATCAATAATTCCATTGACAAGTCTGACGTTATCAAAAACCAAGTGAACATAATGATGGTTACTTTACTTACTCAGACGGGGCTGGGAGATGAAATCCCTGGACACAGCCAGGACATGCTCCTTATTAGCCTGTGCGGAGGTGAGGGTCTTGGCCATTTTGCAGTTTTCACTTTTTTGCAGGCCGTTCAATAAAACACCAAACTGCGCTGCCTCCTCGCCCGAAAACTGACGAATGGAAGTTTTGTCTATGCCACTTCACGTGCTGTCACGTGACCCATCACAAGGCAAATAGTTGCCAGTGCTACTTCTAACTTTATTCCTATATCGGTGCATAGGCTTTTTGTAAAATGGTAGTAATTCGTAAATAGTCATAATCCACGATCTAAGCGAGTAGAATTTTATTGTTATTTTTCACGACTTGTCAAAGGTAAATGAAAGGTCTTATTGCGAAAGCAGAGGTAGGTGTTTTTTGCATAGCGTAATGAACTTTATATCAACTGTGTAACAAATAACGTACCTACAAAGTTTAAAATAACTTCATTTATTTCCTTAACGTCTCTATCTTATTTTTAAAAATAACTGGCCAAATGTGAGTTGCCCTCGTGCACCAAGGGTTCCGTACCATTATCTATGAAAACGTGCAAAAAAAACACTTTGTATGCGAGCACCCCTAACTGCGACTATCCCATGGAGATGGCAAAGCAAGGCGAAAAAAGATCTCCCTGAAGGTCATATGGCGCTATCTGTTTATACACATTATCATAGTGTGCATGTTACGCAAGCTACCTACATGCAATATGCCGCTATGCACTTTCGCAATGCACAGCAACCGGCCTCGTGGTAACGCGGACCGCTGATGCAGCACCTACATTCTACCTACTGGGGTAAAGGCGGACGCGACCGTTGGTCTTGCCGATGCAGCACCTTTGCCTCGTGGAGCCGCCGGCGCCCGCACCGCCGCTTCACTTCGGTACCTACTTCGTCCGAACTTAGTCGTAATTTTGTATTGTAATTTTTATTTTAATTAAAGTATTAAAAGCTTTTTCGGTTTTTTTTAAGTCCTTCGGCTGTGACCTCCGTAATTGGCGCAGTCGGTAGGATTTTAAGAAGCAGCGCGCGCGATTTAAGGACCTCAAAAATCGAAATCCGGCGATCCCGCATTCCCGCTGCTCGCGCTATCAAGCGCCTTGTCTTGAAGTCCGAACTTTGGTAGGCTCGCGGCCGACGGCAGTCACTCAAACTTCAGTGGACCGAACGAGATGTATAAACTGTAAGTACATTGAAATTATTGTACTAATTGTGTTGCTTCCTTGTACGTTTCCCCATCCAAGATTTTTCGTCCCGATAAATCTCGCAGATCTGTCTCTAGAAGACAGATCAGCCGTAATAAGGAATTAGATTTAAATAGAAATATTGATTTTCTTGAATCAGAAGTAGACTTAGGATTAGATATATTATTTTGTGATAGTTTTATTGTAAAAATGGACCCCGACACTATCTATAAGGCGTTACGCCCTGTGCCGGAGTTCGATGGTAACCCGAATGTACTCACTAGGTTCATTCACATATGTGATCAGATAGTGATTCAATATCTTAGAAACGAGCCAGGCGCGGAACTGACTAATTTGTGTTTGCTAAATGGAATTTTAAATAAAATTACCGGCAATGCTGCGAGAACAATAAATTCAAACGGAATACCCGAGAGTTGGCAGGGTATTCGTGATGCTTTAATAAATAATTTCTCAGACCAGAGAGACGAAACCGCTCTCTACAATGACCTGTCTTTGCTCACTCAAGGAAACAGCACCCCAATTGAATTTTATGACAAATGCCAGAACCTTTTCAGTACCATAATGACCTATGTCACAATGAAGCGGTTGGCACCACTATTGAGGCCAAACGTGACCTATACAGAAAACTTACAATGCAATCTTTTGTCAGAGGACTTAAAGAGCCTCTGGGGTCTCGAATTCGCTGCATGAGACCTACGACCATCGAAAAGGCACTGGAATTTGTCCAAGAGGAATTAAATGTGATGTATTTGCAACAACGTAATGAACATGTAGAGAAGCGTACTCCGTACGCCCCCCAGCAGCAGGCCCCCGTGTCGCAAAAGGTTCCTACTTTGGTTCCTTTTGCACCGCCTAAACCATTTAATTTTGTGCAACCCCAATCTAGCTGGCATAGGCCGATGATGATACCACAGCAGCAGCAGAGCACTTTCCATCCACCTGCTTTCCATCAGCCAGGTTATCATCAGCCGCGTATGCTGACCCGTACGCAGAAAATGTTCCGCGCACCACCGCCTAACTATAACCCTCAGAATGCATTTAGATTCACCCCGCGTAACGTACCCCAGGTTTCTGGGCCGAAGCCGATGAGCGGAGTAAGTCATTTTGTGACTAAAACGCTTCCGCCTGCGTTGACCGGACATGACTGGCGTAAATCCGGGAATCCGCCGCCCACGAACTACTTCAAAACTCGCGAAATGAATTATAATGAGACATCAGACAATAATGACTTGTACTGCTACCCTGATCCCTACAATGAAATGACTGACTGTCACTATGACTATAATGCGTATTATGACCCGAACCAGACTGTACCGGAGTATTACGATACGACCGCCTATGACAATGGACATTACGTAGACGCGTCAAACGCCTTAGAGGCCCCGCAACCATCGACTAGCCAACCTAGTCCAAATGAGTCGGATTTTCACAGGGGTCGGTCCAATCCCGAACTAAAATAGAACTTAACTTACAATCTAAACGAGAACTACGTTATATGCAGATATCTGACCCGCCACTAAAATTCTTAGTCGACACTGGTGCAAATCAGTCATTTATCAGCCCTGAAGCCGTGGAGAAATTTTTCTCGCACGTGCCCCTAAATCATTATCCGTTTGAAGTCACGAACTCGCGCGTTACTAGTACCCACGACTTTTCTATCACTATACCGAATTTTACGGAGTTCAACGATCCGAAAAATATTAAATTATTCGTGTATAAATTTCACAATCATTTTGACGGATTATTAGGACTAGATTTGTTGGACGGAGTTCAGATTGACCTGAAACGTAACTTCCTAGTTACAGACCACGCATACATACCACTTTCGTGTTACACGTGTCGTAAAGCTAACTACCAAGAATTAATTCCAGCTAATACGACAAGATTGATTAACGTGCCTATAGACAACCCCGACGGTGACGTATACGTTTGCGAACAAATGATGTGTAATTGCATAATCCATGAATGCGTCACGGCACACAATACCCGTTTGGTCAGTTACTGACCAAACCGGTATTATAGAGATAGAAAATCCCACTGACTCTGACATTACCGTTACCTTTGACCAGACAGTAAAAGTTGACTTATGTAACATCGAGCATGCAAGTAGCGAACAAGACTCTAGTCGCGTTAGGGAGGTACTATCCAGACTACGAACTAGCCATTTGAACGCGGAAGAAAAGACTAACTTAGAGACACTATGCGGACGATATGCAGACGTATTCTATATTGAGGGCGAAGCCTTGACTTTTACTAACAAGATAAAACATCAGATTAAGACTACAGACGAGTTACCAGTTTATACGAAAAGCTACCGCTACCCGTTCATACATCGTCAGGAAGTTAGAGACCAGATCACGAAAATGCTAGACCAAGGCATAATCAGACCATCTGATTCTGCCTGGAGTTCCCCCATATGGGTGGTCCCTAAAAAATCAGATGCATCCGGGAAACAGAAATGGAGGCTAGTAGTGGATTTTCGTAAACTGAATGAAAAGACTATTGACGACAAGTATCCGATTCCAAACATCACAGACGTTCTTGACAAGCTAGGTAGATGCCAGTACTTCACCACCCTTGACCTGGCATCAGGGTTTTACCAGGTAGAAATGAGCCCAGATGACGTACCTAAAACAGCTTTCAACGTGGAGCACGGACACTTCGAGTTCTTGCGTATGCCGATGGGTTTGAAGAATTCTCCATCTACCTTTCAAAGGGTGATGGACAATGTCCTCAGAGGCCTGCAGAATGAGATTTGTCTGGTGTACCTCGATGATATCATTGTCTTTAGCACCTCTTTGCAAGAGCACATGATAAACCTTGAGAAAGTATTCACCAGACTGCGAGAATCCAACTTCAAGATTCAGATGGACAAGTCTGAATTTCTGAAGCTGGAAACTGGCTACTTGGGCCATATTATCGGTAGAGACGGCATAAAACCGAATCCCGACAAGATAGACGCCATAAAAAAATACCCAATACCGAAGACGCCTAAAGAAATAAAACAATTCCTAGGACTATTAGGATACTATAGGAAATTCATCCCCGACTTTGCCCGCATAACCAAACCGATGACTAAGTGCCTAAAAAAGACTAACAAAATAACGTTTGACCCAGAATACGTAGACTGCTTTGAGAAATGCAAGACTTTACTGACTAATGACCCAATTTTACAATACCCAGACTTTAACAAAGAGTTCATACTGACTACAGACGCTTCCAACCTGGCGATCGGAGCTGTGCTCAGCCAAGGACCAGTTGGATCAGACAAACCCATTTGTTACGCTTCCCGTACGCTCAACGACAGCGAGATCAATTATAGTACCATTGAAAAAGAGCTCTTGGCAATAGTATGGGCTACAAAATACTTTCGCCCCTACTTATTTGGTCGTAAATTTAAAATCATAACCGACCATAAGCCCCTCCAATGGATCATGAACATTAAAGAGCCTAACTCGAGACTGACTAGATGGAGACTTAAATTAAGCGAGTATGACTATACAGTAGTTTACAAAAAAGGTAAATGCAATACAAACGCAGACGCTCTGTCCCGAATCGAGATTAACAACGAAGAGACAGACTCTATGATAGCCAACCCGACAGAACGACCACCATCTGACACAGGTTCATCGACAGACACAGCACACACGAGCAATGAGAATCCCATACTTGAAGTTCCGATTACTGACGAGCCCTTAAATAAATTTCACCGACAGATATGTTTTACAATAGTAGGAGATATTAAAAAACGAACGACGGCAGCTAAGCCCTTTGACACCCACACTCGTACGTTCATTCAAGTATCTGAATCGAACTTAGAACAAGATGTACTCAATGCGATCAAAGAATACGTTAACCCGAAAGTTAAAACAGCTCTGAAAATCACACCACCTTTAGGTATGTACGCTATAATCCCCATCATCCAAAATAACTTTAGGAGCTCCGCTATGAATTTAGTCTTAGCAAAAACTGAACTAGAGGACGTTAAAGAGTACTTGAGACAACAAGAAATCATTAAACACTATCACGAAGGTATTACAAATCATAGAGGGATAAACGAATGTTACCTAGCCCTCTCACATAAATACTTTTGGCCTAAGATGAAGGAGGAAATAACGAAATACATAAATGAGTGTACCGTATGTGGACAGACAAAGTACGACAGACATCCCATTAGACCCCACTTTAATATTGTACCCCCTGCGACAAAACCTTTTGAGATAGTGCATATGGACTTATTTACTGCGCAAAGCGAGAAGTACCTGACATTCATTGACGTATTCTCCAAATACGGACAAGCCTATCACTTACGCGATGGTACCGCTGTCAGCATCCTGCAAGGGCTACTGAACTACAGTACACATCATGGACTACCCCTGACCATAGTGACTGACAATGGAACGGAGTTTACCAACCAGATGTTTGCTGAGTTTATCAGACTACATAAAATCAATCATCATAAGACCTTAGCTCACGCCCCCAATGACAATGGAATGATTGAAAGATTCCACTCGACCCTATTAGAACATTTACGAATCTTACGACTTACACAAAAAGACGAACCGACAATAAACCTAATGCCCTACGCAGTACTAGCATACAACAGCTCAGTACACAGTTTTACAAAGTGTAGGCCCCACGACATAATCCGAGGCCACTTTGACCCAAGAGACCCCTTTGACATTGACATGACGGGACACTTGATGCAACAATACATACTGACACACAGACAGCAAATGAAGACCGTATACGACAAGATAAATGAATCATCTCTGACAAACCGTACAAATATAATCGAAAACAGAAATAAAGATAGGGAGCCCGAGGTTGAGTACCAGCCAAACCAACAAGTGTTTGTGACCAACCCGTCAGCTAGCCGGAATAAACTCGCTACGAGATACACCCAAGACACCGTTCTAGCCGATTTACCTATTCACATTTACACCTCTAAAAAGAAAGGTCCCATAGCGAAATCGCGGCTTAAACGTGTGCCTAAATCAGCGAAATTGTTACAGAATAATCCTGATGACCGTTCACCTGACACTGGCGCACGAGATAAGACTTGAAAGCCTTGACGATGGACCTGGGATTCTCCCATTCAAACTTGGCAACGCTCGACTGATTACACACTACCATTCCTTCCTACAGTTTATAGAACTAACTGACATTAAAGACCGACTCGACTCAGTAGACTCGCAGCTTAAACAATTCGAAGCGAAATTAGCTAATGACACGTACTCATTATACGAATTGCAAATACATTACCTCATAAGCAAAATTGACAAGATTCAGAACCAACTTAACACTTTAGAGCCAAGCAACCTAAGAAATAAAAGAGGTCTTGTAGACGGTCTAGGATCTTTAGTCAAAAGCATCACGGGTAATCTAGATTACACTGATGCAGAAAAATACAATAACGCGATAAAAATCCTAGAACGAAACGAGAATAAAATATCATCTGCACTAAATGAGCATATCAGCCTTAACAAAGAATGGATGGCTCAGCACACTATTTTATTAACTAAAATAGCAGAGAACCAAGATAGAATTAACAGTAGTTTGCAATTAATATTAGATAGTAACGCATATGCTGACAGCAATCTTCTGAAATACGCGAAGTTTGCTCAACTGCTAGCTATCATCAGCGAAAACGCTGAAGATTTATTCATAGAATTAAATAGAATAGAAGATATTTTAGCTTTTATCCGTGCATCGAGCACACATCATAGTATGTTAAGCGTAGAAAACTTAAAAAATATAATTAGTAAGTTAGTAGTAGCATACGGGCAAGATCAAGTGTTAGAGGCAGATCTGAGAGAGTATTACGACGTCATCAAAACCGGCTATTACTATTCAGATAGCAAGATAATCATTATATTCAAATTCCCAATAATCTCACCCAGTCAATTTAATTTTTACAAACTTGCACTTGTTCCTAACAAAGACTTACTAACTTTTATTCCTCCTTACCCCTTCCTAGCAACCAATGGTATAACTTTCATGTACATAGAGGCTGAATGCCCGAAGTTCAACCAGCAGCACCTTTGCGAAGAAAAGATGAACCATCTACCAAGAGGACACCCGGACTGCATACAAAATATCATCACCCGCCAAACCTTGGAGAACTCATGCCGACCTACCAAAGTGACTTTCAACAAAGAAGCAATGGAGCAGCTAGATGACCAACATTACACGCTATTCTTTCCAAAACCGACGAAGACGGAGCTGCAATGCGGAAGACAAGAATTTACCACTTTCCATGGAAGCTACCTTGCCACCATACCACAGAAATGTCTCCTGCGCACTGAAGAATTCACCATCATCAATATTAACGACCGGGTCAAGGGACAACCGCTGCTAATAACCGAGATACCTCACAACTATGACATCAGCCAGAACAAGGCGGTTTCACACATCAAACTCAACCCCATCTACCTGAAGGGACTACAATCCGTACAAGACAAAATCTTAATGCAGCAGCCTATCAAGATGGACCAAGTAGACACCTCACTATACCACACGACTATCCCACTCTACGGAGCCCTCCTTGGCGCCACCATTGCCATCGCAGTGATTACCATAAAGCGATACAAGCTGTTTCTAAAGCCAACTGAGAAGAAACCATCGCCAAAAGAGATCACACCCGAGAGCCACGTGTACGAAGATATTGAGAAGCAAGGATGTGCAAGCTCAAAGTCAGCAACATTTGGGCTCAAAGTGCTCAAATAGTCGCTGATCTGAGGGGGGAGGTGTTACGCAAGCTACCTACATGCAATATGCCGCTATGCACTTTCGCAATGCACAGCAACCGGCCTCGTGGTAACGCGGACCGCTGATGCAGCACCTACATTCTACCTACTGGGGTAAAGGCGGACGCGACCGTTGGACTTGCCGATGCAGCACCTTTGCCTCGTGGAGCCGCCGGCGCCCGCACCGCCGCTTCACTTCGGTACCTACTTCGTCCGAACTTAGTCGTAATTTTGTATTGTAATTTTTATTTTAATTAAAGTATTAAAAGCTTTTTCGGTTTTTTTTTAAGTCCTTCGGCTGTGACCTCCGTAATTTGCATGTAAACACTGCGTAACTACGCTAGATTATGTAACTGCGTGCGTATTTTAGGATGGTGTGTGGCGTGCGTTAACGCGCGAGTTTTGCGCGTGTGCTATGCCTCGTCACATCTCCATTGGTTAAATCCCAAACTTGAAGTCAGAAGACTTGAAGTTGATGGTCTGTAGTCAGTTAAGGGCTATGTTAGTACCTACCTTAAATAAAGCAAAAAATAATTAAATTATGCAAACCATAATGTACAGTTGGACAATGGATTATCATTCTTTTCCAATACAAACTATCCGAAGCATTTACCAATGTGGGATGTTATAAGTATTAGGTATATTAAATTATATGTCACCGTCTTTTTGTAAAAACCGTTTCTTTAGAAAAAAGCGAAAAGTCTCGTCAATTTATTTATAACCGGTTTTAACTGGTTATTTATAAACTGACGATTTATTACAAACTGACAATTTGTCTTACAATAAAACGGATGACTTTTTGATTATTTATAAATAGTCGGTGCCCACTTACCTAGCGGTGAGTTTATAAAATACGGGTTTTAGTAGCGTTTAATTGTGAACAAAACCGTATTAATGCAGCAATTTTTTGCGTTGCGTAAAAGAGATGTGTTCAAATCGGTATCTTGATGTAATGGATGAGATGTGGCAACAATGCCGCTATTGAACTGGAACCAGAGATAATAACAACATATTAAGGCGTATCCTGCAAATATTTTTACACAAAAATATCCAAAGAGCATTATATAATTCCATGCACTTATGCAGACAAATTTAAATTTCTGTATGGCTACGCCCCGCGCGCATTCTTTGTTGCGATGTTTTGTGTAATGTTTATAATAAAACACGAGCAGGAGACGCGCCTTTAGTATAGTGCACAGATAGACTCATAGTTCATTCTCATGGCTGATACTAGGGCTAGTCATTCATATTCAAAAATTAGTAGATTGTTTATCTAATAAGTGGTCTGTGGGACTCAGGCAGGGGATCTAGCAAGGATACCTTCCCATTAACGTTAACGCCAAACGCTTGCTCCAAAATATATTGGAAGCGTCACTGAGGAATATAACCCCTCTTCAATGTTTGGCGTTAACGCTAATCGAAAGGGATCCTTTGCTATCTCCCCTGGGTCCCCAGTCCTCATGGATGTCAACGTCGTCGTTTGTTGATGAATCGTTCGGCTGTGATGTTTCCAACTCTATATACTCTAAGTTGCCAACCATATGGTAGTTATAGGTCTACCTGCCAGAATCACTAGGTACAAAATGTAAAACGATATTAACCTTAAAAAAATAACGAAAATATCAAAAATAACACTGTCTGTGGTCACGTCACTCATTCTTCACGCACATTCAGTGAGTGAGTTGACCACAGAACTACACTAGCAATAACAAGTTTGTAGTTATAGCACTAGCAGTTAGCAGTAGCAGGTATATCACTGCTCAGTACTCACTAGCTCACTACTCACTATCTCACTCTCACTAATCTAGTAATCATTTAGGAATGTGACCTAAGGACGGCAAAATCGATTTTTTAATCATCGATTTATTTTGGACTAAATAAATCGATTATCCAAAAATCGTTTTTAAAAGAAAAATAATTGATTTATTTAAAAATCGATTTTTTGTATATTATTTTTTAATGATTTTTCAATAATATGTATCACCATGTGTAAATTTTTTCCCACTCGCTACGTTTGCGCCTTTTTATCTTTACACCTTCTTTGTTTTCATTATATTTAATTAATTTGAATTATAATTCTGGTAAAAAGTTTTTCATGTACTGTAAAGTGTCAAAGGATGGTTAAATTTTCGCGCTGTCTGCACGTTTGTATTGATTTTTATGTGTAAAGTCATAATTACTACCAAACAAAATAACTTAATTTTACTCGAATTACAGAAGTAACTCAAAAAGCTGCTTGGTTGAAATGGGACTGGGCTGGTCATGTCATTCGCATGCATGGTGAAGCTAGAATAACCACCGAATGGGCCCCTGGTAATGGTAGAAGACAACGTGGCAGATCAAGTAGGCGATGGCATGACGAGCTCGACTCCCACCAAATAGACTGGCCCCTTACAGCTCAAGACCGTGAGAAATGGAAGGAAGGTAGGGAGGCCTTTGCCCTGCAGTGGGAAAATACAGGTTGATAATAATAATATTGTATTTATCAAAACTTTAATCTAATTTTAAGTAGCCTTTAGGCTGAGTAGTATTGCTGCAGTGGGCATCAAATTAATGTAATAAACTTATCAGTACATGCACGTTGATTGAAAGAAAACAAGTTAAAAAAATATATTCGTGAGCATAGCGAACGCGAAAAAATTATAGTATTGTAAAATCACTAGATCTAGACCCACCCTTGTATTTAGTATTTATTTATTTATTTGCTTACATAGAAACTTAGTACTTAAGTAAACAACTTATAGTAACCAAATATAATATGTCCTCTGACAAGAGGGTTGCAATAAATTATTTCTTTATAAGGCAAACAGTAACTTAATGGTAATTAAGCTAGGTACTTAAGTATTTACAATAATAAGTGAGGTAATAAGTTTTACTATCAATATAAAGTGGCAATAACTAAAGTTAACCTAAGTAGATCCAGGATTTTACTTTACTATAAATGAACTATTACTAATCTAAGTTTATTTACATAGGTAGGTACTAAGGAGATCGTGGTATTGCGTATACATACACATGTGATTTACGCTGAACATCCGTGAATATGGTAGCGGTGTTGCCTTATTATTTTTAATAACAGTAGAAAAAAATTGAAACTAAATAATAAAATCGATTTTTTGATAAATAATTATCGACCGATAAAAATCGATTTGTCTAAAAATAACGATTGCATTGATAATCGAACCGAACACTTTTTAACATCCCTACCCTATAATCAGAATCACTCGGCTAAAAGGACTCTGAATCCAATGGGTCTAGCAAAGATACCAACCACTAACGCTAACGCCTCACGCTAACTCCAAAATGTACTGGGGGTCTAGCAAAGATACCAACCACTAACGCTAACGCCTCACGCTAACTCCAAAAATGTATTGAAATGACAATCGCTGCGGAAAAGTTAGCGATTTCCGAAATGTCATTTCAGTAGGCCTAGCACGAATATTTACGCACGCGTAAGTGTAACGTTAACGTAAAACCCCCCTATTACGATTGCGTCTGCAGCCCAACCGCTGTCAAAGTTAACACAATTTTGACAGCAGTTGAGCGGCAGATGCGCGTCAGCAGCGCTGCTAGCTCAATCGTAATAGGGGGGCAGATCAACTGCCTTACGTTAACGTTACACTTACGCGCGCGTAAATATTCGTGCTAGGCCTACAGCCGGTTAAACCCAAAAAAATAATAATAATCAGAATCACAGACACTCAGTAGGTACGGACTGAGTTGGTTGACATATCTCTTAGGGGAGAAGTAATAGTATTCTGTGCTCTTAGTAGTCTGTGGGTACTGGGTTCGGAACGGCGGACGCGAAGGCCTGCCAGACGGACGACGTCCATAAAATAAAATAAGAAACTAGAAACCGATAGGGATTGTGAATTGTAATCGCAGTATTTATTAATACTTATTTTAAGAAGAGCAATATTTTCTACGATGTCGAAAATAAGCAAATATATTCCGCAAGTTAGTCGTAATTTTGGAAGGATAGGTGCCGCGTTGTCCAACGGAAAGTCGAGAAACTATTTCACCTACACCCAGGAGCTATCACAACCCTTGGACAGAGTACCCGAGTATTTATCAGCCAAACAAGCTTTTGAGAAATGTTTGAAATCTGGTGAGTTTTTATTATACCCTTAGAGGAATAACGCTAGTAACGTAACTCCTCCATGATTATACCTATTTTCGCCCACTCAGAAGCGGTAATTTATGATAACAAACAATGATAGTTCTTACGTATTCGTATTGAGCCTCGCCTGAGCTTTTGTTCCTATTACCTATCATGTTCAAGCAGGATCCTGCATGATTTCTTGCAAGCAACGTAATAAAGTGGATAGACCACTAAAGCAGGACATTCAAAATTTTTCCTTTTGTGTCAAGCTAGCAAGTCAACAATAATGAAATCTTGGGAATTGGAGATTATTCTTTTAATTGCAATAATACTCCTGATTTCATGAAGGATAATGTACACAGTGCAGTGTTATGAGAAACTTCATAAATTAGAGTTCTGAGTGATACCGCAATCTGTCATTATGGGTGACCGTGACGCTTCACATCAGGGGACCAATGTGTTGAATCAAGTGCATTTTTCACTGACTTCATAGAGGTTTTTCAATGCAGTTTTTTATGTTTGTGCACCTCATGTCTCTATCATATAAGTTGGTATTTTCACCGCTGGTTTACACTCGCGGCTCATCCTGTGGCTCAGCCTCAGATTAGGAGCATAGTGTTCTTTATGGCCATGAAATGGCGAGCTCGGTGATGAGCCCCATGCGCGCACCGTTTACATTCGTGGCTTGCGGCTCGTCCTGGGGTTCATCTTGCGGCTTGCGCGCAAGTGTAAACCTAGCATCAGATTTGTTTCATATAAATTATATCAAAATCGGTAGAGTAGTTGGTTGAACCCCTTCTTTTAAAGGAAAGGAAGGATTGAGGAACAGACCGAACAGATCCCAATGTCCGGAACACGTTACAAACACTAGCAATAAGTTTGTTTGTTTGTCTGTATATATATGGTTTTCACACTAAAGGGGCTGGTTTGGATAAAAGTATGTACATATATTGCTTATACTATGCTGTGCCAATAAATTATAAAACATTAACTAAACTAATAAACGGAAAATGTTGAGGGTAGTAAATTTTTTTTTTATAAAGGTGAAACAGAGTGGTTGCCCTATATTATACAAAATTAGTCTGATAAATAAAATTACCTTTTGTTCTTATTAAAAAAAATATGTTGGTACAAGTGACAGTATATTTGAGTTTTATACCTATTAGAGCCAAGGTCATTGACTGGCATCTGGGTCACAGTTGGTTATTTTTGAAATGCAAAAATGCACTGCATGCGCAACCAGTTTAAATATATAAATATAAATTCGAGCCATAACCCTGTTACTGTACTCAGTGTTTTAATATCACCAAAAACCACACTATGTGCTTGGGGTAACTGTATATCTAGGCTTAGTGTGTAGTATAGGTTTATTTTCCTCAAATATTGCTGCAAATAAAACAACTTTAAAATTCGCCTTATAACTCTTTTCACTTTTAGTAGGGATATGAATGGATTAACTTAGATACTTAGTATAGTAATACAATATAACCCAAAAACCTCTTCTAAATAGATTACAATAACGTCATACTTACCTAACATTATTATCTATTTCTCATTCACAAACAAGTTAACAATCCTTTAGGTGTTGAAATAATTAAAAGTTGTAAAGAACATTGTAAACCTGCTTTGTTGAGAGACTGGTGCCTGATGTAGGTTTTTAAAAAAACAGGATCCCACTCTGCAGATGTCTACTTAAACTTATGTTTAAATTAGGTAATAAAAAGATGTTTTATTTTCTTCAACATCTTATTATGGCTTCTGCAATTTGCCTCAATTTCGCCAATGTCGCGTTGATAGATAGAGGATAAACGAAGGAGATTGATCGGTGGTGACAGAATCGTGGCCGACGAATTATTTTTCCAACTGTTGGGATTCTTAAATGATTCGTAAAATGCTTAAGTATTCGTGACGTAGTTATAAAATCGAGTGTTGTTATTTGAAGTTTATTCACATTGAGTGTTGGCGCGGGGCCAATGTGACCTGATCACGACCTGCGTGGTATGGTATATCGCGTTTGTGTATAATTGAGCTGGAAATATCCCTATAGTAGCTAGGGTTCGAAAGAAATGTAAATACATTACTTATAACTAGCTGACCCGCCCCGGTTTTGCACGGGCTTTTTAGGAAAAGGAAAGGCCTTACTAAGGCGTAACCCCTTTTCCTTCTCACTTGGGTAAAGCGGCCTTACCCAAGTGAGAAGAAAGAGGGAAAAGGATGAATAGATGAATCGGCGAATAGAGGCAGATGGAGGCTTCTTTTCCTCGTTATGTTTTTCCCTCCCTTCTGTTTCCTATAGTTCAGGATTTGATACTAATACTGAAGAATACGTGTCTGTCTGTATACATGTATAGAAATTTATATAGGTACTAAATAAAATCTAGAATTCCGATTACTATGTCGCCAAAAACTATTTCTCGTTACGAATACTGGGTCGAATTAAAGGAATTGAATGTCTATTATTAGTTCTTATTACACAATGTTACACTAGCTGACTAATCCGGACTTTGTGTGGGCTAATTATTTTCGCTTGCATTGAAACTGTATCGATATTGCGGATTTATTTTAAATAAAAAAAAATTATCAACTGGTAATATGTTTTAAACACGAGTTTGGTTAGTGGCTACTTATTTCATTTCTAAATAGTACTATCGCTGAAAATTTGAAGCTCTACTTTGATAAAGTATTTTTTTGGGATCATACTACGATTTTATTTTGGAAAAAACAAACAACTTATTTAAAATGTAATCGTTCGTCGTTCTTCTTCGTTTTATTATTCAGATTATTTTGTTACGTCCCGTGTCGCGTCGTCGCATTGAGCTTTTAAAAATTGTGCTTTTTGTTGATTTTGTGATCAGACTTTACGCCCATGTATAAATTGTTTCTCGTGTTGGGAATCTGATATTGATAACATATTTATAAAGAATATATTACAGCAAACGGCATCAAAATCATTCCATTGGTTTATTTTTGATAAATCTTCCAACAGACAAGAATTTTATTTTATAAATCTATACCTATTTTAGATTCTTCTGACTTCCATCTAAAAACTAGAATTTTTTTATAGAATTCTTGTCTGACTGTGCCTATGTAAAGTCTGGTAGACTTTTCCGTCGTTAATACAGTTTTATTTAATAAGCAAGTATAGGTTGCTATACAGTTGTGGCATAGGTACCTATCATCCTATCAATAGGTACCTTGGTAATTTTTGTTATAATTTTTATGCACTCCATTTTTTACAGTACTCGTTCGGTACTAGCGTCAGCAATACATAATTAATAGGCAAGAGGACTAGTATTAAAAATGAACAAGTAAATATTACTTTCATAAAGAAGATTAAAAATGAATGCAATAATTGAAAAAATAAGCAAAATCGGTAAACAAATCACGGAGTAATAAGCTTTTAAAGTTTTTACAGCAGGCATCTCCGGTCCCTTTCTCGCGAAACAGAGCGCCCCCACAGTTACTATGAAAAATCTACTCGTGACGTCACATGCCCAAGAGATTGTATGAAAAGCTACCACAGCTTAGTAATGAGGTACTATAACGACCTTCCTCTGACGTCACTGGCCGTTTGAGCTATCTCTTCCTATTCCGGTTTTTAAAATGCTTGTAATTTAGTCATTTTTTGAGATATTTAATTTTTGTTTTCACAAATGTTTATCATTTGAGGAATATAATTAATTTATCTAAATAAATTGCCTATTATGAGAATGAGGGCTATCTGACCTGCACACAGTTCAAGACTGTGATTGATGTAACAAAGAGCCCTGCAGGTCATCCACGTAAGCACATTGGACATACAAATTAAATAATTAAGTACAGGTTTATTTTAGTTTAGATTAACATTTCGGATCCTATGGGGTAGAATTAGGGCTCAAGGTCGCCTTATTGACAGCTGCATTTAAGTTTTTGTCAAGCCAAAATGTCGGCTCCGTTAGGGACAAATTATCCGAGGTCAACTAGATCTACTTTATTGACAGCTGCAATTATGTTTATTATAATATATAATAATAATATGTGTGGACATTTCACACAGCGCCATCTAGCCCCAAACTAAGCATAGCTTGTGCTATGGGAACCAGATAACTGATACAATACTTATATACTTTTTTGTTTGTAAATACATACATAGAATACAATATAACACACCCAGACGCAGAACAAACACCTCTATGTTCATCACACAAATGTTTGTCCTAGGTAGGAATCGAACCCACAGCCCTCAGTTCAGAAGGCAGGGATACTACCAACTGAGCTATCGGGCCCGTCAATATTATTCGGGAACTGCAAGCCGAAAGGTTAATTTAGTTTTAGTACAGCTATTGTTATGGAAATGAGGTCTAATTAGTTTACTAGTAAATGGGCCGGTAAATGCCGTTCCAGATTTATTAAAAGCTGAATTAGATAAATAAATTAAGCATGAATTATACGTACTGGGGTGACCATTTATTATTGCAACTCAGCTAAACGTCATTCAGATCGTTTAACTTCCAATTTTTTGGTGATTCATTGATTGTGTGTTGCCAGTGATGACTTATGGAACTGAGACGTGGTTTTTTACTGTATTGGCCTCAAAGTCGCGCAACGAGCTATAGAGAGAGAGAAGAGAGTGTTGGGTTTTCATAGCGAAGGACGTTGGAATGCAAACACTTATTTTACTTTTAACACAGCTCACATTTATTCATCTTCCATCTTGACAAGTTCCGAACGAATCACAGAGTAAGTACCACCAACTAAACGCTACAGACTACATAGCCATAGGGATGGGATAATAGATAGTGATGTTCCAACACCCCCTCTCAATTTCACATCCGTATCCACATGAATTTATATTTCTTTACTAACTTTAATTTTTAATTTTACTCTACATATTAAACTCTATCTAAACTATAACTGATACAGATATGAAATTGTCTCTACATCTTAATAAAAATAACTCTACATCTTAATTAATAAAAATGACTCTATATCTTTTAACTAGGTATTCAAACTCTACTGAAATTATTAATGTATCTCTAACTTATTACGATTTTAAACAGTTAAATACTATCCTATGCAATTTACTTTTAGTTTTAATTTTACATAAATGAACTTGTTTCCTGTCTATTTATTTTTACTAATGTTGTGTCTATTTATGATTTTAAGTTTTACAATAAATTTATATTAACTCTTTTATTTCGTTTTATTTTAATAATAACCTACTTTGTTTTAATTTTAATTACATACTTTCTTTATTATTACAAGTTTTAGTAAGATAATTTACCTTTCAATTACGTAGTGTGACTTAACCTACCTATCCTAAGTTTTACCTTTTAATATACATGAATTCTAGTAATCATGTGCATTTATATAGCTTTCTTGTTACAATGTTATATAAGTTTTTATTTTTTTTCACAGTATATTCATTTTAAATGTTAGATATGAATGT
Source organism: Ennomos erosarius (assembly GCA_963580505.1). Taxonomy (NCBI): domain Eukaryota; kingdom Metazoa; phylum Arthropoda; class Insecta; order Lepidoptera; family Geometridae; genus Ennomos; species Ennomos erosarius. The sequence continues at coordinate 2,230,902 of OY757000.1, forward strand.
TGATTAGTTGACAAAGCTTTAGTTAATATGTCAGCTATATTTTTGTTACTTTCTACATAAGATAATGAAACAATTTTCTTAGAAATGATGTCTTTTACATAATGCGCTTTAATATCGATATGCTTAGATCTTTTACTATTTTCATAGCTTTCAATTAGTCTTAAAGTACTTTGATTATCAATTAATAGTTTGCAACACAATATGTATCCTGAATTGAGATCAGACAGTACACCTTTTAAATTAACTACCTCGCATACTGCCATTGCCCCCGCAAGATATTCTGCTTCGGCCGTACTCAGGGCAACTGAAGCTTGCTTCTTGGAATACCATGAGATCAGATTCCCACAGTAGAACACTGCACAGCCGCTGGTACTCTTCCTGTCTGACTTATCTGATGCCCAGTCCGAATCTGAATATGTTGTCAATTCCTTGTTTCTGTTTTCTTTTCTTTTGTATTCTAATCCTTTTTCTATGGTGCCCTTTAAGTAACGTAGGACTCTCTTTCCTGCCTTCCAAGTACTCTCCGTAGGTTTATCAAGAAAACGACTTAAATATGAAACAGCAAATGTTATGTCCGGTCTACTGTTTGATGATATGAACAATAGCGATCCGATCAGTTCTTTATATGGTACTGTGACAATTTCTTCTTTTTCATCAACATTAAAACCTGCCTCCATGGGCGTAGATGCTTGTCTACATTCTGTCATCTTAAACTTTTCTAGTATTTACTCTATCTGATTTTTCTGATTAATTTTTATTCCTTTTTCTATCTTTTCAATTTCCATTCCCAAAAATGTATGTATTTCTCCTAGGTCTTTAGTATTAAATTCTTCATGTAATAGCTTCTTTATTCTTATAACTTCCTCTTTCTTCCCCATCAGTAATATATCATCGACATAAACTAAAAGTTTTACATCTTCTTTGTGATATAAACAAAAGTCATAACCTGATCTTTTCAATCCTGCTTTCATCATAATATTATTAAATTGTATATTCCAACATTTTGGACTTTCTTTCAAACCATAAAGACTTCTTCTAAGTTTTAATACTTTGTTCCCTTTTATGTTAATTCCTTGTGGTATTTTTATGTATACTTCCGATTCTAATATCCCGTTCAGAAACGCTGTTGGTACATCGAGTTGATAAACTGGTACTTCTTCTTCTACTGAGTGTGCTAAGAATGCTCTTACCGTTGACATTCTTGCCACAGGTGCATAGTTTGTCTCAAAATATTTATCTGGTATTTGAAAACCTTTCACAACAAGCCTTGCTTTCTTTATTCCATTTTCTTTTCTATTAAAAATCCATTTTGTGTCGATAGCTTTTATTCCTTCTTTCTTTTCTACTATTGTCCATGTCTCTAGTTTATCTAATGATTCCACTTCTTTCTCTATTGCCTTTCTCCATTCGTTATCTGTTATCGCTTCTTCGTATGTCTCTGGTATATCTTCTTTATTATTTGTTATTAAACAAAACGCTGTATATAGCTCATAATCCTCTAAATTCTGTGGTTTACTTATTTTTCTTCCAGATTTTGTTCTTAATTCAATCTCTTCATCATTTTTATTTTCTTCTGAACTGTCTTCTCTTCTCTTCCTCTCTTCTTCTATATTCTTCCTTTCTTCTTCTCTGTTTTTCTTTTCTTCACCTGTTCTTCTTCTTATCATATCTTCTGCTCTTTTCTTTCTTTCTTCTTCTCTTTTCTTCTCTTCCTCTTTTTTCTTGTCCTCTTCCATTGATTCTTCTTTTTCCTCTTCTTCATATATAATCCTTCTTCCAACCTCAGTATTTCCTTCTTTGTTATTTTCATTACTGTACATAGTTTTCATTTCATCAAATATTACATCAGTTGAAAATTTTATTTTATTTTCTTCTGGATCCCACAGTCTGTATCCTGATGCTGTGTACCCTACCATTATCATGAGCTTTGCTCTGGCATCTAATTTATTTTGCTTCGGTATAGTAACTAGCCAAGCTTTTGATCCGAATACCTTCATTCTATCTATTTTATTTATTCCTAGCCAAATCTTTGCTGGTGTATTATAATTTAAAACTCTACTTGGACATCTATTCAGCTCATAAGCTGAACAGCATACAGCTCCTCCCCATAAATGTCTTGGTAATTTAGTTTCTGCAAATTTTGTTCTTGTTCTGTCTAATAATGATCTGTTCATTCTTTCGCTTGTACCATTCTGCATTGGTGTATGTGGTGATGTATATTGCAGTATAATGCCCTTCATTCGACAATAATTTTTGAATTGATTTGATGTGAATTCACCGCCATTATCTAGTCTCAATTTCTTTGTTTTATATCCCAATTGTGTTTTTACTTGTTTTATGTAATCAATTAAATTTTGTTCTGCTTCATTCTTCTGCTTTAAAAGTTTTACTGTAACAAAGTGAGAGTAATCATCAACAATTACCTGAAAATATTTTTCTCCATTAATATTGGGTGGTCCTATTGGTCCGCATATATCCGAGTGAATGAGATCTCCAATTTGGTTTGATAATTTCCTGGTTTCCTGAAATACTCGTCTGGTGCTCTTACCTTCCATACAGCTTTCGCAGTTTTCTTCCGATACTGGTAACCCTAACATCCTTAAACCTTTGCGATTCAAATGGCCTAGCCGCCTATGCCATAAAGAGGTGTCTCTGTCTCTATGTCCACTCAGCATACATTTGTCGGTATCAAAATTTAAGTTAATGACATATAAGCGTGTATGCAACTGACCCTGAATTACTTTTTGACCTTTACATATTGATACTAAATCATCATGAAATTTAACTTCTAATCCTCTTGCTAACAGTTGTCTTACAGATAATAAATTGTAGGAAATATTTTCCACAATTAAACATTCAATAGTAATTTTTTCATTTTTCCAAGTTACATTTATTTTACCTTTTTCTCTACTAGTTAAAAATTCACCGTTCGCTACATATATTTTAATTTCTTCAATTTGCTTTATATCAGACATAAAATTCCTATAACAATCTTTTATGAGATGTTCGGAGGCTCCTGAATCTATTATAAATTGAATACAACCAGAATTTACATTATCATTACATTGTCTTACCTCATGTTCCACACCATAAGCCGTAAATACCCATTGATCATGATAGTCTTCCTCTTCAGTCATTACACAGTTTGCTGAACCCGTTACATTCCTTCCTCGTCCTCGCATCATTGGTCTCCTTTGCCATCTTCCTCGTCCTTGTATACCACGTCCTAGTCCTCGTCCATAATTTGTACTTTGTCCTTGTCCGTAACTTACATTTTGTCTTCGTCCATTATTTATATTTTGTTCCCGTACTTCCTGATTCTCATATCCTTGTCTTCTGCACTGAAATGATTTATGACCCCTTTTTCCGCATGTGTAGCAGACAAATGTCTGTTCTGTCGTTGATGTTGTTTTGTTGTCTAGTTTAATTTCAGCATCTAATAGTCTTGACTTTATAAAATCAATATTAAGATTGGTATCGGTCGACATTGTCTCTAAGGAGGTAATTACTGCATCATATTCCGGTGGCATTGCAGCAAGTAAGTAACATATTTTGTCTACATTTTCAATTTTGCATTCTATTGCTTCTAACTCACCGATCAGCTGGTCGAATTTCATGAAAAAATCTTGTAGTTTAGTTCCAATGTTACATTTTAAGGTTATAATTTTTCTTCTCAAGTGTAATTTATTAAAGACGCTTTTCCTCTCGAATAGGTGTTCCAGTGCATTCATCATTTGCAATGCTGTCTTACTGTTTTTAACTATTTCCAAATATTTATCACTCAGACATTGCACAATGAGTGATTTAGCCTTAATGTCGGACTTGACGAAATCTGCCGAAGACGATTGCTCGCAAGCACCGTCGATTGTATGTTGTACTTCCTTCTCTTGTAGCAACATTTTGACACGAAATTTCCAATTTGAAAATGGGTCGCCTTCCCGCAGTATAGGCAAACATTTCTCCATTTTGTATACTTTGTGCCGACACGCCCTTGTGGCGGGCGATCACCGCGTGGAGCAAATATATCAAAAATTCTTTTCTTACTAAACTTAAGATGCACTTTCTTTTCTTCCTCACTTGATTATTGGTGCGCAGTGGAAGCGTGCTGTTGGGTTTTCATAGCGAAGGACGTTGGAATGCAAACACTTATTTTACTTTTAACACAGCTCACATTTATTCATCTTCCATCTTGACAAGTTCCGAACGAATCACAGAGTAAGTACCACCAACTAAACGCTACAGACTACATAGCCATAGGGATGGGATAATAGATAGTGATGTTCCAACAGAGAGAGCTATGCTCGGTGTTTCCCTGCGAGATAAGATCCGAAATGAGGAGATTCGCAGGAGGACTAAAGCGACTGATAGTGATATAGCTCTTAGCAAGTTCAAACAGCAATGGTTGGGCCACATCGCTCATGGAACTGATAACCGATCGGGAAGAAGGGTTCTCGTGTGGCGACCATGAACCAAAAGACGCAGCGTAGGCTGGCCCCCCACTAGGTGGACTGACAATTTCCCCATGGTTTTCACCAGGTTGTCGGTCCACCTCGCAACCTCTTCCCATCAGAAGGAGCGTATGTAGAGGTCTGTGACCAGTCCCGCCCGGTGACGTTGTAAAGGTCGCTAGAGACCAATAGCATTAGCCCGTTAAAAAAAGAGGTATGTGACTGTACCTCTTGTTTGTTACCTATAGCGTAAAAAATATTATGGGGTATTTCTGGGCTCAATATATATGAATGCAACGGCTCCACTATCTATAATGAACGGACATAACTTTGGTTCTTGGTTCCTACGTATGGTAAGATGCCCCTGAATAATCCAGTTTAAACTAGATCGTATTATTTACCTATATCGGTGGCTTGCTTGACCTTTGATCCTATGATTACTAATAAAGAAACGAATTAAATTTATTAATTAATTATTTAAATATTCACAGCTGGACAAATTGTCCGTATGTCCTGTTGGGGTTCTTATTTTTGTGTCTTGGTTACCTATAATGCTGACTCAAGGCCGAGAATTTTATTATTAAACCTTTAACCATTTGTCTATGTCTTTAACTATAGAAAAAGCATAATTCTTCTATGCATTTTACGTGTATTTCTCACCCACAAGGAAAAGTGTAATACATTGAGATAACTTTATCAAATCCGTACAATTCAATGTAAGTAATTGCTTGTATGTTTATCATGCAAGTTTATTGGCCCAGCTATCCATTCCACATAGGTCAGCTGCTGACCTTATGTTGTTGAGAGGTGTGGCCATGAGCGTAAGAGGTTATTGATGAATAGAGTAAAAATATCGTATCATTGTATGTCACTTAGAAGCCACTGTTTTCGTCATCCGACATAACAATAATTGTTGACCGAGCCCCGACTCAAAGTGGCTGTGGGGGAGGCCTATATTCAGTAGTGACATCTTCAGGCTGTTGATGATGGTGGTTCTCCTCGGTACATCGAATTCTGCGATCACCAAGCCGCCTGCCATGCGTGGGGATTATGGTGAAGAGCATCAAAAGTGGCGGGAGGCCTATGTTCAGCATTTTCCATGACCACGACGTATTTGCCCCAAAAAGCTGGCCAAAACTATTTTTTCTCAAGTCAGGTTCTTATGCTATCTAAGAATTCCGCGCACTAGCTAAGGAACCCGTGCACCTACCCGTAAACTTGTTTTTGTTTTAACGAATAATGGTCGCAGCCCTGGGGGCCTAGCAAAGATCCCAAACGCTAACGCTATCGCCAAACGCTAACTCGAAAATGTACTGAATTGACATTTCGGAAATCGCTTACTTTTCCGCAGCTTATGTCAGTTCAATACATTTTGGAGTTAGCGTTTGGCGATAGCGTTGGCGTTTGGGATCTTTGCTAGACCCCCAGCTCATTCGCAAGTTGACTGTTGCAAGCGCTTCACTCTTTGTCGAAGCATTAAATTACGTCCTTTTTGGTTCTGGTATATCAGTGGTGTATTATAAAGATTTTTTTAAGATGGATTTTGAAGTTCATTGTATGTACATATTTTGACATCGTTTAAAAGTTTTTATTTATGCAATAGTTTCAATATTTTTGTGCTTGAAGTACCGGATGAAAAATATTAAAAATATTTTTTTTTCTAAACATTCGTTATTTAGTTACACTTCCAAGCAAACATGTAGGCAGATATTGTAGCCCAATCGGCTAGCTTTAATAATTCGCAAATTTTTGTTTACCAAATGACACCAAACCGGTTTTTAATGACGAAACCAAAAAAGTGATTCAGAACACGAATGCAGCGACTATTACTATTTTACTATTATAATAAATGTGTTTATTTGGTAAAAAAAATATTGAGTGATTTACTTAATTTTTTTATATATATACTTTCCTTTTTTTTCTTTTTAGAAAAAATCGTTAAGATTTATAATGTTATCGCAGGTACTCAAGAAACTTAGTAGAAACACAAAAAACAATCAAATAATATTGAACAGCTATTTGGGGCCCTCCGTGCGACGCTTGGCAGGCGGCTTGGTATTCGTAGACGATTTTCATGTACCGAGGAACATACTGCTGCCCAATCCCTGGATACTTCCCAGTATAAAATTGAGGCATTTTATTCGGTATTAATCCCTTTTTTAGGGTTCTGTACTCATTGGATAAAACGAACCCGCTCCGCTGTCCGTCTGTCTATCTGTCTGTCGCATCTGTCACCAGGTGTATCTCATGAACCGTGATACAAATGCAAATTACACATTCATTGAGAACCCCAAAGTTATTATAGTTACTGATAGCTATGTAGTTAAATTTTCACGGATGATGTATTTCTGTTGCCGCTAACAACAAATACTATAAAAAAACGAGTCCGACTCGCACTTGGCTGGTTATTTATCAAGGGATTAACATGAGCCTTCGTCTATTCCAGGTCAGACGGTATTCGCCCAAGGTGCGGCCGCTACGCCGGTGCCGCTCCTCAATGCAATGACGGAGGTGGGGAAGGCTGCATCCTTCAGGGACATCAAGGTGGTTCATATGCACACGGAAAAAGAAGCGGCTTACGTGCACCCTGAATGTAAAGATATCTTTAGGTAAGCATTAACATCATCAGCAAACCGGTTGGCAATTTATCGGAAAATGAATGATTGAATCGGAAATCTACAGTCTTTGTCGCCTTCTTGGATGTAGATGAAATTAGGAAGTTGTTGATACAGAATCGGAATATTTCTGCACCCCAATTTGCAACCTATCGAAAGTTTCGATACCACATTTACGCTATCCGTCTCCTTCATCTAAATTCAGACAAAGAAATGTAGATTTCGAATTGAAACGTTTTCGAAGACTTAGGAATCGGGGTGCATGCAACGGGCGATTCATTTTACTCCCGGTATTACGAAACAATGCCTATTCGTGCTTTTGTGTACTTAATACTGTATTGTCCTGGGTATTAGAACAGAACCTCCCCATCACTTCCTGTAAGGGAATATCCTGGGAACGGGAAGCAGTCTGTGTCTGCATTATAAGTAACTAGTGAAATCACACGGACACCTTCTAAACGTGGTGTCTGATTATGGCAAACACCCGGGCCTAAAAGTCAAATTACTTCGAAATATATGGTTTTGATCCAACTTCAGTTCGTATGTTCGATTTAATCATCAATTTTACTAAACGTGTATTCGCGTAACATCAGATCGATGATATAATAACTCTTATCTGTATCGCAATCTCCAGATAACTGCATCAAAGCCCTAATCCCTGTCATAAAAGCAGATAACATTGGCATGTTTAACGTGTCAAAATATTTGTAGATAGGTATCTACATGTAGCTGTGTATGTGGTTTTTGACGATCATGGAGACTGTTTCCATGAAGCTACACAAGCTTTATTGCCTGTGCTTATTTTTTATGAGAATGAATGACGGACTAACTAGTTGCTCATCATTATGTTAATGACATGGATGCCCATAACAGTTGCAGCGTCACTCGGAACTTTAAATTAACAATTCGCGTAACACTGCACTGCGCACGTCATCCTGAGACCTGAGACATCACACAGTCTAGTAATCAGATTAAGTACTAGAATATAAACTCAGGTCATAAAGTTATGATGTTATTTCCGATCCTATCCTCTGTACATCGTTTGTTTATATAGTCATGATGCGGTCTTAGAGCACGTTGCCGATGAGGTGGTGCCTATTCACGCTTGATTTGAAGATACCCAGATTGTAACTTGTTGGAAACAAGGAAGTGGGGAGTGCATTCCGCTCCTCAGCTGTTCGGATAATGAAAGATCTAGCACAACACATTGTACTGATCGGGGCACGTTCACGACAAAAGGATGCAACGTCTCGCCACAGCTTGTCCCATGGTTAAAAGGGGATGATGGGCAGAACCGCTCAGGATAGAAGTTCTCACAGGCTGTTTATTCTACCGACTATATATGTACGAAACTTTTTTCCTCGGATTTATAGGTGCAACCGCACGAAACAATTATTATCTTGTTAGATACTTCTTGAATTAAACACGAATCCCTTCATAACGTCCGCGATGTTTGCTTGTTCCTATTATTGCTCGATGTCATTGACCCGTAAGCGCTTATGATGTTAGCAATAAGGATGAAATTCTCGAGACTGTCGGCGTAATTACTGTCTCACGATAATAGAAAGATAGCAGGATGTTGCCCATTGCTTGCGTCATAGTATGCTTGCTACCTACTCTATAGAGTGTGATTCAAACTGATTGGCAGCTGTGAAGTGTGTTGCAAGCCCCCCGCATGCTGAGCACACCGCTTATACCTCTGCTTTACGACTACACAGCCACCATTAAGTTTGATCGTACTCTACTATTATTTTTCACCACTGCTCAAAAGGGGTTGTATATGACTCTTTTTTAAGCCTCTGTGGTGTGGTGGTTGAGCAGGTCGGCCCATAACCTGTAGGCGGTGGGTTCAATTTCCGCGACAGGACTAGTTTTAGTGGAAAGAAAAAGCGCAAATACTTGTTCTGGGTCTGGGTGTTGTGGGTCCTCGAAGTTCGTGGGTCCCTAGATACAGGGAATCCTAGAGGGTCCAGGATCGATGTATGTGATCGTTGGCCGTTATTTATTTATTTTTATTTTAAGTAAATAAGGAAGGTCAAAGTCTTCAAAAATATCCTCTCCATCAGATCGGTGTCCTTATTCATGGCTGCCAACGTGCGCCAGGCGGTGGCCGAGGGTCGCTCCGATGCCATCCCTATCTTCCTCCAGGATATCCCCAAGCTGTTCCATAGAAAGATCATCCAGCCCGACATCGCTGTTATCCAGGTACAAAAAACTGATTACAAAAATATTAGTTTAAAATGTAGAATGTAAACAAAATACGAGCACTTAGTATCAACAAAATGTTTTATGGTACTTTCGATGAACAAAAGGTTGTGTACACATTTAGAGCATTTAACCAATGGAGATGTTAACGTTATAATCCCCAAGCATTATTTCCTGCCGATTTAAACTGGGGACGAGGTAAACAAGCGTGCAAACCGCGCGTGTAAACGCACGTCGTACACTATCTTCAAATACTCACACAGTTATATAATCTAGCGTAAAAAATTACGCAGCGTTTACACGCACACTATGATAATGTATATAACCAACTAGCGCCATATACCCGGAAGAGGAGTATGCCTTGCTTTGCCACCTCCATTTATAAATGCAAATTTCAAAAAACAAAGTTGTTTAGTTACTATCCAGTTAATTATATACAAAACAATGTGCAAAATTAACAATGTAAATGAATGTTTTCAATCCACGTGTGTTTGATGACTTGAGTATGGCACAGAGACGCGATTTCTTGTTTGCCTAATTAGTAAGTTTGTTTGTGTTTCGTAACGAGCTATGAAAATAGGTACCGATGCTCGGGGTTTTCTTGAGAGATTAAATTTGAAATGGTAAGGTCCGCAGGAGAACTACGGTCACTGGTAGTTTTTAGGATTAAGTAGCTAGTTGCAATGGCCACATCCGTCGCAGAACCGACAATCGATAGTCAGGAATGGTTCTCGAGTGGCGACCACGAACCGGAAGACGCAGCGGAAGCTCCCCACTCTAAATGAATCGATGACCTAGTCAAAACCGCAAGGAGCCGTTGCACGTTGGATGGATGCAAAAGGCAAGCAGCTCAATGTTGCGCTCTATGGGGAGGACTAACTATGTTCAACACTTCAGGCTGATAATAATTATAAAGATGAAAGTATACAATAATAATAATAATAATGACTCAACGAGCATTGTTCCGATAGTCGTTTCGGCGAACGGTCTTATGGCGAAGAGCCTCGACCAACATCTCGAGAGGCTCTCGCTGGACGGCTGGATCAAGGGTCAGATTCAGAAGGTGGTACTCCTTGACACGGCACGTATTGTCAGGAGGTTCCTCACTCTGCAGCCCTGACCACCGGTAGCTTGGGCCCTGCCCCGCTGCCGGCGGGACACTAGGTTTAGGTTTTTTATAATATTTTTGTAATTTTAATTTTATAAGAAGTATTATAAAAAACATAAATTTAAGAAATATAAATAAATGAGTGAATAATAATAATAATACAATAACAGACCCGACATCACGTTAATTGATAAAATAAAGAAAGAGGTATACCTTATAGATATAGCTGTCCCAAACAAACACAACATACAAAAAACAATCACAGAAAAAATACATAAATACACCGAGTTGAAGGAGGAAGTCCACAGGATTTGGAAAATGAGGAACGTATACATCGTACCGCTAGTGCTTTCCAGCACTGGTGTGATCCCAAAACAACTAACACACTCCCTTAAAATAATAGGTTTACCAGAAAACACGTACATAAATATGCAAAAGGCTGCCATTCTTAACACATGCAGAATAGTTAGGAAGTTTCTACAGGAGGATGCAGTAACACAACCAATGACAGAACATACAGCACACTTGGCTTAGGCCCGTGGGCTGTATTAGAAATTACCAAAGTATTTCACTTTACTTTGAGAATGTTTAAGAACATAAAAAAAAAAAAAATAATAATAACGCAGGGGCGGCTTTGTGGCGAGCCGTCGGTGAGTGGCGACACCGCGTACCCGGATTCCAAGGGGCTAAGTGAGACCCCTGCCCCCCGGCTTGCCTTAACCGGCTGTCTGGGGGTGGAAGTCGCAAGAGCTAAAAACCTAAGCTCCAGGGTAGAAGTGTTAAAGGGCATAACGCCGCGAGTAGCGTTCAGTGAAAGTGCAGCACACCTCTCGATACCCTAAGCCACCCACACCAATGTTGCATCCTCGGCACCAATATGCGGTAGCCACTACAGAGGCCCATTTAGTGGGTGGCAAGTCATCACCTGCCTCAAACATTTTGATATGAGACAAAATTGGCAGGTGCCGTTCTCTCATTCCATAACCCAATGTCACCATCCATCCAAAAGTTCACCATAATAGCCCAGATTTATTTTATACCTATACGAAAAATAGTCTATAATAATGCATAACCATGCCTTGTCTGTTGTAATAATTAATCATGTATTCAAAAGGGCCTCTTGGTGTTAGCTTCGGCCCCACCAATGCCTTCCAAATGTCCGGGCTAGACCCGAGAGTCTAAAGACATAAAAGATACAATAATAATAAATATATGTGGACATTTCAACGCGTTAACTATAATTATGTATGATGACATTTCAGGTTTCTCCCCCGGACCACCACGGCTACTGCAGCCTGGGTACTTCCGTCGACTGCGTCCGCTCAGCGCTGGTCAACTCCAAGATTATTATAGGTAACCATAGAGGGACTCAAACTTAATAATAAATAAATAAATAACGCCCAACGATCACATACCATCCTGGACCATAACTAGGAATTCCCTGTATCTAGGGACCCAGGAACTACGAGGACCATGTCCCACAACACCCAGGCACAGAACAAGTATTTGCGCTTTTTTTTTTTCGGGCACCAATACTTGTCCTGTCGCGGGAATCGAACCCGCCACCTTCGGGTTATGAGCCGACCTGCTCAACCACCACACCACGAAGGCTGTCAACTGTTAATGGCGGCTGTGAAGTGCGATGCAAGCCACGCGCACACCGCTTACTCTGCTTCATCATTATCATCAGCCTGCAGACATCCACTGCTGAACATAGCGGCTGCTCGCGTCCTGCGTCCACCGGCTTCCTGCGGTTTTGACCAGATCGTCGGTCCACCTAGTGAGGGGCCTACGCTGCGTCTTCCGGTTCGTGGTCGCCACACGAGAACCTTTCTTCCCCATCGGTTGTCAGTTCCACGAGCGATGTGGCCGGCCCATTGCCATTTCAACATGCTAATTCTAAGAGCTATGTCAGTCACTTCAAGTCAACGAGGAGAATGATGCTGCTCTCAATGACTGCTGCCTATTTATTCCCTGGATATTCCTTTAGTTGCGGCAGCCTCCGTAGTGTGGTGGTTGAGCAGGTCTGCTCATAACTCGGAGGTGGCGGGTTCGATTCCCGCGACAGGACAAGTTTTTGTGCACTTAAAAAAAAGCGCAAATATTTGTTCTGTATCTGGGTGTTGTGGGAGCATGGTCCTCGTAGTTCCTGGGTCCCTAGATACAGGGAATCTTTATTAGGGTCCGGGATCTATGTATGCCATCGTTGGGTGTCATTTATACAGGGTTACAGGAAAATTTGTGCTAGATCCGTTAAGGGCGTGGAGTACCCATAATTTCTGACTTATTTCACTATGAGACACCCTAGCCCAAACTTAACCGTTTTCCAGATATTCGACTTTTAATATTTTTATTGAAAATTGCCGATTTTTATGCAACAAAATTTAATTTTGTTTATTTTGTGTGTCTTTTTACTATTATTATTGCATTTTTATATGTGTAATAATATGCTTTAGGACGTCAATCATTAAAATAGTACATAAGTTAATTGAATAGAACGTAGTAGACAAGTGAAAGTTAAGAAATAAACAAAAAAATTATAAACTGTATTGTTCTCTAAAGGATATCTAAAAAAAATATTATGGCAGTTGTTCGGCAGATGTGTTATAAAATATCTACGTTTCATCAGCTTTCTAACGAGGTATAATAATCTAGGGTTTGTATTACATTTCGGGTAAAAAAATAGTTGGAACGCTCCAGATAGCAGTTCTAACGGTCTCGGTATCTTGGTTGTCAGACTGCTTTTGTGCTTCGTACATAGTAGATGTGATATCGTTTTGCTCTATTTCTCGACTTGGCTGTGATTCTGGACTATTTCTTCTGATTTGTGATTACTATGCTTGTTAACCGGACTCTGATTTGTACCTGTGATACGGAAGTGTTGAAGATGACGTCCTACACACCTGAGGAATATGCTGATATGCTTATTTGTTACGGATACTGCGATTGTGTGTCTGCGCAAGCTCGCAACGAATACATAACTCGCTACCCCGGTCGTCGAGTGCCGGATGTGGCCGTTCTTGACAGAGCTTATCGAAGACTTCGAGAAACTGGCTCTGTTTTGAGACCCTGCGAGAAGATTGGACTTTTGCAGATTTATGCTAAATGCTGACGTAGAAGACCCAGATTTTCTAAGAAATATCTTGTGAACGAATGAGTCCAAATTTGATAAAGATGACATAACTAACTATCACAAGGCCCACCCATTACTGGGCCCCAAAATAACTAAGGAATCCCAATATCCAATCATTTGATTGGACCTTACTTTCTCCCGGATAATGTAAATGGGGAAAGCTACGAAAATTTCCTGAGAGCAGACTTGAGTGATATGCTGGATGATCTGCCACTCAACCTGATCAGGGACATGTGGTTCCAACACGATGGCTGCCCTGCCCATTTCAGGAGAAGTGTCAGAGACTGGCTGGACACAAATTACCAAACCAAATGGATTAGACGAGGTGGGCCGTTGCCATGGCCAGCAAGGAGTCCGGACCTAACCCCCATGGATTTTCATGTATGGGGGCTCATGAAAAGTCTTGTGTACAGCGAGCTAAATCCACTTTCGTCTGTGGCAGACTTAAGAGAAAGAATTGTGGATGCAGCAAATAAAATGAGGACCACGTTGACCACTGGAGTAGTGAAGACTGGTCTCCGTAGAAGGATGCGACAATGTATCAGAAATAGAGACGGCCATGTTGAACATGAACTGTAGAATAAGAAAAATTTGTGTGAAAACCTTTAATAACTGACATTGCATGCTTACCTATTGTTTTATTTTACTTTTTAGGGCTAAGTATAAATTTTCTTCTCCACTGTCGCCTATGAAACTAATTTTTTTTCAATGCATTTGAATAAAATCCTAGATTATTATACCTCGTTAGATAGCTGATGAAACGTAGATATTTTAAAACACATTTGCCGAACTACTGCCATAATATTTTTTTTAGATATCCTTTAGAGAACAATACAGTTTATAATTTTTTTGTTTATTTCTTAACTTTCACTTGTCTACTACGGCCTATTCAATTAACTTATGTACTATTTTAATGATTGACGTCCTAAATCATATTATTACACATATTAAAATGCAATAATAATAGTAATAAGACACACAAAATAAACAAAATTAAATTTTGTAGCCTAAAAAACGGCAATTTTCAATAAAAAAATTAAAAGTCGAATATCTGGAAAAGAGTTAAGTTTAGGCTAGAGTGTTTCATAGTGAAATAAGTCTGAAATGATGGGTACTCCACGCCCTTAATGGATCTAGCACGATTTTTCCTGTAACCCTGTATAACTAGTAATTGCATAGATTTATATATCAGGATATGCCCGAAGGAACATTTTATTTTGTCAAAATGGCGTGAGAAAAGTCAGCGCCATCTATTAGATTTCGCGTGAACTACGACAAGTTGAGAAAATTAGGTGCCTATCGCTGCCATTATATCCGTCAATGTTTATGTTTACAATGATTATTCCAAATATAAACTCGATTATTTTGTTACAAAACAGAGTGTAATATTGAAAATATTGAATTACTTGAGGTAAGAAACTTGGTCTTTCTTTTAACTGCACTTTTGAGTATAGATTGTGCAACTCTTCACAATACAACTTTGCATATTTTGTTTGTGACATTCGCCAAATTTCGTATACCACGCCTCTCGTTTTCTACACACAACACACAGCACACAGTACACACCACCATGCACCACCGCAAAACTGAGATGTTTGCCTTGTTTGTTTATTTTTCACAAAATGTACTTATTTTTTTTTTACTTTGTTACCTTTTTACCTTTATGTATTTATTTATTATTTTTTGCGTTACGTCAACTCGTACATTTTATAAAATGTTGATATCGGAAGGCACTAAATCCCACGACACAGGTCACCCTAGTGTGGGATCCAGAGTTCCTTTACATAATGTATCCTGTTTACAATGTAACAAGCTTCGATGTACCTATTTTACATTTTGTATTATTTCTTTAGTCAAATAAATATTTATTATTATTTATTATTATTCGACCGATGCCTTCTAACTTCCATCACAAACTGAGCGCTAGTGGATACCAATCTGTGAAATTGGCTCCCACTTTGAAGCGACCTATAACCAGTCATTAGGCATGTCTTAATATATACATCTATGAGTAATTGTAATAGCACATTTTAAGTAAAAGTGCTAAAAATAGCGTACTTGCCACAAAACCCTTTGACTTTCAACTACATTCGCTTGTAATTTTCCTACTTCCAGCCCAAATAAACCCGCACATGCCGCGTACGTTCGGCGACGCGATCATCCACATGTCGCACATCGACTACGCGGTGGAGGATCACACGCCGCTCCCCGACCACGGAGCGAAGCCCGCCTCGCCTGAGGAGACCAGGATCGGCGAGCTCATCGGGGAGCACTTGGTCGAAGACGGGGCCACTTTGCAGATGGGTACGTTACTATTACTGTAATCACATGTCACTTCACACTCTTATAAACACTTACTTGTCACTTTACATCACATAAACACTCACTTTTCACTTTATAATCACTCACTTGACAGCCTCCGTGGTGTAGTGGTTGAGCAAGTCGGCTCATAACCCGGAGGTGGCGGGTTCGATTCCCGCGACAGGACAAGTATTTGTGCCCGAAAAAAAAAGCGCAAATACTTGTTCTGTGTCTGGGTGTTGTGGAACCATGGTCCTCGTAGTTCCTGGGTCCCTAGATACAGGGAATCCTAGTTAGGGTCCAGGATCTATGTATGTGATTGTTGGGCGTTATTATATTATTTATTATTCTTATTCTTATTATTCTTACTTGTCACTTTGCACTCATATAATCACTCACTTGTGACTTAACACTCATACAAGGTGACCTTGAATTAGTATGTTATCCCGGTATTGGGAGATTGGGGAATTTATATGAGTGTAAAGTGCTAACGCATGTACTAGTGTGCGCCGGCACCCGCACGGCACCCGCGCGGCACCCGCGCGGGGCCGCGCCGGCCGGAGGCGCGCCGCTCCACCGTCCGGTCGCTGCGACTCGCACGCACGCACGACGCGTCTCTAACTTTGTACATATTTTTTTATCTTGCATAAACGTCAGTACACTTTCGGAATCAACGCTTTTATTTCACCCCCTACGCCTGGCGTAACTCTGACCACCTGACTTGTCACTTTACATCACATAACACTCACTTTTCACTTTACACACATTATAAACACTTATTTACTCTCTTGTGCTCGTGATTCAACACTTAATGCGTGGACTGGACTGGCCACGGTATCAAAAGGCGTTAAGTTTTTCACACGCACATCTATTTTTTTTTTTCTTATGTTTTGGCTCCACACATAGTGTATTTAGCCAGTGTCAAGTATTATATTTTCATCGTGCTATAAAATATTTCACGCAGTCATGTCCTAGTTATAGTCCAGTCTAAGTCAGGAAGTCATAGTCCACTCTAAGTCATGCTCCAGCAAAGTGGCAACTTTACTAGAAGCTTCTATGGAGTTTTGGAAGCAACACTAAAAATCACGTTTCACCACATTATATCACTTGCCCTCACTCATGCTCGTAATTCAGCACTTAATGCGTAAAACGCCACCAATTTTAAACATTAACACTGGAAAAAGCCGAAGTTTTGAAAAATAATACGATGCAACGACGTGAACTTTTCCGCGTTCCCGCCAAAACTCCCCACGCACAACTTGTTCCAAGTTTAAGATGTACGTGTGATTTTCATGATATTATTGTTGGTCTTGTACATCCTAACTCTATGATTTATGTGGCCACTTGTTCCCAGGTATCGGCAGCATCCCGGACGCGGTGCTGTCAGCGTTGAAAAACCACAAGGATCTGGGAATACACTCCGAGATGTTCAGCGTCGGGGTCATCGACCTCGTCAAGCGCGGTTGCGTCACCAATAATAAGTGAGTGTCGTCTTAACACGTTGACAAAGAATAAGCTAAAATTTACACTGTGGGTTTGTTGTTCTTGTCCAAATGTTCTACATCAGGCATATCAAACAGGCGGTTAAAAATCACGTTAATTGTTGTATGGGAGACCCCTTTGTAGGGACACATTTGTTTATAATATTGACGACGCCGGCGCCGACCTATATAAAGGGTGCGAGATGTAATTTAGGCAGTCGTCTCTCCACCACTACCGCGTCATGTCATAGTTTATATTATTTAGTTATATCAGTACCTATGTATCAGTTCAATTATATATTTATTTGTGTCCGTGAATCGTAGTTTCCTTGGAGTCCACCGCACCATGAATAGGAGCACGCCTGATATGAAGACCAGTTGCAGAAATCGTTACTTAGCACTGGTGACATATCGATCATTTCTTACACCTTAAATATTTATTTTATTCTGTGTTTTAATATATGTTGTTATAGCAGCAACAGAAATACATCATTCCTTCACGTCCACATTTCTATGTTTGGCACATGGGGTACAGATTTTCTAGTCCAGGTGCCAACACACCGCGATACTCAGATGAATAAGCATTTGTAATTAATACGTACTTACCTACTTACTTTTGTTTGTCATACTTTAAATCTAACCTTAAATACCCTGTCTTATGCATATTGATTCATGTAAATTCTACACACTTAATTTAAAAATTATTCGTGAATCTCCACTGATTCCCAGGATGCAGATGTTCTGGACTGGATTTCAGTGTGATGTTTTATTCACCTAGCTTGTAATCATTTTATTAAATCTGATTTTGCATGCGCTATTTGTTTCGTAGTAGAAAATTATGATTGTTAATTAGTAAGTGTTTATTTATTTATATGTAATACCAGAAATGCCAATAAAGGATTATTATTGTGATGTGAAAATCTCTACTGTCTTAACTATTACGGTTCATGAGATACAGCCTGGTGACAGATGGACAGACGGACAGCGGAGTCTTAGTAATAAGGTCCGTGAACGGTAACCTAAAAAAACATTGTTTTTTGCAGCCGGCAAAATTTTTTAGCGTTGATTCTACGGACCTTCTGCATTTGGCCCATCAATGACTTTCAGTTTAACAAATAGCTTTTTAATTACAGAAAGAAGATGCACCGCGGTCGCATCGTGGGCAGTTTCCTTGTCGGCAACCGAGACTTGTACGACTTTGTGGACAACAACCCTTTCATTGGTACCTAAGTAATATGAAATTAATTATTAAAATACTCATAGATCGGATACAAAGCCCGTTGATAGCTCGTGAACATAATTTCTCTTGCAAACACGACTCACCTGCGGGGGCAGGGGGCGAGGTAACAAAACGAGACAAACCCCCATATTCTAAGTTGTTACCACGATTTTACTCCACTCAACCCAATCTCGACTTAACCTCATTTTAGTGTGTTTGGTATTTTTAATTGACAATAATAAACTTGACATTTCTCCGTCAATTTTTCTTAAACGAGAGAAACGAAACAATTGTCAACTCAAGGTACGTCGCAATGTACTTTGAGTTTCCCTCAAAGTTATGTGGAAGTCGAGTGAAGGATTTATGGTGAAATGTTTTAGAATACAGGGGTGAGTCATGCGAAATTACAAAGGACAGAGCAGGATGGAACAAGACATTGGGTGTCCCGCTTCCTCTCGTAGGATTAGCAGTAAAATAAACTACTAATTTTCGTACGAGAGGAAGTTGTCAATTGATTGGATAAAGTCTTGTATGTGTTATGTAACACACATAAATGTTCGTAATAATATGTCAACTTTTGTTGCATCATCAACAGCCTGAGGACGCCCACTCTGAACATAAGCCATAAAAAATATAAGCAAATGTAAAAATATTGTTTGTTAACGGTAACTATTTACCTATAAAGATATTATAGTCTGCGGGATAAAACAAATTCAGGAACATAATATCTTTATAGAATATACCTTAAGTGTGCTTTACATTTTAATTTAAAAAATCATTCCCACAATTATTTACCATTTAAATTATTTGTTTCGAGTTGCCGATATTTCGGTACTGCACAAGTCAGTGTCCAGTCAAGGTCAGTTCGATCGTGATCAAGCACCATGATCACGGTCGAACTGAAGAAGTTTCGGGTAGAAAACATAGCGGTCTTCTAGTCTTCTACCCTCCTTCGTACACGCTTTTTACGTGTCGCACCAGTACTATGACCATGGAAGTTTAAAATGTTATAATATTTACGGGCCCGATAGCTCAGTTGGTAGTAGCCCTGCCTTCTGAACTGAGGGCTGTGGGTTCGATTCCTACCCAGGACAAATATTTGTGATGAACATAGATGTTTGTTCTGCGTCTGGGTGTTATATTGTATTCTATGTATGTATTTACAAAACAAAAAGTATCTAAGTACTATATCAGTTATCTGGTTCCCATAGTACAAGCTTTGCTTAGTTTGGGGCACACATATTTATTATTATTATTATTATTAATATGTCACCCATCCATCTCCTTTTGCAGAGATGCTGGAGATAGACTACGTGAACAACACTCACATAATATCGCTGCAGCCGATCATGACCGCCATCAACTCTTGCATGGAAATTGATTTGACCGGTCAAGTGTGCTCGGATTCCATTGGTAAGTTATTTTTAGTCTGTGTCTTGTTTCGCTATCACCTTAACCGTGGGGTCCCAGCGTGGGAATAGTACCATCCCATTTCTTCTCTTGGGTGCCGTAACAGCCGGCTAAAAGAATAGGCACGATGACTACTATTAAAAATGAACAAGTAAATATTACTTTCATAAAGAAAATTAAAAATGAATGCAATAATTGAAAAAATAAGTAAAATCGGTAAATAAATCACGGAGTAATTAGCTTTTAAAGTTTCTATAGGAGGCATCTCCCGTCTCTTTCTCGCGAAACAGAGCGGGTCCACAGTTACTATGAAAAATCCACTCGTGACGCACATTCCAAAGAGATTGTATGAAAAGCTACCACAGTTTAGTAATGAGGTACTATAACGTTCTTCCTCTAACGTCACTGGCCGTTTGAGCTATCTCCTTCTATTCCAGTTTTTAAAATGCTTGTAACTTGGTCAATTTTTGAGATATCTAATTTTTGTCTTTCACAAATGTTTATCTTTTGAGGAATATTAATAATATATCAAAAAAAAATTTTAGTCATCATGCCTATTGGCATCTCAGGTATATTTAAATATCCGATCACCATGACTTCTGCCAACCATTGTGATGATGGTGGTCCCCTATGTTAGGCGTCCAGCCGCAAGCCTGAACGCGTATTATCACCATCATTAACAGCCTGAAGACGTCCACTGCTGAACATAGGCGTCCACCAGGGAGCGCCACTTAGAGCGGCTGCTCGCCTCTTGCATCCATCCTGCTCCTAAAAACGTATACACTGCTAAAAATAGACCTCCCCCATAAAACGTCACTGACTGGCTGCTTGCATCCATCGGCTCCTCGAGATTCTGACCAGATTTTTTCAACAGACCTTTTTATTTGCATGACACCATTGAACACTCATCATCATTGAGTTTTCAATCAATGTGTGTTGTCAGTGATGACTTATGGAACTGAAACGTGGTCTCTAACTGTTGGCCTCATTACTAAGCTCAAGAGTCGGACAACGAGCTATGGAGAGAGCAATGCTCGGTGTTTCCCTGTGAGATAAGATCCGAAATGAGAAAATCCGCAGGAGAACTAAAGTGACCGATGTAGCTCTTAGGATTAGCAAGTTGAAATGGCAATGGGCAGGCCACATCGCTCGTAGAACTGACAACCGATGGGGAAGAAAGGTCCTCGAGTGGCGACCACGAACTGGAAGACGCAGCGTAGGCCGGCCTCCCACTAGGTGGACCGACGACCTGGTGAAAGTCGCGGGGAGCCGATGGATGCAGGAGGCGAGCAGCCGCTCTAAGTGGCGCTCCCGGGGGGAGGCCTATGTTCAGCAGTGGACGTCTTCAGGCTGTTAATGATGATGATGATGATGATTGAACACTTAAGTCTTTATTGTTTATCTGTTTTATTTTATTTTCAGGTACCCGCATGTACTCTGGTTTCGGCGGGCAGGTGGATTTCATCCGCGGCGCCGCCGAAGCCCTAGACGGCAGAGGCAAGCCAATCATCGCCATCGTATCGCAAACCAAAAAGGGAGTCAGTAAGATCGTGCCTACCCTCAAAACTGGTAAGAAAAATGATGAAATAAAACGGAATATATACTTACATACATACTTATACTTATAAACTGTCAAAACAACGCCAGTTTTTTTTATATTTTGGCTTCACACATAGTGTATTTAGCCAGTGTCAAGTATTATAATTTTCATCGTGGTCTAAAATATTTCACGCAGTCATGTCCTAGTTATAGTCATAGTCCAGTCTAAGTCATGCTCCAGCAAAGTGGGGACAACTTATTTATTTATTTATTTATTAAACAAAAACCACAGCTCTTAACTAAAAACAAATACATCTTTTAACAAAACTTACAGCCAAATAAGGTTTTACATTTTTTAAAATAGGTACATATGATTGTGTTGTTCGACTATCACTGAATAAGTAGGTATACAATGCAAGTAGGGTAATTTAACGTCAAATATCGTGCGTAGGTATACATATTATTTTTGTGAGAAAGAGGGTGTGTATGTGCAACTTTACTAGAAGCTTCTATGGAGTTTTGGAAGCAACACGAAAAATCACGTTTCACCACATTATATCACTTGCCCTCACTCAAGCTCGTAATTCAGCACTTAATGCGTAAAACGCCACCAATTTTGAATAATATACAATGCAACGACGTGAACTTTCCGCGTTCCCGCCAAAACTCCAGTTGAACTTGAATCTATCGCCTGTTGACATTATAAAGTAGTCTGTAGATACAATTGAATTGAAACAAGGTTCAGTTCTTTTTTTGCTCTGTGGAGATACCAACAGAACAGCATAAGATCGGTGCTGACTTTCATATTTACATCCATACTGATGTGCAAATAATGGTGTAGTTAGATATCATGTGTATTTAATTTTTCTTTGAACACGCGATATATAATCAAACATTGGCGATAATTTGACTCGCGCCGTAGCCAGGCAGCGATATCCCCGCCTGCCTTAGTTTTCTAAAATTATGTGTCACCTGTATTTAAAGATATTAAAAAACTTTGTACTTACCAAAAAATACGTGTGATTGTGGATAGGAGTCCAAAACTCACCATGTATCTCCTTGGGGGAGGGGGTTAAAAATAAACTAAAAGAATATCACGTGATCAATGGACGGCCCCATAGATAGGAATAACCCAGTAATACAATGATATTTACACACATCATTTGATCATTACATCATTTACACCTCGCCGTGTGGTCCCGGTTACGAATAGGACCACCCCATCTCTTCATTTACAGTAATACAATGATATTTGTGCATATTTATGGAGTTGGGTAAAATTATAATTTAGTAAAAACTCCAATCTTACAATATTACAGTATCATTTTTTATATCAACAGGCGCTGGTGTGGTGACAAGCCGCGCTCATGTAAACTACGTTGTGACAGAGCAGGGCATCGCTTACCTCTTCGGTAAGACTCTAAGGCAGCGAGCTTACGAGCTCATCAAAATCGCTCACCCCGACCACCGCGAGGAATTGGAAAAAGCGGCATTCGAACGCCTTAAATGCATGCCTGCTCCTTAAATTTAAAATACTACAGAATAAACCCCATGCACTAGAATAGGTCAGCAGGGCAGTAGTTTTTTTGATAGTTGTGACTGGGTTGCCATGTTACCTAAATCGCTACTTTTTGGTAGTTTTACAAATTGATGTAGGGTTTTAACTTTAAATTTTTTTATGTAAAAGGGCTTGTGCACGAGCGTGTTCAGTATTGGGATTATGTGACTTGATTGGAACCGATAGAAACACGAAATTTCATGGATTTTACGGTTTCTATGATGCTGTTTATGTGCAGTTGCTAGGACAATTATTAATAAGAGGATTTTGACTACTGCATTGTCAATCGAGAATAGGAGGGATAAGAAATCATTATTAGTTCAACCTTGATTAAGTTGAACTAATAATGATTTCTTGTCCCTCCTATTCTCGATTGACTAAAAAAACTTATTCGAAAGATTATAATAGTATGACAAAAATTGTGCTGCCTTTGGTATTTTGTAAGTATAAGAATTACAAATTCCAAGTATAAGTGCATTCAAATTGTAGTAAGTATAGATTTTTTTATTAAGCTCATGTGCAATTTATGAGGGAAAATGGGAAAGAACTGCTTGGCTAGCCTGGGGTCGACATGCCTTAACATTTACCGTAAACATTAAAATATAATTGACATGCAACAATAATAGTTTAAGTATAAATGCATTTTATTGGTTTTTTTTTTGTAATAAAAATCACGAATTTACAAAATCATTATTTGATTTATATTTATTTAAGTTTTATTTTATTAGTAAATTATGTAATCAAATTATTAACGTACCTACTATATACATAAGACTAGTAATCATTTACGTTTTATTTTGTTAGCATTGCGGTCTGTAATGTTTTAGCGTAATAAATGTTTATTACAGAAATAATTGTCTTATTATTTCCCTGTATTGTGGAAACTTCTCATAAAAGTATCGTTTACTCTATGCGAGACCTCGGTTAATATATTGGTTCGTTTATAAGTACATAATATAAATATTAAGTTTATTTTCGACTCATCCTAGTAGTTACGGAACTTTCTATTCGCCGGCCGCGCCGTCCGTTCCCATTAGTTCTAGTTCCATTCACTATTCAACTGTGGTGTCTCATTCGTTTTTGGTGGTTGATTGGTATATAAGGTGACCTTGAGACTGAATTGATATGTTATCCCGAAATGGGGGGACTGGGACCATGATAGCCCACAAGTTGTGAGAGCCTCACTTGAAACTGGGTGTTTACAAACCTCCATGGTAAAAAATAAATCACTGTTTTAAACTTTCACGGTTGTTTACCACGTTTTTAATAGTACTTACGGGATATTTACCGTGATTAGAATCATTTTTGAGTTCCCGATATTTCGGCACAGTTACATGCACCATGTTCACGGGTAAAATGATTCTAATCACGGTAAATATCCCGTAAGTACTATTAAAAAATTAATCCACTCGCAAAATTGCACGTGCGATCGCTACGAGAGTTATCAAGATAAATTCATTTCTAAACACAGGTCGTTAAACTCATTTATGTGCACTGGGTCAAGGACGAAGTTTAACCACCCAGCGGCGCTAAGGCTATCTTCGAACGTAAACTTTACGTGGCATTTCTTCAATGAAAAACTATAATTTAGAAAAGTCTTAGAAGAAACGTTGTTAACCGTGGGGTGTAGATTTACCCCCTTTCGGCATAATATACCAATTCAAATTAGAACCACCCGGCACCCATTTCGCACCGCCTCGTCGCACGGCGTCCACTCGTTGTCGACTCGTGGTCCACGGGTGGACGCCGCGTTATCACCAAACGTCGCGCGGTCAACCAGTGGACCCCGCACGGTCAACGAGTGAACGCCGCGTGGTCAACGAGTGGACGTCGCGTTATCACCAAACGTCGCGCGGTCAACCATGGACCCCGCACGGTCAACGAGTGAACGCCGCGTGGTCAACGAGTGGACGTCGCTTGATCCATGAATTTTCTAGTTGTCTGTTTACAATTGGCACTAGGTCTACACGTGTGTTTCGTAATGTAATCGAAAGAAAGGCTGGGAATGAAGGGAGGGTGGGGAGCGGCGCATCGTCAAGTATCGTCCTCGCGTGAATCATTCGCGGGCAGCGCGCGGTCCACTCTTTACTAATGTACTCTGTGGTCCACTCGGAACCCGCGCGTTGTCAATGCGCAGTCAACGCAAGGCAAGCATGCGAACAGCGAGTTGTCACCGAGTAGTCCACCCGCTGTCCGCGCGTGGAGGGCTTACGACCGAGGCAATCCGGTGACGCTACGGAGTTGATATAGTGAGCGCACAAGTCCATATAAAGAATACCAGCCGCAGGAGGCGCGGCGGTGCGGAGTGGGTGCCGGGGGGTTCTAATGAGCTGTGACCTTTATATTACCACTTTCCGAGATAATATACTAATTCAAAATAAGGTAGTATTTAATACCGTCTTTTTTGTTTATGAAAAAAACGCGGTTATTTATAAACTGTCGTTTTATTGAAAACAGGCAATGTGTCTCACAACAAAACGATCGATTTTTACTTGGCATCACTTCGTTTTATAACCTAACACTCCTCGCTTCGCTCGTCAGCGTAACCTACTGGTTAGCTACTAGTGTAAAACAACAAATTACAGAAAAAATTGGTGCATTAATACGGGGTTGTTCACAATTAAACGCTACTAAAACAGTTTTTTTATAAACTCACCGATGGGCACCGACTATTTATAAATAATTAAAAAATCATCCGTTTTATTGTAAGAAAAATTGTTGCAGTCAGTTAGCAAAAATCAACGGTTTATAAATAACCGGATTTATTTTCGTTTTTTTTTTAATAAACAAACGGTTTGTACAAAAAGACAAAGATATAATTATACACATACAGTCACTTGTGCAGAAGCGATGGCGATTAGTCGCCATTTAATTTTTGATGGTTACCACAACGTGCCTCGAGATTGCCTAAAAGGTAGAAAATTACTTCAATGTGGTAGCACTGAACGTAGTCTTAGGCTGACATTCACAGACGAGTTCGAGTTCGAACTCAAACTCCGTTATGTCAAAATTGAAGTCTAGACTCGTACTTCGATCGAATTGGCATTCACAGTCGAGTTTAGCATAATGGAGTACGAGTATATGCTCATCTGAGCATGAGACGGGCTGAGCCACGAAATCGGTGACTCGAGCCGTGCTCAGGCACCACCATCTTTATTATCACGCATGTTTTTAAAAACAATGCTGCTTAAAATCAATTTTTAATGTGGTTTTTGTGAAGAAATGTATTTAGTATTGAATAAGACGAATAAATTACGAAATAAAATTTTACTTTTAGTAATAGTTACTTCATAGATTTATTTAAAATGAAAATAACAATAAAAAAATCGAATAGTAATTTACTGGCAGATCCTGTGTGTTTTCTTTGTTGTATTATAGATTTTGCTTCCCCGGCTTGTGTCTTCACATTCACATTATTCCATGCCTTTTTAAGTTGTTTGTGAGTAGGTACCTAACCTATAATATAGAATTAATCTTAAATTAATGGTAGGTCTAGGTTTATTAAATAAAAATCTATTCATATGGTACCTTTTAGGAATTACCATGCACATATGAAGAAATCATCAATGCTTTGCAATATGGCTCCATAGTTCTTCTTTTCTATTATTAAAATGAAGCATTTATTTTTATTTAGTTCTAGAATTTATATGTATGGAGCTATTAGCTCCATCAGATTTTGTGAACAAGTACTGTGAACACTATAGAGACGGTTTATTTTCCATTTGCTATTTCCATTTCCCTTGTAAGTTTTAATTTCACTCATTTTTTATTATTTAGGTAAATAAAAACATTCACAATAATAAACTCCGCCCTCACTCCGCCGAGTAAACTCCGGCCATTGACAAGTGTAGTTTGACATTAGTGACTTACACGTTGTCATTTTTATTTGGCAGTATTATGCTAAAAAGGGAGAAAAAATAGCAGATATTGTATGAATAACTGAAACAGGAGATCAAATTTACTGGTGATCACAGATTAGAGAAAAAAAAGTGGTGATAATTATATACTATTTGAAAGAGACTTTAAAAAGCGCGCCATTTCTCTTTATTTGTTTTTTCAATTATTATTTATTATGAATGTTGTTATTTACCTAAATAATAAAAAAACGAGTGAAATTAAAACTTACAATGGAAATGGAAATAGCAATGGAAAATAATTGGTCTCTATAGTGTTCACAGTATTTGTTCACAAAATCTGAGGGAGCTAATAGCTCCATACATACAAATTCTAGAAACTAAATAAAAATAAATGCTTCATTTTAATAATAGAAAAGAAGAACTATGGAGCCAATTTCCAAAGCATTGATGATTTCTTCATATGTGCATGGTAATTCCTAAAAGGTACCATATGAATTGATTTTTATTTGATAAACCTAGACCTACCATTAATTTAAGATTAATTCTATATTATAGGTTAGGTACCTACTCACAAACAACTTAAAAAGGCATGGAATAATGTGAATGTGAAGACACAAGCCGTGGAAGCAAAATCTATAATTCAACGAAGAAAAGAAAACACACAGGGCCTTTATTCCGTATCGATTCTTTACTTCGAAACCACGCGAGTTCCTTGCCTTACATAAAAAATCTGCAAAACTCTATTCTCTATGAAACGAAAACAAAACCGCGCGAAATGAATTGGGAATTGGCGCGATTTGCACGGTCAAAAATCATATGTTTTACTGAGACGCGTTCCAAAACATCAACAAATCAAAAGATATGACCACTTATGTCAATATATTTTATTCAAAATAAAGATAAATTTTATGTAAAGTGAAGCTATATCTAGCGCTGTGACACGATTTGAACAAGACACGATAACGACGTGGTTTCGTATCGTGTGGAATCTGTGTTTCCATAGAGAATAACCGCCCAGGATCTGCCAGTAAATTACTATTAGAATTTTTTTATTGTTATTTTCATTATAAATATATGAAGTATCTAATTTTATTTCGTAATTTATTCATTTTATTCAATACAAAATACATTTCTTCACAAAAACCACATTAAAAACTTTTAAGATTTTAAGCAGCATTGTTTTTAAAAACATGCGTGATAATAAAGATGTCGGTGCCTGAGCACGGCTCGAGTCACCGATTTCGTGACTCAGCTCGTCTCATTCTCAGATGAGCATATACTCGTACTCCATTATGCTAAACTCGACTGTGAATGCCAATTCGACCGAAGTCCGAGTCTAGACTCCAATTTTGACATAACGGAGTTTGAGTTCGAACTCGAACTCGTCTGTGAATGTCAGCCTTGTCACCAGCTGACATATTATTATTTTTTTTTCCTATAATTTGGCTCCACACATGGTGTATTTAGCCAGTGTCAAGTATTATATTTTCATCGTGTTATAAAATATTTAAAATATTACTAGGCTTAGAGTCGTGCAACTAACTATGGAGAGAGCAATGCTCGGTGTTTCCCTGCGAGATAAGATCCGAAATGAGGAGATCCGCAGGAGAACTAAAGTGACCGATGTAGCACTTAGGATCAGCAAGTTGAAATGGCAATGGGCAGGCCACATCGCTCGTAGAACTGACAACCGATGGGGAAGAAAGGTTCTCGAGTGGCGACGACGAACTGGAAGACGCAGCGTAGGCCGGCCCCCCACTAGGTGGACCGACGACCTGGTGAAAGCCGCGGGGAGCCGATGGATGCAGGAGGCGAGCAGCCGCTCTAAGTGACGCTCCCGGGGGGAGGCCTATGTTCAGCAGTGGACGTCTTCAGGCTGTTAATGATGACGATGATGATGATGATAAAATATTTCACGCAGTCATGTCCTAGTCATAGTCATAGTCCAGTCTAAGTCAGGCAGTCATAGTCCAGTCTAAGTCATGCTCCAGCAAAGTGGTGGCAACTTTCCTAGAAGCTTCTATGGAGTTTTGTAAGCAACATGAAAAATCACGTTTCACCACATTATATCACTTGCCCTCACTCATGCTCGTAATTCAGCACTTAATGCGTAAAATGCCACCAATTTTAAACATTAACACTGGAAAAAGCAAAAGTTTTGAAAAATAATACAATGCAACGACGTGAACTTTCCGCGTTCCCGCCAAAACTCTCATAATATTGTCACTGACAAAGTCAGCTGTCCTGGCACCTATCACTGCAGACTTGTCAGACGGAGTGGCCATCACAACAACCCAACAAAAAAACAGTGTGGTCAACGTAGATGATTTTCGCCATTTAGGCTACTCAGGACTAGGAACCGGCGACGTAAAATCTGATAGGCGACAGACGGTCGCCTTTTAGGCTACCTCAGGGACAAGTCATTTGAATCAGCCAAATCGTAAATAAACACATTTCATAAAAATTATAGCCACCTTAAGGTCTGTGATATAAATAAAGAAGATAAAAAATTAAGAAAGAATAATGATGTTATGACGTGAACACGACTAAAAAATCTACAATAAGTAATTTTATTGATTTTGTATTGTAAAAGCTATGTAAATAAGGCGAATTTGTGTAAAAGCAACTTGAATGACTGGCAAAAGTTAGCTTCGTTTCGTAACATTAAATTGAGACGTGAAGAAACATTCACTACAAATGAGCGTAGGGTTATGTATGGAGTTCCACAAGGAAGTGTCATGGATCCTCTCCTATTTATCATTTACATAAATATTAATGATCTACCTCATGCAACTAGTCAACCCATGTCTCTTTTCGCAGATGACAGTACGGTTACTGTAGCCTGTAGGGACATTGATTTATATTAGATTAGATTATAAGTGATTCTTTAATATCTGTAATTAATTGGCTTGATAATAATAATTTGAAAATTTAACCTGATTAAAACAAATATTTAGCCAAAGGGCACAAAATCGATCGGGTGTTAATGTAAATTACAAAAATAATCAAATTGATCAGGTGGAATATCCAAGGTTTCTGGGACTTACTGTCGATAAAAAGTCAAATTGGAAGAAACAAATAGAAGAATTGTGTAAAAAGATGAGCAGCTTAGCATATGCTCTCTACAAAATTGCAGCAACCTTAAACATAGATTAGCATACTATGAGCTTGTGGAATCTTCTCTCAGATATGGTATCATCTTCTGGGGTAATTCAACAGATAAAAAAATCATCTTCAAGTTACAAAAACGATGTATAAGAGCTATGTTTGGGCTTCAAATGACAGATAGTTGCAAGCCGTATTTTACCCGCTTTAGAATTCTTACACTTCCGTCCCTTTATATAATTGAAATCGCTCTGTTTGTGAAAAATAATGCGGAATTATTTCCAAAACTTTCAGATGTTGTAAAAAGAAATAGACGTGATGATACCAAACTGTTCCTACCCACAGCAAAAACGGCGCTAATGCATAAGAGTTTCATACACATGGCTCCCGTTATTTTTAACAAAATACCAAAAAGTGTCAAGGATTTGAATGTTAATATTTCCAAAAAGCATCTAAGAAAACTATTGATTGACAAATGTTATTACACAATTAATGAATTTCTTAATGACAAGTTTTAGGAAACTGTGATGGTGCGGACCTTTGTTTGGATTTATAATTTTTACTTGTTGACTATTATTATTATAATTTTTTGACATAATAATATAATTATTTTAAGATGACCAAGTGTATAAAATGTAACAATATTTTATTTAGGAATTTTTAATTATACTAACTTTGTAAGAACTAATTGACTGTTATGCTATGTAGGTACTTTTCATTGAATTGCATCTCTCTCATTTTTTGCAAACCAATTTCAGCAAAACATGATGTGATGCCTACATACTTTAATATCTTTTGTGCGGCATCATTTCATGATTGTGTGTACATTATACTCATGTTTAGCAAATAAATTTATCTTCATCTTTATCTTCGTTCTGTCAACATAATTCACAGCATAAATTATATTGCCTATTATCTGAAATGAGGAAATCCGCAGGAGAACTAAAGTGACCGATGTAGCTCTTAAGATTAGCAAGTTGAAATGGCAATGGGCAGGCCACATCGCTCGTAGAACTGATAACCGATGGGGAAGAAAGGTTCTCGAGTGGTGACCACGAACTGGAAGACGCAGCGTAGGCTGACCCTCCACTAGGTGGACCGACGACCTGGTGAAAGCTGCGGGGCACCGATGGAAGCAGGAGGCGAGCAGCCGCTCTAATTGGCTGTCCCTGGGGGAGGCCCATGTTCAGCAGTGGACGTCTTCAGGCTGTTAATTATGAATGATGATGATGATTATCTGTAAAGTGAAAAATTGAAAAATTTATTTCCAGAAACATTTACATTACAAAGAATCATAATTAAA
The DNA here is from genome assembly GCA_963580505.1 of Ennomos erosarius. Taxonomy (NCBI): domain Eukaryota; kingdom Metazoa; phylum Arthropoda; class Insecta; order Lepidoptera; family Geometridae; genus Ennomos; species Ennomos erosarius. The sequence goes on from OY757000.1 coordinate 2,262,184, forward strand.
TGTACATACAATATCAATTAAAAGATTGACTGCTACTGTAATATGATATGAGTTACAACGGGCCCCAAACTAGGCTAAGCCTGTATCTTGGGTGCCCAATATCACTAGTTGGCAATAATACCTACTTGTTTGCGCCGAGTAACGAGATGTACATATTCAACCGTAGGAATGAAATCAACAAAAAAAAAACTAATAATTATAAAAATAAATAAATACGCATTCTAATAAAATGGATTTTTGTCGACTTTCCGCAAAGTACTTTTACATCAATATTATGTTATAGATATTGTAAGAAAACTGAGAACATGGGTGCGACTTAATATGAGTAAGAAAATGATAAATAATTATGTTTACACTATATCCCTATAGAGCAATCATAGAATTTAATTTTAAATTAACAATATAATAATTTGTCTCATCTTGGCCGGGTTGGTGTAAAATCAGGCCGTGTGTATGGTGGTTAGTGTCTTCAGTTGGTCGCCAACTGTCGCCAACCACCACTTGCCGGTCGGTCGGTGCTTGGTCCCGATCGTGTATTGTGCTTTTAATAATCCTGCACGAAGACGGAGCGGGTCAGCTATTAAAAAAAAAGAGTTCGTCAAAAACTACTATTTTACTTCATTTTAACATTATAACACGATATTTTAACGTTTTAGACTACTTATTTATGCGACAGGGCCTGAAATTCGGCTACTTAAGCTGGGAAAAATGGCGAAATTAGTCCCGTCACTGTTGGCAGCACTGCAAAAAAAAGTCAAGCAAGACAGTATTATCTCTTAGTAGTCTGTGACAATATTCTTCAAATCGAGAGTGAGCTCGTAGCCATAGAGTCTCGATACGTAGTATCTCTTAGTAGTCTGTGGAGTCTCGTAGCTTAGTATTTTAAATACAGTTTTGGACGTAATGTTTACGTTCCCTTTGGTGTTAGTGTATCGAGGTCCTTGTTTCAGTATTTTGTTAAACATATAATAACATTTTTCATAATAGGTGCACGAATAATTAAAAAACGGCATAATGTCGTTCCAAACAATGCTCTCGTACAGACGGGAGTTGATCATCGATTCAATGTACAGGATATTGAGAAGAATTGGTGGTGGTTCCTTCGGAGACATCTATTTGGGGATAAACACTGCAAACGGAGAGGTAAGTAAGTGATGGTTTAGTACACAATGTGTTAGTTGTTTTAATAGTGACCTTAACTTAAACTACTACTTTTTTTTGTTTAAGAGTAGTGGTGGCAGTACATTTAGATACATTCCATGTTTTGTAGTGCATGGTTGTGAAACAACCATGTAAAGGCCATCCAAATGTTAACCTACATTTCTAATTCACAGAAACTGTCTCGGTTACAACTCACAATACATAATATGTAATTTTTTGCAGGCACCAACATTAATTTTGTATTGAAGTGTGATAAGAAAACTAGATTAAACACTAAATTTATATTATTTTATACTTATTTTACAACAATGTTTGGTATACCTGTCTATTGCACTGCCTAGTGCAATATTCTGTGCTTATAAAATTATCATAATTATCAGCTTATCAAATATCCACTTCCAAGACCCTTTTTGGTGGTGATCTACCGTGCTGGCCTAGTGGTTAGTATAACGTCACATGCTCTCTAATTTTAACATATCCCAGGTAACTTTGAAGTGCCAACAACATGTAAAATTAATGAAATGGTTCTATATTCATATATGTACATGGATTACTAATCTTCCAAACTCAATACTATTGACAATTTTGGTAAATAAAGCAACAATAGTGGTGAAACACATTTTCCGTTTTGTTGTGGACTGTAAGGTACTGTATAGTCAAGTATTATTCCTTTGTTACGACACCATCTCTTGACTTCATTACTTGTATATTCTCCTCCTCCATCACATCTGATTTTCCCAACTTTCATATTTTTACTTCTTTCTATTTCTTCTATGTAGTCTTTCATGTATGTAAATACTTCATTTTTACTTTTTAGCATGTAAGTTTGGGTATAGTCAGAGTGATCATCAATAAAGGTTAGTACATACCTTTTTCCATCCCAACTTGTTGGAGATATCGGACCACAAACATCGGTATGTATGATTTCTAACATCCTTTCAGCTCTGTGACGTGGTGTATTGAACGGTAAACGTGTCTGCTTTGCTCTTAGGCACACATCACAGGTGGGGAGTGTTTCTATATCTTCTTTATTTATGTTTATACCTTTTACAGATTTTATAATATTTTTTAATGTGTCTTTTCCAGGATGGCCAAACTTTATATGCCAATCCAGTGCTTTCTCTTTTTTAGTGCTTGTCATCAAAGCGTTTTCTTCTATATTTGTTAGTATGTTTACATTGTATAAACCTTTGTTATTCTTTGTTCCTTTTAGTATTATATTGTTATCCTTCTTTACTATTACATTATCTTTTGTAAATGTTACTTCACCTTCTTTTTCTGTTATTGCATTTACTGACAGCAAGTTCTTTTGAAGACCAGGCACATATAGAACATTTTCAAATGCACACTGTTCCGTTTCTATTTTTCCTTTCTTTTCAGATACAATAGTTTGATCTTTTTTAGCAGTATGGATTTTTATTTCACAATTTTCTGGCTGTTTTAATAATTTCGGGTTATTCGTCATATGTGTGGAACACCCGGAATCTATGATGAAGTTTTCAGTCTGTGTTAGTAAAGAAACAGGATTCTCTTCTTTTTCTTTCTTGAAAAAACAATTTTTCTCAATGTGATTGTTTTTCTTGCAAATTGTACAAGGTTTTCTATCTTTGTAGAAGCAATCCTTTTCGTAGTGATTGGTCTTCTTACATATTTTACAATATTTCTGTTTTTTAGTGTTCTTGTTGCAGGCCTTAAATGCAACCGACGTCTCTTCATTAGTTGACCTTTGTTGTTCAGTGAGCAATCTAGAGGTCAGGTTAATCATCGTTTTTTCAGCTATGGTTGTAGATTCCCAGGCGGTTATAAAATTTTTGTACTGTTCAGGTAATGTGCATAATATTTTTGACATTAGCATGTTGTCATTTATTTTCTCACCAATTGCATTAAGCTGGTATGCCAGGTTTTCTAGAGTACAGATGTGATAGGTGAGATCCTTGTTTATGTCATAGGTATACTGGAAAAAATGCTGAAGTAATAAGCATTTTTGCTGGTCAGTTTTCTTTTCAAACAGGAAACACAATTTTTCGTACATCTGTCTGGCATTGGTGCAGGACATCAGAAGACAAAGATTTTTCTTGTCGACTGTCATCATCATTATTTTTTGAGCTTGGGCATCTTTTTGAACTGGTACGGGTTTTTCATCGGCGCCATCGCTACCGTGAACAATTTCATACAAGCCGTTACTTTTCAACCATATATCTATTTGAAATTTCCATAATGGAAAAGTTTTTTCGTCGATTAGACGCTGAAAATTCGACAGGTCCTCCATTTTCTTTTTCAGAAAACGAAAATTTTTTATTTGGTTTTTAGTGAGCTTTTTATACTCTGTTTTTACTTATTTACGTAACTGTAATTACCTTTTATATGTTTTTCAGGTCCTTGAATTGAACCAGGAGCACTGCTACCATCTTATTTTTTATGTAAAACAGCTATCGTAAATAAAATTATTTTTAGTGAGACATATTGGTTTTATTTCTCTTTAACATCAGCCAATCTACCACAGACTAAAGTAGTAGGTAGCACATAGACAGTGAACTGTTCCTCCTTTTGTAATTATAAGAGTATTACTTAACATCCCAGGTAACTTTGAAGTGCCAACAACATGTAAAATTAATGAAATGGTTCTATATTCATATATGTACATGGATTACTAATCTTCCAAACTCAATACTATTGACAATTTTGGTAAATAAAGCAACAATAGTGGTGAAACACTTAATACAACATGAAAGATTAAAAACTATCAATATATTATATTAATTTATACACCAGTACCTATCTTTTGCAGTTGGCATGAATACTGAATATTATAGATAGTAAATCATTTTCAAGTATTGTACATTGTACAATCAGTGGCCTTACCGCGTAAGCCCGGTGGCAATTGTAATCGTGTGCTCTCTTGCTCGCACTCAAGGGCTTGTACATTGGCGCAAGCAGGATGGCAGGCGAAGTTCATTACCAGAATGCTTACGCGGTAGGGCGGCAGGTCTGGCAAAAAACCTGTAAACTGTAGATAATATATGAAAAATCAGATGTGTATTACCTACCTAAATCACATTGCACCTCACCCATGGCTTAACTTAATTTTCTACAGACAACAATTGCATTTCTTGAATATAGGTATTCCATTTTGTTTATGCTGATAAATTGTAATGCAGTCATATCAAATTACGCTACTATGTGACTCATCATTTTATGCATTTCTGTGAATTGTGCTTCAACAATATTAAATTTCTATTGGATAGCCATCCAGGCTATGCTGATTTACTAGGTATGGTATATTTATTTTTGATGTCAAATCAACATGTTTATTTAGTGGTTTGAGATGATGTAAGTAAGTATGAGTTAAGTTAATGAATATTATATAATGAAGAATTATAGAATGTAAGTAGCTTCAAAGTAAGTACATAAACTTGCTACTATTGTTTGTTTTATTATTTTTATTTTAAGATATAGTCATTCAGACCTCAAAAAAAAGTGTGTTTTGAATATCCAATGTATGTAACATTGGATATTCAAAAACACATGGCAGGCATGTCAAAATAATATGTAATATGAAAAAATAATGTGTAAGTAGAAAATAAAACAAAAAAAACAGAAAACTTACTAGGTAGCTAGGTCTATCTAGGTAGGTAGTAGGTAGGTAACCTACTTTATTAGTTTATGTAAAATAATATTAATTAAGAGTAAGATTGAAGATTGATGATTGTAATGACCCAAAAAATACTTATTACACAATAACAACACATTTTTACAGATTAAATAGCCATACTAATATATTAAAGGAATGACTGGATAAAGTATTTGTTTGATATTCATAGTTCATTTAATATGAAGTGATTATGTTTACACTTTTTGAGGTAATCCACAAAAAAACCCACATATTTTCATGTACAGACCCAGTTTGAAATCAATTTATGATTACAACTTTAAATAGAGCCCTAGGCCGTGCCTAAACCTAATCTCTCAAAAAATACGTGCTAGCTGTATGATGCGGCCTTAATAAAATAAAATCACCAAAATGTTTTATGCAACCCACGGATGCAACCTTTCCAATTGTCTTTCCTATCTTAGGTTTAATTTCTACCATAATAGTAACATTGTATTATCTGGCAACATCATATGTTTCGTTTAGAAACCTGACTCGGCGCGGAAGAGTCAATTAAATACTCTTTGGTGTGGAATAGCATCGATATTTTATAAATGTAATTAATTTCACTATTTATATGAATTTATGATAAGCGTTCCTAAAATTATATTGATTGATATTATCCAGTTTAATTAAAAAAAAACATATTGGTTATACAAATAGAAAAAACGCGTGCCCTAGTTTTCGAACGCTTTACATCCTCCATTATTCTTTCAGTCGCAGTTTCGTATTCGTAAAATGTAGCCCGTGGATTTATAACATTCTCTCTATTCCAAAAGTGCGTAATTTGTGCATTTTATTGTTTGATTTTCTCTAAACGGGACTATTTTACTATAATCCTTAACCATGTCTTTACACTTTTTGAGTTCACGGAAGGAACTATTGATTACTGGAAAATACAAGGTGCAGAAGAAAATCGGTGGTGGATCCTTCGGTGACATTTATTTGGCGATCAACATCGCAAATGGCGAGGTAATTAACACTTTAGATTTGACTTATTTTACATTCGCAGACGTTTTTGAGGACCATGCGTTGTCATTGCCGCGTTTTCTAACACGGTAGTGGGGTGAAATGTAAATTTTTATGATGTATGTTTGTTGCGGAACAGTGCCTATAATTCGACATCAGATACCATATCTTCAGGGTCGTCAGAGATTGCATGACTAATCGATACTGAGACTTTATGATTGACCTACAATGTTACGTATTTACTATTTTGTTTACTGGTTCAAGTTATTTTAGGTTTCATCAAATATTTTTCAAATGGGGCTTAGACCATCTTGCTTGTCCAGTCTTATTATATCATGCAGAATGTATGCAAGCTAAACATGAAACGAGCACTTGTAAAGAAACCAACAACATGTATGATAATCTATACTACTCATCTACAACTTTCTAGGTCAGTGGGTCAAGACTTCTGTGTCAGGCTGAACAATTACAACACAAGTTAGTAATCTAGCACAATTGGTTTCATATTGTTAATATTTAAATGAGCATAATCATTGGTGTTGTATAACACCTATCTGTTTCATAATACAAACAGAAACTTATTCACCAAATAGAGAAGTCTTACCAACAAACATGGCTCTCTGTTATATGGGTTTCCTAGTATTGCAAGAATATTATACCTGTTTAGGTTTGTTGCTAAATCAGATTGTTCATGGTGCATCTAATGTCTAAAACCAAAGTATGACAGGCCCGATAGCTCAGTTAGCTGTGGGTTCGATTCCTACCCAGGACAAACATGTGTGTGATGAACATAGATGTTTGTTCTGTGTCTGGGTGTTATATTGTATTCTATGTATGTATTTACAAACAAAAAAACTATCTAAGTATTATATCAGTTATCTGGTTCCCATAGTACAAGCTATGCTTAGTTTGAGGCTAGATGGCGCTGTGTGAAATGTCTTAACATATTTATTATTATTTATTAAAGTCACAGAAAGTCAAAGTCACCTTTTGCTGATGATGAGCCACTCAAAGAGGTACTCTGTGGGGAGGCTGGTCAGTATTGAATGTTTTTGGTCTGATGATGATGATGCTGATAATGATGAAGTATAAGAGTTACTGTATGCTCTATATAAATCTGCTATGTGAAATTATTAACCAAAACAATTAAAAACTATCTATGATAATTGAATAAATAACCAGAGATGGTATTCTGAGCATATATAGATTCCGATTTAAAATTGTAAAGGTCATCTGTCTGATTCTACTCCAAAGACTGCCTTATCTATTATTGCCTATCAACTCTTCCCATCAAAAGCTACAGCATAGCAGCCATATGAATTGGAAAAATGTTTTAAGTTTTTAACGTTTTTGTGAAGTACCTATGTCTTACAATAAGACCTACTTACAAGATCTTTCTCTATGGCTGATGATACTTGTGTAGTGACAGACTTAACGTTTGACTACTGTACCTTTCAGATCTCTTTTAATATTATATTCCCATTTATTTAATTATACCTATTTAAAACTACCTCAGTACACGTTTCTTTATAGTTTTTTATATGGGTGACATGACTAGCTGGATGCTAGCCTGGTGCTAAGCATTGTGTGTGCAAGTTGCGGCTCTACTACTTCTTAGAACTCTATTTTATATGAATCTGCATACATCAGTCTCAAAATGTGAACAATCAAAAACACATGCATATTAACCGTTTCGAGTAAGTCAACAACGCTAGAGCTATTTGTCTATCTCTACACCAGTAATGTAATAAATTACATTATAAATAAATAACACCCAACGATCACATACATAGATAGACCCTAATTAGGATTCCATGTATCTAGGGACCCAGGAACTACGAGGACCATGGTCCCACAACACCCTGACATAGAACAAGTATTTATGCTTTTTTTTTTCCTGTGCACTAATACTTGTCCTGTCGCGGGAATCGAACCTTGCCACCTCCGGATTATGAGCCGACCTGCTCAACCACCACACCACGGAGGCAATGGTTATGTAGTGTCCTGCAAAGAGCATAATTATAACCATTTATTTCTTTTCTATCTGTAAGTAGTCGGTACCATTATGAAGACTAGAGCATAATGCGGTAGAAATTCAGAATAAAAACTGGCAATCCAATACAGAATTTTATGGTAGTTATTCGAATTCGCATTCTGGCCACACTGCCATTGTGACGTCACTTGAATTGAGGTTGACGACATTTTTACGCTAGAAACAAAATGATTTTCAGTGGTTTTTTGTAGTGTTTCTATGATTTATAGTGTTTTTGATCAATAGTAGTCACTGAAAACCCTGGATGTGTTGTGATAAGACTCTGCTCGGTGCGATGGGCCATCTGTAAATTTCTTGCGAACACGACTGATGAACAAAAAAGAAAATGGCTGCCTTAACATTCACGAGCATGTTGTTAGCCCGAAAAAATATAGTAATAGCAGAGAAATATAATGTGATCCGGAAAATAGGCGGTGGCAGCTTTGGAGATATCTATTTAGCCATAAATATTTATGGAGGCGAGGTAAATTACCTTGGTGCTATTGATTTTTCACATGAGAATCCCCAAGACCGTCTTGCCTTGTGTCAAGATAGTTGAGTATTTCGGTATTTTTGAACTTGAAGATGGCGGTCTGGGCGTTTTCTCGTCTATATTGCATGAAATGAGAACCCTTTTCATTCAAACGTCTGCGATTAGACAAAGATTCGTGTTATATGTGGCTCAAAACAATTTGGTTCTGAAGGGTGGAAATCCATCTGTGCTATGGTTCATGATGATCATGATCTATTGTTTGACTTGAATGAATTTTTCTAAATAACAAAGCTCTACTACTACCCTTTATATTGTAATATTTGATCACACCATACCACGCAATTTATGAAAAGATGTTGAAATGATTATTCTTTGTCTGACAACTACAGTTCGGTTTTAACCTTCTTTTCAATGTGATACATTTTTGGAAACCAGCTACTATAATTTAGAGTAAGCACCACAGAAAATATACATACTTAGTTGTCACACGGTTGTAATAATTTTAATACCTAACACTACATAACAACATGTCTATTAAAAACCAGTTTGATCAGCTGTAAACAACTAGACTGAAAAAATATGAGAAACTGCTCAATAATTTCATTATGCTATTAGATATAGGTACATACTTATAGAAAGGAATACATAGCTCTGTTTTATTTAGATTTTTTTTATGACAAATAACACAATCATTAAATAAAATACAATTGCATTCTGAAATAGACTTAATAAATTATATGATATTACTATTAAAACATGACCTAAAATACAGCTGATAGAGGTAGTCACTGTCAAATGTATCAGCTGATCTAAATAACAGAACAGTTCACATCAGCTGTTATCTACACTCGAAAAACAATGTTTCATTTAAATAGACAACACTTGAAGCATTAACATAGTCTGTTGAAACTTTTTTACTTTGTTATTATAAAACCTATTTGTTTATTTTGTTATCAGCCTCGAAGGAACTGATGACGTAAATTTAATTAGAAATAATTTTATCTTGATAACGTATTGTGCGCTGTATTTCATTATTAAAATTGTTCATACAGTTAATTAACATTATTACCTACATTACTTATTATCTTTATTGCCAATAGGTGCGATAGAGAGGAATATATATAAGAGATAAGAGACATGCATACATCATTTTGCGGTCATACCAAAATGGGTCACAATATCAGGGTTGCATTTAGGTATTTAGTCTGTTATTCGAATGAATGAAATTCAAATGAATAGAGGTGGGTGATACTGTTTAACTTAAAAAAATTACAGCTGGAAAAAAGATCTATTATGTGTTGTTTGTCCATCACCGATCAGCTGAAAATGTCTACTGCTAAACATAGATAGAACATTATATGCCTCCCCCACTATTACTGGGAGGTGTTACTATAAACATGGAGGGTGCGCTTAGGCACTTAAGGTGATCACAGTAAATTTTATTTACTACATTATAATGCAGGCTTTGCCTAGTTTGAGATCTGTTAATGTAAAAGTTAACGCTAAAAATGACATGTTCTACTGTACTGTAACTAATTGTTCTGGAAATGGTGAAAAGCAACTCATATTCTCCATTGGGAACTTGTGTTAAACCCATTGACTATCACTCCAGTTGACCCATTGGTACAACTTCCCCTCATACGAAAATTAGTGATGTAATTTCAACCGCTAAACCTATGCAAGGAAACAGAACACACAATGTGTCTTGTTCCATCCTGCTCTGTTCTTTGTAATTTCGTATGACTTTGTCTCGTTTTGTTACTTCACCCCCTGCCCGCGCAAGTGAGTTGTGCTTGTAGGAGAAATTATGATCACAAACTATCAACAGGTTATAATAAATAATCTTTTGGTTAAACCTTAACTTTTTGTTGCAGGAAGTAGCGGTGAAGGTTGAATCTATAAAAGCGCGGCACCCCCAACTTCTCTATGAAAGCAGAGTGTACAAAATGCTCCAAGGGGGCATTGGCATCCCACACATAAGGTAAGAATAGAAATAGAATAGAAATAACATTTATTCAATACTTGCTTAAACTAGGTTACTTTAGTAAGATACTTTAATCTATGCAGATAACACTAATTTTTCATGAGGGTGATAATGCCGGCAGTATTGTGAGCTAGAGGCGACACGTGAGATATCAGGCACAGACAGGTTGCTCAGTCATCGATATTAGAGGCGGTTTCACTCTTCCCTGCAGAAACAGCCACCTGACAGGTTGCTCAGTCATCAATATTAAAGGTGGTTTCGCCCTTCCTGCGGAAACTTAGTTTACTGGGATAAAAAATACTGTATGTATATATTTCGGCTGTGTATAGGGGGTAGCCCAGCTGTTCCACTGAAATAGGATACTGTTGAGATGACTATAACCCACTATTATTTTAGGGAAGCGATTCCGTAATTATCGGATAATTTTAGAATTACATTACTTTATACATTTCATAGTTGCCTACTACCTAATCAGTATCGGCACTGATAAATCTATTTAAAATCAAAATAGAGTGACGTTACATGAATATGAATTTGGGGAATCATCTTATTTATACTTTATTATATTTTATGTAATTATAGTGATTTAATTTAATTCTTGTCAATGGCCGCACCACCGACCACTATGATAGTCTCTTTATTTCCTAATTTGGTGTGCAATAATGTATTGTATTGTAGTGTGATTCCACTAGCATTTGGTAACATTCATAAAAATACATAAAGACTCCCTTGAAACCTAAAGCAAGCAAACACGCGGCAAACTGCTAGTGTTGCAATGGCTCCTTTTGAAAGTGGGCACACAACAAGGGCAGCGGTCGCCCGGCAACACGCCCACGTTTGACACGTTTTTGTTTGTGACTGGGCGTTTGGGAAATACTAGATGATTTTCTAACTAGACATTACAAAACAAAAGAAACATAAGGGGACATATTCTCATATTATTACAACTGTGAACTGATTAATTTATGACTTCGATTATTAGCAAGTTGCATCATGGTTTACCGCAACGATAATGTTGAGTTTTATTGCCTGGGAGAGGATGCGGAAGAGTTTCTTGTTACAGGATCCAAGTGAACAGAAGCGAAGAAATCGTACCTTTCCTCGTAGTTGTATAATATTGTTGAGGGTTTAAAGGTCAATGAATTCAGAAGATGGTACTAACGCTGACTTTTGTTTAGTCTCCTGTAGCGTAGAACGCTTATTTGAATAATGTATGAGTCGTAGAACGATCAATCATTCGTTTTTTTTTTTTTTTGAGAATACCTAGCGAACACTTCATAATGCATTTTGGTCACCAGTAAGTTAGTTAAGTCGAAATGAAAAAAAGGTTCAGTAAGCTAAAGCCTATAAAAAGAACGCTAGGTTAGGTAGTATGGTAAAAAAAATACCGAGTAAGATTGAGTAGTTGACAATTATCAAGTTATCCTTCCAAGGGTTATAACAAAAATCGAATTATGAAATTATCCTGCGACATATGCACCGAACAAGCAGGCGCTTAAGGTGAACGACCTGTCTCGTCACATAAAAAGTTGCGTGTTGCAATGCTGCACACGCTCGATGGATCCTTTGATAAAATCGAAACTGGTCCCATCCCTATTCTCTATCACGCAACGCTATTTGCTAATAACCGCTATGGTTTCGTGCTAATCCGCACTCTTCTCGCTGAAATCAGCTGGGACCTTCGCCGGCGACGCGTTAAGGTCGCTATGCTATTTAAAGTAAGGTTTCTGAATAGCATGGACTCAAGGACTTGGTGGTTTTGATTGCTATCATTTAATTTTAGAGTGTACTAGACACTATAGTCGCCTCGCGGCTTCTCCCGTAATTTACGCGTTTATTTTCTCGAGTATGTATCTCTAATTTTCTGGAGAACAAGTACTCCATGTTGATATTGGTGGTTATTTCCAACTCACTTGGTAGTCACCAATCTGTGCGAAACTGTAAAATCAGTTGAGCCGTTTTGGCGTGACAGCCACGCAAGCAAACAAATAAATACAAACGTAAAAACAAGTAGACAACGTTTCAGGTAAGTAATAGATGTTTTGATCATACAAGTTTAGAAGATTGTAAATGCGGTGTTCCTCTATATTTCGATTTTCTGAGAAAAGAGTCTGACCAAAACTGAATTTTTAAATCGTAACCTCGTTCGCTCCTTAAGTCACGATATTATGTTTATTGACAATTTAAAAAGCGTTTGAGGAAAGCAAAGGAGGTGGTCTCTCGGTAGAGAGAAATAACGATAGTAGAGTTTGGATCGTGAGAGTGTAGATTCCATACTTCCTAAATCTTCATGGTTCCGCAAGACTATCCACCGTACACTAGCACAACACACATACGTCACTTCTCTATTACTTAATTACTACAGATGCTCCAGCGAAAGTGAATTTGAATGATTGCCGGCAATTCGTAACCTGTCGTATGGTGCGTTAGGCTCGGCGCAAAATAGCAGAGCACTACTTTTAATTATGGGCACGCAAAATTGAGCAGAACGCGTTGTAGGTGTCTTCAAATGGCGTCCTGTTTCTAGGTTCATATTGTACGATTTTTACTGACCTTTGCGACCTATTTATTTATTTAATTGCATTACATAGACTTAGTAGGCCTGATTTTGAAGGGCTTAGATGAGAGTACTTAAAATACTAAAAATATGTCCATCTATTTGACAAGAACGTCAACAGTTTTAGGAGTTTTAGATCTGTCTACTAAAGCCTTCAAATACCTATTACTTAAAATAATCTAAGTCAATGAACTCTGACAAGAGTGTCTCGATTTCGTTTTAAAGTAGACAGGAATTAAACAGTAACTTTGAATTACTTATATAATTAGCTCTAGGTAAATATAGATTAGATATTAGCTTGCAGCTTAGAATAATTTCTAAGGCTTGCAGAAAAAACCCATTATACAAAATGTAGATTTGCCAACGGGCTGCAGATCGCCGTGATACCACTGACTGACCACTGAAGTGAAGAGTCTCACTTCTAAAAGTGTTTTGGCTGGGCTGGAGTGCACAATAAGAACTCTATTCCCAAAAGATACACTTTGCTGTAAACGATCCTCGCCGAAATATTTTCGCCAAGTTGCGCTGCACTTTAGAGTGAATGAGCGTGTCATATACCAAGGTTAGGTTAGGATAATGAATGCTGATGCTAGCCTTTCATTGTTACCAGTGTTGTGTGTAGGCGATCGTATCGCCTTGTGCTGTTTAGGCGAAGGTTCACACATGGATTCTTCAGCCTTTGTCAATATGATATTTAGTCATTATGATAAATTGTGTGAGAAACTCTCGAATCTACCGCTCTGGCAGCTAACTCCATTTCTCAATATGATAAGGCTTCATTTTTTGTGATCATTTTTTAGACTTAGCTTTATATGGTTCTCATAATATGCTATTTAGAATCTCAGCCTAAGAAGACCTACAACTGCGCAAAGATCGCAACTTTTGTTACTGCCCTGCCTAATATTGTGCCTACGCAAAGTGCTAGTAGAATTGTTTTGGCCAAAAAAAATAGTTGCCCTATTTTGGAAGTACAGTGGATAAAGTGGAGTAAAACAGGGGAGAGACAATTTTGTCTACCGTCCGTGCTAATCCTGCAGGTGTTAATGACCTAAATGGTTATACGTAAATTACAAATAACCTTGTTTATTTCATAGATATTTGTTCAGTGTAGCGTCATTTTGCGTTTGTAACAAAAACTAGAAATATTAGCTACATGGAAAGTTGTTTAAGGTAAACTTGCTATTGGAAAACAACACACACTAAAGCTTACTGATTGTATCATACTTGTGAACAGTCCCACGCCGAATCTGAGTTTAGCTTCGAGATAAATGCTCAATTGCTCTAAGGAGAGAACGATTCTAGCACAAGTGTACTGCGATGGAAATTATACGTGACGTGACGCATCGCACGCGGTTCGCATACGTAGCTCGGAATTGATAAATTATCGGTCGCCCTCCTTTCTGTTGGCTGCCCGTGCCTGTTGTTCACACTTTTATTTACCTTAGATTTGTGTCGAACTATATAGGTTATTTATTGTTACTCGTGTTGATTGTGAAGGACCAGCAACTAACCGTCGTCGTCAAGTCTACGTCGTGCACTCAATAATCTCTTCATATTCTAATTATAATTTTTTTTAATTAATTAGATTGTTTAGCATGCTAAAGTCACTCCGTCCACACTGTTATATCAGGTTGGCACTAGACAAGGCGAAAACACCTGTTGCTACCGTTATGTTGCTAATTTTGGGTCACCGCGCGAACTCCATCCTAATTAGTTTTATTATCTTAGCAGTTTATTTAAGCTCTTGTATTTTCGTTGAAGCGCTCGTAACCTAGTTTATCTAGATTTTATCAGATCTTTATGAAACTTTCGAATCGGTCAGTTAGTTTCCATTATAGGCTGTTGTAGTAGTAATGTTTCAATAAATTGTTATGTCATTAATTAAAGGTTGGTGCAGCATGCCGTTTTCTTGAACCCTGCTCTGTCAACCATGATTTCTGCGTCTTTATCTTTCGAAAAATCATCATCACCTTTATCTAGCAATACGTGGGTGCAGAGTCATAAAAAGAAAAGATTTGTCTTCATTTTTACGATTGTTGATATGATAAGGTTTTTTTTTATGAGGTTGAATGACGTGAAGAGCTAGTCGTTCACCTGATGTTAAGCGACACGACCGCCCATAACAGTTGCAATGTCACTCGGAATTTTAAAATAATAAAGTTTCGCGTGTCACTGCACTGCGCACGTCATCCTGAGACATCACCTGTGGTATGTTGCAGTGTTGTTGAGTGCAAATGTTGCACCTAACTTGAAAAGTGATTGGTGCAGGACCGAGTGGTATTTGAACCTGGGTGCGCATCAGTTTGAAAGTCGTTATCGCTGAGGCTCACTCGCTCGCTCCGTGGCGGTTCATACAGTCGTATCGTTCCGCATGCAACTCGGCTCAATAGTATATGGCGAGAAAAAGTTACCAGCTGGCGTCGGTCGTCACGCGCCGTCGACTCGCTTCCACCATGAAATCGACGTCACGACGACGCCTCCCACCAGTTTACATTTAAATGAAACTAGCCGTGATGCGATTTTGTACTGTGAGAGTTGGGAATTAAGGACTTTTTGGACCCGGATTTGACGATTCGTAACTTATGGGATTACAAACATTGACTACATGGATATAAAAAAGGATAGATAGGCAGTAGCTTCTTGAAAGTGGTCCGGTTAAATAAGGTCCAACGTGCACAATATTTCGTGCAAAAGGTAAAATAGAAACTGATAACAAACACCCACCATGGTAATAATGTTGAGTTTTGTTCCGTTTGTCTTGCACCAACGGCAGTGCACGCTAACGTTTTTTTTTGCCATCGTAGCCAAGCCATACTTGTAAATAATGCAATTTACAGTCACTATTCGGATTACAGTGAAGTTTTCACTATATTTTTCTTTTAGAAACTCATTATTATTGGTAAAACTAAAAATATAATTATTATATTATTGTATGTGAACATAAAACTAGGTAAACATGTTACTGCTGATGCAAAACTTGAAATACGATCGAAATAATACGAATTAAAGAAACATAGGTACTTATCTCTAAATTTATCGGAGTAGCTAGAAAGATTAAAAACGTTCTTGGATTTTTATCGTGACGGTATTTGCTATTATAACACTTTTTCGCAAAATGGTTTCTATTTACGATACTACTTGTCATTGAACGAGACGTTCCTTTTCAACTCGTCAACAACATGATTGTATCGTCTCCCCATCTCGTCCCGTGGGTGCTGTAAGCGCCGGCCAAGTGAGTGAGCATCAGCACTCTTAGACCATTGAAGTCTTCTGTGATCACCCAGCCGCCTGCCAGGCGTGGATGTATCAAGATTCACAAAGGCTCCGCTATGGTTCTGCTAGGTTATGATTTGTTGGCCGCATGACCAATCAACATGTGGTTGGCGACGCGCCCATCATTTATCTTGAAACATTTATATGCTATTGGTATCACATCAACAGCCATAAGACGTCCACTGCTAACACAGGTTTCCTTCATAAAACGCCCCTTTGGACGCTTGTCATAGAGGGTTTGTCATAATCACCAGCTCGGAAGGCGTCTTAGTGATCGCTGGAAATTTTAATGTACTGCTGCCCACTCTATGGATGTTATAACCGGCTTATACGGCTTCACTAGGTGGTAGGACTTTTCTGCAAAGTTCTTCTAGGTAGGTACCACCGCTCTGCCAGTTATTCTGCCGCCAAGCAGTAGTGTGCAAGCACTACTGTGTTCCGGTTTGAAGGGCATTGTAGCTAGCGAAATTACTGGGCAGATGAGATTATGACCTGATTACACAGTGTAGTAATCTGCTTACTAGACTGTGTAATGTCTCAGGATGACGTGCGCAGTGCAGTGTCACACAAAACTTTATTATTTTAAAGTTCCGAGTAACACTGCAATTGTTATGGGCGGCCGTGTCGCTTAACATCAGGTGAACGACGAGCACGTCACCTCATTCATTCACATAAAAAAAAATATACGGATACGGAACGAGATGAGGTGGTTCTATTCTCACACGGCCCAACAACCATCCTTTTGGTCACAGAAACATTGTATTGTTGCAGATGGTACGGCTACGAGAAAGACCACAACATCCTGGTGATGGACCTCCTAGGGCCATCGCTCGAGGACCTGTTCAACTTCTGTTCGCGCCAGTTCACCATCAAGACTGTTCTCATGCTGGCAGGTATGTATTCTAAGGAGGTATCATGACGAAGCACTGGCATCTTAGTTTTCCATTGACGGGCCCGATAGCTCAGTTGGTAGTATCCCTGCCTTCTGAACTGAGGGCCGTGGGTTCGATTCCTACCCAGGACAAAAATTTGTGTGATGAACATAGATGTTTGTTCTGCGTCTGGGTGTTATATTGTATTCTATGTATGTATTTACAAACAAAAAAGTATATAAGTATTATATCAGTTATCTGGTTCCCATAGTACAAGCTATGCTTAGTTTGGGGCTAGATAGCGCTGTGTGAAATGTCCACACATATTTATTATTATAGTTAATGCTGTTTCTTTAGCACACTCATGACTCGCTTTATGTTAGAATCCATCACGTAAGGATTAATACGGTTTTTAAAAACTGAAGTCGAAAATAGTTTAAGTACAGCCATGTGTACAGATGGCTATAATACAGGATAGCTTTGGGGTTTTAAATCCAAAACTTTGTTGTCATTGATGAGGCAAGAAAACCCCTTTCCCTGCCAAAAGATATATTGAGAAAAAAAATACACACAAAGTTAAGGTGATGCAGCTCATGCAGCTACAATAGACGTTCGTTTAACAGAATCCATCACGCTTTGTCTAAATTGGCGTGCAAAATGAAATAAGAATACAAACTGCAACTGTTATGGGCGGTCGCCGGTCGTGTCGCTTAACATCAGCTGACTAGGTGGTCATGTCATTCATTCTCATAAAAACATACAGGTGAGGTAGGTGTATTCCTCCGGTCACAAGTATATTTTGCCACAATTTCTGTTTTATTACGCCGGGATTTTTACCTAATTAGATTGAAACTGCAAAATATTGAAGTAGGGCATTCATTTAATATTATTTCCGTGTTTTCAGACCAGATGCTGGGTCGAGTGGAGTACATCCACTGCAAGTGTTTCATCCACCGCGACATAAAGCCGGACAACTTCCTAATGGGCATCGGCCGGCACTGCAACAAACTGTACATGATCGACTTCGGCCTCGCGAAGAAGTTCCGAGACCTGCGCACGCGGTCGCACATAGCTTACCGCGAGGATAAGAACCTTACTGGTGAGTTACATGTCACTGTTAAGAGGTCAGTTTATGATGGTCTTTTAGATGTTAGAAGATGGTCTAAAAATTAAATATAAACGGTATAAAAAATTTCTTTTTATCTTTGATTCTATTTATTTGGAAGTTATAGATAAATTTAATTTTTATTAAATTTTTTTTACAATTCTTATTTTGCCATTTAGTTTATGAATGAATATTAAATTCTTGTTTCACGTATAAAACTGAAAAATTCAAAACTCAAATAAATTATTGCAAATGCAATTGAAATTACATAAAATTCGAAGCCTTTACGTTTTTTGGTTTTCCTTTTCTTTCTCGTACATATTATTATATCTTCTAGACGAGTTGCGACTTGACGACGCGGTCGACGATGAAGCTTGGTTGTCTTGGGCAACCGTGCTCTATCGATCGTCGACCGCGTCGTCACTTGCCATCGGGTGAGACAGTTTTTGACAAATGAAAGGGCAACAAAAGGTTAACGACGTGGTCCGCGTGATCGTTCATTGATCAAACGCTTTAGAAGATATAATTATCTCGCCTGGAAACGTCAAATCTAATAGAAAATTGACGTATCAGCACGAGATAACGCGAAAAAATTATCTCGTGGAGAGCATTTAGAAGTCAAGTGGTGGTTTTAGAAGTTGAAGGGGCAGTGTGCGGACCACATCGCTCGTAGAACTGACAACCATGGGGTCCCATCAGGTACAAACGAAAAATAGACCGAACTTGAAAAAATGTAGTAATCGTGTCTAGAGAGTTACTAGTTAGTGTCCAGTGTATTCATTTGGCCCAATACTTCGCCACCACGCAATAAATGTCATTTGATAATGTTGCGTTGTGCAGAAATAAAATAATTCGTAAAATAGCCCGCGTTATTCCGTTGTATGGGATGAGGCATCTGTACTGTAGGTATTATATTATCTGGGTGATAACTGATGGGGAAGAAAGATTCTAGAGTGGCGACCACGAACCGGAAGACGTAACTTAGGCCCCCTTCTAGGTGGACTGACGTCTTGGTCAAAACCGTGGGGAGCTGAACCTATGGATGCAGGAGGCAAGCAGCTGCTCAAAGTGGACTTCTTTGGGGGAGACGTTTGTTCAGCAGCGGACATCTTCAGGCTGATGATGATGGTGATGATGGGCATTTTAGTGGCACTAGGTGGACCGATGACTTTGTGAAAGCCGCAGGGAGCCAATGGAAGCAGGAGGCATGGCCACCGAGCAGCCTTTTAAAGTGGTACCCTCTGGGGAAGGCCTATGCTCAGCAGTGAGCGTTATCAGGCTGTTGTTGATGATGATGATGAGCATTTTAGCTGGTGGCAATAGTTATTGATAAAGCAGTGTGTGTTGTTTGTGCTAGTGTCCTTAGTAACAGAGGTTTGTCCGTACAGGCACGGCGCGTTACGCGTCGATAAACGCGCACCTCGGCATCGAACAGTCGCGGCGAGACGACATGGAATCGCTCGGATACGTACTTATGTATTTCAACAGGTAACCACTACTTTGGTCTTACTTTTTGCCTTATTACTAAGCTCAAATTCGCGCAATAAACTATGGAGAGAGTTACGCTCGGTGTTATTTTGCGAGATAAGATTCGTAATGAGAAGATCCGCAGGAGGACTAAAAAGTGACCTTAAATGCCGATGAGCAGGCCACATCGCTCGTAGAACTGACAACCGATGAGGAAGAACGATTCTCGAGTGTCGACCACGAACCGGAAGACGCAAAATAGGCCCCGGTACTGGTGGACCGACGTTAAAAAACCGCGGGGAGCCGATGGATGTAAAAGGCGAGCAGCCGTGGCGGTCTGGGGGGCCTATGTTCAGCGGTGGAGGTCTTCAGGTTGTGATGATATTTTTTTAAAATACAATTTTCACGAGAAATTAGTTGTTTTACCTGTACCAGCGCTCTGCGTGCAATATGATGTGCAAGTCGAGGGTTCATTCATAAAATAGTCTACTTGAGTAGCTATTCACAACTAAGCGTAGTTCTGCTCTGACTGAAATTATAACTTGCGTGATCCTGCATAGCATACATCATCCTAAAACATCACAGTTTAAAATTCTAATTGTAAGTTATCTCGATTTATTTGTGACAGTAATGACAGCCAATCAAAACATGTATATATTTCAATAAACCAGCAGGTTTTATATTATGCTTCTTTAAAACTGATATGGGTATCGTTCCAGAATAGCCATACTGTCTTTTATTACATAAAATGCACGCAAAAAGCAGATAACAAATTAACAACTTTAGTCATGAGAGATTTGTAACTTTAATTTTATGAATTTTTTAGATTTTGATGTACATTTTTGTTTATATTGCAGGGGGTCACTGCCCTGGCAAGGTCTGAAAGCCATCACCAAGAAGCAGAAATACGAGAGGATCAGTGAGAAGAAAATGTCCACGCCAGTCGAGGTGCTTACTAAGGTGCGATAAATTTAGCTTTTTTTTCCCATATAAAAGTGAATGTCTCCTGCCCTAGCATGGACAGATGGACTGTGGACAAAATTGGCTTTCCGTTTTTATTTCCACTTGATAAGCAAGCATGAAGAAAGTGACACAAAACAGGGAAATACAATTTTCTCTACCACCCGCACTAAGCAAGCTGTGTGTTTTTATTAAATAGGCTTGCGTTTGTCCCCATTCCCTGGTACATTCAATTTAACATTTAGATGAACATAATTATTATAATAACTTATTTGATATGTAAGTACTTAAGTATAATATAGATATGACTTTCCCCTCAGATTGGTCCATTCAGATATGTTATATCTAAGTAGACCGATCCGAGGAGAATGTACAGTTTAATTGGAGTGTTTGATATCTTCTATGTCCGTAACCACTGAACTGATTTTGATGCCAGGAATGCTTATGTAGGATTATTTTTATCTAAAATCTAAAAAAAAATCTACGTGAAAACCGCGGGCGCAACAAGTATCGCCATTTTTGAGTTTTTTATTATTCAGCAATTTTCAATTCGATATTTGGCATATGAACCGATTGGACCGTAAAAACTATATTCTAACTATTCAGTTTTTCACACACTCATTTTCTTGTGATTCCTTGTCCTACCTTCGAGTCATTGTTTGACGGGCCCGATAGCTCAGTTGGTAGTATCCCTGCCTTCTGAACTGAGGGCTGTGGGTTCGATTCCTACCCAGGACAAACATTTGTGTAATGAACATAGATGTTTGTTCTGCGTCTGGGTGTTATATTGTATTCTATGTATGTATTTACAAACAAAAAAGTATATAAGTATTATATCCGTTATCTAGTTCCCATAGTACAAGCTATGCTTAGTTTGGGGCTAGATGGCGATGTGTGAAATGTCCACACATATTTTTTTTTTTTTTTTTTTATTGTTGGTGTTATACATCCTAGTTCTATTGTCCTCAGGGTTTCCCGGCCGAGTTTGCGATGTATTTAAATTACTGCCGTGGGCTCACCTTCGACGAAGCTCCCGACTATATGTATCTTAGACAGGTGAGTGATGACCTAAAATGACCTAAATAGTACTAACACACGCGTCAGCAAAGTTCTGATTAGTGTGTACATTAAGTAAAAGTTTAAATAGTTCTCAGCTTTGTTTTTGTGTGGAATATTATCGACTTGCGTAAAATAATAGAGAAACACAAGTTATAATTAAAACGGAAAGTTTTTTGTTATAATTCAAAATGTTTATATAATTGTGTGACCTGTTTATATTATATTCATAAATTGTTGCTATACTATCACAAAAATATTAGTATTGTTGTTGACACGCAAAAAGTTATTCTTCTAAAACATGGGTTCATAATTAATTGATTGAATCAGGCGTGACACACACACCACGACGACGATGACACTAGATATTCTTGTATCATTTTGTATGGGTATATAATTTTTATAAGTTTTGTTTCTTCCACTAAGGCCTTTGTTCTCTATATTCGAGTAAAGTTCCGAGTTGGCTAGCCACCACGTAATGTCACTTTTAACTGCAGTAACGAATTTCAGAATGTCCGAGTAGCGCTAGCCGACCCGTAAACCAGGCTGCTACTTACAGGACACATCAGCTGCCGATTAGTACGGTTAACCGACGGCTATAGCAAAACTTGTTGCAATCTCGCATGTGTTTGTAATTTATTATTATAGTTTGCATGCCACAAATACTGAGATCTACGGAACTAAAAAGTACCAACCCTGTTGATTACGCTACTGCTATAAAAACATAGACTATTCGTTTCTAGTTCGAGATCAGATACTTATGAATGTAGAAATCATTGTATTTAATTACTAAAACAGTCCGCTGGAAGCTAGCAGCCGCTCAAAGTGGTGCTCTTTGGAGGAGGCCTATGTTCAGCAGTAGACGTCTTCAAGCTGATGATTATGATGATGATGACTACTAAAAAAGTTTTTGTTCAATTATAATATATTTAAATACTTATATAATATCATGATATTTTTGTTTTGTGTTGTTTTAATTTTTATTATTGCGTTAAGATAAAACCATATTTCAGGTACCTATAGGTATGTAATCTAAATTCGTATTACATTCCTCATTACATTAATTTAATTAGTTGATACCCTATTTTGTAAAGGTAGTTCCTTACCTACTTACTGTTTTTAGGTAGGGAATAAATACTCTTTGAAGGGCATCTACCGCACCGCAGCATATAGCTGGCACATAAAAATGTAAAAAAAAAAAAAAAAACGAAAATGGCGTCACTGACAGCAGTCAGGGTGACTATTGAACGAACGAAATGAACAGTTGACGTTGCTACAGATCACCCTAAATTTTTACTCGCTGAATCGAAACTCTGTTTTCGTTCGTGAAACTGGGAAGAACTACTCGCCGCCTTTACGTCCCGATCAGTATTACTCACTGGCTAAGGTAATCGTAACTTTAATCGAATATAGAGAACGAAGCGCTTACTCTTACTAAACATTCAATTAGCGGCGGTTTTAAATGTCTTGATGTCTCTGCCGGCGTTACGACACTGTTCAACGTTTCCACCCAAACTTGATACTATTCGGTTGGATCCCAGTAATTTGCATAATAAATAATAATAGATAAAAATAACCGGCCAAGTGCGAGCCGAATTCGCACACGAAGGGTTCTGTACTATTATCTATTAAAACGAGCAAAAAATCAATGGGAGCCCTCTTAAATTTTTTTTAAATATTATATTCTGTTTTTTTTTTTAGTGTTTGCTGTTAAAGCGGCAACAGAAATACATCATCTTTGAGTATTTCAACTGTCTAACTATCACAGTTCATGAGGTACAGTCTGGTGACAGAGGATGTATTCGATAGAAACTGACAGACGGACAGACAGAGAGACATAGACAGACGGACAGTGGAGCCTTAGTAATATGCCTTACTACTATATTGAACCCTAAAAAGTACATCACTGTGGTGCCTATGGCAGTCGACCGCTACCGTCTTTAATGTCGACAACAATTTTAATATAGCAATAACACCTGCTATTGGAGTTTTGGCGGGAACGCGGAAAAGTTCACGTCGTTGCATTGTATTATTTTACAAAACTTTTGCTTTTTCCAATGTTAATGTTTAAAATTGCTGGCGTTTTACGCATTAAGTGCTGAATTACGAGCATGAGTGAGGGCAAGTGATATAATGTGGTGTAACGTGATTTTCCGTGTTGCTTCCAAAACTCCATAGAAGCTTCTAGTAAAGTTGCCACCACTTTGCTGGAGCATGACTTAGACTGGACTATGACTACCTGACTTATACTGGACTATGACTAGGACATGACTGCGTGAAATATTTTATAACATGATGAAAATATATTACTTGACATTGGCTAAATACCCAATGTGTGGAGCCAAAATATAAGAAAAAAAAAACACCTGCTATGTAAATCTGTGACAGCAATAAATGAATGTATTATGAATAAAGTATAAGAATGGTTCCGCAATTGTATTACGTAAAAATAGCAAAGCAACAGCGAATACTTAGGATGACATTCAGAGACAATCATCATCATCATCATCATCATCATCATCATTAACAGCCTGAAGACGTCCACTGCTGAACAATCAGCAACAATGCATCGAGTTTACTCCGATCGAACTCACGTGAGTTCAAACTCCGGACTCGGCGAGTATACTCCGCGTTGTTAAATTCCCGGTCGAGTTCCAACGTAAACTCCGCCCTCACTCCGCCGAGTAAACTCCGGCCATAGACAAGTGTAGTTTGACATTAGTGACTTACACGTTGCCTTTTTTATTTGGCAGTATTATGCTAAAAAGGGTGAAAAAATAGCAAATATTGTATGAATAACTGAAACAGGAGATCAAACTTACTGGTGATCACAGATTAGAGAAAAAAACTGGTGATAATTATATACTCTTTGAAGGAGACTTTAAAAAGCGCGCCATTTCTCTTTATTGGTTTTTTCAATTATTATGATTATTATGAATGTTGTTATTTACCTAACTAATAAAAAAACGGGTGAAAATAAAATTTACAATGGAAAATAAATCGTCTCTATAGTGTTCACAGTATTTGTTCACAAAATCTCAGGGAGCTAATAGCTCCATACATACAAATTCTAGAAACTAAATAAAAATAAATGCTTCATTCAATAGAAAAGAAGAACTATGGAGCCATATTGCAAAGCATTGATGATTTCTTCATATGTGCATGGTAATTCCTAAAAGGTACCATATGAATTGATTTTTATTTAATAAACCTAGACCTACCATTAATTTAAGATTAATTCTATATCATAGGTTAGGTACCTACTCACAAACAACTTAAAAAGGCATGGATTAATGTGAATGTGAAGACACAAGCCGGGGAAGCAAATCTATAATACAACAAAGAAAAGAAAACACACAGGATCTGCCAGTAAATTACTATTAGAATTGTTTTTATTGTTATATTCATTATAAGTAAATCTATGAAGAACCTAATTTTATTTCGTAATTTATTCATTTTATTCAATACAAAATACATTTCTTTACAAACACTACATTAAAAACTGATTTTAAGCAGCATTGTTTTTAAAAACATGCGTGATAAAAAAGATGGCGGTGCCTGAGCACGGCTCGAGTCACCGATTTCGTGACTCAGCTCGTCTCATTCTCAGATGAGCATATACTCGTACTCCATTATGCTAAACTCGACTGTGAATGCCGATTCGACCGAAGTACGAGTCTAGACTCCAATTTTGACATAACGGAGTTTGAGTTCGAACTCGAACTCGTCTGTGAATGTCAGCCTTAGCAATCAGTTGCAAGATTTCCACCTGTCGCCGAATACACTTGGCCTTTGATACTAGCATAATTAGCAACAGAACAGCAATAGATGGAAACAAAATAAACATTTTAGTCTTTCATGAGGGAAGTAAGAGGATGTGAAACATGGTCACGTGACGTGCGGCACTTTTTCACCACAATATGGTGCCGACTCCGCCCCATTCCGCCCCATTGTTTACTGCGTTTGACAGTTGACGGTAGTTGGCGACTGACGTACTAGCTCAAAATACCACCTGAACATGGCGGATTTTTTGCCGCAGGGCGGTCTTAAGTGACGTCAGAGCCAAATTATTATCAAAAATGAAAGTTGAAACGGAATACTTGTCTCTTTTTACCACGTTCGAAATGGTATTGACGACTATTATTGTCCATTCTTTAACGAAGTTACTTCATAGCTATAACATATTCTGTGTAGTTAGCTTCATGCCACATCCTCTTACTTCCCTCATCAAAGATTTTAGTTCATCGATTGCTGTCAAACGTCACTCATCTGCCAAAGTCATGTTTGACAGCAATGATTGCGAATGTTACGCCTGTTGCAATAGTGACGTAATAACCCCGGCGGTCCGCAGTTGTTCCGCATCCTGTTCCGCACAATGAACTACCAGTACGACTACACATTCGACTGGACGATCCTCCGCCAACGCAAGCAGCACATGGAGGGCGGAGCCGCCGCGCCCGACCGCCGCTCGCCCTCCGTGCAGCGCCGCGCCGCCGCGCCGCCGCCGCAGCCCGCGCCCGAGGTAACTCCACGCTACACTACACTACACTACACTACACTACACTACACTACACTACACTACACTACACTACACTACACTACACTACACTACACTACACTACACTACACTACACTACACTACACTACACTACACTACACTACACTACACTACACTACACTACACTACACTACACTACACTACACTACACTACACTACACTACACTACACTACACTACACTACACTACACTACACTACACTACACTACACTACACAATGCACCGTTGACACACGTGGCTAACCACACCGCATGGTGGCTAATACAACACAATACATTGTAACCAACACAACACATAAAATGGTGGCCAACCAACACGTAAAGCATTGTGCCCAATACAACACAGCACATGTAGCCGATACCATACATTGCGGCCTACACTACAGCGACACTGTCATGTGGTCAACACAACCCAGTCATGTGGCCAATGCAACATTATGAGGAGTGAAAACACCACAGCACAACACAACAAACGTGGTCAACACAGTGACGCGTGTGTTCAACGCAACATAGCAAAACATTTGCTTAACACTCCCACGTTTATGGTGGCCAACACAATATAATATCATGAACCCAACATTTTCCCACTGCGGAGACACTGGTTTCCTCTCACAGGAATGTAGGTCACACGTTATGCTGCCCACAGCCATATTTCAGGTTTGTATACACCTGTATGTCATAGAATTTTGCAATTCTTGAACATGCAACTTCACCGTCGTAAGAGATTTGTATATTTAGTAGCCCATAAAAATTACACAAGTCACAAAGTGTACCGATTCGAAATACTCTTCCCTGCTGGGTTAGCATGAATAGTAGACAAAATTGCCTTACCCCTCTTTTACTCCACTTGACGAGTAAACAAGTATGAAGAAAGTGACACAAAATGGCAAAAGACAATTTTGTCTACCATTCGTCCTAAACTAGCTGATATGCTATCAATTCCTGCTCCTTTCCTTACCCGAGATGCAAGTTGACTGTCTTAATCCAATCAACACCATCACATGACTGTCGCTTTCATTACCAACCTGAAAAGTCTGTGTCAAAAAAAATTAACATGCATTTTTGTCACATTTTTGTATTTCACATATTATTAACAACTCAAAAACGACTGAATGTCATGCCGGTCTGTACTTAAGTTTGACAGCTTCTAAGTTCGCACTTATTAACAAACATCCCCGCTACACATTATCTGGTGGAAACACAATGCATTTGGGTGCGTCCTAGAAAGAAAAGTGAGAACATAAGAGCTATCAATTTTAAGTGCAGATGGATACACAGCCATTTGTCATTTTGAAAAGTGACGTTTTTCTATTGTCTATGGTCAACTTGCATCACGACTCCTCTTTTCTAGGTGAAGTCGGTGAATGCGACAAACGACTCCAAACAAAACGTGAAAGGCCACCAATCTCTCAGTCATGTGAAGAAGAAAACCACCGGCATATCCTAACTCCATCCCACCATTTGCATCTTGTTCCTTGAAACTATGTCAAATTATGGTTGATTTTGTCTCATAGAGTCCTTTGCTATGAACAAAAAATAAAATAAAAGTTATTTATTTAAAGCTATAAAACCATAGTAAAAAAATTAAAATATATGATTATTAATTTATTATCTATTATGCTATGATTGAAATTGCATCGCGGTGCGTTGTACACGCCACTTTTACTAGAAGTAAAGCTACGGAAGATTAGTTTCGCAATTTTTTTATTACTTAAATGAATTAAAATAACTTTTTTAAATTTAATT
Source organism: Ennomos erosarius (assembly GCA_963580505.1). Taxonomy (NCBI): domain Eukaryota; kingdom Metazoa; phylum Arthropoda; class Insecta; order Lepidoptera; family Geometridae; genus Ennomos; species Ennomos erosarius. The sequence goes on from OY757000.1 coordinate 2,290,065, forward strand.
AAAAAAATTAAATGCGGTTCTAGCGGTAATGCAATAGTGTAATTCAGCTCGGACAGCGTTGCGAGTCTAAAATTATTAACAAAGTCCGAGCCGCCTCCTTTTCTTACGCATAGCACTGTCTCTTCCTACGCGTTACGTTTCGTAGGTATAGGAAGGCCCGTCTGGCCGGCCCGGCTGAGCTTTGTACATTGTGCGCGGTTAACTTTAGCTGAATGGACTTCTTGAGATGGAATTACTATAAGTCGAGATTGTTGATCTAATTGTTTGATGGGAAAATCAAATCGAAATGTTAATTTTGGGGTTTAGGTAAATTTGAGATGGACTTGAAGAAACTGCAATTTGAACTTAATAGATTTTAATGTTCTAGCTAGCGATAAAAATATAGAAAAATATTATAGTAAGACCACTGTAGAGTTGTAGAAATACATTTTTTGATTTATGTTAAAATCAAATAACTTTTTGAAACGAAGAGCGTGGATTACTCAAGCAAACAAGTAATGATAAATTCTTATCTCTCGGACTTAATAAAATTAATTACATAATATAGTAAAAATGTAAAGAAATTATAGAGTCTATTATTTGTTGACAGATGGTTTTGTGAACTGTGAATGCAACAGTTGTGCATGTACCATAATTCCTATAGAGGTATATTTTTTAAGACTTAAGACCATTCGATAATTTAAAAAAGTTATCAGTCACGCAGGTTGTGTTACTATATTGTTTATTACGTCTTGTTTTTTATTGGTAATGAATGATCAAAAAATTGTATAAATTAGAAAATTAGTCTGTAGCATTTCAAAAGTAGTTGTTATGAGTGAAATAAGCTGCATTTTAATATCGCCAGATAATGTGATTTTATATAAATTGTTAATTAAAAGTCGCGTTTGATGTGTTTGCTTGATATTTATTAATCTAATCGATACTTGTTTTTCTATTATTGTAATAATCTCTTCTTTTTAAAGGTAATTTTTATTTATTAAACCAAAAAGTAGTTAGTAGTTTCAAGTAAATAAAATATTTAGATTAGACTCTCCGGTTTGTACGTTTGTCAAATTCATATTGACTTACCAAATGCTATACGTTTATTGGTTGACGATAGCCGATGATCAACACTCAACCAATGAGCGCTCAGTATTTTTAAGTAGACATGAGTTTAACTAACGTACAAGAAACGGGATTAACTATTTAAAACTACAATTTTAGCCTCACACCAAACATAAGGTTGTAATTGTTTCGTTATTAATTATAATAGTATAATGGGTAGTCATCATTACCAGTCACAATTTTAATGATTTGGATCACAAGCGCACCATATTCCAGTTTCGTTATAAATCGTAAAATTAGTACTTTACAACAATACTTAAATACTTAAATTATTTTATTACTTTTTCGTCACAGTTGTGTAGAGATAACTGCATTTAAATATACAGGATAGCCAGAAAGCCAGAAAATTTTATGACATACAATGTGCAGCTATATTTTGGGCTTTGGTTTAATAACCATTAGCTACTTTGATTGTCCATAACAATAACATAGTGTAAAAAATACAAATAGTGAGTCAACTCGGTGGCTAGACGGGGCAACGATGGAGTGCGGTATGACGGAGAGCGGCGTCCCCTCCTATATCTTCACTGGCTTACCGGTACAAGGTAGCCCCACTACGGCCGAGACGGCCTTTTAGGTATATTGCGGTATAACAAAAGAGTTGACCCACTATTAGTATTTACTGACAATAATATCAAAAAAAACAGGGTTTAATCATACATTCCACAAAACGTTATGATGCTAAGTTATAACTTTTCTCAACTTATTTACTGGGCATCCTGTATCAACCATCAAGTGTAGTTGAACTTGTAAGTCTGTAACACAATCTTACACTTATTTCTTTTTGTTAAAGCAGTAGACGTGAGTTCGTTGGGCCACTGCAAGCGGTCCCGTAAGGAAGATGCGACGAAACTCGTGAGCGGCGCTGCCTTCCACGGTGGTCGACTATCCTCTACGTAAGAACCGCACCGGTATAGAAACTATGAAAATCACGTCCTAACTACTGTATTTCACTTCCCATCCATCCACGGCAGAATATGACACATGATATTATGTTACCGAATGTTTGGTAGTGTAATTATAATGCAAAGGAAAAAGTTTGAACTCCCTTTTGGGTTTTAACCCGTATTTTGCTTTTTTAAACTACCGTGACAAGTGATGTCCTGTTTTTTTATCTGTCACATCTAACTTATGGGGTTGCCAGCATCACTTATTGAGAGATCTATTATGTTTGCTTTTGGATCGACTTATTTGGCTATATTTTTGAATTTGATTGCATGGAATATTGAGACCGACATGGATGTGTAAATTGTTTGTGAAACTGTAAGGCCTCGAGTAAGATTTATATGGTGGGAAGGAAGCTTCAATACCGGCGCCGGTACTGTGACCGCAATAACATTTCAAAATACCTTTTGTATTGTATATTTTTATTTGTACGGACGCATCGCTGTTTGCTCACTGTTATGATAAAACAAGCGCGGCGATCGTACCCGACCGCTGATCTCTATTATACAAGCACGCACAAAAATTGACAAAGAATTGTGCCGATTTGAAGCGCCACTCCTGAGTGTATGGAGAACTATAATTTGGATGTCCATCGCGTTGATTGGTTGCTTTGAAAGTGTGAATTATATGATTGGTTGGTTGAATTAGTTCCAAGGACTCTCACGATGTCACTCTGAGCAATCAGCGTCAAAATGGCGAAAATCAAATGCCTTCAGTCAATATTGGTCTAAATAAAGTCCAACATACTCATACTCATTAACTACATGTACCAAAATTTCTCACTGAACAATCTTCGTTTGATGTTCTATCTAAGTCCACGTGACACTGACGGAATTGTGGTCACCTCTCCACAAAGGCCATTAACCAAGAATTGAAGTTAAAGCTATAATAGAGGTATAAAGGTATAATAGAGGTCAGCGTACCCGACTCATTAGGTTCGTGAATCGGAATGCATTTTTGAACATTGATAAAATTGTAACAAAGTTTAACTCTAACTTTCGGTTGTAGGATAGATAATAAATTATAGGGCCGGTCTACATGACGTAGGGCTCAGCGACGTTCGCTCTTTACGTTTGTAGTTAATTATTCACTCAATATTTACTTAGTTTTTTTGGATGTTAGTTTTGTCGGTAAATTAGCTAGTTTACATTGGAATTGTCTATCGGCGCGTTTCGAATCGTTTCACATGTACATATACGCAGGGCGGAGGAAACGCGACCGATTGAACTGTGTAAAAATGATGGCTAAACTGTTCATTACAAATTACTGATTTACTAATGTAAGTAGGACTCTGTATGAAAAAGAAAATCTGGAAAAACAAAAAAATATTGCTTAGATAAGAGAATTGGTTCCCATTTTCTACGCGGCGCATCCTCGACCAAGCAGGTATATAATTAAGGTTTTTTATTATTTTGCTATTATATTTTTTAGTTTGGAGAAATCATATAAAAAATTGTAAATAGGTGGAGATGGGTCGTCGGCGCGTCGCGTAGAAACTTGGTACGTTCGGTATCTTATATTTTAGAAAGCGAGAAATAATTGTAAATATGAGACAGTGTTCATTTTAACTGTTTATTTTTAAGAACACTTTAATTTCGTTTCGTTTAACTGTATTCTTGTGGCACTATTGAAACTGACAGTTCTCACTTGACCGGTGATATTTTTGTACTACTTCTGAGCCCAGTTTCTTATACGACTGGTTCCTCATTATGTGGCCGTTGGAATGAGAAGACTAGAAAGTAAAGTTTTAGGGCTACTACAGTTTAAAGACTACTTTAGTACATTTAGTAGCTACTTTAGTTTTATTTTAACGACGTTCACGACAACTTCAAGACCAATTTTGCTCATATTTTACATATTTGTTTTGAATTGGGTACTGAATTTTTGTGCCAAATATTATCAATTTCCGCCGGTAAATGGTGCAGCTGCACTACTTTCCCTCTTTTGGGGGGAAATGCACGTTCATCAAAATTTATTATCGGCGAATAAGAATTCTGTGAGATTTTAGAAATATCGCAAGTTGAGGCAAAGACTTGGGCACTTGTCCTCCGGTCATAATTTATAAACTAATTTGCTAATGTTTATTTTAATTTGTTATAATTTTTCAGTCTTATCATTCTATAGTACCACAACCAGATGTGTTGAAACGGGGTATTTATAATGCTTCCAAATAATTAAGCCTTAAAATCTAAGTGTCACAAGATGTGGTTTTATTGTAAGAGAAATACGTTATAAGAATTGAAGGCATATTGCGTTGAGTGAATTGAAAGAAAGAATGTGTCAAATGGAGACAGAATACTATAACAAAATATTTAAATAAATACAGAAATTAACGCGTTGATGAGATCAAAGGCGTTATTTATCGACATATAAATTATAACATTATATATTACCTTCTCTTGTGATATTAATATTATAGATCTCAAACAGTTAAATCGTCATTGGATCTTGGAATGTATTTTGTCTTCAATTGAATGTGTTAATTGAATGTACTGCACTTTTAATTATAAAATTAATAAACGATAATGATAAATAAACTAATCTTGTTTTCATTAAATAACATCCCTGGCTATTATTATAATAGATGTACGAAAGGCGGCTGATAAGTTCGCGGCCTAAGCGAAACTAAGCGGTACTTAGCGAAAAGGTATCATCTCGTTACTGATAGCACAACTTGCGGCACTTATTAATAGTATAAATAACACCCATATGTTCAATTTGGTTCATTAACACTTCAAACCTGGAACAAGCAACAATACCATGTCGACCGAAACTGAAAATTCTCGCAATTTTGAGCACCGCGCAGTGATTAAATTCCTTGTAAAAAGAGGAAACTCGCCGAATGACATTTTTGAAGAAATTTCATCGATTCTTCAGGATTCCGGGCCATCATATACAGTGGTAAAAAAATGGGCTCGACTTTTTAAACAAGGAAGAGAGGGCTGTCTAGACGACCCCCGCCCGGGCCGCCCTGTGACAGTAGTGACCGAAGAAAATGTTTAAAAAGTTGAAAAATTAGTATTGGCTGATCGAAGAATAAAATTGTGGCAGATAGCTGAAGAGTTACAGATTAGTAAAGAGCGAATCGGAGAAATTTTACACGAAAATTTACACATGAAAAAAATTTGTGCGCGGTGGGTACCGCGAATGCTCACACCATTCGACAAACAACGACGACTGGCGACTTGTACGGATTTTTTGGAGTTGTGTCAGAACGATTTGGATGGTGTTTGTAACCGCATTGTGACAGTAGACGAAACCTGGATTCGTCAGTATGATCCAGAGTCCAAACAAGAGTCTATGCAGTGGATTAAAAAAGGAGAAAGACCACTAAAGAAGTTTAAAGTGGAAAAGTCGGCCTCTAAGATTATGGCGACTATTTTCTGGGATTGCGAGGGAATTTTACTAATTGATTACTTGCCTAAAGGAACTACTATGAATAGTCAATACTACGCCAATTTATTGGATCAGGCACGTGAAGCAGTCGTACAGAAGAGACGTGGCAAATTGGCGCGCGGTGTGTTGTTTCTGCGAGACAACGCGCCCGTTCACACCGCTCGCGTTTCGAGGGCTGCTTTAAAAGCCACTGGGTTCGCAGAAATTGACCATCCCCCCTATAATCCGGACCTGGCTCCCAGTGACTTTTTTCTTTTTTCGAAACTGAAAAAGGAGTTAAGGGGGCGGAGATTTAGGATGACAACGAAATGAAGTCAGCCGTGGAGAGTCATTTTCAAGAGAAATCTTCAGAATATTTTTTCAATGGTTTAAAGGCATTGTATTCACGATGTGAGAAGTGTATTTCACTTGAGGGTGATTATATTGAAAAATAAAAATTAAAAAACTAAACTTTTCTTTCATTAAGTAACCTAGGCCGCGAACTTATCAGCCGCCCCTCGTATAGTACCAAGCTTTTATTCATACTAGGTAGGTTGGGAAATAAAATTAGATTGATTTCGTAGCTCACTAAAATAAGTAGCTTACCATCTGAACTGTAGGCTGTGGATTCGATTCTCGCCCAGAATATATATTTGCGGGATGAACATAGACGTTTCTGTTTGCAGGTGGCCCCACCCAGGACCACAGTATTTTTTAAATACATCCTATTATGGTTGTGTTAAAAACAAATACTAGCAAATTTAGCTTCTGTAACTAGTAGGTATAGTCTGCGGCCAAGGAAGTTAACATATTTCTCTGCGGAACCAATGTCGGCTGTGAAGTGCGCTGGGCGCCCCCCGGACGCTGCGCACACCCCTTACCTCTTCCCGCGCAAATCTGGGGCCGTACTGTGAGATCTTACCGCGATTCAAAACAGCCTAAATTGGATCACTTGACAAAATCTTCATACAAAAAAAAACCAAGCAATCCAACTGTTTTGAATCGCGCTAAGAGCTCACAGTACCGCCCCTAATTATTGCTACTGACTGAGCAGCGCTTTGCGCCGACTTCACAGCCGCCATTAAGTTTGGTGCAGATACTACAAGCTGCTTTTTTCACGGGTAAAGGCCTTCATTCTTTTTATTAATAGTTAAAATAAAAAAGTTATTCCTTTCTATGGTTCTACGAATCTATGGGGTGTGGGTGTATGTGTATGTGAGGTATCTTGTATTATTTAATGTAACTAATATATTATATGTATAACATCTGTGCCATGGCTAGTGGCTACCTTATATTTTATCAAAAACCTACTCTTATGAAGGTCATCTACGTTAAGGCATATTCTATTTTTTTTTCATTTATCTACTTGTTAGGTAAACAACAAATCCAAACACAAAATACATTTTTACACTTTATTCAACATTGTCATATAACTTAATACAGTAATTAACAATATTTCACAAAACCGCCCGCAGGCTAGACTGAACACCTAGCGCTAAATCGTAACATCGGGATACATCGATATAATATACTTATGTATATATTTTTTTAAATAATAAACTATAATTGGATAGCGTATAAAATAGCAGCTACTTCCCGGCGAGAAATATGGCACCTCAAGAAGCAAAAAAAAGCAATGTTAAGTAATGTTTTAGGTTAACGACGGAATGTTGCTGACCTCTATATTTTAGCTTTTAGACTCCAAAATTTCAATATAAAGTAATTTGTGAACACAGATTTTATTAAGTAAATAAATGACTGTATAGGTATTACATAAATTAATGTAGTGACGTAATTTACTTACTTTCAAAATTACGTTCCACTTATTGCCGCGGGACAACTTACGTGAGACGGAGTTTAGGTAACCCACAGCCAATTTTTAGATTTTTTTTATATTGGAAATAAAATAAAATACATTTATTCGACCTATTAATTTTTTTTATATTTAAAATACATTCCAAAAGTCCATATTTCTACCGCGGCACAAAAGTTCGATTTTTAAAATTTTAAAGCGTGTTTTATACTTTGGTAAGGTCCTACATAAGTACCAACACTATTAACCTAAGTATGAAAAAATATCAATTACAAAATCCGTAATATTGAAATGAATAGGTACCTATGACGAAGGACGAAACTTTGGACTAGAAGTAATTTTGTAAGCGACTACTTGACTAGTCAAATCACCAACGAATAAGGTAGGCATTTAGTATAGGTAACGAAAGCTATGCTGACCAAAGCTACTGTTTTCTCACTTCCACCATTATATCAAAAACGGAGTGGAAGTAAGATAAAATTATACAAATTTCCGCTCTTTTCAGAATTTCTTTAATGACGCCTCGATGTAAATGCTGGCTAATAGGTACAAGAGGTTTTAGTGATTTGTAATAATTGGTCAACCGATTTTACCTACTTCCTCATACAAAAGAAAATACTAAGAAGGTACTAAGTGCTAGGTATTACACAGCAGATAATAATAAGTACCTATAATGATTATTTTTAATCATTTTGTTTCAGAGATATCTAATTTTATTCGCAAAAATTATTTGCGAAATTTTCAGGCTACTACTACCACGTTATTTTAAATCTAGCCATAAATCTTTTGAAATTTCTCATTTAAATATTTCGCAAATTTACAATACTTTATTATTAAAATTTTATCATGTAATTTAATACAACATCAAATTGACAATATTAATTGATGCACATTTACAAATAGGATACTGTACAGGTGTGCACTAAGGACTTTGAAATTGGGGGTGAATCATAAAAATGATTTTTAAAATTGTATTTTGCATTGTGCTTGTTCTAGTTATTGGTATGATAAAGTGTGTTAGCAGCTGCCAATCTGGTGCACAAAACTGATTTATTGTCGTGCTACGTTTTAAACATTTTACAATTACATATCTACGACGTTTTTAATTGACGATTCTACGCAGAGGAACATTATCAAAATGTAAATGGGTCTTTGTAAATTGACATCAAATGTGCTACACATGCGTTGAGTCATATTCTTCATAGCTCTTTGGGCTACAATACAACAATGGTATGTTAGGCAATTTTACGTAACTTGAATGAAACTTTATTTTTATCATTCGTCGTCAATGCCGTAGTAGATTGACAATCGCTTCAATCATCAAAGTAAACCATAAATTTTTGCATCAATGGGTATCAATTACGTAACGATCGTCAATCGCGATTGATATTCTCGAGGATCATTTTAAGTTATGTGATCAACCCATATCTTCAAGTTCCAAGTTGCAGAAGTTTGTGATTAGGCGCTAGATAATAAGTCGTAGGCTAGTAGGTTTCATTTTAAACATTCAAAGTACATTTAACTACAGGTAAATTTAAGTGAGTGATTTATACAGATTTATAATCAATAGATTCATTTTATTGTAAAGTAAAAATTTGAATCACGAATGAGATTAAAAATCCGCATCCATCCCCACCCCTAAAGCCAGGAGAAGCATTTTAAAGCTAATCGTGATTAAAATCCCTTTACACAAAAACTAAGTGATAAATATTTTACATATAGATACAAGTAGCGACCGCAACATTGAGCGATGTCAAGGCTCGCTTGATAACAAGATTTTAAGCTTTAAAAAACTACATTTTCATCTAAAAATAAAAAGATTAATATGTATATCTATATAAATTTAGAACATTTAATAATTTCCTACGCTAAAGTTATGACTTTGTCTTTATTGTATTTCTATTCACTTGACTAAATGAAATTAATGAAAGCAATTGGCCTAGCAAAAAATCTACTTAAAATCAACATAAGAATAATAATTATAATAACAATTTAAGAATAATAATTCTTGATGTAGTTTTTATGTGATTCCGTCCTGTTTGCTGTTTTTCGCAATTTTCACACTACCTTGGTATTCAAAAAATACCTACATCACAAAATAAATACCTAAGTAATAATGCTATTTAGGGTTACCAACATTAAATACACAAAATTTAATATCAGAGGCGTAAATTGCAGCCATTTGGCCCACTTTATTACATTGTTCAAATAAGTAGATCACAGAATTAAGAGGGTCTCACCGTGTAAATTAAATTACTGGAAGATTCACCAAAGTCCAGATGTTTGAGGTATTTAAGTTGCTTTTATTGGAAAACGTTACAAGTGTCATTGTATCTCAGTCAATAAACATTAAATTTCACTACGGAAGAATTTAGATATTTTTATGAGCGATAGCGATACTAGGTGCAAACTAATGTTGAATATTAAATTACAAAGGTTATAATTAAATTGTAGCATTTTTATTACTCTTTTACGATAACTACTGAAAATAATTCGTCAATTTGTCGATGTTTTTGTCATAAATCCAATAAAAATATAGGAGTTCTAAATTAATATCATTCAGATAATTTATTTATATAAATAGGCTCTACATTACTTAAATGTGGACCATAATGCGGATTTATTTTAACAAAATTTAGATTTATACGTTATTTAAGTATAATATTAACTTATTATACCTATTATTTGCTTGGTCTCGAGAACGTAGTGGGGGAGTTAATCAAAACTTTCTACAAACTAAGTTCATCGTTTGCGACCTAGCAGTGCAACTTGGCTTGTATCTTTTTATTGCACTTGTTGTACCTGCCTACGTTGTATAAATCGCAAAAATATGTAGGTGTATTGAACATGACAATTGTGCGCCAGCTCTATAAAGACATAAGCTATTTACATTTCCAAATTATATAACCCTTTTTATGGTATCTCACTCTCAATTCAAAAAGCGTGAGTTTTATTGTTAATAATAATATCCTTAATTACGAAACTAACCTAGCTTTTCTATCTTGGAACGTGAAACCTAGGTGTGAATATCAGTTTTATTTTGAGCACAATAATATTTATTTACTAAGAACTATTTAAATAATCGTATTTGGCTAAGCCATTGGTGAATTCATTGTGCCCAAAATAACCATGTAACTATTATTTCATAATACATAACACTTATAAACAATATTATACGAGTGAGACTAACATCGATGCATTATTAATTCATAAGACAACAGCGATAGTAAAAAACTTAGCTAATAATACTGTTAGGGGAAGGGTTAGTTCCCTTGTAACACGAGGGATGAAATCAAAATCTGTGATTTCAAAGCGATTGCAGAGCCCACACTTGTTCGTCGAATAAAAGAAATTAGACAACACAAGCAGACTTACCTAAATAGGTCCCAGCAACGATGGATGCGTAGCTAACACCACGCAAAGAGTTCAAACACTTTTCTAATGTATTTTCTAGCTAATTCGATTATAAATGATTTTTGGAACAGCACCGGCACAGTTGTTATTGTACAGCCACAGACTAGTATTGACTGAGATGCGTCCGCGCACAGACTAGGCGCGCGACACGATGTTGGCGCGAATCGATTACTGGCGGGCAATCGATTAGTGTTTGGTGATGAAGATTCCTCATCAGTGGTTTCTTGAGGTCCCTAAGCTCACCCCAGGAAGCCTGCTAGCACAAGTCTTTCATTGCGCTTGTCGTTCTTTCCATTACTTAACGAACAGAGCGTGTTTAATTTGCAATCGCTAAGAAATGTAACAGAGGAAAAATAATATCGATTTGAATAGTATCGAATATACGATTACGATACATAACCGCCCACCAAAATACACGGTAGTTGTATTTTCGCAAAATACTCGAAGTAAAGTTCTAAGATCTCAAAGATAACGGTATGCTTAGGGCATGCGAATTTAATGCAAAGAACTTTAGAGGAAATGCCCAAGCATGCTGAATTAAACTAACGTTAAATTAAACAGAAGCCAAAAGGCACGATAATTCTAAGTATATGAACAACAAAACGATTTATCTAAAAAACAAACGTACTTCCGATTTATAACTAACCTAAAAATAAACAGAAGAATGTTTACTACATGTCAATCCGTTTGATTTGGCAAAGGACAAACCTTTGTCAAAGGCCGCGTGAGAAAAGAACCGTTTGGTAAACGTAGGTTCACGATGCGTACCACTCCATCTGGACTGCTGTGTAGCTTTTCGACACGAGCTATAGGCCAATGCAATGGAGGGGTTTCGGATTTGATCAAAACCACAGAACCGACGTCCAGTGGTCGCGAGTGTTTAGTCCACTTTGCACGCTGAGTCAACGATTGGAGATATTCATTCTTCCAGCGTTTCCAGAAATCTTGTTGAAAACGTTGGATAAGCTGCCATCGTCCCAAACGCGTTATCTTAACAGAGGAGAGATCCTCATCGGGAACGGACGTTAAAGGCTCTAAAGTTATAAAATGACCCGGTGTAAGAACCGCGAAGTCATTCGGATCTGAACTCAACGGGTAAAGTGGTCTCGAATTAAGAATCGATTCAATTTGTACGAACAACGTGAAGAGTTCGTCCAACGTTAACGATTGGCTGCCAACGACACGGTAAAGAAGTGACTTGACTGCCTTCACTTGTATTTCCCAAACACCACCGAAGTGTGGGCTTGAGGGCGGATTAAATTTAAATTCGATTTGTTCGCTACGCGAGGCATCTTGCATAAACGAAGAAAGCTCACGATGAGCGCCGATAAAGTTTGTACCGCGATCGGAACAAATGGTAGAAACACGACCACGGCGACCGACGAAGCGTCGTAGGGCGGCGATAAACGCGTCAGAAGTTAGATCGGCAGCTACTTCTAAGTGAACTGCTTTAGTCGTAAAGCAAACGAAAAGGCAAAGATAAGCTTTGCTAATCTTAGCGCCACGATGCTTGCCTGATTTAATGCGGAAAGGGCCAGCATAGTCCACACCGACAACGCTGAACGGTTCGACTTGATTGACGCGAATTGAAGGCAAGTCACTCATAAACGGCTCAAGTGGGCTTGGATTTGTTTTGAAGCATCTCAGACACTTCGAAACACGATGTCGAATCGCTCGCTTTGCGGAAAGAATCCAGAATTGTTGACTAACTAGGTATTGTAGCGTGTTGATTCCAGGGTGACAGTTTTCACGGTGAATCGCGTCGATAATCATGTAAGTCAACGAAGATTGTTGAGGGAGCAAAGCGGGATGCTTATGAGAGTATTCCAATCCGGATCTCGAAAGCCTACCTCCTACTCTGAGAACCCCGAAGCTATCGATGAAAGGGTTTAACTTTCGCATTTGTTTTGAGAGAAGTTTACCTTCTTTCAAACGTTTAATTTCGTCAGAAAAGTAAAGCGTCTGCGTACGCTTCACGATTACCAATAACGCGTCATGAAGTTCTGCACGATTTAAGGGCAAGTCAGAACGGCGGTTTAATTTATTTCGCAGATTATTGATATAACGATTACATAATCCGATAATACGTTGAATTTTACGAATCGATGAGAACCGAGTCATAAGAAGATCGATAGGATGCGACGGTGTATCGCTTGTGAGAAGAACTTGTACCTTCTCTTCGGCACGAAGTTCCTCCTCAGAAGGATCTGAAAGGTAGGACGGCCAAGACTGAGCGTCTTGAGAAAGCCAGTCAGGCCCCGCCCACCATAACGCATTGTTGACAAGTTCCACTGGTGTTTGACCACGTGAAGCAATGTCTGCTGGGTTGTCAGCTGACGGCACATGACGCCAAGTCGCACCAGGAACGGCATCCTGAATGTGACTTACACGGTTCGCTACGAACGTCTTCCAGCGGGCTGAAGGCGATCGAATCCATGAAAGCGTGACAGTTGAATCTGACCACGCAGTCACAGCTGAAATGGGGAGAAGAGGTTGGTAAACCTTGTTGACGAATTTGAGTAGGTCTGCCAAAAGAACGGCAGCACAAAGCTCAAGTCTGGGTAGGGACACGACCTTGATAGGAGCGACCCTAGCTTTTGACATCACAAAGAAAACCTTGACATTGTGATGAATGTCAAGAACGCGTAGGTACACCACACCGCCAAAACCACGCATGGAGCTATCGGCAAACCCATGAATTTCGCACGATTTGATTTGCGAAACGGATAGATAACGCGGAATTCTTAGGTCCTGAATCACAGGTAGCTCGTTGGTGTAGCGACTCCATTCCCGTTTGATATCTTCTGGAGGATCTTCATCCCAGGAAACTCCTAGTACCCATAGCCTCTGAACCAGATATTTGGCGAAGAAGGTCAGGGGGGAAAGGAAACCGAGAGGGTCATAGACACGTGCGAGTTCACTAAGGACGTTACGTTTGCTACAAACACGTTCTTGGGGCTTCACTTCGAATACGAATTGGTCGGAATGAGATTCCCATTTCAAACCCAATATTTTAAGAGTATTGGATTTCTCAACGTCCATCGAAACATTGTCTGTGAGACAGTGCTCCGGAGGAAGACCAGCGAGTAATGTTGGTTCGTTGCTAGCCCATTTACGCAACTCCATGTGACCTCGTTGAAGAAGTTCGATAACTTCTGCCATTGTTCGAGAAGCTCGATTTATGTCAGAACATCCTGTTACAACGTCATCGATGTACACATCAGTCGTTAAAACGGATTTGGCGAGAGGTAGATCACTGCCTTCGTCATCAGCGAGTTGTTTGACGGTACGACATGCGAGGAAAGGAGCGGATGAGACACCGTAGGTGACCGTGTTCAGTCGGTATTCTAGAATCGGTTGCGATGGATGAAATCTCCAGAAAATTCTCTGATAGTCACGATGTTCTTCGTTCACCAAAATCTGACGATACATTTTGCAAACGTCAGCTGAAAACACCACCGCATGAACACGAAACCTTAACAGAATTTCTAAAATGTTGGCCTGCAACTTGGGACCGATTAGTAAAGTCTCGTTCAAGGATTCGCCAGTGAGGATATCCTTGTGCGATGCGTCGAACACTACACGTAGTTTCGTGCTTACGCTGTCAGGTCGAAGAACACAATGATGTGGGATGTAATACTTTCCGTTATGTAAATCCTTTGTGGGCACAGGACTCATGTGACCACACTGAAGATACTCGGCCATGAAGCTCGAGTATTGTTCTTGAAGAACCGAATCGGTGGAAAGTTTACGCTCTAACGAATGAAAACGCCGTAAGGCCGTATCTCGCGATCCTAACAATACAGGCTCTTTGTCTTCCTTGAACGGCAAAGCGACGCTGTAACGTCCGGTGGAATCACGAGTCGTAGTATCACAATAAATTTGTTCGCATCGATTATCTGCTGCAGTCATTTTATTGACGCACGGAAGGTCATCTAACTCCCAGAGCTTCTTGACTTCCTGAAAAAGCTGGTCATTTGAGACGAAAAACGAATTTATGTTGTCCTCTGTCTGGTTCTCGCCAACACTTCCTAAGAGAAGCCAGCCGAACACAGAGTTCAACGCCGACGGTTGCTGCGGGCCTCCACTCACACTTCCGGGTAGAATAAGAGAGGGGAAAATCTCAGCACCGAGAAGGATATCGATCGGACCAGGTTTATCACAATCTGGATCAGCCAAATTGAGACCACGAATATGAAGCCAAGACGATTTGTTGAGCCTTACGCTCGGCATGTTTCCGCAAATGTTAGGTATTGTCAATGCTTCAACCTTGAAAGCCACTTGACCTTTAATACCTATCTGAAGTTGAACAGCTCCAGAAATGGAGGCTGACGATTGACCTACGCCACGCACTTGGCGAGAAGTCACACGTTTGTCAAGTCCTAGTCGGTTTACTGCACGTTCTGAAATGAAATGAGCTTGACTACCAGTATCGATAACAGCACGGAAGGGCTGGTAGTTGCCCGACGAGTCACGAATATTTATAACGGCAGTAGAGAGAAGAACAACCGAGTTATCACCAATGTTTGTCAAAACACGGACGGATTCATTGACCGGAGGTTTTTGTTCCGAAGGGTTCGCTTCGTTGTCCTGATGAAGGAGCGTATGATGTTTCTGACGGCACTTCTGACAAGTGAAGACCGATTTACAATCGCGAAGAATATGCGAAGGTTTCAAGCAGTTAAAACACCAACGGTTTCTCTTAGCGAAATCATGTCTTTCCTGAACAGACTTGGCCGCAAAAGAACCGCAATGCGAAATCGAATGAACTTCTGAACAGAAAGGGCACTTAGTAGCCACACCTGGCACAGCGTTTGAAGTCGAAGACGATTTCTTCACTTCCGGTTGAGTGGTTGTCTTCTCCGAGTTCGATAACAACGACGACGTAACTTTTTTGTTATTGTTATTGTTTGACTTGACATACTGATTTTGATTACTATGACTAGTAGTACACGGTCGCGTATCACGATTACCCGAAAAGTGGGTATCTCGTACGAGTGCATCACATTGCGATTCCAGAAAAACTTTTAGGTCTTTGTAGCGAGGTAATTCCGATGACGAATGCGCTTGTTCGAAAGCACAGCGCGTCTTCGAATCTAGTTTCGATAACAAGTGGTAACAGAGTACAAAGTCCCAGTGGTCAGTCGGTAAGTTAAGACCCTTAAGAATAATTAAGTTTTCATTAAAAAGATCTAAAACGCGTCTAAATTCGGTAGGTGAGTTCACCTTCAAGTTAATGTTTTGCATTTCTCGCCAACAAGTGAAGGCGAGTTCACGTTTATCTTGATAACGAGCTACTAGTGTCTTATACGCTTCCTGATAATACACGCCTTGAATCGGAAAAGTGCGAATAAGTCCCAACGCGTCCCCGAATAAACTCGCTCGAAGATAGTGCATCCGATCCGAGTCCGAGAGAGATTCATTCAAATGAATGAGCGAATTGAACGCGTCGTAAAACATAGGCCACTCTTTAATATTGCCGGAAAACTTCGGCGGATCGATTTTCGGTAGTTGGATAGTTGACGCCACTGACGCTGGCTGCATCGTGGAGGAAGCCGCATGGCTAGACGAAGACGGAACAAGCGTTCGATGAATAGCGATTATTTTAAATAGAATATCATCGAAAGTACAACGAATAGAATCTTCGTCATCCGCGTCAGAGTCCGCGTCGATAATAGACAAAATATCTAGATGCGCCTTTTCAAAATTATCCGTATTTTTCTTTAGCGTCGAATGATAAGCAAGAAACTCGTCTACGCAAGAAGTATCCGCTTCCGCCTTTCGAGCAACTTCCAATGTTTTACGAAGTCGGTTTAGTGCTAAAGTTCGCTTACGGCGTAAAACCGGCAAGTCGGTATCCGATAGACCACTAGTCTCAATAGATCTTGTCTTAGTTTTCTTGGAAAGAAGACCACGTTTAGGTACGAACGACATGTTTAGAATCGATATTCAAAACAATAAAAATCGATATCAAAAATAAAAATTACCGACTGAATCGTACTGTTTTGTTTACGGTACCCTAAAAGTTACGTTACGATTATTAAAACAAAGTTACGCTTGATAAAAATGTTAAGAGATAACGAATTGAATTGATTTGTACCTACACGAATACGGATGAATAGGTAGTTACCTACAACTTTAATTGTTGTGACGTTAAATTGTACTCGTTAATACACGCACTGAATAATACGATAATTTGCATGTACTAACAACGTACGGAACAACAATTCTGAATAGAATAATACAAATCACTGAATATGAATAGAACTGACAATAAATATGCGCGGGCTGTCCAAATGCAGTAATAAACAACGTATGAATATCTAAGAAAAAATGGCCGGTAGTTATGGAAATTATCTTAGGTGAACGGATTGGAATGTTTATAAGTTTCTTCATAAAAATTACGTTTGGAATAAAAGTTAATATACAAATGTAAGCTAGATGATGAATACTAACGGATTGTTCATATACTTGAGAGAAATCTAAGTTCCCTGGTTTCGGCACCATAAAAATGTTAGGGGAAGGGTTAGTTCCCTTGTAACACGAGGGATGAAATCAAAATCTGTGATTTCAAAGCGATTGCAGAGCCCACACTTGTTCGTCGAATAAAAGAAATTAGACAACACAAGCAGACTTACCTAAATAGGTCCCAGCAACGATGGATGCGTAGCTAACACCACGCAAAGAGTTCAAACACTTTTCTAATGTATTTTCTAGCTAATTCGATTATAAATGATTTTTGGAACAGCACCGGCACAGTTGTTATTGTACAGCCACAGACTAGTATTGACTGAGATGCGTCCGCGCACAGACTAGGCGCGCGACACGATGTTGGCGCGAATCGATTACTGGCGGGCAATCGATTAGTGTTTGGTGATGAAGATTCCTCATCAGTGGTTTCTTGAGGTCCCTAAGCTCACCCCAGGAAGCCTGCTAGCACAAGTCTTTCATTGCGCTTGTCGTTCTTTCCATTACTTAACGAACAGAGCGTGTTTAATTTGCAATCGCTAAGAAATGTAACAGAGGAAAAATAATATCGATTTGAATAGTATCGAATATACGATTACGATACAAATACTGTTATTATTTTACAAAGAGTAAAACGTAGGCCGGTGCGGTGTTGTGTCCATTTATTGATATAGCTCGAACACCAGAAAACATATCCATTATCCAAGATTAAAATACACACTACGTATGGGAAATAAGGACTATGTTAAAAGTTAAAACTCTAACAATGTACCAGTACAGTGCATGAAATAACAAGTTCTAAACAAGAAGAAAATAGTGATGGCCATGATATTTCGAAAATACTTCTCAAGTGTCCAAAACACCAATTAAAATGAGCATCAAATCTAGAAACTTCAAAATTAAATATAAAGAATTTATTTACTTATTGCGTGTTAAATTATTTTTGGAAGAAAATGACCTATTTTTTTGCAACTGCAAATTGTGTTTTACGATCTTCTACCTCTTTAATTTTAAATTAATAAACAGAGATACAATCAGGATGGTTGAACTCTCCGAACACGTTGAGCTCGTACAGACTCGCAAGTGTGATGAACAAAATGTACCAGACCATCAGCACGGCTCCGTACTTGCGGTCGAGCTTCCATCCGTTAGCGTGGGTTGCCAACACCAAGAAGATTACCGTCGAGAAGAGAGACACCGTCGAGTAAACCAGACCTGGGAGATCAAGGTATGTTGTAAAGTTCTTAGAGGGCTAATACCAAAAATAATAAGGCTTACCTACTGAAACAAATATTAAATAATTTAAGGTGTTCTATAAGTTTCAAATTATAATACGTAATATTTTTATAGGCTCTAAAATAAGATTCTTTAAGTGGGATTAATTAAACTAATACTGCTGCCCGTGCCCCCTCTATTCAGCCTCACGCCGTCCCTGTTCTATTTTATAATATAGCTAGATAAGTAATGGTATTGGTAAATTATCCCTAAGCCAAGCTGTATAATCTTAATGTAGCCCTCGCCTCTTAATAATCATCTATGCCACTAATTTTAAATTAGAAGCGAGTGTACTTTTTACGAATAACAGTTGGACTTGACTTCTTGATTATGGCCTCTGCTACGGAATAATGTAACAATTTTATCAGTGTCCCGTACTATACTAGATAGACCAGTGATGGAGAATGTAATGTGATTGATAAATGGTCTGGGATGTTTGGTAATGTGTTGTATTTTTGCGCTGCAAGTTTAGGCAAATAGTATGCGTGTGTGCGCTCGAGCTGTGGGCCTAGCACGAATATTTACGCGCACGTAAGTGTAACGTTAACGTAAGGCAGTTGTATGGCATTTGATCTGCCCCCCTATTACGATTGAGCTAGCAGCGCTGCTGACGCGCGTCTGCCGCTCAACTGCTGTCAAAATTGTATGAACTTTGACAACAGTTGAGCGGCAGACGCAATCGTAATAGGGGGGTTGTACGTTAACGTTACTCTTACGCGCGCGTAAATATTCGTGCTAGGCCTACTGTATACTTTCGTAGTGTGCGTTGAGATGCGACGACGTAGCGGGAACAAAGATCTTGGTCCGCCGTTTATTATGTAACATTGTAAAAACTATGTCGCTTAGTATCTGCACTAGTGTAATTATGTCGTTCTATATTTATTACATTATTTGGTACAAATATAGGTATGATAACTAAATTGGTGAAGTTTGGTTAGTCTAACAAAAATTTGGCTTAAATTATGATGTTTCTTATATTATTTTTGTATGAGAATAAATTACGTGACGAGCTAGTCGTTCATCTGATGTTAAGCGGTGCGGCTGCCCTATTTAATACAATAGAGTCTTCTACTCAACTTCAAAACAGTTTTAAACTGATAGGAATCATCACAAATATACGCATCAAATGTTATTTCCCGGAATTACAGTCATTGAGCCTTATGTTCCCATCTTCTTCATCAATCAATGACGATGTTAGTGATTTTTGGCGGTTGATGCACTTCTATGTATGTAATTCTCTGCAAATATAATTAAACGTTAGAGAATGCAACTCTCAAACTCATAACAATTTTTATGATAATAAGTGTGCTGCCTAAGGAATGCAAGCGCCTTTTGTATTTTTTCAATTCTTTTCTTTTTATTAATAACTTTTCCGTAATGTGCACGTTTTTGACCCATTTTCTAAAAATAAAACATACGTTTTAATAATAGTTAACACAATATTTACGTGTAATAAAATCATTAATTACGAAAAAAAATACTTCCTGTATCAAAACAGGTTAGTCACGGTCTATAAGCATGCGTAATCCGATTATTTACGTAAGGAGCTGCACTGATGACAGCCTCACAGGCTCGTCGTCGAGAAGCTCTCGGGCGCGACTGATTGTAGCTTGCTTGTGCATCGTCTTATATCGTATTATTTCAATATTTTATTACCAATAAATTTATAGTCTAAAATTAAATAAAAATATGATGTTTGGTAGATAACAACCTGTTCTTTCATAATTTATCACTGTAAATTGTATTTATACTTTAATCATACGTGTAAATGACGGTTATACGCACTGTTTTTTTGGAGATTTTCAGTGTTGAACTCAATTTTTTTAACACACTTAATGGATAACATAAAAAAAAATATTTTGACTGTGTCCTTGTTATATTTATCCCCAGTATGTACAATTTTTCTCAGATTATTATTCGCTATCAGTTATCTAGAAACGTAATTGACAAACCTACCGTTTCGTGATTTCGTAAAAACGTTAGTTTTAATTTTCATCATCATCATCATCATTAACAGCCTGAAGACGTCCACTGCTGAACATAGGCCTCCCCCAGGGAGCGCCACTTAGAGCGGCTGCTCGCCTCCTGCATCCATCGGCTCCCCGCGGCTTTCACCAGGTCGTCGGTCCACCTAGTGGGGGGGCCGGCCTACGCTGCGTCTTCCAGTTCGTGGTCGCCACTCGAGAACCTTTCTTCCCCATCGGTTGTCAGTTCTACGAGCGATGTGGCCTGCCCATTGCCATTTCAACTTGCCAATCCTAAGAGCTACATCGGTCACTTTAGTTCTCCTGCGGATCTCCTCATTTCGGATCCTATCTCGCAGGGAAACACCGAGCATTGCTCTCTCCATAGCTCGTTGCGCGACTTTGAGCTTAGTAATGAGGCCAACAGTTAGAGACCACGTCTCAGTTCCATAAGTCATCACTGGCAACACACATTGATTGAAAACTTTTGTTTTCAGGCTTTGTGGTATTTTGGACGAAAAGATAGGTCGAAGCTTCCCGAACGCTGCCCAGCCGAGTTGGATTCTTCGGGCGACCTCTTTGTCGAAGTTGGACCTACCCAATTGGACAGTCTGCCCTAGATAGACGTATTTGTCGACAACTTCGAGAGTATCGTTCCCAACAATTACCGGTATAGGTGGAACATGGGCGACCATGCTCCCATGGGAGACCAACCTGTCGGGAGACTCTACTGAGGTCGTTGAGCATGGTGCTGAGATCATCGAGCGACTCCGCCATTATGACTATATCATCGGCAAAACGAAGGTTAGTGATATACTCGCCATTTATGTTGATGCCACATCTTTTCCACTCCAAGAGCTTGAAAACATCCTCCAATGCGTTTGTGAACAGTTTCGGAGAAATAACGTCTCCCTGTCTCACGCCTCTCTGCAATGGGATCTGTTCCGTACTCTGGTCCTGTAGTCGGACTGACATAGTGGCCTTACTGTACAAACACTTCAACACTTCGATATACCTATAGTCAATTTGGCATCGCTGTAAGGACTGCAGCACCGCCCAAGTCTCGATTGAATCGAAGGCTTTCTCATAGTCCACAAACGCTAGGCATAGCGGCCGATTATACTCTTCGGTCTTCTGTATAATCTGGCGTAGCGTATGGATGTGGTCTATGGTGCTAAAGCCTTTTCGGAAACCGGCTTGTTCGGGAGGCTGGAATTCATCAAACCTGCGTGCGAGACGATTCGTAATGACCCTCGAAAACAGCTTATACACATGACTCAAGAGCGAGATGGGCCTATAGTTCTTCAATAAGGTGTTATCACCTTTTTTGAAGAAGAGCACCACCACGCTCTTGTGCCATGCCTCCGGCGTTGTACCTTCAAGGATGACAGAATTGAATAACTTCTGGAGGACTATAAGTACCGGTCTACCACCCGCTCTCAGAAGTTCGGTCGTAATTCCATCCTCACCTGGCGCCTTGTTGTTTTTAAGCTGTTTGAGGGCCATTCTAATCTCGTACAGGCTGACGTCCGGGATATCTTCGGTATAGTGTCGGACTAACTTGGCTCTGGTGTCCTTAGCTGTGTTAGTAGCGGGCTCACGTGTCGATGTGTATAACTGTCCATAGAAGTTCTCAATCTCTCTCAGGATCTCAGGCTTGGATGAAATGACACTACCATTCTCGGTCTTCAGTTTTGTCATTTGGCTTTGCCCAATAGACGAATCTTTTGCGAACACCTTAGAGCCTTGGTTCCGCTCAATTGCGGCCTCAATACGTGAAGTACTAAAAAAACGCAAGTCGTGTCGCATGGAACTCCAGATACGTCTATTGAGTTCACCGTAGGCTGACATATCAACTGAAGACTGTAGTTTCATTTCGCTCCGGTCTGCCATTAATTTAAGAGTGTTTCCTGAGAGTTTCTGAGTCCTCTTTCGGCGTTGGGTCTTGAAGAACTCATCTCCAACAGCTTGGACAGTTTCCACCAACCCGTTGTTCAACTCGTCCACTGTGTTGCAATCGGCAAGGCACTGGAAGCGATTTTGGAGTTCCAGCTGAAAGCCTTCGGGGTTTTGGATTTGGACAGGGTTTGGACGGAGCGTAGACCTCACCAGACGCGACCTTTCAAGCTTGACATTGATATTCAATGTGCCTCTTACAATACGGTGATCGCTACCGGTTTTCACCTTGCTGATCACAGAGACATCATCGAATATTCGCTTCTTGGTCGTCATCATGAAGTCTATCTCATTTTTCGTGGAACCGTCGGGGCTTATCCACGTCCACTTCCTGGATGGCCGCTTCTTGTAGAAGGAGTTCATCATAAAGAGGCCCTCCTTCTCCATGAAGTCAGCCAGCCTTTGTCCCCGAGGGTTCCGCTGCCCGTATCCAAATGGCCCCACTCTCAGCTCATCGCCATTCCTTGTGCCCAACTTCGCATTAAAGTCTCCCATCACAACGGTGAAGTATGTTTCGGAAGTATGCATGGCTTCGGATATATCCTCATACATAGCTTCTACTTCATCGTCGGAGTGTGCCGAGGTCGGTGCGTATACCTGGATGACCTTCAACGAATACCGTTTGGTTATTCTGAGTATCAGGTATGCTACCCTGGTCGACACACTGTCGACTTTGATCACGTTGTTGACGAGAGACTTGCGGACGAGGAACCCGACACCACCTTGGGAAAGTTGGTCTCCCTCCCGGTAGAAGAATAAGTTACCGGAATTTAGGATTATTGTGTCCTGTCCCTGTCTTCGGACTTCTGACAATCCCATTACATCCCAGCGTAACTTACTCATCTCCTCCTCCAATTCGACCATCCTTTCGTCAGCCCTCAACGTGCGCACGTTATAAGTTGCCAGGGCCAGGGGTCGTGTTTGGTGGGGTTGGTAGCCGGGCGTCTTCCGGTGATTCTTCGCACCCCCTGCCCTGCCGTTACCGTGACCGCTACCGGAGCCACGGGATAGCAGAGCCGCCGGGGACTGGGGGCCGTTATTGTTTGTGCTTGTCATTAGGGGGGGGGGGGGTTTGCCATAATCACCACGCTTGGCAGGCGGCTTGGTGATCGCAGTGGATTTTGATGGTGGAGACCAAGGAGAATGCTGCAGCCCATTCCCTGGATGTTCCCTTAGCCGACTTTTACGGCACCCACGGGAAGAGATGGGGTGGTCCTATTCGTAACCGGGACCACACGGCAGGTTTTAATTTTATTTTTTATAAATTATATTGAGTAGTTATCACAGTATTATTTTGTCTACGCCCTAGATAACTACGCGATTTACTATTATACTTAAGGAAAATTTCAGATGTCTCATAGGTATTGAGAAATCAGTTCTGAAAAAGTAGTAATATTTGGAACACGCCTAGAAGGGGCTCTTAAAGCCCGCATTTACATGTGTCATAGCGAATAACCCCCCTGAATATGTTATGACGTAACAAAGTTTGATACATTTCGCTAACAAAAATTTTTAGACCTCAAAATGTAGTGTAGTGACATAGGGAGGTACCTACCCCAGATAATATAATACCTACAGTACCTATTATTGCTTCCATAGTGTACAAACAACATCTTTTTGTTTTGTAACAACTTATTGTTATTGTTAAAAAAAACTTGTTGTTATTGCTCATAACAACTTGTTATTGTTTTGTCCATGACATTGAGTGTTACCTTTGCTGTAGACGTTGACGTGGCTCCCGGGCTGGATGATGGCGGTCTGTATAAACCACGGCAGCCCGAGACACACTAGGATGTCGAATACGTTTGAACCCACCGCGTTTGATACCGCCATGTCGCCGTAACTATAACATACAATATTAAAATATATTGAAAGATTTTTTTAACATCTGAAATGAGGAGATCCGCAGGAGAATTAAAATGACCCATAGCTCTTAGCCCCGTATTCCAAAACATTTCACCAAAAATCTTTTATTTGACTTCCACTCAACTTTCAGGGAAACTCAAGGTACCTACATCGCGACGTACCTAGAGTTGCTTCGCTTCCCTCGTTTGAGAAAATTTGACGTGGAAATGTCAAGTTGATTATATATTGTCACTTAAAAATACCAAAATACGAAACCTAAGTTAATTTGAGGTTGAGTCGAGTGGAGGAATTTCGTGGTAACGATTAAGATAGCAATGGGCGGGCCACATCGCTCGTAGAACTGACAACCGATGGGGGAAAATAGGGACAAACAAATAGAGACAATAATTTTATTTGAATTACTGAACGGGCCTAGTTTTTTATGGACGTTTTTATAGACCTGTGACCGATCGGAACTAACGCACTATACAAGGTGACCTTGAATTGCTATGTTATCCCGCAAGAGACTGGGACCTTGATAGCCCACAACCTGTGAGAGCCTCACTTGAAACTGCGTGTTTCCAAACCTCCATGGTAAAAAATAAATCCACTCACAAAATTGCACGTGCAATCGTCACGAGTACTATAAATACATTTCTAAACACAGTTCGTTAAACTCATTTATATGCACTCGGTCAAGGACGAAGTTTAACCACCCAGCTTCGCTAAGGTTATCTTCGAACGTAAACTTTACATGGCATTTCTTCAATGAAAATCTATTAATTTAGAAAAGTCTTAGAAGAAACAATGTCTACCTTGAGGTGTAGATTCATCCCCTTTCGGGATAATATTCCAATAGGCATGATGACTAAAATTCTTTTATTTGATAAATTAATTACATTCCTCAAAAGACAAACATTAGTGAAAACAAAAATAAATATTTCAAAAAATGACCAAGTTACAGTTAAGATTCTTGGTCTTACCGAACGGAGCCACCGTAGACACAACGACGTATATTAGCACACAGATTGTTTAAACTGATTAGACACAATATATCATGATATATTTAATAAACTATTTACAATTACAAGAAACACAACATTTTCTTCTGAATTTTTCTTTTTAAGTCTCATTGACAAGCGTCAACCAAATTCAAACTGTTTTTTTTTTTCATAGAGTTATTGGATTTCATTTAACAATAAAACCTCCAACAACATCTTCTCTCAATGAACACCCAATTGATCTATGATCCTCTGCAGCCTTGGTCTTGGCAGAGGCTTCGTAAAGATATCCGCTAGTTGGTTCTCACCTTCTTAACTCTTAACTCTCCGTTGGTGACTAACTCCCTTACGAAGAAATGACGTATCCGTATATGCTTGGTACGTCGGTGAAACTCAGGGTTTTCCGCTAATCTTATTGCAGCTTCATTGTCCACTTGTAAAGTTGGATGCTCTTGAAGTTCAATGAGATCTCCCATGAGCCGAGCTAGCCAGATACATTCCCTGGCACCTTCGCTTGCAGCAACAACTTCAGCCTCTGTGGTTGAGATAGCTACGCTTTGTTGCCTCTGGCTCATCCAAGTTATAGCTCCCCCTGCATACATACAAAGCACTCCAGTAGTAGAGCGTCCCGTATGCACGTCTCCACCATGGTCTGCATCACTGAAGCATTCAATTACAACTTTCTTGATATTCCTTCCATAATGAATGCCAAATTCCAAAGTGTATTGCAAGTATCTCATGATTCGCTTCACCTTGACGCAGTCATCGTCCGTAGGATTCTCAAGACTCCTTGAAACCACACTGACCGCATACGCTATGTCTGGTCTCGTACCAACCATTAAGTAGGCCAATGCACCAACAATCTGTCTATACCTCTTCTTGGTATCAGAATGATCCTGCTTTTCCTGCTTTTGTGCATCTTTGCCAATAGGTGTTGACACTGGTCTGCACTGTTCCATGCCAAACCATTTTAACACCTTCTTTGTATTAGAAGCTTGATGGATTTTCAATCCGTCTTCTCCGTTTTCAATCTCTATGCCGAGAAAGAAAGACGCTGGTTTCGTAGTTATTCTGAAACCTTTTCTTAATTCTTCCAGAAACTCTTCAACCAGTTTGTCACTTGAACCAGTGACGAGGCCATCGTCCACATAAAGTGCAACTATCAGTTTCCTGGCTTTAGAATTTCTAGTCAACAAACAAGGATCCGCCTCACTTGTTTTAAAGCCATTTTCTTTAAAGAAATTCATTATGCGCTTGTTCCAGCAGTGTGGAGCCTGCTTTAAGCCATAAAGACTCCTCTTTAAATGACAAACGCGTTCAGTTCCATCGTTGTACCCTTCTGGTTGCTTCATGTAGATTTCCTCATCAAGGTTTCCATAAAGAAACGCCGTTGAAACATCAAACTGCCTAAGAGTCATGTTCTCACTTGCAGCAACACTAAGTACTGCTCTTACAGTTCCCAACTTAGCAACCGGGCTAAAAGTTTGATCATAGTCAACACCCTTATTCTGAGAGTACCCTTTTATTACAAGTCGCGCTTTGTACTTCTCCACTGAACCATCTGGGTTATACTTAAACCCACTTGCATGGTATTGTCTTCCGTTTCTTTGGAAGATCAACCAGAACCCAAGTCTTGTTTTCATTTAAAGAATCAATCTCGTTCTGCATGGCTTTCCGCCATTCCTTGCAGTCAGAAGAATGAACAGCTTCTTTGAAAGTTGTTGGTTCTGCATGACCTGGCTCCGTATTCATCACAAAATCTTTGAATTTGCTAGGAGGCCGCAAAGTTGAACGATCTCTCAAAATCATTTGACCGATTTCCTGAATCTCGTTATCATTCAAAGAATCGTTCACAGCTTACCGTACACCTGTAAGATGTGGAATGAGCTTCCACCAGCGGTCTTTCCCTAGAGCTACAACATGCAGCAATTTAAAAGGAGGGGCAAAAGAGTATTATCACAGGGTAAGCAACGCATCAGTGGCACGCCTAGTGTTACAGATGTCCATAGGCTACGGTGACCTCTTCCCATCAGGAGGGCCGTATGCTTGTTTGCTATCTATAGCATAAAAAAAAAATCTTCTTCTCTTTCCCCCTCTAATTCAATAGATTCTTCAATAATACCAGAGGTTTCCGCATCATCAAAACAATCATCATCATCAGAGCATACTGGAACTAGCC
Organism: Ennomos erosarius; assembly: GCA_963580505.1. NCBI lineage: Eukaryota > Metazoa > Arthropoda > Insecta > Lepidoptera > Geometridae > Ennomos > Ennomos erosarius. The sequence goes on from OY757000.1 coordinate 2,317,404, forward strand.
GATCTTCATTGTCATTAGGAATCACATCTTCTCTGACTTCAGCGTCATAAACAACACGATCTTCTTCTACACAAATGTCGTTCCTTGCATTACCCTGCATGACATTTTCCGGGACTGTACCACGTGAAATTGGCGTATCCAGTGACGTTTCGACTGCCAATTCTCCACATATAGGCCCTTTAGAAGTTGAAGGTTGATTCAAAATTTCAAAAGGTATCTCTCCGATGTTTTGTTCAATTCCATCTCTATCCGCCAGAGACGATCCACTTTGTCCTTCTAATGGTTTTTCGTCAAATGTGACATCTCTTGACCTCAACAATGAGGTTGATTTTCCAACCAAAAGCCGATATCCATCATCATTGTCATATCCAATCAGTCTGCATTTGACAGCCTTTTTGTCAAGTTTCCTTCGCTTTTGATTCGGAATATGAACGTAGCACGATGACCCGATAATCCTCAAATGCTTTATCTGTGGCTTTTTACCAGGCCACAGCTCGTATGGTGACTTGTCTTCAACCGTAGTCAGTCCAGTCCTGTTCAAAATGTAAACAGCTGTATTGACTAATTCTGCCCACATCTTCTGAGGTAACTCCTCGTGAGCATACATCATTGAGCGCGCGCATTCCACAACAGTGCGATTCTCGCGTTCACTCAGGCCATTCTGCTCTGGGGTGTATGGCATTACTAGGCGCTGCTTTATTCCGTATTCCGCCAAAATTTTCCGAATATTTTCATTATTAAATTCACCTCCGCTATCACTGAGAAGTTCCTGCATAGCATGTCCAGAATTTTTTGCTTCAGCCAACATCTGTCTCAGCTTCTCGTGAACCTCAGATTTATTCTTCAAAAAATAAATAAATCTAAAATGCGTAAATTCGTCTATAAAAATAAGAAAATATCTAAATTTTGATCCCGATTCTGGGAATGGACCGCAGACATCAGTATGTATCCGTTCACCTGGCTTTGTAGCTTTTTCCCGAATGCCGAACTTATGCCGGTGCGACTTTCCAAAAATACAGCCATCACATAACTCTTTATTGTCTGTCGTCTTTATTCCAAGTTCTCTTTCAATAATACGTTTAACGTGCCTCTTATTCTGATGTCCCATACGTTCATGATATAACTGCAGCATGTCTTCCTTTTGTACTAGTGTCAGATTGATCGAAGCTGCAGGTGTCATAGCTTTACAATTCAGCTTGTATAAGCCGCCATACCTCATACGTTTACCCGTAACGACAGCTTTTCCGTCAATGTTCATCGTACATGAGTTCACCCGTGACTCAAACACACTTGTGGGATTTCGGTCTTGTGCTGCTAGTACCGAATACAAGTTTCTACTAATCTTAGGTACGTACCAAACATCTTTCAGGTAGAAATTTTCCGATTTTCCATTCACAATTGCAGCAAATTGAATGCTTCCTTTACCAATTGCTTTGACAACGCTTCCATCTGCCGTAGTAACGCTGTGTGTTTCCTCAAATTCTTCGAAAACCTCGAAAAAATCTGCACGCATCGTTACGTGACTAGTCGCACCATTGTCAACGTACCAACTGTCGCGGTCTACACCCGTGACAGAAAAAACCGAAGTTAGCATCATGCTAGCTTAAATAATTTCTCCTGCACCTCCAGATTTCTTTTTTGGACAATCCTTCTTCAAGTGTCCTTGTTCCTTGCAAATAAAGCAACGCCTGTCTTCTTTACTTGAAGTTCCTGGATTTTGTTCTGGTACCTTCACAACTTTTTTGTTTTTGCACGTTTTTACAGTAATAGTTTCACCACCAGACTCTCCATCTTGACAATTCAGTGCCTTCTCATGTACGCACAACTGACTTGTTAAAGTCTCCACTGTCCTATCAAAAAAAAAAAAAACAAAAAAAAAATAAAAAAAAATTGACATTAACATCCAGCTCGACTTGAACGAAAAATATGTATCCGGCAATGTATCCAAAATCTTGCATATTAGTAAAAACTCCGGCAAATCAGTACCTTCACCTGATTTTACTAACTCCTGCTTCAAAACATGCCACAAATTTTTCAATTTTGAGATATATGTTGCTATGTCATCCGAGGGATCCTTTTTTGACTTAAAAACTTGCAGGCAGGCTTCATACAGACGATCCTCGTTCACGCCTTCATACAGCCTATGCAATTCATCCCAGACATCTTTAGGATTATCAAACCAAATTACTTTGTCTAAGACTTCATCCGAAATGTTGTTTGTAATTAAAAGCAAAGCTGTGCTTTTCGCTTTTTTATAGTCAGCAAGTACTTGTCTATGAACCTCCAAGGCGGCAGCGGCAGCAGCATCTCCCGCGTCAGCAGCTGGCCTCTCCGGTTCCCGTGTTTTACCACTGATTATATCTATGAGGCCATCCATGCCGTTAAGCAAAGCACCCATTCTATATTTCCAGTGGACCCAATTGCTGCCATCCAGTTTCGTTATTTGTATTTTAGATAATTCCATTTTCACGTGTTAGATCCAAGAAAAAATATTCCCATAACCAGTTAAGATTCTTGGTCTTACCGAACGGAGCCACCGTAGACACAAAGACGTACACAGATTGTTTAGAACACTGATTAGACACAATATATCATGATATATTTAATAAACTATTTACAATTACAAGAAACACAACATTTTCTTCTGAATTTTTCTTTTTAAATCTCATTGACAAGCGTCAACCAAATTCAAACTGTTTTTTTTTTCATAGAGTTATTGGATTTCATTTAACAATAAAACCTCCAACAACAGTTACAAGCATTTTAAAACCGGAATAGAAAGAGATAGTTCAAACGGCCAGTGACGTCAGAGGAAGGTCATTATAGTACCTTATCACTAGGCTGTGGTAGCTTTTCATACAATATCTTTGGCACGTGACGTCACGAGTAGATTTTTCATAGTAACTGTGGGGGCGCTCTGTTTCGCGAGAAAGGGTCAGCGATGCCTTCTGTAGAAACTTTAAAAGCCTATTACTCCGTGATTTATTTATCGAATTTGCTTATTTTTTCAATGATTGCATTCATTTTTAATCTTCTTTATGAAAGTAATATTTACTTGTTCATTTTTAATAGTAGTCATCATGTCTATTCAAAATCTGTATACACTGTAATTAAAAAATAACACAGTTACCCCTCCTTGATGACGGCGAGCGAGGAGAGCGCGTCCGGCACCGACACGCCGGCCGCCACGAACGTCAGGCCCATCACCGTGTCCGGGATGCCCAGCGTGTACCCTAGAATCGAGACGGTTGTCGGTTTTTTTTATGATATTGAATGACGTGACGAGCTGGTCGTTCACCTGATGTTAAGCAATACGGCCGCCCATAACAGTTGCAGTGTCACTCGGAAATTTAAAATAATAAAGTTTCGCGTGACACTACACTGCGCACGTCATCCTGAGACATCACACAGTCAAGTAATCAGATTACTACACTGTGTAATCAGGTCATAAAGTCTCATTTGCCCAGTAATTTCACTAGCTACAATGCCCTTCAAACCGGAATACAGTAGTGCCTTTATATTCGGCATACTGGTGCATGTAGACGTCAAGAGCTCAGTGATATTACAACAAATAACGACGTTGAACTAGAAACCCATGGTGAAAATCCTTAAAATGATTCCACAATGACTTCTTACATCATATTATTATGTTATGAGCTAGTGTATAATCAATTATACTTAAACAAAAAGTTAAATGTGGCAAGAAATGCATTTTATAACGATGCTCCATGCAAAATGAATTGTATGTGCATGGAGCTAATAAAAAAAAAGTGTAAGTGTTGCAGTTGTGTAAGTAGCTTGTTATTTTTGTCTATCTATTGTTTGTATTCCTTATTCTTAAGTAGGTCTCTGTAGTATGTATTTATTTTTACTTGAAGGATTCTCACTTTTTTAAGGCATGATGTGGCCATTCTGTAAAAAGGGCTACATGTAATTCAAAACCTGTCATGTAATCCATGTAAGTTGTCACTATTATTTTCGAAAACATGTAGAACTGTTAAAGGTCCATAAATAAATAAATGATTTACCTACAATTCACGGTTCACATGAATAATAATAAACAGCTATCAAGCTCACAAACTCTAGAAATGCCATCAAAAACTGTTCAATATCATTTTGAGAATTGTACTTTCAATAACTGTTATAATAAATAAAATTTAATGACAATAAGAGTCTGTTTATTTTACGCAAGTGCGATGAAAAACGTCGTACACGTAACTTTGCACAGTTATATCATAATGTATACTATTATACATTATGATATAAATGTGCAAAGTTGAAACGCGTTCATAGTTGCAGTGATCTCGCCTGGCCCGGCACAGCCAACTCACCAATGATAGTGATCATCCACACCATGAAGTAGGAATAGAAGGAGATCCACAGCATGGAGATGATGAAGGTGACGGGGTACCAGCGGCCGCGGCAGTCCGGCATCGTGTGCCGACACGCCCAGTGCACCGGGAACGCTATGTACCACCAGATTAGCTGGAGCTTGGCTGGAATGTTACAATACAATACAAGTTTATTCCACGCCAAATACACACAAAAATATATAACTGTAAGAAATATTAGACATAAGGTAGCAATGGATGGTCTTATCGCTTAGATCACTAAGTTATGAGATGTTTGTATGCAAATAAAGCTAGGCTTGGCGGCACCATGGCTCTAATTATATTTCTCACCTCATTTTTCAGATATATATTATAACCAGGTAGTCTTCTTAGCTTACAAGGTAGCATCGCACGTATTTCAGAGATTTCGAAAATCGATATAGTTTAATCGATTTTTCAACGACAAAGTTACCACCTCCCTAGTCTATGTCAAGCCCTCATTCTTTTTTCGTGCGAGGTAGCGATAGCACGCTCTGCATTTCTTTAGTCAAGAAAACCAAAATGCCGAAACGCGCTCGAGAATCCTCTCAAGAACTGATCGAGCGATATCAACGAAAAATCAAAAGACTTGAGGTTCAACAGAAACGAAAACGCCGACGTATTGTGATAGAATCTTCATCAGATTCCGGTAAGTTTTATTAAATACCCTCAAATTAAGTACAGTGTGTTTAGCGGCTAGTTTGTTCGTTCTGTACAACTTACTTTGCTCGCTTCCGCATTTAGGTCATCTATTTGGCTTTTTGGCGTGAAAATGCATATAATGGAATTACATGATTATTATATGGCCCACCTGGCGGTTAACCGTGAGTTAACACGAAGGTTAAGTTTCCGATCTTACGTTTCAGATGAAGCGATGGATCCACAATTACCAACAGAGGCTCGAGATGGCGATTGTTTGCCCGACGACGCCGCAGAGGCTTCTTCTATGCCCACCACCCCCGTTGCGGAATCATCCATGCCAACAGCCGTAACAGAGGCTTCTACTGAAACTGGCCAAGAGCTCGACCCTCAAGTGCTAATAGCACTTGGGGAACACACTGGCAGTTCCCCTAAATTTGGGGAAAAAATTCACCATAGCCTAGCGCAACGTTGGGAACCGATCCTTAAAAAAGGCCTACCGAAAGAAGCAAAAGATAAGTTATTTAAAGAATATCTGGTACCTGAAAATTGCACTCTTTTGCAAGCACCCAAGTTAAATGTCGAAGTAGCAGCGGGTTCATCGGACGCAGTGCGCCAACGCGATAAAAGAAAAGAGTTTGATCAGCAACAGTTAGGAGTTGGTATATCTGCCGTGAATAAGGCATTAACCCTCATGCTTATGAGTGACGATAAAATTGAAGCCATAAGAATCATCAGCGACGCGTGTAGAATTTTGACCGACTTACATTATTTGAATACGCAAGGGCGAATTAACGTCATAAATTACGCGCTAGCCAAACCGTTCTTGAACGTGGTTCAAGATAGCGAAAGGGACGACACTCTGTACGGCAATAAATTAGCCGAAAAAATAAAAGCGTCTAAAGCTATCGAAAAACAAGGGTTATCTATCAAAAGAGTTCTGAAATCACAAAAAAGTACCCCGTCCACGGAACAGGCCGGGCCAAGCACTCGCCCTCAGTATCCGTACAGACCACCGAGCTCTTACCAGGGAAACTGGTCCGGGCCCCCTCGCTTTCAACAGAACAGGGGGGGGGGGGGGGGCGGAGAGAGCCGAGGAGAACGAGACATCCTGCGAATCGCCAGCCTCTATTCCAGCAGGCGTCGAACGCGGCAGGCCCGAACAAACCACGACAACTTGCACCGCGCCAGTAAATCAGGTACCTCACGCTGGTCGAGTTTCCCATTTTTACGATTGCTGGCGAAATATTACATCCAATACTGTAATCTTAGATTGGATACATACAGGTTTTTCTATCCCATTCGAGTCTATCATAACACAAACGCATGTGCCTAAAAACTCTTGGTCACCATCCGAAAAAATTGAGATGTCTATAGCCATTCAAAAGTTATTAGGGCTCGGTGTAATTAACCCGTGTACAAACACATTTTTAGCCCCAAAGCCAAATGGAGATAAGCGGTTCATTTTAAATTTAAAAAACCTAAATAAATTTATACCTAAATTACATTTTAAGATGGAAGACGAACGGCGGTTAACCGTGAGTTAACGGCGTCTAGGTTGCTACCTGCTAAGGGATTCATGGCAACAATAGATTTAAAAGAAGCATACTTTTTACTACCGATTCGCGAATCAGACCGAAAGTTTTTAAGATTCCAATTTGAAGATGAAAATTGTAGCACTATCACCTACGAATTTAACGCAATGCCGTACGGTCTTTCGGTAGCTCCTAGAACTTTTACCAAAGTTATGAAAAAGGTCATTGCTTATCTGCGCTATCAGGGCTTTAAAAATGTGTTTTATTAGGACGATATTTTTTTAATCGGAGATGATTATCAGGAATGTCTTAGTAAGTCAACGCTACTCTAGAACTTCTCGAATGTCTAGGTTTCGTAGTAAATTACGAAAAAAGCTGTCTAATACCGAGTCAGTCATGCAAATTTCTTGGGTTCATGTTTGACTTCGTAAGTCAAACAATTTCTTTGCCTGCTGAAAAACGTCATAAAATCATTGGCCTTGTCGATAAGTTTTTGAAACTGCCAAGGTGCACATTACGAGAATTTGCCCAGTTGATCGGAGTATTAGTAGCGGCGTGCCCTGCGGTCAAATACGGATGGGTTTACACTAAAATACTCGAAAGACAAAAATTTCTAGCTTTAGAAAAATGTCCTAACTTTGAAGCGCCTTTCGAACCTCCTCCTGTTATATTAGATGATTTGAAATGGTGGAAACAAAACGTGCTATGCACCTACAACACAATAAAGACAATCAGTTTTGACTTTGAAATCTATACGGACGCATCGCGTACCGGGTGGGGGGCCGTATGTAAAGACCAACGCGCTCACGGTGCTTGGAAAAACTGCGAACTCGAATCACACATTAACTATTTAGAGCTGTTAGCAGTTTTCCTGGCGTTGAAATATTTTGCAAGCGGGAGTTATAATTGTTCAATTTTACTGCGCGTTTATAACACTACGGCTATAAGTTACGTGAATCGCATGGGGGGAATTCAGTACTCACACTTAAATGATCTCGCTAGACAAATTTGGCAGTGGTCCGAAGAACGAAATATTTGGCTTTTTGCTTCCTACATAAACACAAAAGCAAACCACGAAGCAGATGAAGAGTCTCGAAAAATTAATCCTGACACCGAATGTGAATTATCTAATTTAGCTTTCGAACGAATATCTAAACATCTTGGTATCCCAAAAATTGACTTGTTTGCTTCTCGGGCCAATGCCAAATGTCAAAATTACATTTCATGGAAAAAAGATCCTGATGCTTTAGCTATAGACGCATTCACGGTAAACTGGAACAAAAACTTTTTCTATGCATTCCCCCCGTTCCCACTTATACTCAAGTGCCTTCAAAAAATCCAAGAAGATAATGCAACGGGTATCTTAGTTTTTCCTTTTTGACCATCTCAGGCCTGGTATCCCGAATTAATGAAATTAATTGCCTCCGATATAATCTGGCTTCAACCTAACGAGCATTGTGTGAAATCATGTTACAGAAATGCACTTACCCTGGGTGCCGCGATACTCTCAAACAAGCGTTTTCATCGCGCGGCGTTCCCGAAGCAGCCATGGACCTAACGCTGGCATCTCTATCCAACAACACAATGCAGCAATACAACGTGTCATTCAGATTGTGGTGGCAGTACTGCGATGACAGAGGTTGTAATGTCTTTGATTGCTCCGTCTCAACAATATTATGTTTCCTTAGCGATCAGTACTATAAAGGAGCATCATACGGATCCTTAAACAGTCACAGATCCGCATTATCGCTTTTACTAGGCAGTAACGTTGGGTCCGACGACCGTATTAAACGACTCTTAAAAGGAGCGTTTAAATTAAAACCTAGTTTCCCAAAGTACTGCAGTACATGGGACCCACAACAAGTACTTAATTGTGTGTCTAATTGGTACCCTAATAGGGAACTTAGTCGAGAAAAAATCACAAGAAAACTAGTAATTTTATTGGCTCTATGTACTGCCCAACGGGTTCAAACAATTTCAATGATAAAAATTGAAAATATAAATATTAACTCTAACGGAATCAGCATAGCAATCAAAGATATTATAAAAACGTCTGTGGTTGGTCGTGAAAAGTCGATGTTGGTTTTACCATTTTTCCGCGAAAACCCTCGTATCTGTCCGGCGACCACGCTGGAAGATTACTTGTTCGTTACAAACGGAGACCGACCCGCAGAAGTATCCAATCTCTTAATGACTGTGAAGCGCCCCTTCAAGAGCGCGACAGCACAGTCGATAAGCAGATGGATAAAGCAGACATTGTCAGACAGCGGCGTAGATGTAGCGTCGTTCAGTGCTCACAGTACACGACACGCCGCCACTTCAGCGGCCGCTGCGGCAGGGGTCTCCATTGATACGATAAGAAAAGCCGCAGGATGGACTAACGCATCTAAAGTATTTGCCAAATTCTACAATCGCCCAATCACAAATGAAAATGACTTTGCGCAGTCAATTTTACAACGTTTTTCATGACTATTGTATAACAAAAAGATTTGTATAAATATAAAAGATAAAACTATTAAAATAAAAGGTGTAAAAAGAAAGTATATTTATACTTTATTTTTTCTTTATGACTGATTGTTACAATAAGTTGATTAAAACTGATTTACAAAGTATACTTAGTTTTAATCTAGCAAACGCAAAACTTTTCTCTAAACATCTACCTGGTTATAATATATATCTGAAAAATGAGGTGAGAAATATAATATGTGATCAAACGAACTTCTCAAGCGAAGTTCGATCAATATTATATGATTCACCTCATTTGAAGATATAGCAACCCTCCCTACCCAAACCCGAAGACAAAGTTTTGCATTCACCATATATTATTAATTATAAGTCTTTAAAAGAATGAGGGCTTGACATAGACTAGGGAGGTGGTAACTTTGTCGTTGAAAAATCGATTAAACTATATCGATTTTCGAAATCTCTGAAATACGTGCGATGCTACCTTGTAAGCTAAGAAGACTACCTGGTTATAATATATATCTTCAAATGAGGTGAATCATATAATATTGATCGAACTTCGCTTGAGAAGTTCGTTTGATCACATATTACAGCGGTGAAGGAAACATCAAAAATATTTTTGGGAATGATCTGCAACTTGGGGATGTAGCTATCATTGATGATGAGTCGTTGACACAGGGGCGTGGCCTCGAGGTCAAGTATAAAAGTTATATCCAAGGAAATATAACCGAAAGCACTAAGGAAAACTATTAGAAGCCCGGCCCGGGACTAACTTTTGAAACAATATCTTGGATGTTTCCACGGTATCACAACATCAGTAGAGATTCATCCATTGCTGAACTAAGCCTTCCCATATATCGCCACTGGACCCTTATCATATAGGGAGGCTTTCATAGTCACCACGCTTGGCAGGCAGCTTGGTAATCGAAGATTTTAATGTACCGAGGAGAATGCTGATGTTCATTCCCTGAACAATCCCTTATATAGTTTGTCCCTACGGCATCCATGGGAGGAGATGGGTAGTTCTATTCACACACCAGAACCACACGGCATTTCATGGTATCGTCGTCATCATCCTGAAGATGTCCACTGCTGAACATAGGCCACCTAGTGGAGGGCCGGCTTACGCTGCGCTTCGGTATAGGTATAACGAGTAAATTGCAGAGCTCACAGAAATCTGACTAAATACTTAAGTACCTACGATTAGTGAATCCAAGCCAACGAAAAGTTATAATTTTATTAGAACTCACTGGCTCCGATGGGTTTGACGAGTGGATCCACGGCAGTCTCGGGGTTGTACTCTTTAGCTTTGTAATACGCTGGGGCTGTCGGCTGGAATCATAGAAACAATTCTGTATAATTATTAAAATCTATACCTGTTCCTAGTGTCCTGAGACGTGGTCTCTAACTGTTGGCCTCATTACTAAGCTCAAAGTCGCGCAACGAGCTATGGAGAGAGCAATGCTCGGTGTTTCCTTGCGAGATAAGATCCGAAATGAGGAGATCCGCAGGAGAACTAAAGTGACCGATGTAGCTATTAGGATTAGCAAGTTGAAATGGCAATGGGCAGGCCACATCGCCCTGGCGAAAGCCGCGGAGAGCCGATGGATGCAGGAGGCGAGCAGCCGCTCTAATTGGCGCTCCTTGGGGGAGGCCTATGTTCAGCAGTGGGCGACTTCAGGCTGTTAATGATGATGATGATGATGATACCTGTTCAGTATTTACATTGTAAAGTAAAAGATGTTTTAATCTCATCATCTGACCATTAAAGTTTAAAATATAATATTATTTTTTGCCTTGATGGCGAGCCGCACTACGGGTTAGTGGTTATTATCCTTAAAATATTTTGAATAAAATTATTATGGTTCATTATATCATGGGGTCCCATCAGGTACAAACTTAAAACAGCCCGAACTTGAAAAAAATGTAGTAATCGTGTCTAGAGAGTTACTAGTTAGTGTCCAGTGTATTCATTTGGCATACTTCGTAAACACGCAATAAATATCGTTTGATAACCTTGCGTTATGCAGAAATAAAATAATTCGTAAAATAGCCCGCGTTATTCCGTTGTATGGGATGAGGCATTTGTACTGTAGATATTATATTATCAGGGATAATATTCTATTATACCTACATATTATTATACCTAATAAAACATACCATGTTCAATTTTAAAAAATATTGATAAATTCTCACCATTTGTGGTTGTTGTTGCGTCGGTTGTTGCGGTGTTGTGTCGGTTGACTGGAGTTGTTGTTGTTGTGGCTGCGGTTGTTGTTGCTGTGTGTTCCACCCGCCCATACCAGCACCAACACCCGTAGCTGCCTGATTCTAAAACAATTAATATATTTTAAGAACTAAATCATAATTATAGTCCTTAAAATTTTAGCATCCAGCGAGACTCGAACCCGCGCCCTCTAACTCACCGGATTGGATGCTTTATCAACTGAGCTATGGCTACCTGACCGCTAGCTGCGAAAATCTTAAGGACTATGTGTAACTTTATAGATATCAAATCTTTATGAAATCATTCCCAAAAAAAAATAATGTTAATTTTTAATTTATGATACCTAGTTATTAAAGCTGGAATATCTTAATTCTGATTCCTTGATTCACTCATTCAGGGAAATAGTGCAATGAGATTAACCGTCGTGGCAGAAGGATAAACGCAGAGTGGATCTTTGCCTTTGTTTCAAAGACTTAATGAATAGGTAGGTACTTTTACACAGCCTTCCTGTAGAACAAATTAAGTAGGTACCTACTACTTAACTATGACGACGACTATTTGCTAAAGTAAGTACATATACAAATGTGTTGTATTGCATTGTGTTGCGTTGCGTTGCATTGCTTTTCTTTGCGTTACGTTGCATTGTATTGTTAATGATGAGGCTGTTGATGGCACATTGAATTGGTATGCAGTTACCGTATCATTCCACGCGGAGTCGGCGTCCCAGGCGCGCGTGGGGTCCCACACGGGGACGGGGTCCGCGTTGTACGCCGCGTTGTCGTACGCGCCCTCGGGGTTGTATGCTGGAATATGGCGGATGGTTACATGGTACACAGATCACGATTGCATATTATTTAATTATTATGATTTGGAAACATTTGGAAAACAGCGTATTATTTAATTAATATTGGTATGGTACGCATCCAGCTTCAACCACGCTCAGCTGCACCAATAAATTACCCCACCAATACACACTTCCAAGAAAGAAAGAGCCTATATTATTGAGTAATTACATACATATGTTTTATTATTTACTTATTAATGTGTGTGCTGTATAAATTGTATTAATTGGATTTTGCTAGAATTTTAAAATGATGATTGAATTGATACTGTAAAAATTTGATTCTATCACAAACAACATTATTGTATTTAAAAAAATGTAAAACCTTATTTGGCTGTAAGTTTTGTTAAAACATGTATTTGATTAAAGAGCTGTAGTTTTTGTGTAAAATATAAATAAAATAATTTGGACATCAAAAAATGTAATATCTTAAACACAATATTCTGCTGACAAATAAATTATTATGAATTTGAATATGATAAAACAAACACTCCGCATGTGAAATAAAAAAAGAAAATTAATTTATTCAAGACATCACACAACATGAGAGAGACGGCCGGTGTCCCAGCTGTGGGAATGTATCAGGTCGACGACAATACTCACGTGTGTCCTGCATGGGAGTCTCCTTGGTCTGCCCCTCCACCTGCGTGTATTCTTCCCCGCCGGCGGGCGGCGCGGGGGGCTGACCGCCGCTTCTGATGGGAACAGTTTTTTATAGTAGGAACATAAATTACGTAAAATATAATATTTGTATTCTCTAATTATCAAGTGCTAAAAGCAGCTCGTAAGCTGTAAGAGCTTGCTAATCAATCTTTGCACATCCAAAAACTGAAAAACAATTTAACATTTTCATACGAAAAGAACGTGAAAAATTTCAAAGTAAACAAAGAATTCAAAAAAACTATTGTAAATAGGCTATTTTATTTATAGGACTTTTACAAAAACTAAATAAAATAATAAACATTCCTGCTAGCAAGTTTTTTTTAGTAACGGATGAGAAATGCGACCTGTAGAGAGGAGAACCGCCGGACAGACATATCACATAGATAATATTCGTATATTATGTGATATGTCTGTCCGAATCATTTGTGCTCAAGCTAAAACGGAGACGCATCTCTTTCAAATCGCGAATGCTACGCTAACACTCGCGATTTGCCTTTGCTTGGTAGATAACCTCGTATACTCGATAGCGAGATACAGTAGGTGTTATAGCTAGCCAGCTAAAGGAATATCCAGGGAATGGTAGAGGATAATGGTGGTGTGTTAGAGTCAGTTCGCCAGCGACTCACTTGTAAGTGACGAGCGCCGCCTGCTCCTCCCTAGTGGGCAGCTTGAAGGGTAGCGGCAGCGTGAGCGCCCACCGCTCGAGCGCCGAGTTGTAGCGGAGCGCCACGCAGTACACGCCGTACATAATCAACATGAACAGGGCTTCGGGCCTGGAGCACACACAAATATTAATAAATAACGCTATCTAGTCCCTAACTAAGCAAAGCTTATACTATGGTAACCAGCTAGGCGATCGTGAAACTTACTGATAAAAAAATTAAATATGAGAAATCGTGTCAGCTTTGTATAGCGTAAGTGCCTTGACAGCTTCCGTGGTGTGGTGGTTGAACAAGTCGGCTCATAACTCGGAGGTGGCGGTTTCGATTCCCGCGACAGGACAAGTGTTTGTGGCCGAAAAAAAAAGCGCATATACTTGTTCTGTGTCTGGGTGGAGCATGGTCCTCGTAGTTCCTGGGTCCCTAGATACAGGGAATCCTAGTCAGGGTCCAGGATCTATGTATGTGATCGTTGGGCGTTATTTATTTAATTATTTAAACTACGCGCAGCATGTAGGAGTTACGCGTAGCACGTAGACGCTACGCATAGCACGTAGACGCTACGCGTAGCACGTTCAAATTATGCGTAGCGCGTAGGTGCTACGCGTAGCACGTTTAAACTATGCGTAACGCGTAACTGGTACGCGGTAGTCGTGATACGTAGCCCGTAAAATTAGCCTCATCATCAGCCTGAAGACGTCCACTGCTGAACATAGGCCTCCCCCATAAAGCACCGCTTTGCGCGGCTGCTTGCCTCCTGCATCCATCGGTTTCTCGCGGTTCCGACCAGGTCATCGGTCCACGTAGTGGGGGTAGGGGGCTACGCTGCGTCTGCCGGTTCGTGGTCGCCACTCAAGAACCTTTCTCCCCATCGGCTGTCAGTTCTACGAGCGATGTGGCCCGTCCACTGCTACTTCAACTTGCTCATTCGAAGAACTATATACAAGGTGACCTTGAATTGGTATGTTATCCCGACGTAGGGGAATTGGGACCATGATACTTTACAAGTTGTGAGAGCTTTACTTAAATCTGGGTGTTTCAAAACCTCCATGGTAAATAGTAAATTCACTCGCAAAATTGCACGTGCGACCGCTACGAGATTTAAAGAGATACTATAAATTCATTTCTACGCACAGGTCGTTAAACTGATTTATGCACACTCGGTCAACGACGAAGTTCAACCACCCAACTGCGCTAAGGCTATTTCGAACGTAAACTTTACATGGCATTTCTTCAATGAAAATCTATTAATTTAGTAAAGTCGTAGAAGAAACATTGCCTACCTTGGGGTGTAGATTTACCCCCTTTCGGGATAATATACCAATTCAAGGTCACCTTGTAGACTATAGTTCTTTGTATCTAAAATTAGCCTATTTGCAACTTTCAACGTATTCCTACTTTATGGACCGGCATCAATGTCTTACCAAGAAACATATCCATTGCAGATGGTGCACAGCATGACGAGTATAGAGATGGCGTAGAAGAAGCAGTCGCGGCACAGCGGCCACCAGTTGAGGTGGGAGACTGTGCCAGCACACAGGGCGCACACCGATATCACGAACATTATGTTGAACACCGCCGAGCCGATCACACCGGACACACCTGGGGATGATGATGATTAATTATTTATCACATCTATTCGAAAGCAGGCGAAGGATTTGACGGGCCGGGCTCAGTTGGTAGTATCCCTGCCTTTTGAACTGAGCGCTGTGGGTTCGATTCCTACCCAGGACAAACATTTCTGTGATGAACAATAGATGTTTGTTCTGCGTCTGGGTGTTATATATATATTTTTTTTTTATGTAATGAGTGGCAAACAAGCCTATGGACATCTGCAACACCAAGGGCATTGCCGGTGCGTTGCCTACCCTTAGAGAGGACTCTTTTAACACTTTTCTTGAAGCTCCCCATACTGTACTCTATGTATGTATTTACAAACAAAAAAGTATATAAGTATTGTATCAGTTATCTGGTTCCCATAGTACAAGCTATACTTAGTTTGGGGCTAGATGGCGTTGTGTGAAATGTCCACACATATTTATTTATTCCCCGATGAATGCCCCTAAGGATGTACCCCGCCTATGGGTATTTTCCAGCCCAAAAAAAGCCACCCCAAACCAAGGGTGGTTTGGGGTGGCTTTTTTTGGGCTGGAGTTTTGGGTTTTTTGGGTTTTCTTTGGGGTTCTCTCTTTATTAGGTAGTGAAGAATTAAAACATTTTTTTCTGTTGTGTTTTACTATTTAGCCAACTGTTAAACTGATTTAGATGAAATTTTGAGATGATGAAGATGAGCAGGTATGTACCGATATCAACGTAAGATAATTGTGGGCGGGGGATGGTGGGCAAATCATATTGTGCCTTTAATGCAAACTAAAATCACACTTATTAATTTGCAACAATATAAATATTAAGACTAAAGCCGAAAATACACAGGGTAAGTACTGACTCCAAAATTCCAAGTCAGTGTTGAGTCAGCACTGCTGATCCAGTACTGACCCCGTACTGACCTATTGTTTATCTGTGCCTAGTGTGAATTGATTTTCATTTGGTCAATACCGGGTCAGCACTGAATTCCTCGAATTTTGGAGTCAGTAATAGCGGCTTTACTTATTTTTTTTATAAACATGTTTTATTTTTATTAACAGAACTGTCTATCTTAACATTACGTACCGATATCATCCTGAGCGCAGAAGACACCGATGACAACAGTAGCCAGCTCTGGAGCCGAGCTGCCGGCCGCCATGAAAGTGGCACCTGCCACATCTGGTGCCAACTTCAGCTCTGTGAAACAAAAAATAAGGTTTAAAATACCGAACAAGATTAAGCTAGTCTAAGGCTAGTTCATCATCATCATCAACAGCCTGAAGACGTCCACTGCTGAACATAGGACTCCTCCAAAGAGTGCCACTTTGGGCGGCTACTCGCCTCCTGCTTCCATCGGCACCCAGCGGCTTTCACTACATCGTCGGTCCACCTAGTAGAGGGCTGGCTTACCATGCGTCTTCCAACTTGTGGGAGCCACTCGAGAACATTTCTTCTCCATCGGTTGTCGGTCGGGCGACGTGGTCTGCCCGTTGCCATTTCAATTTGCCAATTCTATATCGGTTTTCTATATTTAGTTCTCCTGTGGATCTCCTCATTCCGAATCTTGTCTCGCTTGTCACACATCGAGCATAGCTCTTTCCATAGCTCGTTGCGTGACTTTGAGCTTACTAATGCGAAACAAAAATCATCAACAATTGTTGGATTCTCAAATTGTCCGTAGTTACCCATATAATGGACGATTGTCCACAAATATTTATTAATTTTTTCCTCTGTGACTTACCCTCACAGATCCTGTCGAGACTGGAGACAAAGTACTCGTCGCAAACGATAGCCAGTCCAATGAAAGTGAACACAGCGACTAACACGTGTAGGATGAGGCCGCCGTGCTTACGAGCGTTCTGGCCCATCAGTGGCTGTGGGAACTGAAAAATATAACATCATAGTATATTTCCAAGAATTCATGTGACACCATTTACATTTTGTGAAGTTTTGCTCCAGTTTTAATGTTTTGTTGTGTGGGGTGTTGATTGTGATAAGGTAGATATCAAAAGCGCGTCGCTCAACCAGTTTTGAAAAAAGTATTCAAAACTGTTTGTTATTCCCGTTGTTCTACCATTCTTTATGTTGTATTATGTGTATTGTTGTGTTTTTTTGGTGTTCAATAAAGTATTTTTGTATTGTATTGTATTGTATTCATTTGGAATTGGTTTTAATTGAAATAGTTGTAATTTACCTGTTCAATAGCGGGCGGTGTGCAGTTCTCGCGTAGCGGATGCACGGTGGGTACGGCAGACTTCGTCAGCAACTGTCTCTCATCTTCGCGCAGCATTGTCATTTCTTCGTCCTGGAAAATAAAGATAATTGATCCCCACTACTATATAAAATAACAGTGAAATATTGTATGTTAGTTTGAGTGGCTTTTACGACAAAACGGCTGAACCGATTTGGATGAAATTTAGCGCACAAATTGCTAATGCTATCAAGATCAACGTGTCCGAAGCGACATCACGGCCACCTTGACGGAGACCAAGGCCATTCGCGACTGGCAGGGCTACGAGACGAGGGAGCCCCGCCAGAGGATAAAGGAGATCTCTCAGGCCATCAAGGATCTCGGCGATCAATTTAAAAATGCAGAGAGCTTAAGAACCGGTCCCACTATTGTCTTTGAAGAGGGACCATTCCCGAGGGGGATTGTATTCCAGAAAATCAAGAGTTTTCGCGGAAAACTGGAACATAATAACTACAAATATATTACAAGTCAAAGGATTACATACTGCAAAATCTTGAACATTATGACTGGGTACCTCTTTTTTTGGACATTCAATAATAATATAAAAACGGAGCTTCCTTTGATTGAAGTTTCTTCTTTTTATCTGTGCAAAAAATGTTAACGTAGACAATCTTTTTATATACGTATATGTTTTAAATGTAGGTATAGGTTTAAATTTTAATGATCCAGGCAGACTGTAGCGTATTTTATTGAACTAGCTTAAGGGGAACGATTCATCATCATCATCATCATCATTATAGTCATCCAAAGATTTCTAATTTAAGTACTATGCGCTTAAAATTAATCCACAGGTAAAATTAATCATAGGTCCTACACAAAAATATTTTTTTCCTCGGTATTTTTGTAGACTTAAAAATCGTTTAAAATTTGGATTTCTTCTTCCATCTTGTGCAAGTGTAACCCGTATAAAATGAAATGCGGTATCTGGAATCCATAATACGGATCCTGTTCTAAGTAGACAGAAGAGTAATGGTGGGAACGCGGCAATGTTCGTGTCGTTGCATTGTATTATTTCTCAAAACTTGTGCTTTTTCCAGTATTAATGTTTAAAATTGGTGGCGTTTTACGCATTAAGTGCTGAATTACGAGCATGAGTGTGGGCAAGTGGTGAAACGTGAGTTTTCATGTTGCTTCCAAAATTCCATAGAAGCTTCTAGTAAAGTTGCCACCACTTTACTGGAGCATGACTTAGATTGGACTTCGACTACCTGACTTAGACTGGACTATGACTATGACTAAGACTTGACTTTACGTGATATATTCTTTAACGATGAATAATTACAATACTTGACACTGGCTAAATACACTATGTGTGGAGCCAAAATATAAAAAAAAAGTAGACAGAACTTTATAGGTCGGTATATGTTAATGTTCTTCTCTATAACGCACCTCTTTATAACCAGCATCCTTCTGCGTTTTCTTTGCAGTTTCTTCTTCCTCTTCATCCGTGAGTCCTTTCATTTTCTTCTTGTCCCCTTCCGTTGAGGTATCTTGATCATTTTCTCTAATGATAACTGGCGTAGATTTTTGTGGTTCTTCTGTAAAATAATACATTAAAATTTACTTCACCAATCCATGCACACGAATCCCATCCCGCACGCACCCGCGCTTCCCGCTAAAGTCCATTCATGGAACTCGTCTAATCACTACTAAGAACTACGCAAGAGTATGCTGTAGGTAATAAAGTGGAATACCTAATAGGAACGGGTGATCAACTTTTCTCATTCCGTTCCTTCCTTTCTTCTCGTGCAGGCATGTCACAATATTTAGGCTGCCCAAAAGTTTCTGATTTAAAAGCTGCTAGAAAGCCCGCCGACCTGGTGAAAACCGCGGGGAGCAGAAGGCGAGCAGCCGCTCAAAGTGGCGTTCCCTTGGGGGAGGCCTATATTCAGCAGTGGACGTCTTCAGCCTGTTAATGATGATGATGATGATGAGAAAGTGCGTACCCTTAAGCTCTTCATCAGCCTTGTTGCCAGTGATATCAGCGGTAGCCGGAGTGATCGCCTTGTCCAGCTCGTCGGTGGGTTCCACAGAAGCGCTGAACACAGCTTGGAACACGGAGTAAGCTATGAAGAATACGGAGACGGTCAGCCAGCGGTGCCGCCGTGGCCTTCTCATCCTCTGAAACAGAATATATGGTATTGTTGGGACGCCAAACCTTAAATATGGTTAATTTATAAAATTCCATTTCGGTTTGTTTATTTTGAAATTTTTGACGTTTCACTTGACATCTTTGACAGTGTTTTGACAGAACATGTCTATCAGTGACTGTACTTATAAATAAATAAGGTTTTATACTTTACACCACTAAAAAGGTTAAAGCCTAAGGTTAAATCCAATAAGGGTTAAAAATCTGGTCTCTGAGAACGTAAAATGAGAAAATAATTAGAATAAATTTTATTTATTTGATTGATTTATGTACCCGACTAAGTATATTAGGGTCTAGGTCTAGTAGTATATTAAATTAACATGAGGTTTCGATGGAATATATTCCTTCGGTCGTCGACGATCATAAACTGGCAAAATGTAGGTACATCTTGGGAACGTGCGTTTCCAAATCAGACTAAAAAATAATAGACTATAACTACCTAAGCCAGTCGATAGACGACGTAGGTAAAAGTAAAAGTAAAAATGAAACCCCTTGTGTGATGTGATGGGAGCCACAGAGAACTTTGCTATATGGGAGCGACTGGTGGCGGCAACAGGAGCTTATTATCGGATAGGTGGAAAATGAAAGGTGGGCGCTGAAAAGCTGTAGGCATGAACCTAGATTCATAGCTGTAAGCTTAGAATAGTTTTCTAACTCTGTAAGCCCTGTTTTGCCATATTTACATAAACCACTATTAATACTTTTTTTGTCAGAGGTACTTGACATTTTTTTTACACCCCTTTGAGGCAACCGTAATGTTCGCAGATACAGCCTTAATATTACCTTTTACTTTATGTTTCTTGGGCGGCCGTTTATATCGTACTTAAAGATTTCATGATATTTCATCGATAAAATTGTAATTTTACGAGCAATCCCAGAACGAGGCCACAATAAAGTTCCGAGTTATTGAGTGGCAAGTTTTGGACATTTATTGGTTTTGACGGGCCCGATAGCTCAGTTGGTAGTAGCCCTGCCTTCTGAACTGAGGGCGGTGGGTTCGATTCCTACCCGGGACAAATATTTGTGTGATGAACATAGATGTTTGTTCTGCGTCTGGGTGTTATAGTGTATTCTATGTATGTATTTACAAAACAAAAAATTATTTCAGTAATCTGGTTCCCATAGTACAAGCTTAGCTTAGTTTAGGGCTAGATAGCGCTGTGTGAAACGTCCACACATATTTATTATTATATTTTATTTATTTAATTATGGAGTATTAGAAAATTTCGGGCGAGTATAACTGGTACAGGCATAAAATAAACATTATATCCAAAGGGGAGTATCAATGGGTCCTTTGATTATGTCTGCCCTGTGGAGTCATAGAACTTTTTATAACTTTGGCTTGGCCACAAGCGTTTATACCAACCCCAAAGACTTCTGTATATACCGATCGTGCATTGTAGAGATCGAAGGACAATTGCTCCCCTGTGAGTGAGTGTCTTTTCTTTCAAATAAATCACATATGTTATACCTACTTTGAACCTTACGTAGACAATTCTATAATAACTTAAAACAAATATACTGTTCAACAAAAATTGTCTCTAAGTATACGTGAAAACTGGCATTTCAGTGTAAAACAATATCCACCGCTTCCTCCCCGCCATTTTCACGGAATATTTGCCTTTGTTGCGCAGCGACCGCGCCGCGCGCCGCTTTCAAAAATACGGTGCAAAAGGTTCTGGTAAAAAGGAATTTTATCGGGTCAACAAATTGTAAAGGCGTCGAAAGCTATAGTGGGTAGACATTTCTGTTTTGCTATCTAATATGAAGACCAAAATGTCTACTATAATTGAAGAGTTTGTAATATTTTGTCTCTTTAGTCTGTGGTTGTTTCTATGGTTACTAGGAAAAAACGGTTACTTCAAAATATATAAGCAGTAATGCAGCTAAACGAAAATAAAGTGTTTTATTTAAATTTGATCATAATTCATTATTCAACTCACTAATCCATTATAAATTTCCATTCCCAGTTCACATAGATAATATTTTGTGTAAAATAGACCCTACTTCAATAGCTATTTTATCATCTTTTATTATTGAAAATAACATTAAATTGTAATCATATTTTATGTAATTATATTCACTTTAACAACTGTCCTAGTAAGTCATGCCACAATATTCAATTATTGTCTTCATTGTACATTTTGCTCATTTATTGTAATAATGTTGTGTAGTTGGTAGTTATAGGATATTTTTGTTTTGTTTCAGATACCCTAAATTCAAAATTTCGTTTTTATTTCTCTTTTGACATGACACTGGCAAAAATGTGCTAAACAACTGCCATAAAAAAAAAAAAGTGTTTTATTTAAAAGTAAGGAATATGGTGTCTTTCACGCAGAATTAGGATCCTAAAAGGTCATGGGGCCACCCCATATTCCATAAAGTGATTTTCAGGTAAATAAGCCTAGAATTAAAAGAAATAAAATTGTTGTGAAAATTCCTAGAAGAAAAAAGTCATGGCTACTAGAACACAAGAGGTGATTCGTCGGTTGGAAGATGGTAGTCATCATCACAGCTGGAAGTTTAGACTAGAGTTACTGTTAGAAGAGAGGGGTCTTGGTGAGATTGCGCGATGTACAATAATAAAAGGTGAACATAAAAAGAGAGATGCGGAAGCAAGGTCATTGATCGCGCAAAATTTGGGAGATAATTTTCTAGAAATTATTAAAGGATGTAATAGTTCCAAGGATATGATGGCATCAATAGAAAATTTTTTTGCAAGGAAGAGTGTCATGAATAAATTTCATTTAAAGAAAAAGTTGATAGACTTGAAATGTGACAAAAACGAAAAACTTCAGAATTTTTCTTAAAGTTTGACAAGCTAATCAGTGATAATGAAATTATATCAAAAATGGAAGAAACTGACAAAGTTATACATTTATTGTTAGCTTTACCAGAAAAATATAATAATATTACAACAGCGCCAGAAGCTATGAATGAGAGTTTAACTTTAGATAAAACTAAAGCAACTTTATTGGATGCCGAAATAAGATTGCGTGACATAGATTCAGGGTCATCAAACATAGATAATGCATTTAATGTTGAATGCTGGAATTGTCGCGAAAAAGGCCATAAGGCATTATATTGCAGGAAAAATATACGACAGGCACAACATACTTTACAACGCAGTGTCCCAATACGGGGTGTTGGGTTTGCTAGACCGAGTCGTGGTATGCAAAGCCGAGGTGGTGCCGGTAGAGCGACCACTTCGAGGGACGGTGCTTATATTGGAAATGATGATGCTAACAATGACATGGGCTGTATTATGGATGGAAATGGAGAATTCAACTTAACATGTAAGGAGATTAATGAAGTAGTTTCATTTGTAATAGATTCTGGTGTATCACAAAATTTTATATCTGATTATTATGAACCATACATGACTAATATTAAACAATTGGAGAATCCCATTATTATAAACATGGCAAATGGCGAAAAAGTAATTTCTTACTATGGAGGAAATTTATCTATAAAATGTGACAATATTAAAATTACAATAGAAGGTTTTATTGTAGCAAATTTGGCATATAATTTACTGTCTGTTAGGAAACTTCTTGAAAAACCCAATGAAATAATTTTTAAAAGCGAATATGCAAAGGTTCATTTTTATAATGGTTCTAGTATATGTGCTCATAATAATGGCAAACTTTATATTTTACAGGGTGAAATATTAGCAGAAAATGGAGCCGCAGCTATACAATCAGACAATGGCATGTTATGGCATAGACGTTTAGGGCATACTAGCTCCAAAACTTTGAGCAGGTTAGAATTACCAATTAACAACAAAGTTTGTAACGCTTGCATGAAAGGTAAGGCAACTAGGTTACCATTTAAAAAGTTAGAGCAACCAAGGTCACAACAGGTCTTAGAGCTAATACACAGTGATATAGCAGGCCCATTCAACATTCTAACTATTCAGGGGGAAATTTATTTCCAAACGATTATAGATGATTACTCCCACTTCTGTGTAGTTTTTCTACTCAAGCGGAAAGCTGAAGCTTCAGATAACTTTATTAGTTATATTAATAGATATGAAAACGAGTTCGAAAAATCAGTTAAGAGAATAAGATGTGATAATGCAGGAGAAAATACTTGCATTAAGTTACGCCAATTTTGTAATGAAAAGGGTATAGTTTTGGAATATAGTTTACCATATTCGCCAGCCAGCAATGGCGTTGCAGAAAGAATGAATCGTAGTTTGTATAATAAAGCAAGAACTATGCTCATTGAAACCAATCTACCAAAGAACTTGTGGGGTGAAGCCATAAAATGTGCAGCCTATCAATTGAACCGGTGTACATCAGCGGCTATTAATTATAAAACACCGTGTGAAGTCTTATATGGAACAAGAGATTTAATAAACTTCGTGTCTTTGGTGCCAAAGCGTGGGCATGTATTTTACCAAAACTAGATAAGTTTTCAGAAAGAGCACGTGAAACTAGAATGGTCGGATATAGCAGGACTGGGTATAACTTATGGGATCCCAAAGAGAATAAAATTATTGTATCAAGAGATGTAAGATTTGATGAAAATAATATCGTTTACGATCAAAATAATATGATTAATGAAAATGAGTGTGAGCAAAGAGTAATTACACCTGAGGTTTATCAAGGAAATTATGAGCAAGTTGTTGGTCAAGAAGACAATAATGATCAAGTCAGAGAAGATGTTGTTGATAATAAAGAAACAAGAGGAAATGACTTGGAAGAAGTTTTTGAGGATTGCGTTGAAGAAAATATAATTGATACGACAGATAATATTATCAACGGAAGTGAAAATGTGACTAAAACAAGAAGTGGTAGAATTATCAAGCCTCCGAAGCGATTCGAAGATTATGAAACACATGTAGCATACTGTTTATGCACGGGTGATCCAAGTTCATATAGAGAGGCGATAGAAAGAGGACAAGAATGGCAAGAGGCGATAAATAAAGAACTAAATTCTCTTAAAAACTTAGAAACTTGGGAAGAATCGGAACTACCTGAAAACAAAAGAGCGATTGATACTAAATGGGTTTTCACTACTAAGGACGGTACGAAAAATGCCAGATTAGTGGCAAAAGGATTTCAAGAAGAAACACTATTTAATGTATATTCACCAGTTGCACGTATGCCAACTATTCGTATGATGTTGAGCCAAGCTGTTCAGAACAATATGTTTATGAAACAACTGGATGTTCCAACAGCGTTTTTGAACGGTTTGTTGGAAGAAGATGTCTATATAAAACCTCTTTTGGGAGTCAAAGTCAAAAAAGGTGTAGTGTTAAAATTAAAAAGATCACTGTATGGCTTAAAACAAGCGCCCAAGTGCTGGAATGAAAGGTTGCATTTTTTTAACGGGTAATGGATTTATTCAATCAAAATATGATTTTTGTTTATATGTTTTGGATAATCTATTTTTACTAGTATACGTTGATGACATGATTTTAATGTCAAAATGTGAGATAAGTTTAAATAAAGCATACGAATTATTGAAAATTGAGTTCAATGTTAAAGACCTCGGCGAGGTAAACACATACTTGGGATTAAATATCGTTAGAACACCTGAAGTGATTTCTATCAATCAAGAACCTGCAATAGATTGGATACTTGAAAAATTTAACATGACTGATTGCAAGGGAGCGGAAACGCCTATGGAAATAACCTTGGATATAGATGACAGTGAAGCGATTGTCTTAGATATGTATCGTGAGTTAATAGGATGTCTTCTTTATTTATCAACCTCTAGTAGACCAGATATCTGTTTTGCGGTATCTTTTTTGAGTAGGTTTTTGGATAAGCCTACTATATCACTGTGGAAAGCAGCCAAGCGCGTTTTACGTTACCTAAAACAAACCAAGGGTAAATCCTTAATATATAAGCGGGATAATAGTGGTTGTTTAATTGGTTATTCTGATGCTGACTGGGCAGGTGACAGAACCGATAGGAAAAGCGTCAGTGGATGCGTTATATATCATGGTAAGAATTTATTGGCATGGTTCTGCAAGAAACAAAATGTTGTTACGTTATCAAATGCTGAGGCTGAATATATAGCTGCAGCTCTAGCATCTGCAGAATTAGTATTTTTGAAGGGTTTGCTGCATGATTTTGATTGTCTCTCAAGTGCATTTTTAAACATTGATAACCAAAGTGCAATTAAATTGATAGAATCGAACAAGAATAGTAAAAGATCAAAGCATATTGATATTAAATATCATTATATAAAAGATTTAATTAACAAACAAGAAATGATTGTTGAATATGTGAGTACTAATGAAAATGTAGCGGACATTTTGACAAAGGCTTTAGCGAAACTAAAACATAATTATTTTGTACACAGACTAGGGTTTAATTAAGATAATTACAGTTATTTTGCTATGGGTAGTTGTTATTTTGTTATAATACGGCAAGTAGGTAAATGTTTGTTTTAGAGGTGCTGCATTGGTGCCAATTATTCAATTTCAAGAATATAATCTTGTATTATTGCATCTAATAAACAACATTGTTAGCAATATAAATGTAGGAAAAATGTTTAAATGAAATATTTTTCGCTCTATAATTTATATTATTGAAATTGCGGGGGGAAGTGATAATTTTTTTGTATTTATCTGTGGTATTGGATAGAATAGTAGTTGATATTTCTTATGATTAGAATATTGTTATTTTTTTGTATAAGTCTCATATAATTCTTAATAATTTTGGTTCTGCTTTATGAAGTCGTGAAAGTTTTATTTTTGTTTTGGTAAGTCATCGAGCATATAGATACTTGAAGTGTTAAGTTATATAACCATGAACATTCATGAATGTTGAATGTTGACCTTTTTCATAATAGTTGATTAACAACGGTTGATTATTGAGTAGATAGGTATCTGCTGTAGATGGTTAGTATAAGTTGTTGATAAGTCCAATTCTTATTTTAGCGGAAAATTAGAATTGCGGGGGGATGAAGAGTTTGTAATATTTTGTCTGTTTAGTCTGTGGTTGTTTCTATGGTTACTAGGAAAAAACGGTTACTTCAAAATATATAAGCAGTAATGCAGCTAAACGAAAATAAAGTGTTTTATTTAAAAGTAAGGAATATGGTGTCTTCCACGCAGAATTAGGATCCTAAAAATAATAAAACCATTCAGGTTTACTTTCTGAATTGATTTTTATTTTGTTTTAGTTTAGAATTATACAAAAAAACATTAGACAAAAAATGTTCTCGATGATCAATCTATTAATGCGTTACTCTGTGATAATATTACTCGGGAAAGAGCTTTACTGAAATTAAGTATGTCTAATAAGTAAGTCACCGCAATGAAGTCGAAAATGGACGGACCCGGCGCGTAATTGTTGTACCTAATCTTTTATTCAAAATCAATTGAATAAAAATCAATCAATTTGTTTTGTGTTATGTATTACGATTATATTTTGGTAAGTATTAAAAGTATATACTATGATTATATATTATATTATAAATCAATTGAGCAAGTTTGACCCAAACAAAAATAATCAATTATTGTTTGACCCACACAAGTACGTAGCTAAAATGATTACGTAGTAAAATTTACAGGCCGATGCATGTTAGAACATGAACGCTAAATGAAAGTTCATGAAAGTTCATGAAATAAACTCAATAATGAATGGAGCTCTACATTCTCTGGGAGCGGAAACTTTGAAATTGAATACAGGGGTGCATCCAAACTGTAATTATATTTCCCCACTTTTAGGTTGTGGGCTACAAGTTGGTGAATGATACGTACGCTTCTGTACCTAATTCCCACCAGTGGCAATGGCTTGACATTAGCGGGAATTTTGGAATAAATCGACCGATTTAGTAAAATGCCATCTTTTTTTTTTTTTTTTTTTTTTATTGTTAATGGGTTTACGTTTGGCAACATCTCACCTGATGGTAAGTGCAGATGAAGCCTAAGGTGGGACACGCTTACCCAGAAGATACCTATTCACTCTGCTCTTGAATACGCCCAGATTATATGTGGAAGGAAATCTCGCCATCTAATAATAGCATAGGTGGGTTCCAATAATTTAGGTAATATTCAACTGACTCTATACCTGCCTAAATATGCACTATTGAGTAATTTGTGTAGATAGGCAGAATTCAATATATTTTATAAGAATGGAATAAAATAGAATAACTCTTTATTGCATATACCGCAAGGTAGCACAATGAGCAGCCTTATCACTAAAACTGATCTCTTTCAGACAACCTTTGGCTGGATGATATCATAGGAATAAGGAGTAGGCAGCGGTGCGCAGTAACCTACACTATACCTAATATAAACTGTGTAGTAGATACCTATGGTATTCTACTGTAATGTATAAATCAATTTCTGGTCCAAACGCTGCTTGGTAGGGATCGATCTAAGCGAGTCCGTTGTACTACATATCTACATCTCATCGTCAAAGTTTCCTATCATAGTATATTTTGTGTGTATTTTCGTGTACCATAAAGTATTCTTCTATAATATTCTATTCTGTATTATGATAAGGGTTTTCCCAATAGTACTAAAATTGTGACACTGGTAACGGACACAAAGTATTTTAGCAAGTCTTGCGTTCGTCCCTGTACACTATAGTTTCTGTAAGCTGTAAGCTTACCGTGTAGGTGCAGCACACACAGCCGCATCGAGTCACTCACACGTGGAAGTACCTAATGCATTTTGGCCAAGCAGTGTAACCAAGTTAGGCTATTTTTCGCCTTTCGGCTACCTCGACGGGAGATAGAGCGACCATTAATAAAATGTCGGTTATTTGTTTTGTGATGTTTTCAGCTCGTGGAGGGCATCAAGTTTAATTTGAGACAATTAGTTTAGTTTAAAAATACTTGGTGCACTAATTTACCTACTGTGAAGAATGTATAAAAGAGGGAAAAAGCAGTAGAAAGAAAATGAGGAGCGAAGGAGAAAAAGATTCGGTGAAGGTGTATGGGCGTAATGAAGTAAGTAGTACATTTTGTTTTCATCACAGAGTATACATATAGGGACTTCATCATCATCAACAGCCTGTAGACGTCCACTTCTGAACATAGGCCTCCCCCAGAGAGCGCCACTAGAAGCGGCTGCTCGCCTCCTGCATCCATCGGCTCCCCGTGGTTTCACCGGTCGTCGGTCCACCTAGTGGGGGGTATAGGTACTCACTATCATTAAAATACAACCAGATTATTTTTAGATAAAGAAAAGTCTTTGTAGCAATTTGATTAAAGTTCTTCGGACAACTTACAGTATATGTATACGTCTCTCTCACTCGTAAGAATGCCAAAGCCAAGCACAACAATCATAAGGGAGATGACAGTTGGTATAATTATATCCGTTCGATTTTGGTAGGAAAATGGTCGTCTATTTTCAAAATAGTTATAAAGGACTTTTTTTTAATTTACTGGCACCAATATTTATGAATATTGCCTAATTTTTTTTTTACGGGCAATATACCTTTGTTACTCAAGCTAACTACTACAATATTAAAAAATTAGTTTTAAAAGCATTTCCATTCAATATAAGGGAATAATTCGTTTAATAAACCTCTAAATTATCAGTATATAATACTAACCTAACCCACACAAACAAGCCTGACCTTTGAAATGCAGGAAGCCTCTTTACGTCAGTATTGATCGCGCTTTCCTATACATGTGTGTGTGACCATCATAACTTGAGCTCCCAAAACGGAAAGCATTTCCTTCGCATTACAATCTGTTTGTGTATCCTGGGGGTGAGGGAGGTCATGTTAAGTTTGCCGTGGATACTGTGTCAGCAGAATAAAATACGGTTTGTGAAATGGAATCGCACGGTACAAAGTGTTGTGATAATCTGTTTTGCGAGGCGAAGACACGTTTGT
This sequence comes from Ennomos erosarius, assembly GCA_963580505.1. Classification (NCBI taxonomy): domain Eukaryota; kingdom Metazoa; phylum Arthropoda; class Insecta; order Lepidoptera; family Geometridae; genus Ennomos; species Ennomos erosarius. The sequence goes on from OY757000.1 coordinate 2,346,597, forward strand.
GTACGAGTTTAGGGAACGGAATGAGAAAGTTCTGTACATTATTTTATTACAATTGTATGTTTGTAAGATTTATTGTGAGCACAGAGGGTTATTACGGACATGAATAAACTATACGTGGAGTGCGCGCAGGTCTTATCAAATCGAATATAACCTGTTTATCGTACTGAATACTTTCACCTCTGCGCTCTTAAAGAAAATGGGCCCATGCATCAGATAGACCGACGGACCAGTAAACAATATGATCCTGGATTATATCATGTTTATAAAACCTTCTTAAAAGTTATGTAAACATTGAGTGTAAAACTCTGAGTAAAACCATTTCTAGCTCCTATTCAAATATTGAAAGCTTCGATATAGTAGGTATAGGGCGGCTGTCTTGCTTACAATCAGGTGAATGACTAGCTCGTCACAACATTAATTATCACAATAAAGGAAAGAAAGCCGCATCATAGAAGAATTCATCACAAACCTCGAGTCCTTTTATCACTGAACAATACCTACTCCTAAAACCGGATTACAATCCTCGAAACAGAACGAAGATCTCGAAATCTCGATATTTACGTCATTTCGAGACCCTAATTTGATTTATTGTCGATTGTTGGGAGTCGAGGAAAACGCTCCGAGAATTGTCGAGAGGGCATTCGAGAGGAAACGTCTTTTTAATTTCAATCGATTTAGGATTGCTTCCTATTCTCGTTCCTCGAGATTGGAGGACCTATGATTTTTATTCGATTGTTGATGATCTGCACAGAGATAGTAAGTGTAGTGGGTAACTCAAAGTGCTTGACTGCTTGTTTCGCACGAGAATGTGGGCGAGTGCAAATTCCGCACATAACTTGGAAAGTCATTGTTGCAGGGTCCAGCGGGACTCGAACCAGGGTGCGTCGGCTTAAAAATCACATTGACTACACAGACACACCCCAAATCATAATCATCCGCTATAGAATAGATTTTATTGAAAAAAATGAAATGAATGAAAACGAAAAACATTTATTTGATAACAGGCAAAAATTACTTTATTACGTTAGGTATACGCCACAATACATTTCTTTTACGGGTAAAATGCCTTTATTCTTTTAACTAACAACTACAATACAAATAACTAATATATACATCTACAAAAAAAAATGCCATTTATACTAGCTGCGATTACTTTATAGTCAGCCCATAATGCACCAGTCAACCCACTACGTAGGTACCCAACATGCTGGCAGCATCGTCCCGTTGAATTATCGAATACCATTCTTACTCGATTAATGTTGTGAAACACAATAGTAATTAATTATATCGATATTATAGTGCGAAGTTATTGAACAAGTTCAAGGCCAAGGTTATCAACATGTAATCAAACATCTATATGGTAAATAGTTGTGTATAATTTGGATACACGTGTACCTAATTGGCGTATGTTTGAAACGTTTTAGGTACTTTTATCCTTTCTTTTGATACGTTACGATTTTATGTCCGCTTGCATTAGCATGCCCCATCGTCGACCGCGTCGTTACTTACCATCAGGTGAGACTGTGGTCAAATATTATCGTAATCCATGATTAAAAAAGCGTCCGTGGTGTGGCGGTTGAGCAGTCGGCTCATAACCTGGTGGCGCTGGGTTCGATTCCCGCGACTGGACAAGTATTTGTGCACAGAGAAAAGCTCAAATACTTTTTCTGCATCTGAGTGCTGTGTTGTGTTGTCCTCGTAGTTCCTGGGTCCCTAGACACAGGAAATCCTAGTTTGGGTCCATGATCTATGTATGTGGTCGTTGGGCGTAATTTATTTATGGTAAAAACATTATTAGGCTTTTGATTTGACCTTTGTTTAAAATAGATTATTTTTATTTAAACTAACAACGAAAACTCACTATTTTAGCCGCTGAGGGTGCCTACTGAATTTGTTATGAAAGGTAAATAAAGGTACGGTAGCGCAATCTAAGTTACGGCATACAAACGCTACAAATTTGGATTCCTATTTGGATAACACGACAAATAGAAATATGTTGGATTTTATGAATAGAAAGGTATTTTAATTGCTTAATATTCTTGTTCATTCAATACTTTATTCAAATAGGTATAAGACAATTCTTTCAATTATTAATATACTCTATACTTAATATATCTTCTTCTTTTTTAATTATTTTTAATTTGTATGAAGTTATAAAAAAAAAAATTCGTAAGTTTCCTCTAGTATTAAAAAATGTTCTATTTTTAAACACGACTCCTGCTACAAATACTACCAAACCAACTGATAAAAGAATGTTGAAGGCAAACATGCTAAAATGATATCATGGTATCACAAAATAACTAATAGTACCTACCTATACTAATATACTCTTGTTATACTCTATTGTAGTTATGGAGAGAGCTATGCTCGGTGTTTCCCTGCGAGAGAAGATCTGAAATGAGGAGATCCGCAGGAGAACTAAAGTGACCGATATAGCTCTTAGAATTAGCAAGTTGAAATAGCAATGTGTAGGCCACATAGCTCGTTAAACTGACAACCGATGGGGAAGGAAAGTTCTCGAGTAACGACCACGAACCGGAAGACGTAGCGTAGGCCGTGCCCCGACTAGGTGAACCAACGATCGGGGAGCCGATGGATGCAGGAAGCGAGCAGCTGAACAAAGTGCCGCTCCCTGGGGAGGCCTAGTTCAGTAGTCGACGTCTTCAGCCTGTTGATAATGATGATGATGACACTTTTAACTATATGTCTACTCTAATTACCTTTGAACTAATGGTTGTGACTTAACTGATCACACTACTCGCATAATTATGATTAGTCTACCTTATCTAAGTAACTACTATGACAGTATAAGTAAGTATACTATAGCTCTCTGAATTATTTATTTCATTTATTACTAGAAAAGTTTAATATGAGTACACAAAACATAACCTGTGGTTCGACCATTAAAATTTATAACCAATGCAGTTTAATTTATTTATATTAAATTTCTGTCTTATAAAAGGAATTGTTTGGATTTAGGTAGGTAAAACCGGTTTTTTAAAATGTTATAAGTATGTAAGTATATTTAAATTCAAAATGCCACTAGTCTAAAACACAAATGAAAAAATTGGTGAAAAACGCTTCATTAAGTAATAAAAAACGGAATAATCCAATCCGAAAATCGCTGCAGCTTTACACGTGTCGATTATTTTTAGAGCTTACATAAATACCTACTTTTTATGATTATGAATGATATTATGAGCTGGTCGTTCACCTGATGTTAAGCGACACGGCCGTCCACAATCCATAAAGAACTGAACTCTCATTTGCCCAGAAATTTAACAAGCTACAGTGCCCGTAAAACCGGAGCACTGGCACGGTGGTACCTACCTAGACGAATTTTGCAGAAAAGAGACCAAAAGCCTTCCAAGAGTCCTCTACTTTTTGTTGCAGTGCTCTGTCCCAAAATACCCGGCCAGCCCTTTCAAGCAAAAGGCCGGGGCAAGCGTTTTCAATACTATTTTAGAATATAAGCATAATAGGTGCACATATTTTTCGTTACTTTTGGCATTGTTCGAACTATAGGATTGAATTGATTCCGTTGTACGAACTAATTTAGTCACAAATAGTGAAAGAATGAAAGAAACCCAACATCTCAACAACTCAGCATAATAATTATTAAGATGATAACTTTAGTTATCGCGTACTTTGGGACAAACGTAATAGAATAATCTAAACGAAAAAAACGAAAAGGTAACTACATTAACTACCTATAGCAGACGTTGTTTCGGCTGCGCTAGCATCACCGGACCAGTCGAGCCCTTCTGGCTCAGGTACCGATTTCGGCACCGGTATAGGAAACCAGCGTAACACAATTAGACACCGACCCCACCGGCGAGGTTTACGTACTCCCCGTAGGTTAGCTAGAACGGTCGTGACTTTCCACAAGGTCCACTCCTCCAGCGGTAGCCGTCTCGATCCTCTTATCCCGATAGCAGCTCAAGCCGAGGCTCGCACCCCAGGGGTGCCCTTGAGCTAGTTGCCCCCCACTATTGTCGGCTGGGCGCTTTAAGCGCCTGCCCTTCTCGCGCGGTGAAACTGTAAAGGTCGGTAGAGACCAACAGCATTAACCCGTTTAAAAAATAAAGGATGTATACCTACTCAGTATTATAATTTGTTACAGGTCTGTATGTTAAAAATGTGAGATAGAATCGATCGAGTCGTGGGAAGATTTTTTGTCTGATTTTTAAAGGTCAGGTACATAAAACGACAAGTATTAAAATGAATTCCTTACTAATAGGTAACCATAGGTATAAAGAAGTGATAATTGTCTTTATTTGAATGGTTGGTTCATGGTTAAACTGATTTAAATTTTATTATAGACTGGGCGGTCACTGCTAGATACTTCTTAACTTCTTATCATGTTTTTTTTCTTTTTTTTTTCTTTATGATCGATTAAGTTACAGAATAATATTATAGGAGGTATCTTCTGGCAAGCATGCATCATCGTAGGCTGCGTTATCACTTCCCATCAGGTGAAACAGTGGTTCAATGCTGTGCCTACCTATAAATTGTAAAAAAATAGGTACTTACTCCACAAAAAGCATAAATAATTATATTGGCAAAGGGGTCTACCAGCCACTTAATTTGTCGCCTACCTGCTCTACACTACGTGCTACACCCTAAGTTACTATATGTGATACTGGCCTCATAGCTCACTTGGTAGTAGCACTGTCTTCTGAACTAGGCTGTGGGTTTGATTCCCACCCGGAACAAATATTTGTGTTATGAACATAGCTGGTTGTTCTGTGTCTGCGAGTGTTATATTGTATTCTATTTGTAAAAAATGTATCTACATTATTATTATTACTAATTATTAAAATCTTCTACCAGTTATCTGTTTCCCATAGTACAAGCTGTGCTTAGTTTGGAGCTAGATGGCGCTGTGTGATATGTCCAAAAGGTATTTCCATTGTACATAAAAAAAGAAAGAGAGTGAAAATACAATGCAAAATGTTTACTTAATATAATAATTATACTTTTAGCAAGAATTAATATAGTATTTTCACGAGAAAAGCCACGGGAATTAAAGTGTTTTAAATAATGTAAAAGTACCAAAACAAAAACTTGTCCTTGTCCAAATAGACAGTTTTATGACCCTGTCCGATCTATTCTGGTTTTGATGACTTCATATCAAGCACTAGCATATTTTATAAAAAAGTGAAACGAAGTATGTAGTGGTATACTATTATAAAATCTGTGGTGGAGGTATTTTTGTTTGTTTTATGACTATAATAATTATACGTAATGATGACCTACTGCGCAAACCTATTCTCGGGAAAGTTATGGGTAGGTATACCCATGGACCTAATAAAAAAAGGATGGAATCCCGACTGGGAGTGAACTGAAGCACTCTTAGGAAATCGGAACGCTAATAAGTACAAGCACACACGCACACGCTCACATCCTACGACATCTATCGCCCACCAACCTAGGATGTGAGTGTGTGCGTGTGTGCTTGTACTTATTAGCGTTCCGATTTCCTAAGAGTGCTTCAGTTCACTCCCAGTCGGGATTCCGTCCTTTTTTTATTAGGTGCATGGGTACACATTACAAGCGTAAGATAAAATCATATAGCTCGACACCACAAAATCAAAATCATCAGTGTTTTATTGAAAATAGACTATTTATTGCACTTTTACATGTCAAATTAGATACTTAAGAGTAGACAATTAAATTATTACAATTACTGCAGAGCATATAAAATGACAGAATCACAAAAGTTTGTAATGCAGACCCATGAGAATGTTGAGGCGTAATGATGGTATGTGGAATCATATAGGTAAGACTGACTTGTATAGACTAGATAATAACTGGTATCGCGGCAAGTTTTTTCTAAACATCTATTTTAGATGGATTAGATATTAAAACCAGATATCAAGCAGATTTAACCGGTTTAGCCAATACTTACTTATAATTGCTTATTAGTAAGTAAGTATAATTATTTAAGTACTTAAGCATGTTATGTACTTACTTAACAAGTGTAAAGATAGGGAACTAAAGTGACCAATATAGCTCTTAGGATTAGCAAGTTGAAATGGCAATGGGCAAGCCGCATCGCTCGCAGAACTGACAACCGATTGGGAAGAAAGGTTCCCGAGTGGCGACCACGAACCGAGAGTCATAGCGTAGGCAGGCTCCCACTAGGTGGACCGACGACCTGGGCTCAAAGTCTGCTATTTCAATTATCATAATGGTTCATGAATGGTACCATATAATGACAGATTATGGCACAAATCATTGTGACACAATTGAAATATTAGACTACATGCCCTGGTGAAATCGCGGAGAGTCAATGGATGCAGGAGGCGAGCAGCCGCTCAATGTAGTGCTCTGTGGGGGAGACCTATGTTCAGCAGTGGACGGCTTCAGGCAACAGCCACCTACCAGCAACCTATATTATTAAATATAGGTACCAGAAGAATATAATCATCATTCATCATCATTAACAGCCTGAAGGCGACCACTGCTGAACACAGGCTTCCCCCAGGGACCTCACTTTGAGCGGCTGCTCGCTTCCTGCATCTATCGGCTCCCCGCGGCTTCGTCGGTATAATATAAGTATGCATTTAATTAATTTCTATGGTAGGTGTACGGAGCGACGATGGGTGAAATTAATTAAAAAGTGCTCGTGCCCAAGCTATAGCTTTTGACCGCTTTGAAGCACGGTGACGTCACCAATGACGTCATGTTTTACTACTGCCACAGTATAGACGATAGCCAGTAGCAAATCTTTACACAGTAGAATTTTGCTTGATTCCAGAATCAGAAGAATTAACAATGAAATAAGTTGAGTGGAGATTGAGTTAACCACAAGTAATTAAATCAAATATAGTTCTATTATTATATACGACACAGCCTATACCATACTACACTACACTGTATATATGGCAGCGGGATAATAAAGGAGGGAAAAGGAAAGGTGGGTGATGATATGGCCCAAGAAATAACCATTTATTGTGATTGGTAAGTAGTAATTAACCCCAAGCTAAATTTTGTCTGGAAACTGCATTTTATAATGAAAGACTTGTATTCTATTTTTATACTCTACTTCGAGTAGGTAGTTACTTGTGTAACGGAATATAAAAAAATATATAGTGACCTATATAGTGACGATTTAAAAACCAAGGAAGTCTCATAATTAAATACTTAAAGTTAATTTCAAAGTACTTATTTGTTAGCCCTAGAACCTGAAAATCGAAAATGCTTTGTTGATTTACATTTTATTTTGCCGATGGTTGTCAATTAGCTTGACATGTAGTGACATGTTCTACTGAACTGATCCTGTGTACTGTGTTACAGCGACGTCAGAGGGGAAACAGGGTCGAGAGAGCCATTTGGCGAGTTGGCGTCGGAATTAGCCACATTTATGCAGAGGAGAATGGGGTTATGGTGGTTAATATAATTATGGAAATGCCATGGGGTGCGCACTTGGCATGTGGGAATGCGGACTAATAAACTGAAAATGGTAGGTAAATAGAGCCGGAATAGACTCTGGAATCATATACCATGTTTTTCATCACATGAGTTGCCCGTAGTGGCTTATCACACAGCTTTTAGGCTCCAACATATTACGGATGCATGCTTTTCTCGTTATATTACCGCACTTCTTCTTCTTCTCGTGTAGGCAAGTGGTCAGCCCTGGTGTCAGAATTTTTAGGCCGCCCTAAGGCTTCTGACTTGGCTTATCGACTATTGTCCTACGACAACACCCGGGACCGACAGTTTAACGTGCCCTCCGAGCACGGAGAGCATATTACCGTACTAGCCATTTATGATGATAACTCGGTTCAGTTATGTTTGTATCTCGGTGCAAGTCATATGTAATATAGTAGGAGAATACTTGATTTACCCGGATTGTAGATTCAGTATTAACCTTAGACCTAGAATATTTTAGTTAAGTACTCGTTTTACCTATAGATAGGTAACAAAGTTTTTATTATGTGGATTAGGTAATACGGGCCGTAAAAATTAGACTGCACATTTTCATTTTTAGATTGACAAGTCTTTAATGTTTTTCACCCCACGTACTTGTGATGAAAAACGAAATATGACTCACGTGATCTTACACACTCAGTTCTCGTTTTTTTTTTGTTATTACGGGGCAATGCTGGGTACTGGGCACACCCTACGGTGTAGTGTGGACTGTATCAACTATCAATAAGCTATCCCGGCCGGTAGTTGAAATAGACCGTTGAATTTTCTGGTAGTTATTCGATTATTTGAATGTACATTACTGCACTAAAAACTTCGCTATCAAGGCCTCAGCTGAATATAAAAGCATAAAGGGGTACAGTCATTGTTGCCAACCCTACTGTTTTAACAGTAGATTTGCTGTTTTTTCATCAGTAACCCTGTTTTCGGTTTTAAGCAAAAATTTTACTGCTTTTCTATAATTTTAGAGCCATCTGATACAAATTGCAATAAACATTCAACATAGCGCATACAAAAGTTGCTACTAATTAATTACTAACATTATTATATGGGAAAGTCCTGTAAATCATTATTTTCACTTCTCTGTTTTCGTCAAGTTGAAGCAAGATCAATTATTTTGTTTATTACGTATTTTCGAGAGTGGTCATTCTAAAACAATGAATAAGTAGTGATTTATTAAAAGAACAAACTCCCTCTAAAAAGAAAAAAGTGATTGATTATGAATAAAAGTCCAAAAATCATAAGGTCCAAAACAAATAGCAAAAGAAAGTAAAGTCAAAATGGATTGCATAATCTATCTTTGAATATCACGGCTCACTTTCAGAAGAAGATTAAAACTATAATTAATTTCTTTGAGCACTTCTTAAATTTTCTTTGGAATAAAAATAATGTATGTATATTAAACACCGTTTCTATGAATTTTAACGTGGCTTATTAAAACAGCAGATTTATTGTTTTGAAATAACAATTTTACTGTTTTTTACTGTTTTTTTTAGGCTGTCGTACTGTTTTATAGGCTGTCAGGGTTGGCAACACTGGGTACAGTAAAGTTATGTATCCCATTTCAAAGCTACATCGATCGTTTTAACTTAATGCGGTTTCTAGTCCATGTACCGAAATATACTGGAGCCTGTGACATAATACCTAGCGGCTAGACTGGATGTCTGGGTGCGTGTCTGGGGATGTGTAACGTTACGCTAAATTAACATTGTTATTCCCCACCGAGTGCTTTTCGCGCTGCTACGTGTAAACATTGTGGTGTAGAATTCACATTGGGGAGAGAGTTGGCAATATTTTTGTTTGGAAAAGGATAGGTTTGGGTTGGCTGATAGAGATCGCTTTAAGCAATAAGACGGCACATTGGGCCACTTAGTTTTAAGCTTGTGTGACTATCTATCGATTGTGTATTTGTGGCGTTTCAATAAAGAATTTTTCTGTGGTAAAAGTAAAAGTGCACGCAACTGACCAACGAGCTTGGTCTTCGGCTCTCGTTTCTCTGCCTTTTCTTCGCTTTCTTTCTGTGTCGTTTTTACAGCCACTTTCTACCCCTCAGGGCACCACATAACTATGTTAACAAGTATACGTATAAGTTCCTTGTGTTAACATCAGTAAGGGTAGCGTTCTATCATTAAAGCTATGACAAGATGGACTAAGATGGCGCCTGGTACAACCATAGAAATGGGAATTGACTTTTAAATTAGCCCATTACACTGGACTTTGAGGTATCGCAAACAAAACTGCATTTTGTAACAGCATTTGAACTTCCAGAATCCTACATACCATTTGCTCAGCATCTGATTTATTCTGAGTTCTGTCTGATAATTATACCGTAAGCAAGTCCTTTTGAGAGAAATATACTTCAATGAAACCCAATAGGGCCTGACAATATTAACCCAAGAATATCTAGGGATCTCAGGCCCGATTGGGTTTCAGTGCTTTTATGAAATTTGCGACATTTTCTCATATACTTATGTATTAATTTTTCCTCATTTCTAATATGACGCCGTTATTATTTAGAGCCATTAGCTAGTCTTTCTGGATTGTGGGTGACGGTAGAGGTTTACCATAGTATCAAGTAGGTTTACCATAGTTTCAAGTAGGTTTTGGCATATCGTCAAATAGCTTTTACGGCCAGTATTATGCCCCATCACCTAGTCGCAAAGTAGACTATACGTCTTCGTAGTTGCGTGTAATGTCCGGTTTGTTAAAACGTAATCTCAAAATACCAGATGTCATAAAACGTCTCTCATCTAAGTCATAAAACGTCTCAAATTCGCAATAAGTACCGATTGTCTAATATTTATCTTGCCAAAAATTATTATATCTGTGATTGATTGCTATTTACTGTATATACCTATCACTACCGTACTAATTATGGCCTAGTTTTAACACTAGTTTTGTAAATCGTGAAATATTTTCATACTTGAAACTTCAACTTATTCACGTACATAAAAAACCACTTACAATAAAACTATTTTATTTTGAAGAAAGTGCAAATTGGATTAGCTTATCGCAACTCAAATAATGTCCGTAAAACTACGGTTCGAGTCAACAGTCAAATGGAAGCTGAACTCTGTAATCGGATATTGTAGCCTTTGACCGATCGTTTTGTAGGTTTTCCTCGAAACTAATTTAACCGTCGTTAAATTCAGAAATCAGATAACAGGTAAGTATTATATGTAAGCATATAGATTTCATAATTTATCAGTATCCTAGCCGTTCAAAAACTTAGTATGAAATTAAATAAATAGAAGTAGCTTAAACTCCTGTACTTAAAAGGTATTTCATAATACCCTAGATAATATAATACCTACAGTACAGATGCTTCATCACATACAACAGAATAATGCGGGCTATTTTACGAAATATTTTATTTCTGCATAACGCAAGATTATCAAGCGACATTTATTGCGTGTTGGCGAAGTATTGGGCCAAATGAATACACTGGACACTAACTAGTAACTCTCTAGACACGATTACTACATTTTTTTAAGTTCGGGCTTGTTTTTGCTTTGTACCAGATGGGACTCCATGATAATATATAAAATATAGTAATAGTATTCTATTTAAATGAGTGACATACTGACCCTGCTTGGGTATAGCAATATTGTGCAATATTGTGTGTATTTATGTGTTCCGCCTGTCAATAATATCTTTCAATATATTCTAATTGTTACTGAAACCCCAATTTCTGGCTACAGATTTTCTTTCCACGCAAAGGTTGTCTGGAAGAAATCAGTCTAAGCAATCAATAAGGCCGCCTATTGTACTAATAAGGTCTCTAAGCTTTTTGTAATTATCTTATTTTTACGGCAATCAATAAAAACAATGAAGATTTGATCTATCTATCCAAACTATATTGAAGGTATTAAATTTGCATGTAAAATGTCGGTAGATTTGAATAATATATAATTTATTCCATCCGATCAAGACTGCTATGTTATAATAATATTTTGGCATTTTATATGAATGGTATTTTATTATTGAAACCGGTTGTAGATCAGTGACCTAATAGCCAACTCAATAAGGATTTACCACCAATTAGCTCAGACTAAGAAACATACAGAGCTCAGAACTAGTGAAGCCGAGAAAGGAATACGATGAAATAGTAAAATCATATTCATCATCGCAAGGAAGACGTCCATCCAATGCTGATTTATCTCCCATAGAACGGTTGCTTACCTCTTGCATCCAATGATTCCTCATGGACCAAGTCATCGGCCCATCTTGCTGGGTGACCAGTTTCTACGATATCACAGAGCATTGAAAAAATTACGCTTCGCAGCGAATCGTATTTTATTTCGTGCTCTGTGGTGTAAATTATCAGACAGTACTTAATCAGGAATGAAATTTTTGCTATTTTAGTCTATTGTAGACGCTCCTGATCATCACACGATGAATGCGGATAGATGACACGAAGTTCTGTAGGTATAGTGGTCCGGGACTATAGTCCCTGGAAGACTGGGCTAAGGGACTGGGGACTGGGTCAAGTGGAAGTAGCACGATTCAGTATTTCTGGATTTTTCTACTTCTAATTTCGAACGTTCCATCTACATTGCTCTTTTAGTCTGAGCCCAAACATTGCTTATTTATTATTAACCAGCGTCAATACCGTTTTTACTTTTACTTAAATAAACATAACGCCACTCTAAATAAGTAATTCTGTCTACCTCCTTCTAACTTTCTACCAATAGGTAGATATTACAACCACGAAAGTTTATTGTACTTATGGTACGAAGGTTCATACGTAGTTACCTTAATATTATGTTTTTGTTACAACTCAACGCTGAAATTGCTGAACGAATTTTGATGTAATTTAGTATGTAAATTTTTGTTGCGATGCTTTTTCTCTGTTTATTACACTAGTCAAATCTTAAACTTAAATATTTTCCACAGAAATTCTTAGTCAAAGATAAAACTTAAAATCTATTAGCGAAACCTAAAAGAACATAAAACAAGTATTCGTTTCTCAAAAGAAACTCTTTTCATAAGCGCTCCCAACGGAGCAATGTCTCGTAGCAGCTACGGCGTAGCTCTACGGTAATGAATTTTAGTAACTTATTTCATTCAGAAAATTGAAATAAATATAAAGAATAAAAACTGCTCAATTAAAGGAGCTAAAGAGAAAAGGTTGTCGGTACTTACCGTAGGCTGCATGGCTGGCTAGCGGCCAGCTGTTCCCAATCTGGCTCTATTTATACTCCCCGGTATCGATCCGGAACCGTTACGTAAGGGGCGCTAGCTTACACACGACACAGGAAATGTTGAGCGCCTCTGACAGCACCCATCAAAATACGCACAATAACGAATGAATCGATACAAAAATTAATCGAATAAGCCACTAAAAACCCCACGAAAAAAATTAAAGAAAGAAACACTTTTTTAAATTTAGATCGATACGAATTGGAAAACAAGTTGAAAATGGAAGGCGGGATTTATAAAGTATTTAGTTTTTTTTAATTAAACAATTGGCTGTTGAGTTGAGAGAGGTCCGGCGGAATGTCGGATACTACCAAGCCCGGTGGCGCCACCTGGCTGACTGAGTTTCCATCCGGGCGACTGCGCGGCGTGGAATATAGAAACCAGCATTCATTTTCTAATTTTAGCTTTACTACTATTGAATTAGATTCTGATTTTCTTCACACAAAGTACAATGTTAAGAAACACAGCCTTCTGATAATCAAAAGCACTTTTCCACATTAGAATAAAGTTTAAAATCGCTTGAACGAGTGGTAAGTAAATAAGGGTTTTGTAACCATTGTTTTAACATTGACGGAAGAGCAGACACGGCGGCGTCTATTTTTCATTCATTTGTACAGGATTTGATCTAATGAATCTCTATTTGAGAGGTTTCTGGTGAAAGTTTTCTTTTGAGATATGCCGACCGGCGATGATTGGTACAATTTGAATATAGAATTTCACATTTAAATGTAGAATGTCACATTGAATGTTGCTAGATCTAATCAGATGTTAACCTTTACAAACTGCTATTATTAAATCTGAGCTATTAAAGTTCATATACTTAATTATAATTTTTAGGTACATTAGGTAGGTATCACAGAGTAAGTATATAATAATAACTATGTAGCGTTATGCCATAAATGCTGTAGCATTTCGTACTCGCTTTTATTCGTGATAAAAATTATCTTACTTTTTTCTCTGGCTTAAACTATCTCCATACAAAATTTCATCAAGATCAACTTAGCAAGTCGCAAAAAAGTTAGGTTAGGTATTAAAAGCTAATAAGTAAGTAATTATGTGTAAGGTATTATAAATTTTTATTTTATTTTATAAAGGGTTAAGAGCATAGAGCATTCAAACAAATGACGGTTTGCAGCTAGAGCGAAGCGTTTTACCAACAGTATAATATTTAGCATTTTTTAAACTGATAATTGAGTATTATAAACTATATAATTCATCATCATCATCAGCCTGAAGACGTCCACTGCTGAACATAGGCCTCCCCCAAAAAGCGCCACTTTGAGCGACTGCTTACCTCTTGCATCCATCGGCTCCCCACGGTTCTGACCAGTGGCCTTACCGCGTAAGCCCGGTGGCAATCGTAATCGTGTGCTCTCTTGCTCGCACTCAATGGCTTGTACATTGGCGCAAGCAGGATGGCAGGCGATGTTCATTACCAGAATGCTTACGCGGTAGGGCTGCAGGTCGTCGATCCACCTAGTGAAGGGCCGGCCTACCCTGCATCTTCCGGTTCGTGGTCGCCACTCGAGAACCTTTCTTCCCCAACGGTTGTCTTCCACGAAAGTTGTGGCCCGCCCACTGCCACTTCAATTTGCTGATTCTGAAAGCTATATCGGTTACTTTAGTTCTCTTGCGGATCTCCTCATTTCGGATCTTGTCTCGCAAGGAAACACCGAGCATAGCTCTCTCCATAGCTCGCGACTTTGAGCTTACTCATCAGGCCAACAGTAAGGGACCACATCTCAGTGCCATAAGTCATCACTGGCAACACACATATATATAATTAACTTAATACATTAATCTTACCAACACCTTAAATTAATAAGTTTCTATTAATGAATCGTGTAAAAAGGAAAACCCGTTATTATCTTAAGACTCGTAAAAATATTTTTAATTATAATTAAAAGAAAAATGATTGTGTAGATTATGTACTTATTATTTATTATAATGATTTATTTTTTTACTGCCTTTTTAGGGTTCCGTAACCAAAGGGTAAAGCGAACCCTATTACTAAGGCTCCGCTGTCCGTCTGTCACCAGGCTGTGTCTCATGAACGGTGGTAGTTAGACAGTTTGAGTTTTCACAGATGATGTACTTCTATTGCCGCTATAACAATAACTTCTAAAAAACGGAAAAAAATATTGAAGGGGGCTCCCATACAACAAACGTGATTTTATTATAGTATAAATAAATAAATAATGGGGCTAGATGGCGCTGTGTGAATTGTCCACACATATTTATTTATTTTATTATTATTTTTATTATTATTTTTTACTCGTTTTCATAGATAATGGTAAGGAACCTTTCGTGCGCGAGGTCTAAATAATGTAGGTGCTATCGTGTACTCGACTTCTACTAATGAATTCAATTTGCACTCTGTAGGTATAATATGAATAATTAGTATATTGACCTTATCTACATTAAATGTAATATCTGGTTCAAGGTCCATGACATTCCTTTAGGTTTTAGGTTTAAAGTATAATTTACAAGGATTTGTGACGGTGCTAATACTAGGCTAATTTTAGAACTAAAAATGAAATAGTGTCATAAATTATAGATATTATAATAATATGTGGAGTAATTACTTGACCAAGAGGAGTGAAAGACAGAAAGAATGAATCGAGAACATCTAATATTTCAGATTCATAAACATGTTATTTCTAATTTCTAATCTAATAATTATCATAATTATTATGATTTATAATTATTATAAATTTACATTAAATTTTTGTCATTCAAATACTCATTCACATTATAATAAGCCTTACCTAATATAAACCACTTCAGCTTGAATTTAAATTAAGTATCTAATTTATAATAGTCCTTATTTATATTACACATACAACCTAATACAAAACCATCATGGTTTATGACAGTAATGCTAGGTTACAATAATATTGTTCGGATTCGTACCATGAACTTATAAAGTATTCCGGCGCGGGAACGAGACGTCTACATTTTTAATTAGCGTTGTCACTGTCGCACGTTGGTGTCAACATGATTAACGGTATGACATGACAGTTGTATTTGAGTGAACGATTTACCGTGACGTCTAAAAATTGCTCAGGGGGTTATTCGCTATGACACATGAGATTCCTTGCCAATAACCGACTAGAAAAATTTGTCGCAGAAACGTACGGACTGTCAATCTTTTTAACTCGAATTATTCTGAAAATGTAGATGTGTTCACAATGAGTCGGAATTTCTTCAAATCACTTATCAATAACCAATTCTTTATTAATAATTATTAATTCTATTCAATCTCGTTGTATTAATTATCATCTCGTTCTCATATAATTTAAGTACATATATGGCTTTGTAAGTTATTTAAGATTTATATTATTTTCTCTGCACTTGTTATTATCTATCAACGTTATTTGTTAGCATTTTAGGACATTTTAAACTGTGAACTTTATAACCGCGAAAACTGTTTAAGGCTTTCTTGTGTTTATAATCATAACTTATTAGCTTCTAAGCAGCTGTTAGTTTTCCATGTGAAATAAAATAAAATAAAATAACGCGTGACGTGTAACATGCTCCAAACGTAAATGCGGGCTTTAACGCGCCAGGACATGGAATTAACATGGAATCAAAAAATTGTATTCTGTACGCCACGCGTTAGATTTTTTGTGCCCAGTGTTTTCTGTTTTTTGACGTGCGTGTAACGTGTGTTGTCGTGTTTGTCAAATTTGACAACGGCATACAGAATAGCATTTTAAACCCAAAACCATTCCACGAAGATATCGTAACGCGCCGCGTTACGTGCGTGAATGGTCATACGGAATAAGGGCCCTGCATCAACAACTAGTGATGGATTAATTACCATTCGCATTAATTTTTAGCATGTGAAAACTCAATTAGTATTTCGCAAATGAAATGTAGTTGCGAAATTGTGTGCAATATGAAATTTCATTTTATATAATTTACTTCATTTTGTATTTAATTTCAATATAAAGTTTCATTTCATGTTTAATTTCATTTTTCATTTCTTTTTCATTTCTTTTTCATTTCTTTTTTCGTATAATTTTTCAATTCATTTTTCATTTCAATTTTCATTTCATATTTCATTTCCATTTCATTTCATTTTAGCAAATAGCAGAGCAATAGCAATTCGCATGCTAAGACTCGTGAATTAGCATGTTTATGAAATTTACGCAAAATCGCATTTATTGCCATCGCTATCAACAACATTACAATTTCCTTACTTTTAGGTCATGTTTCAAAGTATGATTAAAGCACAGATATTAAAATAGTAGTTATTGAAGTAATAATGCTATAAGACGTTGTGGTATGATGATGGCGAATGGTGATGGGGCAGACAATGATGGTAATGATTGCGGTGGTCTTGATGATGGTATATCCGCCGCCTCCGCCCCGCGGACCCAGGCACTACAAACGAGTATAATTACAGTGAAACTTGGTTAAGTGGGACCTGGATAAGTGAGAAACCTCCATAACTGGAACTCATGCTGAGGTCCCAACACTTTGGCACTGAATTACCTCTGTTAGTGGGACGAGGTAAGTCTCTATATCTGGGATTTGGCCTTCGATTTATCATCATAGTTACCTCTATAACAGAGACAGCGAGTAAATTTTATATGCATAAGCCTCTGTAACTGAGATAACATTGTTTGTTTTTGTATGATTACCTTTAAGTACTAATTTTTTATTAAAACTCATTTACATACATAACACGTTATTTTATTTAATGATCGCACCTGCATAACTGAAATAACCTGTATTCTCACCTCTATTAATGGAACCCTCTGTAAATGAGTCAGATATTTATTTATACCTGTATATCTGAGACACTGGGTAAGTGGAATACCTCTATAAGTGAAACGACATTGCAGGTCCCTTGATGTCTCACTTAACCAGGTTTCACTTGTATTATGAAACCTTTACGGCCTTATTAAACGTGGAGTAGCTTCGGACTAGTTAAACCGTCTTTTGTCTTTTTCGATCAAGTTCGATATTCGAATGACAGAAAAAGACAAAAGTTGGAGTAACTAATCCAAAGGTATTCCACGTTTATTAATACGGGTCTCAAGTGGATTTGTCTGCTAATTTTTATTATCTGTACGTCACGCTGTAGGTAGCGTAATAAAGAAACGGTTCCCGAGTGCTACGCTGCTACGAACCGCTACGAATTACGTAGCAGCCCTTAACGGGGTCCTTCATTCAAAATAACCTTTATGAGACTTTTTGTTTTCTAAGAAGGGTTCCGTACACAGAGCAAAATAAAAACGCTTCCTCTCTATAGGCGAAGCGTCATTGGTTTCATAGCTCTGTGGTTTCGTACCATTATTTATCAAAACGAGCAAAGTATTCAGTTTGTTGTATGGGAGCCTTAAACATTTATATTCTGTGTTATAGTATTTGTTTTTATAGCGGCCACAGAAATAAATAAGTAAATAGCGCCCAACGATCACATACATAGATCCTGGACACTAACTAGGATTCCCTGTATCTAGGGACCCAGGAACTACAAGGACCATGGTCCCACAACACCCAGACACAGAACAAATATTTGCGCTTTTTTTACGCGTGCACAAATACTTGTGGGAATCGAACCCGCCGCCTCTGGATTATGAGCCGACCTGTTCAACCACCACACCACGGAGGCTGTCAAAGAAGTAAATAAATAAATAAATAAATAAATAAATAAATAAATAAAAAATCACTTTATTGCCGTTTTAAAATTAGCACATATACAAATTAATAAAAAGAACAGTTATTTCACTTAGTTTACAGCAAAAGGGGTGGCTTCAGCATTGTGCATTCAGTACACTATTTGTTAAAATTTCAACTAAATAAATATGGTGTGGACATTTCACACAGCGCCATCTAGCCCCAAACTAAGCACAGCTTGTACTATGGGAACCAGATAACTGATACTTATAACTATCACGGTTCATGAGATACAGCCTGGTGACAGACTGACAAACAGATTATAGACAGACAAATGGACAGCGGAACCTTAGCAATAGGGTTCGATTTACCCTGCAGGTACGGAACCGTGAAAATAACCGTGCCGGCCTACAAGCTCGTTTACAGTAAATTCTTCAAACCTTCACCCTGTTTTCTTCAATTTAGTTATTTTCTTCTATTAGCCGTCCATTCAAGGGGAAGGTTCCAGCTCAGCGGGCTGGAAACCAGATTTATCACTTCACTCGGTCTTACTTAACGTTTCGTCAACGCTTTTCCTTACCAGCGGGACGTTTTTAAAAGAAACTGGACACATTTTTGTTTGTAGATAATTTATTTTGATTTTATTGGAGGTACTGGGAGGGGGAGTAAAATCGCATCCACTGCTGAACCCCACCATAGTGTATTTATTACACTATGACCCCACAGAGCGCCACTGTGGCGGCTGTTTACCTCTTGCAATCATCGGCATCGGCATCTAGTGGGGGGCCCGCCTACTCTGCGTCTTTCGGTTCATGGTCACTACTCGAGAACATTTCTTCCATTAATTGTCCCTAATATATGTTGGGTACGCTACCTACCGGTAGTGGGCTAGAGCATTTGGACTGTCTATAGGCCATCCTGGCTAGTTTACAGTTCAAATGTTTTTTGTGGTAGGTAGTGTAGTAGTAGTTCTAATTAGTGTAGTAGTTTGAGTAATAAAGGCACATGAATAAATCATATCAGAATTTATTTCTAGTTGGAACGTTCAGGCGTATTGGGTCTTTCTATACTATAATTACCAAAGAGCGCCATCTATGGTAGGGTGGGACAACCACAACAGCACCATAGTTAGCAGGCCACCCTTGCGCTACCATGTCGGTTAGACTTAGACTAACTAAATAGTGTAGATAGCAGCACTCTGTAATTTACTACTACCACAGATATTAAAATAGTAGTACCTACCTACCATCTACATTTATCGTAAGCTGACTGCATGATAATACGAAATTATTAATAGGTATATATGAGATCTTGAGACTTTGACTTAGATGCTTAATTTAGTCACTGTTTTATTGACTCACAATAAAGAGTTTGGAGGTTGAGAGTGGGAACAAAAATTGTGATACATAGGTATTTTAAAATATTTGAAAATTTATACGGAAATAGAACAAGTTTTACTATAGGCAGGCACCTATACTCACTCTGACATTATTTTAATCAAATCATCCAAACAACAAAATAAAGACCCTGGGATTTTAAAGAAAATAAAACAGAAGTCCAGCCGACCAACAAATAGAAAAAAATCACGTTTATTTTCTTATAATTTATAGTCATAGCATTTGACCACTGCCTCACCTGATGGTAAGTGATGACGTAGCCTACGGTGGTACATGCTTGCCTAGAAGATACACTTTTATAATACTGTGTGGTGATTGAGCAGGTTGGTTCATAACGAGAAGGCAGCGGGTTCAATTCCCACGAGAAGTCTTTGTACACAGGAAAAAAGTTGAAATACATAATTATTTCAACTAAAAAACGAGGATCATAGTTCCATAACACCAAGAAATAGAATAATCGGTTTCTTGGTATTATGGAACTATGATGCTCGTAATTCCTGAGTCCCTAGATACAGGAAATCCTTGTTAGGGGTCTAGGATCTATGTATGTGGACATTTAGGAGTACCTATTTTTTATTATTTATAAGATATACTTGTATGGAATGAATAGGGAAGTAGGTAAGGATTAAATTAGGTGCAAATAATCGCTCAGGAGCAATCAAATAATGAGTTTAGTGAATACTCGTATTATCTAATCTGTCTAGAGTCGTACTCGCAGCTCAGTAGTTGCATGTGCCACTTTCAAACTAAAACACCCTGGTTCGAATCCCACTCGGCCCGCACCAATGATCACGGCAGAATTCGCACTAGTTATTACAATGGCCAAGGAAAAAATCGAAAAGAAACTTTTAAATATCGGGCCTTAAAGAAACTTTCAAACTTTCAAATGACGGGCCCGATAGCTCAGTTGGTAGTATCCCTGCCTTATGAACTGAGGGCTGTGGGTTCGATTCCTACACGGGACAAACATTTGTGTGATGAACATAGATGTTTGTTCTGCGTCTGGGTGTTATATTATATTCTATGTATGTATTTACAAACAAAAAAGTATATAAGTATTGTATCAGTTATCTGGTTCCCATAGTACAAGCTATGCTTAGTTTGGGGCTAGATGGCGCTGTGTGAAATGTCCACACATATTTTGTTATTTATTTTTTTAAATATCAATCTAACATACCTACCCGTAGGTACTTGTAGCGTGGTGGATTACCTCTTCCAGCGCACATATAATTTTTGCTTCTGCGCAGCGTTTTGCAACGATTTCAAAGCCGCCATTAAGTTTGCGACAGACACTATCTGTAACGAAACTGATGTGAGAAAAAAAAAAAAAACTGTCTCTTAACCTAAACTTCTCAGCCAAACGTTACCGCAGTTAACAGAACGCATTAACTTTGCAATGGGGTGTGAACAATGCATTTAGTTCTATGGATGAACACATGGGTGTGGTCGGAACAGATGCGTGCCACAATAAACAGCCCGCGGTTTGCTAGAATATGCTGTTGATAAAAAAAATTGGCAGTGATATGATTAGTGGTGTAATAAAAGTGAATTGTCAGTTGTAAAATGTTACAAGGCTGAATTACCTAGGTATACCTACATGCTATTTGCTTTTGAGTAAAGCTGCTTGTAAAAAAGCATAAATATAAAATTGGGAAAAACTAGAATAAAAGGATTAATTTGCACTATTATGCTAACTTCCAAATTATTGCAATTTACTATTTTCCCGTTTTCTCGGGGGAACTTTTAATCTTATGGAATAAAAAAATAGCTTTTATTTTTACATATTTATGTGTTGACATTTCACATAGCGCCATCTAGCCCCAAACTAAGCATAGCTTGTACTATGGGAATTGGGAACCAGATAACTGATATAATACTTGGATACCTTTTGTTTGTAAATACATACATAGAATACAATATAACACCCAGACACAGAACAAACATCTATGTTCATCACACAAAGGTTTGTCCTGCGTGGGAATCGAACCCACAGCCCTCAGTTCAGAAGGCAGGGCCAACCAACTGAGCTATCGGGCCCGTCAAGTATTTTTAGTATTATTTACCTTATTTTATTAATTGTTTAATTGATTTGATGCTGAGTTTTAAGTTAAAGTACACTGCGGACGTCACGTGAGATATCAGGACAGAATAATAAGACAGAAGAGAGTAATAAGATTTCTAAACTGTGAGATCAGGTTAAGTCTAACTTGCCCAGTAATTTCACTAGCTACAGAGGAATAGGTTGTAAGTACCTATTGCTTGGCGGCAGATTATGTTTTGAAATGGTTAGTCCTTACCTAAGACTAATATTACATAGCATTTAACTAAGTACAGCATACACGTCCAAGTACGAAAAAAATCGGGGTGTTTAGTATCTCATATAAGGTACCTACATTACATACTATGTTGGGCTTAGTAGTTTAGGGAGACCGATTCAGTTGGGTTTACGTAGGTAGGTACAGCCACACAAACTAATAGACAATACAGAATTTGTATCGATAAGGATTTTAATAAACATGTTCTAAGACGTCCAAGTAACTGTTTTCATACAACCTCATCCCATCCCATAACAATAGACATGTCACCAGATTATACTCTACATCCATACAACTTTCTCTTAAATCTCAAGCTGAGCTGTCAATTAAAACATGTTGCGATTCGCCACGCAATATCGCCCCGTCACACTACTTTACTAAAGTCAAAATTTCAATTACTTACCTCCACGCAACGTTACCTCGTGCACTCTAAAACCTAACCTCACTTTTACTTTGAACCTTATTCGTTTTACTTTAAGGAGAACAGTGATTATTTGAAAGTTTATTATCAGTTTATATTGCAAGTACTTAGTATAGATGACGTCGTTGAAAAGATCATGAGTGTATTAGCTATTGTGATAGCAAATACAAAGGACCATTCAACTGTAAACGTCAACGAGATCGAAGAGTCCTACAACTTTAATCTAACCACAAAGCATTGAAAATTGGATCTTATTTTGTAAGCAATGGAGCTGAATAGAAACGTTTATAAACTGTGGTGATTCGCGACAAAGAATTTTGCCCTTAAGTATTTTTTCTAAGTATTTTTGGTAAATTGGGTTAAGTCGTATTATGCTATATTTTTGACACTTACATTGGAGTGTTTATACTTTATTGTTCGTAATCCGATTAGTTTTGTTTGTTATTGTTTTGTTAGGTTCTGTTGAGTGGTTGTCACTCAATATTACAGTTAATTTAGGCTCTTTCCATAGGGCGAGCAGGTGTTAAAGATTAGGTGGAAATTACGTAGGCAGGTAACTTTGTTATAGTCTGTTTACGAAGGCTTTTAAAAAGTAAAGAACCCATATTAGAAAGTATAAACAAGGAAGTTTTTGACGTTTGTAATCAGGATATTCCTGATAGAATTTTCCCAGTATACTTAAATGCAAAAGTTTGCGAACACTCAGCGCTAAAACTGTTTAACGGATTCCGGTGTATATTGAGTATGCCATAGAAAGGTACAAGATTCAGGTAATAAGAGTCAGATCGGTATTAAAAGTCTTCAAAGCACTGCTTGCTGCTTTTTCACCAACCCATCAACGCCCCTTAGTGCTGCAGGTGTATAAAGTACCTAGGTACATACGAGACGTCGAAGATAAACACATAAAAAAACCTTATTATCTCTTATACTTTGCCACAGCTATCAACTAAGATGGCCCGTGTCACCAACATATTTTTTTTTTGCCAGCAGCTGCGAAAAGCTCTCTACAAAACACCACATGTGAAGCGGTTCTTATGTGGTTTTATGTAATAAACTATAACCATTGGATCAAAGAAATCGCATGTCAGACAGAGGTTTCTTCTATTGAGAGGTAATGACGCGGTCAAGGATCGAATGGACCCGTCGAGAGGGCCATTTAGGGTTTGTCTTTTATAAAATGTTGAGTCGGTTTAGTTAGGTGATAATGAAAGATGAAAGGTGTTTTTAAATCTTAGCATTGCGTGTTGTGTAGCGAGTTGTGTTATCAGTAGAATATTTCCAAAAATATGTAATGTTTTTAATATTTAGTTGTACTTGTCTCTGAATTTTCAATATTTCGGCGCGGTTACATTTATTTTCTTACAGCAACGGCAATAACATTCGAGCTCAATCGTAAGAAGAATTAGTATGATACAAATTGATTCTAGTTGCACCCTGTACTTCATGACATCGTGAACCTCACAAAGAAAAAAACTACGTATTACATTATCTGGGAAACTATACTTTACTGTATACGTATAGCAATTTGTGTGTAAAATTGTATCCAAATCGCCAAAGCCATTATAGGCAAATACTGCGGGGCATCCGCATGTAATCAAAGAACATTTAGAACACGAATGAAGAATATGATATTTTTCAAAATTGTGCGTGAATTCTTAGAATGGTCTTAACGCTCATGAACTTGCCGAAGTGCGAGCTTTTATAACCCGTAGCTTGAGAAAGCATCCGATCATATTCTATATCATATACCCAAGGAACTTATATATACCCCTACGTATAAGTTCCTTGCATATACTATAACCTAACCACACAGCAACGACAACTAACAAAGATAAGCCATAACAAATGAGCGTCGACCGCCATGATTCCGCGCAGTCAACCGTGCTTACCATGGGTGCGGTCATGGGTGCTGTACTGTGGGGTTGACAGGGGTGCTTTCATTGTCAGTTATATAATCACATTACGAAACTTCGATGCAGCTACGAATGTATTAGTTATAATACGTAAACCGAGAGAAACGCCCGCCAGGATTCAGGATGACCTAGGGTCTAGCTAAGATCCCAAATACTAACGCTAACGCGAAACGCTAACGCCAAAATCCATTGAGATGACACTAACTGCGGAAAAGAAAGCCTTTTCGGAAATGTCATTTCAATACATTTTGGATTTAGCATTTGGCGTTAGCGTTAGCGTTTGGGATCTTTGCTAAATCCCTGCAACAATCGTCCGAATCAAAGAGTAGGTACCTATATAATTATAATTTACTACCTAGTACTATTCCGAAACCGGTAATTTCATAGAACTGGCATTCTTAATAGTCCACCCATAGATTACCTATAGAAAATAATTCAAGTACCTACCTACTTTAAAGTTGGACTCGTCGAGACTAACTAATAATAGGGAGCTAGATCGCAAGGCTGTTTTTAACCAAGGGCGGTAATAATAAATTCGCTATCATGTCATTCACGACAAGGACAGAGTATGGACGCATCATGATCCGCAATCCTGGCCAAGTGCAGATGGATATAAAGAAATGCACAAGGCTTCAAATTTGCCATTCTTAAACATACTGGTTTCCTCACGATGCCGTGCCGGTGTTTGCTTTCTCGTGGTCGAGTGTATATTTTATTTAAATAATAAATAAATAAATACGTGTGGACATTCATCGAGTGGACATTTCACACAGCGCCATCTAGCCCCAAACTAAACATAGCTGGTACTATGGGAACCAGATAACTGATAGAATACTTAAATAATTTTTTGTTCTTTGTAAATATACATAGGTACGTAGAATTATATATTAACAACCAGACACAGAACAAACACTTAAGTTCATCACTCAAATGTTTGTCCTGAGTGGGAATCGTACCCACAGTCTATATAATTCAGAAGGTAGAGCTACTACCAACTGAGCTGATAGGTCAGTCAATTCCGTACATAACCTGCAAAGCTGCCTACCTATTGGATACCTATAGCTACTGGTGCGAGAGCGAAACTAAGCGAATTTTTAACCAATATATGGTTCGTAAGATTTAGGTTACTTAAGCTAAAAAGTTTATCTCAACCGTTTTTAAATAACAGCAAAATACATCGATCTAAATCTGCCACCGTTTATCAAGTCAAAAGGGTTTGTTTACTAATTTGTCAAAGGTTTGGCTGATCAATCATAATTTAAAGAGGTGTGCCAAACGCAAACCATAAAAAAAAAACAACTTTAACTCTATCAAAATAGTCTTTCACGCACATGCATTCACATAAAATACATGAATGTGTTTTCTTTCTATCACATTTTTCTGTGACTAAAATAATTGCTTAGTTATCAATTTTTCATGACTTTTAAAATTGTGTTTTTTTTTTATTATTTTGTACCAAGTTTTAAATGGGATTACGTACTAGGGCCAGTAAATCTCGCAAAGATTTGTCTTGACACTAAGGGGTCCTCTTAAAGCTAGACAAAAGTAAATACAAACTATGACAATAATGCCTTACCCATGTACTTGTGCAAGTAAGTGTATAATAACACAGTGGAAAACATAAGCAGCTCTTATCGTTATTTTAATATAATACATAATTATAACCCGGCAAAAACGTCGAAATAACACCATTTTTCTGTTTTTTAATGAAAGGTAAAAAAAGGCTACCTAATTAAAAATAGCCCTGATAATACACTATATTTAACTCTAGTTCAAAACTCCGACAAATACCAACTGCCAGTCCTGCCAGCGTTCGGGGCTTCGTTTGATCCGACGCCTTCAACTTAGATTACAAGTCAACATTCAATGAGTTTATTTGAAGTTAAATCACTTTGAACTTTGAAATAAATTAGTTAATAGTAACTTTAGTAAAACCAATCTAAATAGGTATGAACCCAAACGTTATAACAACAATAACAACTTAATAATAATAAGCACAACATCAAGCCATTGTTGCTTATCTTAATTTTTTATTCTCATTTCGTTCCGATAAAAATTACTAAGCCTCAAATCAAGTCTCAAAACTTGTCAGTAGGTTTTAATCATTGAAAAATTAGATATACAAAGCAATTTAAAAATAACGTTCCTTTCTTATGAATACAACACACTGTAACCAAAACTCGCTAAATAATCTAAGGTTTTACCACAGACCCAGAATATTTTTGCTACTAACTTACTCTACATTTTACTGTTTGCTTTTCATTTGTTCCTCTTTTTATTGATCCTTCGGCATATCAAATCGCGTAGCATCACTCCAACAAGTCCAACAACAAACAAAGAGGCCTACTCTCCGTACATTTCATGCAAAAAAGATGACGGTATACAGATGTAGGTGTAGGTAGGCCTATTGTAGGCTTGTTGTGCGACTCCATTACACACAAGTACCTGTATCATTTCTGTCACAAAAACCAAACAAAAATTCGCCACATCAATGCTTTACCGACAACTTTTAATTTAATTTACAATCACACATTTGAAGTGTCATAGAATGAAAACGCGCAGGGCGGAGCGCGGCGAGTTTGTCGGCAAGTTTGAAAGACATCGGCACCTTTCGTGACGTCGGCTTCCATTTCGCGTGCTTTTGGCTTTTGGTCTCTTAACAATGACATTATGAGTTGACATGTATGTTGTTAAATAATTCGTTAAAGTGAGACCGCTCTAAATACAGCCGCTTTGTCGCAACGTGGTTCTATTGAGAAGGGTGTCAGACTAACAAGGTGTTCATACATGATAGGTAACAGTTTGTTTACTTTAAAGCACCAACAGCCTCCTATCTGCTGTTGCTGGGATGGTCTGATACTTAACCATAGGAGACTATTAAAAATTTGGCAAAGACGCTTGTGTGCTTGAGGTATTCCCAACGCATCGTACGCTGAATAATAAAATAGCGACCTGTAATTTAATTTAATTTAATTTAGTTTAATTTAATTTAATTTAATTTAATTTAATTTAATTTAATTTAATTTAATTTAATTTAATTTAATTTAATTTAATTTAATTTAATTTAATTTAATTTAATTTAATTTAATTTAATTTAATTTAATTTAATTTAATTTAATTTAATTTAATTTAATTTAATTTAATTTAATTTAATTTAATTTAATTTAATTTAATTTAATTTAATTTAATTTAATTTAATTTAATTTAATTTAATTTAATTTAATTTAATTTAATTTAATTTAATTTAATTTAATTTAATTTAATTTAATTTAATTTAATTTAATTTAATTTATGACTATAATGCTATTGTAGTGTGGAAATTCGGACTTGCGCCGTTACATCACAATAATAACCGTAACATGCGTCCGAACTACTTGTAAGGACGACCCGGTAGTATAAGTTCACGCCTTCCATCATGTAGACGCCTCAAATATACTCCAGTACCACCGAACACCATCATTCACTCATCACCACCAAAACCTGGACCACCTTCACAGCTGGCTCCTCCAGCCCAGCTCATCAGACATAGATAGCGACACCACTAGCGCTATCATGTCATCACACTATACTTATTATTTTATTTTTTTGAGAGTGAATGACGTGGCGAGGTTGCCGTTCATCTGATGTTAAGCGACGCCCAACACAGTCCCAGTGTCACTCGGAACTTAAAAAAAAGTTTCGCGCGACACTGCACTGCGCACGTCATCCTGAGACATCACACAGTCTAGTAATCAGATTATAAGACTGTGTATTAGATCATAAAGTCTCATTTGCCCAAAAATTTTACTAGCTTCAATGCTTAAGGGAACTTTGCAGAAAAGTCTTACCACCTAGTAAAAGTTCTGTCAATCTGTCATATTATTATTGAGCAATACGTACAATCTATCACTACTCACATTCATGATTTAGCTAAATTGGACTACACCTACTTTCAAAAGGTTAGGTATTAAAATATAGTTCACCATTTTTCTTGCCACAATGTCTAAAGAAAAGTGTAATGAAATCAAATTGGTAGCTTTCCATCCCACTTAAGCCCATGTAATAATAATAATCCACTAAACCCTACGCATGCAGCCCCTGAGGTTTAGGGGTTGTGACTCCACCCTGTCTGACCCTCGCGTAGATAGTGTGGGGTTCGATTCCCGATAGCCATGTTGCGGTGACGATTCTGGTAAATTAAAAGTTTTATCGCTAGGGTGGTTTTTAATTTATTTTATCGTCTTTGTCGTGGAAAATCAAAACGTTACACACTTATTTTTAAACTGGAGTTTATCACAGAGGTTGTATTCCACTGGCTTAAATACTAAGACTGTTTCATCTTTTTAAATTATATTATATTAGGTACCTTAAAAACTTAATTATTACTTATAACTGGGCTTATAATAAACTGAAGTAGACCTAAATAATTAAATACATAGATATAGGTAAGTAGATAAAAAATAAAATAACCCATCGGTGGAGGAAAAATGCCGAGCATGCTGGCAGCATTTCCACGTTGAATGGCAATGGTCAAGACGCTTTGTGGTATCACCAGTCCCGTCAAGCTGGGCGGTTATTCTCAATTGATTCCTTACTTCGAAACCACGCGAGTTCCTTGTCTTACATAAGAAATCTGGATACGTCTATTCTCTATGAAACGGAAACAAAACCGCGCGAAATGAATTTGGAATTGGCGCGATTTGAACTGTCAAAAATCATATGTTTTACCGAGACGCGTTCCGAAGCATCAACACATCAAAATATATGACCACTTATGTTAATATATTTTATTCAAAATAAAGATAACTTTCATGTAAAGTGAAGGTATATCTAACGCTGTGACACGATTTGAACAAGACACGATAACGACGTGGTTTCATATCATGTGGAATCTGTTTCCATAGAGAATAACCACCCATCTAGGCGATTATGTAACTTGATTGCAACCAATAGAAACACAAAAATGTATGGATTTGACAGTTTCAATACGCAGTTTATGTTACTATGAAAATTTTCATATTCGGAATGAAATTTCTCCTGTTGCATTACTGTCAAAGTTACGTAATCACCCCACTGGTCTAATTTGACGATTGATTGATACTGTAATGTTCCGTGATATTTGTTAATGGCACATGTGGGGGAACATCAGCATATCCGCCAAGACGCATTGGGGAATGGCAATGCTTAACTTTTGTGCAAAATAAAAGCTAGCATTAGCACTCTGGCCACCTGGATGACTCTGTTAATTCAGTAATTATTATAGAATCACCACAAAATGAGTTAAGTATGAAAAATATTTTTCATCCTTTATCCACAAATATTATTTGGTACCATTGGTACCTACTAAATCTTCTTGAAACATTCCACCACTGTTGCCAAAGCTATTCCTTTCATATCCACCCAACAACAAAAATCCATAACACAATGAATTATCAGTATTAAAACCACAATTCATTCAAGAACATCAAACCACATACGCCATGGTTAGCTATAATTTCTTTTTAAAATACCTTTTCCTTTATAAACCTATTTCATTATAAAATACGTATAAATCTAAACTATGAAGAGACCGTAGCCTTTTGCTCTGATTTCTGGAGAGCGTGACAACTTGATTTGGATTTTTTGTGATGTTTTGGAGTTTTTAAACGTAAAGTATTGTGGATTATCATGGTTGTCGTAAAATTGTGCAAGTTTTGTGAATGAATTGATGAACACAGGATGGTCCAAAAATATACTGCTTTCAATCATGCTTTATTTTAGTAATTAAGAGACGAAAATATGCATAATGACTACTATTAAAAATGAACAAGTAAATAATACTTTCATAAAGAAGGTTAAAAATGAACGCAATAATTGAAAAAATAAGTAAAATAGGTAAATAAATCACGGAGTAATAAGCTTTTAAAGTTTCTACAGGAGGCATCTCCTGTCCCTCTTTCGCGAAACAGAGCACCTCCACAGTTACTATGTAAAGCTACCACAGCTTAGTAATGAGGTACAATGACGACATTGCTCTGACGTCACTGGCCGTTTGAGCTATCTCTTTTTATTCCGGTTTTTAAGATGCTTGTAACTTTGTCGTTTTTTGAAATATTTTATGTTTGTTTTCACAAATGTTTATCTTTTAAAGAAAATTTTTAATTTATGCAAAAAAAAATTTTAGTCAACATGCCTATTGCCGCGTTTTTAATTTTGAAAATCAACTTACATAGCTTTTACGCTCTACCAAATATCTATACTACAAATATATACTACCAAAATCATCATAAGGGTACATTACTAGATACTAATGCTAAGTAATAGATGATAATTAAAATTGGAACATTTTATAGGAAAAAAGGATTTAATTGACTTAGGCGTGACGTCACGGGAGTTTATCTTAAATACAAAATGAAAACGAGAGTATATCCTTAGTCTAATTCCGCTATAAATAGTGCTTTCAGCAGAATTACACTAGACATTCTTGTTTTCATTTTATATACAACAGATACTTACCACCTAACTTACTAAACATAATCTAAACATAATTTAAATAATATTATCGCCCACGTGTAACGTGTGTACCTACCTATTTTTTTTAATAGGATCATCCTGTACCTACCAGTATAACATTTGCGATACCCTGTGTGGTCCGTTCCCATTTGAACCCCAGTGTGGTGAAACCTCATAACTAGCAAGAACAATGCTAGCCATAAATTTCGTGTGTCCGAGCCCTTATTGTACACCCCCATTCATAGGGCCGTGTCTGCGGTCTTAACTTTTCATTCATAAAATAGAAGTTGAGTATATAAATATGTCAGGAAATTAAAGTTATGCCATACAATAGAATAAGCAAGTAAACTGTACGAATCCTGGAGATATGAAGTTGTCAATTTTTTTCTAACCTATTTTTAGGGTTCCGTACCCAAAAGATAAAACGCACCCGATTACTAAGGCTTTGCAGTCCGTCCGTCTGTCTGTTCGTCTGTCACCAGGCTGTATCTCATGAACCGTGATAGTTAGACAGTTGAAATTTTCACAGATGATGTATTTCTGTTGCCGATATAACAACAAATACTGAAAAACAGAATAAAATAAACAACAAGTGTATTTTTGCTCGTTTTGTAGATAATGGTTCGGAACCCTTCGTTCCCGAGTCCAACTCGCACTTGGTCGGTTTTTCAATGTTAGCTAAAGTTATTTTCTTGATCCTTTGATATGTCCTTCGGAATTATCATTTCATCTTTTTAATTTTGATAGCTATGGTATGCGTCGGTGACTTTATTTCTCCTGTGGATACCTCTTCGATCAAGATCACGTGCAAAATTTTACAGAAAAAAATGCTTATAAAATGTAGGTACAAGTAGGTATTGTAACGGTGTCTAATCCATCAACCGAACCCGCCGATCTTAAGGCGGGAGTGCACAATGCCTACAAATATGGACCGAATTCTTGTCATACTTGACGAATGATTTATTTTGTAATATTCGGTGTAAAGAAATATCAAAAATCTTTTTAAATAATTCAAACTGAAAACTTACATAGCAACGGTAGGTACTTGATTATTATTGGTTATTAAAAGAATGCTACGAGCAAATAAGTCATATATAATAAAATAAATAAATAAAAATAAAATAGTGAAATTACTGAGTAAATGAGACTTTACGACATGATCACACAGTCTAGTAATCTGATTAGTAAGCTGTGTGATGTCTCAGGATGACTTGCGCAGTGCAGTGTCACGCGAACCTTTATTATTTTAAAGTTCCGAGTGACACTGCAACTGTCATGGGCGGCCGTGTCGCTTAACATCAAGTGAACGACCAGACCGTCACGTCATTCATTCTCATAAAAAAAACGTGTGCAAGCCTACGCCTCGTAGCCGCAAGCTACGAAACCTGAGCTTATTATCAAAAAACTTGTTTAGCTTTACTTTACCTAAATACACAGAAATAAAACGCTTTGCGTAAAAAAAAAGTGTAATTTGTTTCAATGCTCTGTGGTTAAATAAAAGGTGGAAATCAAAAGTCATTTTGTATGATAATGCCTATTATATAAGTGGCCTGTACCTTCACATATTTAGTAAATAAGCAGATGCAAGCCAAGATAAGTACATATATTATTTAAACCTTTTTTTCGAGCGTAGGCCTGTACCGTATATTAGTGATACGGACCATTGTTCCACAGAGCATTGAAACAAAAACACTTCGCATATTTTTTTTTTTTACTCTTGATAGGCTTGCGATTGACCACTATCCCACCTGATGGGAAGTGACGATGCGGTCTAGGATGTAACACGCTTGCCTAGAAGATACCTGTTCACTCTCGATTTGAAGACCCCCAGGTTGTAGTTCTCAGGAAACATTGACGCCGGCAAAGCGTTCCACTCTTTGGCTGTTCGCATGATAAACGTGGAAGCAAAACGCTTTGTTCGAACATGTGGGATGTCAACCATGTAACGGTGACGTTTTTTTGTACATCTGGTGTCCGATTTCGGACTCAGATTATGCAACTCCAGTGCGCACTCCCCAAAATGTAGACGATAAAAGACCGACAAACTGGCAACCTTTCGTCTCTAGAGGTGAAACGTTTTTTTTTGCTCTATGTTTGTTTTTCAGTCGACATGCCTAACTCCTATCTTTTGGTGGCGCTGGCTGGCTTTTGCCGAGGATCAGCAGTCTTGGTAATATAACATAAAATATAATAGTAAAGGCGTTCGATGCCAAAAAACATTAAAATAACATGTTTGCGATTACTAAAGCACGCGATCAATCACTCGCGCGCCATTTTTGACATATCACTCCGATTCCTAAATTCGTTTCAAAAATCACCAAAAGAAGGCCAATCAAGAGCATTGTATTTTCAAAATAGTAACTTGATTTGTTTAGATTGATCCTATCCATCCATTTTGCGGTGATGTTAATGCTTTTTATTCAAGTTATAAATCCGAAAAACGAAATATTTTTGATTGATTTCTGTTGAGTTTGACTGGTTTTGGGACAGTTTTATGAATTGGTTGTAATGTCTTTGTTTGGGTTTCGCTTCCTGCTTTCAAGTTGTGTGGTTATGTCAAAAAGTAAAAAACAAAAACGCATCGAAAATTTGTTTTTAATTTTTTTTTCTCACTGTAACTGTTGCGGGCGGCCGTGTCACTTAACATCAGGTGAACGACAAGCTCGTCACGTCATTAATTCTCATATAAATAATTATACGTAGAGTAGATAGGTAAGGTACTGAAAATTGTTTTCCCGGACTTGTCAATTTATAGTCTAGAGTTTAGGTATATTTTCCAATTGCCTTCCCGTATGCTATCCGGAGAAAATGCCTCTGTAGTAAGAAGGTAAAATATAACTATAATATTTATCCAAAGTCCAAGTAAATTTGTGAACTCTCCCATAAACCGCGCTAACATTAACAATACCATGTACTCCATACACACATGCGTGCCTATGTAACATAAATAGTCACAGAGTCCGCAACAATTGCACAAACCATTAAAACAAACAAGACTGCAGCTGCGGCCGCGGCCACTCGAGCGAAACGACCGGCCCCCGGCACCGCCCCTCGACCGCGCACAAAAATCAACATAAATAACAATATACACCCCTATCTTAGACACTATGACAGCCCTCACAAAGAAAATACACAACAACCAATACATAGATCAAACAATTACCAACGTTAAGCATCGGTGCGTAAAACTCAAAATAGCCCAAAACTTACCAGAACGTACACATAAAAGTTGGAGCCAAACTAAAGTGTGCAACAATTGAAAAATATTTCGTCTCTTTCGTCCATTCAAAGTCCCTCTGCTTCGGGGCTTTTATTAAATTTATTGTTAAACGAATGTATATAAAAGTTGTCGAAATGAAAAAGGGTCGCAGTCGATGACTTGTAACGCGTGTGGCTACAACCCCTCCGCAAAATGTTCTCACAAACTTACTCAAGGATTTTCAGACCTTGGGACGCGAGTGCTTCCAAAAACGAAACTGTTAAAAGTGAACAAACGAATAGTAAAGCAGACCCTAAGACAAAGAAAAGAAAGTTGGACGACAAAAGGGAGAGTCGTCTTCGAAAAATACGCGGGACCTTCAAGAAGACTGACGCAAATCTTCACCAAGACGCTACCGTTTCTACAACTACCTTCGACAATGAAGACGACAAGAAAACCATCGCTACCGAAGCAAATGATTCTCCAGTCGCTAACCTAACTCAGTGCTGCGACAGATTACTCCAATCTGAAGCAACTGAAACAAAAGAAAAGAAAAACATAGATTTGAAACCTAACTGCTCCCAAGTACTGCCTCACAATACACCTATGTATACGCAGGCATATCTACCTGAATACCTCCCAACCGCCGACCTCGCGCAAGCGCTAGGCGTCGCACCAACAGATCCATTACTCCTAGAATCTCTAGCACAAGGATACGCGATGGAGTTAGAATACGCAAGAATAATCCAGCAAGAGAACGAAGTCAAACTTCTGAATGCGAGGAAACAGCGGCCGAAAAAATACAAATGCCCGCATTGTCAGGTTGGGTTCTCTAACAACGGTCAATTGAAAGGTCACATCAGGATACATACAGGTGAAAGACCTTATAAATGTGATGAAAAGAACTGTGGGAAGACGTTTACAAGGAACGAAGAGTTGACGAGGCATAAAAGGATTCATTCGGGTGTCAGGCCGTTCCCTTGTCAGACTTGTGGGAAGAAGTTCGGGAGGCGAGATCATTTGAAGAAACACACGAGGACACATTACATGCAAGCGGAGAGGATGATGCCGGTCTTCGTTCCTCTGTCTGCCGTGCCCCATGTCAGCTTTCCATACCTGTACGGTTATTAAAAAAAACGAAGGATGGCGATGTGAAAATGGACGGCAAAATGGAAACCAATCAGATTTTTCTTAATTTTGGTAAATAAATTTATTGAGTGTTGCGATATATATTTTTGATACTATTTTGAAAATTAGTCGTTAAGTAGTAAATTATTGTACTTACACATTTAAATTAAGTTGTATAGAAAGAATATACTTACTTACACTTACTGTAATTACTTTAATGAAGTTTGAAAGAGTATTTTCTGTGAAAAGTATGAATACATTATAATAAAGTATTTAGATGATTAATAATTGTTTTAAACGCGACTTATGGTTAATTATTAACCTATATTTCCTTATGGCTTCCAGGATAAAAATAACTATCACCTAACATAACCTATTACCTATACTCAAATACTCATTTATTAATAAACTAGGTTTACACGTCCGTTTGGATTACAGTATGAGTAGGATACTAGAATAACAACATACACATTGGTATAAAATATACTTAAAAATGTTTTGGTTGTTTGTTTTGTTTTGGTAACAGGAAAATCGCTTTAGTTGTTTTAACATTTCAATTTTATATACACCCTTAAGTTACTAAGGAAAATTGTC
Source organism: Ennomos erosarius (assembly GCA_963580505.1). Classification (NCBI taxonomy): domain Eukaryota; kingdom Metazoa; phylum Arthropoda; class Insecta; order Lepidoptera; family Geometridae; genus Ennomos; species Ennomos erosarius. The sequence goes on from OY757000.1 coordinate 2,382,302, forward strand.
TTAAACTGTTAAAATTATATTTATTAGATATATTGCTTCGCGTTTATGGAGGGGCTAATATTAAAATTGCTACAAGTCCACTTAACAAGATGAAAAAATAACTTAATTTGAAAAGGTTTAAGCTCTACTTAAGCGAGCGTAGACATCGCGACGAAAGCTCTACGCTTTTCGGCCGGAAGTCCCAAGCAAACTTAATCGATGTTTAAAAGCCACTATACCTAGTAATATAAAGGTAGGCATATTATTTACATCATGGTTAATGGAATTCTGGAATCCTGAATCCTGAGCGTAGCGAAGGTTTCAAAGGTACGAGACGCAAAAAACTTTGCAGCCGAGTGAATTCACAACTTTTCATCTCACTACAGCGAGGAAAAACCAAGGAAGAAGCTTAAAAAGGTAAGATAATCTTAGCTTATTCATTTTTATGGGTGGCCGTAACGCTTAACATCAGGTAAAAGACTAGCTTGTCCCGTCATTCTTTGAACATTAAACAAAAAGTGTTATTAATCATTTTCATGCAGTTGCCGTGCTCGATAGCGTTATAACTATTAGCGTTGTAACTATTTGGTACTGAACAGTGCGATTATTCTATAAAAATGAGATTAGCGAAACGAGAAAACGAAAAAGTGTTATAGGTAAGTATGTTTTAGTAGATATTAATGAATTTTCAGTGGACTGGCAGTATCAAGAAGGTTAAATCAATACTTGACACTGGCTAAATACACTGAGTGTGTGAAGCCATTATATAAGAAAAAAAGGAAAAAGGTTAATTTCAAGCAGATCTGTGGTTAAATCCTCAATTATTATTGGCGAAGTAACGAATTCTAGCTCTGTGATTGGCGAGAATATTATTAAATAGAAACACAAAGCAAGCTTCCTCTATATTAAGATTTTTTTTTCTCTAATCTGTGCTCTCTACGAAGCGTCATTTGTTTCATAGCTCTGTGAATGAAACGTTCGAATTTTAAAAACACTTTGCTCGCTAGCGATTAAAATGCGTTTTTGCGCCCAAACTTCGAATGCCAAAGAGAATCTTTCCGGGCCAGCGAGTTGAAAATAGTTATTTGTGCAACAAGAGAGCAAACTTGATTTTTTTTTTGAGTGTTGTTGTTGAATCCCAAGCAAGCGAAGGATTCTAGTATTGAATCATGAGCGTAGCGAGTGATTCTAAGTTAGAATCCTGAGAGAGTGACGGATTCAAAGGCACGACATGCAAAAACTTTGCTCTCGAGTACATCGAGCACATACAACTTTTCACCTCAGCAGTGAGAACATCATTACAGGTAGGTACTTTCCTAGTAACGAAATACTTTCGCGTTCCCGCTAAAGGCATGACAAAGAATAAAAAACAGTTTTCTTCTCCAATAACTCCAGTTAAATGTAACCTAAACCTGGCTAAATACACTTACCGCAATGTCATAATATTAAAAAATCACTTTGTCTCACGATTTTGCACACAGTTTTCTCGCAGCAAAGGGTGCCATTTCGAGCTGCTGAGGTGAAAATATTATTAATATGTTTCAAACCCCCTTAACTTATAATGAGAAATAGGTAGGCATTGAATTATTTCATTGTTTATTTCCTAAGATCTTCATCAAAACGTAAGATTCATAACAAGCCACAAAATAACCTAAATGGGCATAGAAATCTATGAGAAATTAATGAACACAAATAGTGCCTACATACACCCAAGTCATAACCGCCCCCCTTTTTGAAGTCGGTTATAAACTCCACTAAGTAACTTTTTCTGACAATATATAAATTATTACCTAAATGGGATTCCTCAACGCTCCTCGCACTCCAAAATATCGCTATTCCCATGGAAATAATTCCTTAATTTCTTAATTCCAATAAAAAAGAAGGAGGGAATCCCGTCTGATCCGAGACTGAAGCACCCTTAGGAAGCCGAAACGCTTCGTACGTACGAGCGGGGAACGCACACACTCACATCACATGCAGCCGGTCGCCCTACTTTCATCTGACACACATATGTAATATGTCCGCCATTTTGGGCTTCAGTTCGATGTCAATCAAAACTCAATCCTTCTTTTTTTTATTTCATCCATGGCTATTCCGTTAAAGTCACAAAAACGAGACATTTTTATAGAATCGCCTACAACGATTCAATGCATTGATGTACCTAAAAATGAACTACATGGAGCGTACGATCATTGCGTGTCATGTATATTGAAGCTAAAAAGACATAATATAATTCACAATACTTACGATGTTAAGTCTATGGCTAATAAATAGGATACATATTTTGTTTAGGTACCAAATCACGTCAGATTTGTAGAAAAAGTTCAAAACCACACTTTATTTGTATAGTTTTACGTGCTTCAGTTCGGCCGTCGTACGCTACTTCTAGTTTGCTGTGTATTCTTCGGTATAATGTCGCGAATCGATCAATCATTCGATTATCAAAATTGATTCAATGCTTACGCAAAATTGAAATGGAAGCTAAGTGTCAACTTCCGTTCTTCTCAATAGAATAATAGAAAAAGCAAAGAATAAAATAACAATTTGTTTTCTAACAAATGTTTTGAGTTTTATCTTTAGTAGAGTAGGTTTGGACACTTGCGGGATGAAAGAAGTTTTGAGAAATCATTATTGCAAAATAATGAGATGAATAAAATTGTTTGCAATAAAGAAAGAATATGGTTTCGAATTTGGAATCACGGGTACCTATAATAAATCACAAAATCACCAATGGATCTTAGTGTAGGTAGGTAGGCCATCTTCACCTACTGTAAGAGTAATTTAGGCTCACTTTTAAAGCCAGTCAAGCGACCTTTTTAATAAGTAGTAGGTAGCTTTGAATTAGTTTCTCCAATATTTAAAAAATGGCACATGCAATAAATCCAAACACCGACACGTCAACAGCGCAAATGTTTACCAAATTAGACACTTTCCCACGAAGTTATTTGCCCTAAATATATTGAAAACGTATTGAGACATTAATTATAACAATCGGATGTCCTTCCGAGCCCTCAGCAGGACATTTGAAGGTTTATTTATTTCTTTAAGTTTGTTGTCATTGCACGCAGCGTGACGCCAAATCGTAAAATTGTCGCAGTAGGCCGGAACTAGGGCAATTTCGTTTTTGTGTAATTTAAGAATTACTTTAAGTTATGACTAATAAATGATTGTACACTGTTTTTTTATATTTATAACTTCACTTTCAATAGTCTTGTGATATTGATAACGATGAATTTTTTTAAAAAGACGCCCTTATGTAGTTTAGTGAACACGCCAACGACCATGACGGACGTAGCATTAGTAGGTAGTCATCATCATCATCAGACCGTAATAGTCCACTGCTGGACATAAGCCTCTCCCAAGGTACGCCATTGAGCCCGATCTTCGGCTTTTCTCATCCAATTACTGCCAGCCACTCGGCGCAAGTCGTCGCTCCACCTAGTAGGGGGCGTCCTACACTACGTTTGCCAAGTCGCGGTCTCCACTCAAGAACACGTCTTCCCCAACGGTTGTCGGTTCTTCGGCAAATATGGCCAGCCCACTGCCACTTCAGTTTGCTAATTCGGTGGGCTATGTCAGTGAACTTGGTAGTTAGTACCTAGGTAGTAGTGTAGTTTAGTAGGTAGTATTAATCTAGAATAGTCACCATGTAGAAATCAAGCAAAGCAATACACTTGTGTATATAACTACCACTATACCTCCTTTCATTGCCAACATGGCTCATCATCTACCATAGGAGTTCACACCTTCACATCAAGAACCTTCCACTGTGACATATGGCGAAGCCTTTATACTTACCTAAAACTTTCAGTGTGATCCTCGACGGCTCTTGCCGCTTACAATAAAACTCATTCCCACGTTAACGCAAAACCGCCTACAAAGGCACCCGTTCTTAAAATCTTCTAATACCACTATTCAAAAAATTTAATTCCTTGGTCAAATATAAAAATATATTATACTTGATAACCCGCCTACAAACTGAACAAATTCGCTCAAAAGGTATAATTTATAGGCAGAATCTAACACTGATTTTTTACAGTTTTTTCTGTAAGTGTTTGTAAAAAACAGATTCTTACGGTCGGGTTGCAGGTGGGACAGTGAATGGTAGGCATTATGGCGATTGATGAAATTAATGACTGGACCAGTGTAAACATTTGTTGTTCGTGATTTTTTTGTGCACTGGGCTTTTTTTTGTTTGGAATTCGTTCATTCAGATAATGTTTTAGCTAGGTTACGTTTTAGGCGAATGTTTTGTCTAATAATAAAAATACTTCGGTATTCTTGTAGGTTCCTCAACCCTACCCGTTACTGACGGTAATTACTCCACGACTTAGATTTTTTAAATAATTTAAATACTCACTCTTTACCGTTATCTATAGAAATATGTAGGCATTGTACAAAACACGTAAAAAACATAAGCTTATGAAATGTAAACAAATGATTCAGTATTATGGATAGGTAGTAGAACGCATCTCCGCCTTACTTACGGACAAATCACGTCGAATAACTCGACCGGAGTGCGTGCTATTATGAGTCTTACTTACGTTACCCTCTATAATATTATGGATGGGTAGATTATATATCCATAACTATCATGTATATATATAACTTTTAGGTACAATTTTAAAGGAAAAAGCATTAATTTTTAATGTTTATAGTTTAGGCTTTTTTCATCTACTTATAGTCATATTCTCTTTATAACTTGCTAGAATTATTTTATCTTTAAATATCTTCCGTTTATTGCGCGTTAACAAATATTATTTTATTTCACATACAAAACCAATAAGAAGAAGAAGAAGAAGAAGAAGAAAAATTATTTATTTGCAACAGAGAAAAAAAAAAAACACAAAAGGCACAAAAGAAATACACTTTAAATAATCTGTCACAAATCGGCCCCAACTCAGCATGAATCACAAGATATTAAATTTTCAAAGTTTTAACTCAGCGAAACTTAAGTAGGTATGCACACAAATCGGTTTTCCTAAAACCCTGGACGGTTCATTTCGAATCATCTTGCTAGGCAATAAATTAGCATCAATAGTGACAAAGGCAATTGTCCAGGCATCGGAACCCAGTCAGGTGTCACGCCTACGCGTAAAGCGATCCTTAAGGAGGTGGACTACCTGGCTTTGGTGGTTTGTAGTGCGACCATGATTAATCTTTTACAAGCCTTCGAAGATGAAGAGATTCCTGAATAATTTAGCCCTGAAGAGTTTTACAAAAAAAGTCATGTAGTGTAGCTTTATGTCTAAGTATTCCCTATGCCTATACTATAAGATGAATCGTTGTTCTTTTGTGCGACTTTTACGCTGAAACTGAAAGGCTGATTTTGATGAAATTTTGCACATGGATTGATTGTATTACCTACTGGGTGCAATATGGATTCTTTTTGTCTGGAAGCATTAACTGTTCCCGTGAAAAAACGTAGATATAGATATACTTTATATAATAGTTTATGAACAAAATTAAAATATTTTAAAAAATATCTTAGGCACCTATTTCTACTAAGTATACTTATATAAATAAGGCACCTGTATAATACCAAATAATTTTTCAATCCACATTGTTATGAAATTATAAACAATAGTTAAACCCACACTCATTAGTTAAGCCGCTAGCCAAGTACCAGTAGGAAGGTGCCGTAGCTAGTGACAAAGGATAAATAATAGACAAGTTGTAAGGCAAATAATTTCAGTACTGATTGTCACCCCAATGCCCCTAACTTCAATTGAACTTCTAAAGATATCACAACAATACAAATAGGATTATTTACCGCGGTCATTACGCACAATGCCCATTCATGTAAAGCAGTTAGCAGTTACCGATACTAATGTTACAATTTAATTCTCACGCAAGTGCCCATCTTGCAGAATTCTTGCGCAAATTCGTTCCGGCAGGTTGGCATACCTTTTTATTTTGTTAGGTTGGCTTGACGTGTGATGTTACGTGAATGCGCGCTTTTTACGGCATGATCGATTTGATTCGATTTTTGTGTTTGTTTAGTCGACCCTTGATTGCGATTGTTGATTTTTACACCTTGATTTTACTCCCACGCATTTTATATCATAAAAATATATGGGAAACAGAATTTCAAGCGTGCGTACCTATTACTTATATGCATAGATCTCATACTAGCATCTTATCTATGGCGTAGAGTCGTAGACTCATAATTATCTTACAATAAAAGATTGTTCAATTGATCCAACGCTAATGATGCCACATCCCGTGCGGAAGGAAGCGCGGGAAAACGCAACAAGCCCAAAATGGCGGCCACCCATGGTGCTTGATTTGTCATTGTGGTAATGATCATGGCGCAATAAATATGACTATTGTGTTCAAATTCTCTATTGAATAAGTTGTGGTTGTTTTTCGTACCTACGTGAAAGATATGGATGATTGCTAATGACAAATATTGAACTCGCGAACTGTTGATAAATTGTGTTGTACAAATGAAAGTAACCTATACGTAAAAAAAGACCGGGCAAAATAACAACTTAATATAGAAAAACGATTCAGAGATTTATTACTAGCAGTGATTTTGAATATAGTTTCCTTAATAGTCAATACCTAAGCTACCTACTAAAAGGCGTATTGACACAGTCGAAATATTTGTGTTTCAAACACTTATGTAAATCCATTGACTATAAATCCAGGGCCTCTAGACAAAGTCACATCCCATTAGCGATACCGCCAATCGCTAATGGAATGTGACTTTGTCTAGAGGCCCAGTTGACCAACGATAAAACTTCCTCTCGTAAACTTCTTTTCGTAGTAGTTCATTTCAACTGCTAATCCTACGAGAGGAAGCGGGACACCCAATTTGTCTTTCGTTCCATCCTGCTCTGTCCTTTGTAATTTCGTATAACTTTGTCCCGTTTTGTTACCTCGCCCCCTGCCCCCCTAGGTGAGTCGTGTTTGTACGAGAAATGATGTTCACGAGCTATCAACGGGCTTTATAATCTTTGTGTAAATCGCTTTATATGCATAGAAAGTTTTCAATTTTATTTATAGCTACTGCATAATGTTGGCTGTGTGGAAACCGGTAAGTAGTAAGTGGTTCCATTGCAGAGGAATCACATTAATAAAAACCACTGTTTAAAACCTCTCTCATACCTAGTTATTATTAATTAAAACTATATGTATAATTATATCGTCAGCCCATATATAATATTATGTAGTTTGTACGGTTTCACTGCTGCAACACCTTTTCTCACAGGAAGAAAGTGTAGGCCATAACCCGCAATGCTGGCTACCAATGTACGTGTTGTTGGATGGATGACACATGCTCTACAATATTTTAATTCTTCAACATTTCGGTTTCCTCACGATAATGTTTCCTTCGCCATTGTTAAGAGCAAACTGTGCAGAGTTTGGGGGAATAGGGAAAGGTTGATCAAGTCGTATTTTAAATTTTGGAAAAACTTGCCTGTCTAAATTTTTATTTTTTAACAAATTTATTAATATGTAAAATAATATGTTATTACACTTTAAGGATCAAGAAAAAAAATATACTTTACTATAAACATCAACGTATCGTTACCTCAATAAATCTCCACAATTGAATACGAGACATACAATAGCGTAGTATCGCCACTTCACCCCATAGCATTAGAACTTGTGCAATGAATAGATTGGGGTAGCATCAGGATAATGGCATTATCTGTGGTTTTGCGTTGCGTTGTGGTTTGATTTGCGCGGGGGGTCTTTTGCTTTCCTGGTAATAGGTTAACCTTACAGGTAATTAATTTTTAAATTTTGTGTTTGTTACTATCTATATATTTCACTGTTACTCTTTTATACGCGTTACGCATTATCTAGTTTGATGATTAAAAGCATTAATCCAATTTCAAACTTTATTATTCTATGGTTCAACAACTCAAATGCTACCTCCGCGACCAATTATGAAGACATGGACTTACTTGAAGGTTACAACTCATCTTTTATCTCCTTCTCTAAATATTCTTCAATTACTAACGTAACATCTGATACACTCACATGGTGCTGCTCCAAGAAATCCTTCCTGTAATCAGTCTTCACATATTTATGCAACGATTTAAACGTTTCCACTGCTTTAGGTAACTTCTTATAAACCTTTAAACAAAACGGCTTCAAATTCTTTATGACTTCCAAAACCGTCTTTACGTTGTTAATTTCATTGCCGTTGTACGTCCATAATATTTCGAATATATTGAGCAACCCTTTACACACTTTTGGTGTTGACAACCGTTCCAGAAGACCAATTCTCTGATATACGATCAATCTTTCATCGTCTTCTATCGATTCAGATTTGTTATTCCTAGCATTTATATGTTCTATTAGAATCTTGTTGAAAAGGTCAAGTAGATTCTGTATGGAATTAATTTCTAGCATTTCAACTTGATTGTAAAAAGGCTCAAGACCTTTTACTTTCATTACTCTGACTTGAATTTTTGGGTTGTTAGGCAGCCACTTGTACAAAATATCTAAAGTATGGGTTTTCACTGCTAAGTTGTCGTCGTTTTCGAATATGTCCATTAGTCTGTCAACGATATTCAGAGGAATATCTTCAGTTGTTGGTGCGCTGTCGAAGATGACTTTCAGCAACAGCAGTAGCTTGATTCTCAGTCTCGTATTAGCGTCAACCAGATTCGTGGACAGGACCCGAATAACTCCATTAGCTTTCATGAATTTAGATAGATTATCCGATCGCCTGATTTCTTTAGTGATATCATCGACAACTGCTATCATACGATTGTACACTTTTGTGACGGCTTCAGGGTGAGCTTCACCGACGTTTGAATAAGTTTGTTTAATGAGAGACAGTGACTCTATCTGTTGAATAGCCTTTTCCATATCATCAAATTCTTCGAAGTCAAAGACGTTTTTGTTAGTTATATCTTCAGTGACTGTAGAATAAAAGAATAGAAGAATACTTTATTGCAAACCAAAATAAACACATAAGATACTACATAAGTACCTAACGAACAATATTTCTTAAGAAATGTGGTACAATGGGCGGTCTTATCGCTGACTGTAATAGATAAACAATAGGTAATTGTTACAAAACTATGATTATCATAGGTACCTCTTACATATTAATAAGCAATAATACGAAGTACCTACCTACACTATACTTATAGGTGCAACCATTTGTCCTTTAACATGTCATAGGCATAGACATCATGAATAACAAAATTCTTCATTGATTGTTTGGTACCATCCTATTAAGTATATTTGTATGTAGATAAGCGATATTCTTAGCCGTGTGGTTTCGATGCAAGAATAGGACTACCGCTGACTATCCCCCTATCTTACCCCTTCCCGCGGCTTCTGTAAGGCTAAGGGAATATCCAGGCCAGGAAATTGGCAGCAGGATTCTACTCGGTCTGCATTATAATCTGCTACGACCACCAAATCATAACTCATACCAAAATATCAGAATGGTAAAGTGTCCAGTAAAGAAAATGTCGAATCAAGGAAAGTGTCGAATTACGGAAAGTAGCGAATTAATTAAAATATAGCCCATTAAAGAAAGTGTCGACCTGTTGCCTGACCCGCCTGTAAGCGTGGTGAATCTGTAGGCAAAGAGTATAAAACGCTACTCTGTCCTGTAGGCAATTTAGGAAGCAAAATGCATAAGAAGTAGTTTTAGCGAAACGTAAAATATTAATGTGCTCTATGCTGAGAACAAAGCTAATTCGATATCTATTAATTTACAGTTCAATACCTTCCTTTAGCTCAGATGCAAAATCAGCATTGCAAATGCGATATAAAATCATGATACACGCATGAAATAGTATAAATTTATTTATACTCATATTACGCATTGTGAATAATAGGGTAACAAGAATGAGCACTTATAAATATTTTGTGCACTTATTTGTTGAAATCATGTACTCTGTGGTTGAAATGTACGAGCGAATAATTTTATTATTTACAGTGAATAATTTTTTGACAATAACTATGTCAAAGATGTCAAACTAAAACGTATTTTGGCACTTACGTCTATTTTGTCTACGAAAATTCAAAGTAGGTTCAGGTAGGTTGTGATACCAAATCTTAACATATGTAATGTCTGCCAACCTCTGTGGTGTATTTTTTTTTTTATATTTTGGCTTCACACTAAGTGTATTTAACCAGTGTCAAGTATTATATTTTCATCGTGTTATAAAATATTTCACGCAAAGTCATGTCCTAGTCATAGTCATAGTCCAGTCTAAGTCAGGTAGTCATAGTCCAGTCTAAGTCATGCTCCAGCAAAGTGGTGGCAACTTTACTAGAAGCTTCTATGGAGTTTTGGAAGCAACACGAAAAGTCACGTTTCACCACATTATATCACTTGCCCTCACTTATGCTAGTAATTTAGCACTTAATGCGTAAAACGCCACCTATTTTAAATATTAACACTGGAAAAAGCAAGTTTTGAAAAATAATACAATGCAACGACGTGAACTCTTCCGCGTTCCCGCCAAAACTCTGTGGTGTAGTTGATGAGCATGTTGGGTTGGCTCATAACCTGGAGGTAGTGGGTTCGATTCCCACGATAAATAAGTAATCTGTGCATTATAAAATGGAGAAAATACTTGCTCTGTTTGATTGGTGTGGGACCGTGATCCTCGTGGTTCAGGCCTGGATCTCTTATTATCTACAAAGCGAAAGAAATAACTAAGTAATAGCCCAGATAATATAATACCTACAGTACAGATGCCTCATCCCATACAACAGAATAACGCGGACTATTTTACGAAATATTTCTGCATAACGCAAGATTATCAAGCGACATTTATTGCGTGTTGGCGAATTGGGCCTAATGAATGCACTGGACACTAACTAGTAACTCTCTAGACACGATTACAACATTTATTTCAAGTTCGGGCTATATTTTGTTTGTACCTGATGGGACCGCATGGTAATAGGTAATACTTAATAACTACGCACAACATTTTTGCTCAGCTTTACTAAGTATTAGGTACGAAATTACTATTTTAAAGTTAATACCTAATAGTAATTTCTTACCTGCTTTGATCAAGATAGTTTTTTATAGTTTATAATTCTTAGTTCGCTGCATCGGGTAGTAGATCACTATAGACCGTTCGCCGTAAGTTGTGGGGGTGTCCGCTGGTGTTTTTATATTATATTATTTATTTGCAATTATTATTGTAAATGTAAAGTAAAATTATAATAAATAATATGTAATATGTAAGTATTATCTAAACGTGTAAGTACCCACCACAGATTAATATGTTATATTTGTATATTTTGAAATAATAAAAAAAAAAATGGCTTCGCCTCTGCGATGCGACCATCATATTATGTTTCAAAGCTCTGTGCAGTTGACCAAAGATACAACTTCCCCGCTTACGAAAATTAGTAGTGTATTTCAACCGCTAATCCTACGAGAGGAAGCGGGACACCCAATGTGTCTTTTGTGCCATCCTGCTCTGTCCTTGGTAATTTCGTATGACTTCTCGTTTTGTTACCTCACCCCCTGCCCCCGTAGGTGAGTCGTGTTTGCACGAGAAATTATGTTTATAAGTCGGGCTTTATAATCCTTGGCATCAGGGGACAACTTACGGTGAACGGTTTTTAAGCGTGATCTATGTTTAGCATCTTTATTTTCTCATGTTCTCCCAGCAGCAGAGTATTATTTTTTCTCTAATCTGTGATTTCTCTATGGGTTTCTCCTCCCCCTCCCACCACCTGCTCTGCCCACAGATTGTAGATAGTACCATTTTATAACGTCTTTTACCAATGTCTTCGTGTTAGCCACAGATGGCAAAATTAACAGTTAAAAATGCCAAAAATGATCACATCAGCGTTTGGTTTAGAAATGTGTGGGCAAAAGTTGCATTTTTAACTGTTTTCGTTCACCGTTCGGATAGCTCACAGATTAGTGAAAAAAAATCTCTGTGAGATAGCTCAAAAATGTCATTGTGAACTGCCAATTTTGACTCGTGGGCAATAATATCAAAATTGGCATTATTGGTAAAATTTTCAAAACGAACGCTTGACATTATCGCTAATTTTGCAAATGCCAATTATGCCACCAGGGCTAAAACGAACGCGGGTAACGTCCTGTCAAAATTCTAAGCAAAATTGAGCGAAAAGCGAAATATCAATATTTATGTCAAAATTGTGGTCACCTCTCCACAAAGGCCATTAACCAATAGTTGAAGTTGAAAGAGTATATAATTTACTACGTTATAATCTTGTATCCTCTACTTAATTTGTGGTTATAATCGGTTAAAGGAATTTACGGGTAAATGGATCAGCTGTTCGACCTAACGCCTTGTGAAGGCAGACCGTGCGGTTGTTTGCATCCCAAGTCATCGGTCGCTTTAATTTCCATTGTGAGCATGGTGAGTAAAGTAGACCACTTGCTTTTGGATCGCTCGTAGTACTGACAACCGATGGCGAAGAAAGCTTATCGAGTGGCGACCACGAACCGTAAAACGCAGAGTAGGCCGGCCGGCACCTACAAGGACGATCTGATGGAAACCGCGAGCAGCCGATGGATGCAGGTGCCGTGCCGCTCAAAGTGCGCTCTCTGGGGTAGGTCTATGTTCAGCAGTGGACGTCTTCAGGCTGTTAATGATGATGATGAATAAATAAATAGGAGAGCGTTGTATTACCCAGGTAGTGTGCGTGACTGACTTGCTGACGTACGACCCTGGCGCCCCCTGCTGCGAGATGAGGGAACACGTCGAGAGGCTGCGTCACGTGCTAATATGGGGGTTCCAGATAGCTAACATATTTCTGCTGCTCTCTATACTTGTTAGTATTTCTGTTGAGCCAGCTAGGTACCTAAAGCTGCAGCCACATCGGTGCATCGAGTGGCATTAGTGGAACGTTAAACCGACTATTCGCATCGAGGAAGCTATTCGTTACCCATCGCTGCCCGTGTTCGTGACGGCGGCGTCGTGATCCCCACGGGCAGTGATAGGTAGATAGGTATCCAAGAAATTTCCATCGCAGACGCGCCGGTGCGGTGTGGAGCCGAAGCCTCACTCACGTTGATTGCCTCTGTATTGACAATTTCAATGCACCGCATAAGAAAATGCTGTAAAAAAATTTGCACCCATAAATTCATATTAATAGATAGGTAAGAACTGAACCGACGACCTGGTCAGAACCGTAGGGAGCCGATCGATGCAAGAGGCAAGTTGCTGCTCAAAGTGGCGCTCTTTGGGGAGACCTATGTTCAGCAGTGGACGTCTTCAGGCTGATGATGATGATGATGATGATGAGGTAAATAGGTAAATAAAATTCTGAATCTGAAATAACGTTTCTGGGCATGCACTACGCCAGTCTTCCTGTACCCGCCAATTTTCAAGCCTGTGAGTGCGAGCAAGAGACCACGTACCACCCACTAGACTTACGCAATATAAGGTAGGCCCCTGTTTATTTTTTAGATTTTTGCCCGTAGGTATTACCTACAGAACATGTTTAGTAGGCTTGACCCCGCGACTCTACCTAACATATAGCGAACTAGCAATTACAATTGTTCTGGCGAGATTCGTAGCAACGCGAACGGAACGCTACGCCTCGTAGCGTCGTAGCCGCGTAGACATGTAGGTCTGATTATGTTTACTTAGAACAAGTTGTTTGCCTATGATTATGACATAGCCCGTAGGCTACATTAACACCCCGTCGTCGCCGCCCAAGTCACGTCTTGATCGACCCGGAAGATCCTATAGCAGCTGTTGTTTCGGCTGCGCTAGGATAACCGGACCAGTCGAGCCCTTCTGGCTCAGGTACCGATTTCGGCACCGGTATACCAGCGTAACAAAATCAGACACCGACCCCGCCGGCGAGGTCGACGTACCCCCGTAGGTTAGCTAGAATGGTCGCGACTTTCCATAGGGTCCACTCTTCCAGCGGACGTAGCCTTCTCGATCCTCTTATTCCGGCAACAGCCCAAGCCGAGGCTCGCACGCCAGGGGTGCCCATGAGCTAGTTGCCCCCCAATTTTTTCGGCTGGGTGCCTAAGTGCCTGCCCTCCCGCGCCCGGTGATGCTGTAAAGGTCGGTAGAGACCAAAAGCATTAGACCGTTCAAAAAAGTAGGCTACATTATAAGACTAGCAGAGGCTGTAGGTAGAGTTTATTGGCATTTTCTTCCGATACCCTTGTATTGTATTCTACGTATACCTACCCTAGTCCCTAACTGCTAACATCAATATTTTAAAAACCACTTTATCTTTGTTTCCCGATAAGTACAATCTGGAGCTCTTCAAGTCGCGAGTGAATAGGTATCTTCTAGGCAAGCATGTACCACCGTAGACCGCATCGTCACTTTCCATCAGGTGAGATTGCGGACAAATGCGGGCCTATTCAATTAAAAAAAACCACTTAATACGTATGATCACCTTTCGCCATCCGCCATGATAGCTAACTCGATTCGGTCGATTTTAATTTGTGTCGCATTCTAAGCTGATTCTGTATTTTTCAATTCTAAACTTTAAGGCCTGTTCAAACAGGCGCGTTATCCGCTACCTCTGTGGGCTTCGCTCGAAACTTATACCGAATTTTGAGCGAAACCTGATACCAAATACCGCGTGGGATCCCACGTCTATGCTAATCACAGCGGTACCGAAAACCGCAACGCCGGTTTTGATAGGCCTTTCACAGAATCGACACTATTTTAATACAATTTCCAGGGATATTCGCTGCTAGTGTCCGTCTATGTTTGGTACACTCTTGGGTTCGTCGTGATGGGCCTCTGCGTGACGATACTGGAACTGTTATTCCGGATCAAGCACGAAGCTAACAACGGGCTTGCCTGTTTCGTCACTGAAGTCGCGTTTTTGTTTGGTAAGATAATCACCCCACCCCCAGGCACATTACAGACAGACACTGTGGTTTATCAACCTATCAAGAATCTTTATTAACTAGCTGCGCGCGGGGTTTCATCATCATCATCATCATCATCATCATCAACAGCCTGAAGACGCCCACTACTGAACATAGGCCTCTCCATCCTACAGAGCGCCACTTTGAGCGGCTGCTCCCTTCCTGCAATTATCAGTTCTCCGCGGTTTTCAGATCGTCGGTTCACTTAGTGGGTGTCAGCCTACTTCTGGGTTGTGGTCGCCACTGAAGAACCTTTCTTCCCCATCGTTTGGTTCGTAGGTACCGTTGTGGCACAGTCTGCTTTCCATCCGACTCTTTGAGAAAGAAGTCATTTTGCCATTATTAGTAAGTGCGCCTAAATGACCTATTTTAGATGCACTTATCGAGGAACCTTTCGCCCCTTTTCGAATAGATGGGATGAAAATAAATTTACTCAGGTTAACTCTAATTCCCTTATAGCCCTTAAAGTTAGCAGGTTGAAATGGCAATGGGCAGGCCACATCACTCGCAGAACTGACAACTGATGGGAAGATAGGTTCTCGAGTGGCGACCACGACCCGGAAGACGCAGCGTAGACTGAATTCTACTCGATGGACCGACAATCTGGTGAAAAGCACTGGATGCAGGAGGCGAGCAGCCACTTAAATGGCGCTGCTTGGAGGAGGCCTATGTTCAGCAGTGGATGCGCGAATAATTAATACTTACTTTCATTGCAGTGGTATCCCGCTGTTTACCAATTGTAAACAAATACAAGAAGCACTAATAATAATATATTTTATTCAATTAGACAACTAATATGGTCCATCATTCTAATATTACACATATTCAAAAAATAAAATAAAATTAAAAATATCCCAATATAAAAACTAGTCACAATTTATTGTTCGTTGACAATAATCCTGACCAGAATTTCAAAATGTCAAAACAACGATTCCTTATTATTTCGATCATCGCGTTACCAGATCTAAAGAGAGAAGCTCTAAACCTGGCAACACGATGTCTAATCAGAGCATCGAGAGCCGGCACGCGGGCCTCGGCGAACATCGTGGACGCGCTGCAGTACCGCGGCAAGCGGAACATTATACGATAGGAGTCATTGTATTGCACCTTAAATGTGCGGTAGCTTTCTACTTTATACCGGGACCAAAGTTGTGGAGTATACAGGCAGGTGCAATAAGTTTTAAACAACAAAATTTTCGCTTCCCGGGAGCACGTTGAAAATTCAAATAACAAGGGTCAAATAACACTACTAAAATATTATAGCTTTGATAAATATTAAATGTTTAGGTGATCGTGTTACTTTACTTTAACTTTGATAGCAACGTAACAGTTTAAAATCCAAGCAACTATAAACATAAATGGGTTGTTCCTTTTCTCCCCACCAGCTTTGGCCCCACCAAACAAACAAGAAAAAACAAAGGGTCAAACAAAGGGTTATACTACGACCATGGGATAAGGAGAAAAATAAAAACGTAGGTACGCTCTTTGTCCCCACTATGAAATGATAAATTATTTCAACCAGTTTTTCAGTGGGGAGAAAGGTTGTATCAAAAACAACTCACATAAATTACGTATTGTAATTACTGTCAAATTCATAGCTGTTTCTAACGGTTGCAATGAAGTTACGTGGTCTTTAAAGAAAATCCGACAATGGCGGTTGTGAATTTTGAATTTATTTTTCAAAACTAGTGTATCTTAAACTTAATGTGTAATAAAGGTGGTTTATTATCCGTTAAGTGTTCGTGAACGTGCACGAGTGTTGGCAAATGGTTTCAAGATCATATAACCATGCATTTTCGTTTTTGCTCCAACGGCCTTTTTTAGAGCTTTCAGTAAAATATCCTCCATTTTTACTGTTGGCGTTTTGACTGACAAAATATGACCTTGACTTGACATAACCGTACAAATTTTACTCACTTGACAGTAGCAAAGTTTAGATGTGCGCGGGAAGAGGTGAGCGGTGTGCACAGAGTGCGGGGGCTTGCCGGGCACTTCACAGCCGCCATTGAATTTGGCGCAGACTATAGGTTCCTACAGACTGTATAAAGCCATAAATGCTTATTCAAATCTATAAATTAATAATATTATAAATGTTTAATATAAAATAGGTTGTTAACAATAAAAACAGTTAAATATTTTCAACATTTTCATTTAATATTTTTGTACTATCTAATATATACAAAGTGAACATTATTATAATATAGAAAAAACTCAGCATACAACAAACTTAAATTAACGAATACTTCTAGGACAACTCGAGTTTATGCGAACTTCAAAATAAACGTTCACCCTCGTTTTAAAAACTTTATCTGAACCATAGATAATATTAATACTAAACTAGTATCTGCGATATTATCTGTAGGTAAAAAACATGACGGTTGATAGCGAAACTAAAATATTTTGGGCCTAACAAGGGCCTTACTTTATTTAAGCCCCGTCTCTGACATGACAGAAACTAATGCTTTATTGTATTGTAGGTATAATGATTCATATAACATAAAATCTCAAAAAAATACGAACAAACATTTTGTTGATAAACAAATCACGGATGCCTGAAAACATAATAACAATATAGGATGCTCTGCTAACATTATTTCGTTTTTCGTGCCTTAATTCTACACATAACACAATTGAATAAAATTGGACAACGCTTCTGAGCTTTGTTTAGAATATTATCAAGTCTTATTTTTATTTGTCCCTATAATAAAAAATAATTTTTATGTTGAATATTTCACGAAAATAAAACTGCTACCTATTCTTTATACTTTTGTAGGTAGTATTATTCAAACTTAATGGCGGCTGTGGAGCCGGCGCAAAACACTGCGCAGTAGCAAAAATTAGATGTGTCAGAGGCAAGCGGTGTGCGCAGCGTGAGGGGCTAACACACTTCACACCGCCATTGAATTTGAATCGTACTATTGTACTCTATACAATACCAAATTCACAGCCAGTAATTTGTGTAATAGACGAAAGGCGGATTCGAATTCGAAATCCACACATTTTGATTTCAGATGACACAAAACCCAACAATTACATGAACTTTTGTAAAATATCTTTATTTCTTTCTATGTTCGGTATTGGCATAATACATGTATAATTAACATAATACTAATGTCCCCAGGCTTATATTATAGGAAGGCACCATAAACGCAACGAAACGTCATCCAATTTTACATTATTAAAACTAAATAATCATTTAAAAACACGCGTTATAAACTATTTACGATTAAAAGTAATATTATACACGATGCGTTTTATATCAAGCGCTAAAATTAAACCAAAATCGCTAACTGTATTTACAAAGCGAACTAATAAAAATATTAGCTTTTATAATTATGCTAGCTACTTTCTGCTTGTTTAAACTAAACAACGCTGTTAAATAACATTCACTTAAAATTATTAACCGATGATATTTTTTAATAAACATAATATTTCACTCCTGACTTTTTGCTGGCTCACCAAATGTTCGACGCGGGATCGACTACAAACATAATTTTAAGATAAAAGATGTTAAAACAATCAATAGCTTTAGATTTAGAAACTAGAATGTCAAGTCCTCAGTGGGTATTAAAAAAGAATTTAAGCAGCAAATTTTGACCCAAAATCGATTACTTAGGGTGGATTGCACCAGCTCACTTTAACTGCTAAAACTGTACCCGTCCACGATTCGCCGGGCGGGCTATGTCAAATATCTGTCACGTAACTTTAACTGTGATTATGGTGGAACTCAGCCTTGGTGTTCAAGATAAACCATGAGAATGAATGGGAAGGTCAATGCTCTTCGTCACATAAGAGTAGGGTAAAAACTTAAGAATGTCAAGCCGTGCAAGTTGTTGGTGTGTCAAAAAGGCTGTTGGTAGTGTTAAAAAGGCTATAGGTTGTGTTAGAAAGCTGTTAGTCGTGTTACAAAGGCTGTAGGTTGTGTTAAAAGACTGTTAGTCGTGTTAAAAATTCTGTTGTCAGTGTTATAAAGGCTTTAGTCCGTGTTAAAAGGCTATTTTGACTATGAAAAAAGCTGGAGACGGTGTTAAAAAAGCCATTGACCATGTTAAGAAGGATGTTGGCCACGTTAGAATGCTGTTGGCCGTGTTATAAAAGTTGTTGATCATGTTCATAAAGCTTTTGGCTGTTGTTGGTCTTCTTCAAAGGCTCGAATCGATCCCCAACAAACATTAGCCGATCCTTACAAACGGTATGCTTTCCGAATATGACTAAAAATTTTACGTCCGGAGGAAAATACATAACAATTGCCCGGTCATGAATAATACAAAATTTTCTTTGCCACTGTCAATTATACGCACAGCGCGGATGGCATGAGCTGTAGAAAACGCCATTATATTATCTCTATCTCGTTAGAAAACGCTTGGCCAATGACCGATCACTTGGATCACGTCATAAACCGTTTGTTGCTTTGTCGTTGGTCATTCGCTCTGTTGAATGAAGAGATATGTCGATTTCTAACTTAGAGTATAGACTAGAGCATAGAGAGAACTAAACTTGATTATGTATCAAACATACCACTTTTTCGGAACACTTTTAATATGATGTGGACATTTTGAAGTAAATAAGACTGTCAGATTTGTATAGCAAAAACAGAGACAAAACAGTTGACTCGAGTCGAAAAATGGAACGGTATTTATCGCAAGCGTAATCATATTAATAATCATTTACTTATTTGCAAGAATACTGTTTATTTGGGTACAAGATCATAGAGTAGCTAATAACTATATGTTTGTTTCTTTCCTTCGCCCCTGACGTATTAATACGTGTGAGCAGTACATATATAATATCGTTTTGAGAATCCCTTTATGCTTTAAGTCTATACTCTAACCCCATATTATTATATGTCGTTACCAAAAGATTACTCCACTCGACTCAATCATTTTCGTTTTTTGGTATTTTTTGGTATTTTTAATTGACAGTACATAATCAACTTGATATTACCTCGTTCATTCTTCTCAAACGAGAGATGCGAAGCAACTGTCAACTCAAGGTACGTCGCGATGTCCCTTGAGTTTCCCTCAAAGATGAGTGGAGGTTGAGTGAAGGTGAAATGTTTTAGAATAGGGGGATAAGACTATTTACTAGGTGGTAGGACTTTACTGCAAAGTTCGTCTAGGTAGGTACCACCGCTTTGCCAGTTATTCTGCCGCCAAGCATTAGTGTCCAAGCACTAGTGTGTTCCGGTTTGAAGGGCATTGTAGCTAGTGAAATTACTGGGCAAATGAGACTTTATGACCTGATTACACAGTGTAGTAATCTGATTACTAGACTGTGTGATGTCTCAGGATGACGTGCGCAGTGCAGTTTCACGCGAAACTTTATTATTTTAAAGTTCCGAGTGACACTGCAACTGTTATGGGCGGCCGTATGTAGTAATCTGATTACTAGACTGTGTGATGTCTCAGGATGACGTGCGCAGTGCAGTGTCACGCGAAACTTTATTATTTTAAAGTTCCGAGTGACACTGCAGCTGTTATGGGCGGCCGTATTGCTTAACATCTGGTGAACGACCAGCTCGTTACGTCATTCATTCTCATAAAAAAAAGGTATCTACAGCTCATGCCCGACCCGTGAGGTCAACTCTTGACCGAATTGTCTTGCCTGCTTTTATATTTCTACCAAAATGCTATTGTTTAATTTTATTGAAAAGAGGAAGACTTTCTGGAAGTATTAAAAACGAGTAAAGATTGACAAATGTAGATAATAGGCTATCTTATAAATAGGTTATACAAATGGCGTTACGGCTGCTTGTGTCAGAAAAAAATACAACTTAAGTTTTACGAACCCGTCAGTTCTTGCATAGCTCAGTTGGTGAAGCGTGACACAGATATTCGGAACTGAAAAAGGCAACTCTCGCTGCTTTTTTGTTTAAAAAATATTTTGAAATTTGTTGCTACAGGTTGAAGTATATTAGAAATAACAAAAATTTAAACGAGTTATAAACAACTATAACAGAGTTTTGTAGATTGCTTTCATTTATCCAGTAATTCCAATTAGCAAATGGGCGATAGTTGTAGAAAATATCTATGTATATAAAATATCGAATAAATCGATAATCCGTATGTTACATTCGATTGTCGATTTATTCAAAAAATTCATCGAATAAAAATCAAGTTCCTACAAATAATCGTCAATCGACTAAATCGATTAATAACTACCTCATCCACGTCATTTGCGTTGCGTTTGCAACTTTGGATTATTATTCGATTACAATTGAACAAATCGTCCATAGGTACCTTAGAGCATTTAAAAAAGGAGATAGCAAGGCAAGGCGTACCCCTCTGCCGGTCATATGGCGCTACTTGGTCATCTACAATATCATAATGTGCGTGTAGACACTGCGTAACTGGGCCATTCTTCTTTTTAGTGCCTAACATCGACAAGGTTTGCAGAAAAAAATTGAAAAATGTAATCTATAATTTATTACTTTTAAGTGCTAATTCTGAGTAGTTATTGTCTATTCTTACCTGTACTGACATTTGCAGCGATGTTTTCTGACGTTTAGACAGATTTTTCGACTTGTACTCTAGGAATGGTCGGTACTATTAACAACTGCGTTACCTACTTATAAAACGGCGTTTTATTTATAGGAACATTCAGATTTCAGTCCGGTCGGTAACATATCACTAACAAACTAATCAAATTTTAAGATATCTTCATTAGGTTAATTCACAAATATAATCCGGCTAATGAGGTATTTTTTAATAAGCCGCCACTACTGCGTTACAAACCTTGATTCAAAATTTAAGTTTTTTTAAAAATACACCTAAATTAGTTACTAGCATACAATTTTTATATAAGAAATGAAACAATTGATAAAAAAGAATGTTTGCTATTTCACAATTTCTTTCCATATTGTATATGTAACAAATATGGATCTAAATGTTACCTGGAAATTGGGGACAGAAAAAGCTGTTTCACGATTACGACGTTTTTTGTTGGTAATTTTCCATTTCCGTTTTGCAGATCTATGCTCTTTTTTGTCACATTACTCACAAGATCTTTTAGCGTGGTATTGTTCCAAAGGTTTTTTTTTTGCTTTAGCATTTTTAATCGGATCTTGTTTCAGTTTTTCTCTATAACGCACAAAGGGTACGTACGATTTTCTTCAATGTCGGGGACACGGCGACAAATATTTTATTGTAAAATATCTACTGTGGTAAAATCATATCGATGGGGATTACAATAGAGGTTAAGCTTTAAAGAAATGCTTAAATTTTTTTTAAAAAGCTATGATTAGGAAAAAATTTGAGAAAATTTGGTTTATGTTACGAGACACAGACTGCAGGACAGTGATCTTTTATATGGAAAACAACTGTGTTACTCAGTAAGACAACTATGTTACCGTGATTCATAAATAAATACCGCATCGAACTTAAATATTTTGATGTCTGGTGATTAACTCATATTCAATAATTGCTATGTGGTGCATTTTTTTCTCTTATTTGCACTTTTGTTTATTAATAAAACACTTTATCGAAAGAAGACCGATTCTTAGGCACTAAAAAGAAGAATGGCCAACTACGCTAGTTTATATAACGGTGTGCGTGTGTTGAGATGGTGTGCGGCGTGCGTTTACACGCGCGGTTTGCGCTTGTGCTGTACGTGCCTACCTCATCCCCCGTAGACATTGGCAGAAAAATTGTGCTTGCAGATTATAACGTTAACATCTCCATTTATAGATGCTCTAAGATAGGTACCAATAACTAGGGCTCGTGCGTTTTAATCATGCTGTCGTTTTTATTAACAGTTTCATAATGTGCTGCCAACTGGATAGTTACTGGATCAATGTAACGTAAACGGTCCAGTAACTGGATGCAGCAATGTCTTGGATATGGTATTTTACAAATAACTCGATTTTACAATTACGCATAAAGGCACACATTTCAATCCTATCTATTTTATCAGAAATCGATTATTTCAATTATAATATATTCAATTGAGTACTAAGGGATATGCAGCAATTACACAGACAAAATTACCGCTTTCTCGTAGATTTGTCAAGCATATTTTCTACAAACATTTTTAGCAATACAAGTCGGATTTTTCCTCGCAACTGTGATGAAGAACGTCGTATGACACGTTTGTGCATTGATCATTACATTTTATAAACATAATGCAAAAAAATAGTGACACCTTAGCAGACCAAGTACTGAACATTCATTGGTTGTGTCTGATCATCGGCTGCCTTCAACCAATGAGGGATCCGCATTCGGTGTGTTAAAGATTGACAAGATAACGAGAAACCAGGGGTCATGTACGTTACAATCAATTACTCTCTAAATCAGCTCTTTATTGCCAACAAATAGTAAGTCACTGAAATAAGTAACAGTACAAAAATCCACCTTAATAAAGAATAAATAGTACTGCTCCATTTCTATTTTACCATCTACACTTAATTTGCAAGTTTATGCACACACACTTAGGCCTAATTTTGAAGGCTTTAGTCGACAGTATTTAAAATACTAAAAATATAAACGTCTTTTACATTGCCGTCTATTTGACAAGGACAGCAACAGTTTTAGGAGTTTTGGATCTGTCAACTAAAGCCTTTAAAATTAGCCCCACTGCGTATTGAAACTGTCAAATCCATACAAAATTTGTATCTCAATCGGTTGCAATTGGCATGATGACTACTATTAAAAATGAACAAGTAAATATTACTTTCATAAAGAAGATAAAAAAAGAATGCAATAACTGAAAAAAATAAGTTAAATCGATAAATAAATCACGGAGTAATAAGCTTTTAAAGTTTCTGGAGGGGGCGTCACCTGTCCCTTTCTCGCGAAACAGAGCGCCCCCACAGTTACTATGAGAAATCCACTTGTGACGTCACATGCCAAAGCATGTAAAGCTACCACAGCTTAGTAATGAGGTACTACGAACGACCCAGCTCTGACGTCACCGGCCGTTTGAGCTATCTCTTTCTATTCCGGTTTTTAAAATG
The DNA here is from genome assembly GCA_963580505.1 of Ennomos erosarius. Classification (NCBI taxonomy): domain Eukaryota; kingdom Metazoa; phylum Arthropoda; class Insecta; order Lepidoptera; family Geometridae; genus Ennomos; species Ennomos erosarius. The sequence goes on from OY757000.1 coordinate 2,406,061, forward strand.
CTTGTAACTTGGTCATTCTTTGAGATATTTTATTTTAGTTTTCACAAATGTTTATCTTTTGAGGAATATTATTTATTTATTTATTTGAACACCAACATAGCAAACCCTATTTCTAGTTTCAGTAAGTATTTAATTAAATTACAATAATACAGCTAAGTGTAGATATAATTAAACAAAAGAAATTGTAGTCGTCATGCCTATTAGCTTTCAAGTTACATGATCGCCAAGACCAGCGTCAATAAGATAAAACAATATTACCCGTTATTCTGTCCCGTGTAACAACTGCATTTTTGTTAGTCCTGCAGGAAAAGCCTAAAGCTTAAAATCTTACAATACACATAAAACAACCATACATAATAAAACAATCTAATATACATATAAATCTACGTATAAACATTTTGTTATACGTAGATTTAATAGACGACGACGCGCGTGTATTTTACTTACATCTCATAAGTTTTAGTATGGGATCTTATGGGAATAAATTATGGTATCTAATAGGAATTTTATTAAATTATTCCCAACAGTGTACTATTAGTTGTTACAGAGAGAATGGCCTCACTGAGTACTCATACTAGCAACATTCAGGTTATATATTGTTATCCCATCTGCACGAGTTTCATTTAGTTTGACTCTTAAGTTTGCACTTATCTCTCTAGGACGTACCCACTATGTACCCAAATGCATTGCAGTAGGTACGTCATAGATGGTATAAGTGCGAACTTAGGTGTTGTCCAACTTAAGTGCAGACGGGCACTTTATATATATTATTATTTATGTTAAAACAGATTTGTCACGTTGGAACACATAGGATAGTGTCCCGTTACGATATTATATTATATCTAGACAATCCCGCAATCACCAGGCATTCCCTCTTTGACCGTAACACAGTGTAAAACCCGGACGTACTCCGAAATGACGCTAACACTAAAACATCCTAGTTATATAAAAATAAACGCACAAAGCTATAACAAAAATGGCTACTCGAAAAAAAGTAAGGTTCGATTTCTCATTGACTGGATAAAGGTTATTCAACTAAAATAATAGCAAACCATAAAACCTTGTTTTTCAGTTTACGGTTTACGAAATTGCCTCTTTGTATTATCTGTGTTTTGCTGAATAACTTTTATCCGATTATGGAATAATCTAATGCAAATATAACTACGGAATTATTCATAAAAAGTTGCGACGAACTAAGCTGCGCCGCTCAAAAGCCTGGTTTATATTATTGACTATAAACCCAGTTGACCAGGGATACAACTTCCCCTCATACGGAAATAATAGGCATTATGACTATTATTAAAAATGAACAAGTAAATATTACTTTCATGAAGAAGATTAAAAATGAATGCAATAATTGAAAAATAAGCAAAATCGGTAAATAAGTCATGGAGTAATAAGCTTTTAAAGTTTCTACAGGAGGCATCTCCTATCCCTTCCTCGCGAAACAGAGCGCCCCCACAGTTACTATGAAAAAACTACTCGTGACGTCACATGCCAAAGAGACTGTATGAAAAGCTACCACAGCTTAGTAATGAGGTACTATAACGACGTTCCTCTAACGTCACTGGTTGTTTCAGCTATCTCTTTCTCTTCCGGTCATTTTTTTGAGATATTTAATTTTTGTTTTCACAAATGTTTATCTTTTGAGAAATGTAATTAATTTATCCAAAAAGAAAATTTTAGTCATCATGCCTATTAGTGATGTCTTTCAACTACTAAAACTTTGCAAGGAAATGGGACACCCGTTTGTGTCTTTTGTTCCATCCTGCTCGGTTCTTTGTAATTTTGTATGACTGTCCCGTTTGTCACTTCGCCCCCTGCCCGCGCAAGTGACTCGTGTTTGTAGGAGGAATTATGTTCACGAGTTATCACCGGGCTTTATAATCTCTGCTTTACATCGTTCCAGTAGGTGTTCAAGTCCAGCACCCCTATTCCCAACGTTTCGATTCGAAATCTACACTCTCTGTCTCCTTCATCTACATTTAGAATGAAAGAGATGGAGAGTGTAGATTTCGAATCGAAACGTTTTCGATAGGTTGGGAATACAGGTGCAGTAACCCAAGCTTTCAAAAGTGCGTGATACCCATATTTAACTGCATTCTTTATCTCGCTTTAGCAATTAGACATTTTAAAAAATACTAAAAGACTATGTTAACATAGTTTTTATGAATAACTTTTTATGAATATGACCGATAGTGTTGCCAGTTAAAAAAATAGACACATTTTGGCACCTAACCATTTTTTTTAGTTTTCTCTTTTCTTTGCGAGATCATTAAAATTTATTATAGCCAAAAATAGATATTCTATTTTAGCCGATTATTTTACAAATCTATGTATTTATACCAAAAGTTTTACGCAAAAATCCTTCAACACTCAAGAAATGAACAGCAATTTTATTATTATTTTGGTCATTTTAACAATTATCGAGTTATTTCAAATGAAGTATTTTAATAGGATCATTACCGTTTCATATTGTTGCATTAATTATATACTATTTAGTTTTTACAAGTGTTTCTATGTATCATTGTCATCTTCATCGGAAGCTATTAACTATGTTCTAACTTACTTTTGTGTATTAGCAGTGAATCGATAGGATAATCTTATACAAGATCTCTGATGCTCTATCTCGTTTTTGCTTGTGGTTTTTAACTTCAGCTAAAAGGAGACAGAACATTCGGAGTTCTAAGTAAGGCCTATAAAGTTAAAATGTCTTGTAAAGTTTCTACAGGAGGCATCTCCTGTCCCTTTCTCGCGAAGCAGAGCGCCCCCACAGTTACTATGAAAAATCTACTCGTGACGTCACATGCCAAAGAGATTGTATGAAAAGCTACCACAGCCTAGTGATAAGGTACTATAACGACCTTCCTCTGACGTCACTGGCCGTTTGAACTATCTCTTTCTATTCCGGTTTTAAAATGCTTGTAACTTGGTCATTTTTTGAGATATTTAATTTTTGTTTTCACAAATGTTTATCTTTTGAAGAATATAATTAATATATAAAAAAAAAATTAGTCTTCATGCCTATTCGTATTAGGTATAAACAACTATGAAATGCGTGTCAAGAAAGGATTCTGACGAAAGCAAGAATAATATTTTCCCTCTTCCACTACATGTTTTCTATATTCAAACGCTTTATCTCCATTCTTCTAAGAGTGAGTTTTTTAATTCGTAGTTTAGGTAACCAATAGTTTAAAACTCTAACAAATACTAACCAAAGGTCGAAATTTGTTAAAATTTTTAACAGTTAGCCCGGATAATATAATACCTACAGTACAGATGCCACATCCCATACAACGGAATAATTCGGGCTATTTTACGAATTATTTTATTTCTGCAACACGCAAGATTATCAAGCGACATTTATTGCGTGTTGGCGAAGTATTGGACCAAATGAATACACTGGACACTAACTAGTAACTCTCTAGACACGATCACTAAGCTTTTTTCACGTTCGGGATATTTTGCGTTTGTACTGGATGAGACCCCATGCAGTTAGTTAACTAACTACGGGTTAAAAACCCCACCCTAAGCCAATTTGCCGATATGTCACGTCAATTAAATTTAACCAACGTTTACTAGTAACGTTTTTCACGATTTCAACAGTATTCAATTACCGTCGATTCACTGCTACAACACAAAATCTAACCTACAAACCTTAACTGCAGTTCTGGTTGGCCAGCGACACAATAGTCTGTTGGTTGGCCGTTCTCACAAGTTTGGCGGTTGGCTCCATGGTCAACGTTACGTTGCCATCGTACGGCTTGTACTTCTTCAGCCTTGTCCACTGTCCGTTGTTGTAGTTCATTTGGAAATGCATTTCTGACACCATTGTGAGGTAAGTGTCGTCCGCTTGTAGAACGTTCTCGAGGTTTTCTGATAGTTTTATTGTTACTATGTTTCCTAGATTCGGACAGGGGTTATCTGGAAAATAAAAATGATTATCAGTAATTGTATTGACTCAAGTGTGGTCCATTGCAAATAGGACCACCCCTTCCCGTAACGAGCTATGGAGAGAGCTATGGTCGGTGTTTCCCTGCGAGATAAGATCCGAAAGGAGGACTAAAGCGACCGATGTAGCTCTTAGAATTAGCAAGTTGAAATGGCAATGGGCAGGCCACATCGCTCGCAGAACTGACAACCGATGGGGAAGGAAGGTTCTCGAGTGGCGACCACGGACCGGAAGACGCAGCGAAGGCCCCCCACTAGGTGGACCGACAATCTGGTGAAACCCGCGGGGAGCCGATGGATGCAAGAGGCGAGCAGCCGCTTAAAGTGGCGCTCTGGAGGATGCTTATGTTCAGCAGTGGACGTCTTAAAACTGTTGATGATGAGGTCTTCCCGTGGATGCCGTAAGAGGCAAAAGGAATATCCAGGGAACGGGCAGCAGCATACTTTGTGATTATGGCAAAAGCTATAACTGCCAAGGTGGCGTTTTATGGTGAGGCAAGTTTTCAGCAGCGGACGTCTTCCAGCTATTGGTGTGATGGATGCCGCGTTTGTGTCTTAGTTATTAATTAATTAGTAGCGATTACAGCGAAGCACGACTAGCCGTTCCTAACCGATTCGGTAAAGTTAAGCAACGTTCGCTGCGGTCACTACTGTGATGGGTGACCGCTACAAATAGTGCTATTTACAACTGAGCGCTACCGTGCTTTGGAGGGCACGTTAAGTCGTCGGTCCCGGCTGTTGAAAAGAATAGTCGTTAAGTCAAATCAGAAGCATTTGGACGGCCTCAAAATTCTGACAGCAAGCTTGACCACTTGTTTATACGACAAAAAGAAGAAGAGGAAGAAAAATAGGAGGAAGAAGAAGAAGAATATTGCATGTAAAAGCAAACTATTATACCTCTCGACCCGGCCATGAAGCCGAGTATGAGCGCCTTCTCGGGCCGCGTCACTCGGTTGGCGTTTCTGAACATGTCTTGCGCTTCCAGCATTTGTTCTCTCTGTAATAATAAACAAATTTCGCTGCGGTCACTACTATGATGGGTGACCTGCTACAGCAAAAAGCTGGTATTTAGAACTGAGCACTACCGTGCTTCGGAAGGCACGTTAAGCCGTCGGTCCCGGGTGTTGTCGTAGGACAATAGTCGTTAAGCCAAGTCAGAAGCCTTCGGGCGGCCTAAAAATTCTGACACCAAGGCTGACCACTTGCCTACACGTGAAGTAGAAGAAGAATTAATTTATATTTCTGCTTGATTCTCGTTATAAATAACTTTAAATGAAACCGTGATCTAACTTCACTTGATAAGTTACTTTAGTCATTTTCTATGACTATGTAGTACATTTAGCAAAGTAAAATAAATAGATTAGATAGGTAAATAAATTATTTCAATCGATGTGAAAGAAATGCCATCATATTTTAGACGAGCTAAATTAGATTTAGGCGCGCATTTACAATAAAATCAAGGTTACATCATTGAATCAAAAAACACAGTGAAAGTAAAATGTGAATTCGTAAAGAAATGCTGAAAAGTAAGAACGATTTTTAGTTTATTCGGTTTATTAACATTGCATTTGCTTTTATTGGTTAAATAACATTTATCCAGCCGTTAAATAATATTATAAAAGTTGTTAACATAAATATAGATCTTTTAAATAAGTTTGTAACGTGACTTTTCTTATGTGTTTCACGCATCAAGCCTTTTTATTTGATACTCCTGTATTGATACTACCATAAGGGTTTCTGTGAAATGATGAACCGCCATTTTGTAACATCCGCCATATTGGATTTAAAATGGCGGCATTTCAGTAATCGTAAATTCACGAGAGCCAAAAGCGTGTGTGTAACTCGACAGCTTCAGTGAAGGTGGGTGAAATATTGATTGCAAAATTTCAAGACATACATAAATAGAAGTAAATTAAATATACGGTTTAAAAAGGTCAATGTTGCACTCACAGTAAGCGACAATCCCCTACGCGGCAGCAGAGGCGTTTGTTGCGCAACTTGTTGCTGGTTCTGTTGCATCGGTTGCACAGTCTGTTGCACGGCCTGCACGGGCTGTTGCATCTGTTGTTGGACGACTGTCGGCTGTTGCACGACTGTTTGCTGTTGCACCGGTTGCACTTGTTGCATTGGTGCTGCCATTTGTACCTGTAATTAATGTTGCTGTTGAATACGCTTACAATTTTATGACAGGTTTCGTGGTGTGGCGGTTGAGCAGATCGACTCATAACCCGGAGGCGGCGGGTTCGATTCCCGCGATCACACAAGTATAGGGAAAATAGGGAAAAAGTGCAAATACTTGTTCTGTGTCTGGGTGTTGTGGGAGCATGGTCCTCGTAGTTCCTGGGTCCCTAGATACAGGAAATCCTAGTTAAGGTCCAGGATCTATGTTAGTGATCGATGGGTGTTATTTATTTATTTTATGCCTCTGCAATAAATAATTCATTTTGACTGTATCATACATTTTACGTACCAACATTTCAGCAGTGCATCCCTCCCAAAAATTATCTTTCAACTTTTTTCAGGTGAACGGCTAGCTCGTCACGTCATTCATTCTCATAAAAAAGACCAATTTTGAAATTATAATGATATCTACTTTCAGTAAGAGAACCCTAAAATATTATTATTTTACCCACCGTTTGCTGCATATGCGCCATAGGCGTGGATTGTATAGTCTGTACCGGCACCGCGCCTCGCGGAGATTGTTGTACCACAGTCTGTGTCATCTGGAATGCGCGCGCGGAAAAGGTTTAACACTGGAATTCATAGTCAAGGCGGGGGCTCCTCTAGAGGATGAATCAGGCGCTGTGCGGCAAATTCTAGCTTAATGCATTTCATAAACAAAAGCAGCCCCCAATCTGGCATGATCAGATGGATCCTGATTGTCCGAATTTCGTCAACCAAACGGTCTCCTTGCTTTCAAATCGTATTATTTTTTTATTTTATGAAGTGTCGTGATATTGAAAATACGAATAAGGTATGTCGGTACCGTTTCTTCAACATTTACCAGTTAAAATAATATATTTAACACAAAATATACAAAAATAATAATATTTCTTTTAACTTTTTGTGAGTGACATTATGGCGCGACTTTTGATAGTTCAAAAGTCGCGTCAAAATGACACTCGACGGAATTTTCAAAGACAACTTGATTGAAATCGTAGAGTATTTCATTAAAATTCTTTTCAGTTAGGGGTTTCTCCAACGATTGTTTATGAAAGTGAAAGAAAATGATTCAGCATATTTTAATTTCTAGGTAAAAATGGAATGATAGATTTTCGGGGTTTGTTCAACCTTTGTTTATAAATACCACTGTAAATGTACCGAGAAGAATACTGCTTACCATTCCCTGGATATTACCTTAGCCGGCTCTTACGGTACCCAGGGAAAGATGACTTGACACCGGGACCACAGTGAGATGATGATGAGTATATACTTATCATCATCAATAGACTGAACTGCTATGAGGCCTATGTTCAGCAGACTCCACTGCTGAACATAGGCCTCCCCCAGAAAGCGCCACTTTGAGCGGCTGCTCGCCTCCTGCACCCGTCAGCACCCGCGGTTTTCACCAGACCGTCGGTCCACCTAGTGGAGGCCTACGCTGCGCCTTCCAGTTCGTGGTCGACACTCTAGAACCGTTCTTCCCCTTTGCCCATTGCCATTTCAACTAGCTCATTTTAAGGGCTATATATCAATCACTTTAGTCTTGCAGATTTCCTCATTATCGGATTTTATCTCGCAGGGAAACACTGAGCATAGCACTCTCCATAGCTCGTTGCGCAACTTTGAGCTTACTAATGAGGCCAACAGTAAGAGACCATGTTTCAGTTCTATATGTCATCGCTGGTAACACACACTGATTGAAAATGTTTGTTTTCAGGCTCAGTACATACTCACCGGTTTGATATTCTGCAAGAAGGCAACCTTTCCACCAGGTTGTAGTATGACAGCCTGCGTGTTGATGAGGTTCTGTGCGGAGAGCAGCACGGGCTTCCCTCCCGCGCCGCCCGTTATCAACTTTAACTGTTGATTTATCACTATCGGCTTCGAACCTGTGCCCTGTGGACAGAAAAATTTTAATTAAGATAATATAGATATTTATTAATTTCTGGCTCTGCGAGCTATGGATTTCGCGAATCTGTCTTTGCATAGCTTAAAATTAAATCTAAAAAAATTTATCTTGAACCCCGTGTTACCTTTTAAAAATGTTCCAAAAACTGAATCCAAACCCAAAAAAAGAACACCATAATCTTAGTTACTGAACCTGCACACAAAATTTCACGAACCTGATGAGAAATGCAACCTAGAGAGGGGAACACCCGGACATAATATTATACAGGGTTACAGGAAAAATTGTGCTAGATCCGTTAAGGGCGTGGAGTACCCATCATTTCTGACTTATTTCACTATGAAACAACCTAGCCTCAACTTAATATTTTATTTAGATATTCCTTAGAGAAAAATGATACAGTTTCTAATATTTTTTGTATTTCTTAACTTTCACTTGTCTACTACGGTCTATTCAATTAACTTATGTACTATTTTAATGATTGCCGTCCTAAAACATCTTAATACACATGTAAAAATGCAATAATCATAATAATAAGACACACAAAATAAACAAAATTAAATTTTGTAGCCTAAAAATCGGCAATTTTCACAAAAAATATTAAAAGTCGAATATCTCGAAAAGGGTTAAGTTTAGGCTAGGGTGTTACATAGTGAAATAAGTCAGAAATGATGGGTACTCCACGCCCTAAACGGATCTAGCACGATTTTCCCTGTAACCCTGTATATCATTTTTGCTCAAGCTGAAACGTTGACACTACGCTTGGTCACCTGCTGCAATATGACATCAGCTGGTGTAGTATAACGTTACCTGCTGCAGTATGATGGGTGCGGCGATGGGTTGCGGGGGCGGAGGCCGGGGCTCCTCGGGCGCGGGGGGCGGGGGCGACGCCGGGGGCTCCACCGTCGGCGCTGTGTCAACGGGCGGTTTCATTACTTGGTGGAACATTTTCATATACTACCTGATTTTGAATTGGTATATTCTCCCGAAAGGGGGTAAATCTACACCCTAAGGTAGACAATGATTCTTCTACGACTTTTCTAAATTAATAGTATTGAAGAAATGCCATGAAAAGTTTACGTTCGAAGATAGCCTCAGAGAAGCTGGATGGTTAATTCGTCCTTGACCGAGTGCATATAAATGAATCTAACGATCTGTGTTTAGAAATGAATTTATAGTATCTTGTTAACTCTCGTAACGATCGCACGTGCAATTTTGTGAGTGGATTTATTTTTTACCATGGAGGTTTAGAAACACCCAGTTTTAAGTGAGGCTCTCACAACTTGTGGGCTATCATGGTCCCAGTTCCCCCCTTGCGGAATAACATACCAATTCAAGGTCACCTTGTATAAACCAGCTGTTACACCCACGTATTAATGATCTAACTTTAGAAAATGCACTTTTCGGGATATCAAAAAACGTTTTATACCAACTGATCGGCTGAACAGTGTAAACTTAATACTCAAAGACATCATAGTTCATGGTCACAAGTAATATATTAAAAACAATCAAAAAATATTAATCAACTAAGAAAAACATTACCCTAAGTATCCTACATTAAAACCTTTCTCCATTCATTCAAACAGTCAGCTGGTATATTACTCCAAGATTTAAATAGAAATCTACCCCTGTATTCTAAAACATTTCACCATAAATCCTTCACTCGACTTTCACTTAACTTTGAGGGAAACTAACCCCCGTATTCTAAAAGATTTCACCAAAAATCCAATCAAAGTACATCGCGACGTACCTTGAGTTGACAGTCGTTTCGTTTCTCTCGTTTAAAAAAATTGACGCAGAAATGTCAAGTTGATTATATATTGTCAATTAAAAATACCAAACACACAAAAATGAGGTTAAGTCGAGATTGAGTTGAGTGGGGTTAACTCACGGTAACAACTTAGAATATGGGGGCTAGTCTACACAAGTACACATCAAAACAACCAGTAGATACTAAAATAAAATGAACACTTCAACCAGACAATCTGACATGTCTCGGTAAGAAAGGTTTTAGGGTAACACTGAAACTATTATGGACGTCTTTCGGAACGATTAGCTCCAAAGAGTTTACCTACATTAAAGAAATATAGAGGGGAAATAGAAATAGTTGATCACAGAAGCGAAGATGGATGTCCAACACCGTTGAACTCTACCATAGACAAGACATAATACTCACTTGGTGGTATCGAGGGTTCTTCCTTGACTGGTGGCACACTGGTGACGCTCTTCGTGAAGTCAGGCGGCGGCGGAGACGGTGGCGCCACCAGCACTGGCTTCTTGCCTTCCTCCATCTCTGTGGGTGCAATAAGGGAAGGTCACTTCTGTTCTGTTCATAGGTTTACTGTAAAACCAGTGTAGCACTCATAGCAAAGCACGACTAGATTTTCGTAAGTAATGGGTAAAGCAATGCTGCGATTACTATTTTGATGAGAGACACTACAAAAAGTGGTATTCAAAACTGAACGCTACTGTGCTTAGGAGCAGGGTCGGTATGGCTTCAAGGAATACCAGCAGGGCGATTATGTAACTTTTATTTCAATCAGTTTCATTAAGAAATATGTATTTATTATAGTTTTGCGATTATGTACGACATTCTGTATCAATCAAAGTCAATAAAAGTTCGATTGCAACAAGTTTGCTACAGAAAAGTATTTGACAGAACAAAAATTTCATCGATATGAACATTTGCGATTACGTACATAGATTTCAGCCGAAATGACGGCAGAAATTACATTCTCCATAGAAACAGGCTAGAGGTTGTTTCTTGCGAAATTTTATTGTTGTTTTTCTTCACATTGAGCATCTTCAAGCAATGTAAACGCATAAGTAGTAAATCATAAAATACTTACTATATCCAGTGTGACCATCTAAATTGCAGATTGTGCCCTAAATAGGCTAGAAATCTTCCTCAACAAAGAAATATGCCTCAAGTCTTTTATAATATATTGCTAGTTTACCCAACCCGGCTCGCGCGGGTTAATAATTTTTCTGTCTTACCTAACCCGGTTTATGGGTAATAAAGCGGCTTCAATATTGATCGATTATTCGTGTTACGTGGTATGGTATTTAGTTTCTTCTAGTTTCAGTGAGGAAGTCTGCTGAATGAATTACAAATTAATATTATTAAGTTATTAAAACTAATAAAGAGCTGCAGCTATGAGACCTCCGATTTTTACTTCAAAATATCAATAACCCCCATATCTGCTGAAAGATGCCATGTTTTTAAAACAGTAAACTTGAGAGCCAGTTCTGCCAAATGGCAGAAATCTGCCACAAATGGTCACAATTATTATAACTCTATTTTTCATTGACAACGACAATGACATCTCCTGTTTCAACAAAAACATAGGCCAAAGAACCGTATAATGCAGCCATATAAAAATGATTAGTCATTTCAACACGTTTTCTATATAAACCTTGCTTTTTAAATTGGTCGGGTTGGCTGCAACTTCACTTTGGTTAATATCGATAAAAACCGATTGAAATAGAAATAAAAACCCTAACGTAATCGCAAATTATCGATACACACATGTAGCTATTTCAAATGTGTTTCGATCAACCCAGTGTTTGTAACAGCTTTACATAATCGCTCTGCAGGACATTTACCGGTGGGCCGAACCAGACCTAGAGCCGGACACTGGCTCCATACTTTCTATATTTTTATGGAGAGCAGAGCCGTGATGACTGTGCTAATTATTATCTAATTACTTGCCTATAACTAACAAAAAAGTTACCAGATTTTTGCAAATAACGGAAAAATGTGGTAATAAAGAAAGTAATTCACGGTTTTAAACAGTGTTTTTAAAGTTCAAAATTCGGATTAACTTTAGATCAGCTCCGTGATGTCGAGCAGCTTGATGCCTGATGTACTGCACCTAGTGTAGCGAGTGGACTCACCGAGCTTCCTGCGCTTCTTGATCTGCGCATGCGTGGCGGGTTGCTCCGTGATGTCGAGCAGCTTGATGCCTGATGTACTGCACCTAGTGTAGCGAGTGGACTCACCGAGCTTCCTGCGCTTCTTGATCTGCGCATGCGTGGCGGGTTGCTCCGTGATGTCGAGCAGCTTGATGCCTGATGTACTGCACCTAGTGTAGCGAGTGGACTCACCGAGCTTCCTGCGCTTCTTGATCTGCGCATGCGTGGCGGGTTGCTCCGTGATGTCGAGCAGCTTGATGCCTGATGTACTGCACCTAGTGTAGCGAGTGGACTCACCGAGCTTCCTGCGCTTCTTGATCTGCGCATGCGTGGCGGGTTGCTCCGTGATGTCGAGCAGCTTGATGCCTGATGTACTGCACCTAGTGTAGCGAGTGGACTCACCGAGCTTCCTGCGCTTCTTGATCTGCGCATGCGTGGCGGGTTGCTCCGTGATGTCAAGCAGCTTGATGCCTGATGTACTGCACCTAGTGTAGCGAGTGGACTCACCGAGCTTCCTGCGCTTCTTGATCTGCGCATGCGTGGCGGGTTGCTCCGTGATGTCGAGCAGCTTGATGCCTGATGTACTGCACCTAGTGTAGCGAGTGGACTCACCGAGCTTCCTGCGCTTCTTGATCTGCGCATGCGTGGCGGGTTGCTCCGTGATGTCGAGCAGCTTGATGCCTGATGTACTGCACCTAGTGTAGCGAGTGGACTCACCGAGCTTCCTGCGCTTCTTGATCTGCGCATGCGTGGCGGGTTGCTCCGTGATGTCGAGCAGCTTGATGCCTGATGTACTGCACCTAGTGTAGCGAGTGGACTCACCGAGCTTCCTGCGCTTCTTGATCTGCGCATGCGTGGCGGGTTGCTCCGTGATGTCGAGCAGCTTGATGCCTGATGTACTGCACCTAGTGTAGCGAGTGGACTCACCGAGCTTCCTGCGCTTCTTGATCTGCGCATGCGTGGCGGGTTGCTCCGTGATGTCGAGCAGCTTGATGCCTGATGTACTGCACCTAGTGTAGCGAGTGGACTCACCGAGCTTCCTGCGCTTCTTGATCTGCGCATGCGTGGCGGGTTGCTCCGTGATGTCGAGCAGCTTGATGCCTGATGTACTGCACCTAGTGTAGCGAGTGGACTCACCGAGCTTCCTGCGCTTCTTGATCTGCGCATGCGTGGCGGGTTGCTCCGTGATGTCGAGCAGCTTGATGCCTGATGTACTGCACCTAGTGTAGCGAGTGGACTCACCGAGCTTCCTGCGCTTCTTGATCTGCGCATGCGTGGCGGGTTGCTCCGTGATGTCGAGCAGCTTGATGCCTGATGTACTGCACCTAGTGTAGCGAGTGGACTCACCGAGCTTCCTGCGCTTCTTGATCTGCGCATGCGTGGCGGGTTGCTCCGTGATGTCGAGCAGCTTGATGCCTGATGTACTGCACCTAGTGTAGCGAGTGGACTCACCGAGCTTCCTGCGCTTCTTGATCTGCGCATGCGTGGCGGGTTGCTCCGTGATGTCGAGCAGCTTGATGCCTGATGTACTGCACCTAGTGTAGCGAGTGGACTCACCGAGCTTCCTGCGCTTCTTGATCTGCGCATGCGTGGCGGGTTGCTCCGTGATGTCGAGCAGCTTGATGCCTGATGTACTGCACCTAGTGTAGCGAGTGGACTCACCGAGCTTCCTGCGCTTCTTGATCTGCGCATGCGTGGCGGGTTGCTCCGTGATGTCGAGCAGCTTGATGCCTGATGTACTGCACCTAGTGTAGCGAGTGGACTCACCGAGCTTCCTGCGCTTCTTGATCTGCGCATGCGTGGCGGGTTGCTCCGTGATGTCGAGCAGCTTGATGCCTGATGTACTGCACCTAGTGTAGCGAGTGGACTCACCGAGCTTCCTGCGCTTCTTGATCTGCGCATGCGTGGCGGGTTGCTCCGTGATGTCGAGCAGCTTGATGCCTGATGTACTGCACCTAGTGTAGCGAGTGGACTCACCGAGCTTCCTGCGCTTCTTGATCTGCGCATGCGTGGCGGGTTGCTCCGTGATGTCGAGCAGCTTGATGCCTGATGTACTGCACCTAGTGTAGCGAGTGGACTCACCGAGCTTCCTGCGCTTCTTGATCTGCGCATGCGTGGCGGGTTGCTCCGTGATGTCGAGCAGCTTGATGCCTGATGTACTGCACCTAGTGTAGCGAGTGGACTCACCGAGCTTCCTGCGCTTCTTGATCTGCGCATGCGTGGCGGGTTGCTCCGTGATGTCGAGCAGCTTGATGCCTGATGTACTGCACCTAGTGTAGCGAGTGGACTCACCGAGCTTCCTGCGCTTCTTGATCTGCGCATGCGTGGCGGGTTGCTCCGTGATGTCGAGCAGCTTGATGCCTGATGTACTGCACCTAGTGTAGCGAGTGGACTCACCGAGCTTCCTGCGCTTCTTGATCTGCGCATGCGTGGCGGGTTGCTCCGTGATGTCGAGCAGCTTGATGCCTGATGTACTGCACCTAGTGTAGCGAGTGGACTCACCGAGCTTCCTGCGCTTCTTGATCTGCGCATGCGTGGCGGGTTGCTCCGTGATGTCGAGCAGCTTGATGCCTGATGTACTGCACCTAGTGTAGCGAGTGGACTCACCGAGCTTCCTGCGCTTCTTGATCTGCGCATGCGTGGCGGGTTGCTCCGTGATGTCGAGCAGCTTGATGCCTGATGTACTGCACCTAGTGTAGCGAGTGGACTCACCGAGCTTCCTGCGCTTCTTGATCTGCGCATGCGTGGCGGGTTGCTCCGTGATGTCGAGCAGCTTGATGCCTGATGTACTGCACCTAGTGTAGCGAGTGGACTCACCGAGCTTCCTGCGCTTCTTGATCTGCGCATGCGTGGCGGGTTGCTCCGTGATGTCGAGCAGCTTGATGCCTGATGTACTGCACCTAGTGTAGCGAGTGGACTCACCGAGCTTCCTGCGCTTCTTGATCTGCGCATGCGTGGCGGGTTGCTCCGTGATGTCGAGCAGCTTGATGCCTGATGTACTGCACCTAGTGTAGCGAGTGGACTCACCGAGCTTCCTGCGCTTCTTGATCTGCGCATGCGTGGCGGGTTGCTCCGTGATGTCGAGCAGCTTGATGCCTGATGTACTGCACCTAGTGTAGCGAGTGGACTCACCGAGCTTCCTGCGCTTCTTGATCTGCGCATGCGTGGCGGGTTGCTCCGTGATGTCGAGCAGCTTGATGCCTGATGTACTGCACCTAGTGTAGCGAGTGGACTCACCGAGCTTCCTGCGCTTCTTGATCTGCGCATGCGTGGCGGGTTGCTCCGTGATGTCGAGCAGCTTGATGCCTGATGTACTGCACCTAGTGTAGCGAGTGGACTCACCGAGCTTCCTGCGCTTCTTGATCTGCGCATGCGTGGCGGGTTGCTCCGTGATGTCGAGCAGCTTGATGCCTGATGTACTGCACCTAGTGTAGCGAGTGGACTCACCGAGCTTCCTGCGCTTCTTGATCTGCGCATGCGTGGCGGGTTGCTCCGTGATGTCGAGCAGCTTGATGCCTGATGTACTGCACCTAGTGTAGCGAGTGGACTCACCGAGCTTCCTGCGCTTCTTGATCTGCGCATGCGTGGCGGGTTGCTCCGTGATGTCGAGCAGCTTGATGCCTGATGTACTGCACCTAGTGTAGCGAGTGGACTCACCGAGCTTCCTGCGCTTCTTGATCTGCGCATGCGTGGCGGGTTGCTCCGTGATGTCGAGCAGCTTGATGCCTGATGTACTGCACCTAGTGTAGCGAGTGGACTCACCGAGCTTCCTGCGCTTCTTGATCTGCGCATGCGTGGCGGGTTGCTCCGTGATGTCGAGCAGCTTGATGCCGGGGCGCGGCGCGCGCGGGGTGGCGGGCGGGGGCGCGCGCCCCGGGGGCCCGCCCCCGCGCGCCGCCCACCGCGACGGGAGGCCCTTCAGCGGCGCTAAGGGAGTGTTATGGAACCTTGTAGCTGGGTGTCCACATGTTCGCAAACCAATATACAGTGGGCCTAGCACGAATATTTACGCGCGCGTAAGTGTAACGTTAACGTAAGGCAGTTGTATGGCATTTGATCTGCCCCCCTATTACGATTGAGCTAGCAGCGATGCTGACGCGCGTGTGCCGCTCAACTGCTGTCAAAATTGTATGAACTTTGACAGCAGTTAAGCGGCAGACGCAGTCGTAATAGGGGGGTTTTACGTTAACGTTACACTTACGCGCGCGTAAATATTCGTGCTAGGCCTACAGCTCAGAAGACCTTTAGCTACCTTTTTCTTTTAAGTTCGTTACTTTTGTTAGAGATATCCCTGGGCCATTATCCGACCTAGCTTATATTGCTGCCATGTTTCAAAGTTAGTCATATCACAGTTTAGCCCTTGCAAAATCAAACAGTCAGTTTTATCACAGTTACAGCCCTTGCAAAATCAAACGGTCAGAGGTATCACAGTTACAGCCCTTGCAAAATCAAGCAGACACAAATGTCGTAGTTTTTAAAAGTTTAGTGATATTTTGGTTGTTCATATCAACAAATATCAGTCAATTATTCATCCTATATTTTGAACAGAAATTAAAATAATAATCAGCTTTAGGCCTTGCATAAATAATCCTATAACATCTCATAACAACTACATCTGCACTTACTAGTATCTGTCATCTTTCTAGGCATGCCGCGGCTTCTAACCGGCACAGTAGGCGCCTGCGCCTTTTTCTGATTGGCTGCCACCTCGGTCGCCTTCGCTAGAAGCTCGCTGCGGAGCGCTACCGACTTTGGCTTGCGTTTTAATGTGAAATGCTTCACCGAAGGCGGTTGCTGGCCCACCTGAATAAGTATTAGTGAAATAACTTATTTATATTTTGCAGTATAGGTGGACCGACAACCTGGTTTAACCGTGGGCAGAGGATGCAAGAGGCAAGCAGCCGCTCAAAGTAGCACTTTATGGGGGAGGCCTGTGTTCAGCAGTGGGTCACTTCTGTCCGATCATGATGTACTTTTTGGTCCAGTATTAGCTTTAAAAAAACTGTTTTTATAGCAAACCAGTTTATTTTTGGCCACCAACGAGCCTGATGGTAAGTAAGTAAGTAAGATAATATGTTTTACACTTACCACTGAAACTAAAGCATTCTTATTTAAATAGAGGCACTCTAATGGCAGTAGTCCGAGGTCCGAGTGCTTTGCAAGTGCCCTTCGAAGCTCTCCAATCATGTCACTGAATATAGGCCTGGAAAGAGCAACATGAGTGTGATAGTGGCTACAAATCACAGAAAAAAAACAGCAAATAGAAAAAATAAAACCCGGCCAAGCGCGAGTCGGACTTCACGAGAGATTCCAAAATATATCACGTTTGTTGTATGTGAGGCTCTAATTCTAATTGGGGGCAGTGAGGCCTGCACTGACGTTCCTCATGGGGTGTATTGTGCATTCCCCCTGCCAGCCTCTACCCGAGTTAGCCCAGCTCCTTTATGTAGCGGAGCACGGCCTTGGGTCGCTGGTACAACTGTTCCAGTGATGTTTTCTCAGGTGTTATGGATGGTTTGGAGACCGATTGCTGTCGATCCCATGGTTGTTGTCCTTGCTCGTTGAGTAAACGTGTCGTTTCTCTTGTCTCTTTGTGGCTGTTCAATGTAGCAGCACATGTTCCACAGCTTCTCGTTTTCCTGCATGCAACACCGACACAGCAGGCTATCAGTGGCACCAATTTTGTGCAGGTGATAATTTAGGTTGCAATGTCCCGTGATGATCCCCACCATAAAGCGAAGATATTGTCTTGATAATTTCAGCAAATTATTCGTCAGTCTTCCATTTAGGGATGGAAACATCACCTTGGCTTGCTTGCAGTCAGTTTTCCTGTCCCATAGAATTTGCTGCTCTTTCTCCATGTGAATACACAGTAAATTTCTTACTTCCATTGCAGTGGGTTTGTCGTTCCTTCCTTTGCAAGAATGTCTGCTTTGTTGTTTCCTAGACACAAGTCATGACTCTTCGTCCACTGTACCAATACTTTATACTTTTCTGTTAAGCTTTGCAAGGTCGTATGGCATTCTGATACCACTCTCGATTTTGTCGTAGATTTTTTAAGTGCATAAATGATGGCTGCACTATCCGTAGTAAATGTTATTTTTACGCCCTTGCGATCTTCCACCGCACCTGCAAAGGATATATTTGCTGCCAGTACCGCTCTTGCTGCCAACAGTAAGCCCATAGCTTCTGTCTGGAAAGCCGCAGTGGTTTTCTTTAGGGCTTTAGATTCGGTAATTCGTAGCTCTGGAGAGTAGAACCCACATCCTGCCCCTGTCTTGTTTTTTGCCCCATCCGTATAGATGTTGCAATGGTTATATATGTCTGAGTTTACATTTTCTGAGATGTCCACAACTCGTATCTTTCGTCTAGGTAGGAACCTTTTGTCTAGGTAGGAACTAGGTATGTGAGGCTCCATGGGATTTTGTGATAGCAGCAAATGAAATATATGAAATACAAGGTGACCTTGAATTGGTATGTTGTCCCGAAGGGGGGGGGGGGTTGTCTGGGACCATGATAGCCCACAAATTGTGAGAAACCTCCATGGAAAAAATTAATCCACTCATAAAATTAGATGTGCGATCGCTACGACAGTTAACAAGATAAACTCAAGTGCATTCGGTCAAGGAAAAAGGAAACTTTACATGGCATTTCTTCCGATGAAAAACTATTCATTTAGAAAAGTTGTAGAAAAAACATTGTCTACCTTGGGGTGTAGAATTACCCCTTTCGGGATAATATACCAATTCAAAACCAGGTAGTATATCATCTGTGAAAATTTCAACTTCTAGCTATCACAGTTCATGAGATACAGCCTGATGACAGACAGACAGATGGACAGAAAGACATGCACAGACAGTGGAGTCTTAGTAATAGGGTCTGTTTTACCTAGGGGGAGGCCTTTGTTCAGCAGTGGACATCTTCAGGCTGATGATGAATAAGGCTTGCACCAAGATCTAAGAGGTGGTTCATGCATTTCTGCCAAGATCCACCCAAGCCAGAGTAACACCCTGACAGCCCTGGGTTGCTGGCACAGCAGTTCGTTTTAATTTCATAGATAAGATAAATTATAATGGCTAAATATGCAACTTATTGTGTGATGGTGCAGAATAAACCCCAATTATTCAGTCAAAGAACCACCTACCTACTATTAATGTGCTATTACTGGTAAGCTGGTTTCGGCATAGATTTTAGCTCATTGCAATCATTGAGACAGGAGTTGTAAGTATTTGGACAAAAGAGTTTACCTACTATTCCCAAGATTGATGCAAAACTTTTGACATGGTCTTAAATTTCATAAAATCTGTTAGTTATATTTTTGTGTACCTGGTTTCATCAAACTCTGCTATCTCTGTATTAAGTGTGCCTGCGGATGGGAATGTCTTGAGGACCTCGGCAAGCATTGCCACCCATAGGTCAGAGTCCACCGCCGCCACTTCAATGATTTCCTCCAGCTCATTGCGCCACTGGAACGGCAATAAACTCATGAACAAAATATAAGGACTATTACTTATGAGATTTTAAACTTCCGTGCTCACGAAAATGGTCATGGTCATGGTAAACATCCCATTAATAAATAATATTAAGGCTGAGTTGCACCATAATCACAGTTGAAGTTAGTGTCAATTTTTGACATTGGCCCGCCCGGCGAAGCGTGGACGGTGACAGTTAGCAGTTAAAGTTAGCGTTAAAGTAAGCTGGTGCAACTCAGCCTTAGTAATATAGAGACTTAACTTAAATGGTTGTTCACTCTTAATTGTACTTACGGTTTACCTATAAACATGGTACATGTAACAGTGCTGAAATATCAAAAATGAAATGAAAGAAATGATTCCAATCATGGTAAAGATCCCAGTAAGTAGTATAAAAGTTTATGGAAAGTACCTATTTTGCATTATGTTAAGATTGGCTGAAAGATAAGCTTCCTTGTGTTAGGTTTGCCTACGTATAGTCATAGTATGGTAGTAGTCTATTATACATATTGTAAAATAAGTAGGAAAGATCAAAATTGAAATTTTTTATTGCAAATAGACTATTCATAGCACTTTTACAAGTCAAATGTTGTTAGGTCATCATCATCATTAACAGCCTGAAGATGTCCACTGCTGAACATAGGCCTCCCCCCGGGAGCGCCACTTAGAGCAGCTGCTCGCCTCCTGCATCTATCGGCTCCCCGCGGCTTTCACCAGGTCGTCGGTCCAACTAGTGGGGGGCCAGCCTACGCTGCGTCTTCCAGTTCGTTGTTAGGTACTCAAATTAAATTATTATAATTACTGATATTGGAGCTGCCTTTTATGACCCGTATGAACAACAAAGCATGTCATTTAAAATAAATTCCAAAATGTCCATCATGGAGGCTGAGTTAGTTGCCATAGCTGAAGCGCTGTCATATGTTGAGTCAGCTAATCTTACTGATGTTGTGATTCTAACAGACTCCAAGAGTTCGTTACAACACTTGGCTCGGTGTACCTCGACTTTTCGAGGTACACCGATAGCCTACTCCATTCTAGATACTATCTTAAAGCTACAGGAATCCAATAATCCAATAATCCTTCAATGGATCCCATCCCATATTGGCCTAGATGGAAATGATAAGGTTGACAGTTTAGCAAAGATGGCCGCATCAGAAGGAGTACCTATTGAATCTTTAACTTACTATACAAATCACATTTCAACTATTAAAAACCAATGTTACGATTTATTCAAGGAATATTTTGATGTCAGGTCACGCGAAAAAGGAATCTGGTATCGTACGATTCAGCCACAACCCTTGCGCTACCCGTGGATAGATAACAGTATTTTTGGCAGACATTATACAGTTTTAGCACTAAGACTTCGGACCGGACACATCCCATGCAATTAATTTTCATTTTTAATGCGGAAAAGTAACTCTCCAAATTGTGAAGAATGTAATACAATCGACGACCTGTATCATATCCTCATGGAATGTGTCCGGAACAAAGACAAGAGAGACAGTTTATTTGCTTCTCACCCATTACAACTGGGAGATTGTAACATCATTCTTGCTGAGCCTCTCTCGGACTCAGCAAGAATGATGTACAAATTAATAGAGAGAAATTGAGTAAAAATGTAGGTATAGGCTAGGTATTAATGTGTGTGTGGCTAAGTATTTGTTAAACCAACCAGGGCGGCATAATCGCGGGTGGCGATAAAGCCCTGAAATATTGATTAAAAAAAAAAAAAAAAAAAAAAAAAAAAAAATACTGAGCAGATAAAATCACAAAGTGCACTATGTCAAATTTTATAACTATTTATAGCAAGCCTATTACAATAAGTGTTTGAAAAAATAACTTCTCTTTTCCGCTACAAGTGCAAGCAATACCGCACAATGCAGAATAGAGAACTCCAATCTGTAGCTTCTATTACACCTGTAAAGAAGAAGCTACAAGAAACTTTACAGTGATGTCATTCTCAACAAGATAGATCTAGGGCCGTACTGTGAACTCTTAGCCCGATTCAAAACAGAGCCTATATTGGATCGCTTTGTTTTTTTGTATGAAGATTTTGACAAGTGATCCAATATAGGCTATGTTTTGAATCGCGCCAAGAGCTCACAGTACGACCCCTGATAGGTACTTGTGCAATCTAGGCATATCGTAAGCTATATTGTAGTTATTATGAGAAAACCATCACCAGCAACCATCAAATTAATCATGTTAAGAACATGGCTTATGCCTACTGCTTGTTTCATTACAGCCTTACAGATTTTAATGTTATGTTGCATATTTTCTTACTCTGCGGAAACCAAGATAAGCTTGATTCAGAAATAAATGGAATTAAAATATTTGATTTCATAGAACATACTGAGATATTGTGTTATAGGCAAATGAAATGCGTAAGCAAAGCTATTTATGAAATTTTCTATTTTGAGATGATTGTGATGAAATCTTATTCCAAAATATAGTGCAATACTTTAAGTTAGTTGCACACAGTAAGAAAATGATTGTGATAATGAAATGAAATCTTTAGCAATATTGAAGTAAAAGAATATTCACAGCAGGTAATTTAGAAACCTTTGCTATTAAATTACACCACCACCTTCAAAGATTTTTACTGTTTGAGTGTAAGATTTGATACTTTTAATAGGAAAATTATAGCAGCCAAAGTAAACTATAGGTAAATTATAAAGAGACAACAAATCAACAACAAATAAACCAAACAAGCCATGTGTAAATTGTGTACTTTTTTATCTCTTTCCAAATCACCACAATGTGCGGCAAAGAATGAGACAAAAACCATGAAATAGTTACGCAAAACCATACAACATCAAAGTGAAAAGTTACTTACCTCTTCAACATTTCTGCGCGGGATATGAAAGAAACTTAGTAGTAATTTCAGTTTTACTTGTGTTTGCAAATCTGGAAAACAGTCCTTGATATTTTTCAGAACTTCTGCGTTTAATTGTGTACAAATTGAGCCAGTTGTCCAAGAATCATTCGACGTGCCGAGTTTATTGTGGAGCCACAAAGATGTGTCACTATCTCGAACGTTCGCCATCTTGCAACTGAGATAGTGACGTGTTTGTTTTTTGTTATGCCGTGTGCTGTGCGTCATTTGTATTGAACTAAAAGTGTCCGGAACTATATCTAATAGTTCCGAACTTGACTGTATTCTCCTATCCTATCCTACAATACAACTAATCTTTCTTCCTGCTTAACCTAGAGCACGCTACTTAGCATTACCAATTGGCTGGTATAGGAATATTATGAGTGTATGATTTTTGATGTTTAGTGTAGGTATAGACATAATTGGTCCTGCATAGACGAAAAGTTTCGAATCGATATCTTCATTCTACTTCGAGAGCAGATATGGTTTCGAAGGAGAGTAAAAATCTAATTCAGAATACAGTACTTAGCGAATTTATTATTAATTATTAATAAATTGACCATCAAAATAACATCATTATTTTAGGAGGCAGAAAAATATTATAAAATGTATTAACTCAAAACCTTTTTTTACAACAAAAATTAAAAATAACAGGAGCATGTTGGTTTCAAACGCGATTTAATATATTTGTTCAAATCATCTCAACTCTGACTAAAACCATGGTCCCATATGTGTAAGTAAGGTACTACCTACCTAGGTACCGTATTACAGGGGTCGTCTTATCACCAATGATATTTTACCTGCTGTTTATTTACTTACTTAGTATAAAAATTCAAAAAACAGTAGAAATCTAAGGAAATCATGTCTGGCACTATGTAACAAAATAAATAAGCAGTGTTCGAAGAAAAATCAGCTGGAGTGTCGATTTGCGCTGTCAAACGATCTCGAATTCGGGTTTGGGAATCGCTGCAAAGCAATTCGATACAGAAACGCTCCCGTATTCGAACGGAAAAGCATTGGGAATAAGGGTGCAGGATTCCTGAAAACTTTTATGTAAGTATACATAATGTTTTTTTATTGTGAAAAATATTGTTGCTCACAGAACTAGGATATCATAAGTTCCTTTTGAGTTCCTATGGGATAGACCACTTGGATGAAATCACAAGTCGCAGCTAGTTTTTATAAATATTATATTACAATAGCATTTTTGGTCTATATTGTTGTTAAAATATAATGTCACTTATTATTTATTATTGCTAAACCAACAATAAATATCATCAAAAGCTTGATGCATACAGTGATCTATTGAAATGCGGTGGCTGCTGCTGCCCATGCATAACTATTTACACGTGCTGCACGAAGATCTGCTAGCCTCAAAGCTGCACAGGCTGCCAAAACGGATCGCGTGGACCGCAAACTATGTGAAGTGTATTTCCGTGGCGTTATGTGCTAATAAACTATTATCCATAAGCGATATGTTCCGGAGTGATATATTTATCGCTGAACGGGAAAAAGGTTCTGGCTCATTTTTAGGGCAGCACTAAAGGAAGCTTACTATTGAGAGTTGCCAGTGTACTTGCTATATAAACTACTACAATTGGTTCCATAGATTACAAATTCATTTAAGGGTGCGTTCCAATAGCTGCTTAGAATGCTATGAACGAAAAAAGCGATTACATTCTTACAGCATTTATAAAAGGAGGTGGAAAGGCAAGGCGTACCTCTGCCGGTCGTATGGCGCTATTTTGTCATCCACAATATTATAGTGTACGTGTAGACACTGCGTTTATATGACGGTGTGCGTGTTTTAGGCTGGTGTACGGCGTGCATTTACACGCGCCGTTTGCACGTGAGCTATGCGTCTCTACCTTGCCTCGTCCCCCCGACAGAAATAAAAAAAAAAAAAAATGAGACATTTTATTTAAAAAAAAAAACTAGTTCCGCTTCTGTTACTAGATGGCGTAATAACGACTTATTTCAAACATGGCCGTAGTTTCAAACCATCGACATAGAATCATATGGCCGGCGGATATTCACAAAACGCCTGTCCATTTTCTGTTGGTGTGAGTATTTAAATATGCATTAGTATGCGTGAGTGGGGAAGTGACCCCTATTACACAATATATCGATAAATCTAACCAAACAGTGCTGCAGAATTTCGATACTTTTTAGTTTTAATACAATAAAGAAAATTAGATATTTGTAAAACCAGAAGACGCAGCTTAGGCCGGCCCCCACTTGGTGGACCGGACGATCTGGTGAAAACCACGGGGAGCTGATGGATGCAGGAGGCGAGTGGCCGCTCAAGGCGGCACTCTATGGGGAAGGCCTATGTTCAGCAGTTGACGTCTTCGGGCTGTTAATGATAATGATGATGATGATGATGATGATGACCCGTCCTAGTAAAAGTATACTGAAACACATTATATGAAATAACGTTTGTAAGTAACATTTTTATATGTGTGTTGCCAGTGATGACTTATGGATCTGAGACGTGGTCTCTAACTGTTGGCCTCATTACTAAGCTCAAAGTCGCGCAACGAGCTATGGAGAGAGCAATGCTCGGTGTTTCCCTGCGAGATAAGATCCGAAATGAGGAGATCCGCAGAAGAACTAAAGTGACCGATGTAGCTCTTAGGATTAACAAGTTGAAACGGCAATGGGCAGGCCACATCGCTAGTAGAACTGACAACCAATGGGGAAGAAAGGTTCTCGAGTGGCGACCACGAACTGGAAGACGCAGCGTAGGCCGGCCCCCCACTAGGTGGACCGACGACCTGGTGAAAGCCGCGGGGAGCCGATGGATGCAGGAGGCGAGCAACCGCTCTAAGTGGCGCTCCCTAGGGGAGGCCTATGATCAGCTGTGGACGTCTTCAGGCTGTTCAAATAACATTGTTCCATAATAGTTAGTTTTTATTTTACATTCACCTTTTCTTATTCTATTCATTAAAATGATGGTTGAATTTGTAAAAAGTGTTCCGTACCATTATCTATAAAAACGAGCAAAAAATCACGTTTTTGTATTGAAGCTCCTATATTTATTTTAGGGAAAAATATAGGGGAAAAGGATGAATGGATGGGACGGCTGCACCTGTCTCCCTTCGCCGTCCCATCTATTCATCCTTTTCCCCTTTATTTTTCACTTTTGCTTCTCTCTTACCCATAAACACAGTAAGGGCATAAAACTAATAAACCCGTGCGAAACCGGGGCGGGTCAGCTAGTTTATTATAAATTTAATAACTCATATTGAAGCCAGACGACACTGGCCTACCTACTGTATTTTATAAAAGTAGGTTAGGTGCCTATTTTTAAATTGCCAGATTTGCACCTACTTTTTCATTCTGTTTGCACTTTGATCTAAATCCATTCAGCCACTTTTATGGAAAGAGATTTTCTACTTTTTAATCTCCCCAAAACCAAAGTAATTTTGTGCAAGTGTATGAAGATTTACGAATATCGACAAAATGTAATGGACAGCGTAGGTACATCACTATTCGAGAGGCGTAAAATCGCCCATCCCAAAAATATCAATTAAAGCATTAAATCTTTCAGTAATTGCAATCGCATGGTAATTATACGGTGGAAAAAACGTATATTCTTAATGTGAAATGCATATTTACTTCGAAACTTCGATGTTTAACATAAAAATAGCCAGTAAACTTAAACGTATAAAATTATGATTCTGGTTTTCCTTCGACTCCTCGGGTTACTCTTGATGCACAAAACACAGCACAACACGACACAATGTCACTATTGACACAATATTTAGCCCTAATAACAATATAATCACCAAATTTTCACGTTTTATGCTCTCGCATTTAATTTCTTGACACACCAAACTGTCAGAACATGACACGCGGTGCGAGGTAAGGCGACGTTGCCGTACCGACAGTCGCTTTCTTGCATACTCTATGCGACGATTCGTGTATTAGACAGAGATACAAGATAGTATGTTTACACGAAGGATGCGGAGCGGCAACGCCGCATTGGCAGATTTTGGCTCTCTCCATAGACCTCCATGCATTAGAGTTATATGCCTTCCATAAAACAAGGATAGAATTTTTTACCTCTTCGAGGTATCTTTTGACCAAACCTAGCTGGCAGCACTGCTTTGGCGCCATATTTTAAATATTTTTATCTGCCTTCTCTGCACTTATATTTTATTGATCAAGCAAAAGTTTTGTTCTGCATTACTTTTAAGCAAACGGAATAAAATCACTACGTTATTCAGTGAAAGACGTTAGTTTTCTACAAAACCAATATGTCGACATCTTCGGATACATGTTCATATAATCTAAACATTTATGAAGAGCAACTGGATGATGAAACAATTTGTGACTGCTCTTCACAAGGCCTTTCTGAAGCACCAGCGCTAAAAAGTAGTTTGATTTGTGTAAGTTAAGTATATCAGTTTTATAAGTACCTACTCTTTAGATACCCATTAGCGTAATTACTAGCGTTTTATACTCTTTGGTGTTGACTGGCTTACCCATGGTCGTAATATGACTTACCTACATGAAATACAATCAATATACGTAATGT
This sequence comes from Ennomos erosarius, assembly GCA_963580505.1. Classification (NCBI taxonomy): domain Eukaryota; kingdom Metazoa; phylum Arthropoda; class Insecta; order Lepidoptera; family Geometridae; genus Ennomos; species Ennomos erosarius. The sequence continues at coordinate 2,432,886 of OY757000.1, forward strand.
AATAAGTACATAATTATGTATAATAGTAGTAGGTATATTCACGGTAGTAGGTACTGTAGGTACCTACCTATCACCTACCTACTCCTGTTAAAACTAGGTAGGCGGCGAAGGAAAAAGATCAGCAAACTGTAAGTATTCTAAAATACTTACATTTTGCCTGCTAGAAAACTACAATTTTCAGGTTCTCTATTTACAAAATAATAAAATCAAGTGTTTGCCCGATACTTTTTTCCATTCGCTACCGGCCCTCATGTGGCTCGACTTACGGAGTAATCAGCTCACCGATATTCCAAAAACTATCGAAGGCCATCAAGCTCTTACTCATCTATTGCTACAAAACAATAAACTTACTTCTCTACCTTGCGAACTCGGGTCAGTTCCAACAATTAAAGTACTGCAATTGAGCGGAAATCCGCTTATGTTCCCGCCAAGAGAGATCATAAACGCGGGAGTTTCAAAAATGATTAACTACCTACATGACAAGTACGTTCAAAACGTTTTCGCAAGATCGCAGTCAGATATTTCCGAAACAGGCAGCGCCAGTGGTATTTATAATGAAAATTCGTTTAACCAAGACGTATTGAGCTACAACTCGGTACTAGACGGAGATAAACTGAAAAAGAACACCAACCTTTTAGTCGAAGTAAATGAAAGGGAGTCCGACGATTCAGACGATGATTATTTCGCAAAACTCAAAGGCAAATGTCCTAAACTAGCGAAAAGTCGTCATAAAACCTTGCCAACATTTTACCAAAGCGCCAGATATTTGAAACCGGTGGTCGTGGATGGCCAGAGAGCTCTGAATGAGAAAATTAAGCAGAACTACTTTAAAGACTTGGCTATACGGAAACACAAAGATCTGCTGGCTACACGAGACAAAATCTTACAGGAAAGAAAGTCAGTATAACCTTAGCTTAAAGTTTGTACCACCTTTAAAAATCTTCGTACTGATGAGTCTGCATAATAATTACTGTTCTAAAGTTCAAATTTGGTTTTTAGCCTCCATTTCCAATACTCAACATCTAATTTTAATACCTCCACACTTCAGAAACATTGAACTCCTGCGCAACTGGCGCAAAAACTACCGTTACCTCCAATGCACCAATGACGGCACTTACCGAATGGAGCCAAAAAACTTCCCTTACGACACTAACCCAGCATACATGACCTTACTAACCAGAGAAGACATTGAGAAAGACCTGCCCGATAAATACAAGAAGAAGCTGGTTAGAAAGTGTAAGCCGACGGTGCCTAGGAAGAGTAACAATGATGTACATTTGGCGCTCAAGATAAAACAGTTGTTTGAGAACCTCGAGGCTATTGACCTGAATAAAGAGGGACTGACGCCAAGGACTGAACAGAAGGTGCTGATGAATGAGATACAAAAGGTTTGTACTGATTATGGTTTGTGGAGCTCAAGGTTCTATTGTTGGTAAATGTATTAAATTACCAGTTGTGATTCTAGGCGATTTGTTGTACCCCTAGTACGAGTTTCGATAGTTTACTAAAACTTTATTCGTTCACGTTTCCTCCCTTTTTTCCCATACATTTCTGTGCAGCGCCCCTAGCGGACACGTTGGTGAACTAAAAATGGCAGTACAAATTTTAAATGGATTCGCGCGTATTCACGTATTGGAAAACTCGTACTAGGGGTACTGAAATAACATTAAACGGCATTTATTTTCGTAGACCATTCAGCATAGGTATGATATACCCTCAATTTTTCAAAAAACTGGCTGATTGCAATCGAGACTACGTACTACGATCAAACTACAAATATGATTTAGTGATACCAACATCAAAATTAGCAATGCACAGTTCCAGCCCGCGTTCAATAGCCATAAAAATATTTAACAAATTACCACTCCATCTAAAAGAAATAGAAGAAGAGAAAAAATTTACCGTAGCCCTAAAAAATGTACTACTGACTAAAAGTTACTATACGCTAGACGAATTCCTTTCGGACAAATTAACTATTTAATTATAGACTAGATCGATTCGCTCCGCACAATATTGCTATACCCAAGCTGGGTCATTATGTAACATACTTAAATATGCTATTTAACACCTGCATGTAACCAATAATGTTTGCAATAAATGATTGAGTATTGAGTATTGATACCTTGGGTGCCAATCTGAGTGGACCTACACTTGTGTCGACCAGAATTTCGTAGTACTTGAGGTGTCAAAAGTGCATGCTCCATCCTGCGGTTTTATACATTCATGGAAGGTTATACCTGCCTTCTGATGATTTGGTTCACATCCAGAGATGGAAATTTATATATTTACTATGTAGTATGATACTTGTGAATTGAATTTATGAATAAAGTACTAAGTATTGACTATTGGACATGTTACAAGTTTATAAACCTATTTTATTCTGTTACAGATTTCTGAAATAAAGCAAAAACTCCAAGAACTTTCTACCACTAACGTGAAATCTGTGCCGACAGATTAATAAGACGTTGCTTTGGCTAAAGAACTACGTTCATAGTGACCATCTTAGTCTTTATACGAGAGTCCAAGAAAGTAATTCTGCTACATGTGCCTCGTCAGCGGAATTCTGATAACGTCAGAGGCTAAGGGTTGAACCTCATTTGTTTTTCTCTATAGTTCACGATAGTCATTTCCTTGAGCGAGAAAGCATGTATAGAAGGACCTATTTCTAAGCTAATAATGTTAAAACCTGTGCTTGCTATACATTAATTTCTCAATAAAAGTCAAACGCAAACCTATTTAAAATAGCATAGGTTAATTTTTTAAATCTTATATCTTAGACGTTATTATTTTATCATGCTAATCTTCTAATTATTTGCGACGAAATAAAAAAATGAATATTATTTACTTTAACGTTTTTATTGATTTTTGAGTTACGATGGCCTGCACCATTAAAACATGTTTAAATAAACTTAATGGATAAGGATATACAAAATCAAATATTTACTTAATCACTACTTATTACAATTGAATGCGAGTAAAATATGTTTAGAATCTAATTTCTAAGCGAGGAACATTGCTATAAGTATTACTCCTCTCGCTCGCGCATTGCGACATTGTTGAAGGTATGGTAAAATTTACTTACAAAATGTCAGAACGAAAATCTTTTTGATTCTGTTTTAATGTATGAAAACTTGTTTGGATTAATGTGATTTTTTTGTTGAACATTTGGGGTGTTATTTTTAAGGTTTTCTGTAGATAGATTTTTCGTAAGTAAATTCTACTATTTAACCGTCAAAAATATCGCAATGCGCGAACGAGATAGGAGGAAGCACGAATATACGAGCCTTAACGAAAAGTATATATGATGGATGTAGTTGTGGGTAGGTCCTCTTCTACATCTTCGCATACGCATATAAAATTCTAGCTGTTAGAATAGAAAGCGTACCTAAATGCTTCTAGGTCTTGACGTATCTATGTACTCAAAAATTAAGTTTTCAATGTTTAATGCTCTCGCGGACTCCCTTCCTCAACGTTCTAGATCCTTCACCTCGCATAAAGAAGGCATGTTATAATAAAATAAATATTGAATTGGTTTGTAAAACTAAAAATAAACAAAATGCACTACTATTACCACTCAGTAGTGATAAATCCATTATAAAACATCTCCAAAAAGTACGCGACCGGAGACTTACCCCCGTATTCCAAAACATTTCTCCAAAAATCCTTCACTTGACTTCTACTTAACTTTGAGGGAAACTCAAAATACATCGCGACGTACCTTGAGTTGACAGTTGCTTCGCTTCTCTCGTTTGAAAAAAATTGACGCGGAAATGTCAAGTTGATTATATATTGTCAACTAAAAATACCAAAACACAAAAATGAGGTTAATTAGAGGTTGAGTCGAGTGGGGTAATCTCGAGGTAACGTCTTAGAATATGGGGGTGAGGATATTTTACACATCTTACTTACGTGCGATATCGACACAATAAGTGGATGTTAATGGAAACAATAAAATACAATTCATTTGACATTGAGGCTGACCAGCCGTATTTTGTTAGGCTTATTCCAAAAATCCCTTTCGACGTTCCCTGCGAAGGGGATTTTTTGACATTTTTTATTCAGAAATCCCCTTTGCGTCTTCTTTGCATGCCGTAAGGGGATTATTAACACCTAATGCTTTTACCGTAAATGCAACAATTATAAAGGCAATACAAGGTACTATACTTTTCAACAGAATGTCGGGTTATTTAGTACTTAGGTAAAGTCCCACCGACGCACAGGCATTTACAAATTAAAAACGTGTAACGGTTGTTAGAGTGGAATAGGATCCCACTTCTGATGTTATCAACTACGACTGTAGCTAGTTAATTTAAATAAATAAAATATAAGCGTTACAACAAAAACTGAACTTTAATACTTTAAAGTTAAAATTAAGGTTTCAACAAATTATTATGACCTACAACGACCGTCTATTCCTAGGGCTCGAGCAAAAGTGAATCGCTAAACAAAGATTATAAAATAAATTGACCAAGGAGCCACAGACTACACAGACTAGAGACTTTGTTCAAAAACGTCAGCTGTCAACCGCCCGATGTAACATAGACTGCGATTTCTCTTGGTGTTGCTAACACGGTCAAACGTTTTAGAAATTGATAGATAGAAAATTGATCGTAGACAAAAGGCCAATAACCTTTGAAACAGGACTACAGTATTTAAGTTTTCTCAGTTTATGGACAGCTTTTGGTCGAAATACTTAAACTAACTAGCTAGGATGGCGCAGTGACCCAAAATGAGTCTTGGCCTCCGATAATAAGAGCCACCACTTCGATCTATCCTGAGCTAGCTCCTGCCAGTTTTCGGCCTGGTGGACAAGGACCTGCGCGAACTCCAGGCTGAAATACTTAAGAAAATAATTTTAAAGGTAAGATTTTACTAGTCTCTCTTAAGAGAAAAAGATAAGTCTGAGATGATAAAATTTAGAAATACCAGCCACGTTGCCATTTAATGTGTAGGAAACCTTATCTATTTTAATATACCTATTCATTAGTACCCTACAAGCAGAACGCTACTTACTATTAAAATAAACTTTCCTTTAAAATTATGTTAATAATAAGACAGGTGATTATATAAAATACAAAATTACAAAAGCTTATTTAGGTACAAATACGATTTGAACTATTCGTACAACTGATTAAATGTAGTTAATATAAAATGTAGTTAAACGCTTATATGTTAAGTAAGCATGGGGTCCCATCAGGTACAAACGAAAAAAAGCCTGAACTTGAAAAAATGTAGTAATCGTGTCTAGGGAGTTACTAGTTAGTGTCCAGTGTATTCATTTGGCCCAAATACTTCGCCAACACGCTATAAATGTCACTTGATAATCTTGCGTTATGCAGAAATAAAGATATTCGTAAAATAGCCCGCGGGATTCTGTTGTGATGTGATGAGGCATCTGTACTGTAGGTATTATATTATCTGGGTTTTAAGTAAGGTTACCTATTCTTTCTCTGCCTGAATTTGCCTGAGAAAACTTATGGTCGCTGTTAGTGAGACACACTTAGACGCTACCATAGTTTTGTCACACTAGATACAGGGAATCCTAGTTAGGGTTCAGAATCTGTGTATGTGATTGTTGGACGTTACTATTTTTTTTTTTGGTAACATTCTTTACGCGTCTAGCAAAAGCAGACGTGGCAAAGTTGAATGGTAGATTATTTTTCGGACGCTCAGTACGCACACTTAATTTTATCATGATTTAGCAGATTGAGCAGCGCGCAGTCGTTATCGACCGAAACGCAATTAAACTATTGTAAACCTACTAACTATTTACGATTAACTCGTTCCAGTAGCTCGCCGGTTTCTGCCAGTTTCAGCTAACGGATACATCGCCTCACTCCACAATGTCAACTATCGCTCTTCTAATTTTACAAGCATATAATTATAATAATAGTCTCTATCTAGACGCAAAATAAAGTGAAATATGTTGCGATTTAATACTTAGATGGTGATGTATTTTTTTATTAATTTACATGTTTACAATATAAAAAAAAGAACAGCCAACTCATTATCGACTGGTCCTACATAAAAGCAGATTGCTTAGGCCAAGTAATTATTCAATTAAGCTTAGAATTAAGACTGACCCGTCTGCGTTAAAGTTTGACAGCTCTTAAGATCGCACTTATCTTTCTAGGAAGTGCCCAAATGTATTGCAGGAGGTAAGTCAGAGGGATAAGTGCAAACTTAGTAGCTGGCTTTAGTACAGACCGGCATTTTCACTAATATCTAAACTATACATTTACAATTCAGTTCAAATTCTGCGATGATAGACGAAATGACTTTGTACTAGCGTCAACTATAGCAGATAATCTTTCAAAGCGTATGAGAACGATTTTTGTATGTGCTAAGTATGGGATTTTTGACCCAATCCCAATGGTCTTAAATTCTAACAAATCTTGACCATTGGTTCGAATTTGTTAGCATTTTTGACCATTGGTTACCTTAACTATGAATCATAAAACCTAACGTAAAGGCCGGTCTTTCGATGTATAATTAAGGCAAGCAATGGTCAAAAAACTTTAACAAACTGTTAAAAATCTAAAAATTTAGTTTTTAGATCCATAGTAACAATCAAATATGGGGATAAAATATTTAATATAAGGTAATACTCATTTCCATATACATTTTTGAGATATTTAATTCCCTGAACCAAATCTAACAGATTCCACACTCGTTACAAATATACCTTTTCGGATCCAATAAATTTATGTAAGTCGTCGAGAATCATTACGTCTTGACAAAACCTAACAGGCATATTTTGCCAAACATAAGTTTCTTGACAATTAAAAAAAATATGACGCACGCACAAAGTTACTTCGGCTAGCCTATTCACTTCGCTACCTCACAACTTTTCTTCCCCGTCCTCGGTATTTCCTGGAACCTTCACTCACTTTCCCCGTCCCTTTCACTTTCCTCGTGTATTCCCTCGGTTTTCCCTTTCGCGTGACGTTTCTAGTAAGTCGCGCTAACAGCGGGTGCTAGAAAGTCCGACCAAGGTAGACTCTCGCCTCGCTTCGGTGGATCTCAACGAAGCCCAGTTTGCAGTAAAACTGGTGTAAATAGGAATCAGTCGTGTTGATCACTGCGTGGACGCCGTTCACACCTGTGGAGGAGTTATTTCGTTTTAGTTCCTGATGGAAAATGACGATGCGGTCTACGGTGGTACATGCGTGCCTAGAAGTTACCTATTGGATGGCCCGATAGATCAGTTGGTTTGCCTTCTGAACTGAGGGCTGTGAGTTCGATTCATACCCGGGACAAACATTTGTGTGATGAACATTTATGTTTGTTCTGTGTCTGGGTGTTATATTGTATACTATGTATGTATTTACAAACAAAAAGTATCTAAGTATTGTATCAGTTATCTGGTTCCAGTAGTACAAGCTTTGCTTAGTTTGGGGCTAGATGGCGCTGTGTGATATGTCCACAGATATTTATTTATTGACTCTAGTAAAGAGAATCCATCTACACTGTAGCAAAAAGATAATAACTGGCGGAAATATTGAGATTTGAGAAATCTCAGGGTGAACAGATGTCAATTTTTAAAAACACAAAATGTACACTTAGAATTAACAAGTTGAAATGGTAATGGAAGTTGCCGAGTACCACAAAGCAAACAAAAAATACGAGGATTCCAAGTGTTTTTTTCTGTGTCTGTGCCAAGTACCTTAGCCACGGGTACCCGACGAATCATCATCTAGAGCCTGAAGATGACCACAGCCGAACATATGCTACAGAGCGCCACTTTGAGCGGTTGCCCGCCTGCTACATCCATAGGTTCCCCGCGGTTTTCAATAAATCATCGCACCCAACGAATGTCTGAACTGATGAATACGTCACTGAGCATGCAACATTACTATCACTGTAAGGTCCGACTGTGTGAGCTGAAAACTGAAATGATTTAGTTTGGGGGGGCCACGTGGCCTCCGACCTCCCCTACAGCCAGCCCCGCACGTGACGCGCGCCGGGTGCCACGTGACACGCACACCTGCAGTACCCGCGACATACCGTGCGCCCTGGTGGCGTGCAGCAGGCAGGCGAGCAGGCGGTGCGGGTCGCGGTGCGGCGGCACGCAGCACGTGACGCGCGCCGGGTGCCCGCGGGACACGCAGGCCGGCGTGCGCGAGCGGGACGAGAACGAGTGGAAGTGCGATATGCACTCCTGGGGACAACACGCTTTTGTTCATCTCCGCGCGCACTAACAGTTCTATCCGAGAGCCGTTTCCGCGTTCAAATACCAACACTTGTGGCGACGGGTAGGACTAGTTAAGCAGGTCAAAATTCGTTCAAAGAAACATCGACTTTAACGCCGTACACTGAAATATCATTTCAGTCTGAACTTCAACGTGGCTCTTACGTACGTCAAAGAGAACGCACGATTTTTTTCTATTATACGATTATTATTATTACTTATTATTATTATAATTACGCCAGGAAACGTGCAAAGAAACGCCTTGTTTACCCAACCCTTCGCCTTAGAAGACGGTCATAATTAATAAATAAATAAATACAAGGTGACCTTGAATTGGTATGTTATCCCAAAAGGGGGTAAATCTACACCTCAAGGCAGACAATGTTTCTTCTACGACATTACTAAATTAATAGTTTTTCATTGAAGAAATGCCATGTAAAGTTTACGTTCGAAAATCACCTTAGCGCAACTGGGTGGTTGAACTTCATCCTTAACCGAGTGCACATAAATGAGTTCAACGACCTGTGTTTAGAAATGAATTTATAGTATCTTGTTAACTCACGTAGCGATCGCACGTGCAATTTTGCGAGTGGATTTATTTTTTACCGTGGAAGTTTGGAAACACCCAGTTTCAAGTAAGGCTCTCACAACTTGTAGGGTATCATGGTCCCAGTCCCCTTATTTCGGAATAACATATCAATTCAAGGTCACCTTGTATATGTGTGGACATTTCACACAGCGCCATCTAGCCCCAAACTAAGCATAGCTTAACCATGCTTGGCATGGGAACCAGATAACTGATACAATAATTAATCGTGATACATTAACACCCAGACACAGAACAAACATCTATGTTCATCACACAAATGTTTGTCCAATCGAAACCACAGCCCACAGAAGAAGACAGAGCTACCAGGCCCGTCAATAATGAAATGTTACCTTAGCAGCGGGACTGAGGTCGTCTCTCTCTAGCAAACTCTTCGGATACTTGCGACACATCTCAGGGATCCACGCCACCTCTTGTCGGCGGTAGAACTCCACGCTACTTAGTACAGCGCAGGCGTACCCGACTATACGCCCATTTGTGCCTGTGGGATATATATTATTAATTTATTACAAGAATAGGCTAGGTCATACTGTGAAAAATTAATAAGTTAATATTATTTTCATAGAGTATGATTTTCTTAAATTTTTTATTGTTGGATAGGGTTACGTTTGGGCACTATCTCGCCTGGTGGTGGTAAGTGGCGATGCGGTCTAGAATGTAACGCGCTCGCCTAGAAGATACCTATTCACACTCGATTTGAAGACTCCAAGGTTGTAGTTTTCGGGAAATACTAACGCCGGCAAAGCGTTCTACTCTTTGGTTGTTCGCATGATTAAATGTGGAAGCAAATCGCTTTTTTCCAATGAATGGAATACTTAATTGAAAAAATAAATCACGGAGTAATAAGCTTTTAAAGTACCTGGAGGGGGCATCGCCTGTTCCTTTCTCGCAAAACAGAGCTTTACAGTTACTAGAAAACGTACATTGTGTCATCACATGCCAAAGAGATTGTATGTAAAGCTACCACGGCTTGGTAATGCGGTACTATGACGGAGCAAGAACTGACGTCACTGCACGTTTGAACTGGCTCTTTCTGTTCCCAGCATTTTAAAATGCTTGTAACTTTGTCTTTTCTTGAGAATATTAATTTTTGTTTTCACGACTGTTTATTTTTTGAGGAATTTTCAGTATATTTACCATTGACCGCGTGATCCTGACTTCCATCACCAGGGTGGTCTGCTGAGACCCCTGGGAGGTAGTCATCATCTTCCTCCAGCACCATGCACAGTTCAGGGTATAGAGTCAGGAATGGTACCACTAGCCTGGTGGAAAAGACGATTATGCATGATTAGTTCATTAAATTCCCACTGCTAGGGCACGGACTTTGGGTAAAGAGGTGATTATTAGACTTTTTCTTAGAATCAGCTTTGTTCAACTTTTCAAACAAGTAAAAAAAAATAACAACTATATTGAGTACAATTCATCCTCAGAACAATAATGAAAAGGAATATTTTTTAATATCCATTTTTGAAGTAAATAAATAAATAAGTGTGTTTAAAATGCAAATCTACTGAGAACATAAAGCATAATCCAGTATGCTGGCCAACTGCAGGTTGGCGCATGACACACTCAAATCCTTGTGATTGTAGAACATGTCATCTTATATGATGTTTTTCTTTTCCGGTGTAAGAGATTGTGAATTTCACTAACTTAGAAAGGTATTCGCCTGGCAGGATTCAAAACACAATGCGCCAGACACCTACTCTGTGGTTTTCAAAGGTCAAAAAGCTTTAACAATCCAGTAGAAAGGACTCTTCCGTCTATCTGCCGGGCTAGCACGGACGGTAGACAAAATTGTCTTACCCTATTTTATGTCACATTCTTCATACAATTTACATGTCAAGTGGAGTAAAACAGGGGAAAGACAAATTTGTCTACCGTCCGTGCTAACCCTGCTGGACAACGAAGTAATCGGCTGTCTAAGGCGGTATTATGTAGGATTTACTTGCCTTGAAAGGAAAACAACAACCTGCTGTATTAAATCAAGTTTTCTTAAAAACTAGTATATTTATATTTTAGGAAAAAATAAATACCTGTCCGCCGGTAATGTTTGTAGATCGCTCGGAAACAGATCGCTACAGTCCGAACCATCGCGACAGGTTTGGTGGCACAACTCGCAAACCTGTAACAAAACAACAACTGAACTTCATTTTCCTTCCCATCTTGTTCATTCTTTTACAAGGTGATCTTGAATTAGTATGTTATCCCGCAAGGGGGAACTGGGACTATTATACCCTACAAGTTGTGAGAGCCTTACTAGAAACTGAGTATTTCCAAACTTCCATGGTAAAATATAAATCCACTCAATAAATTGCACGTGAGATCGCTACGAGAGTTAAAAAGATACTATAAATTCATTTCTAAACACAAGTCGTTAAGCCAATTGATGCGCGTTCGGCTATGGACAAAGTTCAACCACCCAGCTGCGCTAAGGCTATCTCGAACGTAAACTTTACATTGTATTTCTATAATGAAAATCTATTAATTTAGAAAAGTCGGAGAAGTACCATTGTCTACCTAGGGGAGTATATTTAGCCCCTTTCGGGATAATATACCAATTCAAACTCAGATAGTATAACTCTCTCTTTCAGATGGGGAGTTTCTTCTGCATGTAGCATGAGCTGTAGAAATCGACATATCTCTTCTCGGTACATACCGCCTTTTCGTCGCTCGGCGTATATGGTCGTATAAGCAATGGTGGAGTGAGGTGGTGATTCAACCGGAGTGAGTCGCCACTGCATTCGACTGGGAGAAGGCGCCGCAGGTCGGCAGTAAGGCCGCCCCGGAACACCCACGGCTCTTGTGCGCCGCTTTCAAACGCTTCCCGCCAGCCTTTAGAGAACCCTGGGGGTGGAGAGAAGGGAGAGTGTGATGGGTCATGTTGTAATGGATGATTTGTTTATTTCTCCGAGCCCTGCATCGTCATTGGTCGAACGCTTTCTCGAGAGATGAGATATTAACTCACATAAATAAAAAAATAAACATTATTCAAATGTCTATGTTATATAAATAAATGTCTTACATTAAAAAATATTAATCCCGGACCAGTTAAATACGTCATCATCATCATCAACAGCCTGAAGACGTCCACTGCTGAACATAGGCCTCCCCCAGGGAGCGCCACTTAGAGCGGCTGCTCGCCTCCTGCATCCATCGGCTCCCCGCGGCTTTCACCAGGTCGTCGGTCCACCGGTCGGTTAAATACGTAATGGACGATTATATCCCAAATATGTCTCAATAAACCACAATAAACCAACCAATAAATACAATATCACACAATAATAGATAATTACTTACATGTATAAGTTCCTTGTGTGTTCGCTGCTATGTTCGGTGGGAACTTTCCAAGTTCTGCAAAGAAAATGTGTAATTATGAACAAAACATATTGACAGCCGGTCGTCGTCATCCATCCGTATCATAGATATTATAACAAATGCTAGCTAAGTATTAAAAGAAGTCAATGTTTAGTAAAATGTGCCAAAGTGTGGAAACATTATTTCGTGATTTGACATTAATTTGTTAGCTTATAACTCGGGTAGTCCCAACGAACACCAAAAAAAAGGATCCCATTCTTCAGAAATTGCCATCTAACACTAAATGTCAATTTCATGAATCCAGTGATAGTCTTAGGGCTGCTGTAATGGGAGATGATTCCACTGGCTGTCTCCCATAAGATGATATGATAGCGCTGGTGATGACGCTATGGTGGTGGGACTGGAGGAGCCAGCTCTGAAGGTGGTCCAGGTTCTGATGTGGTGATGAAGTGAAAAAGGTGTTCTGTAGTACTGCGGTATATTTGAAGCATCTACATCGTGGAAGGTGTGAGCTTATACTAAAGGGTCGTCCTTACAAGTAGTTCGGATGCATGTTACGGGTATTGTGTGATGTAGCGGTGCTAGTCTGAATTTGTACACTACACTGCAGCACGCAGCTGGCTGCTAGCGGCAGGCCTAGTGTATAGTCGTATTTTTAATTAGACGACGCCAACTGACAGCAGTTAATGTCATTTTGTAAAATAATGTTGCCATATTTAAAGTAATAGTGATGCGTTCAGTTCTCGTTCAATCGCATGAATGAACAATGAGTGTGAATAGTTAATCATTTCAAACTATAAAAGAATATTATTTCTATTTTACAATAAAATTGTATAAAAGTGTTTTGATATAAGTTACTAGTAGTATGGAAATGCAATCATTTTTTTAACGGCTTATTACAAAGCGCGACGCGACGACTAGTGCCAACACCGATCAACGCCGCGCGCGTCGGCCGCCATCTTGTTTGTAATGCGGCTTCTAACCTCAGGGGGTCTAGCAAAGATTCCTTTCCATTTTTATCACGTTCACATATCACGTTAACGCCAAACGATAACTCAAAATGTATGGGAATGACAGAACTTTTTCGCAGCTAATGTCAAAACTAATGTCATTCTCCATACATTTTGGGGTTATCGTTTGGCGTTAACGCTAATGGAAAAGAATCTTTGCTAGACCCCCTGGTCTGATAGCACGAAATGTTTTTTCTGCGCTCACACTGTTTAGTTATTGTTTTTGTTAAGTTTTTCGTTACGTTGTATTTGTGGTATTTGTTGTGTTTATTTCTTGCTATATTCTTTCGTACAAACAATATGGATCCTCAATCTCATTCAGGAGTTTTTTAAATCATTCACTTTGTCACAACACTATTTTCATTTCATCAAAAACTGACAACACATTAAACGTCAGTTGACTTCGTCTAATTAAAAATACTTGTATAGAGTGTAGGGCGCGGAGATAAGGTTCCCTCACCGAGCCACCTGAGGAACCCGTCCAGCAGGCCCAGCACGCTGCACAGGTCCCAGACGTAGGGCTGCAGGTCGGCGCACAGCTCGCGGTTGGCGACGAGCGCCAGGCGCCGCGCCAGGCGCCGCGCGCGGGACATCCACCACGCGAACCGGCTGCGGCGCCGGCGCCACTCGCTAGCCTGTGCGATACCCCACTTTATGCTCTTGTCTTATGGTGTCGTGTCGTGGTAGATTTGAGCCGTGCGTCCACTGGATCGGAATCGGCGCGTACGAAGCGTACGGAGCGTCGGTATTTACAAAATGAAGGCACGATAATGCCGATCCAGTGCACGCACTTCCATACGATCCAGTGCACGCACTTCCATACGATCCAGTGCACGCACTTCCATACGATCCAGTGCACGCACTTCCATACGAAACAACAAATCCGTAACCTCCGTACGCACCGATGCCGACCCAGTGGACGCGCGGGTTTAGACATCTGCATCCGCATCCGCAATAATCATATGCAGATGTTCATGCGGATGCGGATGTGATAAAAGTTGCGACAAGAAAGCGAACCGGGCCCGCGAATGGCGCGTGGCATTCGCACGTGACGTCATTGTCAAAAACTAAACACGGCTTCCTTCATAAACCGCCATTTAGAACTTATCGTGGCGGTTTTGCTATAAACACCGCACTTGAAACGAGAACGAGAAAGGCTGCTGCTCACATCACCCGAACAACCTGTCTACTGCTGAACACACGCCTCTCCTATAAAACACACAGCTGTCTATCACACACGATGTTTGGTTGATGGTTTTATATCTGTTTAGTGATTGTCGTTTTTGCTTATACAAAGGTAAATTCGTAAAATGTAAATCCATTATTGGCTTTTAGTTTTGCTATAAGTTTTATATGTATTTGTTTTTAAGAGCTGTGGATTTTGTTACAGAAATAAATAAATAAAATGTTCACAAAACCAATTCTGAGCAAATACATTTCCGGGAAGTTATTACAGTACTGGAGGGCATTTTGGGAGAGACACATATGGGATTTAAACACAGCACAACGGTAATCATAGGAGTCATTTGCCAAGAAGAGGACCACGTGGCAAGCTAACAATAGGTAAAAAGTCACAAAACAGGGCCATTATTCCGTATCGATTCCTTACTTCAAAACCACACGAATTCCTTGTCTTACATAAGAAATCTGCAAAACTCTATTCTCTATGAAACGAAAACAAAACCGTGCGAAATAAAATTGCAATTGGCGCGATTTGAACTGCCAAAAATCATATGTTTTACCGAGACACGTTCCAAAACATCAACACACAAAAAATATGACCACTTTTGTCACTATATTTTATTCAAAATAAAGATTACTTTAATTTTAAAGCGAAGGTATATCTAACGCTGTGACACGATTTGAACAAGACACGATAACGACGTGGTTTCGAATCGTGTGGAATCTGTGTTTCCATAGAGAATAACCGTGCAGGTAAAACAAGTAACACAACTTTCACTGTAACCATAATTATTTTAATAGGCATGATGACTACTATTAAAAATGAACAAGTAAATAATACTTTCATAAAGAAGATTAAAAATGAACGCAATAATTGAAAAAATAAGCAAAATCGGTAAATAAATCACGGAGTAATAAGTTTTTAAAGTTTCTACAGGAGGTATCTCCTGTCCCTTTCTCGCGAAACAGAGCGCCCCCACAGTTACTATGAAAAATCCACTCGTGACGTCACATGCCAAAGATATTGTATGTAAAGCTACCACAGCTATGAGCTACTATGACGACATTGCTCTGACGTCACTGGCCGTTTGAGTTATCTCTTTCTATTCCGGTTTTTAAAATGCTTGTAACTTTGTCGTTTCTTGAGATATTTTATTTTTGTTTTCACAAATGTTTATCTTTTGAGGAATATTTTTAATTTAGCCAAAAAAAAAAATTTTGTCATCATACCTATTATTGTAAATTTAATATGGTATTCTTTTGTTATGTTTCAGTATTTTAGATTCATCACTATTCGTAGCTCATAGCTGTCTTCATACTAATTACCTACATGTACCAAAATTTCTCATTGAACAATCTTCGTTTGATGTTCTATCTTAGTCCACGTGACACTGGCAAAATTGTGGTCACCTCCCCACAAAGGCCATTAACCAAGAGTTGAAGCTGTTGAAGTTGAAGTCACACAACAAAAGTCTCACCTCAGGCTTATTCGCATGTGGCAACATGGTAGCAGCATGGACCACCAGCCAGTTGTAGTCGTGCAGCAGCCGCAGGCCCCGGGCGCCATGTTCGAACGGCAGGTAGAAGAGGTCGCATAACAGCAGCAGGTCGTCGGCGGTGAGTGCATTCGCGTCTACCGTCGGTTCTTCTATTTCCACTGGCCTGGGAGTTGAAGACAAATTGTTAAGTTTTGCAGGATACAAACTATTACAATGAACTATGCTCGGTGTTTTTCTGCTAGATAAGATTCAAAATGAGGAGATTCACAGAACTAAAGTGAAGATATAGCCCTTAGAATTAGCAAGTTGAAATGGCAATGGGCAGGCCACATCGCTCGTGGAACTGACAACCGATGGGGAAAAAGGTTCTCGAGTGGCGACCACGAACCGGAAGGCGCAACGTAGGCGATTTACTTACTCATCCACGACGTCTGTTGGCTCTGGAGGTTCCACCATCATGTCTGTGCTGAGTGGACTATTGCTGGGTTCCACTTGCATTGAACCATTCTGAAAAAACAATAATTCATGACAAAAAAATATTTAAAAAGCCCCGACAGCTTCTTTTCTATGTCTCACTACACTTTTGACAGTGGTAAAAGTGAGAAAACAACATTTCTGTCATCATCAGTTCAACATGTTCCTTCTATTGGGAAATGGGTCTTCTCTCACAGAGATGAGCGTAGCATAGGCCATAATCCACCACACTGGCTAACCCCTATATTCTAAGACGTTACCTCGAGATTACTCCACTATACTCAACCTCGAATTATCCTCATTTTTGGGTTTTGGTATTTTTAGTTGACAATAAATAATCGACTTGACATTTCTGCGTCAATTTTTCTCAAACGTGAGAAGCGAAGCAACTGTCAACTCAAGGTACGTCGCGATGTATTTTGAGTTTCCCTCAAAGTTAAGTAGAAGTCAAGTGAAAGATTTTTGGAGAAATGTTTTGGAATACGGGGGTAAGTGTAGGTGGTGAATGACACATCGTGATCTCTTTTGTGATTCTTGTACATGGTTTTTTTCACTATTGTAAAATCGAGCTAATCCCCACATTTTTAAGTTATTTTAAAAAAATCTGGTGCAGAGCCGAGCGATTTTCGAGCCAGGGTGACCTCCCAAGGGCGACTAAGAGGAACACTTGAAAAAACTCAATTTATTCAGAAAGTATTAAAGCGATCATGCTATTTTACCTCGCTCATGCCATCGTTCATGATAACATCAGACTCTGTGGCGGCTGTAGATGGAGGATCCACTTCCAGAGGTTCACCAAGCTCGGTCATGTTGGGACGGCTCGGGCTTAGTGTTTGTGGAGTGTCTGTGGGAAGAACACCAGTGTTACCATGGATCAGCATTTAATTACCAAAGGCACTCCACCATTTTCCTGTTTTAAAACGCAAAATCTTAATTTTCCGGGAGAAAAGTGTTCCATTTTGATCCTGGTAGGGTAAGCAATCATTGAACATCTGCCGCGTTTCCGCCTTTTCCTGTTTTCAAACGGAACAGAGACCCTAATTTTCCAGGCTAAAAACTATCCTCTCCTGAACCCAATAGGGTGTCATAATGTGTTAGTAGATGGTTTACTAGGTGGTAGGACTTTTCTGCAAAGTTCGTCTAGGTAGGTACCACCGCTTTGCCAGTTATTCTGTCGCCAAGCAGTAGTGTGCAAGCACTACTGTGTTCCGGTTTGAAGGGCATTGTAGCTAGTGAAATTACTGGGCAAATGAGACTTTATGACCTGATTACACAGTCTAGTAATCTGATTGCTAGACTGGGTGATGTCTCGGGATGGCGTGCGCAGTGCAGTGTCACGCGAAACTTTATTATTTTAAAGTTTCGAGTGACACTGCAACTGTTATGGGCGGCCGTGTTGCTTAACATCAGGTGAACGACCAGCTCGTCACGTCACTCATTCCCATAAAAAAAAATGTTAGGATTGGTTAGAAGGTACTGTGGGTACTTAGGATATTAAGATTCATACCCACTTCTTCCGGTTAGAGAAAAGATTCTAATTTTATGCAAAAACTTACCACCAACACTCATATCACCGTTCCGCAGCTCTTCACCCACATCATCAACGACAATCTCATCGTCTTTCTTATCAAAACTTTCACTTAACACTACACTATCACTTATCACTTCACTATCTTCACTTAATTCGCACTTCTTGTCCTCAAAGACTTTGATACCCATGATCGGGATAGGGAGGGTAGATATGGGTATTTCATTGGGGAGGGATATGGAGCTAGCCATTGGGATGATCGGGTTTGGAATGGACTCGTTAAGGATCACTTTGGTCGGGGAAACTAAAGAGTTCATGACTGGGTTTGAAACCGGGTTGAAGGTTTCTATTGATGATACCTGGAACAAGGAGTTAGTTTATTTTGGTCATTAAATTGGTAAAGATCAACCCTCCATTCTTGACAGATGTCATGGTTATCGTAATAATTGGTGGTTGGTACATGATAATATCTAGGGAATGGACAGCAGAATTCTCCTCGGTACATTAAAATCTTCTGTGTTGACTATGACACCTTCCAGGCATGGTGATTATGGGAAACCCCCCTATGTCTGATGTGCCATTTTATGGGGGAGGCCCATGTTCAGCAGTGGACATCTTCGAGCTGATGATGTGTGTCAATTTCTAACCTGGAGCTAATGGTTTATTCACCCAAGCTTAATAGTTTATTTACCCCAGGCTAACAATTTACTCACCACAGGCGAACTGAATAGTCACCTTAGGCTTATAGTTTACTCACCCCAAGATAATGGTTTACTCACCCCAGGCTAATGATTTACTCTCCCTAGACTAACGGAGTACTCACCCCAGGCTAATGGTTTACTCACCCCAGGCTAATGATTTACTCTCCCTAGACTAACGGAGTACTCACCCCAGGCTAATGGTTTACTCACCCCAGGCTAATGCTTTATTGCTCCCAAACTAAGCAAAGCTTGGACTAAAGCAAGCAGATAACTGATAGAATACTTATTATACCTTTTGTTTGTAAAAACATACATAGAATACAATATCTCTAAGCTAACAGTTGACTCACCCCAGGCTGTCGATCCGTGTCACGTAGCGCTTGCAACTGGCTGGGGGTGACTGTGGGAATGGCGTGGGAGCAGGTACTGGTGGTACAAGTGGCAGAGGTTCCCGTCACCAGCGACATGCAAGTGTTCACTGATGGCAGGATCGGGATGATCGGCACTGGTGGTACTGTGGGGAAATGTAATGTTATTGTTATTTGCGGGATTTAATTTATATATACGAAATGAGGGGAACCGCAGAACTAATCAATCAATCAATTAATTAATGATTTAATTGCGAGAACACAAGCACAATAAAGTGACCGATATGGCTTTTAGAATTGAACTGGCAATAACAAGTTGAAATGGCAATGGGCAGGCCAAATTGCTCGCAGAACTGACAACCGATGGGGAAGGAAGGTTCTCGAGTGGCGACCACGAACCGGAAGGCGCAGCGTAGGCCCCTTAGTAGGTAGACCGACGATCTGGTGAAAAACCCGGGGAGCCGATGGATGCAAGAGACGATCAGCCGCTGAAAGTGACGCTCTCTGGGGGAGGCCTATGTACAACAGTGGATATCTTCAGGCTGCTGATGATTTTAAATATCAGCAGAAAAGGGTAATTTTTTTTTTTACATTTGAGCTGCATTGGAATCACACCATCGGCCAGAAAACGTCTACTGCGCAACCTTTCGCGCCGACTTCACAGCCGCCATTAAGTTTGAATCGCACTCTACCACCGATACATATGAAAACTTCGTTACGTTTTTCTAATTATTCCCTATATATTACGCGATACGAACCGTCAAATTTATCTAACTAAAATGGCCAAGCCTCGTGGAATCCCTGCGGTAAAACATTGATTAGATAGTAATGAAACGTGTTCCTTTGGTCAGAATACATACAAAAGTTACCTGGTACGATTGGCTGGGGTTTTATCACCGGCCCCTGCGCCGTCTTCGGTATTGAGAACTCCGGCAGCCATTCATTGATTGCCTCTCTAAAAATAATGAATAAATAATCAAATCTATACATATTACAAATTGGGCTAAATCTGTACATTGAATATTTTTTGAAATTGCATTAAAATCGATATACTTATATAAATTGAAATAATTGAATTTTTTGTTTGTGTCTGTCAGCCAAGGCGGTTATTCTCTATGGAAACACAGATTCCACACGATACGAAACCACGTCGTTATCGTGTCTTGTTCAAATCGTGTCACAGCGTTAGATATAACATACCTTCACTTTACATTAAAGTTACCTTTATTTTGAATAAAATATATTGACATAAGTGGTCATATCATTTGATGTGTTGGATGTTTCGGAACGCGTCTCGGTAAAACATATGATTTTTGACAGTTCATGTCGCGCCAATTCCAAATTCATTTTCGCGGTTGTTTTCGTTTCATAGACAATAGACTTTTCCAGATTTCTTATGTAAGACAAGGAATTCGTGTGGTTTCGAAGTAAGGAATCGATAGAGAATAACCGCCCTGTTCCTTTGTATAAGCATCACGCTGGATGGAACTAAACGAATTATGGTTGGTCATTGCAAATTGTTCATAAGAACATATTTATAGTACATAATGTTATCTAAAACGACAAACGGCAGGTTGCACGAAGCAATAAGGATGTAATTTTTATGCAAGAATTTTTCGTTTGTTTATATTTATTTATTTGTACTCATGTCGAAGGGAAGAGAGAAGGGATAAGGGGGAAAAGGTGGGCCGGCCGGCTTCGCTTGCCTCCCTTCTATTGCCGGCCCATCCATTCATCCTTTCCCCCTATTTTTCACCTGCGCTTTCTCGAGAGAAGAGATATGTCGCATTTTATTTATGTTAACCCTGCTAGCCTAGTATTGGTATGGTATTATGGAAAGTATGAAAGTATGGACAGGTAGGTGATTATATAAAATACCTCAAAGCCTGTCTATGGTGGTAAACGTGTTTTTCGAGCGAAAGTGGCGCGTCGTCATCACAAACGCCCTGTTCGCTTTCTCGCTCTAACTTGATGTCCCAGGACACTGCTTCCACTGTAAAATGAGACCGTTGTAATGTGGGACGTTATATTCAGCGCAGCAAATTCAAGTTATTTTGCGTTTCATAACTGTTATTGCGTAAATAAATAGGATAAATCATCGTTATTCGTCGCAGCTTTTCAGTCTATTCCCATTTTGACGGACCCGATAGCTCAGTTGGTAGTATCCCTGCCTTCTGAACTGAGGGCCGTGGGTTCGATTCCTACCCGGGACAAACATTTGTGTGATGAACATAGATGGTTGTTCTGCGTCTGGGTGTTATATTGTATTCTATGTATGTATTTACAAACAAAAAGTATATAAGTATTAATATCAGTTATCTGGTTCCCATAGTACAAGCTATGCTTAGTTTGGGACTAGAAGGCGCTGTGTGAAATGTCCACACATGTATTTAAATTTATTTATTTATTAAACTCTACTTTAAAAGTTGATGATCGTTTCTGCAACTGGGTGTTAGTAAATCGTTCCACGTCAATCATAAACTGTGATATAAATATTACAAAATAGTCACAACGCGCGGCTTGGCATCTATTTGGGTAATAAGTAATTTTAATTTAACCTAATATAATTGATGATGATGAAAGAATACTCACTATGTTGCGGCGCATCAAAGGTACATCCAGCCCAATGCGCGAGCGTCCATATCGGGATCATGTTGGCGTTGTACTCGCAATTAGGGTTCGTCAACACGCCGCGCAGTAACGGAATCAACTCCGGGGAACGTCCGCAATACGGCCCTGGACATAAATAAATAAATAAATATGTGTGGACATGACGCTTAACATCAAGTTCAAGAAAACGAATACTTCGTTACGTCATTCCTTCACATAATAATAAAATCGCAATTCGACGGGCCCGATAGCTAAGTTGGTAGTATCCCTGCCTTCTGAACTGAGGGCTGTGGGTTCGATTCCTACACAGGACAAACATTTGTGTGATGAACATAGATGTTTGTTCTGTGTCTGGGTGTTATATTCTATGTATGTATTTACAAACAAAAAAGTATATAAGTATTGTATCAGTTATCTGGTTCTTATAGTACAAGCTATGCTTAGTTTGGGGCTAGATGGCGCTGTGTGATATGTCGACACATATTTATTTATTTATAATTTAGATAGGAGATTTAGGGCTGCAGTATGTATTTTCCCTCCTAGATGAGCTTACATTTGATTTTGACCAGTCTCACTGACTATAAATCCAGTTGACCAACGATACAACTTCCCCTCGTACGAAAATTAGTAGTTTATTTCAACTGCTAATCCTACGAGAGGAAGCGGGACACCCAATGTGTCTTTTGTTACATCTCGCTCTGTCCTTTGTAATTTCGTATGACTGTCCCGTTTTGTTACCTCGCCCCCTGCCCCCGTAGGTGAGTCGTGTTTGTACGAGAAATTATGTTCACGAGCTATCAACGGGCTTTATAATGACAAGCTTTTAAAGTTTCTACAGGAGGCATCTCCTGTCTCTTTCTCGCGAAACAGAGCGCCCCCAGTTATTATGAAAAATCTACTCGTGACGTCACATGCCAGAGATTGTATGAAAAGCTGCCACAGCTTAGTAAAGAGGGACTACAACGACCTTCCTCTGACGTCACTGACTCTTTCTATTCCGGTTTTTAAAATGCTTGTAACTTGGTAATTAATAGTAATAGTAATAGTAATTTATTCAGAACAGTAACTGAGCTTAACAACAAATAGGTACATCGATGATTTGCACAATAGAAGATAATAAGTGTGTTGATCCCTGGATCCCACACTAGGATAACCTGTGTCGTGGGATTCAGTCTCTTCCGATATATACAATAACTAAATCATAAGAGTAGATTAATACTAAGACATGGTAAGAAAAAATAAAAAAATATTTGCAAACATTTAGTAGGTAGTTTACCTAAGCTTAACATTTCTTGGAGGTGGCGGGTAATTGCACAACTTTGAATGCAACACGAGTGATTTCTAGCATAATTTGGTAGTCTCTTAAACTGCGTATTGAAACTATCTAATCTAATCCATAATAAAAGTTCTCGTTTCAATCGGTTGCACTCAGGACTTAGGAACTAGATAAATACATCTATAACTATCTAATAAGGGGCCCGAGCCAAGCATTTGGAGTGAGGAGTATGAATGTGCGTGTTGTATTTGGATGACTGTGTGTGTTATGATTTGTGTTAGGGTAAGTGAGGGCGAGTAGGAGCAGGTAGGTATGCATGAGATTGTCTGTTTTTATTAGGTCAATTTAAATATGGAAGAGGTGCTTGAGAGTACCTACCTACAATTAATGGTACTTAGGTAAGTTATGCGTTTATAAATTATAGTGATAGTATTTGTACAGATATATGGCTATGAAAATAAAAAATAGGCATGATAATATACACATCATAATGTTTTATATAATGATTAACTAATATTTCTGGATACATACAAATAAATATAAATAAATAATACAAGATAAGATAAGAATTTTTTGAGATATTTAATTTTTGTTTAGGATGTTGCAAACTCTTTGGATTTTATACTGAAACTAACTATCTACTTTATTCAAAATTTAAAAACAAACTTATTCTGTTCTTTGGCATTTAGATTGACTGTTGCATTGCTTTGATTTTCTCCCACGTATTTGTATAATTTTCTGTTTCAATATATTTCTATCATTTACCAGTTCATTCATGTTTTATTTAGCCACATCAGCATCAGGATATCGCAGTCCACGTTAGTTCACTTCATTTATGTTTATCTTTTGAGGAATATGATTAATTTATCCAAAAAACAAATTTTAGTCATCATGCCTATTGGGTTTGTTGGTTGGTTAGATTGCATTGGTTGGTTGGATTGGGTTGTTAGGTTGGATTGGTTAGTTGAGTTTCTCAAGGGGCTGTTCACTATTGACTTACCTAAGAAGATCCGTTTCTGATCGTAATCATTGGCGTGCAGATTATCCCAGATGACCGGCGGCCGCCGCAGCACCTGAGTTATCTCCTCTATGCATTCTGTCGTCAAAGTCTTTGATATCACTTTTGGACCTAAAACAAAGATTCATTCCACATATAGTGGACATTTCAATAACTAATTACTTGTGGATTTGTGTAGTAGACACACAGTTATTCTAAAGGCGTAATTCCAAGTTGCAAATTGCATGCAACTTGAGCCAACCTGCATACAATCAGTTGTTAACATCTTTATTTCCAGTGCAAGCAATTTGTTCGCAAATGTGTGGTCGTGTTTAATATCTATCATGCCTATATGGAATCACGCCTCAATCATTGAATACTACCCTAAGTCGCGATATCGTGACCATGGGACTCAATAAAGTCAACGCTAAGATTACAAAAAAAAAAACATGTACCATAACGGTGGTAAATAGCGCCTTAATTCATTGAATACGATATCGCGACCATGCGAGTCAAAAATTGACGCAAAGTATAAAAAAGCTTTTAAAAAGAAAACAATACAATAATAATAATAATAACGCAGGGGCGGCTTTGACGCGAGCCGTCGGTGAGTGGCGACACCGCGTACCCGGATTCCAAGGGGCTAAGTGAGACCCCTGCCCGCGGCTTGCCTTAACCGGCTGTCTGGGGGTGGAAGTCGCAAGAGCTAAAAACCTAAGCTCCAAGGTGGAAGTGTTAAAGGGCATAACGCCGCGAGTAGCGTTCAGTGAAAGTGCAGCACACCTCTCGACACCCTAAGCCACCCACACCAATGTTGCTTCCCCGGCACCAATATGCGGTAGCCACTACAGGAGGCCCATTTAGTGGGTGGCAAGTCATCACCTTTCTCATTCCATAACCCAATGTCACCATTCATCAAAAGTTCACCACAATAGCCCAGTTTTTTTTAACTGTATTTACAAAAAATAGTTTATAATATGCCACACCATCCCTTGTCAGTTAAAACAATTAATATTATATTCAAAGAGGCCTCTTGGTGTTAGCCTCGGCCCCACCAATGCCTTCCAAATGTCCGGGCTAGACCCGAAAGTCTCAAGATATAGAAGAAAAAAATAATAATAAACCATTTATTTCAGGCAACAAGCTTATAAAATAAACACAGGCCCATATACTATGTACCATAACAGTGGTAAGGTCACTGACCTAGATAGATGTTTGGTTATGGTAATCACATACCTGTATCTATGACTAACCAATGGAAGCCTCCTAGTAAACAACAGGCTACCGTTGTAAGGTCATTAACACCATTGTATTTGTTGACATTATAATGAAGGCCGTTTTACCGAGTTTGGATGAAATTTGGGTACTGTGAGCAACATAGAAAATACGCTTCTGGCCGTTTAATGGCAGATTAAAAAATAACCGAACCAGTGCGAATCGGACTCGCGCACTAAAAGTTCCGTACCATTATCGATGAAAACGAGCAAGTAAATTACTTTAGGCGTATGGGAGCTCCCTTCAAAATTTAGTTTATTCTGTTTTTAAGTATTTGTTTTATAAAGGCTACAGAAATAAATCATCTGGGAAACTAAGACCCTTCCCAACACAACCCTATTGGGTCAGTTTTACCCTTTGGGGATTGTCATATGTACATTTTGTACTTGTCAGTAATTAGAATGTTAGGGTAGATTAGAGGGTACTTGTTTACTTTGTTGTTATAATAATGTAGATTAAGTGGGTAGTATAGTATAGTGGTTGACATACCCACTCCTTAGTCTAGCTACATAGCTCAATACACAATTCGTAATTAATAATGCGTTTTAATTAATATCTGGACATATTAGGGATGGATCCCTAAAATGTCTGAAATGAGCTGGCATTTCTATTGCTGTCTCACTCCCACAGAAACTGAGAGACCAACAAGTGAGTAAACTACATTTTCTTGCAGCTTCCATCAGAATAACTTTTTTACAAGGAACATCACGTTAAGGTAAGTATGTGGCTCTGTGAGGTATATTTTGTGGTCTAAGTATAGTAATCTAGTTTAAACAATATTATTGAATTGTTTATGTCATGCGTTATACCTGTCCACATAATATCAATTTGCTGCGACAGCTTAGTTCCGAGTGTGTTCAGATACTCCGAGCTGTTGACAGTGGGCACAGCTCTCGTGGAGCAGTACTGAGTTGGGCAGAGCAGGAACCGAGGGCATCCCAGGTGTTGGTGGATTTCATTGGTTATTGACACCTGCAAGTTTAAAATAGACAGGTCAGTGCGCAATAAGAGAACATAATACAGTTTGTAAAATGTTAGTAAATGACAGGACAAGCTTGTCGTTCCCCTGATGTTAATCACGGCTGCTAATAATAGCTGCAGTACCACTAGGAACTCATAATTATATAGTTTCCGGTGATACTGCACTGCGCAGGTCATCCTGAGACATGAGCCCAGTCTAGCAATAAGATATTATCCGTCTTACCACAAAAATAATTTTAAACATCGCTTAGATACATGTTTAGTTAGACAGCGTCTAAAAGTTAAATGCTCCTTAAACGGATGTTTTATTTTTGTCACTACAAAACCATGTTTATACCGTGTTTACTTAAACACTGTCTAACTCGATCCACATTTTCTAAATAAGGTGACATTATACGAATCGTTTCATTCCGCGCAGAACTCATTTTGTAAATCCAATACATGTTAGCTGTGACCATAGAAAAAACGGAACGTTATTAGCGTGAAGTTTGACTGTGTGTGTTATGGTGACAGCGACAATTAAACACCTCTTAAACTAAGGGTTGACTATGTTTAAATTTTAGCACGTGTTTAACGCCCGTCTATCTTAAACGAGTGTTAGGAGCGGATTTATGGTATGGAATTCATGAAACTACGGTTCAACAAGTGTTTAATGCGCGTCTAAATCTTTTGTGGTAAGACGGTATGTCTTTCCGCCGTTATTCGAGGCCTTTTAAACAATATTGAGATGACAGTCTTTCCGTTTCCGGCCGTATTATAGTCGTTGTAGTTCTTTTTAACACGCGGAGGGAGGCAACTTCCGTCCGCCATGTTTACCAGGTGAGGCCCCGGGCTATTTTCTTCATTGGCGTCTTGAGTTTCGTGCCGTACGGACATACAATTAAAATAAATCATTAAAATTAACGCTGTTAGCGTTCGAAATAAATTAGTTTGAAGTTGTAGTTATTGTAAATATTTTTTTTGGACAATGTCAAGTGATAGTAGTGAAGAACGTGATCAAATCTCTTCAACGTCCTCGTCATCTTCCGAAGAGGATGATAGGGGCTCTACATCGCGACGAATCCCGCGCAAGCGGAAGGGCAAGAGCAGCAAAGCAGACGATGCTAAGAGATCACGTAGAGACGGTAAGGCACTGGAACGCCTAACCGAACAGGTAAGTGAAATTCAGAATTTCTTAGCATGCAGTGCCTATCCATCTCCGGGCTGGTACCCTCCCGAGTATAGTTGTCCCAATGCGGGAAAAGAACAAAATAACCCAAATGTCGGTAGTGAGGTGCCCGCCGAGCCGGCCCTAACCTTTAACTTTGATTTGACGACAAATCTTAAAGAGCCTACTATTGCACGTGCCTCTGATGAGCATCTACAATTGTTAAATTCGTTACAACATTTTGGCTCGGAGAATTGGACAAACGTCCGTTATTCTGAAATTCAAAAATCGTACAATGCCAGGCCGGGGTTTGTTGAATTGGAAGTAAATGAGGAACTCAAACAGTTTGATAAGGCAAACAATTTAATTGCAACCGATAAGTCCTTAGGTGCTATTACACATGCCATGATTATGCAAAGTGATGCTTTAAAGAAAGGAGTATCTGATTTACTGCAGTGGACTCTGGATAGTGACGATATAAATAGGGAATCTTTAATGTCAAAAGTTAAGACATTTTCTCTAGTGATTTTCAGAAAATTTCACTTGATTGTTTGCAACTGATCTGTGGTCGCAGGGCCGATATTGTTGAACAACGAAGGGAATCATTTCTAAATATGGTAAAGGATAAATTTTTAAAATCTAATATAAAAAAGATTCCCCCTTCTTGTGAGTTTCTATTCGATAAAGAGCAATTGACTGATTTTATAAAGAACAACGGGAGGGTCAATAAAGTATTTGCAATTAATAAATCTTCCTTCTCTGCGCAAGAGAAGAGAATTACACCCGGGGAGCAGAATTGTGTAACTTTCTGGCCCATGTATGGATCGAAGACTGACTCAGAATCATATATTCAATCCGGTTGGAAACTTTATGCAAATTTAGAAAACCCAAATCTCGATCCTGTTTTGTGGGTAAGAAAGTTACTACAGATCGCCTCTGATAGACGAACCAATAGTAACAATCTATTTATCACTGCGCGTGGACCGGCAAAATCTGCGTCCAGAACGGTGATTGCGGGTTGGGTAAAATCCGTGTTATCAGATGCAGGTGTCGAGGCAACCCCGGGAAGCATAAGATCAGCTGTGGCATCTAGGGGTTGGCTCGACAGAGAACCGCTAAATAAGATCTTAACAAGAGCTAATTGGAGGTCAGTGAATACTTTCTCTAAATTTTATAAAAAAGAAATAAGGTCGACACCTGTTCATAATGCTGGTACTAGCCATTCTTTGGGGGCTCTTTTTGAACCGGTAGAATAAATAACAATTTTAGTCTGTAAATTGTTTAACTAAAATAACCTTATAATAATAATTAATATAGTGCTGATAATTAAAAAAAAAAAATTAGGAAAATATAATAATAATAATAATAATAATAAATGAGTGAATAATAATAATAATAATAAAAAAAAAGTAAAGAATTTAAAAGTATATAATGATTACATGTTTAAACCGTCGTATCTAAGTAAAACTGATGAGTTGTAATTATTGTGAATATTAATGATTATTAGTTTTATCACATTGGCGTCTTGTTCACCAGGCGACAACAAACAAATCTCAATATTGTTTAAAAGGCCTCGAATAACGGCGGAAAGACATAATAGCAGAGTTTTACCTACCATTAAAACTCTTATTATGTCTGGAGCCTTATTCGAGGCCTTACAGTAATTTCTGCCTGGTGTTAACTAAGCTAGATATAAGGTATAAATAGTTTAGAAACTAAGCTATTGAGACTACAATGAAGAAAATGGCCCGGCGCCTCACGTGGTGAACATGGCGGACGGAAGTTGCCTCCCTCCGCGTGTTAAAAAGAACTACAACGACTATAATACGGCCGGAAACGGAAAGACTGTCATCTCAATATTGTTTAAAAGGCCTCGAATAAGGCTCCAGACATAATAAAGAGTTTTAATGGTAGGTAAAACTCTGCTATTGTACGAGTTTGTCTAGTTTGGTAACACCGCTTTGCCAGATATCTTGCTGCCGTAGTGTGTAAGTACTGCTCCGGTTTGAAAGGCATTCGCTAGTGACATTACAGGGCAAAGTACTTTAGACATTGATATATTTCACCTGGAGTTGTATCCGTTTCAGAGGCAGATAAAAATCATACTACGGTTTAATAATTAAATATTTTTTCTTTATATAATTTAATTTGATATTATCCCATATTTTGATTTATCATCAGTAAATTAATATGTATATGTTATCATTAGGTACTTAGCTATATTTTGAATAAGATAAATTGTTTGAAAATGTAACTACATAATGCTTATAATGTTAACACCTAATTTTTACTAATAATGAATTGATAATAGTGTATTATTTATTAAATTATTAACTAATATCTATTTCTATATGTATAACTAACTCTCTAGTGTATTGTATAATCAATTTTATGATGCAATTAGGCATGCATAGTCTTGGAATGTAATTTAGAACAAAAATGATTATTGGCTTATATTTTGTAGATGTACCGATTGCATTCTGTTTTGTGTGCTATTGAATAAATAAATAAAATAAAGTACTGAGTAACACAGCGATTATTATGGGTATCCACGACGCTTAGCACCAGGAAAACGACCAGCTCGTCAAGTCATTTGTTTACAAAAAAGCTAATTGTTATAAATTCTTAACGGCTGAAACACTTATTTGAAAATAACTCACTTGAGCATGGGCAAAGCTCTGGAATATCTGTTTGTCTCCCTCACTCATTTCCGGCTCAATGTCATCAAATAGGAGGGCAAAACAGGTGCAGCCAAATTGGGACACCTAAAACATTAAAGAAGAAATCCCCTGGTTTAGTAGATTGCTAAGGATAACCCTACGAGTATGTCTAGTTATGTAGTTAGACATAGCATATTGTTAAATCTGACTAGGTTAGTCTTTTAATTGATTTATGTATTTCTATCATCATCATCATCAACAGCCTGAAGACGTCCCCTGCTGAACATAGGCCTCCCCTAGAGAGCACCCCTTTGAGCGCCTACCTGCGTCCTGCATCCATTGGCACCGGGGCTTCACCAGATTGTCAATCCGCCAAGTAGAGGGCCAGCCTACTCTGCATCTCAAGAGTATTTGTTTATTTTTTATGTACAAATAGGCCAAAATTTGACTGCAACTCACCTGATGTTAAGCATCGAAGTATTTCTATGAGTAGCATTCGAAGAATAACTAGGCTCTTAGCTGTTTCACTTCTTTTTTCTAGTTGATGATTTGGAAGACAATTAACAACTGCTTCATGAATACTCAGTTTCAGATATTTGTTGCTTCCATAGTATACAATAGG
Source organism: Ennomos erosarius (assembly GCA_963580505.1). Taxonomy (NCBI): domain Eukaryota; kingdom Metazoa; phylum Arthropoda; class Insecta; order Lepidoptera; family Geometridae; genus Ennomos; species Ennomos erosarius. The sequence goes on from OY757000.1 coordinate 2,463,329, forward strand.
TGGAATATAAAATTAAGTCTAGGTTCATATGGACCCCGTCGGGCGCAGCAAATTTGGAGAGAGGAGGGTGACTTAACAAAAGAATCAAAGTGATACTGTCTCATGCCTCCATCATAAGATAGTTTTTCCAAATCCACTCTAAACTTCACATACATTTATTAGAAAAGCCTGAAATATTAGCTATTTTGATTCCAGAATAACCCTTCTGTTCACCCCTAAAATTATGATTATCAAACAAAAAAAAATAAAAATTGTAGTATATACCTGTTCTAGCTTCCGTTTCAAGGTAGTAATCTCCTTCTGGCTGCTATAGGTGATGTCCAGGCCTGGAGACAACGCATAGCAGAAAAGTATCCCCTGCGCCTTCGCAGCAGATATCAGAGACGTAAGATGCTCAGCTTCCTCCACTGTATATAGCTCCCTCCAGTATGCCCGGTGTTTGTAGTCATCTTTCGGAGCATAGACATACATGTCCATACCCCATTTTTTCAGCCTATAAAAAATAACACAACAATAACTTAAAGTTTTAAGTTTTTTTTTATGTTTGACAGGCTATGTTGTAGCAAAGAAAACTTAGATTCAGATATGTATGCTTTCATAGTGTACATAGGTGGAAAAATAAAATTAAGCAATAGGAACTTAAGAGCCCTTTCTAGGCGTGTTCCAAATATTACTACTTTTTCAGAACTGATTTCTCAATACCTATGAGACATCTGAAATTTTCCTTGAGTATAATAGTAAATCGCGTAGTTATCTAGGGCGTAGACAAAATAATACTGAGATAACTACTCAATATAACAAAATAATACTGAGATAACTACTCAATATAATTTATGAAAAATAAAATTAAAACTTACGTTTTTACGAAAACACGAAACGGTAGGTTTTTCAATTACGTTTCTAGATAACTGATAGCGAATAATAATCTGAGAAAAATTGTACATACTGGGGATAAATATAACAAGGACACAGTCAAGATATTTTTTTTAAGTTATCCATTAAGTGTGTTAAAAAAAATGAGTTTCACACTGAAAATCTCCAAAAAAACAGTGCGTATAACCGTCATCTACACGTATGATTAAAGTATAAATACAATTTACAGTGATAAATTATGAAAGAACAGGTTGTTATCTACCAAACATTATATTTTTATTTAATTTTAGACTACAAATTTATTGGTAATAAAATATTGAAATAATACGATATAAGACGATGCACAAGCAAGCTACATTCAGTCGCGCCCGAGAGCTTCACGACGACGAACCTGTGAGGCTGTCATCAGTGCAGCTCCTTACGTAAATAATCGGATTACGCATGCTTATAGACCGTGACTAACCTGTTTTGATACAGTAAGTATTTTTTTTCCGTAATTAATGATTTGTTTACACGTAAATATTTTGTGTTAACTGTACTATTATTAGAACGTATGTTTTATTTTTAGAAAATGAGTCAAAAACGTGCACATTACGGAAAAGTTATTAATAAAAAGAAAAGAATTGAAAAAACACAAAAGGCGCTTGCATTTCTTAGGTAAATTATAAAACACTTATTATCATAAAAATTGTTATGAGTTACTTATTATTCATTCTCTAACGTTTAATTATATTTGCAGAGAATTACATACAAAGAAGTGCATCAACCGCCAAAAACCACTAACATCGTCATTGATTGATGAATAAGATGAGAACACAAGGCTCAATGACTGTAATTCCGAGAAATAACATTTGATACATATATTTGTGACGATTCCTATCAATTTAAAACTGTTTTGAAGTTGAGAAGAAGACTATTGTGTTAAATAGGGCGGCCGTACCGCTTAACATCAGATGAACGACTAGCTCGTCACGTAATTTATTCTCATAAAAAAATAATATAAGAAATTATGCCAAATTATTGTTAGACTAACCAAACTTCATCGATTTCATTATTATACCTATACTTGTACAAAATATCTAATTTTCTTGATAAATATAGAACGTCATAATTACACTAGTGCAGATACTAAGCGACATAGTTTTTACAATGTTACATAATAAACGGCGGACCAAGATCTTTGTTCCCGCGACGTCGTCGCATCTCAACGCACACTACAAAAGTATACAGCTCGAGCGTACACACGCATACTATTTGCCTAAACTTGCAGCGCGCGAAAATTGTAAGGGATTCTTAAGTAGGCTTATTATGGACCCCGTCGGGGACAGAAAAATTGGAGAGAGGAGTTCACTAAATAATCATTATGTACTTACAAAGAAAATAATAGTTAAAAATGATAATTTTACAATAGAATTTATATTATTAATTTAGAGTTTTATTAATTGGTTATCTATTAAATCAAATCACCTCCCAAAGACGTTTAAATAAATAGCAACTAAGTGACCAGAACACAATTCCAGTAATTTAATATATGTATATTCAAATATTCAAACATGTTTCAATCTGTTTGACTAGCCTGATAGCTCAGCTGGTACTTTGTAGTAAGTAGCTCTCTAACTTTGAATGATAGGTTTTGGGTTTGATTCCTACCCAGGACAAACATTTGTGTGATGAACATAGGTGTTTGTTCTGTGTAGAGGTGTCAAATTGTATTTTAAGTATATATGTATGTGTTTACAAATAAAAGTATTTAAGTATTATATCAGTTGTCTTGGTTCCCATAGTACAAGCTTTGCTTAGTTTGGGGCTAGATGTTGTTGTGTGAAATTTCAGCCCATATAAAACAACCTAGTATTAGTAGTTGCACCTCTGGCCTATATAGATGGGCCCGGTGGCTCAGTTGGTAGTAGCCCTGCCTTCTGAACTGAGGGCTGTGGGTTTAATTCCTACCCAGCACAAACATTTGTGTGACGAACATGGGTGTTTATTCCAAGTCTAGCTGTTATATTGTATTCTATGTATGTATTTACAAACAAAAAATTTATCTAAGTATTATCAGTTATCTGGTTCCCATAGTACAAGCTTTGCTTAGTATGGGGCTAGATGGCACTGTGTGAAATGTTCACAAATATTTATATATTATATGGAATTTACATACAAAAATTATACCTACCCACATATTACACCTCAACTTCAACTTCTCACTACTGCTTCTGCGGTGTTGCCAATATTACAACTCATTTAGGTAGGGAAGGGACTTGCAAATGCCTCTTTGCCACTAATTGATTTAACAAGAACACATTTGAATAATTCTATTTATTAATCCAATTTTGAGTATTTAAGTGTTTTTCATATTCTTTATATACCTACACAACACAGTTGACTGCATGCTATCTTATGTGAGGTGAAGTATTTAGGGATTTTTTTAACGTATCAGGTCATGAATACGATTGAATTGACAGTTTCTATATAGATAGGCCCGATAGCTCAGTTGGTAGTAACCTTGCCTAACCTTGCAAGGCTAACATTTGTGTGATGAACATAGATGTTTGTTCTGTGTATTTACAAACAAAAAGTATCTACATAAGTATTAGGGATGCGCCAAATATTCGGTAATTATTCGGTATACCGAAAATTCTGCATGCTTTTACATGTTTGGTATTCGGCCAAATATTCGGTTAATGTGCCGAATAATTACTGAATATTTTATTAAATACTTTCTGTTAAATACTTCCAAAATAATCTTAAATAGGAACTCGTCCTAGGATAATTAAAACACTTAGTATTTTCTAGCCGTTTTCTAGATACTAATAACATGCTCTATCTAGGCCCTAAACACTTGGCCACCAGAAAATTATGATATTTTGTGTCTAACGGGCACTATATGTAGAGTGTGCGATTTGGTCCAATATCTAATTTGAATATTTTTTTTTAGGTAAGTAATTCAGTAATTGCATTTACAATACAAAAAATGAGCTAAATACAATGTTTCGCTTATTTCTAAGAATTCTGTTGTTTGTGTTTATTTTTTGGTATTTTTTTTTATATTAAAATAAATTTTTCACATACACTTAATTGCAATTTCATAGGGCATTTTCATAACAATAGAGATTTTACACAAAAAATAGTAGAAATAAAATTGTTTCCATTGCAGTGGAACTATTGAACTATTGAAGTTTTATAGCCACTGAATGTAAGGGAAATTCATGAAAAATGAACCAAATAGTTCGGTTGAATATTCGGTTTGGTAAGCTCGAAACCGAATAATGTTTGTTATTCGGTTCAGGCCAAAAATCCATGTTTGGCGCATCCCTAATAGGTATTATATGAGTTATCTGGTTTCCATAGTACAAGCTATGGTTAGTTTGGGGCTAGGTGGTGTGAAAAGTCCACACATATTTATTTATTTAGATAATATTATAAGCTTTTGTTTATTTACCTCTATTATGATTAAGAAAATAATCTGATCAGGTGACTGCAAGTACCTACCTTAGCAAGTAAATAAATAATTACATTTAAATAAAATGGTTAAAATCAATAGGAAAATACAGTACTTACTTTTGGAACAGATCCTTTCTTTGTTCGGTGGTCCACGGCCGTCCGTAGAAACCTGCAATAGTAATCTCTCGGTCATTCACACTGCCTGCCGCATTATGTAGTTACTAAACATTTCACGCCACCCACAACCAATAGTTTCATATATATTTTCTCGCATCTTGTAATCAACATTACCTTCAACAACTCCACAGATGAAGTCCTTACGCTTGGAATTAGACTCGTCTGGTGAACTCTCAGTCATTTTCGATCAAACAATCTAGTTAACTACAAAAATGAAAGTGCCCTAAGATTCAATGGCGAATATCACAAAATGTACGGAACGTAGACTAATGCAGAAGCTGATAGCAGTATTTAAATAGCTGTACTAACAACAACGTCTAATCAAGGCACCGTTCAACTCGTTTGAGGTGAATATATTATAGAAAATACAAATAAAAATGGAGAATCGAGAAGAAAATGATGTGTACGTGTGTCGGCCAAAGAGCAGTGTTGCCAACTTCATTTTTTAGGGAATCGTACCTTTGACGTGATAAGGGGGTCTAGCAAAGATACCAACCGCTAACGCTAACGCCAAACGCTAACTCCAAAATGTACTGAAATGACGTTTCGGAAATCGCTAACTTTTCCGTAGCGAATGTCATTTCGATACATTTTTGGAGTTAGCGTGAGGCGTTAGCGTTAGTGATTGTGATCTTTGCTAGACCCTCAGGTCGTATTTTGCTACATTTTCCCGAAAAAAGATAGTACGCGCAGAAATTAGAATGAAACAATGCGAAATTATTTAAAAAAGTAATTTATAATACCCCCCCCCCCTACGTTGATTAAATATTTTAGGGTACACAACTACACAATATGTAATATTTGGTATTTCTTAATATATTTCGAGATTAAAATAATACATTTATTAAGTATTGCCACAATAGAGAACATAAACAAGCAAGACAGAGTATAGAAAAAGTTCTAAATTTATATATTTTTTTTATATCACGGGGAAAGTTTCTTTTAGCATTTTAGGTACACACATTGAGGGATATATTGGAACTTGGGTTACCAAACTCCCGACACATTTCATAATGATCGACACGAAACAAAAAAAATGAGGACGCAAATTGATATGCATAATACGCGTAAATTATTGGGACGCCACCTGCTTAAATTAATAAAATGAGTAAGACGATTAGATTATGTCGTGTGATGGTTTGGTTTATGACTCTAGACGTTATTGTCTTTTCAACAAAATGAACTCAATTTATTGTATTTTTTATATTATGTTACGAACATTACAAGCTTTGAAAAGGTCGTATGTTTTGCGTACGATTTCGGATTCACGATCGTACATCGTATCGGGGCCAAAAAGATCGTACAAATACGATTAAAATCGTACGGTTGGCAACACTGCCAAAGAGTATATATGTATATATAATTTACTTGGTGTCGGCCTCGGCACAGACCACAGAGTACATGCACAGACAGACAGACCAACCAGTGTTGCCGTTGACGACCAAAGTTGACGACGGGACTAGCTTTCGCCATTTTTTTTAGTAGCCTAAAGTAGCCGAATTTCAGCCTCTGTCACCTAAAAAAATTGCCTAAGCCTCAAATGTCAAAACTTATCGTAAAATTAAATAATATAGTAGTTTTTGATGAACTTAATTTTTAACAGCTAACCCCCCTCTTCGCACGGATTTATTAGTTTTATGCCTAATCTTAGTATAATGAAAGAGGGGGAAAAAAGAAAGGAAAAAGATGAATAGATGAATCAGCGAATGAAGGCAGGTGCACCTGCCTCCCTTCACCTTCATCCAGTCAATGGTCTTCGCCGTGCGTTTGTGCAATTTTACTGTGAAGTTTAATAAAAATTTGTTTGCAAAATGGATCCTCAGCCAGGTCTGGACAACCTCAAGGACTTTGTCAAGATCAGAAAATCTGTCAAAATTAGTCAGAAAGCGGCCGCGGGAAGTCTAAGATTCTGGAATGGGGTATTATTTTGATTATGCTTCATCCTCTTGTAAAGACAAGACACGTCATTTAATTTTGTGGTAGTGGAAAATGGCTACTTTTGTTTGATTTCCTTTATTTCGTGGCTTTTTGGCCAGTTTTTTACTGAAGCTTTTAACACTTTACAAATAAGGCTGATAGTTTAGGTGATATTTTATTATAAGTGAATAATGTTGACTGAAAGTGAAGCTAACTTTGGCTGGTCGTCCCAGTTACTTAAGCACAAAATTCTCCTTATTTGTATAGCTTTTATGACATAAAATCAATTGCTTTTTGTAAACTTTTAAGCTTCACTATACACCTGTTCCAAGCGGTTTGCTTTGTCTCAAAAATGCAAAGTCATGTAGCTAAGATCTCCCACTACTAATAGTTATTTGTGTTTAATTCGCGTTCACGTCTTATCGTCAATAATATTTCTTAATTTTTTGTCTTCTCTATTATTATCACAGACGTTATGGTGGCTATGACTTTTATAAAAAGTAGTTTATTTATGATTCGGGTAATTTAAATGACTTGTCCCTGAAGTTGCCTAAAAGGCGACCAGTCGCCAATCGGATTTTTACGTCGCTAATGCCTAGTCCCGAGTAGCCTAAATGGTATATCGCCTGCGTTGGCCACACTGAGACCAACTCTGTTTTCTGATTTTTCTCTATAGTCAAAACTTGCGTTCGGTCTAGGACCGGTAGCATCACAGAGCCTCCGCTAGGAGTAATAGTGTTCTGTGTCCGTCAGGATAAAAGTGTTCTGTGGTTCTGTGCACAGAGCTATGAATATTACGCACCTACGAAGCAAATTTTTTTTCTTTGTCTGTGTTTTGGACCAATAATGCCAATTTAGAATTTTTTGGTTCACGATGTCATCTTTAACTGTTTTAGTTATAGTATACGCAAGGAAGTTTTAAGTATACTGAGGTATATATAGTATACGTAAAAGTTCCTTGGGGAAGGTTAAAAAAACTGTTTGTGTTTGTTGTAATAAAACTGTCATAACAAATATTTTTCTTATTCTTTGTCACATACATTTACCAGCAACAATCCCTCAAGCTTTCCCAATATAGATAATCTTATAAGTAGTTTTATTTTAGCGGAATTACACTAGATATTCTTGTTTCATTTTGTATTTAAGATGAACTTCCGCGAGGTCAATTAATTATTTTGGCATTTTTAGTCCACAGATTAGAGTAAAAGAAATACACCCACATATTATTATATTCACACCCACACTGAAGGGATTGAATCAGTGTGGGGGCGTGGGTGTAGAACCCATGCGTATATTTTAAAATAACCGGCCAAATGCGAGTCGGACACAGATCTCTTATCTGAGTCGGACTGGCACACGAACGGCTCATTAAAAAAACACATTTGGTGTATGAGTTTTCTAACTATCACGGTTCATGAGATACCTACAGCCTAGTGAAAGACGGACAGACAGACAGCCGGACAGCGGAGCCTTAGTAATAGGGTTCGGAACTCTAAAAAGGTGATGATGACCTTCTCTTGAATACCCTAGTTATGTGTTGCATAATAATAAATAAATATATTGTGTGGACATTCCACACAGCGCCATCTAGCCCCAAACTAAGCAAAGCTTGTATAATGGGAACCAGTACGAGTTTTCCAATTCGTGAATACGCGCGAATCCATTTAAAATTTGTACTGCCATTTTTAGTTCATCAACGTGTCCGTTAGATATGGTAGAAAAGGGAGAAAACGTAAACGATTCGATTGTAAACTATCGAAACTCTTAGGTACTAGGGGTACAGGTAACTAACCTACCTAAGGTAACTAACTTAGATACTTTTTTGTTTGTAAATACATACATAGAATACAATATAGCACCCAGACGCAGAACAAGCATCTTAATACTTAACCCCATTCATACGAACATACGTTCATCACACAAATGTTTGTCCTGGGTAGGAATCGAACCCACAGCCCTCAGTTCAGAAGGCAGGGATACTACCAACTGAATTAAAATTTTTAGCATAAGTATTCGACAATTATTGTAATTTGAGTTATAAATATTTGACTTGTTTATAAATAAATGTAATTCTATTTAGTAATATAGTTTTTATTGAGTTTATCTAACTAGATTTACATAATCACCAATCCGCCACAAATAACCACATTTTATTATAATAAGTACTACCTACTAAAACTTATAATACATTCAATTAAAGTACACATAATTATTATGTACCTTATAATTTCATAATGACTAGAACATTGCAATACTGAAACGTGAGATTACATATACTGAATACTTACTATGTTAAGGTTTAGTTATTTACATAATACTGTAGTTCGAGATCATAATACAGAAATACAATATACTTACAACACTGTATTTACAAAATTCAACCATTTTATAACACAAAAACTACAAGGTCTACAAGTAGGTACTAAACTCGTATATGGATGTTTAATAACTTCAAAAGGTTTTGTTCATATTTCATTCATAAACTGGTATTTAATAATGTTAGGTAGGTACCTACTATGAAGAGAATAAGTAGGTATAACAGGTACATGTACATCAGGGGCGTTACTTATAAACGCTGCTTAAAAGCTTCTGTCAACTTTTGACTGATTTGAAATGTCACGCGGGAAAACGAGACGGAACATTTAAAACACTGACTAACTTTAAGCGGCGTTATAGGTAAGGCCCTAGAAGTTCTTAATGTGCCTTCATAATTCTTTTAGGTTGGATATCTAACAGTGTTATTGGTTTTGTCGGTTTATAGTTTATCAGTCGGATAACTTTTATCCAGTCATTGAAAAATCAGCCCTTAGTCTGAATTTACGTTACCCTACTTATTAGCGGTTAAGTAGGAATACTGGCATAATTTTCTTTATATTATCGCTTTTCCTTTTCGTGCCTCCAAGTTGCCGAGCTTCACTGTATTGCAGCATAGTTGACGTACATAGTTGACGAGCTTTACTCTACTACCGTATAGTTGACAAACCTAGTTGACGAGCTTCACTGTAATGCAGCATAGTGGACGACCAAAGTTGATGAACTTTACTTGGACATTATCGTTTTTCAGTTCTCTGCCAAACTTTATCGATACCCCGTTATTATTAACGGGGATTGAAAAAAGTCGCTGGCCCTTCTTTTTACATCGGTGGGTTAATATTACACGGCGTAATGCGAGTAGCCGCGCGACACCCACTGTCACCCGAGCATGTTGGCCGACATGTTGCCGTGCACCCGCATGTGACGGTTCAGGTTGCCGGACTGTGAGAATCTGGAAGAAAAATATGCATAAATTAAAATAGAATATTTTTAGGTACACAGATTTTTAAATACCTATTAGTTGGTTATCATAGAATAATTAAGGACGTGGCTATTCACTTTAGAAGTTTGGTTAAAAAAATTATAAGTAGGTTTGTAGGGTATTTTTATTTTGTTTAACATGGGCACTTTTAAACAAAGACTTTTAGTACATATACTTCCTTGCTTTTAAGTCCATGAGTCCATGCAAGGTAGTAACAGCAAAAAAACCTAATAATATGAAAATAAAGTTTAAATAAATATAAATAAATAAATATGTGTGGATAAATGACTGGAAGAACTATAGCTATCGCAATAAGGCTGACGTACGTTTATGTTAGCTAGTTAGTCTTGTTCGTTCTTACCTCAAAAAGCACAGTTTACACTGGTACGGTTTCTCTCCAGAATGTATCCTAAGATGTTTTGTCAAAGTTGAACTGTCTGAAAATGCTTTCTTGCATGACCTGCATCTGTTAACACACAAATAAACATTGCATAACAGCGGGATAACTATATCTATTTCTACCAATCGAAAAAAGCGATTATAGCGAAGCACGACTAGCCGTTCCTAACCGATCGGTAACGTAGCAACGTTCGCTGCGGTCACTACTATGATGGGTGACCGCTACAGCAAAAAGTTGGTATTTAGAACTGAGCGCTACCGTGCTTCGGAGGGCACGTTAAGCCGTCGGTCCCGGCTACTGTCGTAAGACAATCGTCGTTAAGCCAAGTCAGCCTTCGGGCGGCCTAAAAATTCTGACACCAGGGCTGACCACTTGCCTATACTTTAACGCTGAGTTGGGGCCTATTTGTGACAACATTTTTCCTTTCGCTTTGTTCATAATTATGTGTCTTTAGTACCTAGTTGTTACGAATAAACAATTTTTCTTTCTTTTTTCTTTCTTGCTTTCTTTACACGAGAAGAAGAAGAATCGAAAAAAAATTACCGCTATAAATCACGAGTTCACTTTCTTTCACTTCCTGAAACTCCAAACTTGTTTTTTGTATTGGTTTGTAAGTAGTAGTAAAACTTACTGATATGGCCTTTCTCCTGAATGTGTCCTCATATGTGTGGTCACGCTGGAGCTTTGGCTGAACCTACGATCACAGATTAGACACCTAAAAAAAATAAAAAGTACTTATTAACATAGGATCGCGTTGTCAATACAGAAACAAAACCTACAACAGTTGGAAAAATTCGATTCAGTATGGCTTTCAAGACGCATTTTGAAGCTTTTTCCAGAATGCGTGTTGAAGTAAGCTTCCATAGGATATCTACAAGATTTTTGTGTATAGAAACCATGAACTTGGTAACCCAATAGTAAGGTCATGATAGAAACCTAAAGAGTACTTTTAGTTTTTACTAGGTGGTAGGACTTTTCTGCAAAGTTCGTCTAGGTAGGTACCACCGTTCTGTCAGTTATTCTGCCGCCAAGCAGTAGTGTGCAAGCACTAATGTGTTCCGGTCTGAAGGGCATTGTAGCTAGTGAAATTACTGAGCAAATGAAACTTTATGACCTGATCTCACAGTCTAGTAATCTGATTACTAGACTGGGTGATCTCTCAGGATGATGTGCGCAGCACAGTGTCACGCGAAACTTGATTATTTTAAAGCTCTGAGTGACACTGCAACTGTTATTTGCGGCCGTGTCACTTAGCATCAGGTGAACGACCAGCTCGTCACGTCATTCATTCTCATAAAAAAAGTACCAACCTGAAAGGCTTTTGCCCCGTGTGCGTCCTAACATGCGCCGTCAGGTTGGCAGCCTGCGAGAAGCTCTTATTGCAGTCCCCACATCGGTACGGCCTCTCTCCCGAATGCGTCCTGAGGTGAGTCTTCAGTGTGCTGGGACGGGCATACGTCTTCCCACAGATTCTGCACAGGTTCGGCTTCTGCTCGTCATCCTCTGAACATCCACTTAGGGCTCCAACCTAAGAGTTGATAGTTGTTGTTGTAAGGCTGTTGTTGGGAAGCTGTTCATTGGTTGGTTGTTGGTTTGTTGATTGGTTGGTTAGTCAGCTGGTTCATTATCAACAGCCTCCTCCAGAGAGCGTCATTTTGAGCGGCTGCTCGTCTCCTGCATCCATCGACTCCCCACGATTTTCACCAGATCGTCAGTCCACCTTGTGGGGGGGCCTACGCTGCGCCTTCCGGTTCGTGGTCGCCACTCGAGAACCTTTCTTCCGCAGCTATTTACCACCATCATAATTAGCTGATAGGTTGACTAAATAATAATTTGTGGACTTTTCACACAGTGCCACTTAGCACCAAACTGAACAAGGCTTGTACCTACTATGGGCTATCATAGTGTTTAGTGTAGAAGTGTGATCCAAACTGAATAGCGGCGGTAAGTGCGCTGCAAACCCCCCGCACGCTGCGCTCACTTACCACTGCTCGAGCACAGTATCATACTTTTGATACTGTGCAGCGTTTCGCACCGACTTTACAGCCGCCTTTGCGTTTGAATCACCTCCAATCTAATCGAGTTTTACCTGAACCTTCCCAGAGCTACCACAGGCCGTGTATCCATACTCCTGGTGAGGATGCATCTGTCCTTGATGGTTCAGTATCGTATACCCTCCCATCCCCTGATCCTGAATCTTCTGACTTTCATACATCTTCGGCGGCGTCCGTTTCAACTGGCCCATGTTCTTCTGACCCCCATACCCTGGCTTTTGCTGGAAGATCGAGTAGTTTGAGGTAGGTTTCTGAGGGCTCTGGATGATAGGTTTGAAGGTAGAAGTAGCGGTGATTAACGGGTCGGATTGGTTGGGAGCTCGGAAGTCAGCGGTGAAGGAGTACGTGGCTGAAGGGTATGGGGTGGGGCTTAAGACGTTTTGGGTTTGGGGGTATACTACGTTGACTGAGGGGCTTGACGCGTTCTGGTTCCATTGCATCTGTAAGGAAACGCTTCGTCATCATCAGAATAGGTGTAATCATCGATCGTCTGTGCAAAGAATGGTTAAGTACCATCGATTATTATGAACAATTTCAATAACCAAAGAACTCAATTCCCATGACAGGACATGTATTTGTGCACAGAAAAAAGCGCAAATACTTTCTCCAGGATCTATGTATGTGATCATTGGGCATTATTTATTTATTTATTACAACGTGTAGAGTGTTAGGCAAACTCAATGGCGGCTGTGAAGTGCGCTGCAAGCACCCCGCACGCTGCGGTGTGCGGCTTACCTCTTCCCTCGCACATCTAACTTTAGTTACTGCGCAGCGTTTCAGGCCAACTTTACAGCCGCCATTGAGTTTGCATCGTACCATACCAGAGCTGAGTAAGTGCCTAATAAAATAGAGCCAGATAAATTACCAGTTTTAGAACGCTTCTTTTCTGTGAAGTAGGTAGATGTGAAAAAAAATCGTAAAAGGTTGCGAAAGAAGTCGAAACGTGCTCTTTTGTTTGCGGGCACGCGTTGAAGTCTTTTGTTCGGAAGACATGCAAGTTTTCTTTTGAAAAACTTATTCTTTAGAAATACTTTCATCTATTATGCTTGTTTTCTTTTTGTATTGTTTTGCTTTAATCTGTAGTTTATATTTATGTACCTAATTATACCAAAAATGTTTCTTTGTTTAGTTATTTGCGAAGGTAGCAGGCAACCTACCGCTACGCGCTACGCTAGCTACGACCATTTACAGATTTGTTTTATCATTGTTTTTTGTTTTATTTTATTGTAATAAGAACGGTTACAGATACCAATGACACTTATTACACAAATTGTTATAAAAATTAATTATCATATTTCAAAAGTGCGCGGTACAATTATAGACATAAAATAAAATTAAAATAAATTATTGTATAAAAATGTCAAAAAATCACAATTAAAAATTTATACTTACTAAAATTATACTTTAAAATACTTATTATACATAGAGAGCTGCCGAATAATAATATCATTAAAACAATGTTAAATTAGGTCATACATTTTCACAATAAGTCAAGCATACAGATAAAATAGTTTTCCAATTGTCAAAAAATATATCAAAATCAGGGTTGGCGTCGAGGAGTGCATTGAGGTTCCGCAGAGATCGGCACAGGGAAGACTCGGCTCGGGCCACAGTTCGAGAACCGGGGATCGCAAATAACCTGTGTCGTCTGCTGGGTCTGTGCCGTATATATTTGTCCGGGACAAACAAACTGCAGAGTCGGTCGTGCAACTCAGGAGAGTAGACTAAACCTCGTAAAACCTTACAACACACAGTGAGCTGATCTAACAGCCTTCTCACTGCTAAAGAGTTAAAACCTAGTTGACCAAGCAGGAACTTGGTGGGATATAGGAATGGATAGTATCCGTAAAGTCTCTTGTATAAAGATCTTAAGAAAGCTTTCTGAACTTTTTCAAGCAACAATGTGTAAGTTACATGGAAAGGGTTCCATACACATGCACTCGCCTCCAATTTACTTCTCACAAGGGAATTGTAGAGGGTTCGTAGCACCTGTGGGTTCCGAAAGTCTTTGGTGTTACGAAGGACAAAGCCTAGTCGTCGAAAAGACTCTTTAGCAAGGTTTGATATATGATCGTGAAAAGTCAGACTGCGATCGAAATTGACTCCCAAGTCTTTTATGCTATTTACTCTATTAATATAAATATTATTTAGATTATAATCAAAATTAATTGGAATTCGTTTGCGGTCAAAGGACATAACATAACATTTATTTGAATTAAATTGCATTTTATTAGTCACACTCCATTTAAATATTAAGTCAATGTCATTTTGTAGAAGTAGACAGTCATTTTGTGATTTGATCTCAAGGAAAAGCAGGTCGTCTGCGTATAGGAGACTTTTAGCAGAATTCACCACTGAGGCAAGGTCATTGATCATAATTAAAAAGAGGAGCGGACCAAGCACCGATCCTTGGCTCACTCCAGATCGGGTGTGATAAGGCTCCGTACCGTGCCTCACATATTGACGACGGTCCCTCATATAGTCTGAGAAGAAATTTAATAGTCGAGGGGTAAAACCAAGGTCATGTAGCTTATGCAACAAAATATCATTGTCAATTTTATCAAATGCTTTCTGGAAATCGAAGTAAACCACATCAACCTGGACTCCACGATCCAAAGCGCTCGAGATATAGTCGACCAGAGATAACAGGTTGGTATTGACGGACCGTGCTGGCCGAAAACCGTGCTGCTCATCTCCTAGATATTGGCTAATCTGTCTATATATTTCTGTGTGCAGTATGTATTCAAATACTTTAGCGGGTGAACATAAAATTGCTATTGGACGATATCCGTCGACTGCGGTCCTATTACTGCTTTTAGGGATGGGCGTCACTCTGGATAACTTCCATTGAGTAGGGTATGTACCAGCTCTAAGTGAGAGATTAAATATATGATAAAGTGGAAGAACTACATGCTTTTTACAGGATTTCAGAACGAAACCAGGCAGGTTATCCGGCCCGGATGAACTACCAGGCTTTAGTTTCCTAAGCCCACCTTCAATGTCCTCAGGAGAGAGGGAAGGCACGTCCACGTACCCACCGTATATAGTATCCTCACGGAATGCATTTGGGTTTAGTACCGGTGACTCCTCCAGAAAGACACTACAAAAATAACTTGCGAAGGCCTCAGCAGCATCAACGCCGGTATGCGTTCTACCTTCAAAAGACACGCTAAGCTCAAAACCGCCTTTCGCCCTCAAGCTCTGTACGTGACGCCAAAAGTGTTGAGGGTGGAGTTTCAAATTATCTTCAACATTAGATAAGTAAGTATTGTACGCCAGAGAAATGCGAAATTTTAAATCGGCACGTAAATCCGAAAACAATCTATATGTAGCAGTACATTTTGAAATCTTCCAGTCCTTATGCAATTTAAGTTTCCGGCGAATATCAGCAATGATATCACTATTAAACCAAACCGGATATCTGCTGCACTTGGCTGCTTTCCTTTTCTTTTTAGGGACAGTTAGTTCAAAGAGATTGTAAATTATTTCATAGAAAGCATTTGTTGCAGTACAGACATCATTTGATTCGGTGACACGGGCCCAAGATGTATCAGCGAGCAAAGACATAAAAAGAGAAAAGTCCATTTTACTAAAATTCCAATCACGAGATGGATCTATATTACTCGGGTGCAAGCGGTTAGAGATATTACACAATCGGAGACTCACCGTTATCTCCAGCGGGGGGTGATAGGCATCGGGCGGGACGAGGCCGTCGGCAATCGCAACACATACCTGCCGCGCCTGCGGCTCGATGCACTCCTGCGCCAACACTACGTCAAGCTTACTCCCGTATGAATTGATTACGTCATTAAATTCAATCAGATTGCAATATGTCAGAAAATAACAATAATAATTTTTCACATTGACGGATGCACTGTTTAAGTTTAGGTCACCTAAAATTAAGATTTTACCGTTCATATTTGATATAAAAGATTCAATTTTACAAAATAAATTCATGTACATGTCGTCGGTGGCACTAGGCTTTATGTAAACAACGCAAACATTAACAGTAGCACCGCGATAATTAAAAGACGCCCACAAATCCTCTCCGCTTTCTGTTTCAAGTTCCCGTCGACGTCGCAGCATAACTCCGGGTTCGGCTGCCAATAAGACTCCCCCGCAGGGAGTGGGCCTGTCTCTGCGTAGTACTGACCAGTCGGCCGAACTACTTCCGCGTCACGTATGGAGCTATCAAGGAATGTTTCTGTAGCCGCGATCAGGGCGTGGTCAGATAAAAGCATGTTTAAATTCCAAGACCGGAGCTTCGTTTTGATACCACGTACATTTTGGTACAAAACGGATAATTGTTTTGGCGACTTAACAGTGTTTTGGATGTTCGTCGTGTTCACGATGAAAAAATGTTTGGTTACCAGCTGTGTTGCTATCAGCGCGCCTTCTATAATTTATCCATCTCTTTACTCTTGCATTATTAGGCCAGATGTCGACGGAAAAACACATATCATAGCATTCTTCAGGCACTCCAATTTTGTAGGACTTGTAGTCGCTATTTGCTTTTAACTCCTCGACGGTGCAAAGCTTATCAGGGCAGAGCTCGTTCAAATACTGCTTGATTTCATCACTTCCTGAGATCATGTTCCAGAGATGGAAATATTTACGCGGTTCAACTGCCTTCAGTGACGTCACGCTTGGGCCGGCTAGGCAGCGCATCGACAGCGAGAGGCGCGATTTTTTACGGCGTACCTCCATCCATCTTTCATTACCGTCCTTGGTAGATAAGTCATCCGTAGCTTCCGATGATGGGATACCAGTGTTACTCGGTTCTATAGGATGCACCGAGCTATCCGTGACCGTGTTTTTTGCAGGAATGGGCCCTGAACTCGTTATTCTGGGGTTTATTGTCGGGGAGTCGGTCACTAGTTTACACTTTTCAACACGACGCTGATGACGGGCTTTCCTTTGAGAGCTTGAGGCATTGTCACCACAAGACGAAGCCGGTGACTGCACCTCCACGGATAAAAACGCCTTCTTTCCGCACCCGTTCACGCTGGATACCCCTTTGCTGATTTGTAGCGGCTTCTCTGCTACATTCGGTTTGTCCTGCACCTCCATTACAGCATCAGTACAACCAGCCGCCGCGTCGGGACCGCGCAGCAAATTTGACTGGCATGAAATAACATCTTTTAAATCTTGAATGGCGGTTGATTGCGCTTCAATTAGCGAGTTTTGCTTAGCCACTAACTCCTTAAGGTACTTAACCTCGTTTTCCACGTTCCCAAGCCGGGTCACTATGTCCGGAAGTATGTCCGGAGACAGATATGCGTAGAGTACGCGCTCTCTACGCATTTCCGTAGATGATCGTAGCTATCGTAGATAAGAAATAGGGGCTGACCATTTTGAATATTAGATATTTTAAGACCATATACATCCCTATATATTACTAATGTACCCTGATCCTGGAGGTCCAGGAGGACGAAATCAGGCATTTAAAATGAGGGTATTTTTGGTTTCTAATTTTATGAGACTAAAACTTTTGGGATTAGGTATTTTGATTTTTTTTATGAGAATAAATGACGTAATAAGCTAGGCGTTCACCTGATGTTAAGCAATACGGCCGCCGTAACAGTTGCAGTGTCACTTGGAACTTTAAAATAATAAAGTTTCGCGTGACACTGCACTGCGCACGTCATCCTAAGACATCACACAGTCTGAATCAGATTACTACACTATGTAATCAGGTCATAAAGTTTCATTTGCCCAGTAATTTCACTACCTACATTGCCCTTCAAAACGGAACACAGTAGTGCTTGCACACTACTGCTTGGCGGCAGAATAACTGGCAAAACGGAGGTAACTACCTAGACGAACTTTGCAGAAAAGTCCTACCACCTAGTAAAATAGAATAGGTTCTAATATACCGGACGCATCGATATTATTGACGATGAATATTTTTTACATTAAATTATTTTATTTTAGAAACTTTATTATTTTAAAGTTCCGAGTGACACTGCAACTGTTATGGGCGGCCGTATTGCTTAACATCAGGTGAACGACCAGCTCGTCACGTCATTCATTCTCATAAAAAAAAATCATTATAAAAATGAAATACAATATTCTTACTTACTTTAAAATAAAAAATAATAAGTAAGAAAATTGTAAATTTCTTGACGCAGAGCAGTTTTGATGACGTCACGTTAAATCGTTCACTCAAGTACAACTGTCATGTCATACCGTTAATCATGTTGACACTGACGTGCGACAGTGATAACCCCATATAAAAATGTAGACGTCTCGTTCACACGCAGGAATACTTTATAAGTTCATGGTACGAATTACATGGCACAATATTATTGTAATGTAACCTAGAAGCATTACTGTAACGAACCACGATGGGTTTGTATTAGTTTGTGGTAGGGCTGCAGTACTTACCTGTGACAACCCAGGACAGTAGGCCTAGCACGAATATTTACGCGCGCGTGAGTGTAACGTTAACGTAAGGCAGTTGTATGGTATTTGATCAGCGCCCCATACAGCTACCTTACGTTAACGTTACACTTACGCGTGCGTAAATATTCGTGCTAGGCCTACAGAATATCTGGCGCCTTACGAGGAGGCCCGACCTCAGATGAACTAGGAACATGGGCGGGAAGAAGAAGGCTTACCTGAGAACACAGCTGTTCCGGTGGACAGCCATGCATGGTCATGTTCATGGAAACGTTGACGCTCATAGTCGGGAAGATAGACGGCATGGCTCCCCCATAGTGCTCGTAGTACGGGTACCCACCGCCGCCCGAGCTGTTCACCATCATCTGCATTCATGGGTAAATAAATACATATAAATAAATAAATACCACATCCACAGGCCATATCGCTCGTAGAACTGACAACCGATGGGAAGAAAGGGTCTCGAGTGGCGACCACGAACTGGAAGACGCAGCGTAGGCCGGCCCCCCACTAGGTGGACCGACGACCTGGTGAAAGCCGCGGGGAGCCGATGGATGCAGGAGGCGAGCAGCCGCTCTAAGTGGCGCTCCCTGGGGGAGGCCTATGTTCAGCAGTGGACGTCTTCAGGCTGTTAATGATGATGATGATGATGAAATAAATACCGCCCAACGATCACACACATAGATCCTGGACCCTAACTAGGAATATTGTAGTTTATGTTCTGTGGTTTTCACGGTGTATGCAAATAAAGAACTGACAGAGTGTGCTTTTATTAAATCATAAGGAAAATCTAAAATAAGTAATAAAGACCTATCAACCCTATCGGGTGTAACTCAGTGTTTTATTAAATACATACGGTCCCAGGAACTACGAGGACCATGCTCCCACAACACCCAGACACAGAACAAGTATTTGCACTTTTTTTCTGTGCACAATAACTTTTGTCCTGTCGCAGGAATCGAACTCGCCGCCTCCGAGTTATGTCAGTTGACCTGCTCAACCACTACACCACGAAAGCTGTCGGAAATATTTGTGGGCATTTTACACAGCTCTGTCAAGTTCCAAACTAATAGAGATGCGCTGAATACTCGGTAATTATTCGTGTTCGGCATGTGTTTTCATGTTTGGTATTCGACCGAATAAGTATTCGGTTTAAGTGCCGAATAATAACCGAATATTTTATTAAATTCACATATGTAAGTAAGTAAAGAATAAAACAGAAAAGGAATACTGTAAGTAGGCCGTCCCCCCACTAGGTGGTCCGACGATCTGGTGAAAACCGCAAGGAGCCGATGGATGCAGGAGGCGAACGGTTGCTCAAAGTGGCGCTCCCTGGGAGAGGCCTATGTACAGCAGTAAACGTCTTCAGGCTGTTAATGATGATAATGTAGGCAAGGCTTGTGTAGGTTAAGCTCGATAAATTTTCTTCAGGCCCAGCCAAATGACCGTCTACCGTGTGGCACGCTTGCTGACGAATCTTTGTTCAATTTAGAACTCACTATTTATTCAATTTGTGTGAATAAAATTATAATTCTTATACTTATTGATAAAAAAATTACCAACCAGGGCTTTATCCAACCGAATTGCGCCAACTCTTTTATTTTTTAATTTAAAAAGCTAATAATTGCAAGCAAATTGGGCAATTTTCGCGCACTTATTACCCATAGAGGGCGGAAATTATAATCATTTGGCTCACAATTATCAGGAAACAAACTAGCTCTGTGATGGAAGAAAATTATAAAAAGCTCTACATATCTCGATAAGTCAATTTTCCTGTTAATAAGTAGGTACCTACTTCATATAAAAAGAAAGCTTTGATCGACCGTCACATATTATTAAATCGATAACTTTTTCATTGGAAAATCAAATGAAGCCTCCCAACTGTAACAAAGCGAACCCCTAAATCCCAGATTCCGTATTAATTACAGTTATTTCGCTCCACAATAATTCCGCCCCTTGCTTTTCAATTTTCCTTCAAAGCGTCCACCCGCCCTTTCCAAAGTAATTGAAACGAGACAGAATACTGTCTATTATATACATTAAATAGAGATAGCATGCCTGTTAACAGAAAAAATATGCTCGCAGTTGTAAAATTATAAAATGTGTTTATCTCTCTCGCACGTTGTGTGTAAGCTTGAGGTAGAAAGAGATGTGTATACCTGAGGGTGCACCGTCTCGGGGGCGCAGTCTCCGTGGACGACAGCGTGTTTCAGGGACAGAAGCACGTCTGCCGCGTCCCCTCCGCCGCGCTCCCGGCATTCGCCCGCGTTCCTGGGGACGGTTGAACAATATTAACCGAGGGTTAAAGAGATGATTAAAATTGGTAAGCTGGGGCGATGAGTCTGTCTGGCTGGAGTGTCTGCTAAGTTCTGAAGAAGTATAATTATGTTATGGTATTATAGCCCTCTACGAAAAATGAATCTCTGTAGTTTTGTACCTACTTAGATTTGTGTTTCTGTGTAGGTACGTTTTTATATTTTATACCAATGCTATTAATATGACGGCCAACGATGTTTAGTTATTATTAATATTATGTACCTAAAGGCCTAAAGTAGACAATTATTATCGTTTGGAATAGGCATGATGACAAATATTTTTTTTTGCATAAATTAAAAATATTCCTCAAAAGATAAACATTTGTGCAAACAAAAATTAAATATCTAAAAAAACCGCAAAATTACAAGAATTTTAAGAACCGGAATAGAAAGAGATAGCTCAAACGGCCAGTGACATCAGAGCAATGTCGTCATAGTACCCAATTACTAAGCTGTGGTAGCTTTACAAACAATCTCTTTGGCATAGTAACTGTGGAGGCGCTCTGTTTTGCGAGAAAGGGACAGGAGATGCCTCCTATGGAAACTTTAAAAGCTTTTTTTTTATTACTCCGTGATTTATCTACCGATTTTACTTATTTTTTCAATTATTGCATTCAAGTATTATTTACTTGTTCATTTTTAATAGTAGTCATCATGCCTATTCCGACAAAGTTATCGTAAGAATTGAATGAGTTTGCGGCTTCAGAAAAACCAGGCGAATGCAAGTCGGTTGTGCACATAATGTAAGTAGGTACTTAAGTACTTAATTTTTTGTAAGACCTAATAAAATAGCGCCGTAATTTCAATAAGGTTGAAAACTTTACCGCATTCCAACTCGCACTTGGCCAGTTCTTAGTATTTGTTGTTAAATGACACCTACTTACCTATCCACTAATTGGTTAATCATACGAAGTTTAAGGCTAATTATAGAGGTTAATAAAATTATAACCTCTTATTTAAGGTTCTACAATTATAATTAGGTCCTTAAATTATTTATTTTTAATAATTTTACACTTGGAAAGTCTCGGCGATAGAAAACAAGTGCTGGGGGAGGGTAATGTCAGCCTCGCGGGGCCAGAGCAGATCGCAGGCATGGGACATCTTAGCATTTGGTATGATGACTAAATTGTTTTGCATAAATTAATAATATTACTCAAAAGATAAACATTTGTGAAAACATAAATAAAATATCTCAAAAAATGACAGGGATAGGAGATGCCTCCTACAGAAACTTTAAAAGCTTATTACTCTGTGATTTATTTACCGATTTTACTTATTTATTCAATTATTGCATTTATTTTAAATCTGTTTTTATAAAAGTAGTATTTACTTGTTCATTTTTAATAGTAGTCATCATGCCTATTTCTTAATGCAATTTCGTGTCCAAATGCTTCACTTTTATATCCACCCTTAATTTTTTTCATTAAGTACAACCTAGTTTCAACCTACCTAAAAATGAAGCAAAATGCTCGTAAATGACCACTGTTTAATGATGCGGTAAAGCGGCCCTCACTTCCGAATGAAATTATATCATGTTACTTCTGTGATGATCTCCCGAGGTCAAATTAATCTTCGATCCAACGCATCGGAGTACCTAAGCCTAATGAATTTTTTGAATGCCGAGTGCCATTTTAGTTTTTATGGACTAGCCATAGATAACTTAGCCCCTTTTTCCGTTTTGAAATGTTCTCAACATCCCCACTGATAGGTAGGACAAACACGGAGGCAAACAAAAAAACTTCGTCCTATCTCGGTACGTTCCCAGTTCCCGACACGACACTACGGCACAGAATGAATACTAAGTAGTAGCTATGATGAGTAGCAGTGGACATCTTCAGGCTGTTGATGATGAAACATTTTAATAACTGGATCCGGAAATCCCAACACTGCATCGCATACGATCCAGATTGGCATAAATACATTAAAAACCTACCTAGAATAAAATAAATTTTTACTCGGTACAACAACGCCCTAGAGTAGGCCAAGAGTAGGGTGGCATTAAAATTCATTTGAAAAAAGAACTCAACCTAGTTTCAACTCAACACAATACAGAGCACAGCATAGCGATTCAGGAGACCTCAGCGCTGAGGCCTCGATTCAACCAACTTTTATTTGAAAACTAGCTTTTGCCCGCGGCTTCGCACGCTTGTGTTATGTTATTTTTACGTTATAGTCTAATAATAGATCATGCATTTCGTACCAAACAACAAAATCCACTAAATCTTTTCGAAGCTGAGCACAGTAACCTGTATTAGTATAGGTATAGGTATAACGCAAGCATAGCCGTGAGTGGAAGCTATTTAAGCCATTACCTAAAATTAAATGTTTTGAGTCTAATATAGATTTATAACAGTAAAAGAAGTTTCAAACAAAAAACTACAATTTTATAAGTACCTCTTCATATTAGGTACAAAAAAAAGAAATCATCATCACTTCACTCAGGTCTTTAACAGAAGTTTCAGTAAGTTTTGTTTAGGTAGTAGTTACCTAAGCAGGCAGGTACAGTTTAGAAAAATATGGAAGAATCACACACGATGATCCTGTTTTGCTCAGTTTTACATAATTATTATCCGCGCGCTTTTTGTTCCATTTACCACATTTTTTTACCTTCTTAAGTTTGGTTCCATACGAATTGAGTACCTAACTACCTACACACAGCCAGTGTCAATAATAAGTTTATAAATTGCTGGAGATATGCATTTACCTGTACGACGCGTACATAATTAATTTTCTTAATACTAATTAGGAATTACTAATACTAAACCACCACTCCTTAAAGAAATGACAGTTATAATTATTATATTATGTCCACTATTTTCCACGCTGTCTCATTCCCAACATACCTACCTAGTGATGAAAGTGAGGAAGTAGAATAAATCGTCATTACATAATTATTACTAACACCCAAGGTTACTAACCTACTATAACTATAACCTTCTTGAAGTAACCGAGTAATCAATCATTTTCTGCTCCCGTGGCTTATTTAAAAGCCCACAGATCTAAAATATTTTAACTATTAAGAACTTATTTCAACATGCAAGAAGAAGAAGAAGAAGAACAAATCAAAAACGAACGAACGTTACGCGCCATGTTGTTAATTCGAGGATACAATTTTATTGCCATAATGAATACCTACATATTAATTATTATATCTAAGTACCTACCCTTTTTAAACATTTTTCATCAAATATTTCTAATCATTGGCTAAATACAAATAATAGCACCTCCGGCTTACTTTAATGCCAAAATAAAAAAGGTTTAAAATGCGTAGCAATGATAAGGGTATATAACTTAAGTAGCTATAAGTACTACAGGGGGTCTAGCAAAGATACCAACCACTAACGCTAACGCCAAACGCTAACTCCGAAACTGTATTGAAATGACATTCGCTGTGGAAAAGTTAGCGATTTCCGAAATGTCATCCTAGTACATTTTGGAGTTAGCGTTAGTGGTTGGTTTCTTTGCTAGACCCAGGTACCTTAAAACTTCCTTGGGGTTGATCAAGAATGTAGCAGCAGCGCAAAAATAATTTTATCTACCTAATTAGAATGGTAACGTGTAGTAAGTTCATGTAAATAATACATTTTACCAGATCGCCAATAAAGAACATTACTCCCCCCAAAACCCCATACATCGAAAACTTGAATAAAAATGTATGCTTCAATATTGGCTAAGTATGATAATCGTGTGAAGCCTTATAAATAATTATAAAAAGTCTAAGTACCTACCCTTTTAAACAGTTTTTATAAAATACTTCCTATCATTGGCTAAATACAAATTTTGTCTAATGCCAAAATAAAAAAGGGTTTACAATGCGTAGCAAAAGCAAGGGTCAATGGGCACAGATTACTGAATATGTTACTACTAAAGGTTAAGCTATAGGTACTATAAATACAATTTTAAATACTTATTTCAAATGGTAAAGCGTAGTAGATTTTTGAAAACTAATACATAATACCAGATCGCCAATAAAGAATTTTGCCCTCTCCAGAACCCAATAAATCGAAAACATGAATAATAATTTAGTTGTGTTTCAATATTGGCTAAATATGATATCGCGTGAAGCCTTAAAACTTATAAAAAAAGTCTAAGAAGTTTTTAGTTTTCTAAACTCCTTGTTCTCTGTGTCGTGCTCATATTCAAGAAGGTTCTCATACCTATCCTCTTTTTTTAGTTTAGACCACAGATTAACGAAAAAACTTATCTATATGTAAATACATATGATTTTTTTGGGTATAGGTACTTACATAATGAACACATTGTTTTTCTCTAATCTGCATTGCATCGAAGATTGCAAGAAGTTATCGCGCGTTGTATTTCGCCGTAGCCCGAAATGTGTGATACACCACCGGTAATGCAGGCGCACCAATTGTTATTTACTGTTGTAAAACATGCAGTAAATTACTTCCTTATTGCTTAGTGCAGTGGGATTGCTCAGAATGAAATACAAAAATATAAGAGTTCCGTACTCAAAGAGTAAATCCTTATTACTAAACCTCCGCTGTCCGTCTGTCTGTCGGTCTGTCCACCAGGATGTACTCATGAATCGTGATAGTTAGACAGTTGAATTTTTCACAGATGATATATTTCTGTTGCCACTATAATAACCGTGGTCCGTATTCAAAGGGACAGATAAAAAGACAAATAAAAAAAGGTTGGTTTTAGTTCATATTGATAAGGAATTATAAATTAAAACTATTACAATTTATTTTTGTAATCGCAAATAATACTCTCACAGTTTGTAAAACATATTTATTCGCCGACATGCAATATAACGCTACTGCTTCCTCCATTTTATTTAGCCCTCGTCGGTCGCGCAGCAGGCAAACAAATTGACTGTGTGTCCAGGTTGGGGCGCTACAAAAACATCGAGGATAGTCAACAGAGACGTTTTTGCGCGCCAACTCAACAGCGAAGGTTCGGGCGTATATGAAGCCGTGCCATAATAGTAACAGAGTTTTTTTCTTTAATCTGTGCAACCGGATAAACCCGAGATAAAATTACCGTCAGTAGCAGTGTAGCAGAGTAAATTTTTTTTTCTTTCATCTATGGTTAGTAGCCAAAATATAACTTACCTTTTGACACTGGCTAAATACCTACACTATGTGTGGAGCCAAAATATAAGACAAAAAACTTACCTTGAGGCATTGAAGTGGCCATCTTGTTAAAACCCCGTTCCGTTTCATAATGAAATCTTAATCATTTTCTCAATAAAAAAAATTAACGATATTTAAAATTTAATATATCCTATGTTTTGCGCCGGGTTTTTCTAAGCTTATTAGTGAAAACCGCATGAAAAACCGTTCAGTAATTTCGGACTTGTGCCTTAACAAACAAACAAACAAACAAACAAACAAACAAACAAACAAACAGACAAAATGTCTAAAAAGTAGCTTAACGTGATCAGCGAAAAATTTCAAGCCAACCTGTGTCATTTTTTTTTCGATATCTTGCATTTACAGATTTTTTTATCTCTACAGTTTTATTATATGTATAGATAGAATAGATAGAACGGAAAGCTCTCCCCTAGCTCATGCCTTTTGCAGAAACGATGACGCTATTTCCGTTCTATTTTCATATTTCCGTTCTATTTTCAAATAAAAGTTGGTTGAATCGAGGCCTCAGCGCTGAGCCTCAGCGCTGAGCCTCAGTGCTGAGGTCTCCTGAATCGCTATGCTGGCCGTACCGGAGTTGATGAGACTTTAATTCCCATCGGCAACGCTGCCACTGACATGAATTCATTGATCCGACTATAATGGGACAGATGACACTTTGTCTGTTTCATCACTCCTGATGAGCGCCGTTGTTAAGGCTACCGGGGAGGTTGGCACTTTTTTTAAAGATTTTATCCCATCCTCCCCGGTGCCCCGTTACCAAGCCACCTAAAGCTCCTGTTAAGTACTACTCACTTGTACTGGCTGCAGGGTGAGAATGGGAACAGTGATGGTAGCGGGTCCAGTTCGAGGGCTGGCAGCGAGAATGACCCCATATCCTCGGAGCCCCACGCCTCCGCACCATTCACATCCTCGAGCGTAACTTCGCACGGAGCGATGCTGGAGCTTAGTGCGTTTAGATCCTCGCCATTCTCCGGGCAGCAGTTCTCTGTCTCTTGCTGTGGAGGTTTTGGTCGTTTTAGAACGTTTTAAGAAACGTATCGTAATAGTTATAGTTGGAACAGAGCGGCGCGGTAGGTGGATGTAATTGACAGGTCACCGCGGGCAGAAGATTTCCGGAGCATATATGGCACTGCCTACGCAGCACATTTTATAAAACAGGATCAAGGGCGGGAAACCAGTCTGATACCTGGCAGTGGCAGTTGAAATGTAGTTTGCAGAGTAGAATCCTTGACTTCTGCTTCTGAATAGTTCTAGACCACAGGTACACCATTGCACACTCAATACCATGAACCTGGTATTTAATAGACAGCAGCAGTCAAAAGTTTTTCTGGAGATTTCTGGAGCCTATGGATGCAGTATACCTTATTTAACAGGAGCAAGAGTGGGAAACCAGTTTGATACCTAGCAGTAGCAGTTAAAATGTAGTATCCACAGAATCCCTGAGTTCTGATTCCGAATAGTACTAGACCACACGAACACCATAACACCCTCAATACCATGAACCTGGTATTTACCTGACAGCAGCAGTCCAAAATTTTTCCTGCCGGGCTAGCATGCGCACCGCGACAAAATTTTCTCGACACTTTTTCTCGTGAGAGACCGTGACAAGGCTATGGTAGCGCCTAAGTGTGTCTCACTCTCACGCAGTAACGACAAGTTTTCTCGCGGTGCGCATGCTAGGCCATCTGGAGATTTCTAGAGCATATGGATGCAGCACACCTCGTTAAACAGGATCAAGAAACCAGTGTGGTACCTGGCAGCAGTGGTCGAAGTCGATGTCGTGGAGTGCCTGGCACTGCAGCGGGTCGCAGCAGACGCGCGGGCAGCAGGTGCCGAACTGCGGGTTGTTGGGCACGTAGCACTCCATGGCCCCGCCTCTTGGCGCCGCGCATTGCTCCGCGCAGGGGCGGGATCACAGCCTCCGACGTTTGTAGTCTCGGGTTGGCATGGCTGCGGGTGGGACACGTAGGGTTACCACACTTTATATTACTGTTCTTTTCAGGAGGCAATCGATAACATTGACGTTCTTCGATATGCTAAGATTTGAGGTGTTTGTTTACACGGATAGACAAACAGGTTGCCTTCGTCAATGGCACCAAGGGCGCTACTGTTACGTATTCTATGTATATATACCTACGACTCTTTTCACCCACATCTTAAAATACTAGAAAAAGCTGTAGGTAGGAATTATACTGTAATTATACAGGCGAGTTTGACCTAAGGAGTCGAACCCGATGTAATTTAATTCATTAGCATAAATTGAGCCCATGATAGTACATCATTTATAGAGGATTATAAAAGAGTTAAGAGTGTAAATGAAAATATTTTTATGGAAAATTATGAAGATTGCCGCGGCGCCTAACGCAGTTGGCACGGATGATTTTGATACATTTTAACGTTTTTATACCTGTAGTACAAGCTTTGCTTAGTTTGGGGCTAGATGACGCTGTGTGATATATCCATATATATTAAGTACATATGTACTAATTAAACAGTACTCCATTATTCCAATTAAATTTTGTATTGTAGCATTGGATTAAGTAAGTTATTCCATTATTCGGAGTTATTATTATTACCAAACCAATGTGTTAGAATTCAAAAATTTTGGTCCACACGTGACCGGTATCAGAAGTAGGTACCTAGTTTCAAAGGATGCTAATGGATTCAATTACACCCAGTATAGAACGTTCAAAAAAATATCTCTCGTAACCCGTAAATGCATGGAGAGTTAATAAAGTTACTATGAAATCTTTCGTTGCGAAAGCGGTACTTGAGCGGTAAGATAGATTTTATACTAATTTTATCACCTAATCGTAGATCTAATCACTCAGCTCATATAGTACTACGCCTCTATAGATAAATATTTGTTTTTAACGGTGTCGAAAATCGATTAGTAATTTTGGCACTAACAATCTGTCATTAGATGATTCGGTATTCTGTTAAATGACAAACGTTAAGTTTTGAGTGTCCAGACATTTAAGTACGCCTGAAAAAATAAAACGATGAAGCAAATGCATAACAGAACTATTATAGGAACCAGGAAATCCGCATAAAATAGAAAGTGTGGTCACCGAAAAACAAAAATTAGTTATCAGACTAGACCACTTCTCTGTTGAGAGCATTTTTTTTTACTTACATATTGAAGTTTGTAGCTATAGCTTTACATTTGCGTTGTTAAGGGGTTGGAGCCTGAATGGTTGTGTTCAGGCAGTTTCAATTTAGGGTTATACTTATTCAGGAAGTAAACTTAATGAACTCAAAACAACTAAGGTACTTACACTTATATTATATCCTATTCAATGCATCAATATATAGGTTTCTAGGTCATTACCAAACCTGACATCTGAGATGTAAGGTTAGAGTAATGCTCGTCTGCACCAAAGTTTGGCAGTTTAAGTTCCTACTTATCTCTCTCGTACCCAAATGCGTTGCAGTAGGTATGCTATAAAGGGATAAGAGCGAACTTAGGAGCTATCAAAGTTTAGTGCAGATGGGCATTAGAGTCAGTTTTATTCCTATCCATTTAAAGGTAGCTAAAGAAATCGCTTGATGCGATGCAATAACGCCGTCCATTGTAGGTACTTCTAACATTCTTTATTAATGCACAGATATTAAAATAATAGTATGTAACACCAATGTATCGCCATTGCCTGACTACTTCTTTATAGTGCCTGACGCGAATGGCACAGGGGTAATATAGTTGAGTCCTGACACAGAATAAATTCGCAGTAGGTAAGGGAAGTAGGTATCCCGGAGGTCCTTTTCTTTTTTCTTGTTAATTTTTTTACTAAGTATGGCAACTTTCTATACAATTTGAAGTTCGATGCCTCTGGGCAAAATAAATTTAGGTATATTACAACATTAATACGTGATCAAAATTAAATTTCGTCACAGTACGTCTAGGTACCTACTGTGACGGAATTTAATATTGATCCTGTATGTACCTACCCATCGGCTCCCCGCGGCTTTCACCAGGTCGTCGGTCCACCTAGTGGGGGGCCGGCCTACGCTGCGTCTTCCAGTTCGTGGTCGCCACTCGAGAACCTTTCTTCCCCATCGGTTGTCAGTTCTACGAGCGATGTGACCTGCCCATTGCCATTTCAACTTGCTAATCCTAAGAGCTACGTCGGTCACTTTAGTTTTCCTGCGGATCTCCTCATTTCGGATCCTATCTCGCAGGGAAACACCGAGCACGCGGGATGGATGCAGGAGGCGAGCAGCCGCTCTAAGTGGCGTTCCCTGGGGAGGCCTATGTTCAGCAGTGGACGTCTTTAGGCTGTTGATGATGATGACCCACCCACAGTACGCAATTTTCTTTATAATAAGCAGAAAAATCATGTAAATTGTTAGATTAAATATATGTTCAAATTCTTTCGATAACATTTTTAAATTAGGTAAGTGCCATTCAACGTGGTAATGCAGCCAGCGTTCTGGGAACATTCCCCTCCACCAAGGGTCTTTTTGATAATCTGTGATTTTTATTTATTATAATGTTTTAATTTTAGGTTTAGTTTTTAGGTTTAGTATTTAGTTTTTAGTGTAGTTTAATTTAATATTAATTTTATATATTATGGTAAGTGCGTACTTGATTATTTATAGTATAAGTAAGTACCTATATACATAATGTAGGTACTTATAATATGTGGTACTCAATTTTTCCCAAGAAAACCCCCCAATGGAAGCACAACTGATAGATAATTGTATGTCATGCAACCCGACTAACGCTCGGCGCTGTCCAGTATCCGGGCTGGTTAGTGTAAAATGACATCAAAGTACACGAAGCCATGCACGCCGCTGAGAACCGACCACGATGGCGTACAATCGTCAGAGACAAAGTGCTCTATGGAGGGGGTCACGACCCTCAGCACTGAGGCAAACGCAGCAAGGAGGAGGATAATATGTAGGCTACAATACATCGATTTTACATTTTTAATTTAAGTTAGTTGTCAATATTGGGTCATATTAGTTTTAAAATGCTATTATTTCACAATTTACAAACCGCAAAAGAGTAATGCGTAAATAATAGGTATCTAAATATAGGTAATATTAACAGTTTTCCACTAGGTAAGATGGCGTGAAATAAAGCAGGTGTGCGGTATTCAAAGAAGTTTAGGTAAGTATTTATCAGAGGTAGGTACTTATCTTATAAGAGAGTATAATTTATAGGCTCTATCGTAAATTGAAAATAATGTTGGTACCTATAAATAAATAATAAATAAAATAAGAGTAAAAAATGAAAATGCAGGAAAAGTAAGTTCTAAACCAAAATAACAGATGTAGAGAAAGTATAGTCACAGATATTATAGTAGTATTCTAACATAGTATAGTATAGTCATCGGGTCCCATCAGGTACAAATGAAAAATAGCCCCAACGTGAAAAAATATAGTGATCGTGTCGTGAGCCTTACTAGTTAGTGTCCAGTGTATTCATTTGGCCCAATACTTCGCCAACACGCAATAAATGTCGCTTGATAATCTTGCGTTATGCAGAAATAAAATATTTCGTAAAATAGCAAATATAAAAATCTAATTGGATGACCAAGCAGTAAAAAGAATAATAAATAAATAAAAAAATGTGTGGACATATCACACAGCGCCATCTAGCCCCAAACTAAGCATAGCTTGTACTATGGGAACCAGATAAATATAATGTATGTACCTTATCTTAAGATCTGTGGATTCTGTGAAATAAATAAGTAAAATAAAATAGCCCGAGTTATTCCGTTGTATGGGATGAGGCATCTGTACCGAAAGTATTAAGTATCTAGGGTAATCTACAAAATGATCGTACATACCTATTTACAATGATGCCTTTACCTTATACCTTACCTACCTTATATATGATGATACCTTTGTATGGAAACTACGATATGAATGTCAGTTAATAAATCTGTCTCTTAATTATCTACAACTCCTATGCCTATACCTTATTTATATCCCAGATAATAATACCTACAATACAGATGCCTCATCCCATACAACGAAGTAACTCGGGCTATTTTAGGAATTATTTTATTTCTGCGTAACGCAAGATTATCAAGCGACATTTATTGCGAGGTAGCAAAGAATTGGGCCAAATGAATACACTGGACACTAACTAGTAACTCTCTAGACACGATTACTAAATTTTGTTCAAGTTCGGGCTATTTTTCGTTTGTACCGGATGGGCCCCATGTCTATATATACCCTAATGCCCTATATGTACTAATAATTCTAGTGAGGGTATGCGAATAAAAAGACTATGATAGTTGCAACCTTTGATAGACGACAGTAAATAATGCATCCGCAAAAATGTGTTCATACAACCAAGTCATTATATGTGTTACTAGGTAGTACTTATAGTAACTTTTAGTAATTTACTAAGGTGCCTATTAGTAGTTAGTATACTTATCTACATAAAAAAAAATGTAAATGTCCTTTTTAGTTCTTGGCATTTAACGTGTAGAAATAGCGACAATAGAGCGAGCTAGACAGCTCTACCTTTACCTACTGTATTTTATCAGCAACCGAACAAATTACTAACTTATTCGTAGCAAATCAATAAGACTGTCACGAACATTTTTCGTAAACTGATTCTAATTAGATTATTCATGGCAACTCAGACTAAAAAGTCCAATAAAAAAGAAAAACCTTTTAACTGACCTTAAAAACACTGAAATCCAAATTCAAAATCCGATAATCGCACCAGAAAATTTATAAATACAAAAACACATTACAAATCACAGTTTCACCAACTATTCCCACTAATTAAATTAATGTTCGGGACATGCGCGCTGGCAACATATACGCGGGTGAGAAAAAATAAATTATTTTTTTAATTGACATGTCAGGCTGCAGGACGAGCCCTTACGGCCTGTGTGTGGTGACTAAACTATCTATCAAGCGTGGTAAGTGCACTCCACCGCCCCTGCTATAATTGGCTGTTTGTAACCAACCCCTGTGGAAAAAATACGAGCGGTCAAGTGTGAGTGGTCTCATGCGCCATGGGGTTCAAATTCAGAATTTAACCGCTACTTCCTATAAGTAAAGTACCAGTTGAATTTTTGATTTCGGTTTATTTATTTTATCATTGATAACCTATTAATGTCCAAAGCCACTGTTCACCACTTGTAAAAATAACACCTACTACATTCGTAGATATTATAGTCGAGGAAAATTGATCCAATGACGCAGCAAAATCAGTTCAGAATCAGAATGAAAATTAATTATGCATTACCTACCTGCCTAGGTACTTAATGCGCAAGCGCATCTTATTAGTATAAGTAGGTATAGCTGCTTCAAGATCACCATATAGATCACTGCTGAACGTAACTACGTTACTACCTTCCCCAACTTTGGACGGCTGCTGCCTTGACTTTTGCATAAAACGGCTCCCCATGGATTGCTCAGGTACTAAAAAAATAATGTTCTAATCGCTATCTTTTTGAAATGCAGTATTCGTAATACTGATAAATCATAAAACATTTAAAAAAGGAATTACAAAATCGCGTTTAAATTCTGGAGTCGTTTCCCCCATGGAACCCTAAAAGATGACATTGTGCTCACACCGAGCGGGTTAACGTCAGTGATGGCGGAGCGGAGGATTGTTTTTGTGGCGGGAACGTTTTGCGATTCGATCAGCTGTTTAGATAACTAATGAGATCGTTTAGTAAACCAATATCGTAATTAATTATTACTTAAAATTGGTCGTCATTCATATTTACAAGTTCCAAGCAAACCTAATCTACATCAGGCACATCAGATAAACGAATGCTCACCTCGTCATTATTTCACTAGTAATGTGTAGTTTATTTTTGGTTTTAGAGTTCCGTACCGAAAGGGTAAAACGGACCCTTTTTCTAAGGTCCTTAGTAATAGGATCCTAAGGTTATTTATTCATTCCTGAAATTTACTCTAAAATCATGTAACGAGCTGCGCCACAGCAGTAAGTACCTTATAGGTCATCTTACCGGTGTGCGGTGGTCGCGCCGATTTGTTCCAACCTTTCGACGAAATAGTGTACCTATCTCCTGCCTAGACTTTATGACCACTTATAATTAGATTTGAATATTTCTTTTCTAGTCTAGGTCCCTCTAATACCCATTATTATTTTCATTCACAAAATAATTAATGAATGGAATCAAGGAATGGACCTCTGTCAGCGTTACCTATTTTGACACATCGATGCCCAAAAACATAGCGAACTCGATACTATTATCAATATCGATTAGCTCAGTGGACCGCGATCGTTCGGAGGACTACAGTCCACTACTAATGAAACTCGATTTAAAATCCTACCGTTCTATTTATTTTTATTTACTTATTTATGTAAAAATTAAAGTGAAATGCTGTTCGTCGTTAAATGCATCACTTAAGAGCGACTCGACTGAGTTATTTATTTTCACCGCAGAGCTGCCATCGGGCACCGCGCATACTCCGTGAGGATGGGCATCTTTATTGCCCGAACACCGGTCGAGTTATTCGACGTGATTTTTCCTTAAAGTAAGCCGGATTACATGCTATTATGAGTTCTACTTACTTTACCTTCTATAATGTTATTTATTTTGTTTTAAAATTTTATTGTTCTTTAATATTAGGATTTCATGGGAAAAATTGAAAAGCAGTGGCAAAGTAGTAGGCCTGTGCGTCGCGCTCAAAAGTCTGATTGGTTCTACTGCACAGCTTTAGAACCGATCAGAATTTTGAGCGTCAAAGCTAATTTGCTGATACACTTTGACCTACTGATGATGTTATGGGCTATACAATCATTTATCGTTGTTTAATCAAAGTTGTAGCTCCTCACTCACGTCTTCTCACAGCTTTTTCTCTATCCTGTGCGTTTGCACCACTTCGAGTATTCATAGTAGCGCCACCGCCCACCCAGGTAGTCGCGCAATCACGCGAAAGCGAAAGCATCCTGGGACGGAGGCAATCGACAGACAACGGATACCTATTCTGTGTATTTGCATGAGAATTTTATCTTAAACGTACCGTAGTACCAGCGGTAAATAATGCATGCACAATGAGCGCTACGTAGTCAACCACCAGTAGAAAAAAAAATTTGGATCGAAGATCTTCTCAGAACCGCGGGGAGGCGATGGATACAGAAGACAAGCGGCCACTCTAAATGGCTCTCGATGAGAGAGGCCTATGTTCAGCTGTGGACGTCTCCAGGCTGCTGATGATGATAAATCAATCAACCAACCCATCATTTCCCAACGACATTACAACCACTTCATCAATTAATTCTTAAGATAAGGCACTAAGCGATTGTTTTGAATAAGACGAGCAGGAACCCAACTTATGCGGAGTCTGTGGAAAGATGTCTGCACACGGGGCCCAGCACAATTTATGTTCCATTGTCATCAGACACTACTTAAAAATCTAACACAAGAAAACTTTATGACTTAATGTTTATGACTATGATCTACCTACTTGATTGTTCATTCGCTTCGTCAAACGATTTCTCGAGATGAGGTACTTCTCCCGATTTTTATAGGCGGACGACGTAGGTACGAATAATTACTAATTAGATTGGTAGAAGGTGTCTGTTTAAGTGGTCTGCAGATATAATCTGGCAAAGCAAACTCTGCAATGATTTAAATTTGGTGTAATATAAAATCTTGTATATGGTAGCACAGTGCATACTTCAAAAAACTGGGAGTTTTGGCGGGAACGTGAAAAAGTTCACGTCGTTGCATTGTATTATTTCTCAAAACTTGTGCTTTTTCCAGTGTTAATGTTTAAAATTGGTGGCGTTTTACGCATTAAGTGCTGAATTACGAGCATGAGTGTGGTCAAGTGATATAATGTGGTGTAACGTGGTTTTTCGTGTTGCTTCCAAAATTCCATAGAAGCTTCTTGTAAAGTTGCCACCACTTTACTTGAGCATGACTTAGACTGGACTATGACTATGACTAAGACTAAGACTTGACTACGTAAAATATTCTAAAACTCGATGAAAATATACAATACTTGACACTGGCTAAATACACTATGTGTGGAGCCACAATATAAAAAAAAAATCAAAAACTTTTAACACTTTTAATTGGTTGACCCATTACTTCTTTTCGAAAACACAACCAATCAGAAAATTCTACACTGACATGCTTTTGACATGTTATGAAATTTACAGGTAATGACATAAAAACTGATTGCTATATGAAAAAGTTTTTGGGGTTCCAAAATATGTCACTGCAGAGTTAGGTTTGCCAGACTCTATTGAACCTTTTTTTTAGTCATCGATAGGCTAACTTTTGGCCACGGTCTCAAATGATGGTAAGTGATGACGCGGTCGACGATGGACCATGCTTGCCTAGAAGATACCGGTTTACTCTAGCCTTAAAACTCCCAGATTTTGTTTGTCAGGAAACAATGACGCTGGTAAGGTGTTCCATTCCTTCGCTGTCCGAATTATAAACGAGGAATCAAACCGCTTTGTACGTATTCGAGGAATTTCTCCCATATACGGATGCCGCGTTTCCGTGCGTCTTGATGTCCGGTGGTAAAATGGGGATGGGGGAATTAAGTTGTGCAATTCCATCGCACACTCTCCGAAGTGCAGCTTGTAAAATACCGAGAGGCAGGCAACCTTTCGTCGACTTTTCAACGAATACTTAGTTTATCTAAAACAATAGTATCACCAAACGCTCAAATTCCTCGCAAAAACTGCTGAAGCCAACCAACTCGCAGGATGCTGTTCCACTGGTCCGAGTCCGACTCGCAAAAAGCGAGTGTCCAGCGTGCGAAAGTTTTTTGGGCGACTCGACAGTCGACACCGTGCGAATGCGCGCTGGGCACTTTCTGGGCACACGGACCAGTGGGCAGAAATGCCTGGATGGTGATACAGATGCGCTACAGGCCTCCCACGTTGCAAAATTCCATATAATTTTATATAATAGCAATAATTTTCACATGCCTGGACTATGGGCTAAGTGGAAAAAGTACCTACCCACTAAAAAGTCTAAGATTTTCATGTACCTACTCCATTTATGCGGATAAAATTCATTGCATTTTATTTCATAGCTGACTTTAAATAACCGGCTTTAAATAACCGGCCAAGTGCGAGTCGGACTCGCGTACGATGGGTTTCGTACGATTATCTATAAAAAAGTGCCAATAAATCACGTTTGTTTTATGTGAGCCCCCTTAAATATTATTTTTATTCTGTTTTTTTAATATTTGTTGTTATAGCGGCAAAAGACATGTGTATCACGGTTCATGAGATACAGCTTTGTGACAGACGGACAGCCAGACGGACAGTGAAGCCTTAGCAATAAGGTTCGGAACTTACGCACCTTCGTTTTTAAAAACGAAGGTGCGTTAATGTCCCTAAATTAACCGCACTTTAAGCGCATCGAGGAATCCTTCGCGTCTTTTCGAATAGATGGGATAAAAAAAATATTCTCACAGGGCAAGAGACGATATTCAATACAACTGAACGCTCTAGTCACTAGAGCTTTAGCCGACGATAAACGTGCCACTAGTGTCCAATATCCATAAAAAAGCCAAGCCAGGTCAGAAGCTATGTTAATGTTATTCAATAATATTACCTGGTACTTATTAATTCATTATTTGACTTTTATTAATGTAGAATTGCTTGCGATGTCCTGCTTTATATTGACTGTTTCTCTGGGATCAATTTGCAAATGTATAATTGTATAATAATTAGGTTTTTTTTTATATTTTAAACTGTGTATTAACGAGACCAGAAATACTAGGCATTACCCGTCATTCTATTTTGTAGCTATTTTTGTAACTTTGACTGTTTTCACTTACATGCCTCATTGGCCGGATGTAGCGAACTAACATTTTTGTAACACCTTTATATCACCTACTTTCGTAAGTAAATAAATGAATACTGAATACTGAATACTGAAGCCTAGTGTCAATAGTTCGGTTGTTCAAAAGCGCCTTAGGCTTCCATTAGCATAAAAATACCACAGACAGTAATTAAATAGCATGCTGCCTTGATAGCTTGATCTACATCCCCTTCACCAAGCTTAGCTAAAATCGATGGGTCACCTGCCGCGGTGCAGCTCGGAAACGGAAGTGTCGGATGTCGCGTCCGGCGTAACCGGAGCCGGCATAACGTCACATCGGCTTATCGATGCCTGATACTGAGACAATGGGGCTTAAGGGAGGGTCTATTATTTTTATTCTGTGGGAGGGAATGTTAGTACATTACTTAATAGGTAGCTGTAAATAAAAAAATCAAATTCCAACTCAAAGTTATTTTATTCATAATTATTAATATCTGTCTTAGTATAAACACAAATATTATAATATTATACTTACTACTAGTAGAACGTACGTTATTAACAATTTCATTGACATTATTTATGGTTTTTGATGGAGCCGATGGATGCGAGAGGTTAGCAGCCGCTCAAAGTGGCACTCTTTGGGGGATGCCTATGTTCAGCAGTGGACGTCTTCAGGCTGTAATGATGATGATGAAATGAAAAATTTGGATCAAGAACGGAACTTGAACCCGCATACATCTGTCCCTAAAGCCGGGATATATGCTTTACCTCATAGGGATAAAGAGTAATGGATTCTAGCTCTGTGTTTTACCTTGAGAAGTGGATGGATGCGGGTTCAAGTCCCGTTCGTGATTCTAGTTTCATTGGTATTTTATTTTCCTTTCTTTTTGGTACACAAACCTTACAAACAAAATAAATGAACTTTCATGTAATCTTCATTCAATAGGAAAAAAATCAAAATATTTAAATTACCCCAATTCATCACCCTCACCATCCTTTGAAACTATCATCATAAGTGTACCTGTGAGTTTTGGCGGGAACGCGGAAAAGTTCACGTCGTTGCATTGTATTATTTCTCAAAACTTGTGCTTTTTCCAGAGTTAATGTTTAAAATTGGTGGCGTTTTACGTATTAAGTGCTGAATTAAGAGCATGAGTGTGGGCATGTGATATAATGTGGTGTAACGTGGTTTTTCGTGTTGCTTCCAAAATTCCATAGGAGTTTCTAGTAAAGTTGTCACCACTTTACTAGAGCATGACTTAGACTGGACTGTGACTTGACTTAGACTGGACTATGACTATAACTTGACTACGTAAAATATTCTAAAACTCGATGAAAATATACAATACTTGACACTGGCTAAATACACTGTGTGTGGAGCCAAAATATAAGAAAAAAAAATTACCTGTCGTAAACGTCAAATATATTGTAACAAAGTACAATTGAGTGCAAAAAGCGTACCCCTATTATACACTTGAGCCGCGGGGCAAATACAGGTGTTGCTCTGTGGAGGGCGACTAGCCGTGATTATTTGTTACCTATGGTTGAATTAATAAAAAATGTAGTGTTTGATTTTCGAATTATAAGGGGACTGGAGAAAGGATGGGCAGTGGGTAATACTATTACTTATTCTGTGACAATCACCACCGTTACCTATCTATGTAATCTATGTTTGAGTAATTTGAGGTGATTCTGATAAGGATTTAAGACTTGTGGGACTTTACAGTCATTAATTTAAAGACAAATAGCACATAGAACTTAGCTTAGTTGGTGGTAAGCCTGCCTTCTGAACTGAGGGCTGTGGGTTCGATTCCTACCCAGGAGAAACATTTGCGTGAACATAGATGTTTGTTCTGTGTCTGAGTGTTATATTGTATTCTATGTAGGTATGTATTTACAAACAAAAAGTATATAAGTATTGTATCAGTTATCTGGTTCCCATAGTACAAGCATAGTGCATGCTTAGTTTGAGGCTAGATGGCGCTGTGTGAAATGTCCACCTTTGAAACTAAGTACCTACTCCTGATACCGGCTACGTCTGGACCAACATTTTTGAATTCCATCACATTGGTTTAGTAATAATAATAACTCCAAAAAATGGAATGACTTAATTAATCAAATGCTATAATACAAAATTAAAATAATGTAGTACTATTTTTAATTAGTACATTCAAGGTATAGAAACGTTTAAATGTATCAAAACCATCCGTGCCAACTGCGTTAGGCGCCGCGGCAATCTTCATAATTTTCAATAAATATATTTTCATTTACACACTTTTACTCTTTAATAATCATCTATAAATGATGTATTATCATGGGCTCAATTTATGCTAATGAATTAAATTACATCCTGTATTTATAAGTAGGTACCAACCTAATTATAAACGCTCGATAATTTGAAGAAAATTTTATCTCGCAATGGAGCGTAGATTTGCTGTGAAATAGAGTAATAAAGCTACTTAGGCTACAGCAGGGGGTCTAGCAAAGATCACAATCACTAACGCTAACGCCTCACGCTAACTCCAAAAATGTATCGAAATGACATTCGCTACGGAAATTTTAGCGATTTCCGAAACGTCATTTCAGTACATTTTGGAGTTAGCGTTTGGCGTTAGCGTTAGCGGTTGGTATCTTTGCTAGACCCCCAGAGTAGTAATAGAGCTAAGCCGTAGGCTGTAGAATAGAGGAGAAAGAGACAGAGAGCTTAGAGGAACGTAGACTGTAGTAGAATACGGTAGACTTGGGGCCTACCACAACCTCTTATATCATTATTACTTCAATCATACTTGGAAAAATGACATAAAAGTAAGAATACTATAATGTTGTTGACGCAGAGCAGTTTTGATGACGTCATGTTATATCGTTCACTCAAATATATCATGTTGACACCGACATGCGACAGTGATAACGCTATATAAAAATGTAAACGTCTCGTTCTCACGCAGGAATACTTTATAAGTTCATGGTACGAATTCGAACAATATTATTGACACCTTGTAGCATTACTGTCACGAACCATGTTGGTTTTGTATTAGTTTGTGGTAAGGGCCCTGGGGGTCTAGCAAAGATACCAAACACTAACGCTAACGCCTCACGCTAACTCCAAAAATGTATTGAAATGACATTCGCTGCGGAAAAGTTAGCGATTTCCTAAATGTCATTTCAGTACATTTTGGAGTTAGTGTTTGGCGTTAGCGTTAGTGGTTGGTATCTCTGCTAGACCCCCTGGGGGTCTTCTAGAGCGTGTTTGTGGTACTATGTGGACCGTAGAGGTAGAGAAAGAGAGTCTACGTGGCTGTAAAGTATAGAGCACTAACTTACTGTGCTCTAGAGTCTACGTTCCTCATACACAGGCTGTAGTTGGGTAG
This sequence comes from Ennomos erosarius, assembly GCA_963580505.1. NCBI lineage: Eukaryota > Metazoa > Arthropoda > Insecta > Lepidoptera > Geometridae > Ennomos > Ennomos erosarius. The sequence continues at coordinate 2,504,429 of OY757000.1, forward strand.
AGCTGTAGGCTCTTCTATAGCGTGTTTGTAGTAGAAATAGTTCTGTCTACTAAGTAGAGCAGCGTTGACTGGCCACTTGTAATAACAATCCATCAACCATCAACCAGCTCCCACATACAACAATAACATTTTACTAATCGACTAACTGAAAGCGATACGGCTCAATCGGCAATACAAATAAAAGATAATGCGTGTGTAATTTAATATTTTATTTGGATTCAAAGTTATCTCTGCGGATGCCTTACGTGTGATTTACTTTTAATCGTTGAGGGTGCGTTTTGTGGTCGCGTGCCGCGCGCGTGCCTTGACGGATTGCCGCCATTTTTATTCAGTTTCCCGCCAAATAGCAGTAGCTATGCAATTTGTAGTTCATAATCATTGCAATTTATAGTTTAATCCGGGATTACTTTCAGTAATTTTTGGCTTAGAAAGTGTGAATATTTTGTTTATATCTATTAGGCCTATAAGCAGGGCTTTTGTTTAAAGTTACTTCTCATAAACGGACATTGTGGACTGTGACCGCAGTCCGCACAGTGTCCGTTTCCGTTCTTATGTTGGTCCTACTAAGGATCGCTTTTACTTAGGGTTCCTTATGAAAAAATTTACGCTTTTAGTAAAAATGCTGCGATTATTTATAAACCACTAACTAAGTATTAATAAGTAGGTTGTAAGCACCTATAATTATGTAGGTATATATACCCCAGACAATATAATATATCTAGGCTACAATCTTAGAAGAATTCCTCTATGCCTACAGTGCAGATGCCTTATCCCATACAATACAACGAAATAACTCGGCCTATTCTACGAATTATTTTATTTCTGCATAACCATTGCAAAACGCAAGATAATTAAGCGACATTTATCTCGTGTTGGCAAGGTATTGGGCCAAGTGAATACACTGGACACTGACTTGTAGCGCTTACGACACGATCACCACATTTTTTTTCACATTCAGGCTGTTTTTACTACAGAGGTACATAATATACCTATACGTACGTACGCGCCTACATATATGAAACTTTGAAAGCACCGCTTGGAAGCATTCAATCGATGTACTTGCAAGGCTTCCGTGTAGGGCTTCAGCGTTCAGCAAATTAAAAATGATACCGTTATTGTGCGGTTGAGCTTTCCCTGGAAGCTTTTGTGTGAAGGTTAAATTCACAAGTTTTTAATATGAATTTACATATAGTTCAATCACAGTCTCTTTAGATTTAGATGATTCGTTCGATAATAAAAAAAGTATGCAGGTACCTACACTAGTAGTTTTTTCTCTAATCTGTGGGTACCTACCTACCTATAAAGCCATGGAGGTATATACGACCATGTACTTATAGTCTGACCAAGTGAACTGGCAAAAAATTGAACTACAGCCGGCCACACAGATATACACAGTACTTTGTCTGAGGCCGGCCATATTGCATTTTAAAGGAGTACACACACCAAGGCGGTATTTCTCTCCCGCCCGCGGTAGCGGAACATTCCGCGCGGGATACCGCGCGGTATTCGCCGGGTAGGGCGGAAATTTTACCGCCTAGGTAAGCGAAAAGTTTCGCGGTCGCGCGCGGTACGTTCGCCCGGCCGCTGGAGGGTGATTCTTTTAACAAAATACGATTGAATGGCCATAGAATGGCTTTTCTTAGGCGATCGTACCCAACAGATTATGTTGTGCTCCAAAACAAACAGGGAGAGTTTAAGTTACTCTGGCTTACCGTGCCGCGACCACTACCAGTCTTGCACTCCGCGAGTGTCCAGTAATTCATCTCTGCTAATTTTATAAAAACATGCTGATAAAATGCCTTCCTGTGTCTTTAGTTAGATACTATTATATCTAAACCACTGCAAGAGACAAGAAAAAAGTTTCATTTTCACGTAAGTACGGTACTTTTTATTGAAATAAAAGAAAATAGTGATTGTTTTTTTTTTTTTTATATGTTGGCTCCACACATAGTGTATTTAGCCAGTGTCAAGTATTGTATATTTTCATCGAGTTTTAGAATATTTTACGTAGTCAAGTCTTAGTCTTAGTCATAGTCATAGTCCAGTCTAAGTCGGGTCATAGTCCAGTCTAAGTCATGCTCAAGTAAAGTGGTGGCAACTTTACAAGAAGCTTCTATGGAATTTTGGAAGCAACTCGAAAAACCACGTTACACTACATTATATCACTTGACCACACTCATGCTTGTAATTCAGCACTTAATGCGTAAAACGCCACCAATTTTAAACATTAACACTGGAAAAAGCACAAATTTTGAGAAATAATACATTGCAACGACGTGAACTTTTCCGCGTTCCCGCCAAAACTCATAGTGATTGTTTATATCTTAGGCGACTGTTGACACATGGTTGTCACTATGAAGTGGCTGTTGCATTTTGTTTTGTTGATACTCTGGTATAGTGCGCTCAGATCAAATTGATAGTTACGCCGTACTTGGGCGTCTTGGTGTGAATTTTTGGACTACGTACTAAGTAACTAACGTTATTGGTCAGCTATTTTGTAAAGATTGAAAGAACCAAGGCCATTCTGGAACCCAATGGCCTCGTACGTGACGATGGCAAAAGAGCTCAAAAGAGCTGACGAGATGACCTTGATTCCATGGAAGGTGGGGTGGCCTTTGGTTTAGAACGTAACCTGCGTGGACACCCTCGCACCGTCGCATCTTCCTAGAACACAGGTTGGGGCTGGCGTGGCCGCAGAATCCGCAGAGAACATGAAAACGATTTAATTTGTGTGTGTTGTGAGTGAAATAAAATCACTAGTACAACCAAAAAGTACGCTGAAAGTTCTTATTCTTCTTCGTTAATGGCTTTCTATCGCTTTTTAGCAATAATTCTGCCAATGTCAAGTAAGTAATGATTTGTACGGTTATGTCAAGTCAAAGTCATATTTTGTCAGGTCAAAACGCCATCAGTAAAATGGTGGATGTTTTACTGAAGGCTCTAAAAAACCGTTGAAGAGAAAACGGCAATACATGGTCTTATAAACTTGGAACCATTTGCCAACCCTCGTGCACGTTCACGAACACTTAACTAATAATAATCCACCATAATACATATAAATTCAAAAATTCACAGGTTTTGGTAAAAAAATTCTAAATATACAACCGCCATTGTCGGATTTTCTTGAAAGAAATGACGCTGAAAATTACTCAATAGCAATGTACTCTGTGACGTTACTGACATGACGGCTGTCTGTGTTCAATGACGTCACAAGTGCACAGACATCTAATACTATTTAAATGTCTGTGCACAGGTGCTACGGGTGAAAAAGTTCCACTCGATTAGCCTGTTCAAAAAAAAGATGAAGGTAGGTATGTATTCTGTAATTATGTTCACTCGAGAGTATAGTTTTTTCATCTCGTGCCTTTGAATCCCTAGCTCGCTTAGGTTTCTAAGCCCTGTTCAAATACGCGCGGTATTTCTCTACCGCCCGCGGTAGCAAAACATCAGCAGTATGAAAAACCTCATGAATACCTAGAAATCACCAAAAATCGTGCTAAAAACAAAAGAACGACCATTCTGATGTCTGTTGACCAAACAACAAAAAGTATGCTCCACCAGACTAGCGCCCCTCAAACTTGACCATTCCAACTTTATCTCGTTCCTTGTCGCCTCTAGCGTCTTTCGCTATAAGTATTTCGCACGATCGTTCCTTCATCTACAGATTCTGTATATTCTATACCCTAGGACCGGTGCTAAGAAAACGCGAGAATGACGTGGACGGGACCTACATTAAATTTTTTACTTTATTCCATACACATGAATTTGGCGCCCTCTAAAGTTTCCGCTCGGGGGCGTGCCCCTGTTTTGCTCTCCCCTAGATCCGGGCCTTCGTAGGTCGTTGAAAGTGCCGGGTCCTAGAGGGCCCGCGGCGCCCCCTTGGACCCGGGCGCCGGGTCCTATGGGGCGCCGAGGACCCCTAGGACCCGGTGCCCGTATGCACCTCACACCCTGCACTTAAGGTAGAGCCGCCCCTGAGAATCCTTCGCTTGCTCGGGATTCAACATCAGCAAAAATCAGCTTTGCTCTCTTACAGAGCCAAGAAATAGAAAAAGTAGAAAGCAGCTTGAGTAAAAGATAGCCAAGTCGCACAGAGTTTGGAAGTCATCATCCTGTCGAAGCCTATCCATTCACCCTTTTCCCCTATTTTTTTCCCTTTCACTTGCCTCTTCTCATGAACAGGTTTACGGTGTAGAACTAATAAACCCGTGCGATGGCAAGGCGGGTCAGCTTCAGCTAGTGTTAAAATAACTTCGTATCAATATTTAGGAAAGCTGTGCCAGCATCTTGGCCATTTTGCCTAGCGGCTAGGTGAATCAGGTTTTGTTTAAGTACATGAGTTTTGGTAGTAGTACCTATGATTTGTATACTATTTTAAATAATATATGTAGTATTATAATTTAAATACGTATGGGTTCTGTTTTAGATTCATGTTGAGTATCGAGTATTCTGAGAACATGGAGCTAAATAGGAATTTTTATCGCGGTCGATATTTTTTTATAGATATAGGATTTGATAATTATTATGCCATTATGATATCGAAAGTAATATCGAACACGATATTATATTCGTAAAAGTATAATATCGAGTTCGATATTATGTCGAACTTCTCGAGAAAAAAAATTATAATGACCGGGGTATTATAATTTTTAACATAACTATTATATAAGTGGGGCCCAAGAGGAAAAAAAACCCATTAGGCCCCATGGGGCCGAACACGTGGGGTCAACAGGAATAACCTGTAAAAGTTCCGCCCGGGTTTCGCTACCCAAGGCGTTATCCGCGTGTGTGTGAACAGGCGGAATAACGCGTACCCACTCGGATAACGCTACCGCGGGCGGTAGAGGATACCGCCTTGGTGTGTGCACTCCTTAAGGCTGCCATATGGTGTTTTTTTTTCTCGTAGCAGTGCTGTCAAATAAAATATGGTACATTCAATACACAATCTATAAACTTATACTTGTAGATAAAAAATCTTGTACCTAAGTATACCATTTTTAGTGTATTTATTCTGAAGTTACTATGAAGTAGTTAAGTTACGTACTATTTCTTGCTAGCTTGGGGTAAGTATAATAATTATCAGAGTGAAATTAACATCGTCAACATCATGTATATAATATTTACTTAGATTGTCATATATTTTATATTATTAATTAGCTAATAGCTGTACCTGGCTGTACACCTGCATGAAGTTTTATGAAAATTAATGATGAAAAGTAACAACATCATTTCCATTTAACAAATTAGTCCTACAGTGCGGACAAATTATATTTTTACTTACCTACCTACTAAAACACGCCAACTATGTTAAAAGATGTACTGTACGAATCCGTCATATTCTACCATTATTCATAAAATGGCAGCACTGGTGCGAACGCAGCGACGCTCTTAAGTTTACAGATAACTTCGTCAGACTATACCTATAAACATTTTATAATTTGCACTTTGCACCTGTCTATATTTATGTCACCGGCGGCACCGTGTTTTTGTAAATACAAGTCCATGGTAAAAACGGATTGTTTTAAGAAAACACGGTTATTTCTAAACTGTCGATTTATTTATTGCAAACGGGCAATGTGTCTCACAATACATACCTATAGATAACTTGGTCAGACTATACCTATAAACATTTTATAATTAAAATGTGTCACACAATAAAACCAGTCGATTAATAACCGAAAAATTTACCGTTTTATTGTGACGCACATTGCCCGACCGTTTGCAATAAATCTTTTTATAATTTTTTTAAATAACCGCGTGTTTTTTATAAGCAATCGGTTCTTACAAAGAATAATTATATGTAAATTCTTGACTAGTAATACTAGTATGATAAATATTGGTGATATAAATTAAACACAGAATAATATTGAATTTCCCGCTTATTGTAAAAATGTTCCAGTAGAGTAAAAGCAATTGAATGTTGTGCTATTCGTTTGTTTTTTCTCTAACCAGTGATCTTACCATGGTAGAAACAAGTAGTTTGGTGGTAGTAATAATTATCAGTACTGGTATCACTAAGCTCGTCGGCTAGATTTTTTTATCTTTAATCTGTGGTCTGGCATCTGACAAGTGACAAGTGGCAAGTGGCAAGAACATTTAGTTGGGAGTTTTGGCGGGAATGCGGAAAATTTCCGCTTCAGCTTTATCCAGTATTAATGTTTGAAATTGGTGGCGTTTTACGCATTAAGTGCTGAATTACGAGCATGAGTGTAGAGTGAAACGTGATTTTTCGTGTTGCTTCCAAAATTCCATAGAAGCGTCTAGTAAAGTTGCCACTACATTACTGGAGCATGACTACCTGACTTAGACTGGACTATGACTATGACTAAGATTTGATTTTACGTGAAATATTCAGTAGTATTTTATTAATATAATGAAAAATTACAATACTTGACACTGGCTAAATACACTATGTGTGGAGCCAAAATATAAGAAAAAAAAACTTTTTAGTTTTTTTTGTAATGTCAATTTGTCAATCAAATTATTGTCGCAAAAATTTCAGTCATATTTTCGTATCTATTTATTTATACGTGACACCAAATATCACAAAAATAAAACCAAAACACAGTTCCAATGATGGCAGTGTAGTGGAATAGTTTTGGCAGTGGTGGTTTTTATCGTCAGTGTTGTGCGTGCAAAGGTCTGCATAAATGAATAATGTCGCTGAGGTCGAAGGCTTTGGTATTCGTGGAGGTGCTGATGAGGGTGCCACCGTTGTTTGTGGTGGATGAGTTCCTGAAGATCAGCATGGGGCTGCCAGTCTCTGTGGATGAAGTGCCTATGTATAATAATATCACAAACGACCACGTCGATGGCAGTGATTTGGCCGACCCGGACACCAATTACTACGATGCCAATTTCTACAACGCCTTCGTATTCTGTTTCCTAAAGTTCTTCGTCTGCTGTTTAGGTGAGTGTCAGTATTTTTATAAGGCTATTTTTTTCAGCAGGCTCACTTGCGTCATTCAGCCTAGCCTAGCCTTTCGTCGGTTTCCCAAGAGAGGTTCTGTGTCGAAACAACGTTATTTTAGTACCATATAGATTCATTTTTAGTCTATCCAACATGTTTCATTGTAAGTAGCTTTTGTTTACATAAGAGTTGCATTGAGATGTTGATAGTGGGAATTTCAAAAGATGTTTGAAAGTAAGAGAATTTTCAGTACTGGACACTGATAGCTTAACCTTAAAAAAATTGTAAAATATTGTTCATGATCTGAGAAAAAACTACGTATATAAATATATACTCTTTTATACACCCTGGATAATATGGTATTAAAGTAACATTTATGCTTTATTTTTTGTTGTATTTTGTGGAGCAATTTATTGTGAATATTTTTTATCATGCTTAACACCCAACATGTTATTGATTTATCAAAATTAAAGTGCCTTCATCATCATCATCAGCCCAAAGACATCCACTGCTGAACATATCCGTCCCACACAGTGTGCTACCTTGAGCAGCTGCTTGCCTCCTGCATCCATCGGCTCCCTGCAGTTTTCACCAGAACATTGCATGCATCAACATGTTAAAAAGATGAAATTGTTATTAAATCATTATTTATTTTAATAATGGACACTATAATCTCAATGAGTTATTTTGTAGGCAGCGTGTTATTACTCAGCAATCAAGCCGATATTGGTGTCTCATCTGTAACAGAAAAGTCATTAGTATCAAATCAGTCACCTTGTTAATTACTCTATTTAATTTTTCCTTAAACAAACATGTGAGTGGGTATTGATAATAATGTTGATAGTAGTGTTAATTTTTAGAATGGTTTGTTACAAATCCATTGTATAAAATAAATAAATATAATAATTAACATACACAGTCACAGAGCTTAAAAAATTATGCTTTAAACTAAAGCATATTTTTTTTCGTGTTCTCTGTGTTCACAGCCATTTTTTTAATTTTTTTGTCTCAAACTCATATTATATTCTTCTTATTCTTAAGTATTTGCTTTATCAAAACATGACACATAAATTGTATAATCTTTGTAATTTAGTATTGATAAGTTATAGTTAGTAAACAAGAAGTCTTCTCAAAAAATGAGATGTCAAAGCTATGTAGCATATATGTTACTACTGGGCTGGTCACACGGTCACTTCTTAAAGAAATAAAGTAGGCAAATTAAAAAATAAAGTCCAGCAGGTCTAGCAAAGATACCAACCATTAATGCTATCGCCAAATGCTAACTCCAAAATGTACTAGGATGACATTTTGGAAACCGCTCACTTTTCCGCAGCAAATGTCATTTCAATACATTTTTGGAGTTAGCATGAAGCGTTAGCGTTAGCAATTGGGATCATCGCTAGACCTGCAGATCAAACTGCATGGTAATAGACAATTTCCAGTACATATGTCTTTAGAAGCCAAGCTTACAGTTTAAATTGCCAAGCAATAGTGTTTTTGATACACTTTAAAATATTGAATAGTCACTTAAAATTGGTGAAGTGGTGTGCTGGAATTTAGGTACTAATATAATTCAGACATTCCAGCAAATAAATAAATAAATTGTAGGAACCGGATTTAAAAAGTGATATATTCCACTACTACAAGCACATTCATTCATTCCAGAACAACTGAAATGAAAAATATCATAAGTTTATGTGTGACTGTGAAGGCCTTTTTGTGCTCTCGGGGAGATAAAGATATTCAAGTATATTTTACCTTAAAACAAAACCATAAATATGTTAATACCATTTAATCAAACTTTTTATAAACTCCACATGCAGCTGACTGAGTATGTATTTAAACATTCAGATGACCTTGTTATTAACATACAATGCCAAATGTAAATTCAAGCAAGTATAAATTCTTACCTAATTGAGCAACTTTAGTAATAAAACTGGCATCTATCAGAATTGACAATAGTTAGTAAATAACATTGTTAGTATAATACTAACAAGTTGAAATGGCAATGGGCAGGCCACATTGCTTGCAGAACTGACAACCGATGGGGAAGAAAGGTTCACGAGTGGCGACCACGAACCAGAAGGCGCAGCGTAGGCAGACCCCCCACTAGGTGGACCGACGACCTGGTAAAAACCGCGGGGAGCCGATGGATGCAGGAGGCGAGCAGCCGCTCAAGGTGGCACTCTCTGAGGGAGGCCTATGTTCAGCAGTGGACGTCTACGGGCTGATGATGATGATAATACTAACTAGTGATGGATTTAATTAGCATTCGCATTAATTTTTAGCATGTGAAAACTACGTTTGACGGGCCCGATAGCTCAGTTGGTAGTATCCCTGCCTTCTGAACTGAGGGCTGTGGGTTTGATTCCTGCCCGGGACAAACATTTGTGTGATGGACATAGATGTTTGTTCTGCGTCTGGTTGTTACATTGTATTCTATGTATGTATTTACAAACAAAAAAGTATTAAGTATTGTATCAGTTATCTGGTTCCCATAGTACAAGCTATGCTTAGTTTGGGGCTAGATGGCGCTGTGTGAAATGTCCACACATATTTATTTATTTTATTTTATAAGTTAGCGATCTCATATTAAATGTAGTTGCGAAATTCTGTGAAATATGAAATTTTATTTAATTTCATTTTTTATTTCAATAATATATATGATGCCGTGTTGTGTGACCTATGTGACTTGCCCATTGCAACTTAGGTAGGGTTGCTAGATAGAAAAATGAAAAAGGAGGAGCTACATCTGACTTCTATAATTGTATTTTGCATGGAAGACTTTCAAACAAAAAGAGGAAGGGCATTCAAATGTGGTTTTGAACATTATGTTAAGTTACGTTATTGCGCTAAGACAAGTTTTTTTGGGAATAAACAGGCAGTGTTTATTAGGAACCGGAACCAAAAGAAAACAAGTTTATTGACTTCTTAATTAGATCAACATCTCAGAGCGAAGATCGGCTTAAAATACGAAAGCGTGAATAGGATTATCGAGGAGATATGGTTCCATAATTCTGCATTGAGTTATTTCTGCAGCTTGACCTTTGCATTAGTATCCCGAAACTGGCATATCGAAGGTCAACAACTTTTATTATATTGTATTTTTATTAAATATAAACTATTACAACACACTTTTATAATTGTCATTAACATCAGGTAAAACAAGTTTACCAAAATAGAATCATAATAATACAAGTACCAATACGAAGAACAAAATCTCTGTCTACATCTACAACTGCAAAATACTGGAAAAGTAAAGTTATTAAACCGTAGTTAACCGGTTGGCGGTTAGTCATTGCATCTTTCGGTTGTGTAACAGTTCAGTAGCATTTATCGCTAACCAAGGACTCTGAGCCTAGTTAATTATATCCTGGCCAGACGAGAACTGTCGATATTTTCTGGTGCATAAACATTAAATTTTTAAGAGCTCTTTTGATTTGTCTTTAAGGGTTGATTTTTCAGAAACACTTATTTCCCGTCTACCCCTCAGTACACCTGTACATCAGAACAAGAAGCCCTGCACCCTCCAATTTTAAACCTCCTAGTATATTGCTGGTTGGCTGCTGTGCTGGTCAGTCAATCACTCGGCTAAGTTTTTTTTTAAAAATGATTGCCTAGATTGGAAAATATCAATTCAATTGTTTATTTGCATTCCACAATGTTGTTTAAAGATGTGAAGATCAAGATGATCAAGAGACGTAGTGCGTTTGTATTGTATTGTAATCGTGTGTTGCTTGCTTAAATCTCATTGGCCAGGTTGTAAGTTGGTTTATCGTAATCTGACGTGAGTCAAATCTAAAATAATACAAAGATAACCATTATTGTTGGCTGTAAATGCTGTAATCATATCGTTTCCTGATGATTATGGAATATGGCCGAATGAAGATGACCCCACGCTGCGATTGATCATGTGAGGCTGCTGGAGTGGAGCATACCGCTAATTGCTTGACGACAGTTTCTTATTTGGATGGTCATAGCTTGATAGCCGAAGTTCGGTCGTAGTATTCTCTTATGTTCGCCTGCCGAACATAAGAGAATACTAAAAATAAAAAAAATAATAATAAATATATGTGAACTATTTAAATAAATATTACCCGTCGTTTGAAGTGCCCTATGTTGTAGCTCAGCGGAAACACCTCAGAGGGAAGCTCATTCCACAACTTGCACGTGTGTGGCAGAAATGACCTCGAGAAACGGACTGTGCGAGATTTCCATGGGTCCACGAGGTGTGGATGAGCTTTTTGACGGTGACGAGCTGTGCGATTATAAAACAGTAAATTGACTCACGAATTTGCAGTGCAGTTCTGTTTTACCGTTATGGACTGGCTTATCTATATGTGAACATTTCACACAGTGCTATCAAGCCCCACTCTTAGCATAACTTGTACTATGGGAACCCTTAGAGCATTTAGATTAGAAAAATTGTCTAAGATGGGAACCATATAACTCATACAATACTTAATACTTTTTTGTTTGTAAATAGCAAGAACATACATACATACATACATACATACATACATAGAATACAATATAACACCTAGACACAGAACAAACATCTATATTCATCACACAAATGTTTGTCCCGCGTGGGATTCGAACCCACATGCCTCAGTTCAGAAGGCAGGGCTACTACCAACTGAGCTATCGGGCCCGTCAAGTACTACGACCATACAATGATTTCATCCGATGTTCGCTGAACGTTCAAACAATACATACCTAATTTTTTACCAACCTTTTCTACCCGCTAGGATGTTAAATGTTTAAAATATCCTTCTAGTCTAGAATAAAACAGCATTCACATAAAAAACATAGTATCGCTGGACTGACCTTCAATATGTGCCCCGCCTAATCCAATCGATACAGCCTTACCTTAATTTATATATATGAATGGAGCATAAAATGTGCTTTTAGTACTGAACACATAATTATTAAAATTTATAATTTCTTTGTAATATCTACTGATGAATATGTGATAAATTTATGTTATAATTGCAAATGCGTTCATATTAAATTAAATAAATAAATAATAGTACTACATTGGTTCGCAATATAAATATCCGATGGGCCAGCCTACGGCGCGCGGCGTTCTTCAAACTTGCTTAGTAAATCTTCGTTAAAAAGTAACCTTCCGCAATATCACTCCTGTGCGGTCGGTTTCCCTTGGTCTTCCGTTTGTCCTAGTCCTATGTTATAATTATTGTCTCATTGATTTTATATGAATTACAAAATCATACCGACCTTTTTAATCTGAACCGTAATGGTAATTTTGCGAAGATCCTTGACATTAAGAGACTAGCTGAGGAATAGGTAGCTGTTGAAAATCAAATGTGATTAATTTAATTATCTTAAACTGCAGCATATACATACTTTCTGGTTTTTCTCGTTTGTCTCAGTCCTTGAGATGAATAGATGTTTTGCTATTCTGCTGCAGTTTTTCTGTTGCAATTTACTAGCTAAAAAACTGTGTGTCAGAGGTACAAGTACAAATATACAGTTTTTTTTTTATAACATGGACAGACAAACAAGCAGACGGCCCGCCTGATGGTAAGCAGTTACCGTCGCCTATAGACACCTACAACACCAGGCGCGCTGCCGATGCGTTGCCTACCTTTGAGGACTCTATTTACCCGTCGTTTGAAGTGCCCCATGTTGTAGCTCAGCGGAAACACCTCAGAGGGAAGCCCATTCCACATCTTGCACGTGTGTGGCAGAAATGACCTCGAGAAACGGACTGTGCGAGATTTCCATGGGTCCACGAGGTGTGGATGAGCTTTTTGACGGTGACGAGCTGTGCGATTATAAAACAGTAAATTGACTCACGAATTTGCAGTGCAGTTCTGTTTTACCGTTATGGACTGGCTTATCTTTTACATGAACGCGATCCTGTAGCTTCAAAAACAATATTGCGCTATGCTTTTGACAGCCTCCGTGGTGTGGTGGTTGAGCAGGTCGGCTCGTAACCCGGAGGCGGCAAGTTCGATTCCCGCGACAGGACAAGTATGTGTGTCTTGTTCTGTGTCTGGGTGTTGTGGGAGCATGGTCCTCGTAGTTCCTGGGTCTCTACATACACGGAATCTTAGTCAGGGTCCAGGGTCTTTGTATGTGATCGTTGGGCGTTATTTATTTATTTATTTTGCGGGGAATCAAGGTCTGATTTTCTGTAACCGCGTCTTGTGAAAACAACAAACATCAACTAGACAGCCAATGACCCTTCTATTTAAGTGTAGAGTTTATTTCGACAGATACCCAAATATACTTGTTTTGTAGGATGGTCTGAGAGTTATGTCCTCGCTATTAAAAATGTTTAGTCAAATTACATTATATCCACACCAAGTAGCATAGAAAGGTACTACAAGTAGTAATTTTTCGACAACCATTCCAATATGCCAATATTCCACCTCTAGGTTGTAATGCTACATGTATGTATATATCATAATATATTACCTGGTTTCTATTATTCATTCACAACTTTCACATCACAGCACTTGACAGTCCTTTTCACAGTAATTTAAGCACAAAAAAACTTGATTTTTCTCAAAAATTTTACATCACTTTATCGATTTTGCGCGCGGGTCACGGGCCCGATTTCTAGACACGACTGCTCGGATGGCAGTTGTTTTGAAACTGTTTTTTTTTGTTTCGAATTTAGTTTCTCTTCAAATTCATATTTTTCTTTTTCTACTGTCAATTTCAGTGAGGTATTTTATAGTTTGGCCATGATTGTATGTATTTTGACTCTAGATTTATTTTTTTACTATTCTGTATTCAAAATTTTGAAAACTGCAAAAATCTAGAACCTTGGAATGCTAGCGAGGTTTCTTTAGAAAAGCTGTCGCTATGGAATGGCAGTCTCAATTTACTCCTCGAACGAGGAACACTAAATTGATATAAGGCCATTCCCGGGCCAGGCAAGGCCCGGGAACTCAAGAACGCCTTCAAAAACCATCTTTGGCTATCCAACACCAAAATTGTGAAGTGAATCTCCATCTACGTCAATCGCTGCGCCACGACATATCCATTGTCAAATCGCCGATCGCCGAGCTACATCCGCTACAGCCAGTCGCGAAACTACGACGAATCTATCGCCGAGAGCTGATCGCCGAAACTACATCTGTTGTCACCGTCGGCCGCCGTATCTACCACGACGAATCTATCGCCGAGCGTCAACCAGTGAGACGACCGGCTTGCCTTTTTCAAACATTGAGTGGCAATATAACTTCATCACCATGTTCCGGCCCGTCGTCCGTCAAAGCTTTGACGACTAATACCTGCGTGTCTCCTGCTCCTGCATCTTGAATCTGAGCTGCGTAATAATACTTCATCGACGGTGGAAGGACGAGAATCTTCTTCTGGATCCAGAAGCTAATAACTGAATGAGCTAGCCGCTGAACTCTGGAAGTCGGACAAACTAAAGGCAACGAATTCCTCAGTCTCTATAACGACAGTGGGCCTTGTTTGAATAAAGACCCGGAAGTGGGCCTTGTTTGTTTGAAGACCCGGAAGTGGGCCTCGTTAAAGACCGGAAGCGGGCTTTGTTTATCTGAAGACCCGGAAGTGGGCCTTGTTTGGATCCAATAACATTCTAATTCTACCGTGATAACTTGTAGGCCGTAAACAACTTAAATTTCGCGTTCTTCCGCATCATCTAGAGACTCTTTTTTTTGCTTTCTACAAAGCTTGTAAAATTTACGAAAATAAATATCTGTTACCAATTCCTTTTTTTCTCTTCAGCTCTTAGGATCCTGTCAACCTAGGCACTGTTTAGGTAGGGGAGGAGCTGCTCATTAACTTGTAGCGTTCCATTCTACCTTTTTCACGAAAGGAACGGATGTAACGTGACAGTTTGGCGCCCAACTAAAATGAACCCTCTAAAACATTCTTCTAAATTCTAAAATAATACTTACTCAAGTAGGCTAAAATTTGATATTGACTTTTGGCTCTAACGTAATATCTTAGGTACTTGCTTAATTTATTTTTATACAGGCAGGACACGCGGAACATCACACTTACATTCTACAACACTCGCATAGTACTTAATACTTAAACGAACTTAAACTTGACTTGATTTTATCCTTGACTATTGACTTCAACTTGTGACTATGGCGAGACCAATTAAATACTCGTTTCTAAACAAACTTGAACTGGAATATGAAGTGACTATCAGAGGTGAAAAACCAGCTGACACTTTGACAACTCTTAAGGAGCAGCTGGCAAAATTGAGTCACATTCAACCTGAGGACATAAAATCTTCTCCAATACCTCTCAAACATGACCTCTCCCAAGCAGAGATCACGTTTAATTACGTCGAGGGTAAAATCTCGCACCTCGAAGCCACGGATGATAAAAGTAACCTGAGGAAAGTTGAATCTTTCGTAAATCATCTTCATTATCGCCTCGAACGCTTTAACGCCGTTCCACCATTTGTTGAGTCATGCTCAAACATACGATCTCGCTTCTTCACGCTCCAAAAACGGTTTGAAGTCTTAACTTCAGATTATTCAGGATCTTCTGAAGAAGTGTTAGTTGACATTCACAATCCTTGTCCTCAGACTCAGCCTAGCCCTCCCTCGATTTATCAATTACTACCTATGACTGGAACCAATCAAACTTTGGAAGTACTGAGTACTCCTCAACCCACTTTACCTTCAAGCATTCTGACTAGTATACCACTGGCTTCCGAGTCTGTACAAAACTATCACACTTCGGATAATTTTGTGAAGGAGCTCAAAACGTTTTCTTTCAATGGAAAATCGTGCCCTAGATCATTTCTTCAAAGATTGGACGAGTTTAGGATTTCTCGAAACATTCCGGAAGGTATGCTTTGCAAGCACGCCTTTGAGATTTTCACAGGTGATGCCCTTCATTGGTTTCGTTTTCAGTATAATCGAAATCCTACCTTATCGTGGAAAGATATTTGCACATTGCTGATTCGAGATTTTGGTATACATGATTACGACTATAAGCTGTTGGAAGCTATAAGGAATAGAACGCAAGGAGCAACTGAGACCATTATCGTTTACGTCTCAATTATGTTCGGTATGTTTGCTCGTCTTTCAAAGAAACTTAGCGAGAGCGAACAATTAGAGATTTTACTCCATAATATAAGACCGTGCTATTCAGTTTTTGTTGCACTTAAAGATATTAAAACGGTAGATTCTTTAATTTCTACTTGTCAAAGTTACGAACGCATTTCTGAACGAGACAAAAATTTTCATGAGCCTAGATCTGAAGACACTTCTTGTGCTGCTGAATTTGCCTATCTTCCTTCATTTTCTAAAGCTTCATTTCCTAAAGCGTCTCCAAACGTAAGGTACACTAATGCAGTGCATGAAGATAAACATCCACGCTCGTCATCTCAAACTAATGACATTTCTAAAGAAGAATTCTGTTATCGCTGTCGTATCACAGGCCATTCTTTACAAACTTGTACTAAGCCTAGATACCTCATTTGTTTTAAATGTGGTCGTAAAGGCGTGAGAATCAGCGAATGTCCAAAATGTGCTCCATCAAATCAACAAAAAAACTAGCTGACGACTTGAATGGTTTCACTAAATCACATAACAATAATTTTGATCTTAACGACTGGAATCAATGGTTAAATACTATTCGAAATTTTATGTTTTGCTACAAAACAACTTCTGTTTTCTACGACAAAGAAAAAGACTTTAACAGACCTTTTATTAACGTGTCTATAAACAATATACCTTTTTCCGGTCTTTTAGATAGTGGAAGTTGTATAACTATTTTAGGTAATAACTCTCATAAAGATATCCAAAAGTTAGGCTTTAAACTATTCAAGTCTCCAACTCAAGTTATGGTTGCTAATAAACAAAAAGCAATGTCTTCTGGTTATTTTCATTTGCCATTGAGATTTCATAATCAGACACATGTTATCAAAGCTTATGTTTTCCCTGATATTTATCCTTCTTTGATACTTGGGTGGGATTCTGGAAAGAATTCGAACTCTCCCCAAAGATACTTTCTCTTGAACTCAATCTCGAATCTAAAGATCATACAACTTGTGCTGTTGAAAATCAAATATCAACATTTGATCATCTGTCTGGGAATCAAGTAGAAATTGCTAATGACATAATCAAGCGTTTCAAAAGTATTTCTTTTGAACAACGAGGTAAATTAGGCCGTACTAGTTTAGTTAGTCATCGGATCAATACTGGTGATGCTTTACCTATAAAACAACGTTGTTATCGTCTCTCTCCAGAAAAGCAAAAAGCACTCATCAATGAGGTCGATAAAATGCTAGAATTAAAAGTTATAGAAAAATGTGAGAGTCCTTGGTTATCTCCAGTACTTATCACTCCAAAAAAGAACGGAGAATGGCGTTTCTGCGTCGACAGCAGAAAGCTGAATGCAATTACTCGTAAAGATGCCTACAGCCTCCCTTTTGTTTCTGAGATACTAGATAACCTCAAAAATGCTAAATATTTGTCTAGTATCGATATAGCAAAGGCTTTTTGGGAAATTCCATTACATCCCAAAGACAGAGATAAAACTGGTTTTTACGTACCTGGTAGAGGAATGTATAGATTCACTGTTATGCCCTTCGGATTGACAAACGCTCCAGCAACTCAACAAAGACTCATGGACAGTTTATTCACTCCAGAGTTTGAGAATAAAGTGTTCTGTTACTTAGATGACATAATAATCATAGGTGCGACATTTGAGGAACATATTTCACTCCTACTTAAAGTTCATCAGAAACTTTCTTATGCTGGTCTAACCATTAACTTTGAAAAGAGTCAATTCTTTCGCAAAGAACTGAAATATCTTGGCTACATAGTAGATGAGCAAGGATTGCGGGCTGATCCCAGTAAAATTGAAGCGATTCTAGCTTACGCTGCTCCTACCTCTAAAAAAGAAGTAAGAAAATTTTTAGGTACATGCAGTTGGTTTCGCCGATTCATACCTAATTTCAGTACTATTGCTTCACCACTCTGTAAATTAACGTCATCTGGAAAAAAATCTCCAAAAAAATTTGTCTGGAATGCTGAGGCTGACTCTGCTTTTGCTAAATTAAAAGAATGCTTGACTACAACACCAATACTATCTTGCCCTGACTTTGACTATCCATTTTCCGTTCACTGCGACGCTTCTAACTTTGGGATAGGTGCTATGCTGACTCAGGAAAAAGACAATAAAGAAGTTGTTATTGCATATATGAGTAGATCTCTAAACAAGCATGAGCAGAATTATTCAACTACAGAACGTGAGACTTTAGCTGTCATTACTGCACTTGAACATTGGCGTTGTTATCTTGATAACGGTAAATGATTTACAGTATACACTGACCATGCAGCATTAAAGTGGTTCCAAAATTTGTCTAATCCTTCTGGCAGATTGGCACGATGGAGTCTTCGTCTGTCTTGTTTTAACTTCGACCTAAAACATAAAAAAGGAAAAGAAAATGTTGTCCCAGACCTTCTGTCGCGTCATAAAATACCCGATACTGCTATTATTGGTGGTGTTGAACCCATATCTAGAGACAATGCATCACAATTGGAACTATATAATAGACTTTTTACTAACTGTCGAGATAATCCTGATGCTTATCCAAATTACAAAATTCTCAACAATAATTTATACCGTTATAATAACTCACCTGATTATCTAAATGAAGATTTTGCTTGGAAAGAAGTTCCACTTCCCTCTGAGAGAATGAATCTCATCAAAACTTGCCATGGTGACTCAGAAAGTAATCCCCATACTGGCATTTTCAAAACATACAAGAAGCTTTCTTTAAGATACTATTGGTCTGGTATGTTTAAAGATGTGGCTAAAATGTGTTCTTCTTGTGAAACATGCCTCTCTTATAAGCATTCGAATCATTCTCCATATGGTCCTATGGGTAAACCAAAAATTTGTTCAAGACCTTTTCAAAGCCTCTCATTAGATCTAATGGGCCCTTTTCCACTCACAAGACAACGTAATCAATTCATACTAGTGGTTACATGTTCTTTTTCAAAGTATTGCCTTATTTTCCCTATCAAGCGCGCTACATCTTCCAATATCATCATGTATTTGGAAAATAATGTGTTTCTGGTACACGGTGTGCCACAAACCATCATCATGGACAATGGTTCACAATTTCAATCTAATGAGTTTCAAAGTTTTCTGAATAAGTATAAAATTCCTTTTATATTTTATTCACCTCGATACTGCCCTCAAGTAAACCCCACAGAACGGTATAATAGAACAATTATCACCGCACTTTCACAGTTGGTCGGAGATGATCACCGTTCATGGGACAAACATTTGCAGAAAATCCAATATGCACTCAACAGTTCTGTAAATTCTACAACTGGGTTTTCTCCATCCTTTCTGGTCTTTGGACGTGAAACCATACCATGTGGTTCACTATACACTAACTGCTCCAACCTTGATAATTTCATTTTTCTTCCTCGTGACATCTACGCCGCTAATTTAGGATTATTATCTAACATCTTCGATAAAGTACAGGTTGCATTACACACTGCACACACAAAAAATGCTGCTCATTACAACACGAGACACACCTTTAAAGAGTTCAACGTTGGCGACACAGTCTGGCGTAAAAATTACGTCCAGAGTAACGCTGGTGCATATTTCAGTTCAAAGTTGGCTCCCAAATATGTCAAATGCACAGTTGTTGAGAAGCTCTCACCTCTCGTCTTTATTTTAGAGGATCCTAACGGCTTAAGAGGAAAGTGGCATGTAAAAGATTTTAAAGTGTAAATAGTGTAGCGGTCGTATTCTGTTTTTTTCTCTAAATTGTATACTTATTCTGTAAATAGCTTTAGCGTATATTATTTTTGTATTGTACAAGGAAACTAGACCCTTTCGGCTTATTTTTTTAAATCCATTTTACAAACGTTATTTTTTTTTTCACTCTTTTTGTTTTATCTTATAACACGAGTCGTGTGGGTAAGAAGCCATTGTGTTTACTCATTTTTTTTTATACTTTCTTAGTTACACATGTTGTTACTCTAATCTTAATTTCCTTGCAATTTCTTAAATACAAGGTTCTTGAATATTAATTTCCTTGAAATCTTCAATACCCAAGGGTGTGTGTAATATTCTTAAAGAGCGGTACACAACTCGTTAAATAAGCCTTTGTGTTGTACATTTTCTTAATTGTAAATACTTATTATCTTTACTCGGGTTTTCAAAAAGGTGCGGATAACGACACCTAATTAAAAAAAATAAGCCTTCGTTATGTATAATGAATAGTTCCTTGTGGAGTATGCGTCATCAAATATGTGAACCATATCCCCTAAGTATGTTTGTGAGCGAGTAAAAGAAGAAGTGCAAGATTTAAGTATGAAAGAGCAAGGTTTTATTCCTAACCTTCAAAATTTTCAATGGAGTTGAAAATTTTCTGGGGTCGTGGGGGAAATATGTAATGCTACATGTATGTATATATCATAATATATTACCTGGTTTCTATTATTCATTCACAACTTTCACATCACAGCACTTGACAGTCCTTTTCACAGTAATTTAAGCACAAAAAAACTTGATTTTTTTCAAAAATTTTACATCACTTTATCGATTTTGCGCGCGGGTCACGGGCCCGATTTCTAGACACGACTGCTCGGATGGCAGTTGTTTTGAAACTGTTTTTTTTTGTTTCGAATTTAGTTTCTCTTCAAATTCATATTTTTCTTTTTCTACTGTCAATTTCAGTGAGGTATTTTATAGTTTGGCCATGATTGTATGTATTTTGACTCTAGATTTATTTTTTTACTATTCTGTATTCAAAATTTTGAAAACTGCAAAAATCTAGAACCTTGGAATGCTAGCGAGGTTTCTTTAGAAAAGCTGTCGCTATGGAATGGCAGTCTCAATTTACTCCTCGAACGAGGAACACTAAATTGATATAAGGCCATTCCCGGGCCAGGCAAGGCCCGGGAACTCAAGAACGCCTTCAAAAACCATCTTTGGCTATCCAACACCAAAATTGTGAAGTGAATCTCCATCTACGTCAATCGCTGCGCCACGACATATCCATTGTCAAATCGCCGATCGCCGAGCTACATCCGCTACAGCCAGTCGCGAAACTACGACGAATCTATCGCCGAGAGCTGATCGCCGAAACTACATCTGTTGTCACCGTCGGCCGCCGTATCTACCACGACGAATCTATCGCCGAGCGTCAACCAGTGAGACGACCGGCTTGCCTTTTTCAAACATTGAGTGGCAATATAACTTCATCACCATGTTCCGGCCCGTCGTCCGTCAAAGCTTTGACGACTAATACCTGCGTGTCTCCTGCTCCTGCATCTTGAATCTGAGCTGCGTAATAATACTTCATCGACGGTGGAAGGACGAGAATCTTCTTCTGGATCCAGAAGCTAATAACTGAATGAGCTAGCCGCTGAACTCTGGAAGTCGGACAAACTAAAGGCAACGAATTCCTCAGTCTCTATAACGACAGTGGGCCTTGTTTGAATAAAGACCCGGAAGTGGGCCTTGTTTGTTTGAAGACCCGGAAGTGGGCCTCGTTAAAGACCGGAAGCGGGCTTTGTTTATCTGAAGACCCGGAAGTGGGCCTTGTTTGGATCCAATAACATTCTAATTCTACCGTGATAACTTGTAGGCCGTAAACAACTTAAATTTCGCGTTCTTCCGCATCATCTAGAGACTCTTTTTTTTGCTTTCTACAAAGCTTGTAAAATTTACGAAAATAAATATCTGTTACCAATTCCTTTTTTTCTCTTCAGCTCTTAGGATCCTGTCAACCTAGGCACTGTTTAGGTAGGGGAGGAGCTGCTCATTAACTTGTAGCGTTCCATTCTACCTTTTTCACGAAAGGAACGGATGTAACGTGACAAGGTCAAGGTTGATTAGCCCTGGGTATTGTTGACAACCAGCAACTAACACTACTTCTGTTATTCTATAATAACATAGTAATTAAGTAGAGCTGAAATTTTACTCTAATTTATAGCGGAAATTCTAAAAATAGGGCTAAATTATTTGGTATTAAAGTTTAGTAACAAGCATAGGACCTCGTCTCTACAGTCTACACTGAAGTATGTATCATTACCGTGATTAGAATCCGGTCCGGTCCGGTCGTCATCGGTTAATTTGATCCCGTAAGTAGTTACTATTATAAATGTAGTGAACTACCATGGAAGTTTAAAACAGTGTTTTCTGCATATGCTTGGTATAATGTGAATAGGTCGAATTCTGTGTCTTTTGGTATCTATCTGTTTTTGTTTCTTTCACTTTTTGTTATTTGCACAATTCATCAAATAAGGTCGAATAATATTTATCTTTACGTCAATATATTTATAGCGCATCAAGTTTTTATTTGCGTAAAACATGTTTTCTGCGGAAATAATCTTATACTTCTATACATAGAGCTATTTAGGGACTGCGATTTTACCTACATTAAATCGAGGTAGAGAGCTTTGGCCTATTTCAGATTCTAAGTCCCATATAAATAACGTCCAACGATCACAGGGTAAGCAACGCATCAGTAGGTAAGCAACGCATCAGTGGCACGTCTAGTGTTACAGATGTCCATAGGCTACGGTGACCTCTTCCCATCAGGAGGGCCGTATGCTTGTTTGCTACCTATAGCATAAAAAAAAACATAGTGGTAACTAGGACGTTTCGAAGCAAAATGTACAATACGCAAAACGATTCCCTGTATTTAGGGACCCAAGAACTACGAGGACCATGCTCCGACAACACCCAGACAAGACAAGTATTTGCGCTACTCCTTTTCTTGTGCACAAATACTCGTCCTGTCGCGGGAAACGAACCCGCTGCTTCCGGGTTATGAGCCGACCTGCTTAACCACCACACCACGGAGGCAGTCGTCACAGAATAGGCATATATAGTGATTTTGCTTAAATTATAATATTCCACAAAACATAAACTTTTGTCGAAATTAAAATAAAATATCTCAAAATATGACAAAGATACAAGCATTTTAAAAACCGGAATAGAAAGAGATAGCTCAAACGGCCGGTGACGTCAGAGTGGACAAAGGGGGATGAGGTACCAGAAAATAATCAAAGCTTATTTCATTTCACAGAGTTCAACATTAAAAAATCAACATTTTTAGGGACTTAGTCAGCTCCAGCATCCAAACATTTTGTCAGCTCAACCTCAAGGTAGGACGTCTACCGGGATTTGCTATACTTATTACTATTTTTTATGTTGGGCATACGTTTGACAACATCTCACCTGATGGTACGTGAAAAAGCTGTCTAAAGTAGAGCACGTCTATCCATGAGATGCCCATTCACTCTTGCTAAGTGTGAAATGGGTGGACGAGTTGACACAGATCAGGCGCTAAGCAGTTAACCCATGGAAAATCCAAAATGGGCCTGCACACCCAGCGCAACAGTCTACATCAACCCATCCAACGGCTTCCCTAGACATCACAGTGGAACACGACGAATCGCTTGGCTTCCTCCAGGGGTCGTAGCTAAACCGGTGGCCGAAGCCTTGCACCAGTTGAACCCTTTGGCCAAATATTTGGGGCCAAGGGTCAAATTACCGACGTTCTTGATGCTCACTTTCACTGATTGCTGACACCGGTATACAAACATGACGTCATTGGGTCCACGCATGGTGAACCGGTTGGTAAAGTTGGTCACATGTTGAGTGCACAGAAATGAGACAAAAGGTTAAACATCGAAAGCGGATTGGTTTGTTTATGTTAATAAAAAATGACGGAAATGGTAGAGCCAGTTTAAGTTCATTTATATTAGCATAACAGAACAAGCTCGCTTATGTTTTTGGTCATCATCAACAGCCTGAACAATAATTGTTTCTGGTCTTGTCTCTTTCTATCAAAATGGAAATAAGCAAAGATGAAATAAGAGAAGACATTTAGCTATTCCATTGTTAGGCAGTGTTTAATAGTAAGGGGCTAGAGTCTAACCTTTAGACAACTGTGGTATTTTTATTAGGAATTGTACAAAAATATATTCTTTGATATCTTAGTATTGTTTTATTTGGGGCGGTAAGGCCTGCACCGCACTGACGTCACGCATGAGGTTTATTGTGCATTGTGTTGCATTAGGTGGTATGGGTGGTTTCACAGAGCTTTGAAACATGACGGTCGCTTAGAAGCAATTTTTTTTTTGCTCTGTGGGTGGGTTGGAGACTTGACGATCCCGTGGTATGTCTTCCCGTGAGTTCTTCGTGTTCTTCGTTTTCTAGTTTTTAGACATTTCTCGGCTAGGTAGGTTTTCAGTTCGTTTTGTTTTTACAGCTGGTCTGAAGTGCGTAGCAGAGCCTTTAGGTAGTATATTGCGTAGTAGGTAGGTAATTAATTAGGTAAGATACATATGCGTCAAGGTTTTCAATTAGGCACGTGCATCCTAAGTTCCCATTCTTATTTTGAAGGGGGGGGGGGAAGTGCCACGTACTTCCCTGCCACCACGGGGTGATATGTGAGACTCAAACCTACTTACTAAAGCCCCCTTGATTCGTCCACCATCGAGATTGGGTTGCGCTAGCATTCACCATCTCGCCCGAACCTAAGTTTGTATCCTACCTGGTTACCTACCACAAATTGAGTTGACTTTCATTAAAATAAAATAAAATACACCATACGGCAACAAAGTGGTCGAAAAGATATTATCTATTTTGTTGTGTCCAGTTTTCTGTTACATAGTTGCCAACGGTGCGTTTTGCTGTATAATTGTTATCGTTATAAAAATAAATTATTTCATAATATGCATGACTAGACATGTCAACATTGTCAACTTATACGTGTCTGCAATCTTCATACTTTTGTAACTTTTGTTGATAAATTCATATTGAAAGGGGAGAAGAGACACGTTCTTATTCTTATTTCACATAGGGGAATAAGTCCGGCACTCGCGTGACGCTTGGGGTGTATTGTGTATTTTCCCCTGCCAGCAATCCACCCGATCCATCCCAGCCAATGATATATTTCAACTCACTGATGCTCTTTCTCTCTCTCACTGAATCCTTCTTTTTTATTTCATCAGCATGGATGAAATAAAAAAGAAGGATTGAGTTTTGATTGACATCGAACTGAAGCCCAAAATGGCGGACATATTACATATGTGTGTCAGATGAAAGTATGGCGACCGGCTGCATATGATGTGAGTGTGTGCGTGCCCCGCTCGTACGTACGAAGCGTTCCGGCTTCCTAAGGGTGCTTCAGTTTAGGATCAGACGGGATTCCCTCCTTCTTTTTTATTAGCTCCATGGATGCTAGCTTCCTATAATAACTACTCGAGCTACTCGTTCGCCTAATGTTAGCGTCACTGTTGCCCATTAAAGATTGCGGTATCACTCAGAACTCTAAATTAATAAATTTTTGCGTGGTACTGCACTGCGCCTGTGCACGTCGCATCCTCATCACACAGACTACTAGCTCTTATTACTATACTAACAGTGGTATTCATAAACAAAGGTTGAACAAACCCCGAAAATCTATCATTCCACTTTTACCTAGAGATTAAATGCGTAATCATTATTCTTTCACTTTCATAAACAGTCACTGGAGAAACCCCTAACGGAACTGCATTTTAATTAAATACTCTACGATTTCAATCAAGTTGTCTATGAAAATTCTGTCGCGATTTTTGACGCGACTTTTGAACTATCAAAAGTCGCGCCAAAATGTCACCCGTCACTCACTCACAAAAAAATTAAAAGAAATATTAGTTTTGTATATTTTGTGTGCCTCATAATCATCATCATCATCATCAATCATCATTTAAATATCACGCACTTCACACAATAATAAAATAATACGAAATCAAAGCAAGTGGACCGATTGGTTGACGAAATTCGGACAATCAGCATTCAGCCTCGGATCATGCCAGATTGGGGGCTTTTGTTTATGAAATGCATAAAGCTAGAATTTGCCGCACAGCGCCTGAATCACCCTCTAGAGGAGCCCCCACCTTGACTATTCCAGTGTAAGATGACTAGACTGCGAGATGTCAAAATCTTCATACAAAAAAACAAAGCGATCCAATATAGGCTCTGTTTTGAATCGCGCTAAAAGCTCACAGTTCGGGCGCAGGTCATAAAGTCAATAGGCATGATGACTACTATTAAAAATGAACAAGTAAATATTACTTTCATAAAGAAGATTAAAAATGAATGCAATAATTGAAAAATAAGTAAAATTGGTAAATAAATCACGGAGTAATAAGCTTTTAAAGTTTCTACAGGAGGCATCTCCTGTCCCTTTCTCGCGAAACAGAGCGCCTCCACAGTTACTATGAAAAATCTACTCGTGACGTCACATGCTAAAGAGATTGTATGAAAAGCTACCACAGCTTAGTAATGAGGTACTATAACGACCTTCCTCTGACGTCACTGGCCGTTTGAACTATCTCTTTTTATTCCGGTTTTTAAAATGCTTGTAACTTGGTTATTTTGTAAAATATTTAATATTTGTTAACAATTTTTTTTTTGCGGACATTTCACACAGCGCCATCTAGCCCCAAACTAAGCATAGCTTGTACTATGGGAACCAGATAACGGATATAATATGTACTTAGATACTTTTTGTTTGTAAATACATACATAGAATACAATATAACACCCAGACACAGACCAAACATCTATGTTCATCACACAAATGTTTGTGCTGGATAGGAATCGAACCCACAGCCCTCAGTTCAGAAGGCAGGATTACTACCAACTGAGCTATCAGGCCCGTCTAATGTTTATCTTTTGAGGCATATAATTACTTTATCCAATAAAAAAATTTTAGTCATCATGCCTATTCTCCAGCTTGAGTTTCAAAGTTAATATTACTGTAAACCAACACACACAACAACGGCTATTGTATTCGAGGATCATCGAGAGCGTACATCAAATCTGCGCTAACTGTGCCTCTAACGGTTTGTTTTCGCTCACACGGCTGCTAATTTACTCAATTAATGCCGTTCTCTGGCCGGCTATTGTATTCTATTCTAATTCTATCCCACGTGTTTTAGGGATCCGCGTCTTCAAAATAATTTTAATTCTCTGGAATGGCTTATAAGTATTGTTTTTGCCTTAGACATAGACAAATACAAATACAAATTTATTTATTAACACAAATATGGTTACAGCAATTTATGTAATGAATCCATAGACTCCGTATTCACTGTGTTTCAGGAGTCAGTGGCTTCTCCTAATTAACAGTTAAATGTGATTTATGTCAGAACAACAAAAAAAAATATTTGGAAAATTTAACAAAATAAAAATATATAAATGTTACATTTTGTGTTGACTTCGCATCAGACTGTGTATGTGTATGTGTATGTGTATGTGTATGAGTATGTGTATGTGTATGTGTTTGTGTATAATATATATAGATGTATATTATGACAATATAAATAAATATTTCATTAGATATATAGGTTAGCCAGCATATTCTCTATTCCGTCATAGTCATAAATTTTTAGCCATTTTATAACAGTCTTTTTAAATTCATTATTAGTAGATTTTTTTATATTATGTATTTTGAGTATTTTTATTAATTTATTATAGATCTGTGGAACAACTACAGTAAATTGCTTCTGTGCAAATCTAGTTTTCACCCATTGTACCGGAACCCGATCCACTCTTTTACAGGATTCTGGCAGAGATGGTACTATTGTCTTGTGAAATCGTCGGAGACTCTCATATATGAATAGCTTACGCACAGATAACACGTCCGCTTTTTCATATACTGCCGTAGTAGGATGTCGGAAGGGCAGGTAGAGTAGTACTTTTAAGACCGCACGTTGGGCGCGTTCCACAGTGATTATGTGAGTTTTTGCAGCACGGCCCCATGCGCATATGCAGTACCTAATGAGGCTCTCGCATAGAGCTTTATAAATTTGAACAATTAGTTCAAAATCTGCTACATATCTAAGCGATTTAAATACATAGATGAATTTCCTTACTCTTGATGCTACTTGATCAATATGGGTGCTCCAGTTTAGTTGTTCATCTATGTATACTCCCAGATACTTCATGGTCTCAACTCGTGAAAGAACGTCGCAGGCACACCCTGCCTTGCGGGATGTACTACGGTTGCATGGAAAAGAGTGTATTTTTAAACCTAGTAACTAAACTATGTAGGACTGCCTGCTTTAGTTATACTGTAGCACATATATTTTGTTTTGGTTGTGTTCAAGACAGCCTCGGTGGTGTGGTGGTTGAGCAGGTCGGCTCGTAACCCGGAGACGGTGGGTTTGATTCCCGCGATAGGGACAATATTTGTGCACAGGAAAAAAAATCATATACTTGTTCTGTGTCTGGGTGTTGTGATGGTCCTCGTAGTTCCTGGATCCCTAGAGACAGGGAATCCTAGTTAGGGTCCAGGTTCTATGTATGGGATCGTTGGATGTTATATATATATATATATAATATCCAATGATCACATATATACATCATATATACATCACACATATATATATGTACTAGGTGGTAGGACTTTTCTGCAAAGTTCGTCTAGGGAGGTACCACCGCTTTGCCAGTTATTCTGCCGCCAAGCAGTAGTGTGCAAGCACTACTGTGTTCCGATTTGAAGAGCATTGTAGCTAGTGAAATTACTGGGCAAATGAGACTATGACCTGATTACACAGTGTAGTAATCTGATTACTAGACTCTGTGATGTCTCAGGATGACGTGCCGCAGTGCAGTGTCACGCGGAACTTTAAGCCGTGTGAACTTGGCACCCGACTTTGGAAAAACCATTTTTTTTTTGTGTTTTATTACAGATTTCGGTAGGTAGTGGATAGTAGTAAAACTATTTTCGTTTGTAGTAAGTCCAAAAAAAAAATAAAAAAAAAAATAAAAAATAGTGTCCCCCGACTTTGGAAAAACTATTTCATTTTCTGTTTAACGACAGATTTCGGTAGGTAGTGGATAGTAGTAAAACTATTTTCGTTTGTAGTAATTCCAAAAAAAAAATAATAAAAAAAATAAAAAAAGTGACCCCCGACTTTGGAAAAACTATTCAATTTTCTGTTTAACGACAGATTTCGGTAGGTAGTGGATAGTAGTAAAACTATTTTCGTTTGTAGTAATTCCAAAAAATAAATAAAAAATAATATAAAAAATATGTCCCCGACTTTGAAAAAACTATTTAATTTTCTGTTTTCCGACAGATTTCGGTAGGTAAACGATTTACGATTACTACAAACGCTGAAATTGGCTGAGATATGTTAGTAGAGGTTTGTAGTGGAAGAATTATTGATTGTAGTTAACAAATTATTATCAAAATAAGAAAACTTTGTTCAGTCGTCATGTTTAGTGAATATCTCTCGTTTAAGAAGATCTATGATTACTACAAACGCTGAAATTGACGGGGAAATGTTCGGAGAGGTTTGTAGTGGACGAATTATTGATTGTAGTAAAAAAAATTAGATTAAAATCTATTAAGTTAAAAAATAAACATGTTCAAAACGTTTTACGATTACTACAAACGCTGAAATTAACGGGGAAATGTTAGTAGAGGTTTGTAGTGGACGAATTATTGATTGTAGTTAACAAATTATTATCAAAACCTATCATAATAAGAAAACTTTGTTCAGTCGTCATTTTTAGTGAATATCTCTCGTTTAAAAAGATCTATGATTACTACAAACGCTGAAATTGACAAAGAAATGTTAGTAGAGGTTTGTAGTGGACGAAGTTTTGATTGTAGTAAAAAAAAATTAGATAAAAATCTATTAAGTTAAAAAATAAACATGTTCAAAACGATTTACGATTACTACAAACGCTGAAATTAACGGGGAAATGTTAGTAGAGGTTTGTAGTGGAAGAATTCTTGATTGTAGTTAACAAATTATTATCAAATCTATCAAAATAAGAAAACTTTGTTCAGTCGTCATTTTTAGTGAATATCTCTCGTTTAAGAAGATCTATGATTACTACAAACGCTGAAATTAACGGGGAAATGTTAGTAGAGGTTTGTAGTGGACGAATTATTGATTGTAGTTAACAAATTATTATCAAAACCTATCAAAATAAGAAAACTTTCTTCAGTCGTCATTTTTACTGAATATCTCTCGTTTAAGAAGATCTATGATTACTACAAACGCTGAAATTAACGAAGAAATGTTAGTAGAGGTTTGTAGTGGACGAAGTTTTGATTGTAGTAAAAAAAAATTAGATTAAAATCTATTATGTTAAAAAATAAACATGTTCAAAACGATTTACGATTACTACAAACATTGAAATTAACGAAGAAATGTTAGTAGAGGTTTGTAGTGGAAGAATTATTGATTGTAGTTAACAAATTATTATCAAAACCTATCAAAATAAGAAAAGTTTGTTCAGTCGTCATTTTTAGTGAATATCTCTCGTTTAAGAAGATCGATGATTACTACAAACGCTGAAATTGACGAAGAAATGTTAGTAGAGGTTTGTAGTGGACGAAGTTTTGATTGTAGTAAAAAAAAATTAGATTAAAATCTATTAAGTTAAAAAATATGTTCAAAACGATTTACGATTACTACAAACGCTGAAATTAACGGGGAAATGTTAGTAGAGGTTTGTAGTGGAAGAATTATTGATTGTAGTTAACAAATTATTATCAAAACCTATCAAAATAAGAAAACTTTGTTCAGTCGTCAATTTTTAGTGAATATCTCTCGTTTAAGAAGATCTATGATTACTACAAACGCTGAAATTAACGGGGAAATGTTAGTAGAGGTTTGTAGTGGACGAAGTTTTGATTGTAGTAAAAAAAATTATATTAAAATCTATTAAGTTAAAAAATAAACATGTTCAAAACGATTTAAGATTACTACAAACGCTGAAATTAACTGGGAAATGTTAGTAAAGGTTTGTAGTGGAAGAATTATTGATTGTAGTTAACAAATTATTATCAAAACCTCACAAAATAAGAAAACTTTGTTCAGTCGTCATTTTTAGTGAATATCTCTCGTTTAAGAAAATCGATGATTACTACAAACGCTGAAATTGACGAAGAAATGTTAGTAGAGGTTTGTAGTGGACGAAGTTTTGATTGTAGTAAAAAAAAATTAGATTAAAATCTATTATGTTAAAAAATAAACATGTTCAAAACGATTTACGATTACTACAAACGTTGAAATTAACGAAGAAAAGTTAGTAGAGGTTTGTAGTGGAAGAATTATTGATTGTAGTTAACAAATTATTATCAAAACCTATCAAAATAAGAAAAGTTTGTTCAGTCGTCATTTTTAGTGAATATCTCTCGTTTAAGAAGATCGCTGATTACTACGAACGCTGAAATTGACGAAGAAATGTTAGTAGAGGTTTGTAGTGGACGAAGTTTTGATTGTAGTAAAAAAAAAATTAGATTAAAATCTATTAAGTTAAAAAATATGTTCAAAACGATTTACGATTACTACAAACGCTGAAATTAACGGGGAAATGTTAGTAGAGGTTTGTAGTGGAAGAATTATTGATTGTAGTTATCAAATTATTATCAAAACCTATCAAAATAAGAAATCTTTGTTCAGTCGTCATTTTTAGTGAATATCTCTCGTTTAAGAAGATCTATGATTACTACAAACGCTGAAAATAACGGGGAAATGTTAGTAGAGGTTTGTAGTGGACGAATTATTGATTGTAGTTAACAAATTATTATCAAAACCTATCAAAATAAGAAAACTTTCTTCAGTCGTCATTTTTACTGAATATCTCTCGTTTAAGAAGATCTATGATTACTACAAACGCTGAAATTAACGGGGAAATGTTAGTAGAGGTTTGTAGTGGACGAATTATTGATTGTAGTAAACAAATTATTATCAAAACCTATCAAAATAAGAAAACTTTCTTCAGTCGTCATTTTTACTGAATATCTCTCATTTAAGAAGATCTATGATTACTACAAACGCTGAAATTGACGAAGAAATGTTCGTAAAGGTTTGTAGTGGAAGAATTATTGATTACAGTTATCAAATTATTATGAAAACCTATCAAAATAAGAAAACTTTGTTCAGTCGTCATTTGTAGGGAATATCTCTCGTTTAATTCGTCCACTACAAAACTCAACGAACATTTCTTCGTCAATTTCAGCGTTTGTAGTAATCATAGATCTTCTTAAACGAGAGATATTCACTAAAAATGACGACTGAACAAAGTTTTCTTATTTTGATAGGTTTTGATAATAATTTGATAACTACAATCAATAATTCTTCCACTACAAACCTCTACGAACATTTCTTCGTCAATTTCAGCGTTTGTAGTAATCATAGATCTTCTTAAACGAGAGATATTCAGTAAAAATGACGACTGAAGAAAGTTTTCTTATTTTGATAGGTTTTGATAATAATTTGTTTACGACAATCAATAACTCGTCCACTACAAACCTCTACTAACATTTCCCCGTTAATTTCAGCGTTTGTAGTAATCATAGATCTTCTTAAACGAGAGATATTCAGTAAAAATGACGACTGAAGAAAGTTTTCTTATTTTGATAGGTTTTGATAATAATTTGTTAACTACAATCAATAATTCGTCCACTACAAACCTCTACTAACATTTCTTCGTCAATTTCAGCGTTTGTAGTAATCATAAATCTTCTTAAACGAGAGATATTCAGTAAAAATGACGACTGAAGAAAGTTTTCTTATTTTGATAGGTTTTGATAATAATTTGTTTACTACAATCAATAATTCGTCCACTTCAAACCTCTACTAACATTTCCCCGTTAATTTCAGCGTTTGTAGTAATCGTAAATCGTTTTGAACATGTTTATTTTTCAAATTAATATATTTTGATCTAATTTTTTTTTACTACAATCAATAATTCGTCCACTACAAACCTCTACGAACATTTTCCCGCCAATTTCAGCGTTTGTAGTAATCATCGATCTTCTTAAACGAGAGATATTCAGTAAAAATGACGACTGAAGAAAGTTTTCTTATTTTGATAGGTTTTGATAATAATTTGTTAACTACAATCAATAATTCGTCCACTACAAACCTCTACTAACATTTCTTCGTCAATTTCAGCGTTTGTAGTAATCATAGATCTTCTTAAACGAGAGATATTCAGTAAAAATGGCGACTGAAGAAAGTTTTCTTATTTTGATAGGTTTTGATAATAATTTGTTAACTACAATCAATAATTCGTCCACTACAAACCTCTACTAACATTTCTTCGTCAATTTCAGCGTTTGTAGTAATCATAGATCTTCTTAAACGAGAGATATTCAGTAAAAATGACGACTGAAGAAAGTTTTCTTATTTTGATAGGTTTTGATAATAATTTGTTAACTACAATCAATAATTCGTCCACTACAAACCTCTACTAACATTTCCCCGTTAATTTCAGCGTTTGTAGTAATCATAGATCTTCTTAAACGAGAGATATTCACTAAAAATGACGACTGAACAAAGTTTTCTTATTTTGATAGATTTGATAATAATTTGTTAACTACAATCAAGAATTCTTCCACTACAAACCTCTACTAACATTTCTTCGCTAATTTCAGCGTTTGTAGTAATCGTAAATCGTTTTGAACATGTTTATTTTTTAACTTAATATATTTTAATCTAATTTTTTTTACTACAATCAAAACTTCGTCCACTACAAACCTCTACTAACATTTCTTCGTCAATTTCAGCGTTTGTAGTAATCATAGATCTTCTTATACGAGAGATATTCAGTAAAAATGACGACTGAAGAAAGTTTTCTTATTTTGATAGGTTTTAATAATAATTTGTTCACTACAATCAATAATTCGTCCACTACAAACCTCTACTAACATTTCCCCGTTAATTTCAGCGTTTGTAGTAATCATAGATCTTCTTAAACGAGAGATATTCACTAAAAATGACGACTGAACAAAGTTTTCTTATTCTGATAGATTTGATAATAATTTGTTAACTACAATCAAGAATTCTTCCACTACAAACCTCTACTAACATTTCCCCGTTAATTTCAGCGTTTGTAGTAATCGTAAAACGTTTTGAACATGTTTATTTTTTAACTTAATATATTTTAATCTAATTTTTTTTTACTACAATCAATAATTCGTCCACTACAAACCTCTCCGAACATTTCCCCGTCAATTTCAGCGTTTGTAGTAATCATAGATCTTCTTAAACGAGAGATATTCACTAAAAATGACGACTGAACAAAGTTTTCTTATTTTGATAATAATTTGTTAACTACAATCAATAATTCTTCCACTACAAACCTCTACTTACATATCTCAGCCAATTTCAGCGTTTGTAGTAATCGTAAATCGTTTACCTACCGAAATCTGTCGGAAAACAGAAAATTAAATAGTTTTTTCAAAGTCGGGGACATATTTTTTATATTATTTTTTATTAATTTTTGGAATTACTACAAACGAAAATAGTTTTACTACTATCCACTACCTACCGAAATCTGTCGTTAAACAGAAAATTGAATAGTTTTTCCAAAGTCGGGGGTCATTTTTTTTATTTTTTTTATTATTTTTTTTTTGGAATTACTACAAACGAAAATAGTTTTACTACTATCCACTACCGACCGAAATCTGTCGTTAAACAGAAAATGAAATAGTTTTTCCAAAGTCGGGGGACACTATTTTTTATTTTTTTTTTATTTTTTTTTTGGAATTACTACAAACGAAAATAGTTTTACTACTATCCACTACCTACCGAAATCTGTAATAAAACACAAAAAAAAAATGGTTTTTCCAAAGTCGGGTGCCAAGTTCACACAGCCGGAACTTTATTATTTTAAAGTTACGAGTGACACTGCAACTGTTATAGGCGGCCGTGTCGCTTAACATCAGGTGAACAACTAGCTCGTCACGGCATTCATCCTCATAAAAAAAAAAAAATCTTATACCAAATACGCGAGTGTGGCTCAACGGTAGCCCATGCGACTGCCAAACTGACAAACCCAGGTTCGGATCCCACTCATCAATGAGGTTCAAATTTTATGTGGTATTTACACATGCGCTTACAACGGTGAAGAAAACCAGTGTGAAGAAACCGGTATCCACCAGCCCACACTGGGTCAGAATTGTGGATTATAGCCTACATTCTGTCTCTCTCTTTCTGTGTGTGTGTGTGTGTGTGGGTGTGTGTGTGTGTGTGTGTGTGTGTGTGTGGATGTGTGTGGGGGTGGGTGTGTGTGTGTGTGTGTGGATGTGTGTGGGGGTGTGTGTGTGAGAGAGAGAGAGAGAGAGAGAGAGAGAGAGAGAGAGAGAGAGTGAGAGAAGGACTGTCTCCTAACAGCGGGCTATTGGCCGATAACGACACCCAATAATATTAGAGGTTCCATGGCCTCGTATAATGCCGAAAAATCATATTTCCAACACTTTTAAAGGATTAAAGACCTACTTTACTTATTTTACGATCACATAGAACTTCGTGGTATACAAACGGAACCATCATGCGAGTTTAATTAAGTGGAACTTGACCTGATATATTTTTTACGGTAGAAATTGCTTCTGTGCAAAAGGCGGGTCCTAAAGTTTAAACGCCGTTTCTATTTTTAGCAATAATTATTTGACCAATTATGATCTCAATTTACACATAATATGAAAATATTTTTGCATATTTTAGTATTGACGTGTCTCCTGATAGTATGGTATCTCTAGGAAAAGACCTCCAAAACAGAGCTCTAGAAAGCAGAACATAAAACAAAAAAGTATAATGTACCAAACAGTTTTTTTTTTATTTCGTCATATATCTTATTTGTGGACTCCAGTACCTATTCTCCACATTTTACCTACTTTACTATACTTACTCAACTATAATACAGTGCTTATTTAAAAAATAAAACTAGCTACTAGGCTTGGCGCTTTCCACCAGGTGAAACTCCTGATAGCCTCGTCTCGCTATTTGTACAATACAACCACGTGAAAATCAAGCTCAACTTATAACGTTTACTTTAAATGAAATGAAAAATGAAATGATCTTTATTCCCGACACACAGTATCGCAAAAGTAACAATAATACAAGCATCATTTAGTTTCATAGAAACTAAATATAAATCTACTTTTACTTTTTCTATGGTTAGTTTAGTCGATCGGAAATGTGACGGGTGCGAGCCTCGGCTTGGGCTGTTGCCGGGATAAGAGGATCGAGAAGGCTACGTCCGCTGGAGGAGTGGACCCTATGGAAAGTCGCGACCATTCTAACTAACCTACGGGGGGTACGTCGACCTCGCCGGCGGGGTCGGTGTCTGATTGTGTTACGCTGGTATCCTATACCGGTGCCGAAATCGGTACCTGAGCCGGAAGGGCGGGCTAGACTGGTCCGGTGATCCTAGCGCAGCCGAAACAACGGCTGCTATAGGATCTTCCGGGTCGCTCAAGACGTTTCTTGGGCGGCGACGACGGGGTGAGTGAGTTATAGGTGTCCCGACACCACGACACCTAGATGGACAATCTGGTGAAAACCGCGATGGATGCACGAGGCGAGCAGTCTCTCACAGTGGTTTCTGGGGAGGCTATGTTCAGCAGTGTACGTCTTTAGGCTGTTGATGATGATGATGATGATGATTTAGTGAGTTGCAGCCCAGAACAAAAGTTATGGTTTTATAATATTTAAACACCTCGTGAGTCGTGAGTAGAAATACGATGTTAATGACCGTATCGGTGTCACGACTTTTTATAAATCAACCATTTTATGTTAACAATTTGACCTTGACCTTGACCGCTATATAGTATTTCTGTTCTAATGGAAAGCAATGTTATGCGAAGTGCGAAGCTACAACATTTATTGCCAATGCCTAGACTAGAATGGAAAGGCATTTTCTGTAGCTAGACTGCTGTCTAAGCGCTGCCGATCAATATCTATACAGTCTTGTCTATGTAGTAATATAAGCAAGGTCTCTGATTTTCGTGATTGTAAATTGTAACTAGCAGTTAGCTGATCTAACAATTGAATAACTTTTACTGCGTATATTGTTTTGTGTGCCCTTTGAATGACGTAACGAGTCGTTCACCCGATGTTAAGCGCACGGCCGCCCATAACAGTTGCAGTGACACCCGGAACCCTAAAATGTAGTTTCGCGTGACACTGCACTGCACACGTCAT
Source organism: Ennomos erosarius (assembly GCA_963580505.1). Classification (NCBI taxonomy): domain Eukaryota; kingdom Metazoa; phylum Arthropoda; class Insecta; order Lepidoptera; family Geometridae; genus Ennomos; species Ennomos erosarius. The sequence continues at coordinate 2,541,305 of OY757000.1, forward strand.
CCTGAGACATCAGCACAGTCTAAGAATCAGATTATTACGACGGTGAGATCAAGTCCTAGTTATTTCACTACCTGCCCTTTAAACCGAAACATAGTAGTGCTTGCATACTACTGCTTGGCGGCAAAATAACTGGCAATGGGGTACCAACTTACCCAGACGAACTTTGCAGAAAAGTCTTACCACCTAGTAAAAAAGTGCCTGTCCTACGATTAAAATAATTTGAACATGCTCCATGTCTTTCATTTCAGGATGCATGTCGGCGCTGTGCGTGTTCGTGTTGTACACAAAGCACCTGATCATCGTGTACTTGTACGTGATGTCGGTGAGCGTAGTGTTCGTCTCCTACTGGACCAACGTCTCGGCCATCAAGCAGATCCAGGGCCTGACGCAGGTTACTGCGTCCCCGCACTCCTCGTCCAGCATCCTCGAAGATATGCTCAACTTAAACACGAAAAACCTCCTTGATCTCGACGGCCCAGCATTCCTGGTCGTACAAAACTTCGCCATACAGTTCGTACTGGCATTTATATTTAGAAACGTACACTTGGGGCCGCGGCATCCCACCCTACAAAAACTTTTGCCCTTCAGCTTCATGGCACCCTCGTTTCTAGCCATGTTACCGGTTCCGCCGAGTTTGCTGCATCATTCGCCGGTTTTCTCCTCGCTGTTGCCGCTCATTCTCGTCAAATACGTGATATGGACTTCGACGTACAACGTGATAAGAGTGCTTTACACGGGTTACCAACACGGGAGGATGTTTGTCAGTAATTACGGCCTCTCAGCATTGGTCGAGACGGAATGGATGCGACTGAATGTCCCGTGTGTTCTACGGGTATTTTGGGTGCTACGTGTGGGGGAACACGCAATTCTCCTCCTTATGGATAACTATGACGATGACTCCGAAGACGGCCTGAAAGTTTCCACCTTACTAGCCGTCCAATCGCTCGCTTCGATGGCCAAGTCGCTGCTAGTAACGGGATGCGAGACCATCACGGCCGTGCTGGGTATGACTTCGGTTATATCGTTCTTCTGTCACTACATCGGGAACTTCTTCCAGTGGATCTTATTGACTGACGAAGAGGAGGACAAGAGCATCGGAACCGTATCCGCTATCCTTTTCTACATCCTGGCGTTGCAAACCGGTCTGACGTCGCTGAATCCGGAGAAGAGATTCATACGCCTCTGCAGAAATTTCTGCTTGCTTTTCACGGCACTTTTGCACTTCTTGCACAACATAGTGAATCCCATGTTGATGTCACTGAGCGCTTCGCACAACCCGAGCACCCACCGGCATGTTAGAGCGCTAGGAGTCTGCGCTTTCTTGATCATGTTCCCGATATCATTACTAGTGTACCTGTGGTCGCAGCACACCATCTCCACATGGCTGCTCGCCGTGAGTGCTTTTAGCATCGAAGTGATCGTCAAAGTGGTCGTCAGCCTCATGATATATTGCCTATTCCTGCTAGACGCTTACCGCAGTTCGTTTTGGGAGCAGCTGGACGATTACGTATACTACATCCGCGCTTTCGGGAACACGATAGAATTCTGCTTCGGGATATTCCTATTCTTCAACGGGGCTTGGATTCTGTTGTTCGAATCCGGTGGCGCGATCAGAGCTGTTATGATGTGCATACATGCGTACTTTAACATATGGTGCGAGGCGCGCGCTGGCTGGTCGGTGTTTATGAAGCGGAGGACTGCCGTCAACAAGATAAACTCTTTAAGAGAAGCATCGGCTGATCAGCTTGACAATTTGGACGATGTGTGCGCCATATGCTACCAGGAGATGCATTCCGCCAAAATCACTCGCTGCAACCATTTCTTCCACGGCGTATGTTTGCGCAAGTGGCTTTACGTCCAAGACAGATGTCCGCTGTGTCACGACATCTTGTACAGATTTGACAGTGACAACAAGGACACCATCTCAGATGTTGGTAACGAAGAGAACAGCAACAATCAGAATCTGCTGCTCGAGGAGGAGCCAGATTTGTTGCTGCACGAAGAAGGCGTCAGGTGACTGTTTGACGAGTTATATGGCCAAATGAACTAAAACAATTTAGTTATCGACTTATTTGTGTGGTTTATTATTCGATTTTGTTAGTAAGTTATTGTGTTATGTATGAATATATTAATCAGCGTCAAAGCCCTGTGATTTAAGGTTTAAATTCCTTCTTGTGATGTACGTTTTTTTTCTGTGTGTTTAGAGTAATATTTGACTGGCGAGATACACTCGCGTTGTCGCTAAATTGTTTACGTGTAAAATTATTGTTTGTGTAAAATTCCGAAGTTTTGACTTGAGCCACCAAAAACTATTTTACTTTAATTGCAAAATCTTTGTAAGTGTTAAAATATTAAAATGACCTAAATGCAATTTGTAAAAAGTCGTATTGTTTAGAAATTAGCTTTTAATATTTTAATGTAACTTAAATGGAGGAAAAAATATAAAAATAGCAATTCTTTTTTAATAACCTGTAAATAAACTCTTTATTTTTAGAAGTATGCTTGGGTATTTTTTGTTAATACATAGATTTAAAACGAGGTCTGTTTTATACTTTTATGTTCTATATTCTTCTATATTCTATATTCTGGACTAGATAAAAAATAACACACTCATTAATAGTTACATATGAATTTATTTGTAACCAAGGTGGAAATTATCAAATAAAATATATTATGTAACTAGTTACAAAGAATAAAGAAATTAAAAAAAAAAGTTAATTATAAAGAAAAACACATAATAGCAGAAACCATAAATTGAATTTATTTAGAGACTTGACGAAACTTGGTGGTTGCGCCATTAAGCACGTTGTAATTTTAAATGCTTAAATACAATAACTTAAATTAGGTATTTTGATGCCGGTCTACACTGATTTTTTGACTCGTAAATACAATACATTGGATTTGACCCACCCGTCGGTCAAATCCAATGTATTTTAACACCAGCGGCCAATCTTCTTCTAGAAATATAGGCCAAAAAATCAGCATTGCCATAATGCATGGCAACTCTCCGCCAAGTCTTTTTTTATATATCTAATTTATAGTTGATAAGTATGTATTTTTCCTTAATAACGACACTATATTTAATTTATTAATTTTTCTCTCACAAATACAATAAATAAAAGAGGGATTCATATTAACACATTTAATATCAATACAACCAAGTAATCGTCACAACCAATAATATCAGTTTTAAGGCACATTTTTGGTACATTTAAACAACAGATAATTAAATATTAAAGAGGTTTATATTGTAACTGTGGTACCTAAGTAATTTAAATTACACCACAGATTTCATAGTAGTGAGTGCGATGATAGTTTACATACTTTTTCGGAAAAATACACTTCGGATAACATTTAATTAAAATAATTCATGTTACCATGAATTATTTTAATTAAATGTATAAAAATAATTAATGAAATTTCTACCATTTCTACTAAATTTTCATTATGGCAACACAAACACTCCATCAGCGCTTGTACCATACTTTTAAAACTACATCAACAAATCATTATCCTAAACCCTGCCCTCTGGGATTCAGGGCTCAAAATACATCACCATCATCATCATCATCAGCCGGAACAGGTCCACTGTTGGACATAGGCCTCCCCTATAAAAGGCCACTGGGCGCTTATAATAGGGGTTTCCCGTAATCACCACGTTGCAGGCGGCTTGGTGATCGCAAAACACATGACATTAATTAAATATAAGATCTTTATAATTAGACAGTAGGTAGTAGTTAGAAACTCGACAGTTTGTGGATGTTCGGACGACGGTTGTGCGGTCTGCGCGCTCGAAGTTAGCTTTCACGATCTCGTAGTAACGCCCGTCACTGGAAAAGAAGACAATTTACGTTCAATGGTAAGCCACACTGCTCATGACATTGACATAGTACTATAAAATCTCATGATTAACAGACGTCCACTGCTGGATATAGGCCTCCCAAAAACGCCACTTTTGACGGTTATTCTAGGCGGGTTGCCATATGCTTGGCGGCTTGGTGGTCGCAGGTTTTAATTTACCGAGGAGAATGCTGCGCTGTCCCCATTCTGTGGGTTCTATTTTCTATCATCATAAACAGCCTGAAGACGTCCACTGCTGAACATAGGCTTTCCCCAGAGAGAGGAAGGTTCTCGAGTGGCCACCACGAACTGGAAGACGCAACGTAGGCCACTAGGTGGACTGTCGATTAGGCTTGGGCAAACTCGTTCACTTTGACGATCTCGTTCTTCAAACTTCGTTCCGGACAAGGAACTCGTTCAGTAACTCCTATCGAGTGTGAATCCGAACAAACGAGACGATGTGCGAGTCTCTGCAACTCGTTCGGATTCACTGAACTGCTGAACAGCGGAACGATTTTGTTGCAAGGAGTTAGATGTTCCCGTAACTCCTTTCGTTCAGTAACTCCGTCGGAACGAGACGATGTGCGAGTCTCTGCGACTCGTTCGGATTCCCTGAACTGCGGAACGATTTCGCTCGAGTTCACTGAGTTGGAACTGGGAACGACTGAACGAAACCACTCCGTGGAGGCGAACGACTTCCTTTCGTTCACCACAACGGAGCAGTTCCTAGGAACGACTCGTTCCGGAGTTACACAAGTCTACTGTCGATCTGGTGAAAACCGCGGGGAGCCGATGCATGCAGGAGGCGAGCAGCCGCTCAAAATGGCGCTCTGTGTGTGGTCTATGCTCAGCAGTGGACGTCTTCGGGCTGTTATTATGATGATGAAGAGCTTACCTCAAAACGAGACACTTGAGCTTCAAGCACTTGACGCGCAGTATGTCTATAGCCTTCTGACTCTTGTCGCTGAACCGCAGGTTCTCCGGGTCCCAGCGCAACTCCAGCCGTTCCAGGTTGGGGCAGCTGTTCGCTATGCCGTCCATCAGCTGAGGACATTGTGGATTATTATAGTAAGTAGTTTTACCAATTATTCTACCGCCAAGCAGTAGTGTGCCAGCACTAGGTGTTTGTAGATATAGTATAAGATTCACAAACATGCCAAGGAGTTTAATTATAGGTGGGTAGTGGTTTTATTTAGGTATTTACCTGATCAACGTGAATGTTGATGCCGAGTCTCTCTTGCGTGCCCATTATGAGGATTCTGAAAAAAAAACCTTGGAATAAAAAAATGCTGGGTTTAAAATTACAGTATTGTCATAGGAAACACGCAGCGGCGCCGTTTGTACCTATACAAGGTGATCTTGAATTGGTATGTTATCCTGCAAGGTGGGAAGTGGGACCATGATAGCCCACAAGTTGTGAGAGCCTCACTTGAAACTGGGTGTTTCCAAACCTCAATGGTAAAAAATAAATCCACTCACAAAATTGCACGTGTGATCGCTACGAGAGTTAATAAGATACTATTAAACACAGGTCGTTAAACTCATTTCTGTGCACTCGGTCAAGGGGTTCTAGCAAATATCCCAAACGCTAACACTAACGCCAAACGATAACTCTAAAATGTATTGGAATGACAGTTCGGAAATCGCTTACTTTTCCACAGCTAATGTCATTTCAATACAATTTTGGAGTTTGCGTTTGGCGTTAAATGGAAAGGGTTCTTTGCTAAACCCCAGGACGAAGTTTAACCACCCAGCTGCGCTATAGCTATCTTCGAACGTAAACTTTACAAGGCATTTCTTCAATGAAAAACTATTAATTTAGTAAAGTCGTAGAAGAAACATTGTCTACCTTGGGGTGTAGATCACCCCCATTCGGGATAACATAGCAATCCAAGGTCACCTTGTATTATGGTCCTTCGAGTTTGACATGATGACAACCTCTGTAGTGTCTGTAGTAACCTGTGTAGTGGTGAGCAGATCGGCTCATAACCCGAAGATGGCGAGTTCGATTCCCGGGAAGTGTGTGTGCACAGGTAAAAAAGCGCAAATAGGTAGGTACTTGTTCTGGGTCTGCGTGTTGTGGGAGCATGGTGGTCGTAGTATATTAAACAAGGAATCTTAACAGTTTGGAGATCCTGGGATCCATGTGATCATTGGGCCTTTTGCATACTTAAAACACAGCTTTAAAGCTACTGTACCTATATTGTTATAGGAAAAACGTGACTAAGTATCACATCAACCTATATAAATGCGAAAGTTTGTGTCTGTGTATGTTTGTTAGTCTTTGACGCTGTAACATCTGATTGGATTTGGATAAAATTTAGTATGGAGGTAGCTTATACCATAGTTTAAAACATATGCCACTTTTCATCCCCAAAAATGTGAACCTTCCTGAAGAAACGCGGGTGAATCCGCGGGCACCGCTAGAGTAGAATAAAGGTGGATTACGGATGAAGGCACGTACTTGGCGTTGGTGAGCAGCTGCAGCACACTCTGCCACAGCTGGTCGGTGATGTGCGGCATGCCGGCCATCACCAGCCCCCACAGCTGGCTGCCGTGCCGCGACAGGAACCGGTGCAGGCCCTCGTCCGTTATGTTGTCGGACGAGTCCACGTCCAGACCGATCAGGTTCCTGGTGATGTACCAATATGTCTCTTAGAGATGGCTGTACGGTACAGCTATTTATTATGCTCGTAAAAACAGCAATGCTCAGCCTAGACGCTACTTTAATTTAAACTCCATTAGTGTTGACTTTTACATTAATGTTACACGGAAACACAGATTATTTGATGTGAAAGCGTCGCCAAAGGGCGCGGGAAGACAATCTCGCTCCACCCAACCGAACCCAGAGCTAGGGCCTACCACAACTGAACTATCAGGCCAGACATGTCATGCTGACAAATAAATAAATTGCAAACTGGTTAGTTAATGACGGGTTTCTGAGGTAACAAACATTAAAAAAACACAACCCAATTGAGAACCTCCTACTTTTTGTGAAGTCGGTTAGAAATAACACTGCAACGTCAAGCTTTTTTTATCCCTGCTCTGAGAGGGAGGCCCAATTGGAAAATTTTCCATGGGCCTCAGGTGGTGTAGTTCCGCCACTGGCTGTACCCATGATATGGCTGTACCATGAAGCTACTGTAAGTTCATGGCTGTACCTGTACCTATCTACGCGTAAAACATACCGTAGGTAACTTCGTATAATATGTTTTACGCACGTTAAACATGTAATTTCATCTCTGCTCAGCTATTATTAGGTAGTAGTGGCCTGTGAGCCTATATTCGCGAGTCTGTCTATGGGAAAGTAATTTTTTCACGTAAAGTCAAGTCTTAGTAGCAGTCGGGATAGTCGTAGTCCAGTCCAAGTTATGCCCTAGTAAAGTGGAGGCGACTTTACTAGAAGCTTTTATGGAATTTTGGAAGCAATACGTAAAACCAGGTTCACCGCATTATATCACTTGCCCACACTCATGCTCGCACTTAATGCGTAAAATGCCACCTATTTTAAACATTAACGCTGGGAAAACACAAGGTCTGAAAAATAATACAATGCAACGACGTGAACTTCTCCGGGTTCCCGCCAAAAACTAAGTAATAGCCCAGATAAAATAATACCTACAGTACAGATGCCTCATCCAATACAACGGAATAACGCGGGCTATTTTACGAATTATTTTATTTTGCACTAGCTACTGCCCGCGGCGTTGCCACGCGTGGACTACATTACTTTTCAGGTTTCGGTTTGGGTAATGGCTTTATTTTTAAAAACTGATTTTCTATCAGCCAGAGTTTTCTGCTCGTATAATCACATCCACGAAGTAAAAATGACATTTCTTAATCATGGATGAAATAATTAAGTATAATATTTCCCAAAACAGCGTAGGTACACTAATTATTATCCTTGATATTCCTGGACCAATTTTGATGAAATCTCCACTCATGGCTACTTAACTATAGAAAAATTTGCGATGATATTTCGATAAGTATCATCGAACTCATGATTAATTAAAACCTATATTATATTAAAATCTAGGCTTTCAAAACATTTTTACAATAGGGCAAAGTCTGCGGGTCTAGCAAAGATACCAACCGCTAACGCTAACGCCAAGCGCTAACTCCAAAATGTACTGAAATGACGTTTCGGAAATCGCTAACTTTTCCGTAGCGAATGTCATTTCGATACATTTTTGGAGTTAGCGTGAGGCGTTAGCGTTAGTGATTGTGATCTTTGCTAGACCTCCAGGGCATTTTACATAACATGTTTCGTACACAGATTAGAGAAAAAAATCTACTTCGTATCATTCCAAAGAGTATATAATTTATACGTAACGTAAGAGTATCATTGGCCCACTGCATTAGCCTATGGTGGTAATAGTATGTCATTATAATAGTATATCATTGGCCTTCAGACCAGTGCGCCAAACATAAATGTCATGTAATGCCAAAAATAGGCGTAGCAAGAGTCAAGATTATACTCCCAAGGGTAAAGCTCTAACTATCACGGTTTATGAGATACAGCCTGGTGACAGACGGACAGACAGCCTGACAGACGTCGTCAGTCCGTTTTGGGTACGGAACCCTATTACTAAGGCTTCGCTGTCCATCTGTCCGTCTGTCACCATCAGGCTGTATCTCATGAACCGTGATAGTTAGACAGCTGAAATCTTCACAGATGATAAATATATTTTTGTTGCCGCTATTACAAAAAATACAGAATAAAATAATTGTTTAACCCAATTTAAGTATTTTAGTATTTTTTCTCTCTCATACCTACATCAAACGTTTTTTTGCTAGTTTTTATAGATAATGATACGGAACCCTTCGTGCGCGAGCCCAAATCGCACTTGGCCGGTTATTTCTCTAATCTGCGGGCACTTAAGTATAATTAACATGTTTGTATCTTGAATGCAATCGATTCATACTACTTACATATTATTTGATGGTATATCTATTTTACTCCAAAAACCCCAAACAACCTGCAAGGGCTTAAATAGAAAACTAATAATGGTTAATCAAATCTAATAAATTGTAAAATTTCATTCCACTGTTTAATGCATATTTACTACCGAAATTAACTCCTATTACTCTTTGTTCATGGCCTTACACACGTTTTTTTTTCTTTAATCTGTGCCTCCAGATGGACTTTACGTGAAACATGTGAAATATTCAATAACAACACGACGAAAAATTACTATACTTAACACTGGCTAAATACACTATGTGTGGAGCCATAATACAATATAAAAAAAATTACTGTGACACAAACTAACCATCAGTAGCCAAAAAAGAATTCTCCATGAAGCGGCCATGTTGTATAAAATTCCGTCCGGTTTCGTAATATTTAATAATTTTGACCAAAAATTTTTAATGATATTTGTATTTTAATATATCCTATGTTGTGCGCTGGTTATTTCTAAGCATATTAGTGCAACCCGCATGAAAATCAGTTCAGTATCTAGGGATTTGTTCAATAACAAACAAACAAACAAACAAACAGATACAAATTATTGTCCCTAGATGGCGTTAGAGACGATAAATTAGAAAATGTATGGAGAAGGGAAAAAAGCCTTGTAGTCCTGCATCGCGGTTACGATATTTTTTGAACAATAGAACCTATGGGATAAATTAGATTTGACATCATTATGTGTGTGTTCCGTAGCGCATCAGAATTACACATTTATTATATGTAGGGATAACGCAAGATTATCAAGCAACATTTATTGCGTGTTGGCGAGGTATTGGGCTAAATGAATACACTGGACACTAACTAGTACCTAACTCTTTAGACACGATTACCACATTTTTTCAAGTTCGGGTTGTTTTTTGTTTGTACCGGATGAGACCCCATGGTAATAGTTACCTAGCAGTCCCAGCTTCCATCCAGGCCTTGAGCACGGAGTCATTGAACCCGTTGATCTGCCCGGCGCTCAGGAACCTGAGGTTGGGTATCCGTGTGAGCATGTCGATGAGGCACTCCGTGGACAGGTCCGTGGCCGTCACGTCCAACTCCTGGACTGACGACTTCTCCCATTCCACTTGCATCACGTGCTCGGATTGGAGACCTTAAATGGTAAAATGGAGTATTTGGTAGGAGATCTGGGGCCGTACTGTGAGCTCTTAGCGCGATTCAAATCAGAGCGTATATTGGATCGCAATGTTTTTTTTTTTATGAATATTTTGACAAGCGACCCAATATAGGCTCTCTTTTGAATCGCGCTTAGAGCTCACAGTACGGCCCCAGGAGGCCTACTCTAATTCAACGAAAAACGAAGTTTCGATCGAAGTTTCGCACGTTATCTACTCTTGTTCTATTCGTTCTCGAAATTTCGTCCGCCCGAAGGGCCCGAAGTCTGCTATGAAACTGATTTTGACACTAATGGTAGTCTACTTATGGTTTTTAGACTAACATTAATGTCAAAATCTGTGATTACTATCATCGTAATTGTGTCATGAACCATTATGACACAATTACACATGAAAAAATAGCAGACTTCGACCCCAGATATTTTATCATAGTGAAAATGAGAGAAACATCGAAATTGCTCGCTTATCATGCTAGCTACACATACATTTGTTGAATTGCATTTGCATTTGCAATTCAACAAATGTATGTGGAATTGCATTGACAAGCATGTTTTAACACATCGCCAATTATTGTCGCTTCGATCAACAAGTGAATTGCAGGTTTTGATGCTTAAAAAAATAGGTAAGTAGATAGACTAGATAGTTACCTAGGTAACGAGATTTTTACGAGATTTTTTCTGAAAGGACCTACCCACGTACTTACACTTGCCCCTAGCAGCCAGTAAAAAAACCCAAAAAAGATTCCCCATTCTTCCCTTATTTTAAGTCTCTTATGCCTGTCTGCACTAAACAGGTTCTAAGTTCTCAATTATCTCTCTGGGACGTACCCAAATGCGTTGCAGTAGTTACACCCTAGAGGGATATAAGTGTGAACTTAGGAGCTGTTAGGTTAATGCAGACTGGCATAGATTTAAAGTAAAGAGTAACTTACTGCATCCGTTCATGAGCAGGCAGGTGAGACGGCGGGAGCGCTGGAACAACGTCTTCATCGTGGACCCGGTCACTTTGTTGCAATAGTTCACCGCCAGGCACTCCAGCTGTAAGTAATCGTTGAAAGGAGTCTATCATAAACTGGTATAAGTAAAATTGATCTAATACGACCGACAGTTATAAAATTATTGTCATCTTTGAGAAATAAACGCGAAATAAAAACCCTTATTTTCGATTTTTTGGTAGGTAGTGAGTGAGCACTATTATATATTTTGTAATATGTCTATATAATATGCCTAATTGCCTGTGCATGCATAGGTCATTATGTCTGTAGCATAATAGATATACCTTCCTTATGCACCATAAACGAAGTACGTTACGTAACTAATAGAAGTAGTGCGATTCAAACTCAATCGCAACATGTGAAGACGGCGCGAAACACTGCACAGTAGCAACAATTAAATATGCGCGGGTATGTAAGCGGTGAACGCAGTGTGTAGTGCAGGGGGCTTGTAGCGCACTTCATAGCCGCCATTGAGTTTGAATCACACAGAGACTTGATCTCGTGTACCTGTATACAGTTAGAGCTGAACGCATCGATATGCGAGTCGTCAACGAAGTTAATGCCGTACAGGTTGATAACACGCAGGTTGGGCGTGGCCGACTTCAACTTGTGCACGTTGATCACTTCGTAGATCTCTTCCTCTTCTTCTTCTACCTTCTCGTATGTGCCTGGAAGAGGTGGGTCAGTAAAACTGAAAAATGTGGTTCTCACTTCGTAAGTCAAAGGTGTATCTGATCTGTTTTTCCGTCACCAGGCTGTATCTCATGACCCGTGATAGTTAGACAGTTTAAATTTTCACACATGATGTATTTTCGTTGCCGCTATAACAATTAATAATAAAGACCAGAATAAAATAAATATTTAAGGGGAATCGTGATTTTTTGCTCGTTTTTATAGATAATGATATGGAACCCTTCGTGCGCGAGCCCGTCTCGCAAATGGCTGGTTATTTATCCTAAGTAGATAGGTTTGCGTTTGACCACATTTCTTCTGACGTTAAACGACAATGCGGACTACGCTCGCCTTTATGAAAAAACTGTAGTTAATTTGTAAAGGAAAAATTATAATCACGAGCGGGGATTGAACCCGCATCAATATATCCGCAGTATTGTATCAGTTATCTGGTTCCCATAGTACAAGCTATGCTTAGTTTGGGGCTAGATGGCGATATGTGAATTGTCCACACATATTTATTATTTATTATATTTATCCATCTATCCCTCAAGCCGAGATATGCTTTACTTAAGCTACCGTGACAAGTGGTCTCATTACCGCATTTTTCCTTTTCAAGATTTTGTCAAGTAATGTCGCTACCAACCCCGTAAGTTGGTTGTATAAGGTGAAGGAAAAATTCGGACATGAGACCACTGGTCACGGTAGCTTAAGTAAAGCATATCCCGGCTTGAGGGATGGATGGATGCGGGTTCAATCCCCGCTCGTGATTCTAATTTTTCCTTTACTAATTAATCTGTAGATTACGCTGAGCAGGCGATTATGCTATAAAAATCATAAATAAAACCTTCCTACACTCTCCTCTTATAAAAACGTCCAGATTACAGCTATACGGAAACAGATGCTGTTAAAGAGTTCTTATTATATTATTGATGATTCATACCAATAAGATGCAGTATCTCTAGGCCGTTGATGAAGTTGTATATCTTGCGCATGAACCCCTCCATGAAGATGACCTCGGACAGACATATGCAGAGGTATCGCAGCTTCGTCGGGAACGCTTGCATCTCCGAGAAGTCGTGCAGCTGCATCGCTGGAATCCACCAACATCATGGTTAGATATACATAATTACCTACCAAAGATTATAAAGCTCATGAACACAGAGCAAAAAAAAACGCTGCCCTAAAGTTAGACAGCTCCTAAGTTGCACTTATCTATGTAATACTCGGGCACAGGTAGGTACCGTTTGACTATAAATGCAGTTGACCAATGACACAAATTCTCCTCATACGAAAATTAGTGGTGTATTTCAGCTGTTAATCCTAAGAGGAAATGGGACACTCAATGTGTCTTTTATTCCATCCTGCTCTGTTCTTTGTAATTTTATGTATGACTGTCTCGTTTTTTACTTCGCCCTCTGTCCACTGCCCGCGCAAGTGAGTGGTGCGTGTTTGTTGGAGAAATTGTTAAATATATTGTATGTATGCCTCAAATGGTCGATGCCATGACGGACTGCTGTACCTCAGGGTGCTTTTGTAGCCGTTCTAACGGGCAACATTTTTATTGTATAGTCTGTGCTCGGAATGTATTCTACTTTTTTTTTTTTTTTTTTTTTCTTATACTTTGGCTCCACACATAGTGTATTTAGCCAGTGTCAAGTATTATATTTTCATCGTGTTATAATATATTTCACGCAAAGTCATGTCCTAGTCATAGTCATAGTCCAGTCTAAGTCAAGTAGTCATAGTACAGTCTAAGTCATGCTCTAGCAAAGTGGTGGCAACTTTACTAGAAGCTTCTATGGAGTTTTGGAAGCAACACGAAAAATCTCGTTTCACACATTATATCACTTTCCCTCACTCATGCTCGTAATTCAGCACTTAAAGCGTAAAACGCCACCACTTTTAAACATTAACACTGGAAAAAGCAAAAGTTTTGAAAAATAATACTATGCAACGACGTGAACTTTTCCGCGTTCCCGCCAAAACTCCTATTCTACTCATTGATTGTGTGTCTGTGTCACTCTTTCTCTTTCCGGTGTATCCGTCATAAAAGTAAGATGTTATTTTTCCTAACATGTTATTATATGTTATCACAGTAATCTTTTATAAGTTTGTGTGCGCATTGCTCTATGTTTATCATAAGATAATAAACTGGTCAATCGCAAGTTTTATTTTACTGCTGAGTGAGCCACGCCACCTCCCCACAGAACTTTCTTCACCTACGACTCTGTTGCGCAGCTGCTGGGTTTCCGAGCAACCCGACTCAGGAAACAAGAGAAATTATGTTCACGAGCACAGAGCTTTGAAAAATACGACGCTTCCCATCGGGAGGCAAAGCGTTTGTTTTGCTCTGTGTTCCATACTATTTAACTTGCTTGATGTTACCATAAGTTTGACAAGTACGAGAAATCGAAGTGAGCTTTACTTACCAGTACTAAAGTCGAGTAGCATGTGCGTCAAATTAGGGCATTTCGCTGATAACTCGTGAAGAACCGTGTGTGTGATCAGCTCGATCGGAAGCTCAATGTAGCGCAGAGAAGGGCCGAATCTTATCGAAATTAGTGCCAGCAGCGATTCCAGTGACCCTGAAAAAGATAGCGGAAACGGATGTAAATAAACGAGTTAAAGGTTTGCAATTGGCCGCTTTTGCTTCGGTTCGATTGTTTGAATTTAGCGCTCAGCTCTAATGTTGCCAAGCGTTAGATGAAAGTTACTATATTCGAAACTAATTTTTGTTTAGGTATCAGAGCGGAAGACAAAACATTTTTGATAAAATATAATAGATGCAATTTCAGTAGTTTGACGGGCCCGATAGCTCAATTAGTAGTAGCCCTGCCTTCTAAACTGAGGGCTGTGGGTTCGATTCCTACCCAGGACAAACATTTGTGTGACGAACATAGATGTTTGTTCTGCGTCTGGGTGTTATATTGTATTCTATGTATATATTTACAAACGAAAAAGTATATAAGTAATGTATCAGTTATCTGGTTCCCATAGTACAAGCTGTGCTTAGTTTGGGGCTAGATGGCGTTGTGTGAAATGTCCACACATATTTATTTTTTCATTTATTCTATTGTATTCTCTTGTGTATAATTATGTTGTCATAAAAATCCTAATTATATTTTATCCTTTTAGTAATATTAAACTGTAAGTAATTTAATGACTACAACGGTACGGTATAAATCAGATGGATATTTTATATTATGATATTTTTAGTAGATATATTTTTATATAAGTACTTAAAAAGAATCACTTCAAAAAGTTAATGCATATGACGTATACTCACCGACATGCAAACCCGATATTTCAGGTCGGAGACTGACATGAGTCCAGAGTTTCGTATCGTAAGCTACCATACGCCACCTTCTGCAAACTGTAGCCATACGGCATATTTCTCGGTGCGATAGGTACGAAAATATATTTAATAACACCTTGTCGGGCAGCTTTTCAATAGTCTGTAAAAGTCAAAAATAGAATTTAGATTGTTTTAATTGCTATGGATTTTTTTTTCTTAGATTATGGCTCCACACATAGTGTATTTAGCCAGTGTCAAGTATTGTAATTCTTCATCGTTATATAATATTTCACGTAAGTCAAGTCTTAGTCATAGTCCAGTCTAAGTCAGGTAGTCAAAGTCTAGTCTAAGTCATCTTCTAGTAAAGTGGTGGCAACTTTACTAGAAGCTTCTATAGAATTTTGGAAGCAACACGAAAAACCACGTTTCACCACATTATACCACTTGCCCACACTCATGCTCGTAATTCAGCACATAATGCGTAAAACGCTACCAATTTTAAACATTAACACTGGATAAAGCAGAAGTTTTGATAAATAATACAATGCAACTACGTGAACTTTTCCGCGTTCCCGCCAAAACTCTGCTATGGATTTAATTTTCGACAGACTTTCTGACATATTTAAGACTCCAATAACATTATGTTTACTTAACAGTACTTTAATGTTCAAATTTCTTTTATGTTGGTATGTGCAATAAAGAGTTATTCTATTCTATTCTATTCTATGTTGTTCAGAAAGTTTAGATAATTATGTTTATTTTGTTGTGCGTAACGCTGTATGATATTGCAATCTCTGTCACTGTGGGTTATTTAAATCTGTTACTTCGTTCTATATTTACATTCTAACGCGTCCCTTCATTAACGTTCTACTAATTAAAGTCTGTAACAAAGCGTTAACTCGTGTTGTAAGAAAGCATTAGTATATCCATTATTATTGTAGCTTAATTTACATAACACATACAAAACTATACCGTGTTTGCAAATGGACTCCTGACTTGGCCTCCTTCAGTCAGATACACCTGACTAGCTTCCAGAGCTAGTTGCCCCCACACATCCGTCGGAATATCCATTGTGCTCTACACTTTTTTATTACTTAAACCACAAAAATACATCCAAAACGCAATTTCACAAGAAACTTCACTGTTCAGATGTTTTACTTCATACACGCAGAAAGCAAGCCGCGGCCGAATAAATGGAGCTCTGTAGTTAATTTTGGAATCATCTGGCTGGGAGGAGCTAGGCGAAAGCAAGCGTGTGGAAATATTTTAGGAATCTGTTGATTATTTACTCCGTTTAAATATCAAATGAAAACACGCTAAAACCTTGTTGTATTACCATTTAAATATAAGCGAGTGTGCCTTTTTGATTTGATTGTATTATTTTTTGGGTTGTATGCAGTATTTTGGGTATTATTATTAATATTTTTTGTTGTTTCAACCAGGGCGGGAAGTTTGAAACTTTTAGGTTCATATGGTGCGTATCTAATTATTATAATGTTTACTTTTTGTATTATATTCTATAGTTGCTGTACTTGCCGTTGTTATACCCGAATTATATTCTGGTTAACATTATGTAAGCTATTAAGTTATCATTATAATAATATGAAAGCAATGTAGGTATTGAAAGATATACGTTTACAACTATAACAGGTGATAGTAATAACATGAGCCCGGATGCGTCCTTCTATTTAGTTACAAAGACAGATTCATGGGTATCGTCGATTGTTATACAGATTGATGTGTATTGTGTCTGAGAGCTTGCGCTAAATAACTTGGCAACCGGAGAGGTATTTCCTGGACTTGTGACTCACTCACACTCAGTTTAGTAGCCTAAATTGATTTTTGGGATAATCTTTTCTGCTAAATTACTTCACCATGAAAGATTTCTGTAATAGTTTTTGATTACCCACATAACAAACACCAAAAAAGGTGAAGTCAGATGATTTGCGAACGTGTAGTATTGTAAGAATAGGTACTTCATTTTTTAAATAGGTTGTAGGGACACATTTGTTTATAATATTGACGACGCCGGCGCCGACCTATATAAAGGGTGCGAGATGTAATTTAGGCAGTCGTCTACCACCACTACCGCGTCATATAATAGTTTATATTATTTAGTTATATCATGTTATAGCGTCATGTAATAGTTTATATTATTTAATTATAAGGTAAATGATATTATGGTTTGTTCTTACATCCGTTTACTTTTCCGCATACTTATACAAGATCACCAGACTATTTGTAATGACGCTAGATTGTTTTACTAGATAGTAGGTTTTTTCTCCGAGAGTCTATCTAGGTATATACAGGGTTACAGGAAAAATTGTGCTAGATCCGTTAAGGGCGTGGAGTACCCATCATTTCTGACTTATTTCACTATGAAACACCCTAGCCTAAACTTAACCCTTTGCGAGATATTCGACTTTTAATATTTTTAATGAAAATTGCCGATTTTTAGGCTACAAAATTTAATTTTGTTTATTTTGTGTGTCTTATTATTATTATTATTGCATTTTTACATGTGTAATAAGATGCTTTAAGACGTCAATCATTAAAATAGTACAAAAGTTAACTGAATAGACCGTAGTAGACAAGTGAAAGTTAAGAACTAAAAAAAATATTAGAAACTGTAATTTTCTCTGAGGGATATCTAAAAAAAATATTATGGCAGTTGTTCGGCAGATGTGTTTTAAAATATCTACGTTTCATCAGCTATCTAACGAGGTACAATAATCTAGGGTTTGTATTACATTTCATGGAAAAAAAATAATTGGGACGCTCCAGGTAGCAGTTCTAATGGTCTCGCGCCTATTGTCCTTCAAGTTAAGACGCACCGTGCGAGCGAGACAAGTGACGTTTTATGTGGGTGCGAATGAAAGAAAAAATATGTAGAGACTGGTTAGGGCTGGGAATGCAACAGGGGGTATTGTTTTGGTAGTCAGTCTGCTTTTGTGCTTCGTACATAGTAGATGTGTTATCGTTTTGCTTTATTTCTCGACTTGGCTGTGATTCTGGACTTTTTCTTCTGATTGTTGTGATTACTGTGCTTGTTAACCGGACTCTGATTTGTACCTGTGATACGGAAGTGTTGAAGATGACGTCCTACACACCTGAGGAATATGCTGATATGCTTATTTGTTACGGATACTGCGATTGTGTGTCTGCGCAAGCTCGCAACGAATACATAACTCGCTACCCCGGTCGTCAAGTGCCGGATGTGGCCGTTTTTGACAGAGCTTATCGAAGACTTCGAGAAACTGGCTCTGTTTTGAGACGAAATACAGACATGGGAAGACCACGAATTGACGACGAAGACCAGGACAATGAGATAGTGCAACGCTTTCGAACGGATCCGACTACTTCCACTAATATTGTTGCCCGTGATCTGGGACTTTCGCAATGGAGAGTGTGGTTTACAGTGCATACTGCTGGCCTATACCCGTACCATTACACGCCGGTACACGTTATTGAAGAAGGAGACCCTGCGAGAAGACTGGACTTTTGCAGATTTATGCTAAATGCTGACGTAGAAGACCCAGATTTCCTAAGAAATATCTTGTGGACGGATGAGTCCAAATTTGATAAAGATGGCATAACCAACTATCACAACGCCCATTACTGGGCCCCAAAAGAACTAAGGAATCCCAATAAGAAAAGAGTGAAAGGGTCCCAACGAAGATTCAGCGTGAATGTGTGGATGGGCATTATATCCAATCATTTGATTGGACCTTACTTTCTCCCGGATAATCTAAATGGGGAAAGCTACGAAAATTTCCTGAGAACAGACTTGAGTGATATGCTGGATGATCTGCCACTCAACCTGATCAGGGACATGTGGTTCCAACACGATGGCTGCCCTGCCCATTTCAGAAGAAGTGTCAGAGACTGGCTGGACACAAATTACCAAAACAAATGGATAGGACGAGGTGGGCCGTTGCCATGGCCAGCAAGGAGTCCGGACCTAACCCCCATGGATTTTCATGTGTGGGGGCTCATGAAAAGTCTAGTGTACAGCGAGCCAAATCCAGTTTCGTCTGTGGAAGACTTAAGAGAAAGGATTGTGAATGCAGGAAATAAAATGAGGACCACGTTGACCACTGGAGTAGTGAAGACTGGTCTCCGTAGAAGAATGCGACAATGTATCAGAAATAGAGGCGGCCATGTTGAACATGAACTGTAAAATAAGAAAAAGTTTTGTGAAAACCTTTAAAAAATGACATTGCATGCTTACCTAATGTTTTATTTTGCTTTATAGGGCTAAGTATACATTTTCTTCTCCACTGTCGCCTATGAAACTAAATTATTTTCAATGCATTTGAATAAAATTCTAGATTATTATACCTCGTTAGATAGCTAATGAAACGTAGATATTTTAAAACACATCTGCCGAACAACTGCCATAATATTTTTTTTAGATATCCCTTAGAGAAAAATACAGTTTCTAATATTTATTTTTAATTCTTAACTTTCACTTGTCTACTACGGTCTATTCAGTTAACTTATGTACTATTTTAATGATTGACATCCTAAAGCATCTTATTACACACGTAAAAATGCAATAATAATAATAATAAGACACACAAAATAAACAAAATTAAATTTTGTAGCCTAAAAATTGGCAATTTTCAATAAAAATATTAAAAGTCGAATATCTCGAAAAGGGTTAAGTTTAGGCTAGGGTGTTTCATAGTGAAATAAGTCAGAAATGAAGGGTACTCCACGCCCTTAACGGATCTAGCACAATTTTTCCTGTAACCCTGTATACTACTGCCATGATAGATATTCTGCCTATCAGTAGTGAGCTATCACTACTGTTTCGATTTGAAGAGCGCTGTAGCTAGTAAAATTTCTGGGTAAACGAGATTTGATAACCTGATCTCACAGTCTAAAAAATGTATTGAGTAGGTACTAGACGCAGACTGCTCTGGAGTCTGGAAAAGTGTGATGTGACGCTAACATCTGCTCTAAGCATCAGCTTATGGGAGCTAGTCCGTCACGATGGATCTGGCCCCTAGATCTACTCAGATTGATCATTGAACCCGTCATTCCTTCAAATATTGTCTGTAATTTAATGCTCTTCATCCAAATCAGAAATTAAATAGACATTTAATCGGATATATTTATTATATTAAGAACCTCTCTCAGGCACATGTTGTAAGTCTCAATATGCCTCAATGCATTTGATGTTGGTAATCTTAATGGCATGACAAGATAAAGACGGCGGTACCTGAGAGTGGTATGGTTGTAGAAAATTTAAGTACCTATACGAATGTTTTATGGATTTGTCAGAAGGTACAAGTACAGCGGTGCTTTTTATTTATATCGTTGTTTGCAAACATTCTGAACTTAATTATGTTTCAATATTAATGCGTTTGATCATTATACAAGGACTACAGAGATACAAAGATCTCTATCATTCTATAAATTTAATGCAGGCTCAAAAATTTTTCTTTGCATTGATTCATTAAAAACTGAATTACTTCATTAAAATAGCATATCAGGCAGGAAGAGCATGTTGAGCTATTGTTAGGTTAGTACCTAAGTAAACGCACACAGTTATTAAGCTTTTAAAATGGCCAACTTTAATTTACTATAATAATTACCTATTTAAAGGCAAAACACATGTGAGGCTGGGGCCTGATCAAAACATAAATTCCTTCCCTCATTTACGTTATTGTAGGTATCGGAGCTACCATAACTTAACAACGCTAAAAAGATTATTTTTTAGGCTTATATCTCCACATATTCTATCACTGCTGGGCATAATTTTATTCCTTGCATGTAGGCAACATGTAGGTACGTTACCTTACAATATAAGTATTCGTATGGATAGACATGGCATGACAAATTTATATGCATTCCTTATTGTAATATTGTGGAACCATAATAAACTTAATTAATATTGCCTATTGGCTAACACTCAAATCCATTCATTCCAGGGATTTAACTAAGTATATAGGCATGGTACTCAACATTGTATACTCAAGTCTTTAGTGACAAAGAAAAAGAGTTTGACGTTAACTATTTATTTTTAGTTGAACTTGAAGAGAATTCCTATTGGGTTAGTGAATTCTGTAGGTGTGTGTGTGGTCGCTGTAGAATTAATAGATGTGTTTGGTAAGCAAAGTGACTTTCAATTTAGTTTTGAAAGAATACACCTGCTGGACATCATCTTGTCATATTTTTACGCCAATAATTTTTACAAATAGAACGCTTTTAAACGTGGATTACACGATATCAAGAATTTTTAACATTATTATGACGTTAGTACCTAGTTATTACTCCAATAACTACATAAAAATATTAATGTGAGTAATATTTTGTGGGTGTGGTCAACACGCAATAATTATAATAAATATAATATCGTGGTTAATATACTTAGGATTGGAGCTTGTCTATACTTCAGTGATATAGGTAATATTTATTTGTTTACAGCTAATTAGAAATAACTATTTACATTAGTAGTTTAAAAAGAAATACTAAGTAAGTAAGGTAGGGTATCAGATATAACTAATATTTTGCTTAAATCCTTAAATCCTTGGCTATGTTAGTTTTGTTAGAAGAAGTTTAACTTGTTAATTACTTTAATTGCAATATTGAAAGTTAGTAAGTATTCAAATAATTATTTATTAGGTGATTTAATTTTTTTAGCCGTTTCAAATCTCAATCTCATACGTACCACTACTTGTTTCCGCCGAAAACTTGATGACATGTCATCCCTTGTGATTGCAATCCTGTCCGTGTCCACATTTAATATTCCCCAATCCATGATTGTATAATTAACTGATTAACTTTTTAATTAGGTCACCACGAATAAATTATATAAAATAAAGCTCCCAGGCTCAATCAACGCACCACCACGGGGAAGCTCACAGGCGTGATTGGCGCCAAAATCCACTATCACACGTTATTAATGATTAGCCGACTTCACAATTTAAGTCATGTCGACTGTCTTCCCGACTATAACGAGTACGAATAGCTGTTAGCTCTGTAAAGCTATATTGTTAGTGATGAACCTATATGCTGTAGATATATAAATTGGCAAGCCAAAATAAGTGCGGCATTTTGCTTCAACTGGGCGCGGTGGGCCGATGCGGCTGCCAAGAAGACTCATATTGCATTCATGTCAGTGTAACTAACTACCAACAGCTTTGTATGTCTAGCATCACTTAAACACTGTTAGATATTGATATAAACAGGAAATATTTTGTTCAACATTGGATAGGAGGAAACGTGGTGTAGATAATGGTAGATCGGATGAATGTTCAATCCTAAAACAAATTATACATGATGAAACAGAAGAATATGAACAATGTTTTCTAGGCTCTACAATGTTAGTTACACTTCCACATCACTATCCTGAAAAGAAGCTAAGAACCATTAGCCCAAGAAGCTTTATTTCTACGAGCTTAAAATGACTCACTTATGCAAAGTTCTTGATTTCTCCTTTTTCAACAAAATGTAGGTAAATGGATGGATGGAGTTTGTTAAAGCAAATATTCGTATCGTAATGCATTTTATAGGTCAAGTGAAGATCAAATAAAATGCAGGAAAAAGAGAAACGGTAACTCACCTTGGTGAATTTTGCTTTCCTGACTGGAACACTGGGTGTTTGTGTTTGTTTATCCATATTTACACTTTATACCTTATGATTATTTTCCTGACAAGGTAAAAATATACGTGCGTTCACTATAAGTAGGTATAAGGTATACGCTAATAATAATAAGTTACGAAAATTATTTTTATGTTCTGAATATCAATATAAAACAAAAATTAATGCACGTCTTTACTGTTGTGAGTTGAAGGCGCAAATCAATCAGTGAACCGATTAATTTGCCAATTTTTCAGTTGTGTATTTTAATGCCGAAGGTATTAATATTGTGACGTGCTGCTAAACATGAGCTGTGTAACTATGTAATGGATGCCAAATTAAATATCGGTATCCTACATTTGAATAGCCATATTCAAATGTAGGATACCGAAAATGTAGATACGAATCATTGCTTTAGAATAGGACTAGGGCTTCATGACACGGCAAGTGTTTCTGGAGGTAAACGACACTTATCTACAGTCTTAATTATCGGTAATTTAGGCATTGTTTGACGCGCTACTGCTTGTGCAGCAGCAGGGCTCTACCAAGGCCCAAACCTCAGAGGTTTTTGCATTCAATGGCTCCGCAGTTTTGACCGGATAATTATCGGCACACGCCTTGTCCATTCAACTACGCTGCATATCCGGTTCGTGAACTCCACTCGAAAACCTTTCATTCCCATCGGTTGTTGGCTCTGCGAGCGATGTGTGCGACCCTTGGTGAATTTAGTTTTCCTTTTCTTTCCTTCTTTCCTTCGATTTATTATGAATTCGTAATACATTTAGCTAACAAATTTTATAATCATAATCAGCGTAATAATCGATCATTTATTAGCCAGGATAAATGCAACACACCAAGCGGGTGTTTACGTATTTATCTATTAAAAGCCAATCATAAAAATTCCATTATATTTAGGTACATATAACGCTTTATTATTACAATCTTCCTAATAAATTACTTACTTACTACTACTTATCATTGTATTAATTTACTACATAAAGTATTATGTAGCAAATTAATACAAAAATAATACATAAACATTCAACAATACACAAACACAATATTTTAATTCAATATTTGTCTTTTACAACTTATTCCGAAAGAACCTGTGAGAAGGGAAGCTTTATAAATAGCGCGTGGTGGAGTAACGGCAGTGCTTAAATATTCAATGTTAATGGCTTAAATTGTAGGTCCTCAATACTAACTTTAAAAATGATAACAGAGTGAATCTAAAATGCTCTAAGCATTATCACTAGAAAATCATAACTTTTATTAGTTAACGTATTCTAGCAACATTGAAGGTTCGATTTTATTCTTTTCTTTTTCTTATAATTTGGTTCCACACATAGTGTATTTAGCCAGTGTCAATGTCAAGTATTATATTTTCATCGTGTTATAAAATATTTCACGCAAAGTCTAAGTCATGCTCCAGCAAAGTGGTGGCAACTTTACTAAAAGCTTCTATGGAGTTTTGTAAGCAACATGAAAAATCACGTTTCACCACATTATATCACTTGCCCTCACTCATGCTCGTAATTCAGCACTTAATGCGTAAAACACCACCAATTTTAAACATTAACACTGGAAAAAGCAAAAGTTTTGAAAAATAATACTATATTCTCATTGTCTTCTTTCTTCTTCTTCTTTTTTGCAATAATTCTGCCAATGTCAAGTGAGTTAAATTTTTACGGTTATGTCAAGTCAAAGTCTTATTTTGTCAGTCAAAACGCCAACAGTAAAATGGTGGATATTTTTCTTAAGGCTCTAAAAAAGCCGTTGAAGAAAAACCGAAAATGCATGGTTTTATGATCTTTAAACCATTTGCCAACACTCGTGCACATTCAGGAACACTTGGATAATAATCCACCATTGTCTTCTTTGTCATTCAGTTCACTGTCATTGTCATGTGATGTCTTATATTGTCAAAGTCAATTGTCATTCTTTGTTTTGATTTGCGTTTTGTGATTGTGTTGTTGAACTTATTTGTATTTTTTACGCTGAAAATTAATTAAATTTGTAGTGGTAATACAAAGTGACCGTGACCGCAGATTTTCAATCAATTACAAAGATAAAGCAACGCTTCATTTTCAGTGAAGATTAGTACGTTCCGGTTTCGTCTTGACGGCTTCTTTTATTTTATCTCAACGCAAAGGCTCCTCGCCTCGCTCATGAATCTCATGATAGCCGATTGATTGAATTGACTTCTAGTTCGTCGCGTGAATTAGTACGCAGCGGTTGTTATTTCCTTGTTATGGGAGTATACGTTGTTAGTAAAAACCAATAAAAATATACATTATTGGCCAGTGCTACAAGAAAGATTAAAATTCCTATTGCGCGGCGCAAGTATCTACTATGGAGGCAATTGAACAATATATTCCGGACTTTTTCGCGCTAATGGACCATCTAGACGAGCATCCTTGGTTGTTTGCTTCGTTAGCTTCGATCCTCGTGGGGTTGAGTGGTATACTCCCGCTTCTGATCATCCCCATCGATTCATCAGCAACATTTGAAGATGGACGTAAGTATTATGATAGGTATTCTCATATTACTACCATGTGTCGGCTATTTTTAGAATTCCCAAGTCATCAGTCATTTGTTTGTGTCGAAAGTTGGTGCGCGTGTTTCTTTGTTTACAAATCTTATCATAGCACAATATTAGAAGAATCTTATAGTACGACACACAGTTGCGGTCTTTGTCCTTTATTCTCAGAGGGCAAGACGCATTCTCAGTAGGTACAGCATTTATGTTTTCACCCAAAATATTTGCAAATATTTTATTGTGATCAAATTACCAGCTGCTGAGAATCTCAGGCACCTGTGGCATGGTTCGGTTTTCTATTCATAATAACAAAATTAATTGTATCTGTAGGTAGAAATAATAAAGAAATAACAAATACCCAACTTTCACTCTGAAAAAATATTAATTAAAATTTTGGTAGGTAGCAATATGATTACTTAGAATAATTACTTAATGGTCATTATAAAACAACAAATACTAGTATAATGCTATTTATTTATTTTAAAATGGAGGATATGATATTATACTCCATACACCAAAGTTTGTTGATTATGCTAGAAAAAACAATTCATAATTTCTTTGAAACAAAAATTGCTTGGGTCAAATAGTGTTACTCTAGAAGTCTAGATACTAATAACCCACAATTCTAAATTTAATTAGTAACTAATCAATAAGAGTCATAATACTATATCAATAGTCAATTTACTTGAAAAACACTAAAAGAAAGTATTAAACTCATCAAAAACTTTTTATTCTTGAAAATGGTTTAAAAATTTTTACAATTTTATAAATATTTTATTCCCTACCATTTTATGCAAAAGAAATTCTGTTTGGCTTGCTTATTAAAATTCTATGCAAATCCGACTACCAGATACTAAAACAGGATTCTTTTTAGAGTAAAACCGCGGAGCACCTCAAGGGCCCAAATAAAATATAAAATCATAGAACTGAATCTTATTGCTCTAATCTAAAGATACAATCCCAAAAATAAATTCAATAAGATTACAACATAGCAACAAAGCAAAAAAGTGTGCTTGACTGCAAATCTTAGGAAATTCACTGGATGTCGGACGAGTTGTGAAACACTCTCCAAATGTTAACCAATCATTTGACAGTTGACTGATTACAAAGATAAATACAGATTAGAAATTGATACACGAGAGAGCTAGAATGATTTGCTTCAGTAATAGTTTTGAAGGACTAAACCCACATCTTTATTGATAAAATGTGATTTATGATCTGCCAGTGTAAAACTTGACTGATTTTGTTGAAACATCAATAAGGGGACACTAATTATAGTGGTAGATGTGTATTATGTTAGATTTTAGATTCCTACTGATACCACAGAATAACTAATATCAGTGTACTAATATTCAAAAAATGACTTCCACATGTTTCATATGAAAACGGTTCCAGCCATTTTGATCAAAATTTTGCACAATGACTTTATGTATTTTCAAAGATCACCATGAATCCCAGAAAATCACGAATTTATGTTGGAAAATGTTTCAGGCTAGACCGCAAGGTACTCTAAATGTAAATGAAAATACCTACAAATGATTTCATTTCATTGGAAAAACAAGTACAATACAATGGTAATATAATTTCTGTCTGCTATTTGCCGCCTGCTCAATTGATATTTCAACAGAGACAATCTGTGTCAACAGAATGAATGACATTAATTTGTAACTATGTTCCAGAAATTAGGCCTCTACATAATATAATATAAATACCTATCTATCACACATTAAGTCCAATTGTGTGTAGAGTACACACAATTAGTAGTTTTAATTTTATCTAACTAATTACCTTACCTAAAACTAACTGTGTGCACGCTGAACATTATATTTTAATAGAACAGTGATTTTCGAAGTTGATTATTGACCTCCACTATTAATAGTGTATTTGGAGCTACTTCCTAGGGAGGGCTGCCTAGTACCCATGTCAATGGCATTTCGGTATACCATCGTAGGCTAATAAAAAATATGTAATGAATAAATAAATAAACGCCAATTTTGATTTATTAAAAAGATTTGTATTGTCTTTGGTTGAGGTAGAGATTCACTGCCCGCGCCATGCACCGAGGCCTTCGACATTATAAATCATGTTAGTTTTTTTTTTTATATTTACGGCACCCGAAGCCTATGCTAGCATTCAGGGACAATACCAATGGGTCCTGGCTATCTGACAACTTTTTTATTTTTATTAATTGAATAGGCCCGCATTTGACCGCAATCTCACCTGATGGAAAGTGACAATGCGGTCTCCGATGGTACATGCTTGCCTAAAAATTGTAGTTGCAGCGGATGAAACAACATTTAATATTAATCATTGGTACCAACATTCTGGCAACAACAGCTCATCGCTCATTAGATGTCTTGTCTCCCCTTACAAGTTATTTATCATACCTACATTATCAATCATTGCCATAAATAAAGTATAAAAATTTCCAAGAAATCTTCTACACAAAACATACCATAGATCCTACGGGCCTCTGAGCAAAAAAGTCATTCCTAACACATTAATAATTCTTATTGTTTGATCATGATAACTGATTCCTAGTAATCAAAAATACTTGTACACACCCCAGCTTTAGGAATTTGTCCCACTTTTTGTTGATGCTTTGTTTATTTTATTTTTATTTTGTATCTAATTTTTAAACAAGCTTTCAAAACAGTGACTAATATCTCTAAGGTACTTAGTATTTCAATCTAGAACAATCATTTTGCGAGTAGGTTCAATGGAGAATTAGCACTAAAAATAAGTGGTTTCTTTCGGTCTACTGAGGTGAAACAGATAAAGACAATTTTGTCTACCGTCTGTGCTAACCCTGCAGGTGTGTGAAGGATAGAAATAAAATAAAAAATATTTATTTACCCATTTACATTTATTTACTAGCACTTATTATTGGCAATGGGCAGGCCACATCGCTCGTAGAACTGACAACCGATGGGGAAAAAAGCTCTCGAGTGGTGACCACAAACTGGAAGACGCAGCGTAAGCCGCCCCCCCCCCCCCCCCCACTAGGTGGACCGACGACCTGGTGAAAGCCGCGGGGAGCCGATGGATGCAGGAGGCGAGCAGCCGCTCTAAGTGGCGCTCCCTGGGGGAGGCCTATGTTCAGCAGTGGACGTCTTCAGGCTGCTAATGATGATGATGATGATGATCTTATTACTAAACAACAATTTTATTTTGAAATATTAGTATTTCATTGTACAGCTCTTTTTTATGTACCTGATTGAAGGCTCATTGATAAAATTATCCTTATTCATTACCAATTACTTACCAATTTAATTAAACATACTTATTTGTATGGTACAAAGGAATAAAAGAAAACAGTGAACCAGAATTTTATGAATTTCTTCGCTGTTACAGTTGTTTATTTGTATTTTTAGATAGATAAACTCTTTATTGAAACAAATTATAAACAAAGAGTACAAATTTGAGGGAGGATCGACGCTAAATATTTAAAAATTAAACAATGGCGCATTTCACACCAACCACCAACCTCCTATTTCCTCTCAAGTAGACAGGTCAGCGTTTTCAACCTTAGGCTGAGTTGCACCATAATCACAGTTAAAGTTACCAGTTAAAGTTATGACGTCATTTAACATATATTTTGCCTAACCAGTACTTTAACTGAAATGCCCATGATTGTTATTGCTAAAGTAACGCCATAATCACAGTAGATGCAACCAGCCGGGTGGGTGGGGTGTCGGGTGGGTGCAACGTTAGGCAAAAAATATGTTAAATGACGTCATAACTTTAACTGCTAACTTTAATTGTGATTATGGTGCAGCTCAGCCTAAGGTTGAAAGAGTATCTTTAAGTTTTCAACTATAAATAAAAATAAACAATCGGTCAACTGTCACAAGGATCAACAAGAGAGGCGGTTATCGGTCGACAGTCGACACTATTGCAGCGTCATAGGGTACACTATCGTCGGTCGGCCTTATCGCTACGGATGACACCTCACGTAGGTACTGACTGATAAACTGTGGCAGACGGTTGAGTTGATAGCTGGGAAGCCCGAGAGAATAAGATATATTGTTTTTAATTTTTATAATTATACTTAATACTTCCATTTATCTAAAACACAACCACACGACTTTACTGTACAAACAGATAGGTAACAGAAACGATAAAATGAACAATGGATCTTTATTATATTACGCACTTGTTTAAAAGATATATGGGAAGGTTGTTTGTACGTTTGTTTAGCTTTCACGTCAAAACGGCTGAACCAATAAGAATGAAACGCCCTGTCAGGTACTATATGGTAACTGACAAATACCATATAGTACCGAAGTTTACATGAGATACTTTTGATACCGAAAAATTTCGAGTTCCCGCAAGAAAAAGGTAAGGTCATTATGTAGGCAAATTCGTGAGCACCTTTAGTGAAAATAAAATAAAAAAATCACTAAAGCTGGAAATATTTAAAGGTTTTGTAAACTTGTCGAATAAAGAGTTTTAGGAAGCCAATTAATTTTTTTTTTACTTAAATGATTCACTTGACGAGCTAGTCGGTAGTGTATTTAAAAGTACCAATAACTATAAACTATACACACGTTACTAATAACAAGAAAGAATCCAAAATAGTTTTCGCTAAAATTAAGAAAAACAAAACACTAGATTGTTCTAAAAACAAAAAATAGTAACAAACCGTAGGCCAGCTTCTAACAAGTTTCACAGATAAACTTTATTCACACCGGTTCCAGCTATAACGGATTAGCTAGTTTTAAAGAAACCTTACTGTAAATAAATAAAAAAGAAACTAAATATTTTTGTTTCTGTAGCTCTGCGCCAGAACGACTGGATTTATTTGGATGCGAATTTGTACAGATTGCTTATTACCATCGAGATCAACATACCGAGTACTTTGCATCCACAAAAACGTAAATTTTCACTCATATTTTTTTAAATTATTTTATGTAAACGAATGTTTACGTATTGATAAGTGATAAGTTGATAACAACTTGTTAAATCTCTATCTAAATAAGTACTAATTGTGATTAAAGCAATCGATGCTATCGGGTATGTAAATAAATCTATGCAATTGAAAATGGATTCAATAAATTAATAAATATAATACAAGATTTTAGATTAAATCTGTGGTAATCCACGACTTTCTTTTGATCGATAAGCGTAGGATTCGAACCAGCAAACAACAGTATTCTTAAAGAAACTTTAACACGTCCTTTTAGTCTTTTATCTGTGTTCAAATTCTCTAATCTGGGCTTCATGTATAAAAAATTGAAATGTAAAAAATACATGACTAGATCTATTCAAACAAAGACTCTATATATCAGCTACTTGAGAACAAAGAAACGTTTTGATATTCACCTGTCTCACTTGAGTTCATAGATTTATACGTGATACTCAAATACCTACCAAATCGAAGGCCAACGTACTCCGCACCTTCAATCAATGACCTTTGCTTATCGCATCTTATAGCTGTTCGATTAGATAACCGAGCCACAGATGTAATAATAGTTGGTTCCAGGCAGGAATTGAACTCGTGCTATTCATAACCTGGATAAACCCACTCTGTCAGAGAAAGCTGTAGGGTAGGTAGCTAGTGAAATTACAGGGCAAATGAGACTATGGACTGATCTAGAAATTTTAATACCAGTGCTGATCTGCTGATGTCCTATCCTAGGATGACGTAGTACCTCCAGTGTTACGCAAAACTTTGTAGAAGTTCCGAGTGGCACTAGCATCCAAATGTTATGGGCAGCCGTGACGCTTGACATCAAGTGAACGGCTAGATTGTCACGTAGCTAGTGAAATTACAGTACAAATGAGACATCATGAACTGATGTCACATGGAAATCTGATTACTAGACAATGCTGATGTCTCAGGATGACGAGCGCAGTTGCGCACTTGCGCAGTTGAATTGTTAATTGGCTGCAACAAAAAGACAATCGAATTACTATTTTTACGCGAGATAGCACATTTATATAAGTTTTACATTTTTTATCCTATTCCGATGAAGATAGGCATTACGACATTACGGTCTATGTTTTTTGTTCCAGCCGGCGCGGCCACGCTGCGGGTACTGCTGAGCTTCGCAGTGGGGGGTCTTCTCGGAGACGTCTTCCTCCATCTGCTGCCCGAAGCGTGGGCGAACGACGTCGCCAACAGTGATGGTGAGTTACAATACAACTGAATTAATTGACAACCTCTGGGGAGCGGTGGATGAGCAGTTCGGCTAATAACCCGAAAGCTGCGGGTTGGATTCCCGTGGCAGAAGAGTATTCGTACAGAAATAAAAAAGGCAAATGCTGGTTCTGAATGATGATTTTGATCCATATTTCCATTGTAAAACCAGATTTAGAAGGGCTTTGGGAGAGCGGGAGTGTTTTAGATAGTGGCGGGCAAATTGGTAACCTACAGAGCTCGAAAGAGCTCGATTTCTGTGCAGTATGCAGTTTTTTCATACAATTGTAAAAAACATAGTTTCAGAGCGGCAATGGACATCACTATATACACAGTCACACAGCTGTTTTAATAATACAACAGAATATATAATAGTACTTTGGCATAATACAGTGCAGCAATTACAAGAAACATTATAAAACTGGGCTGTGGAAGCATATAGCTTTACGATTTAGGCCTGACACACTTCCTCGTTCAAGGAAGCAGGGCATTCCAGAGCTAGTTTGTTGACCGCTCAGGATGTAAGCTGAAAGAGATCAGATAGAACCGGTTGGGGATATTAATACCGTTATCTTTCAATCCCGCTCGCGCATTGGTAAATTTTTGAAGATAAGTCTTACCTATTAAGTGACTTCCGAGAAATTTGTTAAAAATTTGAAGTACTAAGGAATATTATTTTTAAACACCTAGCTTAGCAGATTTTTCGTAAAAAGTATGTTCAGTATTTAATATTATCATAAATTACTTTCGAAAAATTGTTCATTTCTAGAAGGTAATACACAGACGTTGTATTAGATGTCTGTGAGGTAATATTATTTCTAAACACTAGCTAGCAGATTTTTCGTAATAAATATATACAATTTTTAATAGCAAGAATTCGCAATGCGTCAGCGATATGGCCCTGCCAGGTAACATGGATGAATTCGTCATTCCATAATTATAAAATTCACTTTTGGTTGATATTGTAAAAGATCTCTATAGTAATGCAGGCACCAACGTTGCTTCAATTAAAACTATCACTATATACGATTAAGGTTGTACATTTATTGCGTATAACAGTTAACTACTAGCCTACTACAGCGTCCGCGTTAACCAAGTGGCGCTCCCCAGCCCGCGCCCCGCCAAGTAGGTATATTTGAGTTGCCACTCCAAGCGACATTGGCCAAAATTAAAGAAAATACACTGAAACCTTACAATATCACACTGAAAACTGAATACTAAACAGTTAGTCACCTTCAGGTATGATATGAATATAGTTGATATACATATATATAGACAGTATGGACGTATCAGCTGTCCACTTTATAATCTCTGCTAAAAGTTCACAACAGATGGAACTTTGTCTTCCCAAAGTCAAATCAAGACAATAGATAGATAGAGAACTCTTTATTGTTTCACAAATAAAATACACAATCAGGAATAAAATAAATCATACGAACTAGTGCAACAATGGGCGGTCTTATCGCTGACAGCGATCTCTTCCAGACAATCATATATTTTAGTTGACCTTATACTCCTATAGATCATGTTCAACAATAAGTAGGCAGTAAACCGATACCTACCTACTTGGCAAGTAACCTAACATAACAATGAAGTGACTTGACTTCCCTTTCCTACCACTAAATGTAAACAAAGTTCGGTCTTCAGTCCATTGCTGTGAACTATTATAACAATGGCAATGTCATCGCTATGTTTCCGCCTAGATACGTCGATAATCCACTTTGTGTTGTACATTTATAATGGAGGTGGCAAGGCAAGGCGTACCCCTCTGCCGGTCATATGGCGCTATTTGGTCATACACATTATCATAGAGTGCGTGTAAAAACTGCGTAACTACGATAGATTATATAACTGAGTGCGTGTTTTAAGATGGTGTGCGGCGTGCGTTTACACGCGCGGTTTGCGTCCTCGTCCCACGTAAAAATCTGCAGAAAATAATGGTTTAGCTTTATGTATATTTATTTGACTAGGCACATGGTTAGTCTTGTAGTCACAGTATTCATTCAAAAATCGGCGGACTTCTTACTCTCTCTATCAACGGTGGAGGACGATCTTTTCATCTCTGTCAGCGTTCCGAATGTAAAAACAGTTGGGTAAATTAATAATTAGTTAAGAACAATAAACCACAAACCACTCTTATTTCATATAAGAAAATTGTGACAAAAAAAAATCCTTTTTCAGGGATTCGATTTAATATTCGAATAGTTTAAAAAAATATCGGATATTCAGACATGGTTCGGTAACAATCATCATCATCATCATCAACATCCTGAAGACGTCCACTACTGAACATAATATGCCTCCCCCACAGAGCGTCACTTTGAGCGGCTGCCTCTCAAACTCGCCCGGTAACAATACCAAAACAATACAAAAAAAACTGTGCTAATAATGCCTATCGGTATGCTTATGTATTCATTTATTTATTTATTTATTTATTGTTAGGAAGGCCAACAGCTTTTCTTACATAATAGTTCTTAAAATCACCGTCACCGTCAAAGCTCATCCACACCTCGTGGACCCATGGAAATCTCGCACAGTCCGTTTCTCGAGGTCATTTCTACCACACACGTGCAAGATGTGGAATGAGCTTCCCTCTGAGGTGTTTCCCCTGAGCTACAACATGGGGCACTTCAAACGACGGGTAAATAGAGTCCTCAAAGGTAGGCAACGCATCGGCAACGCCCCTGGTGTTGCAGGTGTCTATAGGCGACGGTAACTGCTTATCATCAGGTGGGCCGTCTGCTTGCTTGTCTGTCCATGTTATAAAAAATAAAAAAATATGCACTAGGAAGCCAATTAGAGGCCCTCACGTCTAGCAAAATAATAGCAACAATGACTGAGCGTACAAATATGAACACCAGTAAGCCTAGCACGAACATTTACGCGGGAGTAAGTGTAAGTGTAACGTTAACGTAAGTCAGTTGTATGGAGCGCTGATCAAATGCCTCTCTCAAATGACTCTGATTATACTTAGTATGAGAAAAAAAGAACGGAAATGTGTGGAATGTTGAAGCTCTGTTACGGAATTTTCTAAGAATTGCTAGTATTTTGCTAGCTAAGTATTTTACTACAAAGTAGGTACCTACTATAGATATGCCTAGCTAGGTATAGGTAAATTATTGATTACTTAATACAGTTTTATGTAACAAAGTTATTTTGCTTACGTAATTCAGGCCTTCAAGTAGGTTGAATGGCTGTACTTGACCTAGCCCTTATTAATATGTCGCATTACATTGTTTTTTTCAATGTCAGGTAAGTATACCTACGTCTTTGCGATTATTTTTGCATCCTTGAACGTCTTTGAACTTGCTTTAAACATCATTCAAGTGTTTCTTTCATCACGATAGGAAGGGAAAGTAAACTAAGAAGCTTGTTGTTAATCTGTGCTGTAAAATTTCTCCCTAATCTGTTCTACATTTTTGGCTTGAGTGCAACAAAAACGCCTACAGGCTACTTTTTATTTGTATATAATTTTATTGGTGTAGATATCTACATAATATATTAACACTAGTATATCTAGTAACCCATCAAACTAGTTTTATTATTTATAAACAATATAGATATTTTACGTCTCCGCAATAGATATGACATTAGCGAAAAACAAAACAAATGAACGCCCATGCATTTCTATTATTATTATAAGTTTATCATAGTTCATTTACCCACTATGAGCACAGAGTCAATAATAGTACAATTACTTTGTAAAACTGGAAAGTATGCATTGATATCAGCCGAACTATCTACTAAACTTGTGAATAACATAAGCTAAGAATTTTCCTGGTAGATTGTTTTGTTATGTAATACAGCATAATATGAGTACATGGTGAACTTTTATAGGGGTGGATTGTGGAATTAGTGGATGGCGAATTCCTAATTTTAATTTAATTGGGCACTAGCAACGCTCGGTATGCTCGGTGTTTCCCGGCGAGATAGATCCGAAGTGAGGAGATCGGCAGGAGAACTAAAGTGACCGATATAGCTCTTGGAATTCGCAAGTTGAAATGCCAATGGTCATATCGCTCCCAGAACTGACCATCGATGGGGAAGAAAGGTTCACGAGTGGCGACCACGAATCGCAAGACGCGCAGCGTTGGCCCCTCACTAGAAGCTCCAATGACCTGGCGTAAACCGTGGGGAGCCGATGGATGCAGGAGGCAAGCAGCTGATTCATGCTCATGCTGATGATGATGGTGGTGATGATGATGAATAAAAAAAATATACTGAGAAAGTCAAAACGCGAAATAACTATTCTTCCACTGTGGCTATACAATGTTTATAAGGGAGTTCATAAAGAAGCCGTGAAGACCTATTAAATCTTCTCCACGACTCTTATACAACCTATATACAGCAGCAGGTTTTGCGTTATCATTACATTCATGAATAAGTATTGAAAATTAACTGCAACCTTATCGTAATGTAATTAAAGCTCACGTTTCACGTTGAGCATTCGCATTCGTAACATTATATTATACGTAGTCCATACGTAATGCGATGAAGTTTTGTGTTCCAAGCTTGTATGACGCTATATGGATTAAAAGCAGTAAATCAAATTGATTTAATTTGCCATAAAATCTGGGCGGTTATTCTCTATAGAAACACAGATTCCACACGATACGAAACCACGTCGTTATCGTGTCTTGTTCAAATCGTGTCATAGCGTTAGATATACCTTCACTTTACATTAAAGTTATCTTTATTTCGAATAAAATATATTGACATAAGTGGTCATATCTTTTGATGTGTTGATGTTTCGGAACGCGTCTCGGTAAAACATATGATTTTTGACAGTTCAAATCGCGCCAATTCCAAATTCATTTCGCGCGGTTTTGTTTTCGTTTC
Organism: Ennomos erosarius; assembly: GCA_963580505.1. Lineage (NCBI taxonomy): Eukaryota > Metazoa > Arthropoda > Insecta > Lepidoptera > Geometridae > Ennomos > Ennomos erosarius. Next base: position 2,577,307 of record OY757000.1, read on the forward strand.
ATAGAGAATAGAGTTTTGCAGACTTCTTATGTAAGACAAGGAATTCACGTGGTTTCGAAGTAAGGAATCGATACGGAATAAGGGCCCAGTATGGCAAGACAAACTCGTGTGAAATAGAAAATGATGCAAGAATATCTAGTGTTACTTATGTTTTGGCCGTCCGCAGAAAATTTCAACTGCCTTACTATCACGGCTCATGAGATACAGCCTGGACAGTCGGACAGACAGACAGACAGAAAGACGGATAGCGCAGCCTTAGTAACAGGGTCCGTTTTACCCTTTGGGTACGGAACCCTAAATCGAGCATAGCTATCACAAAAAATCCATTAAGTCTTTTTGTCCAAGACACATTACTGCATTCTATTTGTAAGTCGTCCCCGTAACCAGCAAAGTAAAAAAAGTAAACAATAGTATGATTCATATCCATGGTGAGTTGGTGAGCGTCTGTTTAATTAATTTAACTTGTGGTCAGATATCGGTTACTGGGTACTAAGTACAGTCGCGGACAAATGTTGTACTACATAATTGCATATCAGTCGACCTAGTTCCGTGGGGTCAAATACAGGGATATCTAGGATAGGAGGAAGTAACTTTTATTTTGTAGTTACAGATTTGTTCTTAGAAAAACTTTAGGCTACTTTGTGAACAAGTAATCGGCCAAGTGCGAATCGGACTCGCGCACGTAGGGTTCCGTACCATTATCTATATGAACAAATAAAAAACATCACGATTGTTGTATGGGAGCCCCCTTAAATATTTATTTATTCTGTGTTTTATTATTTGTTGTTATAGCGGCAACAGAAATACATCCTCTGTGAAAATTTCAACTCTCTAACTATCATGGTACAACCGTGACATGCAACCTAGTGACCTGGTGACAGACGGGCAGCGGAGCCGTAGTAATAGTGTTCGCATTACTGTTTTTACGGATCCCTAAAAACAGCATTCAGATTTTTTAAATTGTAATTCGCCACAAATAATGTCTTGAAATAGTTAGAAAAGAGTGACGAAAGACCGAAGAGAATAGCAAAACCAAAAGGGCTACCCAGCAATGGGAAACAATAGGCTGATGATGAAGTCGCCACAGTTTCGCAATTCGTTATTGTTATTAGCTGCCGACTGTACCACGAACTGTTAGTTATTCTACGGCGCGGCTGGCGCGTGTGATAAACGTCTTACTTAGACTGGTCTTCCGTAGTTTCTTGTTTTCTTTATATCTCTGTATTAGGTCAGACACTCTTCTTTGTTGTGGTTATCAATCTTCTAAGAATAAAAAATATAAGTGTATGTGGTTTCAACAATGCTACGATATTTTAATAATGAAGCACGCTTTGGTTTTACATGCTACTAACGCATTCCATTCTTACCATAGATCTATATATCAGGATATGCCCGAAGGAACATTTTATTTACTCAAAATGGTGTGGGGAAAAGTCAGCGCCATCTCTTAGATTACTCAGGAACTACGATGAGTTGGGAAATTAAACGCTGCCATTATGTCCGTCAATGTTTGTTTACAATGATTATCCCAAATATAAATTCGATTATTTTCGTACAAAACGGAGTGTAATATTGAAAATATTGACTTACTTGTGGTAAGAACCTTGTATTTCTTTTTATTGCACTTTAGAGTGTAGTTTGTGCAACCCTTCACAACACAACTTGGCATATTTTCTTTGAGACACACGACCGATATCTTCTCACTTCCAACACAGACTGGGCGCTAGTGGATGTCAATCTGTGAACTTGACTCCCTCTTTGAAGCGACGGTTTAATCTGTCATTAGGCCTGTCCTTATATATATGTCTATGATTCTTACATTATTCTTCAAAAGCAACCTTTAACATCTACCGTACCTATATACTTATTACAATTGCTGAGTTGATTTCTCTATCACATTAACAGCCAAAAGACGTCTACTGCTCAACATGGGCACATTACATGGGTCTCTCTTCAGCCACATTCATACCAAATGGCTGTCGAAAATTTCGCCTTGGAGCCCATGTGCCCCATGTGCACAGCTTATCCTATGTACTTCATGACACAATATCAAAATTACAATCTAAAGAAAAAAAGCAGTGTTTTCTATTTAGTTTAAATCTTGCGTTAGTTTTGGGAGATCCTATATGAGTACTCTTCAGTTATCTGGTTCCTATAGTACAAGCTTTGCTTAGTTTTGAGAATTGAGCGAAATGTCCAAACCTATTTTTTTCCATGTCCAGGGCACGTGTCCATGCGCAGCGGTCTGTGGTGCCTGTCCGGAATGCTGGTGTTCATCGTCGTGGAGAAACTGTTCGCGAGCACGGAAGAAGAGGACAAGGAAGAGGTGGAAGAAGAGTACGATATAAGGAAGCAAAATGGTTCGGCTAAGGTGAGATGTAATGGTTGAACTTTCCAACGTTTACCGAACAGTCGGCTGTCCGGGTTCGGAAAATTATTCGCATGTGGTGGAAAGACGCTGGTCTAAAGTCCACATGTCAAACCACACACCGCCGGTTAATTAGTTTAAAGCCGCAATTAAACAGGGTGCAGCTGACTCCGAAATTCGAGGAAGTGAGTGATGAGTTGAACTATGCCTGTTTTTCTGATTTTCTGAAAATTTCTACCCATTACAAACTTTTTTTTCTGAAATCTTTCAGGGCATGTACTATAAATTTTCTTTTCTGAGAACAAAATTACTACCCATTACATACTTATATTTTTGTAATCAGGCAGGACATGATTCACAAATTTTCGCGCTCGCTTCGCTCGTGCTTTTCTTATTAATATACATCTCTCGTGTTACAGTGGCGTCCACTGTCTTTATTTATTTATTTTAGATTTATACATGAACAGTAGAGGATCGGATTTGCAGACTTGCACTCTACAGAGATGTCCCAAGCCTAACTCCCAATTTTGATGTCGATAAAATTTTAGCTCTAGCCTCAGAACTAGTACTGATTCTCTTAGAGCATTTTATAAATGGAGGTGGCAAGGCAGGCGTACCCTTCTGCTGGTCATATGGCGCTAATTGGTCATATACATTATCATAGTGTCACTGTAGATACTGCGTAACTACGCTAGTTTATATAACGGTGTGCGTGTTTTAAGATGGTGTGCGGCGTGCGTTTACAGACGCGGTCTGCGCGTGTGCTATGCGTGTTTTCCTCGTCCCCCGTAAAAATCGACAAAAAATAATGTTTGCGGATTATAACAATAACATATCCATTGGTTAGATGCTCTATGACTGATTCTAGTTATTTTATACCTTACCTCCGAATCTTCGGAATCATGCATCCCCCCTTGGTCTGTCCTAACTAGACCTCGACTATAATATGAGCCAAGCTTTCAAGTCAAGGGGGGGCCTTTGACTTGAAAGCTAGATCCACCCTTGACTGTTGGAAAATAATTAATATTTCAATATCTTTTATTCCAGGTGCAACAGATTGAAATTGAAGAGATTGAGAAATTGCTACTGAAAGAGAGGAAGCAAAGAGGGAAAGAGAACGGCGAATCGCTGTGTGGGAACGGGACAGTCACCGCCAAACAGCTGTACGACACTTGCGTGTTTAATAACAACACTAAAGGTAATCATTTGTGACGTCACTGTGTGTTTGAGCTCAAAATGCTTATGAGTTTGTAATATTTTGAGATATGTATATTAGGTTTTGTTTTTTTAACTTCCGAAGTTTTGAGAAACACGAGTTAGAGTGAGAAAATTACAATCATTTTGAGAAACTCCTTATTTTAAGTTTGTTTAAAATACAGATATTTAAATATAAATAAACAAAGATGATTGATAATCAAACAACATTTCACACAGCGCCATCTAGCTCCTAACTAATCATAGCTTGTACCCCATATAATATAATACCTACAGTACAGATGCCTCATCCCATACAACGGAATAACGCGGGCTATTTTACGATTTTTTTTATTTCTGCATAACGCAAGATTATCAAGCGACATTTATTGCGTGTTGGCGAAGTATTGGGCCAAATGAATACACTGGACACTAACTAGTAACTCTCTAGACACGATTTTCGTTTGGGCTATTTTTCGTTTGTACCTGATGGAACCCCATGCTTGTACTATGGGAGAACCAGTCAACTGGAATAATACTTAGATACTTTTTGTTTGTAAATACATACATAGAATACAATATAACACCCAGACGCAGAACAAACATTGATGTTCATCACACAAATGTTTTGTCTTGGGTGGGATGTGAACTCACAACCTACAGCGCAGATGAAAGAGCTACTACCAACTGAGCTATCTAGCCAGTTAATTTATTTTCATTTTATTTGGTTTATTCAGGTGAAGGCGTCTGCTGCAGTAGTATGTCGGCTTCCAATGGAGTCAGTAAATGTAAGGGCTCGCGGTGGATGGGACGGTGCTTGCTGCGAGAGGCGAGGGAGAAGGTGCATCATAAGAAAGAGAAGAACGATAAGAGTGATAAGAAAGACGTGAGTATAGCTGTCTTTTTCGTTCGCGTTAGGAAGGGGTGGTGATTGGTTTTTTATTCTTTTTAGCTGAAAATGTACACTGACCCCCGTATTCTAAAACATTTCACCAAAAATCCTTCACTTAACTTCCACTTAACTTTGAGGAAAACTCAAGGTAAATCGCGACGTACCTTGAGTTGACAGTTGCTTCGCTTCCCTCGTTTGAGAAAAATTTACGCAGAAATGTCTAGTTGATTATTATTGTCATTTAAAAATACCAAAACACAAAAATGAGGTTAATGCGAGGTTGAGTCGAGTGGAGTAATCTCGTGGTAACGACTTAGAATAAGGGGGTGAGTAATTACTAAGCTAAGTATTTAATTGATCTTGGTGCAGTTGAGCATTAGATTGGGGTCTTGATTCCATTCATAGTATAAGCTTGACTTAATTTGGAACTAAAATCTAGACGGCACTTGTGAAATATCCACACTTTGACAGCCTCCGTGGTGTAGTAGTTGAAAAGGTCGGCTCATAACCCGGAGGCTGCGGGTTCGATTCCCGCGACAGGACAAGTATTTTACGAATAAAAGCGCAAATACTTGTTCTGTGTCTGTGTCGTGGGACCATGGTCCTCGTAGTTCCTGGGTCCCTAGATACAGGGAATTCTAGTTAGGGTCCAGGATCTATGCATGTGATCATCATCAGCCCGTAGACGTCCACTGCTGAACATAGGCCTCCCCCCGGGAGCGCCACTTTGAGCGGCTGCTCGCCTCCTGCATCCATCGGCTCCCCGCGGTTTTTCAGGTCGTCGGTCCACCTAGTGGGGGGTCTGCCTACGCTGCGCTGCTGCTTGCATGTGATCGTTGGGTGTTATTTATTGTTTATTTATTTTACTAGGTGGTAGGACTTTTCTGCAAAGTTCGTCTAGGTAGGTACCATCGCTCTGCCAGTTATTCTGCCGCCAAGCAGTAGTGTGCAAGCACTACTGTGTTCCGGTTTGAAGGGCATTGTAGCTAGTGAAATTACTGAGCAAAAGAGACTTTATGACCTGATTACACAGTGTAGTAACCTGATTACTAGACTGTGTGATGTCTCAGGGTGACGTGCGCAGTGCAGTGTCACACAAAACTTTATTATTTTAAAGTTCCGAGTGACACTGCAACTGTTGTGGGCGGCCGTGTCGCTTAACATCAGGTGAACGACTAGCTCGTCACGTCATTCATTCACATAAAAAAGAAATATTAATCTGTTATTTATTGTCCAGGTGGCAGGCTACCTAAACCTAATGGCGAACTCGATAGACAACTTCACTCACGGCCTGGCGGTCGGGGGTTCGTTTCTCGTCGGATTCCGCGTCGGTGTGCTCACCACATTCGCTATACTCGGTGAGTAGTAACAACATCATTATCACCACAAAGGACAAATGTATGTACAGAGGATCCTTTGTAAATTAAACGTAAGACCTCGCTTACGTTACTTGACGAAAGGCTTCAAAGTCGTAACTAGATGAATAGTTTCATGGACGTAACATGACGTAAGTATATTTACACTTGACGTATAAATTCACAGATTTAACTTGACGTAAGGCCCTAGTCGTAACTTGTAACGTCGACAAATTGCCAGTTTGCAATAAATCGACAGTTTATAAATAACCGGTTTTATTTTCGTTTTTTTTTATAAACAAACGGTTTTTACATAAAGACGGTGACACATCGATTACGAAGTGTAATGCTATCAAATTAAAAAAAATTCAATGTAGTTACAGTTTCAGCCCAGCAATTTTATTTATAGAAGATAAAGATAATATACACTTGATTTTATCCGGCAGCAAATCCGCTAAATCTTCGTCCCCTCAGTAAACTGACAAGATAAACGGTTGCATTTCGTTGCAATCGGGATGCATTTCACTTTATCTGTAGACTATCTCTACGTGAGTACTTGACGTTACTTATGTCTGGGTGTCAGATGCCGCACCTTTGCTGAATGTTTGTGTCAAGTCATCGACATTGATGGTGACGCTATAGTTATCTTGATATGACTTTATTGACAGTTGAAAAATAACGTGCAAAAAATGTGATCTTTGCGTGTTCGTTGTAAGGAATGAAGGCCGAAGGTTACACGCATTGACTATAAATCCGGTTGACACATGATACAACTTCCCCTCATCCGAAAATTAGTGGTGTATTTCAACTGCTAATCCTGTGAGAGGAAACGGGACACCCAATGTGTATTTTGTTCCATCCCGCTCTGTTCTTTGTAATTTCGTATGACGTTGTCCCGTTTTGTTACTTCGCCCCCTGCCCGCGCAAGTGTATCGTGTTTGCAGGAGGAATTATCTTCACGGGCTTTATGCCCTTTATGCCAGAGCAATGATTTGCTCTGGATAATCCCTTAGCCGGCTCTTACACCACCCACGGGTAGAGATGGGGTGGCCTATTCGCTAATGATGTCTCATCATCATCACCATTAACAGCCTGAAGACGTCCACTGCTGCACATAGGCCTCCCCCAGGAAGCGCCACTTGGAGCGGCTGAGCAAAATACGATTTTGCACACTGTTTTCGCGCAGCAAAGGGTGCCATTTCGAGCTGCTGATGTGAAAAAAGAATTTCTGTATTGTATTGTAATGTACGTTTTCTTTTGTTCTAGTCCACGAAATTCCGCATGAAGTGGGCGATTTCGCGATACTACTCCGGAGCGGGTTCTCTCGGTGGGAAGCCGCTAAAGCACAGCTGGTAAGCAATGCTTATAGCTACGTCATCACCCCAATAGGCATTATGACTAAAATTTTGGTTTTGATAAATTAATAATATTCCTCAAAAGATTAACATTTGTGTAAACAAAAATTAAATATCTCAAAAAATGACCAAGTTACAAGCATTTTTAAAATCGGAATAGAAAGAGATAGCTCAAACGTCAGAGGAAGGTCGTTCATAGTACCTCATTACTAAGCTGTGGCAGCTTTTCATACAATCTCTAGCATGTGACGTCACGAGTGAATTTTTCATAGTAACTGTGGGGGCGCTCTGTTTCGCGAGAAAGGGACAGGAGATGCCTCCTGTAGAAACTTTAAAAGCTTATTACTCCGTGATTTATTTACCGATTTTACTTATTTTTTCAATTATTGCGTTCAATTTTAATCTTCTTTATGAAAGTAATATTTATTTGTTCATTTATATAGTAGTCATTATGGCTATCGATCCTACTGTTGGGACTAAAGACGTAGGATGTACAAGACCAACAATTATACTGTTTGAAAGCGGGACGAGAAATAACAAGAAAAAGATATTGTGATGTGTGAAATAATGTTGTTATGATTATGATCTTGAATATTTCACTAAATATTGAACCTACGTCTAGATCCCCGTAGTTTTTTTAAATTAAATAACAGGCATTTTTTTATTGACATCCTTCAAACTTTGTAGTACAATTGCTATATACTAAAAAATTGTAACACTGAAATATTGTGATATATCGGAAGGAGCGTTCCCTATCTGCAAAATAAACAGGTTTTTAGCCAGATTCCACCAAAATTAACAAAATTAATAAATAATAATGTTATATTAATAAATGATGTGATATGATGTGATGTGACGTGTGATGTGTGTGATGGTGTGGTGTGTGTGTGTGATGTGTTTATGTTATATCTGTGATAAATTTTCTGTGATTCGTGTATTTGTTCGTGGTAATTATGTTCGGCAGGCATATCAAACTTGCGGCCCTCAAGGCATTTCTATGCGGCCCGATCCACTTTTAAGAAAAGCCTCCTTTCAGGAAAACCATGTGTCTCAATTTCAAATAACAAGTAAATACTTACCGATAATACTTGAAGACTTCAGGCAGCATTAGAAATGCGCTTACAAGATTTTTAAGCTCCTAAGACATAAGTTTTCGTCCTTTACGGGTCTTTTCTCTATCATTGATGCAGATTGTCCACTCACTTACAGTTGTCAACCGACCGTGCGGAGCTGATGGATGCAAGAGGCAAGCAGCCGCTCAAAGTGGCGCTCTTTGGGGGAGGCCTATGTTAAGCAGTGGCTGTGTTCAGGCTGATGATGAATATTTTCTTGGGTTTTGGGACCCACTTGTTCTGCGGTCCATTGCATGCGACCCATCAGTGATTTTCATTTTGACTTGCATGAATAACGGAATTAGTGATAAAAAATTTGTTGAATTGAAGTATCGTATAATTTCCAGGCAACTGCATCAGCGGGTCTGATCGGCGCCCTCACAGCTGTCGTATTCAGCGGAGCAAACAATTCCATCGGTGAGTCCAATACTAGCTTATTTTCTTTATTTCTCTTTATTCACTAGGTGGTAGAACTTTTCTGCAAAGTTCGTCTAGGTAGGTACCACCGCATTGCCAGTTATTCTGCCGCCAAGCAGTAGTGTGCGAGCACTACTGTGTTCCGGTTTGAAGGGCATTGTAGCTAGTGAAATCACTGGGCAAATAGGACTTTATGACCTGATCACACAGTCTAGTAATCTGATTACTAGACTGTGTGATGTCTCAGGATGACGTGCGCAGTGCAGTGTCACGCGATACATTATTATTTTAGAGTTCCGAGTGACACTGCAACTGTTATGGGCGGCCGTGTCGCTTAACATCAGGTGAACGAGTAGCTCGTCACGTCATTCACTCTCATAAAAAAAAATTTGGTCTGGCTACATTATCGGACAATCTAAGAAATGCGATTGGTGCTATTAAAACTAAATAGAATATAACACCATTGCAACACAAGGCACAAACTAATATGAAAAGCGCGAGCAGAACTAGTGCGAAAATTTTTCAGTCATATGGAAAATTTTGACAAGACAGATTTTGCCAAAATAATTTTTCGTAAAATTTTCTGTGATCACCAAGCTGCTTGCCCATGCGTGGTGGTAATGGCGAACCCTATGCGCGTGCGCGTCCAAAGTGGCTTTTTTTTATGTGTGGCTGTCCCACTGCTAGATCTCCCATATTCCGAGCTATCTTTTTGGTTTACAGAAGCGAAAACCTCCTGGATAGTGCCGTTCACGGCGGGAGGTTTCCTTCACATCGCGCTAGTTGTCGTGCTTCCGGAACTCCTGAGAGAACAGGACAAGATGCAGTCGTTGCAGCATCTCGCCGCTCTTGCCACTGGCATCGGAACTATGGCTGCCATGACTTACTACTTCGGATAAGGAAAAACAATGGAAAAGGGTGAATATGTGTTAAAAACGGTGAAATTTGTGCAAAAAGGGTGAAGGTTTTGCAAAAATGGGTGAAGTTTTTGCAAAAGGGCTGAAATGTGAAAAGGGTGAGGAGTTTGCAAGAAATGGTGACGTTTGTGAAAATAGGATGAATTTTGCGTAATAGCTAAAATGTAGACTATAAAATAGTTGAAAGTGAAGAACAGTTAAATCATGATCACAAAGTGCAGTGTGAACTTCTGAAGGAAACAAAAGCAACCTTAATTTCGCCATTGTAAATCGTAAAAAACAAAATAAAAAGGCACCTAAGTATGTTTCAATTATTAACTTATTTGCTCAATTTGATATTTTGATAACTCTATGAGATGAAAATTATAGCATTTCTATACTTATCATGCGGGGCAATATGTTTCATTTGTAAAAAACAACACATATTTTTTTATAAAATTTATATAATATGTATTAACTTCATTTTTTTAGTTTGATCCATATTCTATAACATTTTGGTTATCACCTTTAAACGAGTAAGTATATACATTGAAAATTGAAATGTATACGCTATCTATTAACGTAAAAAAATTATATGAAATCTGTTTCGTTTAGTTGCCGCTGGTGGCGCTGCGTGCCGGATTTCCTATAAATATTCTACAGATTAGTATAATTTTTTAATTAAGTCTTCGTCCAACAAAGGACGGTTAAAAGTATTAAAAGCGAATCGTATCTTATAATGTAAATAATAGATTTCGACTAGAATAGATAATTTAAGATGTAAATCAAGTGTTAAATCGAATATACATATAACAGTCATATTATTAGTAAATAAGTTATACATATAATACTCTTATATATTATGTAAAAATTACATAATGAAAACATGCGAATATTCTTGCTGTAGTGATTATTGTGAAACCAGTGTTTAGTTCCATAGATGTAAAAAAGGTGAAGATAATGCACTGAAAGTGGTTCACCTAAATTAGGTTCAACGCCCACAATTTGACATGCGTAACGCTCGGCTTATTTTACAGTGGTATTCATAGTCTGGGGGTGAACAAAGCCCCAAAATCTATCATTCAACTTTCCCATAGAGGTTGAATGTTGAATCTTAACTTGTTTCACTTTCGTAAACAATCTCTATAGTCTTTTGATCCATAGTTAAAGTAACCAATGGTTAAAATATCTAACTTTTTGGTTAGAATTTATGACCATTGATTAAAACGAAGGGCCCGCTATAGGGTTGACTATAGTACTGTCATAAAAAAATTTTTTTTTTGGTAGCAAGGGTAGGTCTTACCTAGAAATGTTATCAAAATTGTATTTAAATATAATAAGCCAAAGTCACAATTAATTCGTGTAATTTTGATAGATCTCCACTAGATGCATCCACTATTTTAGTCATAAACAAAATACAGGATGTAATTTAATTCATTAGCATAAATTGAGCCCATGATAGTACCTCATTTATAGATGATTTTTAAAGAGTAAAGAATGTAAATGAAAATACTTTTATTGAAAATTATGAAGATTGCCGCGGCGCCTAACGCGGTTGGCACGGATGATTTTGATACATTTAAAGGGTTTTATACTTTGTGTGTACTAAATACAAACAGTACTCCATTATTTCAATTAAATTTTGTATTGTAGTATTGGATTAAGTAAGTTATTCCATTTTTTGGAGTTGTTATTATTATTACCAAACCAACGTGTTAGAATTCATAAGTTTTGGTCCACACGTGACCGGTATCAGGAGTAGGTACCTAGTTTCAAAGGATGCTAATGAATTCAATTACACCCAGTATAATTAATATACGTAATTATAATGTACATTAAATATCATTAATGTCCTATCGCGTATTACTTAATAAATTAATGCCACCAATGTAAGAATAAAAAGTCCTCATTTTTTATTATCGTAGTGATTAACCCTCAGGCTGTTAAATTTGTATCAAAATTTGTTGTCTCGCTCACATGCGGGGCAACCAATTTTCCCAACCAGCCAATTTCATCAAACTTCAACAAACAAACTTCTTGATATCAATAAACTTCTGATTGAAAATCAATAAGTTGATATTGAAGCTTATGATTGAAAATTTATAAGCTTAAGATTGAAAATCAACAAGCCTATGATTGACAATTGATAAGCTTTTATGATTGAAACATGAAAAAATTGTTCAGTTTGATGAAATAGCATATTAGCTAACGTAGCGTCCGCCTATAAAAAGCAATTTTATTTTCTAGTTATCAGTTTTGTATGTAGTTTTCCATCAAGAACAATTTTCCATTACAAGATACTTTTATAATTATGTATATCATTTGTAAATAATTTTAGGAGTCATGTACAGTTATTTTGTGTTTCAAATTTTTTTTAATACCTAATATTGTTATAAATTGCATTCTTGGAACCACATATGAAATATTATATAAAATTTTCGTGAAGTAAGTACTTAAGGGTATGTACCGATTTTGCGAATACGCCACACGCATGCCGCCCGCAAACTACGCGTATTCTACTACTGTACCCCTACTACGAGTTTCGATACTTGAACTTCAACTCTTGGTTAATGGCCTTTGTGGAGAGGTGACCATAATTTTACGAGTTTCGATAGTTTACTAAAACTTGATTCGTTTTCGTTTTCTCCCATACATTTCTCTGCAGCGCCCCTAGCGGACACGTTGATGAACTAAAAATGGCAGTACAAATTTTCAATAGATTCGCGCGTATTCACGTACTGGAAAACTCGTATTAGGGGTACTGACACACTGTGCGCAGCTGACATGGTGCGTGCGAAGTGCACGCGTATAGTTTGCGAATTGCGTGCATGCACATCAGTTCGCTGCTATTCACTAAGTTTGTTACCGCGAACTGGTAATACACATGAGCAGCACGCAAGCGGTGCATTCTCTATATCTGTACACACCCTTATATTTTAAATTGCCTAATTATGCAAAAAAATTTGAACAAATGGAAATATAAAAACAATTATACATAATTTTTACAACTTACAATAATGTACAAATAAATACGTAAGACATACAAATCAATTATTGAACTCGATCCAAATAAGAAAAGAAAAATCATGTAATTAGCAGGTAATGTAGTCCACTAAGTAATAAACATTGCATAACACTGGAATAGCTACTCAGTGTTTTATCTTTGCACATTTCAGACTCAACAGAGAAAGGCTAAACACTAAATAACTATTCATCCGCTATACAATGTTTATTAGTAAGGGGAGAAAAGTGCTTAGTCCCATCACATATATTATAATGGTCCCATCAAATTAATTTTAATATAAACGTATGGTATGCGTAAATATAGTGTAGCCATAAAATGTGATAAACAACGCCATTTATAAGTATTTCAAGTTGTAACAACGATTTAGGAAAATGTTATAAATAAATACTCTATCCTAATTACTGTGTTATCATTTCAGAACCAATACTTACCCTTTTTTCTAGTGTGTCTTGTCTATAGGTATAGTGTAATAAATACTAATAGTGGGTCAACTCCTTTGTTATACCGCAATATACCTAAAAGGCCGTCTCGGCCGTAGTGGGGCTACCTTGTACCGGTAAGCCAGTGAAGCTACCCGGTACTACCGCAGCCGGCGCGGGCAGGAGGGGACGCCGCTCTCCGTCATACCGCACCCCATCGTTGCCCCGTCTAGCCGCCGAGTTGACTCACTATTTGTATTTTTTACACTATGCTCTAGGTATGTTACGCGAGAAAGAGAAAAAATGCTTATATTATACAACACTACAGTAGGTTATCGAGCATTTATGAATAAGGGGATAGATTTAATTTTTTTTTACCACTGCTGAGTGCTGCAGTAAATAATAATAAATAGGCATTTGCAACGCTCATAGCGAAGCTAGACTATCGTTTCGTCATCACACAAATCCCAAATATGGACTGTGGAGTCCCAATTTTTCCCCAGTCTCTTCCCGTGGGTGCCGTAAGAACCAGCTTGGAACCAAAGAATCTGCGATAACCAAGCCGCGTGTTTTTAGGTGCACTTACTGAGGAACCCATCGCCTGTTTTCGAATATTAGTGAAGTAAACATATTCACTGAACTTCGAAAGACTATTTTGCTAAAACTAATATTTTCTGCTACAATAAAAACAAATTTTGTGATTCATTACATCATATTTATTTCTCAATGTATCTATTTACAATTATATGATTATGTACGATACATGAGTGCTTACAGGTTCACAAAATTTTTCATTATTCTAGATCGAAAACCATAAATCTCTTAAAAATAGTACAGTCCAAAAAGTAGTTGGAAAAACTCTGGATTGGTACAAAATATTTCTGTGTATTATATTGTATTTAATTTTATCGATGAAACTAATCTTGTCAGACAAAAGAAGTATTCAATGGACCCTTTGATGAGGGATGTAAGAATGGACCTTGATAGAACATGTAAGAATTACAGCAATGTATGCCTAATTTTTGGACTGACGTAATGCTAAAAATACAATATAATTTCAAATCCCTTTTTGCCCCCTTAACTTAATTTCAAATATATGGCAATATTAATATTATAAAACTATAAAATTAAAAAGAATAGAATATGTACCAGACGTAATAAAAATGAGGCAAAATTATCTAAATAAATACATAATTTTTCATCACATTTACAAGTAACACAGCGAACAGCTTGTTCGAACTGGGATACACGCCCCGTCGTTTTTAATTTTGAGCGGTCGATATCGGCCTATCACACTTATCACTATTGATTTCTTGCTCATGTTACAATACATTCATCCTATCTGTTGTTTTAGAAATGTCAAATGAAGACTTATGGCAACCGCGACTTCTAGCGGGAAGTCTTAAGAAACCGAAAATGGTGGTTTGGAATTTTAAATGTTTTTCTAGCGCTAAGAAAAGGACAAAGAACTAAGTCGGACTAACTTACTGAAGCATGAGGGACGGGTTTAATAATTATGTAGCCGTTATGGTCGTGAAGGGAACGCAAGTGCACCTATAAGAAAATGGCAGAAAATAAAATTACCTATTTGAAATATGGTTTCTGGTCAAGTTTTCTCGAATCAAGCATTACCTACCGGGAAATAGGGCCTTGATGGAGACGGGGAAAAGTACCAAGAAATCGCCAGATGGCGTAGCATGCGCACCGCGAGAAAACTGAAAGTGCACGAGAAAGTGACGTGAAAATTCTGTCGCGGTGCGCATGTAGCCGGGCAGGCCACGATTTAATTTATATCCTATAAAAAGACGCAAGAGTGATTGTGATCTAAGGGACAGGACTTTTTTTTGTATGGAACTTGGGTGTTTATTCTAATCAGCATACGATGAATGTCAAATGAAAGATTAATTATGAAGGATTAATAGTATTCATAAAAAAAATTCACACCTCCATTTTTTTTTATATTTGGCTTTAAACAAAAATATTTTTTGCTTGCAATAATGGAGCTGACTTATAGAATATTATATATGTTACTAGGGGGTCTAGCAAAGATACCAACCACTAACGCTAACGCCAAACGCTAACTCCGAAATGTACTGAAATGACGTTTCGGATATCGCTAACTTTTCCGTAGCGAATGTCATTTCGATACATTTTTGGAGTTAGCGTGAGGCGTTAACGTTAGCGGTTGTGATCTTTGCTAGACCCGCTGTAGCAACAGCTTTTTTGTGGTTTTAACACAAAGTAACAATTGTTTTTTCTGTAACCTATGAGTTTTATCCACAGATTAGATAAAAACAATCGAGTTTCGTGCCATGTTATAGTAAATCAAAATCGGAGGTTTCAAAAAAACCAAAACTATCATGGATTAACTTTATGTGTAACCCTTTATCTTATGCCACTATTATCATTTTGATTATATTTAACACCCACTTATAACCCTCTCCTTTCATCATTCTATTTTTAAGCGGATTAATGCCAATCACATCGGATAGTGTGATACCAAGGAGAAAATCTTCTGTTTCACACTGGTGTGACAAAATGGTGTGAGTGTAGCCTATACTATACCGACTCCCATTTAGCTAAATGGTCCCGTGATTAAAGCCTATAGCTTCCCTTGCGGTAACACGCGCTACTGAAAAAGCCTCTTAGCGGTCACCCATTCAAATAAAAATCGATTCATTGACGGGACTGAACTGAATACTGCATAACATTGACGAATGGACTAAGAACGATTCTAAATAATACAATTTTATTATAATTTAGGGTCCTATCAGACAGAGCGATCACGCGTTCGCATGTAACATAATATAACACAACTCAGAACTCTACGCTCGGACGCTCGACCTGTTTCTGTCAGATAAGACCCTTATATTTGTGAATCGTGATCACAATCAACTCCTGCGCCATCTAACATTAAAATAATTATTCGTTTTTCGTCAGGGGGCGATCGAATTGTAGAGGTCTTTAATTCTATAGACTCGTGTTTTTTACATTATTCAGGGTGTTTACATAACGTAGACCTTCTCGACGCGTTTCATGCAGAACACCTCGTTCGTTTTGGGGCAAATTATGGAGCCATGTTCTTTCATCATTTCTTTGAGTGCCTGAAAAAAATATGTGATCAGTACAGACAGGCCCCCTATTTATTTCATAAAGCGACAAATCCTACAATTACCTACAATAGGCATGAGGACTAAAAATTTTTTTTTGGATAAATTAATAATATTTCTCAAAAGATAAACATTTGTGAAAACAAAAATTAAATATCTCAAAAAATGACTAAGTTACAAGCATTTTAAAAACCGGAATAGAAAGAGATACCTAAAACGGCCGGTGACGTCAGAGGAAGATCGTTCATAGTACCTCATTACTAAGCTGCGGTAGCTTTACAAACAACCTCTTTCGCATGTGACGTCTTAAGTAGATTTTTCATAGTAACCGCTCTGTTTCGCGAGAAAGAGACAGGAGTTTCCTCCTGTAGAAACTTTAAAGGCTTATTACTCCGTGATTTATTTACCGATTGTACTTATTTTTTCAATTATTGCAAATATTTATTTTTAATCTTCTTTATGATAGTAATATTTACTTGTTCATTTTTAATAGTAGTCATCATGCCTATTGTCAGTGAATATGACAGATAAACATCAGTCTCGCGTATTAGTTATATATACGACACGCATTCGACTGACGTTTATAGGTTTATGATTTGTCGCTTTATGGAGGGCCAGGTAGTAGTGGTAGGTGTATTTGATAATTTTTTTATCATTTTGCTGCAAGCTTAAACAACACAAGCCTTAATCATCAGTTCAACCAGAGAGCGCCACTTTGAGAGGCTGCTGGCCTTCTGCGTCCATCGGCCGGTTCCCCGCAGTTTTCACCAGATCGTCGGCTCATCTAGCGGGGCGCTTTTTAAGTTCTGCATTTGTGTTACAAGTTACGAAATTCTGTATTGAGTTTGCATGCGTGTGTTTTGAGTTTGTGACTCTGTGTAGTAGTGCGTTTGTACCGATGTGTTTATATTACAAGTTTGCGTATTTGTAACTTTCAACCCTTGTGTGTGAAGTCTGAGCCTGCGTTTTTCTGGGTTTGTAAGTTCTGTGTTAGTTGTGAAGTGGAAAGGATCTGGCATCAACATAAATGGCGAATACATCACTAACCTTCGTTTTGCCGATGATATAGTTCTAATGGCGGAGTCGCTCGAGGACCTCAGCACCATGCTCAACGACCTCAGTAGAGTCTCCCGACAGGTTGGTCTTAAGATGAACATGGACAAGACGAAAGTCATGTCTAATGCCCATGTTCCATCTATACCGGTGATTGTTGGGAACGATCCTCTCGATGCCGCAGAAGGACTAAAGTGACCGATATAGCCCTTAAAGTGAGCAAGTTGAAATTGCAATGGGTAGGCCACATCGCTCGCAGAACTGACAACCGATGGGGAAGAAAGGTTCTCGAGTGGCGACCACGAACTGGAAGACGCAGCGTAAGCAGACCCCCCGCTAGTTGGACCGACGAATTGGTGAAAACCGCGGGGAGCCGATGGATACAGGAGGCGAGCAGCCGCTCAAAGTCTCTGGGGGAGGCCTATGTTCAGCAGTGGACATCTACGGGCTGATGATGATTGAGTTTGTACCTGTGCGTTGTGAGTTTGTTACTGTAACGGTAGTAATGCGTTGCGTATGCGTTTGTTTTACATGTTTGCGTATTTCTGAGTTTGTAAGTTCTGTGTTAGAAGTGAGTTTGTACCGATGTGTTTGTGTTACAAGTTTGCATATTAGCCCAGATAACATAATACCTACAGTACAGATGGCTCATCCCATACAACGGAATAACGCGGGCTATCTTACGAATTATTTTATTTCTGCATAACGCAAGATTATCAAGCGACATTGGCGAAGTATTGGGCCAAATGAATACACTGGACACTAACTAGTAACTCTCTAGACACGATTAATAAATTTTTTTCAAGTTCAGGCTATTTTTCGTTTGTACTTGATAGGACTCCATGATATTAGTGAGTTTTAAATTGTGTGTAAGTTTTTACCGGTGTGTTTGGGTCAGCATTGTAAGTTCTGTGTTAGTAGTGAGTTAGCGAGTTCCAGCCTGTGCATGTGCTGCATAGCTACCTTCTCCCCGTAGACCTGCCCGTTGGGCAGCACCATGGGGTGGTTGTGCTCGTTGAGCG
Organism: Ennomos erosarius; assembly: GCA_963580505.1. NCBI lineage: Eukaryota > Metazoa > Arthropoda > Insecta > Lepidoptera > Geometridae > Ennomos > Ennomos erosarius. Next base: position 2,595,525 of record OY757000.1, read on the forward strand.
GGAGGCGCGAGAGGCGGCACACGAGGCGCGAGTGCGAGCAGTGCGCGGGCGGCAGCGGGCGCGCGAGCGCGGCGAGCGGCGGCTGGCACGTCGGGCACGCCGACACTCGCGTGCTCTCCGCGTAGCACTGAGTGGGGGGGGTTAAGGAAATTGCAGCACTTACGCTGCTGCTAGGGTAATAATGATAAAATAGAAAAAAAAAAGTTAACCTTGTGAAGATGACTGTAGCTGTTACTGTTAGTATCACTATAAATAAGTAAAACTAGGGTTACTGTATCGAAAGTTACGGTTATAGTACTTACCTGAAGCTCCTGTTATATGCCTAATGTTACTGTTACTTACGTTTCTGTACCTAAAGTTACTGTTATGTTATCTAATTCAATTGTTATTTTATTGGACCTAAACCTACTGTTAATGTATGTAAGATTACTAATATTGGATCTAAAACTACGATTATTTTATCTAATGTTACGGTTATTGTACCTAAAGTTACAGTTATTGTACGTAAAATTACAGTTACTAGATCTAAAATCACAGTTATTGCACCTAAAATCAACATTAAAGCACATTCATTCCTGCACGTTAACTAAGTAACACCTGTATATTAGTAAAGGATATGGCGTATTGAGCGCGTGGAGCCCCAGCTGTAGAGTGACGGGGAGGGGCGGAGCCCGAGCCGGGTGCAGCAGGCGCCCGTGCTCGCGCCGGAACTGTGCGCGCAGGCGGGACCACCGGCCCGGGGACAGCAGGCCGCGGTAGGGCTCCACCTCTGTACCGGGAATATATATGGCTTATATCAGAGCCCGGGTCGTGTCAGTGCGGAGATGGATCAATGTGGTCAGACAGACACGTCATCAGGATGATTCATTGACAGACATTATCATCATTAGCAATGGAAGGAGCAGGGAAAGATATTACAAACGTCGGTTGTGGCTACTGGCTAGCAGCCCGCGGTAAGACTCCATGTCTGTACCGAGGATCATCATCATCAGCCTGAAGACGTCCATTGCTGAACATAGACCTCTCCCAAAAAGCGCCAGCGGCTGCTTGCTTCTTGCATCCATCGGCTCCCCACGGTTCTGACCAGAACGTCGGTCCACCTAATGGGGGGCCGGCCTACGCTGCGTCGCTATGTACCGAGGATACATCAGAAATATGACTCTGAAGAGATACCGGGTAGTATGATCATGGATCAATGTGGTCAGACAGACACGTCATCAGGATGATTCATTGACAGACATTATCATCATTAACAAAAGGAGCAGGAAAAAATGTTAAAAGCGTCAGTTGTAGCTAGTGGCTAGGAAAGGTGTTGCAAGCTACTGAGGCTCGGCGCTAGCAGCCCGCGGTAGGTCTCCAGCATTATGGACGCTGGGCAGTGTCAGCACGGAGATGAACCAATGTGTTCAGATAGACGCGTCATCAGGGTGATTCATTGACAGACATTATCATCATTAACAAAAGGAGCAGGAAAAAATGTTAAAAGCGTCAGTTGTAGCTAGTGGCTAGGAAAGGTGTTGCAAGCTACTGAGGCTCGGCGGTAGCAGCCCGCGGTAGGTCTCCAGCATTATGGACGCTGGGCAGTGTCAGCACGGAGATGAACCAATGTGTTCAGATAGACGCGTCATCAGGGTGATTCATTGACAGACATTATCATCATTAACAAAAGGAGCAGGAAAAAATGTTAAAAGCGTCAGTTGTAGCTAGTGGCTAGGAAAGGTGTTGCAAGCTACTGAGGCTCGGCGGTAGCAGCCCGCGGTAGGTCTCCAGCATTATGGACGCTGGGCAGTGTCAGCACGGAGATGAACCAATGTGTTCAGATAGACGCGTCATCAGGGTGATTCATTGACAGACATTATCATCATTAACAAAAGGAGCAGGAAAAAATGTTAAAAGCGTCAGTTGTAGCTAGTGGCTAGGAAAGGTGTTGCAAGCTACTGAGGCTCGGCGGTAGCAGCCCGCGGTAGGTCTCCAGCATTATGGACGCTGGGCAGTGTCAGCACGGAGATGAACCAATGTGTTCAGATAGACGCGTCATCAGGGTGATTCATTGACAGACATTATCATCATTAACAAAAGGAGCAGGAAAAAATGTTAAAAGCGTCAGTTGTAGCTAGTGGCTAGGAAAGGTGTTGCAAGCTACTGAGGCTCGGCGGTAGCAGCCCGCGGTAGGTCTCCAGCATTATGGACGCTGGGCAGTGTCAGCACGGAGATGAACCAATGTGTTCAGATAGACGCGTCATCAGGGTGATTCATTGACAGACATTATCATCATTAACAAAAGGAGCAGGAAAAAATGTTAAAAGCGTCAGTTGTAGCTAGTGGCTAGGAAAGGTGTTGCAAGCTACTGAGGCTCGGCGGTAGCAGCCCGCGGTAGGTCTCCAGCATTATGGACGCTGGGCAGTGTCAGCACGGAGATGAACCAATGTGTTCAGATAGACGCGTCATCAGGGTGATTCATTGACAGACATTATCATCATTAACAAAAGGAGCAGGAAAAAATGTTAAAAGCGTCAGTTGTAGCTAGTGGCTAGGAAAGGTGTTGCAAGCTACTGAGGCTCGGCGGTAGCAGCCCGCGGTAGGTCTCCAGCATTATGGACGCTGGGCAGTGTCAGCACGGAGATGAACCAATGTGTTCAGATAGACGCGTCATCAGGGTGATTCATTGACAGACATTATCATCATTAACAAAAGGAGCAGGAAAAAATGTTAAAAGCGTCAGTTGTAGCTAGTGGCTAGGAAAGGTGTTGCAAGCTACTGAGGCTCGGCGGTAGCAGCCCGCGGTAGGTCTCCAGCATTATGGACGCTGGGCAGTGTCAGCACGGAGATGAACCAATGTGTTCAGATAGACGCGTCATCAGGGTGATTCATTGACAGACATTATCATCGTCAACAAAAGGGAAAGATGTTACAAGCGTCCGTAATACCTAATATAGCATAACGATCACGATAAATAAATAATGGAAACAACCGACCACTGACTCCTGAAACAATTTCCTCTAGTTCAAGAATCTATGGGGCCATTTATAGATATAACCGATTTATGTCTATTTTATTGTTCAGCTAGCTGCTAGCAAGCCGCGGTATGGCTCCACTGTCGGGGGCACTAAGGGTATGGCTTATCAAGTTATCACATAGACGGGGCAGTATCATCCAGGATCAATGGATCAATGTCATCAGATAGGCACGTCATCAGGGAAACTCATTGACAGACGTTACCATCATTAAAATACCCTTAAAAAAAATTAAAATAGGTATTTTTTATTTTATAGATGATAACGTCTTAGACTTACCAGTATCCTTAGGGAATGCGAGCATGCCCATGCAATGTTGGATGTCTTCTAGTTGGCCCTCTTCGTAAGTCGCGAAATGTTTCTTGGCGTAACGCACCGCATCCAACCGCTTGTCTTCACGTACTAGCTCTATGAACTCCTGGAATACAATATAATCGGTTACTTAGTAGAGTTTTAGTGCATATAGATTAAATTGGGTATTTGATTGTTTTTATTTTTATTGTAATAAATAATTTGTCCGTTTAAAAAAATTAAATATTACATAGTTCAAAACATTTTCTTTTTATTTGTTAAATTAAAAGTGCAGGCAGATTCCTGTTTTATCTATATTATATGCATCAAGTCACGATATTTAAAAAAAATATTTTAGGTTCGTACATGAATAAAAAGAGACAGCTAGATACATGTAATGACGTCGTCACTGTTAATTTCTTACCTCATTATTTAGCTGTGTGGTACCTTTAAAACAACCCTAGAACAATCCTTTAAATCTTTTCGACATGTAACGTCACAATTAATTATTTGTCAGCTCCGCACCGTCTGTTTTGCGAGGAAAGGACGGATACCTCTCCAGTAACTTTAAAAGCGTATAAGTCCGCTACATACAATATGCTTAAACTTATTTTTTTACCTATCGTGTTCTATCTTAACCTGTTTTCTTTGGTTTTGATTAAGTTTGAGTCAGTGATCGCATATGTACCTGTACCCTGACGTTGAACTCCATGGTGGAGTTGAGTTTCCTTAGCTTGGACTTGTTGTCGGCGCACCACTGCAGGCACCGCGCCGTGCGCCGCGCGCGCAGCTCCGCCTCCACCTCCGCGCACACGCCGTATATATCTGCGCGAGGCGGCTCACTTAGCGACCCAGCACACCCACCTACTGGTAGCTAGTAGCCCCGGTGGTGTACTGGTTGGTTAAAAGATCCTTTTCCATCGGCGTTAACGCCAAACGCTAACTTCAAAATGTATTGAAATGACATCAGCTGCGGAAAAATAAGCGATTTCCGAAATGTCATTCCAATAGATTTTGGATTTGGCGTTTGGCGATGATGGAAAAGGATCTTTGCTAGACTTAGAGCATTTAAAAAAGGAGGTGGCAAGGCAAGGCGTTCCCCTCTGCCGGTCATATGGCGCTACTTGATCATCTACAATATCATGTGTGTGTAGACACTGCGTAACTACGCTAGTTTTATTTAATGGTGTGCGTGTTTTAAGATGGTGTGCGGCGTGCGTTTACACGCGCGGTTTGCGTGCGTGATGTACGTGCCTACCTCATCCCCCGTAGACATTGGCAGAAAATGGTGCTTGCGGATTTTAACGTTAACATCTCCATTTTTAGATGCTCTAAGTTGCTAGACCCCCAGGTCGGTTTATAACCCGAAGGTGGCAAGTTTGATTCCCGCGACAGAATAGTATTTGAGCACAAAGTCTTAGTCTAGGTGTTGTGGGACCATACTCTGTAGTGTATTAACACGTCCAACCGACGACGAAGCCGTGGGATACACTCGTGCAACCAACAACATCTTTCATTACCAACATGGCCCACCATCAGCCATAAGGGTTCCCACCAACTCACCCAAGAACCTGCACCTCCACGTGGCGATCACGCCACATTATTACACCACCAAAGAGGCTGTCTAATTAGTGGATCTTATTGGAAAATAAATAAGAATCATGTCCATTGATGGATCACAATAGATAAAACGTAGAATCAAATCCATTGATGGAACTCAGTGGAATAAAACATAGAATCAAACTCACTGATGGATCTCAGTGGATAGAAAATTAAAATTAAATCTAAACAATTAATGAATAAATAAATAACGCCCAACGATCACATACATAGATCCTGGACCCTAACTAGGATACCCTGTATCTAGGGACCGAGGAACTACGGGGGCCATGCTCCCACAACACCCAACACAATAAGTCTTTGCACTTTTTTCCTGTGCAAAAATATTAATTCCGTCGTGGGATTCGAACCCACTGTCTCCGGGTTAAGAGCTTACTCAACCACGACACCACAGATTATAGATATCAGCGAATAAAAACAGATAGAAATAGCGATAGATAGATAGAATATGAAACTAACTCAATGGCGTTTGTGAAGTGCGCTGCAAGCCCCCTGCACACATCTAATTTTTGCTAATTCGCAGGGTTTCACAACCGCCATTGAGTTTGAAAGTAGGTATAACTGAGAATAAACAGTTAATATTTACTGACCGACATTGGTAAGGTCCCTAAGGTCTTCTGCGTCGGCCAGTCTGGCCGCAGATTCGTAGTAACCACTGCGTAAGAAATAATCCACCAGCATTCGATCCAGGCGAACTTTACGCCAGTTGCCCAGCGCCGACTGATAACCACACATAAAAAAATAATAAAGAAAATAACTGACATTTCACACAGCGCCATCTAGCACCAAACAAAGCATTAGTAGGCGGTAGGACTTTTCTGAAAAGTTCGTCTACGTACCTACGTGGACCTACTACCGCTTTGCCAGTTATTCTACCGCCATCGCCAAGCAGTACTTAAAGTGCATTGTGTGCAAGGACTACTGTGTTCCGGTTTGAAGGACACTGTAGCTAGTGAAACTACTGGGCAAATGAGAATTTATGACCTGATTTTACGATGACGTGCGCAGTGCAGAGTCACGCGAAACTTTATTATTTTATAGATCTGAGTGAAACTGAAACTATTATGGGCGGCCATGTCGCTTAACATCAGGTGAACGGCTAGCTCATCACGTCATTTATTCTCATAATAACCGGCAAGTGCGAGTCGGACTCGCGCACGAAGGGTTCCGTACCATTATCAATAAAAACGAGTAATAAAATCACGTTTGTTGTATGGGAGCCCCCTAAAATATTTATTTTATTCTGATTTTTAATATTTGTTGTAATGGCGGTAACAGAAATATATCATCTGTGTTAATGTCAACTGTCTAATTATCACGGTTTATGAGATACAGCCTGGTGACAGATGGACAGACAGACAGACGGACAGCGGAGCCTCAGTAATAGGGCACTTTGGGTATGGAACCCTAAAAAAATACAAACCCACCTTGACCTGCGGCGATGGTGGCTCTTTCATAGTAGTGGCATGCTCTTTCAGATGTTCCAGTCGTTTCTTGCACACATATGCAGCCTGCACCTCCTCATTTATAGCTTCTGATGCTTTGCGTTTCATTGCTTTTAGCTTCTCTACCTAAAATATGAAGAAATAAATCTGCAGATTGGAAGCTGCAGAATTGATGGATGCAGGAGTCAAGCAGCTGTTTGAAGTGGCGCTCTTTGTTTAGCACTCGATGTTTTCAGGCTGATATTAATGGTGTTTATTGTTCATCTAATGTAAGAATGTGTTTGACAGCTATAATGAAATATTAAAAATCTGAACGAAAACCGCAAATTCGGATTTATTTTGCTAATAATTCTATCGGTATTGGTAGTGGACACACACACACATTACAAACACACACACACACATACACACATACATACACACACACACACACACACACACACACACACACACACACACACACACACACACACACACACACACACACACACACACACACACACACACACACATTACATTGGTACATTAGCAATTTTATTGTAGCTGTCAAACGCATTCTTATATTAGATGGAGTGTAGTGCAACTTGAAAATGGGAGGCAGCATGCATGCAGAAGACTGTACATCAAAATCTGCTGCAATCACCAAGCCGTATGCCAAGCTTGGTTATTATGGAAAACCTCTATGATAAGAATCCAAAGTGGATTTTATGGGGTGTTTAGCAGTGAATGTCTTCCGCCTGCTGGTGATGATGAATGCTTGCTAAGTTGGTTTTATAGGTTAGGGTCTTATCGGCATGTTCTAGGCAAGCATGCTCCATCGTCTACCGCAACATCACTTACCGTGGTCAAACGTAACATTAGACTACGGTTGATTTAAAAAAAAATAGATGTACCTACCTGTTACATCATTTTTGTAGTTAGAAAAGTAAAGAGTGAAATGGTTTCACTATAACGAATGACTACTTCCCATAGCCCAGTTTATTTAAACTCAGTATTGTATGCAAAATAAAAAAATCAATGAACTCTTAATGAAACCAATAAGGAAATGACCCACATACTGGGTCAGTGACATTCCTGTCTCGATGATAATTCTTGCAAGTAACATTTTTTTTAAATCAAAACTTTCACAATATAAAATTTCATCTAATTTATACTACCTATGTCTATAACACACTATGAGCCCATGGAAATCTCGCACAGTCCGTTTCTCGAGGTCATTTCTGCCACACACATGCAAGATGGAATGAGCTTCCCTCTGAGGTGTTTCCCCTGAGCTACAACATGGGGCACTTCAAACAACGGGTAAATAGAGTCCTCAAAGGTAGGCAACGCATCGGTAACACCCCTGGTGTTGTAGGTGTCTATAGGCGATGGTAACTGCTTACCATCAGGCCGTCAGCTTCTTTGTCTGTCCATGTTATATATAAAAAAACACTAAGGCTAAATAAATATATCCCATAACCAACTTAATCAACATGCTCTTGTGATCTAGTTATTATTCTATGGTGCCATGCATCCACCAATTTCAGTGTTGAGGGAAGATTGCACCACTTGATTATTTCATTACATGTTTTTAACCTCAAGTATTATTGGCATTCTATATAGAAGTACATCAAAAAGACATTATATGAGAGGACAAATTAGGTAGAGGAAAATTTTGGAAAGGGAACATTATATATATATAACACTAATTGTAATTTATTTGGTGGATAAACAAATAAATGATGGAAAACACTTACCATTCCACCCAACAAAGAGTCAATCTCGCCTGTGGTTACAGGTTTCTTGGCAGCCCCATCTATCTCCGCTGTCAGACCAGCCACATGGCGAGCCTCCACATCTAGGACTCTCTGAGCATTACGGTAGCGTTTGTTGAATATCTCATATGGCACCTAGCAAGCAACCAATATAATTTAATGAAGTTTTGACAATATTATTGTTTCGATTTATTTAACACTTCAATCAGCAAGGTAATACAGAGATGGTAACAATAAAAAAACAATATTAAAGTTCAGATTATTGTATTGATAAGTAGATGGATAATTCTTTTTCGTGACTTGTAAACACCATAAGCTTATAATAGCAATAAAAAACGCAATATGAAAAGTTGATTGGCTTTCAACATTCACTCCATCTACTGATTATATCCAGTGATCCACCTACTTTGTAATGAATGCAGCCATTTTATTTCTCACAGGAAGGACATTTTGTAATAAAATGTAGAACAAAAAGTATTAACTTTCTCACCTTAAGTGTGGCATGTTCCAGGCACTTTAACTCGTTCATTGTGTCCAAAATCAGTTATTTATGTAAGAGAACGCCAACACTAAGACACAGAAAAGATAACACGACAAAATGGAGATATCTACGAAGTACGAATGAAAACAAAACTCAGCTGATTTTGTACTAATAATAAAATTGATCAGTGTCATGAAAATGGATGGAATCACAGAGTACATTGGTTAAGACTGAAAGATGGAATTAGTGGTGGGCGTTGCGACGAGGAACCGTTTACAAAGACCGTTTTGTGGTCGCGACGATGGAACCGATTTACGTCCAGAGGGTCTAGCAATGATCCCACATGCTAACGCTAACGCCTCACGCTAACTCCAAAAATGTATTGAAATGACATTTGCTGCGGAAAAGTTAGCGATTTCCGAAATGTCATTCCAGTACTATTTGGAGTTAGGGTGAGGCGTTAGCGTTAGTGGTTGGTATCTTTGCTAGACCCCCTGGATCAAAACAGTCTTCGTTGCGAAAACCAGTCTTAGAATTACGTGATGTGATTTTATACTTTAGACCCAAGAATATACAGTCGATAATACAATGATTAAATAAAACGTATCGCACTCGTTGCGAGAACTGTTTTAGCGAACGAACGTGGAAGACGACCTTGCACGTTCGTTCGCCAAAACAGTTCGCTAAATAAAATCGTAACCGTTGATAGTTGCAAGAAACTGCAACCGTTTGTATTAATAATGCAAGATCGTTCCGTTCGATAAATGCCGTCCTAGCCGTCTTGAAACCAGTTGCAACGATGACCGTTTTCCGCAACCGTTTTCGTCGTTGAGAAAACAGTTGCGTCTCGTCCGTCGAAAATTCGAAGACGACCCACCACTAGATGGAGTCAAGAGGGGGATATAGATATACTCTTTGGGTGGAAACTTAGAACAAACAAACGGTACATATCACAATTTTATAGCGTCATCTGTTAGTCTTGCGCCGAAAAAACGCACAAAATGACCAATAACTTATAGGTCATTTTGTACGTTTTTTCGGCGCAAGACTTCAGATAACTGACAGTGATATCCACCAGCCTAGCCTTTATGCCAATGTCGGTCAAACAAAATTCCACAGTAAAATTAAAGTAGGTATATAAATTATTAAGTAAAATGATGGTGGATATTTGTTGAAAAAAGTTTGTATATACGCGTGTAATTTTATAGTCTTTGTTCCGTTAGCTAGCAACAGTTTGATATCAATATTTTCACCCCGTCGCGCGTCGTCGCCGCCCAAGACACGTCTTGAGGGACTCGGAAGATCCTATAGCAGCCGTTGTTTCAGCTGCGCTAGGATCAACACAATAAGACACCGACCCCGCCGGCGAGGTCGATGTACCCCCCGTAGGTTAGCTAGAATGGTCGCGACTTTCCATAGGGTCCACTCCTCCAGCGGACGTAGCCTTCTCGATCCTCTTATCCCAGCAACAGCCCAAGCCAAGCCAAGGCTCGCACGCCAGGGCCCCGTTTTATAAAGCTACAATTGTAGCTTTTTTTTTTTTTTTGTGGGGGGGAAATGCCCTCGCACTTCCCTGCCACCACGGGGATGATGGCAGGGGGTATGTGGGACTCGAACCCAATAAAACCCCCCGTGATCCGTCCGCCGCCGGGACGGGACGAGATAGGGTCGCGCTGGCATTCACTATCTCGCCCCAGCGGTAGGCCCTTCCGGGCCTCTGCGCCAGTGGGTGGGTAACCTTTCACCTCAGTTACCCACCAGACGTGTGGGGCCGTGTGAGCGCAGTGGAGAGTCCCCCAACCCTCCGCCGCCGGCCCCACTACGGAGGACGAAGAAGGCGCCCGAAGCGCCTCCTCCGTCCCCTCTCCGTCTGCGCCGGACCCCTCCGGCGCAGACGGAGAGGGGGACTCTGCCAACTCTGACCCCCGTCAGAGTTGGCATCGTCCTCCCTGACCCGCTCCGCAGCCTCCTTTTTCGACATCACCACCTCGCAAAAGGAGACCGTTGCCTGCCACACTCTCTCGCTGTCGAGCATGGCGTTCACCACGCACGGCAACGAGAGATCCCGGCCAACGACCGCTGAAAGTGTGCGCCGCTCAGACTCCCAAGCAGCGCACACCTCCAGCGTGTGGGGCGCCGTATCTTCCGGCGCCCCACATTCGTGGCAGGCTGGGGTCGCCTCCCGTCTCGCGATCTGGTGCAGGTACTTTCCGAAACATCCGTGCCCGGAAAGCACCTGCACCAATCGGAAGGTCAGCGACCCGAATGGCCGCCGCACCCACTCCCGGAGGACCGGGCGGATGGCCTCCACCGTCCTCTGCCCAGGCACCGGTGGAGCCAGGTCCTCCGTCCACCGCCGCAACAGGGCGGCCCGCGCCTGCCTCCGCAGGCGCCTGACCTCCTCCCACGCTGGGGGCTCTCCACGGGACCTCCTCGCCACCACAAAGTGGTAAACTTCGGCGAGGGTTTCCGCTTCGAGCTCCCAGGGGGGATCACCGGCCAGCACGCACGCCGCCGTCCAGGACACCGTCCGGTATCCGCGGATCGCCCTCGTCGCAATGACCCGCTGCGGACGTCGCAGCAGGGCCTAAGCTACAGTTGTAGCTGCTACAAAAACAAGTTACTAGTAACAAGCGTTTTATAAACCTACAAATCATCAATTACAAATATAATTCACATCACTATGAACGTCATGGCGTGGAACCACAGACCAAGTACAGTTTAGAGTTTTGGCGGGAACGCGGAAAAGTTCACGTCGTTGCATTGTATTATTTTTTAAAACTTTTGCTTTTACCAGTGTGAATGTTTAAAACTGGTGGTGTTTTACGCATTAAGACGCTGACAGGACCCAATGCGAGCACGTTTATTACAGCAAACGAACTTGGAAACTTATTTTGTACCTGATAGGGTCGCTTTATGCATGGCAAAAATATGGCGATTACGTTGCGTTGCACTTCGACTTTTCCATTTTTCGGTACAAATAATTAGTTATAAAAGAAATGCTATATTAAGAAATGTTATAAAAAAACTAAGCTTATAGACGGATGCATTGAAACTTAACTTATCACTTTGATTTATTTCAATGGGGTGTCATATTAAAATGTAACATTTTAGGACGTTTGAATGATTCATTAGAGGTTACTTCACGATTTTTTTCTATCGAGAAAACTTTGCGTAAACGTGTTTCAGTTTCGGCAGATGGAAAGAAGATATGACCAGTATTAACATGCATTTTTTTCAATCTTGTAAATGTTATACGTTTTGAGATAATCACGTTCAAAATAGTCGATTTAAGAGCCTTCAGCACCTTAAGTGCTGAATTACGAGCATGAGTGAGGGCAAGTGATATAATGTGGTGAAACGGGAATTTTCGTGTTGCTTACAAAACTCCATAGTAGCTTCTAGTAAAGTTGCCACCACTTTGCTGGAGCATGACTTAGACTGGACTATGACTGCCTGACTTAGACTGGACTATGACTAGGACATGACTTTGCGTGAAATATTTTATAACACGATGTAAATATAATACTTGACACTGGCTAAATACACTATGTGTGGAGCCAAATTATAAGAAAAAAAAGTACAGTATAAAACATCAACATAGAATCATAATGGACGGCGGACATTCACAAAATTCCTGTCCATTTTCTGTGGGTGTGAGTATTTAAATATGCATTAGTATGCGTGATTAGGGAAGTGACCCCTATTACACAATATATCGATATATAATAAACCTAACCAACCAAAGCTGCAGAATTTCGATACTTTTTAGTTTTAATACAATAAAGAAAATTTGATATTCGTAGAACCAGAAGACGCAGCTTAGGCTGGCCCCCACTTGGTGGACCGACGATCTGGTGCAAACCAAGGGGAGCTGATGGATGCTGGAGGCGAGTGGCCGCTCAAGGTGGCGCTCTATGGGGAAAGCCTATGTTCAGCGGTGGACGTCTTTGGGCTGTTAATGATGACGATGATGATGATGATGACCCATCCAAGTAAAAGTATATTGAAACACATTATATGAAATAACGTTTGTAAGTAACATTTTTATATGTGTGTTGCCAGTGATGACTTATGGAACTGAGACGTGGTCTCTAACTTTTGGCCTCATTACTAAGCTCAAAGTCGCGCCACGAGCTATGGAGAGAGCAATGCTCGGTGTTTCCCTGCGAGATAAGATCCGAAATGAGGAGATCCGCAGAAGAACTTAAGTGACCGATGCTGTAGCTCTTAGGATTAACAAGTTGAAATGGCAATGGGCAGGCCACATCGCTCGTAGAACTGACAACCGATGGGGAAGAAAGGTTCTCGAGTGGCGGCCACGAACTGGAAGACGCAGCGTAGGCCGGCCCCCACTAGGTGGACCGCGACCTGGTGAAGGCCGCGGGGAGCCGATGGATGCAGGAGGCGAGCAGCCGCTCTGGCGCTCCCTGGGGGAGTCCTATGATCAGCAGTGAACGTCTTCAGGCTGTTCAAATAACATTATTCCATAATAGTTAGTTTTTATTTTACATTTGCCTTTTCTTATACTATTCATTAAAATGATGGTTAAATTCGTAAAAAGGGTTCCGTACCATTATCTGTAAAAACGAGCAAAAAATCACGTTTGTTGTATTGAAGTCCCTATATTTATTTTAGGGAAAAATATAGGAGAAAAGGATGAATGGATGGGACGGTTGCGCCTGCCTCCCTTCGCCGTCCCATCCATTCATCCTTTTCCGCTATATTTTTCACTTTTGCTTACCCATAAACAGGGTAAGGCCATAAAACTAATAAACCCGTATGAAACCGGGGCGGGTCAGCTAGTTTATTATAAATTTCATAACTCATATTGAAGCCAGACGACACTGGCCTACGTACTGTATTTTATATAAGTAGGTTAGGTGCCTATTGTTAAATTGCCAGATTTGCACCTACTTTTTCATTCTGTTTGCACTTTGATCTAAATCCATTCAGCCACTTTTAGGGAAAGAGATTTTCTACTTTTTACTCTCCCCAAAACCAAAGTAATTTTGTGCAAATGTATGAAGATTTACGAATATCGATAAAATGTAATGGACAGTGTAGGTACATCACTATTCGAGAGGCGTAAAATCTCCCAGCCCATAAATATCAATTAAGGCATTAAATCTTTCAGTAATTTCAATCGCATGGTAATTATACGATGGAAAAAATGTATATTCTTAATGTGAAATGCATATTTACTTCGAAACTTCGATGTATAGCATAAAAATAGCCAGTAAACTTTTACGTATAAAATGATGGTTCTGGTTTTCCTTCGACTCTTCGGGTTACTCTTGATGCACAAAACACAGCACAACACGACACAATATTTTAACTATTGACACAATAATTAGCTCTAATAACAATATAATCACAATATTTTCACTTTTTATGCTCTCGCAATATAATTTTTGACACACCGGCCTGTCAAGACATGACACGCGATGGGAGGTAAGGCGACGTTGCCGTACCTACAGTCGCTTTCTCGCATACTCTATGCGACTATTGGTGTATTAGACAGAGATACAAGATAGTATGTTTACACGAAGGATGCGGAGCGGCAACGCCGCATTGGCAGGCATGGCTCTCTCCTTGTAGCTCCATGGTATAAAATCTAGATTATGATGTTACAAGTTGCACCACTATGAATAAACGTCACGGTCACAGAATTCCCCCTATTACATAGGTCCAGAACCGAAGTCTCCATACTTAACCTTGTTTGAACATGAATCAAACCATAGAGCATATTTCTTTTTCTTCTAATGTCAGTTCCTCTTTCAACATACCATATAAATAGTATTACCCGATTTAGTCGGGTACCTAAATAAAAATCTAGATGTAAAATGTAAATAATAAAAATTATATAACGCCTGCACTAAAAAAATATAAAACAATAAAATTAATTACCATCATACTACTATCTATAGACAAGAAAAAGGTCTAAAGATAGCTCATGCAATCTTTTAATAAAAAGGATTCAAATTAAGTAAAACCAGCAGTTTATCCAACATTTCTTTTAATAACTCACGAGTTTTGCAATATTACCAAGTTAAAGGGATTAAAGAACAACAGTTATGTAGGTACAGGGGGTCTAGCAAAGATACCAACCACTAACTCCAAAGGCTAACTCCAAAATGTACTGAAATGACATTTCGGAAATCGCTAACTTTTCCGTAGCGAATGTCATTTCGATACATTTTTGGAGTTAGCGTGAGGCGTTATCGTTAGCGATTGTGATCTTTGCTAGACCCCCTGGGCCTCAATCAAAATAATGTTTCATATTTTAGGATAAAAAAAAATAACCTTAAAAATGGAAAAGTGGGCGCGTGGAACGTTTATAATTGACAATAAAACTATTATCAGTAATTGCACTTCTGTGTTCTGTGTGTTCTTTACTATAGAAATGCGGTGAACATATTGTTGAGCGAGTATTGGGTTTCCACCAATCTTCATTTCGACTTTTTCGCACTATTTTTATCCAACGATCAGCTAGACATGGATCTGTTGGAAATCCATACAAAAGAAATCGGGTAATTATTCAGATGTCGTGTGGCAATACTGATTTTGACATGTCAACTTTTTATTGTAAAATGGTTCTCACTCTTCGTCAAATAGAAATAATTAAAATAATCTTATAGAAAGACATGATTAAGGCCACTTACAAGTCTGGTCTGGATAAAGTCTTTGGCCAGACTTTTTATCCAGACCACTAATACGAAATTAAAGCAGGGCAAAACCGTACACACCACTTTGGGTGTGATTGATTCTCAGCTGTCAAAATCAAAATAAGCCGTTACTTGGGTGTGCTTTTGAATATATACCAAAAAAATGCCATCTTGCGTGATAAAACTGTGCCGAAATCACTCCAGGCACGAATTACAGAAGCACACGATCACATTTCACTTGTAAGTGGCCTTAATCATGTATTTTTATAAGATTATTTTAATTATTTCTATTTGACGAAGAGTTAGAACCATTTTACAATAAAAAGTTGACATGTCAAAATCAGTATTGCCACACGACATCTGAATAATTACCCGATTTCTTTTGTATGGATTTCCAACAGATCCATGTCTAGCTGATCGTTGGATAAAAATAGTGCGAAAAAGTCGAAATGAAGATTGGTGGAAACCCAATACTCGCTCAACAATATGTTCACCGCATTTCTATAGTAAAGAACACACAGAACACAGAAGTGCAATTACTGATAATAGTTTTATTGTCAATTATAAACGTTCCACGCGCCCACTTTTCCATTTTTAAGGTTATTTTTTTTTATCCTAAAATATGAAACATTATTTTGATTGAGGCCCAGGGGGTCTAGCAAAGATCACAATCGCTAACGATAACGCCTCACGCTAACTCCAAAAATGTATCGAAATGACATTCGCTACGGAAAAGTTAGCGATTTCCGAAATGTCATTTCAGTACATTTTGGAGTTAGCCTTTGGCGTTAGCGTTAGTGGTTGGTATCTTTGCTAGACCCCCTGTACCTACATAACTGTTGTTCTTTAATCCCTTTAACTTGGTAATATTGCAAAACTCGTGAGTTATTAAAAGAAATGTTGGATAAACTGCTGGTTTTACTTAATTTGAATCCTTTTTATTAAAAGATTGCATGAGCTATCTTTAGACCTTTTTCTTGTCTATAGATAGTAGTATGATGGTAATTAATTTTATTGTTTTATATTTTTTTAGTGTAGGCGTTATATAATTTTTATTATTTACATTTTACATCTAGATTTTTATTTAGGTACCCGACTAAATCGGGTAATACTATTTATATGGTATGTTGAAAGAGGAACTGACATTAGAAGAAAAAAAAATGTGCTCTATGGTTTGATTCATGTTTAAACAAGGTTAAGTATGGAGACTTCGGTTCTGAACCTATGTAATAGGGGAAATTCTGTGGTATTGGCCTTTCACTGTGCTGCTGCAAGTCCATTTCCGAAGTTTTGGCGGGAACGCGGAAGAGTTCACGTCGTTGCATTGTTTTATTTTTCAAAACTTTTGCTTTTTCCAGTGTTAATGTTTAAAATTGGTGGCGTTTTACGCATTAAGTGCTGAATTACGAGCAGGAGTGAGGGCAAGTGATATAATGTGGTGAAACGTGACTTTTCGTGTTGCTTCCAAAACTCCATAGAAGCTTCTAGTAAAGTTGCCACCACTTTGCTGGAGCCAAAGACTTTTTATCCAGACCACTAATACAAAATTAAAGCAGGGCAAAACCGTACACACCACTTTGGGTGTGATTGAGTCTCAGCTGTCAAAATCAAAATCAGTCGTTACTTGGGTGTGCTTTTGAATACATATCAAAAAAATGCCGTCTTGCGTGATAAAACTGTGTCGCAATCACTCGAGGCACGAATCACAGAAGCACACGATCACAATTCACTTGTAAGTGGCCTTAATCATGTATTTTTATAAGATTATTTTAATTATTTCTATTTGACGAAGAGTATTTCACATTTCACAATAAAAAGTTGACATGTCAAAATCAGTATTGCCACACGACATCTGAATAATTACCCGATTTCTTTTGTATAGATTTCCAACAGATCCACCCATGTCTAGCTGGGCCCTTATTCCGTATCGATTCCTTACTTCGAAACCACGCGAATTCCTTGTCTTACAAAAGAAATCTGCAAAACTCTACTCTCTATGAAACGAAAACAAAACCGCGCGAAATGAATTTGGAATTGGCGCGATTAGAACTGTCAAAAATCATATGTTTTACCGAGACGCGTTCCGAAACATCAACACATCAAAAGATTATGACCACTTATGTCAATATATTTTATTCAAAATAAAGATAACTTTAATGTAAAGCGAAGGTACATCTAACGCTGTGACGAGATTTGAACAAGACACGATAATGACGTGGATTCATATCGTGTGGAATCTATGTTTCCATAGAGAATAACCGCCCTGATCGTTGGATAAAAGTAGTTCGAAAAAGTCGAAATGAAGATTGGTGGAAACCTAATACTCGCTCAATAATATGTTTAGCGCATTTCTATAGTAAAGAACACACAGAACACAGAAGTGCAATTACTGATAAGAGTTTTATTGTCCACTATAGGCGTTCCACGTGCCCACTGTTTTCCCATTTTTAAGGTTATTTTTTTTATCCTAAAATATGAAACATTATTTTGGTTGAGGCCCAGGGGGTCTAGCAAAGATCACAATCGCTAACGCCACACGTTAACTCCAAAAATGTATCGAAATGACATTCGCTACGGAAAAGTAAGCGATTTCCTAAATGTCATTTCAGTACATTTTGGAGTTAGCGTTAGTGGTTGGTAGACCCCCTGTACCAACATAACTGTTGTTCTTTAATCCCTTTAACTTGGTGATATTGAAAAACTCGTGAGTTATTAAAAGAAATGTTGAATAAACTGCTGGTTATACTTAATTTGAATCCTTTTTATTAAAAGATTGCATGAGCTATGGTAATTAATTTTATTATTTTATATTTTTTTAATGTAGGCTTTATATAATTTTTATTATTTACATTTTAAATCTAGCTAGATTTGTATTTAGGTACCCGACTAAATCGGGTAATACTATTTATATGGTATGTTGAAAGAGGAACTGACATTAGAAGAAAAAAAAAATGTGCTCTATGGTTTGATTCATGTTCAAACAAGGTTAAGTATGGAGACTTCGGTTCTGGACCTATGTAATAGGGGGAATTCTGTGGCTGGAGCATGACTTAGACTGGACTATGACTACCTGACTTAGACTGGACTATGACTATGACTAGGACATGACTGTACGTGAAATATTTTATAACACGATGAAAATATAATACTTGACACTGGCTAAATACACTGTGTGGAGCCAAAATATAAAAAAAAAGTCCATTTCCATCAATATTTTTCTGAAGGAAACCTGGGCTTGTAATAAGGACTACATAGAACGTTATAATAGTTTTTTAGATGAGATGGTTGCTTCGTCTTTTCACAAGTTTAAGTTTCGGCTTTTTATGCAAATCTTGTACGATTACCTGCCTTTTGTTGAGAATACGTCGAGTTGAGCATTAGGTCCTTCGTATTGTCACTGAAGATATTATCACAGTGCTGACCACTGAAGAAGTTCTGAAGACAGGACGATATCAGTTACCTAAGTATAGAAAATACCATGGCATCAAACAGACGATGTGCGTGTGTCAAAAGTCTATTTTAAGCGCTTTTACCAGTCAAGATGATGTGCTTAAAATGAAATTATTATAGATGTTAAGCATAAATGGTGATAATGCAACCAAAATGTCAGCTCAGAGCACATGCATAATAAAGACAAAAAGAAGTGACAGTAATATGTTGTTTTATTTCAAGCCTGTGACCACCTGTGACGAATCGATTCCTAGTTCTTAATAACACACAAAAACTGTTTCTCAGTGTGGAGCGTGGATGGTGGCTGTGCGAGTCATACGTTTTCTAAATAAACATTCTTCGCTTTAACCAAAGACTTTTTATCCAGACTACTAATACAAAATTAAAGAAGGGCAAAACCGTACACACCACTTTGGGTGTGATTGATTCTCAGCTGTAAAAATCAAAATCAGTCGTTACTTGGGTGTGCTTTTGAATACATACCAAAAAAATGCCGTCTTGCGTGATAAAACTGTGCCGAAATCACTCGGGTCACGAATCACAGAAGCACACGATCACAATTCACTTGTAAGTGGGCATAATCATGTATTTTTATAAGATTATTTTAATTATTTCTATTTGACGAAGAGTATTTCACATTTCACAATAAAAAGTTGACATGTCAAAATCAGTATTGCCACACGACATCTGAATAATTACCCGATTTCTTTTGTATAGATTTCCAACAGATCCACCCATGTCTAGCTGTGCCCTTATTCAGTATCGATTCCTTACTTCGAAACCACGCGAATTCCTTGTCTTACAAAAGAAATCTGCAAAACTCTACTCTCTATGAAACGAAAACAAAACCGCGCTAAATGAATTTGGAATTGGCACGATTAGAACTGTCAAAAATCATATGTTTTATCGAGACGCCTTCCGAAACATCAACACATCAAAAGATTATGACCACTTATGTCAATATATTTTATTCAAAATAAAGATAACTTTAATGTAAAGCGAAGGTACATCTAACGCTGTGACACGATTTGAACAAGACACGATAACGACGTGGTTTCATATCATGTGGAATCTATGTTTCCATAGAGAATAACCGCCCTGATCGTTGGATAAAAGTAGTTCGAAAAAGTCGAAATGAAGATTGGTGGAAACCTAATACTCGCTCAACAATTATCATCACCATCATTAACAGCCTGAAGACGTCCACTGCTGAACATAGGCCTCCCCCAGGGAGCGCCACTTAGAGCGGCTGCTCGCCTCCTGCATCCATCGGCTCCCCGCGGCTTTCACCAGGTCGTCGGTCCACCTAGTGGGAGGCCGGCCTGTGCTGCTTAACAATATGTTTAGCGCATTTCTATAGTAAATAACACACAGAACACAGAAGTGCAATTACTGATAATAGTTTTATTGTCAACTATAGGCATTCCACGCGCCCACTGTTTTCCCATTTTTAAGGTTATTTTTTTTTATCTTAAAATATGATCATTATTTTGGTTGAGGCCCAGGGGGTCTAGCAAAGATCACAATCGCTAACGCTAACGCCACACGCTAACTCCAAAAATGTATCGAAATGACATTCGCTACGGAAAAGTTAGCGATTTCCGAAATGTCATTTCAGTACATTTTGGAGTTAGCGTTTGGCGTTAGCGTTAGTGGTTGGTATCTTTGCTAGACCCCCTGTACCTACATAACTGTTGTTCTTTAATCCCTTTAACTTGGTAATATTGAAAAACTCGCGAGTTATTAAAAGAAATGTTGAATAAACTGCTGGTTATACTTAATTTGAATCCTTTTTATTAAAAGATTGCATGAGCTATCTATAGACCTTTTTCTTGTCTATAGATAGTAGTATGATGGTAATTAATTTTATTATTTTATATATTTTTACTGTAGGCGTTATATAATTTTTATTGTTTACATTTTACATCTAGCTAGATTTTTATTTAGGTACCCGACTAAATCGGGTAATACTATTTATATGGTATGTTGAAAGAGGAACTGACATTAGAAGAAAAAAAAATGTGCTCTATGGTTTGATTCATGTTCAAACAAGGTTAAGTATGGAGACTTCGGTTCTGGACCTATGTAATAGGGGGAATTCTGTGGCTTTAACGATAAACTAAAACTATAAACCACAGAATTCCCCCTATTACGTAGGTCAAAGTTTTGTTCATATACAAAGTCTTTGCTAGAAACATGGATGATATAAAAAAAAAAGGATTGTGTTTTGATTTACATCGAACTGAAGCCCAAAATGGCGGCCATATTACATTTGTGTGTCAGATGAAAGTAGGGCGACCGGCTGCATATGATGTGAGTGTGTTCGTGTTCCGCTCTTACGTATGAAGCGTTCCGGCTTCCTAAGGGTGCTTCAGGTTCGGATCAGACGGGATTCCCTCCTTCTTTTTTATTAGCTATAAACATATTTTTTCTTTTTTTTTTTCTTATATTTTGGCTCCACACATAGTGTATTTAGCCAGTGTCAAGTATAGTTATTTTTCATCGTTAAAGAATATATCACGTAAAGTCAAGTCATAGTCATAGTCCAGTCTTAGTCAGGTAGTTGTAGTCCAGAATAAGTCATGCTCCAGTAAAGTGGTGGCAACTTTACTAGAAGCTTTTATGGAATTTTGGAAGCAACACGAAAACTCACGTTACCCCACATTATATCACTTGCTCATACTCATGCTCATAAGTCAGCACTTAATGCGTAAAACGCCATCAATTTTAAACATTAACACTGGAAAAAGCATAAGTTTTGAAAAATAATACAATGCAACGATGTGAAATTTTCCGCGTTCCCGCCAAAACTACCATATTTTTTTCTTGCAATAATATAATTCCAAAGTAACGATCCAAAATAAACAGAAAAGACTACCATGGCAACGACGATTTCCACAGACTACCTAATAAGTAGGCTCGCACAGATACCTCCTTGCTACCGATTTATTTGGTCAATAACAATATAGCTGCTTTACGATCACAGGGTAAAAAGAAGTAGTTTGTGCACGACGGAACCGGGGACGAACCCCGGTTCCGTCGTGCACAAAGCCCTTTACATGTACATGAACGATAGATACGAGAGACTATTTATAAATGTGTAGGCATGGATGAATTAAAACATTGACATCGAACTGAAGCCCAAAATGGCGGGCATATTACATATGTGTTTCAGATGAAATTAGGGCGACCGGCTGCATATGATGTGAGTGTTTGCGTGCCCCGCTCGTACGTACGAAGCGTTCCGGCTTCCTAAGGCTGAGTTGCACCAGCTTTCTTTAACGCTAACTTTAACGCTAACCATAACCGTTCCACGCTTCGCTGGGCGGGCTAATGTCAAAATTTGACCGTAACTTTACTGTGATTATGGTGCAACTCAGCCTTAGGGTGCTTCAGTTTCGGATCAGACGGGATACCCTCCTTCTTTTTTTATTAGCTCCATGAATGTAGGGATGTATATTTATGAGTAGCTCTTTGTTTTTAGCTCTTAGGAATAATTTTTCTAGATGGGGCTCTCGTCACTCTCACAGATAAAAAATAATGTAGCGGCGTGTTGGCAAACTCCTAAGATGGCACTCCATTCCAATCACAGATTAGAGAAAATAAAAATCACAGAGTACATATAAAAATCTAGTGATTCCATCAACATGTGCGTTCCAGTTCGCCTTATTTTCGATCCCAAACGTCGTTCCACTAGCAATAAAAGTGATCACTGTGGGAGTCTGACATTTTGAATGTGATCGTTTTTGGCGTTCTTGGCATTCTTAGCGTGAACTGGAACACAGAATTAGAATGGACGGAGGAAATTCACAAAATGCGTGTCCATTTTCTGTTGGTGTGAGTATTTGAATATGCATTAGCGCGAGTAGGGAGGTGATCCCTATTTATTTTATTTACTTTATTTTATTTTATTTTATTTTGAAGAAAGAAAGAAAGAAAGAAAGAAAATGCTTTATTTGTACAACCTGTACACAGTGACAAACAATGATAACAACTTATTCTAAGCAAGTACAAAAGAAAATCAGAAACCTATTTCTAGTTTAAAAACTATAAACAGCCTGCCTAAAATACCCAGTCATTGTGTTTCTGTGTGCGAACATTGTTGCTGTGTACAGTACTGTACAAGATGGTCTGAGCTCAGCATGTGCCATGGACGGATCCAGGGCGCTGATTTTCAGTTCAGACCTTGAGTGACAAAACCACTGACAATAATAGTTATAACTGGTAGTGTAAATAATTTAATTAAAAAAAATAATAATAATAATATTCAGAGTTCCCTAAAAAAAAAACTTTTTAAATAATAAGGTGAGTTGTGTACTATAGCTTTAATTTATTAAAAAAAAAAAAAAACAATATATGTAGTACCGTACTGTATACCTACGAAGACCGGCCCCCACCCACGGGGAGCTGATGGATGCAGGAGGCGAGTGGCCGCTCAAGGTGGCGCTCTATGGGGGAGGTTTATGTTCTTCGGGCTGTTAATGATGATGATGATGATGATGATGATGATGATGACCCATCTTAGTAAAAGTATATTGAAACACTTTATATGAAATAACGTTTGTAACATTTTTATATACAGGTGATTGGTTCGTAGTAGTGATGGATTAATTAGCATTCACATTTATATTTAGCATGTGAAAACTCTATTAGCATTTCGCAAATTAAATGTAGTTGCTAAATTCTGTGATATATGAAATTTCATTTCAATTTATTTAGTTCATTTTGAATTTAAATTTTAGAATAAAGTTTCATTTCATTTTTTATTTCAATTTTCGTTTCATTTTTCATTTCAATTTTCATTTCATTTTTCATTTCATTTTTCATTTCAATTTTTATTTCATTGTTCATTTCCATTTCATTTTAGCAAATAGCATTGCAATAGCAATTAGCATGCTAAGACTCGTGAATTAGCATGTTTATGAAATCTACGCAAAATTGCATTCATTGCCAATGCTAGTTCGTAGACCTTGTGACGATGTCATCTTCCGTCATAATCATTTCAGCTATTCATCTGCTTTCTTAGTTTTCGCATCAAATATTGGCCTCTCATAATCTAGATTTAAATTCTAAATTAGAACATTAGTCGCATTCTTTTCTTTTTCCATATATTTTCGTCATTCTTCGTTTAACCGCCGAGACGTACAATCTTCGTTTGTGCTTCACCAATTTTTATAAGATGTCTGTTACTAACAGCTTTAAGTGCTATTTGTACCTCAAGTTATATTCACTACTAGTTGTTCCGTAAAAGTTCAATTGGGAACAAGTTGTGATCTTATCTTTCAGTATTTTCGACCATAACCATCTTAAATTATTGTTACACTTTACAATAAACCTAGTTCACCGGGATCTACAGTTTCATTTCATTAGTTCCGGATTTCCCACTAGTACCTACGTGTTCCCGTGAGTGTCCTCCCCTTTCTGAGCTACCGGGAAGAAGCTTTGGGGGGACCTCCGGGACAACCTAATCCTTTCAGGTTATGCTTAAGCACATCTTGGGCGTGACGCTTAAAAGATATTTAAGCGTCACATTAATTCAGCGACTTTTTTTCTTTTGAGTTATTCGATATTTTGTGGAAATTGGAAAAATTTCCCGTTTTCGACCTTAAATCGCTGATTTCTAAAAGTACGGGTATTTCCTAAGAAACTTTTGATTTTAATTACATAAAAGAAACCTCAATAGTTCTACTTATACTTAAATTTCATCATATTTAATCATAGTTTTTAAAAACAGTGCTGAAACGTGCAACAATTTTTTTCCTGAACTGTCAAAAAAATTGATTTATCTCAAAAAGTTGGCTGAATATTTTTTTCGGTAAATTACTTTAAAAACATGTACCTTTCAATGGCTGTCTAATGAAATACCATTTGTCAAAAAATATTCATGGGTTATAAAGATATTCACAAACAAAGATATTGTCTTTCCCCTCTTCGCAGCATGAAATCATCCAAGTAAAATACTAATATCACGATCAACTTTAAGCCACAAAGCGAGAGTTAGAGCATCCAAGTAGTCATTAACCTGATTTTTATCTATCAATTAACTTTTGTTGATGCACAGCCTATCCCATGAGTGGAAATTGGACAAAAGCCGGGCAAATAACACTAGATAGTGTTGATGACATCAAACAAATGCCTATAATGTAAAATAACAAAGTAAACCCCAAAACTAAAATGACGTTATCTAAGACTTTGTTATTTACATCATTACCTAATAGTAAACAAAAGTAACGTTTCAGCAACGTACGTAACGAAACTTATTTAAAAAAAACAACATGTAAAAAATTACATAAGTGTAAAAAAAAACAGGATCGTTTTACTGCCATCTATCTTTGGCTGTAGAACTACGTTCCCTCAGCTGACAGAAAATCCCCGATTTGATTTTCATCATAGACTAGACATCACTAGACATTTATTTTTTTATTCTTCAAGAGCCAGTTTACCACACGAGCTTTATGAAATATATTGACTAGTAGACTAGCCAAGACTAGCAGACTTCTTGTAGATTTTCTTTCTAATAAAACCCGTATTTAAACCACGTGACATAAAAAAATAATTAAATGTGTTAGGCTGTTAAAAATATTTTTTGGCGCCAGTAGCGCCACGTTGTCTTCGATGTAGAAAATCATAGACAATATTACAGTGCCGGCGAACGGCGCAGCGCGTCACTTTCGTTTCGTTACGCAAATCCGCCATTTTGTATGTGGCTGGCGGTGCTTCACGGTATACTTTCTCGGATCTGTGATTACAACCACGAAAACTATAAAACTTTCTTCAAATTAACTTTATAAACGGACTGTGGACGTTGCGGACCATTTCGTGGATTAAATTTATCTTAAAAACCTTGTGCTTCGTGAATTGTGAGTGTCCTATAATTGGAGCGCGTGGCTGAAGTCCCTTTGTTGTTGAATTCGGCTTATTTACGGTGAGTTTGCTAATATTTCAGTTGTAAACTTGTAATTTGGGTGTTTAAGAGTGTTTGGTGATGTTTTTGGATCCATGGAAGTGAGTGGTGAAGTTAAAAGAGAGCGGGAATGTGGTAGCGTCAGTGGCGCGGTTGGAACGGCGGTGGCGGCGCGGCGCGCGGCTTTGGCTAGGTGCTGACGACATTATTCTCGCGCGACGCCGACGCGTCACCTCAGTGGCGTGAGAAACGTGTTACTAGTGAACTGGGTGTTTCTAGAAACCTTTTGAGGCATAGTTTTCCTGTAAATTGCCTAGCATCAATAGATTTGATAAATGTGATTTTTTTAATTCATGACGTGTTAATTTGTTTCGTGCTTTAATTATTACCCCGTGGATTTGATACACGTATCCTTAACCAGTTTCAGTTGGTAAGCTATACTCAATACTGGCAATCGCTTTTTTATATTGAAACTCCATATACTCCTAATGTAAGGAATGCCACATGAATGGATGCCATACAGCCATTGTTAATCAATTGTTATGCGCAACATCATAGCTATGGTAAATTTTTGTGTTAGGTGTACTACATACAGAATTCTAGTTTCTATGTTTGAATAATGTCATTTACTTACATCCTGGCATACATTAAGTAAACTTCCAAATGCATTGATAGATTGCCTGTCAGCGCAAAAAGAACCCAAATTTGTATGAATAAAGTTCAGTTGTGAACTGTCCAAGTTTAAATTCTGTAATAAGATTGGGGATTTCATTTCAAAGTTTCTACCTACCTTTCATTGTTTGCACATAGCCATTTTACATTTGTATTCCTTTGGGTCTTTACTCAAATTCTTTTCTGTTATAATCAAAGTTTTACTCTTACAAAAGAATAAACTTGAAACAATTTTCATTTGTTCAAAGTTGGTTTAATGTTGGCGTTTTTTTGTAACTGTGTTATTCAAAGTTGTTATGTACCCATATTAATTAAAATTATGATATAGCTCCATTACTCCAGTTAAATGTTGAAGTTTGCATAATAATTGATTTATGTTATGTTGAAGTTTGCATAATAATTGATTTATATTCATTCAATTAAAAAAAAGGAATTGTACATAGGTACTTCCACCAGTACTAATATTTGCGGGCTTATCAACAATGGTTCAGTACAGGAGACTGCAGCCGACTGCAGAAATCTTTTAGTTATAAAAAGAAATGCTTTATGCACCAAAATGTCTATAAAGATTTAGTTTTCATTATCTAACCATATTAAACTTTCTCATCCAATATTAAATGCATTTTTGGCACTACATGCATGGTTCATCAGATAACATAGACATCTGCTGGGTTCGAATGGACGTTAGACAAAATTGTCCTTTCCCTGTTTTACACCACATGACAAGCAAGCATGAAAAAGAGAAATAAAATGAGGAAAGAGGTTTTCACTTTATCCAGCAAGTAATTTTGTTTTTTTTTGTTGAATTTGGTCCTGTGTGTTGCAGTCATTTTGTACCTAGCTCACCTTTAAATTATTTTTAAGGCTTGACCAAACAGAGATTGTTTATGAGTTTTCTGTGGCATCATATCTCCCAAATAGACAAACTAATTTGTAGTTTTGGTTTGAAATCTTGAAGATTTGATCAATATCCAGTCCAGTCCAGTTTTTTAAAGATCATAACCTGTTTTCTATTTGATGAAGAAAGAAAGAAAGAAAATATATTTATTCAGGATATCCCACACCAAGGTACATATTTATGATAAATGCAATTATAATATGGGGAGCCCTATGGAGGTATAAGATATATTATTTCTGATGAACATTGGGAATAAGCTTGAGAGTTTGTTTGATTAATTCATCCATCTACCTACATTACAACAATGTAATAGCACAGACAACAATTTAATTATTAAATGACTTCAACAATGTTGCAAATGGTGCCATTAAGAACAGTTAAGTTAAACTGGCTGGTTATCATAACAGTAGTTTTGTATCATTTGGGCGTCATTGGGTTAAATAGCTTAGCTTTGTCTACTCTATGTAGCGGTGGGTTTGATTCCAGCGACAGTATAAGTATCTGTGCACACGCAGTATTTCCTGAGTCCCTAGATACAGGGAATCCTAGTTAAGGTCCAGGATCTTTGTATGTGATTGTTGGGAGTTATTTATTTATTAGTTTTTTGCCATAGTTTAGTAATAAATTATCCACAAGGATTTTTATTATTAAAAAGCAACAAACTTATCAACATAATATAGGTAATCATAGCTGTTATCATACAAATACACTATCATAACATAACAGATTATACCCCTGCTCCTTGACATTGTTTATTGCACAAGCATTCTACATAGTTAACACGGCATACATAGCAAAACACATCATCTATGTGCTATATTACTGTGTACCAATAATATTGTACACGCCTCACATGCTCTCAGACTTGTGTGCTCTCGAAACAAACTAGAATATGTACTCACAGCGCCCATTTGTTTGCCTCAACCTATCTCTATGCAGCTAACACACACACATAATTATATGGTCTATAGATGTCTATCCAGTCCACTAACTTGTACCAAGAATAAAACATCATCCATGACTCCCTGTGTAGGGTTGTCAATGTCGTTGAATTTTCGTTTTACATGATTTAAATATGACTGATTTTGTATATTTGCATATCGTCTTTTGGGATGTTGCAATCAAAACCGGTTAGTAACTAAATATTCTATTACCTTTCCTAACGTAAGTTCAATAATGCGTTTTAGAATTAAAATTCGTACTCATTTATCGTGATGTGGCAATCACAGCTCCCCTAATTATTCCCAGTCCTTTGTTGCCACAACAATGACAATTTAAACGCAATAGCACACGTTTTTACCGGCGTCGCGTCGGACCGTTACGTTAAAGTTTTCCCATACATGCGCCGGTAATTCTATAATAAATCGTTGAAATGACACCCGCTCCGCAGTGGATACTCGCTCGGTAAATAGACAGACAGACCGCATCCGTTAACGACGCGCTTGCACGTGTGCATCGCCGCACCCACACATAGACACGACTAGGTTGACCATAAGAATGTGTGAGACTAAATAATTGCGAAATACGCGAACCAATAATAATTATTTTAGTTAGCAACTCAAATCTTTCCAAACCTTACACCAATGTCAATACGTAGAACGACTTCATCGACATCATTCTAAAATGAATAATGATATGATGGTATGATTTTAATTAATACAAAGAATTTTAAAATTGAAACGATCTGACCATAAATTACATTTTAGACAAAAAATATAAATTTTCCACGCTAACGAAGTTTTAAGTAAAACCGGTCGAACAGATGTAGGTACAATAATCTTATCTCGTGGTGTCACTACAGTCGGCGCACACGCTTATTCAACTTCGATCAGCGTTCGATAGCGTTCCTTTTAAATACCCGCCCGCCGATGCAATCAACACAACACTGACTTGCCCTTTATGTATCTTTAACACAGCTTTATTCCACACGAGGCAGTGGAAATGTGTCTTTGAGACGCGTTCCGTTTTTTATTGTGTCGACACACGATCTTTTGTATCTGGTTTCTGTTCAATGGGCGTATTAATTTCATCTCTGGAGGTAATCAGTTTGAAAAGTATAGATATTTGTGCCTCTGATCGTAAATTAGCATGGGTTTTTAGGTGATTTCTTCCTGATTTAGCAATGTACAGAAATTGTCGAGAACTCTTTACCAACATGAAATATTGTGGTTATTTTACCCACGTAAAAAAGATAGATTGGTCACTTTTGTTTCAAGATCAACTAGCTAAGATACAGTAAAGTCAGTCCAGAGATGTGCTATTCCGCAGGGTCCATGCTATACTCGTAAACCAGAATTTTTAATTGCCGATTTGTTAGTAATGATGGTAGAAAAAATATCCAGTCAAACTAGAACTTAGCTTGGCTATTGTTAGAAAACTGGTTACCCAAAAGCCGCCATATTAATTAATTGGCTTCTGCCCTGAGCTCCGCGCTCGTAAAACATAAAGCGAGCGTAATCGTGGGTGAAAAGCTAGTATCACAGTAACTATTGATTAATAACTGATTAGTACTTAGCGCTCTGTGGGGGAGGCCTATGTTCAGCAGTGGATATCTTTTGATGACGATGATGATGATGATGATGAATTGATTAACAAAAATGCTGCACTGGCGATTGCCACACACTAAATGTACCAGATAATAAAACAGAAACCGGAACGATTATTTCAAAGCACCAAAACTTAGCATAATTAAAACTAACAATAATCTTTAAAATTGCTTTAGACGATGCCTATTAATATGTTATTTGACATGGCGTTATTTCTAGATCTTTTCTGTAGGTATTTTACTGTAGATAAGGACAAAAATTATAATCCAGCGGTGACGTGTAATTCGCGAAATGTATGCGCATAATTACTGACTCAGATGGCGTCGCGTGAACCGGCAGCCTAGGGTTGCCGCCATTACGGCGAAATATTACGCCGTTAGGCTAATTCAAAATTAACCTCAAAATATGTTCATAGCGCTTCACTGAACACCGGACATCTGTGTAGTAACAAATTCGATATATTATAGTTATTATTACGAAACTGGTTTAAAAAATTTTGGTGACATTTTTCAAGTAATGTGCATATTATTTGACAAAGATTACAAACATTTTTCTTGGAACCGTCATCAATATTGCTCTTTTTCGATCCAAAAAGCCTTTTCAATTATTCTGTGCTGTTGGCAGGTCAGACCCTAATATTTTTAGTTTCTACCTACCTCGCAACGGCTATGGACGGCGGCGCTTCACTTATCTCAAATTGGTTGTCACTCGGACGAATGCCGTTGGGATTTTCCCGGCTACCGCGGACCTGTCTGTCGTGTATTTTTAGATAAATTACAATCACAATATTGGAAAATGGTAAGGCCAACGCGAAGCAAACATCACCGTGAGGTGAAATATTTTATTGTGATTTCCAATCGAAGCATGAAGCATACCATTATGTTTCAAATAGCTCAACAACTAAAAAAGCCAAGCTATATTTCTTTTCAATTGAACACTTTCTATTTGCTTTTGGTTAAACTGTCAGTGCTTGCAGGGCGATGATGAAATATAGCTCAATAAATAAAGGTTTATGACATGGTCGTTCATTATTATAATTTAAATAAAGATACAAATATTGGTGGCAACGAATATTTGTCAAACGCTTCCCTGAGAGAAAATAATGTCGTTTAAATGTCGAGTTTATATGTGCTAGCTAAGCCCTGCCGGTGTTTTCACAAGACAAATGTCGTTACGCCAAGTCCAAAACCTTCGGTCGGTAAGTATGTTAACATCATGTTATAGCTTCTAATGTGTCAAGCAAAAGCGGTTCCAACGTATCAGACTATCGAAACATAAATATAAGATCATGCTGCTAAAATAAAAGCAATTAACGTTACTAATAAAATCAGTCGCAAGTCAAAAGGTTACGGGATCTTCGGATAAGCGTTTTATTGTTGTCATAATAATACGGGGCCAAAGTTTACTACGGAAAAATAGATATGCATATGACCAATGGACCGACCATTTAATTTCATCACCAAACACGTTACTTATCTCTGCTACTATTAATTGGAACCTACAAAGAACGGTTAACTCGTTTAAAATATCATCATCGTTCTCAATGCATTTGCAATGGTAATAATAACAGACTACATTTTATTAATACGCGAAAAAATATAGTACATTCTATCTTCTATTGTAATGTATTACTAGGCCCAGAGTCGCGCAACGAGCTATGGAGAGAGCAATGCTCGGTGTTTCCCTGCGAGATAGGATCCGTAATGAGGAGATCCGCAGGAGAACTAAAGTGACCGATGTAGCTCTTAGGATTAGCAAGTTGAAATGGCAATGGGCAGGCCACATCGCTCGTAGAACTGACAACCGATGGGGAAGAAAGGTTTTCGAGTGGCGACCACGAACTGGAAGACGCAGCGTAGGCCGGCCCCCCACTAGGTGGACCGACGACCTGGTGAAAGCTGCGGGGAGCCGATGGATGCAGGAGGCGAGCAGCCGCTCTGAGTGGCGCTCCCGGGGGGAGGCCTATGTTCAGCAGTGGACGTCTTCAGGCTGTTAATGATGATGATGATGATGATTGTAATGTATGCGTATATTTTCTTCATGTCATTGTTTAAATAATGACATGTTCATATTGTTAAGTTTATCTGCCTTGAACTCGGAATAATTATGTAGTTTTCCATGACACCATCGTCGTTATGGTCTTATCATTATGTCAGACACTTTGTATGGCAAAGATTTATAAAGCCCGTTGATAGCTCGCGAACATAATTTCTGCTATGAACATGACTCACCTACGGGGGCAGGGGGTGAGGTAACAAAACGAGACAGTCATACGAAATTACAAAGGACAGAGCAGGATGGAACAAAAGACACATTGGGTGTCCCGCTTCCTCTCGTAGG
Source organism: Ennomos erosarius (assembly GCA_963580505.1). NCBI lineage: Eukaryota > Metazoa > Arthropoda > Insecta > Lepidoptera > Geometridae > Ennomos > Ennomos erosarius. The sequence continues at coordinate 2,627,611 of OY757000.1, forward strand.
ATTAGCAGTTGAAATAAAATACTAATATTCGTACGAGGGGATGTTGTATCGCTGGTCAACTGGATTTATAGTCAATTTTGTATGGTGAAGTCTTAGAATAAGTACCGACTAAGAGTGAACTGAATTGACTTATTGTACACAGAAACAAGCAATGAGTATGCTAGCACGGTTTATAAAACGCTATGGGTTGTCTTATAGCCGAGGCAGTGAGGCAATCGATTATGAATATTATGCTTTTGGAATAACATGTTAGACTCGCAGCTATTATGACGAAATGACTCGACTTTTCGGAATCATTCGATTAGTTGCTAGTCATTAAACAATCCGGTTTGAAGACGATCGAAATAGCTTCTTGTAAATTAAATTGTTGGTAGCTAAACATGTAATGAATGATGGATGCAGGAGGCGAGCAGCCGCTCTAAGTGGCGCTCCCTGGGGGAGGCCTATGTTCAGCAGTGGACGTCTTCAGGCTGTTAATGATGATGATGATGATGAAACATGTGATAATAAGGCAGGCTTTAGACTGTTCATTTCATTTCGTTGTATAATCGTACGATTGTTTTACTAGTACGTACAATTAATTAATAACTGTAATTGGTTAAAACCGTATTCCAATAATTCACACCCGTTGATTCACACAGCTATCTTTCAAACAAATAACTGACCGTGTTTAATCGCTTCAATAGGCACGGTTCACTCGTTGGATATTATTATCAAAAACGATATAATTTAACTTACGTACAGTTCTATTGTGGCCGGGTCGTTAATTCCCCCCTCCCCTCGCTCCGTGAGAGTGGCGGTCGGGGGTGGATACCCCCTATTCGCTGACCGACCTATTAAAATTGCAATTACTACCCGGCTTTGTGTGTTATTGTCGAAACGATGTCACATTGATTGCGGGAATGACGGTTATTCTCGAGCTGTTTACGTTTAATATTCGTTTTTTTTTATAATAATGCATGTGGCTATTACTTTGTGCTCCTTCTATGCGAATAAGGACCCGTAATAATTAATGAATTCACTGCAGTACTTTTTCGTAATTAGATCCCAGCAGCCTGGGGAGACGAAAGTTTTTCAACTATTAACGCCAAGAAAATTCTGAACAACTTTTTACCAAACTTACCCGAAGGCATCTTATTCTTTCACAATTCCACTAAACATTACAAATTACATGTAATAAAAAGTTTTTAATGCACACGGAAATGGCTGTAGCGTGCTGGAAACAAAAGAGCTCTTAGACGTAGTTTTGTCTTCGTTGGCTTGAGACAAAGGAGATTCTGAATGGCGCTAATAAAACATACGCAAGCACTGTTGAGACTTTAAATAATACACATGAAATGTTTAATGTCTAGCGGAGCGTTTCGGATCGTCAAGCTGTGTCTTGAATATGTTGAAGTGTCATTAAATTATTATGACCAATTTAAGCTTAGCAAGTTGAAATATCAATGGGCAGGCCACATCGCTCGCAGAACTGACAACCGATGGGTAAGGAAGGTTCTCGAGTGGCGACTATGAACTGGAAGGCCGACCCCCCACTAACTAGGTGGACCGACGATCTGGTGAAAACCGCAGGGAGTCGATGGATGCAGGACGCGAGCAGCCGCTCAAAGTGGATGTCTTCAGGCTGTTGATGATGAAGCTTAGGGCAGATTAGGTACTTGTATTGTGCAATCTACTTTTACAGACAAATTACCAAACTTCAAAAACTGTTATGCAGGTCTTGCACGATCTTTACAATCGGTAACCTTTGCACGACCTATTATTATGTAAGTACGTTCCCTGAATAGGGCGCACAATGGCAAAATACATTTAATTCGCATAATGGCACAGTCAAAGCGTCTGCGAACAAAGGCTAATGTGACCCAGAGCTAACAGTGGCTGTGTTAGACACCTATACAATACCTTCTGTTCTGAATACAGAGTATAGATTACATAACAATACATAAAAACAGGTGGTTGCAAAAATTGACGACGTTATAATATAGTTGATAATTACTATTGTTCTGGTTATAAATATTCCAGCTCGCCACTGTTTTTTCGTTGCATCGAGTTCTAATACACTTCCAAGTTTACTCAATAATGTGAGTCCAATCCAAACGCAATACATCATGAAATAATAGAAAGAGAAACATGGAAACAAACTTAGTACCTCTAGCTATGTCTCCCCCGTCATCAATGCGTCAGCTTCAAGATACCCGGCCTTGTTAGCGCCGCTTAGTAACCGCGACTCGAGGCAAATCGAGGTCTCATCACGCGTCACCTTATTTCTTTTATAGCTCACTTGTTCAACTACTGGGCTCACATCGCATCATCATGATTGGATGGTATTTCGAAACGATAGTCATTTGATTGACGACCAGAACCGCGAGGAGCCTATGGATGCAGGAGCCGCTCAAAGTGGCGCTATTTGGGGGAGGCCTATGTTAAGCAGTGCAAGTCTTCTAGTTGATGATGATGATGAGTCATTTGATTTTGCTTATATAGCGTTTATTAGATTCTCACGTATTGTTTGTTGCCTACATATTTCCACATAATACAGTCGTTATCACTAATTATTTATTTTAGAATTTATTACCAAGCTGGGAGAAAAAACTCCTACGCGTTACATCGGCGAGACACGGCCTTGTGTCGTGCGAGGCCTCCTTATTGCGCAGTTATAGTTGGCGAGCTTTGATCTCGTTTATTGCCAGTTGTGGTGTTGTTGGTGCATACACCACATAAACTTCACTTAGACTCGTATTACAGAACAACGCACAGCCGTATATCGATGCTCAAGTCGAGATTTCATTCATAAAGTGGTGTTAAACCAGAAGACGTGTATTAAATACTGATGGAGAGTGTCCGAAGCCAAGCAGAGAAAAGACCAATAGTTTTTGAGGACCTTTGTGTTTGTATGTAATAATGTGGGGTTTCTGCAGAATGTTCTGTCTGGTCCGACATCTGATGAGGCCTAACCCAAGTGGCCATAAGTCGGATTGGACTTAAATTGTTTCATGTATTTTTAATTTTATAAATATACCATTTTTCATGGGAATGAATGACGTGACGAGCTGGTCGTTCACCTGATGTTAAGCGACACGGCCGCCCATGACAGTGTCACTCGGAACTTTAAATTAATAAAGTTTCGCGTAAAACTGCACTGCGCACGCCATCCCGAGACATCTATCACCCAGTCTAGTAATAGATTACTTGACTGTGTCATCGGTCATAAAGTCTCATTTGCCCAGTGATTTCACTAGCTACAATGCCCTTCAAACCGGAACACAGTGGTGCTTGCACACTACTGCTTGGCGGCAGAATAACTGGCAAAGCGGTGGTACCTACCTAGACGAACTTTGCAGAAAAGTCCTACCACGTAGTGACCTATTTTGTGAAGAGTGTATGTGTGATGTGTGTTAGGCTACGATGGGGCTGGCATTACGTTCAGCAGTGGATGTCTTCAGGCTGTTGATGATGGGGCTGGCATAAACACTGTAACAGCCCCTTAAAAAAATTTAGATTATAAAAAGTGGTGTTCTTGTGAATGAAATCTTGACTTGAGCCTCGATCGATGACTGAGCGTTGTTCTGTAATACCCAGTCACTCACAAAAAGTGATATTTACGAAGAACTAAATTCGATAACATTCAGACAACAATATTAAATTATGTGAAGAATGACCGACGCGCAGATTGCGAGCTATTTGTGTACTAGAAAAATAAACGCTCTTATATTTTGGTCGCTCACTAATCAAAGATTTGCGGTTCGTGGGCGTTCTCTAGCGCAACGTTTAAGGTTATCTAAAAATATATGTTGCGTATCAATGTTCGCTAGCGCCTATCTGTTAGTTGATTACTTGTTAGGTTTGAGTCCATTACCGCAGGCCAAGTAAATACATATCGAGTTATTGGATATTTGTGGTGTCGATTCGCAGACATAGGTTTTGTTCGTCTGACTGCGTCACACTGATGTACGCATTACGGACACACTGACCCCCATGATAGTTTCTGTGTACAATAGGCTGACGTCAATGTCTTCTATTTTCAAATAAAATAAGTCCGTTCAATTAATACTGGTTATTTTCGCCATGATTTCTGTAGACCCATTTTGATTCGCTGGGTAGGTTATTATTTACATGTTGGTTACCCATTTTTTGAATGGAAGTTATTTTCTTACCGTCTAAAACGGCAACCCTGAACGACATGAATGTCACTAAAACCTATAATAGACACAAACATCTTGCTGGCAACTCAAACACAGGAGGCAGGTGGAAATATAACGATTTGGTTTTAAAAAAAAACAGGGCAGCCGTTGCTAGCAGCAGCTGGTCATTCTGTTTGTAGTAGATAAATGGAAAGCCAAAATGTGTTTTAGTTAATGTTTAATGAAAAAAAGAAGATACACAGTTCGACATGATTTTTATAAAAAATAATTATAAATAGATTCTTTGCGATTCTTGATTTATGTTTGACAGCACTTGCTTAGTTGTGCTTGTGGCAATTGAAATGTTTCACGAAAAGGCATTCATCTATTTGTAGAATGTATTGTGCAATGTTGTGTGTAATATTTCGTATAGCTATTAATAATTATAATAATTTCTGGAGTGAACGAAAAATGAAAATGCAATTTCGTTTCAGCACTCTCATCCTACAATACCATGCGGTTTTAAAACTTACTGCAGTATGTTCTGACTGGGGCTCAGCTACAGACAGTCCACCCAATATTTCTAGCTTTAATAAAATTGAGATTCTACTCACGCCCGCCGTATACGGTGTTTCCACAGGCGTGTGGCGTATACTTTATATTGGTCGCAGTGCGATCATACCATTGTTTATCGCATGACGCTCGCCCGTCCGACCCATAATTTACAATCTATGTCTCAATTTCGTGCGCTCACGATGTATTAACTTGGCGGACGATTTGGTATCTGACGTATTTCTCTCGTGAACTGTGTGTACTAGATTTTTGATCATGATCGATGTCGTTGTCTCCATAAAAATGATCGCTGATGTGTATCGGGACTGAAAAACGATAAAGTTGAAGCAATTTTGTAATGCGGGAATGCAGCAAGCCAGGTTCTTACACGAGCATTCCTCAGCGATCTCAAAGTAAAACGCTTCTGACAACTCCTCAATATGCTTACGATCTTTTCGCAGTCATTAGGCCGTCTTATTATTATTAAAAGACCAATACCTGTCTTCGACTGAAGTTAATGCTATTGCCGTATACGGCCTGAGGTATTTTTCTCACAGTTGGATATAAGTAAAACAATTTCCAGGGCTGCTTTATGCGTGTTTTATCGCGCACTTACGTAATTAAACCACGCGGTTCATGCCGCACCGGGGTGATCATTAAAACGTATTTAATGGCGTCTTGTGTAAGCTGTTTTCCTCGACTTCGCGAAAACTGTTAATTTCTTTCCCCCCCTTTTTTTTCGTTGCCATCGTCAGGCAGTTTATTTGGCCAGTTAATGAAAACGTGGCGAGTGGACGGCTAATTGGATTCGGCTTTGGTATCGGAAAGGCCGCTCCGTTCTACTTCGTTTCCAATTGGTGTACCGTTCACCTTTCCACTTCTTTGTCATGGAAATTTTTTGGAACAATAATATTAACGCTTATGTCGTTTTTGTTCTACCGCGTTTTATGATTTCACAGTATCGTTGGTTTCCTCGTGCATAAATTAATAAATTACATTAGTTTATTTAAAACCTGTTTCCATGGTATCGTTTTTGCTTTGGAGCTGAGTCAGACACTTGTTCTAATGCATTATTTATCGCTGGTTCTGCTACCGCTGCGAAGATTTTGCCGTCGGACGTGTTGTTTCAGAACAAGATGAAAAATCTTATCCAACTTTCGGAATCAAGCTTTGATACTCAGCTAAACAATTCTCGAACAGTTCTCGATGCCGATGCCGCAATAAAGTTTTCCTTTCTCGTTCCGTCGATTCGTCGCTAAAGTTTTATTAAAACAATAAAACAAGTTTTCTAACGCCGCCGCCGAGCATCTATAATTTATTCTCAGTCGTGGCTCACCTTTATCGTACCAGTGTCGGCATTACTAAACGCTTTATTGGCAAAAAATGGCTATTTACGGCGAAAAACAAGCCACTAGAAATGCGACGTCGAATTTGATCTGACTCTTGCTGCTGACTCATGGAAGAGGCGAATGCTGACTGCTGAGGGAGAAGTGGGGTGCATGCGGGGGGAGGGAAGCAAACCGTTCAGCTCAGCCACCCATTATACTATTGTGGAGGCACGTTGTTTTCGCACAAAATGGTGTGTCAGCTACACTTGGAGCAGGACGCGAGTGCGACCGACTGACTACTTGTGAGCGTACTGGTTTCAAAAGGTCTACGTAGACAATTTATGCGCGGTGGCTTTTGATACGATACCTACTGCGGGCTGCGGGAAAATATTTTGTTTCCTCGAACGCTGAACGAACGTGAGATATCAGCGTTTGCGCGATGGAAACAATCGTAATAGAATGGCGCTAGACGGAATGTGTAATTGTTTAGATTATTTCTTCATATACCGCGAGAATTGATTTCACATCAATGATAATACTCTCAGGAATTTAATCTAAATGGCAAGATAATCATTAATATTAAACAGTAAACTCGGCATCTTGCTTGGAAAACTTTGTTCAAAATCACAAGACGTAACAGACAACCCATTTCTTTCGCTGAACAGAAAAATAATTCATTCATTGCCAAGTTAGAAAGTCTCCTATGAGTCAGCAGACTGTAAGTTCCCGGCGACAAACTATGAAAGCCAATTACTTAGCCGCCGTGTGGCTACTACGCTTCTGGGAGCAGTTTGTACTCACCTTTTTTGTGATAGTTTGCCTCTATGGGTAATACCATAGCTTACAAAGTACCCAATATAAAAAGATGAACCGACTCAAGCGGACGGTCTACATTTTTAATAGCTGGGCCAGGGACTTGTTATTATAATTAGTTATATTACAAGCAGCGGGTAGTGGTCAAAACGTTGTTAAAAATTCGCAAACAGGTAGATAATTGTGACTGGTCACTTGTGTTGTTCTGAATTGATTGTCAAGATTTCTATGTTAATAATGCCAACGTAGGCACAGACATAAAACATAGCATGATTTAGAACAACAATTTATTGGTAATTATTCAATTAATTCCAAAACATGACAATTCTTATCGTCCCATCAATCAACAACACGATTTCTGCATTTAAACTCAACTGTTTAATTTAATCTAACATTGTTCTAATGATAATGGGTTAGAGATAAAACAGGAACGATACTGAGATATACAACTTTTGGCGTGCCCCAAATAGCTAAAAACTGTCTGAATTGAAAATATTACTCTGATTGGGAGAGGAATCCTAAAATAGTATAATGGGTGTTAATATATTGCATTCAGTGTTACACTTAATTTGAAAAACAAAAAAGTATCTAAGTATTATATTTAGGTTCTCATAGTACAAGCTGTGCTTAGTTTGGGTCTAGATGGGGCTGTGTGAAATGTCCACACATGTCTTCTATCTCAAAAACCTATCATCTGTGTAAGAAATACTAAAGTGGTGAACTGTAATTTTACTCACAATGCAAAAAGCGGAAAAATGCAATTTTGATCGCAAAAAATACCGTTTTTTTACGTTATCCTTACAATTCAAATACGAACAGCAATGAGTCCAACAGGAATAGAAAATGATTGGAGGGATCGTTTCGGAGTATAATACCGGAACAGACTACGTAGACATATCAAACAGATTATCAAATACTGAATGTGTAAGATGAAAAAGTTAACATAGCGTCAGCATTCTCAAGGATGCCTTATGTTACCCTTACCATGTCTTGTTCGTAATGAATAATTTACTAGTAAAGTAAAAACCATTGTGATTAGCGGATGGTTATTTTATTTATTATATCTATACAATTATACTGTCAATAGGGCTCTAGTGACAACCTTTCGATGACAACAAACTGGCGTGTTCTCTTAATGGTTTTTTAACTACTGTTTATTTAACTTTCTCGTTTGATAAAAGTGTTGACTAGTTTTGTCATTTGGTGAAAGTAAACACACACTACTGTATGTCTCACACGTAACGTGGTTCTTCGGTTTGTAACACTATTTCATTTTCAATTACACTTTTAACACACTATTGATTATTGACCAATTGACACACATGGGCACGCTTTCACCAAAGTCAAGTAAGTATTTGTTTCTACTGAACTTATGAATCTATTTCAAACATATTATTCTATGCACACACCCCCTTACCAATCAATACTGAATAACAACTGCCTGGAAGAGATTGCTTTTAGCGATAAGGCCGCCCATTGTAACACTGTTGTAAATCTAGATTTTTTTGTAAAAATGTATTATTTGGTGTGTGCAATAAAGAGTTTATCTATCTAACAGTGGAATAGTTACTCAGTGTTGTCTCTTGTCTTATCTATTTTAAACTCTACAGAGAGCAACAACACACTAAATAACTAATAAACATTGTAAAGCTGATAAATATCCGCTTTACAATGTTTATTAGTAAGGGGATTAAAACTAAATCATAGAATACGTTATAAGTACCTTACGTTCCTTACGTGGGGTCCCATCAGATACAAACGAACAATAGCCCGAACTTGAAAAAAATTTTGTAATCGTGTCTAGAGAGTTACTAGTTAGTGTCCAGTGTATTCATTTGCCCCAATACTTCGCCAACACGGAATAAATGTCGCTTGATAATCTTGCGTTATGCAGAAATAAAATGATTCGTAAAATAGCCCCCGTTATTCCGTTGTACGGGATGAGGCATCTGTACTGTAGGTATTATATTATCTGGGGTAAGTACTTGTAAGGAACGTGGAAACAATGTTCAATTTAATTAAACTAATAACATTAATGCGATTGCTGATGGCTCCACGGAATGTAATAACCGTCGACCTTTGGGAATAAGAGGCGTGGCAATGCGTTGAATCACACGTAAGTAAATTAAATGCGTGTGTGTGTGCGTGTGAGGCGCCAAATAAAACGCGGACAGTAGCTGGAAATGCCATCATTTAGATCATATACATAACATAGATGTAAAACATAATAGACCTTACACGGGGATATCCAATAACAATGAAATTATCATTACTTTTTTATCATCTACACATGAATCTCATCTATTTGGGAGGGTTAAATAACAATCTAATACGGGCAGCAATATCCTAAACTGGCTTCAAATGTGTGATAAAGATGCTCAATTGGCTATCTCTATGGAGCCAAATGCCAGTCTCATATCTGGTGGTTATGTTTCATCGATAGATAAAGAGGGAATATAGTGCCATTACTTACCGAGAATTCTGCAAGCATAACTCGATTCTTATAATATGGCACTAGCTGACTGTAGTAAGAAAGAACTACAAGAAAAATAAAGCCATAACTAAAAACATAATTTTTGTTTTTGGATCGTCACTTATTGTTAGGTACAGCGTTTAGTGAATAAAAAAATAGATTGATCCAGCTGTAAGACTTCAAACCGACTCTATATTCTATCTATCCACAAAAATATTATACATCATACTAAAGCGAACAAAGACGCAACTTTCCAACTTTTTATGTACGTAATCAGCTGCGTGCGTGTCCCGTCTCGTGCTCGTGCATGCTTCGGCGATAAGAATAGTTTCTTGCTCGTGAAAGAAGTAAAACTTGAAGCGTAACTAACTAACCACATCCTGGTCAAAGAATTGAAGATATTGATTACAAATGTTTAAACAAAAGCGCCGGAATTGAACATATTGATTACAAATATTTAAACAATTAATAAAACGTTAATTTCCAAACAGTGATCCTATACATTCAGTTAAATACGAAAACCCACAAGTTATCAAGTATAAACATACACATACAATATATTATTTATAAATAGGTGGGTGATACTATTACTTTACTGTTCGCATGAAAGCATCCTAAAATGAATTTGAAAATTACTTTGGGTAGCTCTCGTAAAACATGGTTTCGTATTAAAGATTGCTGTTTTTATGTTGATCGAAATGGAACTGGAAACCCGGCTAGAGATTTGCGACGTTGATCTTGTACCTTGGTATTTATTATCGTTTTGAAGTCTTTTATAAATCGTCATCCATTGTGCCTATTTAATTGAAACAACACAGCTAAAGCAGGATGACTGGATTAACCATGTTTAATTGATCCTCTGCCTTGAGTTTTTTATGTAATTCGACATTGACAAGATCCGGTGACTGCAATTAAAAGCCACCTGGCCTGGCGGCTATCTCGGAAACCGGTTTGAAAATGGCCGCCCGACGACGCATCCACTGTTTCTCTCGGAATTCTGCACGTTTTATATATAAATACACCGCATATTTATGTACCTCGAGGGAGTTCAAGAGCACGCTAATTTAAGAAACTGTTCGATGTTTTATTTGGCTACTGCCAGCAGATTGCAGCACGTACGGAATCTATGCTAAGGCCTCTGTCGGCTTAGACCTCCGATCAAAACTACCATGACTTGGACGGTATGATAATAATTAATACCACTACGTAAATTACCAACTAAGGCTTGACTAAAAAGCAAGCATCCAAAATTGTTAGTAATTCGTATGTTTAGTCCAGTTATTATCAGCTCATAATACTTACCCTCGTTTCCACTGTTAGGACATGGACCTTCTCCCACGGAGAGTGTAGTGTAGGTTTAGCAGGGTATAATCTACAACGGTGGCCAAATGCGGGTTGTTGGATGATCAATGATCATGCAATCGGTCAATCTATGTAACTTACATACGATGAAAATAATAAAAACTTTTATTACGCATTTATTCACCTTAATTGATACCAGAGACAGCATGATGTACGTCAAACATGATGCTATCTCTCATATCGTGCTACCTAGTATAATCACTTGTTTGTAATTTTGACGGATCTTAGCAGTTCAATATTCTGAGTTTCGGTCTCAAGGTCGGCTAGGCATTCCCAGACGATAGGATTTGACGTAGCCAGTTAATTGTAGTCTAGCTATTGTATTGAGAATTAGACGCTGACACTATCACGTTAGTACTTTTAACGAAAAAACGTCTATATTGAGAAAAAGTCCACTTCATATTCAAGTAACATTAATTGGTGATTCGGGAAGTAAATAAAAAAGTTGATGAAGTAAGTATAGTTGTGTTTTATTTTATTATTTAGAACGACCACCTTGCTTTTATATTATTATGACGTCTAAAGTCGGAGACTGAAATAAAATTTACTTCAGCATCCTTATTAAGACTTGCTTTTCAAATCCCTTGAAACATTATCTAGTTTTAAATGCAACCTACTTTAAATATTGTTATTGAATGTAGCGAATGGTTGAACCATTGGTATTGGCGTGTACGTTTTTCAATCACTTGTAATCCGCGTGATGCAATAGTTGCCAGCAATCTGTCTGAGTCATTATTAAATATTTACGATACCAGATACATGAACTGATTGTATTGTAACTTACACGTGGATTATTTTGCTTTGTTAACAGATAGGTAGATATGTATTTGTAATCTAGCTCTATTATCTGTAATTAATATTCCCTTCCATTAAACATCGTTTTCTGGATATGGTGATCGTCATGATCTTCGTCGTCCTCACCAGTCGGAAGATATCCATTGCTGAAAATAGGTCTATAAATAGAACGACACTTGAAAATCTTTCGCCTATTGCATTTTATATTTGTATCCAACGTTTTGTATTGTTCTGGCAAAGTATTATTATCGTTTATTGAGTGAAAGATGCGGCCAACAAGCACAGAGAGGATTTTAACATATTAATGAAAGTAATGACAATAAATATAACTATTCGATACTTAAACAAAATACTTGAGTAGGTACATAAGATGTCTCCCAGCCCCAGTAAAACTTGACTCGATTAATCGTTAAAGCAAGCCGAAGGGAGACCCAGGTCGCTGGTAGGTTACATAGACAAGGACGGCGACCTTGGCCCCCACCCTCCCACTCGCACCCCGCGGGGGTGGGTGTAGGGTGCGTCTCCGCACGCCCCGCGGGGATAAGATGTGAGCTGACTGCTGAGAACAACTCCTCTGTTACCAACTTAGTAGGTATACATTTATGTATACGTGGCGGGAATCAAATGTCGTCCCTCGGCATGTTGTTTGCCTATTCTCTGAGCAAATATTGTGTTTTACTTAATTTTTTCTTTGCTTTTTTGCAGGTAAGCATCTATCAAGAAGTGACAACACACGTAACTATAAATATCCGCATAGCGTGGAATGGTAAGCTACTGTTTTGGATTCGTAAATCAGCAAAAAAACAGAACTTTCTTAAACAAATTCGAAGCTTCTTTATAAACAGTTCAAGAGTTTGTATTACTTATGCATTTTATTTTCATCAGTATATTTAGTTTCATTGTTTCCCATTCCCTGGTGAATGAATGAGTGAGGTTTTAATAGTTTTTAAATTAAAGAAACGTGTACCACCGGAAACCATCTTTCGCCACGGCTAGGTAATATCTGTTTGGTTCAGAGTTCACACGTAACGTTCCATCATTTCTAATTGAATATACGGACGGGCTCTAGGCGTTGACTTACTAGTGTCGGAGCCAAGAACTGATATAGATAGATAGATGATTCAATAAATAAGATAGATAAACTCTTTATTGTTCACACCGAATATTAAATAATAAGTTACAAAGAATACTTCGATTTACAAACTTGGAACAGCGGGCGACCTTATCGACTATCAACATGGTACGCGGCCGTATCCCCTATTCAAGACAAAGCTAATGCAAGACACGCTATTGCGATGAGAGCTGAACACTCACTTGGTTTAAACTTTAATTTCATTTCATTCATGATCATTTTTTCTTTACATCCACAATAAAAACGGCAGGATCTGAAATTGAGCAATGCTCCGCTATACCACCGTGCGATGGCTTTTTCTTTATTCTTACGCGTGATGTCAAACTTTATCCAAATTGTATTTTCGAAGAGGCGTATTCTTCTCACTCCCTATAAAGTAATTTTATCTGATACTCATTTTTCCGTAATCTTACACTTATTGGCTTGTTCTAAACAAGATATTGATACTGACGCCGTATTTCTGTTAAGTTTATCGATTTCGGCTGTATAAAGTATATCATGTATACGTAATAATACGTATGTATTCAGAAACTACAGAGATGTTATCTAAACTTGGCGCAGTTCCACAGTCAGATAACCGTATGAATTTACATAGTCTGCTCAAGTTTACGGATTAATAACTAGATATAAGTTAACATTAATACCGAATTTCGCACAGCTGTTAGCAGCACCTCGATTATCGCTACTTTGAACTATATTTTAGTGCACACTCGGCGAATTGCTCCCGGAAAGTTGACGCACCAACTTTACCCACCCCTTCCACTTAGTCTAGAATAGTACTCGTAACACTACCTACATGAATGGTTGCATGTGTGCACATAAATCACAAGTTCTTGTTAACTCGCGCACTGAACTCGAGCGTATTATGTAATCTTCCACGCTTTCCCAACTTCGTCCATCGAGACGCTTACACTGTCGCGTGCGGTAATAACAGAAACTCCTTTAATGTTACTTGGAGTTGTCACTAATGCGGCTCTAATTTGCGTTACGCCCTCGTCTTTTGTGTATCCGTTTCTATATTTTGCTGCAGGTTTTTGTTTGCGTTCACCCCCAACCATTTATTTTATATGCCGAGTCGTTCACCTTATGCTCCGTTGAGTTCACCACGTGTCGAGTTGAACCCTTCAATAAATTCGTACACACGACTTTCCTACAACGCGCTCGTTATACCGCCAGTCATTTTGCAAACAGCCATTATAATTCCGTGCGTTGTTGTTCAAACGAACTACGGTTGTCTTATTATTAGCTAGCTAGTTTGCTACGAGGAAAACGTATCTAAAATAGCGAGATGGTGTGTGTGACGAAGCGCGAACTGTTTGTTCTTGTTCCTTTTTTGTAGACAGTGCTAGGTTAGCAGACGGTTAGTAGTTAGTACTGTCGACGCAGTCGTTTTTGTGCCACTCTCGGCTTGATGCAGGCAGACGCTTTGTCATTTCGAACGACCATTCCTATTTCCGGGCTAGTTACAACCACCTTTGGACAAAAAAGCGACTCAATCAGATCTAAGCATTGGTGTTTGCTTTGTTCTTTTTCGGACTGCGTCAATTAAAATGATTTAATTTAGCCTTAGGAATATTTTTCCTTTAGGTGATATGTGCCGCGATGTTTTGTTGAATAAAAACTTAAACGTGCTTCGTCTTCATAAATCACGCTGTTTCCACACGTGTAGAATGGATCATAGAACATCATCTTTTCATTTTAGTATTATGGAAGATGACAGCCGCTTTTAAACCAATTTAGACATGTCGTCCAATTCGTTTCTAAAAGGAGGGCTCCAGTGAGACATTTCCGCTTGTGAGTTGTGAGCTAGTTGGTTGATCTATTTGTGTTTCCACATATAGTTTGAAACCGATTTGCTTAATTTTAGAATGTCTTGTCGTTCTTATTGCTTTTGAGGATTCTGATTACGATGATTAGAATATGGCCAGTGGACGTCAAATTGGATTATGAGAGTCGTTATGGCTTCCCGATATATGAACGGCTGTCAAGCATCGCGTCGTCCCCTTACTTCCGCCCAGGTGCCTCGGAGATGAAGTGCGATGCGCTACGCTCGACGCTCTTTAGCATTAAACTATTGGAGCGTTTGTATACATTTGTACATAATATGTTTGTTTTTTGCGTAACTCACGCCTTTATTAATACACGTGTTATCTCTAGGTTCGAGAACGTTCGTGCCAGCTACCACGTCACGTGGCATTGCGCTCGCGCTTAACTCCACCACCAACACAATCGGCAAGTTCGGCTAGGCATGCCTCATTTGAGCATTGCTAGTTAATAGTCTCAACGTCGTGCCACGATCGTAAATTGCGTTTTCGCCTTGTGAAAGGCAACCGCAGCCGAGCCGTTGGCAGCCGGCCGGTGCATTCACCGCTCACCGTATCGAATTTATCGCGAGATCGATACACGCGCATTCCCGCCAACGCGCGCCGCGGTCCGAGAACGCTTACCTGCGCCTAGCCGGCCGACACGTCGACGTCACCACACGTGGCGCGCCGAACATCGTCGCTGTGTGAGTGTGCCACGACGATTATATGGAATTCAGCGATTACGCCACCTATCGACCAACGTACAGCGACCGAGTGCGTCCGCTGCCGTGCCGTCGTAATAATAATAATTAGCCGCCTCGTTATTGTTATTCGACGCGACGACGGCGCTCGCTGTCACGACAGATAAACGCTCCTCGCGTTCCTACGTCGCCGCCGCACTCCGTAGACCGTCCGTCGGTTTGACACTACTATCGGTGCTATTTTTGAAGTACAAGGAATAGTTTATTTTGTGTTGTGTATATAATACATACTACAAACTGGATTGGATCACTTCGGATTGTTTCGCTTCGCTCACCCCGACTTGGCCGGAGGGTTCTATCAGGTACGTTTGCGATGTAAAGTTCACCTGTATCGTAAACAATGGCATGGTTTCAGGTAAACGTGTCCTGAATATGGGGTGTAGCTGTAGTTATAGCTGTCCCGGGGGTTTGTAGGGCGTTGAAACGTTCAGTGACCTTGTGCTATGCAATGCTCCATTATTTAGACGACGCGTTTCTAGTTGATTTTAATGTTGCTGTGCACTCTCGTACTTTGGCATAAAATGTATCATATTGTAAGATATATGGTGCACAGTTAACGAGTGGATCAACCGTGTTGGCGACATCAGATAATGTCGAAACCAATGTAAACTTGAAAGTTAAATATTGATTATTTTCGTACACGAGGGCACTGTACTGTACAATAGTGTACACCTAGCTTGGAGTGGCATTTGAATTTGAAGTTTCATCATACACTAGCTGGCGGATTTGTGAAATGAAGTCAGTGGCATGATAGTTAAAATTATACATATTATCGATATACTTAGGCGTTGCGCCACTGACTGTGGTACTATTTGCTTTAGCAGTACACCGAAGTTTGTGCACACCTAGTGATAATTAATTTTGGGTGCCATTGCTTAATATGATATTAATAATTTCTTTAGCGTTTACAAATCAAGTACTAAATATGTGTGGACATTTCACACAGCGACATCTAGCCCAAAACTAAGCATAGCTTGTACAATGGGAATCAGATAACTGATATAATACTAAGATGCTTTTTTGTTTGTAAATACATACAATAGAATACAATGCAACACCCAGGCACAGAACAAACAACTATGTTCATCACACAAATGTTTGTCCTGCGTGGGAATCGAACCCACGGTCTACAGTTCAGAAGGTACTACCAACTGTGCTATCAGGCCAGCCATAGTTTATTAATGGGACTTAAGCAGAAACAAAAAAATGCTGAAACTCATAAATATTATTGCCGTTAAATAACGTAATTTTACCCGGTCTTTCCATGTCATGTAATTATTTGCAGCCTACGTAGCGTACGAGGAACTATATTTAAAAGATATTTTGTGTCTCTACTGCATAGCAACATACGATTCCGCGTTTTTTCGTTCATTGAACACGTAAATAATAAACTAAATCGAGGGCGAATGCAATCCATGTCCCCTCGGGGCGTTTCCGTGACGTGATCGATGCGAGTGGAACGGTGCTCGCTCGACGTGAATCCGTGGTGGCCGCTCGAATAAAAACTGCTGTCTGTTGCCCGGCAATTTATGGAACAGCTCTTTGTGACGCGCGTCCAACGCACATACATAGAATACAATCATTCGTTATACTGGATTGGAGTATTTTGTTTCGAAAATTGTGCGTACCGTGCATTCAATTAAATACGTTGACCGTACTGCAAAGATTATAAAACCCGTAATTAACTCGTGAACATAATTTCTCCTACAAACACAACTCACTTGCGCGGGCAGAAGGCGAAGTAACTAAACGAGACTAAAGTCATACTAAATTACAAAGAACAGAACAGGTTGGAACAAAAGACACATTGAGTGTCCCGTTTCCTCTCATAAGATTAGCAGTTGAAATACACCACTAATTTTCGTATGAGGGGAAGTATTATTGGTCAGCTGGATTTATAGTCAATGTCGTACTGAGATGCGATTGATTTGAAGGCTCATAATCATAATTAGACGAGATAAACGACGGTATTAAACCATAAAACAATAGCCGCGTCGGTCGTACACGTTGGCTGTATATAATGCCAAAACGATGATCCCGTATAATTTATTGCTGTCACATCACAACTCAACTTTCACATTACAACTTCCCGTTCTACGAAACAGCTCAATCGGCATAAAACACGTATTCCCCGAACGTGAAAATATAATTTAACACACAGACATACGGAAAAGCATACGTAACGAGAAAAATAACGCTTACTACATGTGAACGCAACAATTTCGAAACGTGATTCTGGTTGCAATTATCATTGCGGACGTGTTTTTTCTGTATACACGCATATTTCGTTAGTGATGTCATTATCATTATTGACATTTGTGTTTATGTTAATATATTCGAACGCGTCGGCTACTCCTTTGATTAAATTATTATATCATGAAATGTCACGATGTCGCGGGCGACAAGATAATAATACCGCTTGCCGCGAAACGCTTCGTGGAATTCATTCAAATACAAATTTATCGTACTGTTTATAATGAAACTTTACTTTAAAAATTAATAAGTTTTTTTATGAGAATGAATGACGTGACGAGCTAGTCGTTTACCTGGTTTTAAGCGATACGGGTGCCCATAACAGTTGCAGTGTCACTCGGAACTTTAAAGTAAAAGTTTCGCGTGACACTGCATTGCGCAAGTCGTCCTGAGACATCACACAGCCTATTAATCAGATTACTAGACTGTGAGGTCAGGTCCTAAAGTCTCATTTGCCCAGTAATTTCACTAGCTACAATGCCCTTCAAACCGGAACACAGTAGTGCTTGCACACTACTGCTTGGCGGGAGAATAACTGGCAAAGCGGTGGTACCTAGACGAACTTTGCAGAAAAGTCCTACCACCTAGTAAAATGTACTGTGTAACCTTGAAAATAACGCGTGTATCTCTCGCCATGTGAACATAGAACAAAGACGTGTAACGTGGTGTTCGTAAAAATTTAAATTCCCTCTATTATACAAATATCACATTGTCATGCATAATGGGTAGGAAACAAACTCGGGGACTGAGTAGTTTCTGCTGAGGCGATTCAAGGTAATCTGATATGCTTTCAGTCTATAACTAAATAAATAATGATAACCTGATTTTAGCATAAACATGTAGTCAGGATATACCTACCGCATCTATCTTTAATATCAATAAAGTTACAGATATTATGAATTATCACAACATTTTGATTTTGATGTTCAGAGCTGATTCTTTTATATTACCGAAGGAAAATGGTGGAAAACCGTGAATATCCTATCTATTCCTTGGTGCAATTATCAGACAAAATGTATCTTGGGAGGCGTTTTCATACTGAACTTATGAAATAAACTAAAAATATATTATTATCACTTAAATACTCCACCATATAGATTATTATTCAATAGTGGCTAAACACAGGTGTTTAGGAGGTGTCGGAACCTTCTGGAGGCGAATTTTAAGCGCTTCTTGTCATCTTATTTTCTCCTTAGTTTATTAAATAAGATTGCATAATTTTATTAGTAAACTGTAAATGAATTTAATATAATAATAAGTTGCCTTTACTCGCAGTAGTCACATGAATTTTATTTGGACCAACACCTCATAAAAAGAAAATGTGCGCCAAGTGTTAACCGCGCCATAATTTTAACACTAATAAAAAGTATTGTAACTGAAATTCAGCAAGTTAGGTAAAAAAATAAGTCGTGTTGTAGTAGAGAAAGTTATTTATTAGTAGAAACAGAAACAGCAATATTATATCACCAGTCCAATGTACATTCTCAATGCGGAATTCAACTTTTCTCGTCGCGTTCACTGAACTATTTCATTCTTGTGCAAAACTGGCCGGCACTCTCGACCTACGGCACTGCAACTTTCTTTAACTCCCACCAACCGAGAACAACACAAGTTTAGTATATACGTAGCGGAATATTTTCTACTTGTAGACCCGTTTCATCTATGTATAATGCTATGCAGTCGCCCGACCCGACCGGTTCTCGAGACTCAACGAGTAGGCTCGAACTCAGTCCGACCAGAAAATGTTAAAAAAACACTGTTCACTTTCCTATCGCTGTGGTTTAGTTAGCAAATGTTTATGGCGCGCTCGGTAAAAGCTCGGTTACGTGACAGAAATCAGTTTAGTGGCCGCCTTTTAAATGTCTTTCTTTTCTGACTCACCGCGCGGCGCTTATTGTCTGTTTCCATGATTGTGTCGACAGTATTGTGGCACTGAACGGAAGCCATGAATGTTAAATGCCACGAATAGAGTAAATAAAGGGTTGTGAAACGCTTCTGATTGAAACATGGGAATGTTTACCGCTATTCTTGAACGCTGTAGAGTTGAATAATTTATTGTTAGGTCACAGTATTCATCAGCTGAAATTCAAGCGCTTAAGGACCTGAAAGAGATCGCTATGCGTACCTTGATAAGGCTAGAGTTGTTACTCTCATTAAATAACTCACCACGCCCTCTAATCTCTAATCCCTATACTAAAATATATGAAAATCCATGTATAAGATTATTTTTATAGATAATCTAATAATGATAACTTAATTTTTTGTATAATTTTGCTAAGAACAAAACCTTTTAACTGCAAAGGAAAAGTACCGACTCTAAAGGCCCCATTATTTTGTCACATTCTTTAAATAATGTATATCCAACAGTATCAGAATATATTGGATTGATATCCATAAATTACTGTCGATAGCAACCGAGCACAGATTCATGTCCGTGTATTCATTATCTGATGCAGCCGAGAGCCTCAGTTAACCTATGCCCTTATGACATTTCCCTGCTATGGTCGTGGTACCTATATATTATATATCTATATTCGCTCTCAATCGTTTGGAACATTCGTGGGAAGTCTGGTATGAGTTTCTTCTATTCTTATACTACTAAGCCAGAAACTAAAAGAAACCTTTCGGTAAAAACTGGTTTATTAATATTAAGTATTATAATATACGCGCGGTACCTTAAAATAGGACGTAACCGTAACGTTGAGCGTGCTTTCTTCATTTTTTGAGCTTTTCACAGGAGTTTGACCCTTCATTTAACCTATTTTTCCTTTAATATAATAATTTAGTTCTATGAGATAATTACTTAAAACTTTTTAATCCTCTGATCTGACATTCATGTACACATTGTAGGTTTAGCTGGGTGAGTGGGTTATAGCATAGCATAATATCATAATTATAATAGCTGATTTGATACAATATAGAATCTTTGTGTACCCGAATGGATAAATTTTTAGTTAGTTCCTTGTATTACCCATATCAAACCGCCGTAGCTGCCTCAAGCTTTAATTAGAAATTTTCTTAGTACATTTCTTTCGGTTTTGTTTAAGCACACCTAAAACTGGATGAAACTTAAACAGTAGCTACAACAATGACAAATACAAAACCAGCCAGCAGTTATAAACACCAATATGGCGGGCGCAGTATTTAGTACTCTTGGACTCGGCATTGTGCAACACTCATTTTAAATACGCTTTCTATCAACTATGGTACGTACTATTCACTGCTATGAAGATATGCGGTACGGTGGTTTCAACGATATCTACGTGGACCGAGTGTTTAGATACCCACCCAGTGTGGCATTATATTCGGCAACACGTTTCACTGTATACTGCGATGCGAAACGAATTCCGTATGATTAATGGGTACATGTCAAGCGCTGGATTACCTTCGCTAAGTCGCGCGTGGCTGAGCACCAATTGAGGCCCTCCTTCGGAAAGTGGAGATACGTACGTGATGTGACGTATTATTGATTGGAGACATTCCTTTTGGGACGTGCTAAAGTTTAGCCGAAACGGCAATATCTGGGAACACAATTTAGTATTCGTCTCTGCCTAAAATTAGGCATGTGATGTGGATCTTTGATTTTTGTTTGATGTAAGTATATAACATTATAGCGCTGAGCGGATGATTGTCAATTTGTCCGCGACGCTAGATGTATGGAGAGTGTGTTGTTGCATAGATTACCATAGCTACAGCACGTTCTGTGCTTCCCATCAGTCACTATCTCATAATTTATCACCTTTTCCTGTCATTCCTGCTGCTAGGGACCTTGGAACCAGCTTCTCACTTGGAGAGGAGGGTATTCATCGCGTCCCATGAATAGTCATGATTGTCACCAGAATAGCATTGTTAAAATTCGAACTAAATTTAACAATAGAAAACATACCGCCAGCGCCAGCATTTTGACGCAACTACTAACCGCAGAGCGATATAAATAATTAATAGTTTTTGTTTATTCCGTTTCAGAGACTGATTTAGTGACAACTCCCCTTAAAACTGCGCCGTCACTCGCTATCTAAAAATATTGCACTTGGCACAGAATTAACGGCGCGTTAACTCTTTGAGCTATGGCCAAATACTTTTAGTAGATGTACGCTTTTTGCATAAGGCATTCTCGTAACCTGGAAATTTTGCTTGGGTGAAACATTAAATGTTATTTTTATTTTTTCAGTAATAGTTTGGTCAGCTTTTTTGCCCTTATTTTTGTACTAAATTTTCTGTCAGTACATGCATACCAAATTCATGTCCATATTACATTTCACTACGGTATCAAAACCAAATATAAAATGATTTTGTTAGTTTTTTAAACAACATTTTTCTGATTACTAGACTGTGTGATGTCTCAGGATGACGTGCGCAATGCAGTGTCACGCAAAACTTTATTATTTTAAAGTTCCGAGTGACACTGCAACTGTTATGGGCGGCCGTATTGCTTTACAGGTGAACGACCAGCTCGTCACGTCAATCATTCTCATAAAAAAAAAAATATTATTTAAGACCGCTAATGATGGTCGTCTAATTTATTATGTAGTAATCTACTTTCAAACGGAACGTACTTAACGCATAATTACATGTGTTTGTGTAGTAGTCGTTTGATTCCAATATCTTGTGATTGAAAGTTACGATACGGACATACGGTTATAATAATAATTGAACTTCCCGTTGCTTTGAAGGAGAAAGTTTCCTAGAAGTAGCTGAAACATGCTTGTTTTCAGACACCGTAAGTAAATAGGTCGACTTGAAAGCTGGCGGGAACACCGTCCAAGAAACTACAAACGAACCAACCAAGCTCATAGAAATACGTAATCTTTGACAATTTACGTGGTTGTACTTCATCCTTTTTTGGATTCTAAATACCGGATTTTTTTGATTATCAATTCCATCCATTTAGCTGTTTGATTTTCTGAAAGAAGTCAAAGATACAAAATCGTTAGCTTCAATGCTAATGCCAACCCTATTTCATATCTTCAAAAGCCTCAGTTACTCATTCGTTGTTTTACGTAACAAGTAATAAATCTATTGCCAATAAGAATATACTTTAACAAAGTAATTCCATTCCAAAATCTTGAAAACTCACAAAGCAAAGTGGCTTAATATCTCAGCCGGCGAACGCTGGGCGGCGCGGCGCGACCTCAACGAAGGCCGAGCCCCGGCTTTTATTGATTTTTTATATGCGCATTGTCCATTCCGCCGGGCTGTAGTCGTTACCGACACAGACGCCCCCGTCCGCGGTCGCTGTGATTTGGGACTTTGTCGGATATTGTCCTTGGCCTTAGAGAGAAAACTTAGGGGAGATGTATCCAGGTCGCTCCGGCTTCCAGTTCTATGGACTGCAGTTTGGCCACTTGAAGTTGATATTCAAGGGATGAGAGGGATCATGAAAGAGATAAAGGAATGAGTGGAATTGACCTAGTAGGAATATTACTTTTTCTCAGTTTTGAATAAAATTGTTGTTATCAATTTGATGAATTTGTCATACTAATTACATACCCAATAAAGACCACTGATAACATTGCCGTTGAATAAATAATGTTCACAATACAACTGGGGTCTAGTAGCAACAGGTACTGTCATTCTCAGACATTTTCAGTTATCGTTTGGCGTTTAATGGAAGGTATCTTTCCTAGACCCTCTGAGCGACTCTGAGTAATGATTATCATAAAAAGCCGAATAACCAATGCATTAGAAACCATCAATTTTCTTTATCATAGATCAGATTACACAAGCTCTGTAAAATATGTTACTTTTATTATGCGAGAAAGAAAAAGGAATCTCAAGTTTGTTTGTGTCCTAGTTTGGTAACCAGTTTAACAGTTACCCTACTAGCGTCCGCTCCATTGGCGCCGGCTGCCGTACAAAGGCTACCCTAATTCACACTCGGTTCTTACTGAAAGTACTGAAACCTACCCGTTGCATTGCCATTGTCGCTCTATTGGAACATTGAGATGTTAGTTGAAGGCATTGTTTAAAATCATTGTATATACGTGAGTGAAGAGGACTCTCTTCCCTACACTTCCATCCGTACCATTGACGCTGACATCACAAAAGAATATTTCGCATTCTGTTCCTACTGAAGATTCTTTTATTCTTGTTTGTTACGCTCGCTTGACCTTTGTTTGAAGGTAGTCGAGATAGTGTTCCAATTTATCCAGGTTATAGAACTTTTTGGGGCATCTTTCTTAAAGCCGAGTTATCGTCCGTCACACACATAATACTCATTAATTTATGCTAATAATTAGTTGAATAGTCACGCTACTCCTGACATCATTTTTATCTGCCCTACGGCACACATCGTACCTTATTTATTGGGTATTTCAATTATTAAGGAATGATGGCATACTACACAGTAAACAATAGTTTGTTTTAGTCCTTTACAAGTTTGTATTCGTATAACGTTATATCTATACATATTTGTTTTTTATCTTTGCAGATTTGAAGAACGTGGCAGGATAAAACGACTGAAAAGTGAGTTTCCATTTAATTTTTCCTTTTTTAGAAATTATGAAAGCGGATAACGGTTATATCTATGTAGGTGGGCGGCAGAACTACAGCTTATTTATTATGCCAAAAGACCAGTACCTACTTACTTAGCTTTGCTAATTTAGACCTTGGGCTAAGTTCATTTTGCTCACGCAGCCTTTTTATTCACGGCTACGAAGACTAGATAGGTGCTGTCGTTTAAAGACTGATCCGAGTCACTGGTTTTGCCCAAATGACATGCGAAACCAATAAGCACTATTACTTAATATTAATATCTAATGTAAGAATGCGTTTGACAGCTACAATAAAATAGTCAAAAAAACTGTATTGAAACATTTAAATGATTCATTATAGGTAATGTATAATCAATCCACTACCACTCCAATCGATAGAATTATCAGCAAAAATTATCCGAATTTTCGGTTTTCGTTCAGATTTTTACTATTCCATTATAGCTGTCAAACACATTCTTATATTGGATGGACAATAGGTAGGTACTAGGTACATATTTATTTCTTTTGATGTATCAATGCAAAAATACCCTGACCCGCTTTTTATAAATAGAACAAAACTTCCAATCAATGTACACCTAGTTAATTTTATGCATTCGTCCGTCTCTGTGATAAAACTTCATAATTATTTATGGTTATTTAAATAGATTTGGCTAATTACGAATTCATCGTGGCTGCCACCCGTGACTTAACTTTAATTCCAATTTTCAGCTGCATAAATAACATTAATCTTCTTCATTTATACCCGGGTTTATTCAAATTAGATGAAGTAGGTACTACAGGCAGAGTTCCGAAAAATGTAAAAAATTCCAATTTGGAACGTGCTTTCTCCGGAATTCCGTTTGGCCTCTCAGTTTACTAGCCGTTGCTTGGTCGGCATCGTTCGTCGCATCTCGAATTATAAATACTTGAATGCTACATGTCACCCAAACTGTGACACAATGCTCTTCGTCTTTGTTCAGTTGAGTTATGCTCTGTCTCCCTGCAGTCGCTAGATGAACGCTAACCGCGACACAAATCATCGACTCTGCTAACTCTGTTCGCAAGACCTCCTCCGCTGTCCCCACACCCCCCACACCGTCTTCGGTAATTCTCACCCCCGATACGAAACATTCGCCAACACTTGCCGAGCTAATATAACGCGAATACTTTATACACCCAAACGCTAGAGTTGCTTGGGCAAAACTTACATCGGGCCTTTGAGTGCGGCACACATGATCATTAAACGTATATCTGTTAATAGTAATTGCGTTTGTCTGGTTGTACGTGCGCGGCGAGTTATGGCGCAGTTGCCGGGCGGCCTGTAGCCCCCGACACCCCGCGCCTCACTCCCACCGACCTCGGATCTGTGGCGAGCGGCGACGCATCTTGAGATGAAATGGCATTCAGTTTCATTTTGTGACGGTTGAATGGTTTCGCGAATGTGCCCTGAATAACGATACATATTGCACTATAACACACGCGAGCGCCGTGCCTCACGCCGTCGTCATCGTCGACAGGAAAACCCACAGTTCTTACACCAAGCCACGTTCAGTACTTGATAATTTATAGCCACTTGGCAAACGTGATTCAGAGCAAGCTAAGCCAAATTCACGAACGTGTTTTTATGATGATTTTATGCGAGACTTCCGTTTGACCATGACACTTATTCGGCCCAAAAAAGGTACGCGAAAAGAATCGAGAGGCCAACACAAACTCTTGCTAGAATATAACCATATTCAGTGATTTAATATTCCTATACTTATTTAATATATGTGTTATGTATGTAATATTTTGGAATGTAATTATGGTGTTGTGAAGAAATTCAAGTAATAATAATGAATCGTCATGAGCATAACATAAAATTAAATCGATGCAAGAGTACATTCAGCTCCAGCCTTTTACTGTTGACACTATGCCAAGGGCTTAAATGTTTGCGTAAACAAAAGTGCTAACGTCCACACGAACGGAACGAGTGCTGAGCGTCGCAAGATCGAGCTGACTTGGGGGCCGCAAACATTGCCGACTCGGGCCGCTGCTGGGGTCGGCTCGAACATAACAGTTTTCCGTTAGCTTGCACATTTTTACGAGCAGCGACCGTCTCAGTACTTTGGACACATTTAACGATGGAAATAAACGACCAGATAGCCGTAATACATAATGTTTTAACTGGTCTGTTTGCTTCGCGAAAACCTTTTGGGTTTGCATTATTTTTTTACAAATCAACCATCAAAGCAATGTTGCATCGTCATTTCGAGTTTCGAGTAAACTTTACACATTCACTCGACTAAATAGCTAGATGCTATGGTATCCATTTTTCGATGTCATATTTTGCATCTATATAATATGAATACGTAACATGTATATGAACTTAAAGATAAATAGTTCCAACTTCAAAGCAAACATTCCTCCAGCTCCATCCGTTTTGTAGATTCACAAGGCGCGGATGGCAATTTACTGCATACACCACATGCGAGTGCTCACAGAGTCTAAGACCGACCGGTTCGCTACGTGATCTGCATACGCTTTTTGGTTTTAAGTATATAAACCGCTTATAAAACGCAAATATAGTGCAGAATATTGTTTCGCAACTTGACATAAGATGTTAAGGATTAACATCCATACATTTATGAGTCATTTGATCCTGATATACTTCTGTAAGACATAAAATTTTTCTATCATTGATGGCAGGCAGGTTGTCCCAGTGGCAGACAATTCCAGCCGCTGCTTTGCATAGTTCAATATTTTTTATTACGTTGTACTTTTATTATAAAATTGACTGGTACTGTGTTATTAATTGCATGATTCATAAACTGATGCACGAAAACCAAGTCACTTATCATTTTCTATTTTGGACCTGGACAAGCAAGATATAGTAATGGTCAAATGATATGTTTTTCTACGATCTACAAAATGCATTACAGAGCACATAAACCATCACGCTGTTTTTCAATAATACATACATTTACTAGGTAGTAGGACTTTTCAGCAAAGTTCGTCTAGGTAGGTACCACCGCTCTGCCAGTTATTCTGCCGCCAAGCAGTAGTGTGCAAGTACTGCTGTGTTTCGGTTTGAAGGGCATTGTAGCTAGTGAAATTACTGGGCAAATGAGACTTTATGACCTCATTCCATAGTGAAGTAATCTGATTACTAAACTGTGTGATGTCTCAGGATGACTTGCGCAGTGCAGCGTCACGCAAAACTTTATTATTTTAAAGTTCCGACTAGTTCCGAGTGACCACTGCAACTGTTATGGGCGGCCGTGTCGCTTAACATCAGGTGAACGACTAGCTCGTCACGTCGTCCATTCGCATAAAAAATAATAATAGTAATAATAACTTGCATGATGTTCATAGTATGCACAGTGCATACACATTACACATGTTTGCACAAATAAATTTATATTTATCTTTTAATTTGACACATTTTACATAAATCCATTGCATTAAATTATCACAATTTAAAACTTATCGAACGAGCATCTGATTATCATTGTTGGCAAGCTATTATTGACCTGGGCGATGAGAAATTTGCATATTTTGACGTCTTGACTGCATACGATTACGTCAATGTCTGCGATGCAAATGCTAATAAATGTGATAACTTTGCTTTTGACTCAGAGGTCAAGCCAACGCGCATTTAACTGACAACCTTCGATGATTCAGATGTTAACGACATGTTGTAATAATGTTATCAATGCTAGATAGGATGTACTTATACGAGTTCGTAGATAGAAATACCAATAACCAATCATATCAGGGCTTAATGTTGCTAATTCACCAAGTATTTTATGAGTATTGTACTCATTTTCCATTTTTTCAATGTGAGGACCCATTACTTGATGGAGAGCTCTAGATCCAGAACTGGAATGTATAAATATTCTCTTGAGGCGGACTACACCACAAATCTAGCAAAATATATTTTCACATTATGCCAGTAAAGTAAACAGCATTAAGTACTTAAACACAAACAACGTCATTGCACATAAATCTGCGACTCTTCTAGGATTACATAGGAATGGCGATGCAAATTCTCTTACGACATTTAAATCGTGAATGAAGTTACTTTATTTCATAACTCCAATGAGTACTGATGCCAATTTCGCCTAAGCACTGTTGTTGTGAAAGCCTTAAATTGTTTAGTGCTAGTGCTAGACAATGACCAAACCAATAGAGAGAGGTTAGGGTGCGGTTCCTCTTTATAAAAATTCGATAGGAATTTACAGTACATAACTAAGTAATGAACTTATATATAATTCGGCATCTCGTCATGTAACAAGTTAGCATGGCCATTGGCTTAACAGGAGACTCGGGTATTTACTTTCAGTGGCTTTTTTTCAATTTGTCGTTGTACAGGACGTGAATGTACATTGACGTTTATTCTCCTTCAAACTACTGAGAAGCAATTGAGCGTCGCGTCGCGGTTCGGTATGCGCAAGTCGATAACTGCGACCAAGGCCACAGGAATTGGACTCTGTAACTTCTAAAAACTTACTAAGTATACATATCGGACACTTAACATACGCCATTTGAACCTCATTATCTTTAGCGCAGCACACCGCGTGTAACACATCTTTGTGAAGGAATTTTCTCACTTTGGTGCTGCATCGATATCTTATCATGTACGTTATCGTTTAACCAACCTGCTGTGCTATTACGAAGCCACTACACTACTTATCTACTTGTGTCAATAGAGGTTAGATACCGACCGATATTTTGCTGTAATGTATATTCGTGGCCTAGAAATGGCGGCATCTATGCAAAAGTAGGCATCTACATTTTTTTAGGCTGTATTAAAATGAAAAATCAAATAATTTGGTATGTTTATAAACGTATAACACTCGCTGACTCATCTCGCAACCTTAATTTTAAGAGAAACGGGCCGTAAACCTTGTAACTTGGCACAAAATCTGTATAGCTAGCAACAAAAAGGTTTTGCGGGTGAGTCTCAGTTCAGAGCTTGTTATTCTTGGTAGGAGGTAGTAGATATATCAACGTTTCAGTACATCAGTACTATATTGTACTATACACGTGTCGATTTGACAAGAAAGATGGTAAGGTCAAGTACCTCTCCGCGCGCTCAACCTGCGTCATGCCATCTATGAAACTTGTTTACGATCACAAGAGTTATTTTCCTACCGCCTCCTCCTACAAATAACAAGCTTTAAATTAACGACTGAATAGGCAAAAACCGTTGTCAAATCCAATTCCGATAAGTTCCCAACTAATTCCATTAATCTTGAGCAGGATTTGTCGCGAAATGGCTTCCTTTGCTCCAATTTTGACGCAAGTTAAAATATACGAACAGGAAAATTAGTCGTTTGCATAGTATGTACATTGTGCTTATGTATTGTGCTTATGGAGGCAACAGTTACCGCATCGGCTCGACCTTGTATTTTGTACGAGTGTAGTTTATATTTTTGTAATTTATTTATAGACGAGATTGACTAAGTGGAGTTATGCAAATGGTTACAAAAAATTAAATGCGCAAAAAGTAAGTTGCTTTACGTGTATATTTTATACGATTGGTACAGCATCTATCAGCATATATCTCTATGGATTGGTATGGAATTTTTTTAGTTGGTTAATAAATTGTTGTTATGTATTGAAATAGATTCAAGATACGCAGACTTACAGATTGAGTAGTTTTCTTATTTGAAAAACTGTTTTACATGATTGTGTGATAAAACATTCAATAACTGCGCTTAAACACCTAAACATTATTCATACACGATTTCGAAATACGTCTCTTCGATGCGCGATGCCGGTTATTACATCCATATGAATTCGCAATATATACAAGTAGTCTATCCCTCTGTAAATAGCTCGAGCCGTGGGCACGTTACGACGCACTTAATATATTACCGCACTTTCCTTTAGTAAACTTTAATGTGCCCGCACACTGTTTATTGCACGCGTAGCCTGGCCGAGTGTGTGGTTAGATATTCACTTTGAGATGAACTTTGGGTTAGTGATTAATCTCAGTAATATTTTTATTTATCAAGGAAATAGGTTCGCGTTGGTTTTGTTTATTTAGGACGCTCGTTTCCAACGCTTTTTCAGGCTTTCGGTAGAGGTTTTGCTTACTTTTATTTACGTGTTTAATGTATTTTGTTTATTTTGGAAATCGCAATGTTGGGAGCAGTTTTGGAGGTTTTGATTGATTTTATTCGCCGTTTAGCTCAACACTTGGCTTTCTCTAGATTGGTCTTGTCTAGGTCTAGAACATGGGAACCATAGAAACAGGTTTGTTGTCAAAAAAAATTTGGTTGGTTAGTTTCGCTCTGTAGGGTTAAATAAAACACAAACTATATTTACAATTTTTGGTTAACATTAGTAAATTACTTACAGTAACCAAAAATCAAAAAGATAACATTGTGTCAAATCAACATCTTAAAATTCCAGTTGCTGGCACTCAATTCATATAGGGTAGAATTTCAAGTTCAGATGTGGATAACAAAGTTTCAAATATCAATAATACCTACCGAACCGACCCTACCTTCTCCATCGTGGAGTAAATCCGTCGAGCGCGTCCCTATTCACATCGTGCTGTTACTAAGGGCCTCTTACACGACGAAATATAACATAAACAGGAAAACGTGTAAGGCACTCGGCTATATACTGTACATATGTATGTCGCCCAACCGCCGTTTATAAGGTAATGGTGCGTTAATTCTGGAGTTGGCCAGCAATTATATTGAAATATGTAAATAGCGTGGTGCATTTGAATTTGAAAATTATTCACTTACTATATGTATATCCCTACATCTAGATTTAGATATTGTTTACTCGATATTTTATAACTTTACTGTGGCACTTTGTGTATCCGAGCCGTAGATATCATTGTAACCGGAACTAAAAGCATTGGATTCCCCGAGCATAAACGCACAATGCCAGTCGGTAATGTCGGTATTGCAAATGTAAAGTTTGGTCCTAGAAACGTAATAACCTCGAGTCAATTAAAAACTATCCCGGGAAAGTTGGCTAGCTTGTCCGACACCGTTTTGATTTATGCGATGGATGTTTCTAGGGGTGTCCAACATTTTGTCGAATAAAGAGTTTGCTCTGAGGTATTTACTTACTTTTTTTAATAACAAATGTACCGATATTATAAAGATGGACGCCGCGCTTGTTGCGTAATATGAGTCTTTCCACAAAAATAATGTAAAGGGTAGCGTGCAATATAAATTAACGTAAGCTGTAGCTAGAACTTGTAACACCCATTATCTCTCATTCAAAATGGAGCAAGTGCGGCTGCGCCCGAACTGGCAGTGGCAATGTTGCAGATTTGTTTTCTTTCTGTTCACAAATACTTGTCCTGTCGCGGGAATTGAACCCACCGCTTCTGGGCTGTGAGCCGACCTGCTCAATCACCACACCACAGAGGCTGTTTATTTATTTATTATGATGTTCTGGATCCGGAACTTATCAAGACTATGAGAGTTTGATTACTCCAACCATTTTGCATTGTTAGTATCATAAAAATGAGATCGTTATTAGCACTGATTTAGTCTTTGACTTTACCTGTAAGCGCTGCCAGCGACGGAGGAAATCATGGATAGGTTCACACTAGGCAGCGTATAGTTTCCGATATTCGTACAGTTTGCTGGCTTAGATCACATTAAAGTTAATAAAGAGGCACCAAAGGTGTTAATGTGTACTCAGTGGAATTGTTTCGTGCCACCTCTCACGTAATTACGTGTTATATTTGTTTCGGACGGAAGTGTGATACTGTGATGCTTGTGTAATACATACTTACATAGTTATTACTTATTATTATACACCTACATTACCTATATAAAAACGATTGATTTATCTGTAACTTCTTGCCTTATTGCAGGTGCGTGATGAAAATATTTTTATCATTTTAAAATTGCATGACAACTAAGTATACCTACATGCATTATGCAACAATTTATTGCTTTTCGCACATTCCGTAAGTTGTAAGATAAGGCTTATACTTAAATAAAGATTGTAATATATATTGATAACATGGTAAGGTGATTATATAAACCTTCAAAACTCTACCTAATTCAAAAATATTTAAGTCAAATATAATCTATAGCAAACCCATACGCAGCTATGACAACGTCACGCCATCGCCACGCCATCCATCGCCATCGCCAACAGGGTGGAGAAACCCTAGCTAGTCTAACATGAACGTGTCGTACAGCAGAGTTCGTTGACACATCATAAAAGGATGCCGGCAAAAAATAGCTAACAGTGGAAAATGCGCGCACTTACACTGGGGCTACATATCTGCTTTCACGTCAGCTATCATGTAACAAATCAGTTGTTTGAATTTCGACACTACTCTACACAAGTTTTTCCTATTAATTCGACGCTTATCAGCTCTAAGCGCTGATGTGCCCCCAGCACGACTGTAATGACAAGCAGTAGCACGACAGTATGTAATTAACTAATTATAATCATGGGATATTCATCATCGTATGTACTTGGGCTGTTATGTTAACAACTGTTACCGTACTGTTTACAAAGATGTCTCCATTTGTCGTTTTGTTTACTGCTACGTCTGATAATGTATTTTTAGTACTATGCCGCTTTGGCTTGCTATTGTGTAAAGATAATACACACTGACTGGCATTTGTAAATAGCATGTACAGTTTAATTTCCTGAAACATTAGTTAGATTATTCAAAGTTGGTTCAAGACTTCGACACAACTTGATTTCGCATTCTGGAGTTCAGTTGTCGGGTTGTTCACAAAGTTAGAACTTTGTTAACGTAGGTATATTATAGATAAATTGGTTAACACGGTGCAGAACCAGTATCGTGTCATTCTACCGATTCCATTTTCCTGGACATCCTACCCTATTCTATTTTCCTGGACATCGTCCATTATAGGTATCTACTATTGAAAATATTCATAAATTGAAAAATAGATCGAGTGAATATCGTATCTCGTCTGTAAAATTTTACAGCGGACGCGGCTACTTTGTATTCGGAGTTGTTCTACTGCAATAATAAAATTTTATTCAGTGTACTATTGGTTAACGGCACGATCTCCGTAGAGTGAATGACCGTGGCTCTAGACGCGAGTACACGCAAATGAGCATTCTCTTCATGCGCCACTCGTAGTGCCGTCGACCATCTGCGAGGAAATTATTCCAAACTAGCATATATACGAATTTTGGAGTTGCTTACTATTTAGTGTTGTTAAACTGCAGCTGTAGTTGTTAAACTATAGAAAATACAAACGGATACCTGCCGTGTGTTGCTTGCTACGTGAGAAATTAACAGTATCATTAATTACATTAATTTGATATTGAATGCTTGCCTAAGTGAAACACGACTCGGTTGATGGACCCAAAAGAGTACGTTTGTTGTGTATTCATAACCGCTGTATTGCTCATTATAAGTTTTTATTTTTACGTAATTTACAAGTCCTACTAAGAGCTATTTATATCAAACGTTTTCAATTGTACTTATGACAATTCGGTACGAAAGCAAATTATTTAAATAATAAATTTTCCATTTAATTTAGAAGATTGAGTGAGATTATTTTCGGACGAGATTGGGCTACCGAAACATAATCGTCTCCTTGCCGTTGTACACAATCTCTTTGGGGCGCAAAAAAATTAATAAAGTTGGTGAATTCATTTTGTGAGAAAAAGTGCCCCGGGGAAATCTCTTGGATCAACTCTAAGTCAAGGTACGAAAATTTATGAAAAACGTGACTCCGAATATTTCTTTGAAGGCAGAATTTCCGACCAAACTTTAATTTACTTGTATCATCATTACGC
Source organism: Ennomos erosarius (assembly GCA_963580505.1). Classification (NCBI taxonomy): domain Eukaryota; kingdom Metazoa; phylum Arthropoda; class Insecta; order Lepidoptera; family Geometridae; genus Ennomos; species Ennomos erosarius. Next base: position 2,661,238 of record OY757000.1, read on the forward strand.
TTTGTCGTTGAGAACCTTTTATAAAACAAGCGGTAATTTATTCCACAGGCTTGTTATCAAGATGTAACGTTGTGTTATTATATACGGCAGGTGGGGTAATGGTCGCTCTAAGCGGATGCCGGCTTGCCGACGAGAACGCATATCGGAGGAAGGACTGCCACTGTGTTTGTTGATGTTTTCCTGTGCCGGCACGATGCTATTTTTTCAAGGAAACGTCGAAGGTGTATTTCTCCAGACGGGATAATAAATAAACACGATTCCGCTTGCATCTTAATATAAATCGGAACTATTAATTAATGATTTTAAATAAAGATAAAATGAGAAAGTTAATGTTGTTATTAGTAGAAAAACAGCGTTTTAATTAGTCTGTGAAATACAATTAGCATAATAAAATAATTGTAAAATGCAAATCACTACCACTAGTAGTATTATTATGCTACATTTTGCACAAGCACAAACTCGGACCATTTCCATTTCCATGGTAATATCACCGGAGTGTCTCTTCATCCGACCATTTACACCAAAGGCATTTCCGCCGGGAACAACAACTTAAAGCACATTTTGTTAAAAGCTTTGCGTCTCCTGGGGAATGTGAATACAATGTTAACATCGTAGCGAAATTTTCATGAACCTGTTCCGGCTGCTTCTGAACACCGTGGACAAAGTAATTTAGAAAGCGTTATTGCTCTCCGGCCGTTAACTGCGCGTATTTTCCAAAGACGTCAATTCTATGTTTGGTACATATTTATGCGCAGTAAACTCATCTATCCTCCATGAAATTTAACAGCGTTCTAGCATATTAATCACTGTTTACACACAAAACATGATTCGACTGACTGAGAATAGTTACGAAAATTGCCTTGGCCTTTTTTCACAGGTTGCGTGTGACGCAACGTGGTTGAATGAACCCATGGACGTACTTGCGTCTTCACTCCTCGACTGACTGATCAAGATCACTCGTTATTCAAGTTTTATATCCGTGTGCCCAATAAACGTGGTTTAGCGTGGCAATACACCGCGTCAAACCTCCACATAGGACATTAAAATCATCCTCTATTCATGGAATAAACCTTTTACTTTATAGATCTTGAAAAACTGGTATCCTTTTACGAACGTAGCGAGAGGAAATTGGAAGACGTGCGTCCCCTAATAAAAGGCCGTGAAAAATGTCTGTCGTGACAACATTAATCAGGACTCGCTTTGATTTTCTTTACTGGATAATTTGGTTGGAGGCGAAAAGGTTTCGATCGATTCATCTTTGCCAGTGATAAACGACAGAAACGGAGTGCCCAAGAAAATTAAATTTCGAATACTTCGACTCTCGTCCTTGTACCCACTCCGCTTCCATAACAATAACTAAATTAGTACACCGAAGCGAAATCAATGCTTCATCTAAAATTCCAAATAATCAATTGAGTTTCCAAGAAACCTGATTTCTAAGTTGACCTAACTTCCTGCCCTGGTTGCGGGTCCATTATCGTGAATTCCACTCTTTGTTCGGCTTATCCTTTCATCGTTTGAATTCCCCCTTTCCTGCCATCGAGTTCTCCAAACGTTGTCGTCAATTTCGAAGACACATCGAATATGTAAAATAATTCAGGTTGGTGGTCGATCCGTAGCCGCGTAGGGCGTTTACCTCTCGACGCCACGTTTATGCTGAAATTGATCCAGATTCTTGTTACAAAAGCATTTTGTTAGAGATTTGATGTTGTTTGAGTTCAGTTTTATTTAGGGGTCTTTGTCACCTTTTTCAGTTCTCATGTTTTTAAAATACATCATTCCGTTCAGTTACGTTCTTTTAGCAATGTCGCACACATCCCACATCTCATGTCGAATCATCGTGTCATTATCAAGATTCCCTATGCAACCGATATGAATGCCATGCCTGTATTTATAACCCGGAGTTTCTTGAAATTAATGTATGTACGTGCCGTCTGCGTTAGTTCCTCAAAATGGCTCAACCACCAAGTAAAAGCGGTGAGCCGTGTGATTGTGTATCTGAACGCTAAAACTTTTATAAACACGTGCATAATTCCACGAAATAAAATTGCGTCGAGATCGCAGTGTAAAACAAAATAAAACCAGCACGTGTTCCATCCGATATGCATTTTGTCCGTGCAATCGCGGCAATGAAAAAAACACCAAGAATAGTCAGCAATCAGAGCGATTGATCTCGCTGATGTGTCTGTGTTGTTCGCTGTAGGGTTGCCTTCTTAGTTTAGTATTTATGAAAATATTCAATCTCGTACAGTTGGTAGACATGGTAGATTTTACAGACATTCAATACTGTCCTTTGTAAGTTTTCGTATAGTGAACGAAAAAAGTATTTAGGCATCTAGAAGTAGTTGACTCTTGTGCATGTTTACGGCTGTCACTTATGCATCCAACATAATATGGTGGTGGTGAATTAACTTTTGAATTTACTAATACAATATTGCTAGTTATTGTAGGCAGCCAGTGCATTGTAATACCGTCAACACATAATTAGGACCTGAAATATTTGGCACAGCAGTTGATTGGCAACCCTACCATCTGCCACGGCTGCATTATCCATGTCGCAAGCGACAACACCAAGTGGCTCGTCTGGAAAGCGATCCGCTTTCATTCGCTTTCTCGTACATGATGACTGCGCGAGTGGCCACGAACCGCGACGCCTAGTAACAGCGGATACTTGTAGGTACCTACCGCGTGTCTGCTTGCATTGTGTGTCGCTGATTGCGAGGTCAACTGGTGTTGGCACAGTTGAATTGTCTCCTATCAGACACCGTATACATCGTCGATTTTAGACATTATTATTAAACAACAACTTTATTAAAAACTTTTAGACCTGGCTTGTCGTAAGCAATTGTATTTGAAACATAAACTAGACAATTCTCCACGTACTAAACTCAAAGGGAAACGTGTTCAATATCGACAATATATTAAATAAAGCACACGCACGCAACGCAAACGACGCTCTATATTGCGGTTATATTTCATGGAATCGTGCGACCCATTTACGAAAAATCAGGACGCGAGGGACCATCGCCCCATGCTAAAGAAGAAAACCCGTGTACTTCCGCACTCCATAACAATAGTTACGGTACCGACGTTATGTTACCTCTCACCATTTCGTGTCTGTACGTAGGGTTGTCTCCACACTGCCTTTTACTTTAGCCAGATTTTAACACGTTTGTGGAGAATGGAAACGGGGAGTATCATTCTACTGACATGAATCTAAAGGGTTGAAATAAATTGTGGCAAACATTTGAATAAAATAATGAATGGTTAAATCTCTAAATAGTTTTAAATTGTTTTAATTCATAGACAAGATTCTCAGTTAAAATACTTACTTTACAAATGTAACTAAAAACTGATGACCCTGTCGTCACAACACACTAACACGGAACACCATGCATATGTATCGTATGTACATTGCACATAGAGGCTTTGGTTTGTGTTTGCGTGACCTGTGCGTTGACCCGAGACCTCGTGCGCTTGTACTGGGACTACTTGTGCCGCGTCGCCTTTAGCAAATGCGGCAACGCGATCTTTGCTCTCTTCTACACTCGTCTACTCTCTAAACATACATACTTTATATCTATGTACTGTATTATGTAATGTAGGTACTGTAACTTACCGGTACATGGTATCAAAGAGCTTTAGTTTATCTGACTTGCAGCATCGTTTCTCCAACGCGCGCTCGCTCATGCGAAGCGTATTAGGTACCTTTAATTTCAAGATGCCTATGTATGTTAGATTAAGCATCAGTAATTTTGCTGTTCCTGTTTAACGCCAGGAAAAGCAAGAGTGTGAATAACTCTATGATATCTTCGTTTAGTAATTGCAACTCCTAGAAAGGATATATAAGATCTAAGATGCTGAAGTTGTAAAATCGTTTTATTTTTAATGGGATTTCTGACGACCAGAAATTAACTTTATTTTACAGATCCATCCATCATGTCAAGTATCTATTCACTGTATGTTCCTGTCAAACGTTTAATGACTCCATATGCTAACATACGGCTTTGATCTCGTAACGTGTAACGAGCTCGGTTATACACTTATACATAGCTACATGTATACCTGTTTAATAACTGTAGGCGCTTAAATCATTTGCCTGTACCAAACGTCCGGGGGCTCTCATATCTGTGTGTTTGATTAACATAATTAGTATACACGGACGTGGCTGCTATGCATGTTTGGGTTGAAATAATCGTATTGTGCAATGGGATGGGTGAATTGGATGGGGTTATCGTAATGTTCCCAATAACCCCGTTTTACGTCCTGCACAGTAGATGGGATGCGTAGCGTAGAGCTGGGCTGTTTTTAAATCTATGATTTTATAAAACAGGTGTCTTGTTTGTTATTTATCGAAGTAGACATTTTGTTTGTAATAGGTAAGCGCTGTAGAAGTCCTAAAACTAACAATACTATTATGTCCACATTAATATTGGCGCTCTGTGAATTGATGCTATGCATAATTGACTAGCTATACCATATCTCATTGTGAGCACGTCTCGTTTATCTACATTAATAGATAATAGGTACATAGATACCTCTATAATATATGTGTACCCATTTTATATAACATCTATAATATTGACCTCATTAAACAGCTATCCGCATCAAAACAAACCACGGCCATGGCTCTGAATAATAACAGTATTTTATTACGGCATCCATAAAAATGCACCGTTCGCGATTGCCGCAGACCCACTGTATATTTTGCCCGTATTTCACTCGCTCAGCAAATCGTTCGGCTATTCATTGTAAGTACAAGTACTTCAGCATAGGGTTGCCAATTGAGTTTCTTTCATAAATCAATACTTTCTTAAAAAGTTTTATGTTATCCCGTGAAACGAAATGTTCTCTTCCTTTCAATAATTAAACGTGATGGGCACATATTGGTGATACATCATCATTTAGAAACTCGGTCAGAGTTCCTCACAACATGGATGATATCGTCACCCCATCAAAGGCAAAGTCGTTGACCTAAATTACGATAAAAAAGCTTAATATATTTAAAACATAAACTTAGTAACTTTGTGTGGCAAGACAACCCTACTGCGCTGTGGAGTCAGCGCAACGAATGCGAACGTAGCGGTTTTCCAAGCAATAATAATATTGAAAGACAGCCGCCCCTTCCGCTTAGCTCGCTTTATACAGGAATGCTGATGCACAGAAATGTTGCGCTGCGTTGCGTTTTACTGGCCTTAGGACGTCGCTTTGTAGACGCTATTGTTGCGGAAATTGTTTATTTTAAGACAGGCGCACGTTTCCGCTTAGCAGTGTGTTTGAGGAATGCTGATGTATAGGAAATCGTATGCTTGCTTGTGCTACTCTTGGGAAAATTTTGATGTCACTTCCTCATCGACTTGACCGGTGTAGGTACCTATAATATAATATAAATATTATTCCATAATATTATTAATATTATGGAATAATCAGTCGTAGACGTACCTACTAGACTAGGTCATAACTTCACTAAATATGAGATACGTTTTATACGTTATAATGTATTTTCTTCTATGATTTTGCCCCCACTGCACCTTTTTAGCTCTAGCTAAACTAACATTACCACACATCATTCAAGCAGCATTCTTGAAATAATTCATGGCGATCTTTTGTTACTTACCATCCTGAAATGATATAAGCCATGTTCTCCAAGGTTCAGAAAATAGGAACATGGATGGTGTTGGGGCGAAATAAATCTATCTCCCACTAACCATATTAACGCGCTGAGTTTAACTAACGCATACTATAAATTCCGGCCCTCCCAAGTCTCGCAAACTTCCAATACAAGGCTATAAACGCAATAAGCTGACGCTGCAGTCGTGTCTGCGAGTACCGCCATCCGTGTAACACTGCCACGTTGCAGAATTAACAGCCGGCCCGTTATGTTTTATTATGCTATTATTGACGTCGCCATGCCTGTGAACGAGAAGCCAATCTAAAATGGGGTGAACTGGGAAATAAACATACGACCTTTGTTATATTGGTAGCACGTGGTACGGTATAATCTTATTACAAGTACAGCCCACGTAGATAAACAGTTTATTGGAAGAGACAATTAGAAGTCTGCTGTTTTTAATCCGTTAACGCAGCAATTTAAACTTATTACGTATAAGTAATCGATACTTATTTGCGTCGCATTACACGTCGTTGACAATAAAACTGTGAGAAACCCACCGTGTAGCAACACTGTAAAAACCTATATACGGGTCATAATAATGCTTGCAATGATTCATCTCAATTGTTATTTAAATAACAGCTTTGCATTGTAATCATAATCATGTCTCAAATACAACTTCCGAAATGGTGGCTGATTTTTCTGTAAGTATAAAGGGGTTTGGGCAAAAGTGGCGTCTTTTTCAAGTTTGGCGGCCACTTAAATAACTAGTGTTATTAAAAAGAGCTATATAAAACAATTTATTTTTGTCAAGGGGCCAACTACCTAAACCTAATCAGAGCCAAGATATTTATCTTTAAAATCTCCAAAAAATAACCTACAAAATAATTATTTATCAAACAATACATTTAAATTCTTCATATTTCAGTAATTGGCAAAAGTACTAGTGATAATAATAATACCTAGACCGGTCCCACTCGCCAAAAGCTTCGATAATTTCATCAATCAATCATAGCGCTGGATTCCTGTATCACCGCCAGAGTAACTGCACCTACTTTGTCTGCATTATTTGCTTCACTCACTATCCAATATCCGTCAATTTCATCACATCTTTAGCTTAACTTACCGGACATTGTTAATTGTAATATCGTTTATTTGACCTGGCTTTTCTTATTGGACTTTGTGATTGCATTTATGTGAACTGGCTGACGGGAAACGTTTTGCCGATGATATAGTCATAATGGCGGAGTCGCTCGATGACCTCAGCACCATGCTCAGCGACCTCAGTAGAGTCTCCCGACAGGTTGGTCTTAAGATGAACATGGACAAGATGAAAATCATGTGTAATGCCCAGGTTCCACCTTTACCGGTAATTGTTGGGAACGATACTCTCGAAGTTGTTGACAAATACTTCTACCTAGGGCTGACTGTCCAATTAGGTAGGTCCAACTTCGACAAAGAGAACGCCCGAAGAATCCAACTCGGTTGGGCAGCGTTCGGGAAGCTTCGACCTATCTTTTTTGTCCAAAATACCACAAAGCCTGAAACAAAAGTTTTCAATCAATGTGTGTGGCCAGTTATGAGTTATGAAACTGAGACGTGGTCACTTACTGTTGGCCCCATTACTAAGCTCGAGAGTCGCGCAATGAGCTATGGAGAAAACAATGCTCAGTGTTTCCCTCCGAGATAAGATCCGCAATGAGGAGATCCGCAGAAGAACTAAAGTGACTAATGCAGCTCTCAGGATTAGCAAGTTGAAATGGCAATGGGCAGGCCACATCGCTCGTAGAACTAACAACCGATGAGGAAGAAAGGTTCTCGAGTGGCGACCACGAACCGGAAGACGCAGCGTAGGCCGGCCCCCCACTCGGTGGACCGACAATCTGGTGAAAGCCGCGGGGAGCCGATGGATGCAGGAGGCGAGCAACCGTTTAAGTGGTGCTCCTTGGGGGAGGCCTATGTTTAGCAGTGGACGTCTTCAGGCTATCAATGATGATGAAAATGATTAATGTTTAGATTTCCCAGAATTTCTTTGTATAAGCTGAATGTACTATGTACTATTACTCAGAAACGTTGAAAAGTGACGTTTTATTTTGTATTTACAAACAAAAAAGTTATCTAAGTATTATATCAGTTATCTGGTTCCCATAGTACAAGCTTTGCTTAGTTTGGGGCTAGATGGTGCTGTGTGAAATGTCCATACATATTTATTTTATTTTTATTTTAATAAAAAGTTGATTATATGATTCCAAGGACGACTAAACAATAAAGATTATGTGATTATACTAGTTCGTTTATATTTCATACATTAGGAACCTCCAAAAAGTACAGTTTGCTTGTTTACTTTGATGACATAATCATGCCATCGATGAAACTTCAACGTCGTATATCTCAGCCTCGATATGGTTTAGAGCCATGGACGCTTATCCTAATATATAACGTGGTGTAGGCCTACGAAATAAAAATAACTGCTTGAGTGGCTGCTTAAAATAAAAAAGACGCCACTGCCCATACAAAATCGCCCAAACCCCTTTATATAGCCACGTATAGAATATCTGTAACTCATTTCCACATGGCACATTTCTGATCTGTAAAGTGAAAGTGATCACTATATTGCATTCAATCTACTGCCTGATGCCAACGGTAGACATACGGACGGACTGAGTTGATCTAACTAGACCAGACAACATGAAAAAAAATTACTTGACCTTGTAGTTTTTCAATCGGGCTCTTTGCATTTACATAAACGCAAGTCATTGTACCGTAAACATCTGGCTGGGAAAGTTCGATCATTGTAAAGGTTGTCTAGCTTTAATAAGAGCATGTCCTGACTCCTGCCAATATTCCCTGAGCTGCCGTGTAGAATTATAGCAAGCAACGGTGCTTGAATCGAAAATCCACAGTTTACGCATGAATTGCGGAAGGCATCTCGTCTACTAACCAAGCGCTTTTTTGTGTTTGTCACTCGCCAACGCCATCGCCGCCGGGGGGCATTCCACCCATTTGGGAGGTTTTGTATCGAGCCAAACTTTTTTATTCCGCTGTGCGCCGGAACGAAACAAAACGACGCCGATGGCGCGCGCGGCCACGGCCTGCCCGCGAGCACAAAAGCGGCGCACCAAATAATACCGCCAATACAACTTGCCTTTGTGTGAAATTGCCCAAATTATTGCTAACTAGCCGGTTGCCCCTGCGGCGCGTTAGCTGCGTTTTCCGGTAGGATCGTGGAAATGCTAATATGTCACAATCACAACCCGTGATTAGCCTGCAAGTGTCAGGAAGTTTTTGTTGTTTTAGTTTATTAATTGTCATAAAAATTCGCATTTAGGCTTTGTTTGTTTGAGTTTGGACTTTGGTTAGACGGGAACATATTTTGTGGAGCTGTAATAACTTAAAACTTAACTAAATATTTTCAATAGTTCCAGCTCAAGTTCAACTAGAATCAACTCAATAAAAACAAGACGATGTACTTAATTCTGTTTCCAAGTAAAGTCAAGTAACCGCAAAACATGAGCCATCAATTTCGTGGAACGAGATCGACCGAGGAAAGTTGCCTTTGTAGGGCCCAGCCACCTTTCCCTTCGGTTCTTTAGAAACGGCCGCCAACAGAATGAAAACATTCCTTTTTTATCTAATTTATAAACGATTTTTTACCCAAGCTCTTTTCAAGATTCTATTTTCTGAAGTAAGATGCTGAAAGTAGTTAATTAACTTTCCGGTTGACTCGATCTTTCTTGTTCGATAGAAAAGAACGAAAACTTTTCCAAGTTATTCCAACAAGATGGAAAAGTGCGGAGCTGAAAGCTAGTGTCTGAAGACGTGCTCCAATAACAATAACCCGCACAACAAAACCTACTAGAGCATGAATAAACGTCGGCATAACAAACTTCCAGAAGGGTAACTGTAGGCATTCTATTCATAAGCTCGCTCGCCGGCTCAACGAGCCGATAATGGCGATAACGACAGCTCTATTGATCGGGCACTTCTTCCAGTGAAGCCCACAGATCGGAGAGTAATGAAGCGCGGTTAGAATGCAGCCGGGGCGAGTGCGAGTCCGCGCGGCCGTGTGTGACCGCTGCCCAGCCAGGTGGCCCGGCTAATCCGGAACGTTCAAGGTTCGCTGATAATGGTATAATGAAATACTTTATTAATGGGACAGTGCATGATGTTCGTTCAGCAGCCTATATCGTTCTCACTGCTAGCGACTCTGTCCATAAAGACTATGTATGGAGTACTTGGTAGAGTTTGGGGCATGACATGAGTCCTTGCTAATGTGCGAAAACGGTAAGAAAAAAAGAGATGAGAAAAGAAAACCCAAGTACGAAGTTACATCAGCAATTCCCTTGGAATCGGATTTAAATAAACAGGCGTTTTCTATCACTCGCTGCCATGATAAGTAAACAGTTGTGATGTGATTGATCCGTGGATTTGTAAGATGACGTGTGTTAGTGGTTATCCCGATTCCTTGCCAGCCGGAGTTGGTGACACGAATCGTGTCGTGTGGCAGTGGCGATGGCGGGCGCGGGCGGTCCGGCGCGGGGTGAACAACCTGAGCGCGTCGCCGCGCGGATCGAACGCCAGCGCTAGCCTTCGCTCTGCCCGCCCGCGCTCGCTCTCCGCTCCACTCTCACCCTGCCCCACTTACACAGAATTACTGTACTCGTGCAAACTTGCACAACGCAACGCAAGGACAACGCTCGACGAAAGTTGGTACTAATCTAGGTAAATAGCTTCACACAATACAATATAATGTGTGCGTTTGCTGCAACAAACCTTAAAGTTTAAATTAATTTGTCATTTTCTCATAGCAAATTAAACAGAAAATCACCACGTTTTCTGTTTTCCTAAATAAACTTCCTTTTTTTTTTTTACAAAAATGTATGTTGCATTGTGCCCGAATTTTCTTGGCTAAGGAAAAATGTAGTAATAATATTTTTGCAAATGTGGGCAAGTAAACTGTTGACAACCAAGCCTGTATGTTCTGATGTTGACTTCCAAATTGTTGAGATTAAAATATCTCAAAAACTTAAAACTTATCTGGTCAAACACCATCATGTTTTTTCAGTCGGATTTTGGCCATATTAAATTTTAATCAATTCATATTCACAGGACGTGCGATGATGTAATCCCCTCAAGTTCCTATTGATCCTTTTACATATTGGTCCATTACGGTTCTTGGTTTATTTGAAATGAAATGAAATATATTTATTCGTGACATACACAATGCAACACAGATTATATAAATACAATAGAAATATGACAATAATTACAGTGGTAGGAACATTATGTGCAACATTATGTCATGTCAGGAATAGGTTCCGGCTCAGCATACAACTGAGGTTGCAGGTCACAGCCCCAGTTACTGGTTTATCAAGCGATACGACAAATAAATTTCACAGAACTGCAGATGGTGAGTGGTCGGGTGCGCTATTGTTATTGGTAAGTTGTAAACTTGACTGTTGTGTCATGAAGGCAGACAGTCTGTCGGCCGCTGCGTGGCTGTGGGCGTACACTCGTGCTATATTTAAACCCGGGAAAGTTGCGCAATCTAAATAAATCCTCGCCAGACTAACGAGATCGACCATTTTAATTACACCGCTCAAACGTTTTGAAGGTTGGGATTGAATTTTAGATAGATGGATGGTCGACTCGATAGTTTTGGTGGCCGGAATGTGATGACGTTGATTTGTTTAGTACTGAATGTGCATTCAATGTTTGTGATGGACTGATGGTTTTGGTTCGTTTGCAAAGCTATATAAATGAAAAGTGCATTTTGGTAATCTGAAACCTTGTTTGTTTAGTGATAAAATAATAAGGTTGCTGTAGAGAACATAATTATTTTTTGAGATTAAATAATAAATATATAACAATGTGCTAAGAGGCGAATCATATTATGACATCTGCCCACTGTAGCACCTTGTTTTAGAATAAATCAAATGAATTACGAAGCCATGTCCTCGTCCAGTTTCTAACACCTAACATATCAGGCATGCAGTAAAGTTCCCGCAAACTTAGACCGCAGTTGTTCCAGTAAGTCTGCTTACAACAAAACTCCGGGGGAGCTAGTAATCCGTCAAAAACATGGCATACACGTAGCCGAGTAGCCAACAGTTTTAACCAACTTAAACTGCTTTAGTTGCCGCAGTTACGGACGGAATTCCTCCCCATCCCCCGGTTAACGTGCTATATATAAATATTGTACAGTAACTTTGCAGTTTGTGAACACATATTTCAAATTGACTTTCAAAACGAAGTTTGTTTTTGAAACAGTTTCGGTAACTATTTTGTTTGTTGGAACGCGTGGTTGTATTTTGTACTTTTGTTTGAGACAAGTTTTAGTAAAGTTATAGTTATTGTCACACGTAATTAAAATGCGCATAAATCTTGCTTATAGGAATGTTACATGGACAAATCAAAATACTCTAAAATGAAATGAAACTGGTCAATAAACATTAAGACGTGCGGGAGGCGTGCAAGCGGTTGTATATCTAAGTAGTAGTTAAATAGCACACAATTTCTTATTTTAAACTTATAATATCAACAGTTCTTTGATTCTATCAACACTGTCATAGATACCGTTTAGCGAATAATGGCAAGTTTAACCAATAATGGCAATACAAACGGTATATAATTTACCTACAGACAGCTGGTTATTGTGCGAACTGAGATAACGGCAAATTGCTTTTCGTAACACGCAGAGATAACCTATTTACTGCGCAATCTGCCGCACCCTGTGCTTATGATGCTAACTATTTACCAGCCCCAGTTTATATGAAGAATGTCAAATTATCATTCTGGCCGTTTTATATACTATTAGCGAAATTGTGAAAGTTTATCATTATTTCGATGTAAACCAGACTCGAGCGGCTTGCATTGTATCAAATTCGCTATCGTTTGTTTCTGTGTGAGTCTACGAAGGAGAGCAAATGATAAACCGGTGAAGAAGTTTAAGACATAAAGAAATAATCTGCAACTGTAACGTACTAACTTCTTGTTAACTAACCCCTCGAACTTTTCAAGTCGCCATGTTTTGTTAGTTCAAAGATACAGATAGAGTAAGTACACGGCAGGCGAGAGTTAGGGGGGGGGGGGGGGGGGGAACTTAGTTTGCAAAAGATTTAATGGAAGCTACTCTCTCTTTGTCTGAGTTTGGCACTCGTCTGGCCGCCGGCTTCGCTCCCGTTTCATAACTTGACGCGGCTAGGGTTGTCCCAAATGCTAATGCCCAACTGTTTACAAAGGAAATTAGTTTATGTCCTTTTTAGATGCATTTTGCCTAACAACATTTTTCTTTACGCTTTAATTTAGCGTTAAGAATTTTTTAATACTGTTACTTAGAAAATGGCAACCTTTTGATAACTTCAACTCTAACGAGCAATTAAGCTTCAATTTCTCATTTTAAAAGCTCACAGCAGTTACTCGTATAAGCTAAAATATGATGTTCAGTAGTTAATACAGTAAGTATTAAGTACTTATGTCTCGTAACAAAAGCTTATCGCAGTAATTATGCGAAAATTTCCTCTAAATGCGATAACCCTACACCCAAATGTATATCTAGGGGTTAGTCAAAAGGGAAGTTTTATTGCTCTTGAATTTCATTATAACTTTGCGAGGCTCTCTCTTAATGCCTCTAAACGAGGATTGTTGTCTAATTTGTACGAATTATGTCGAAATTTTACTCACGGGGATATAACTTTGGGCGTGGTGCTGTGAGAACTCTGCGAATAGTTAGTCTCTTATGGATTTTAATGTGATTATATTATGGGGAAGACATGTCAGATTCAAGGATCTGACATGTCTTCCAAACAACCTATTCTCTATAAGCTAATGCCGATGCCACCACCTATGTACCAAGAGCGGAGTTTGTTAAACCACAATATTTTTTGTTTTTTTTAATTTTGTATTTACGATCTTATTTTAACTTTCATTTGTATTGAAGTAGTGTAATTTCTTGTTTACTTATTGGTAAAAAGGTAAATTTAGACTAGTTCTGATAACTCAATCGATTGGTTTTATGAAAAGGTCTAATTAGGTAAAAGATTATGGAATAAACTGATTTCTGCTTATCAAAGACTACTCTGTGAAATGTTTACTTCAATTTCCATACTCAGTCTATTTTTGTAAATGTCTAAATCACCGAGCCAATTTCGGAAAATGGTTAATTGGATGTTTACTACCGAATCCCGTAGTTTTCATCCGAAGTGGAAGATATTATAGGGCCGTTTTATAGATCTCGGCAAAACGCTTTGGTAACCATTACATATTGAAAATAAATAGCTGAAGGTTTCTCCATTCTCCATGTTTTATTGTGGACGGTTACATGATGTAGATGTATCATACATCAGTTCTAGCTTAAAAGTCAGGGGAGTGTGAGGAGTAGGATATAAATATCGGACGTCTCAAGGATCGCCTCAGATACCCAATCAGCCGAGTCTTATTGTGTCCTTCGCTCAATGTCGCCGGATTTATCTTCTCGGTTCCCAGTTTACGACGTTTTCTCTGGCAATCTTTCATTTTAGCTATCCGAAGTAGGCAATTCGCCATTTTTTACTGAACTACTCTTAATTTTCATTCCGTTTTTATTATTTTGTTCTCAGCATGCGCATGGCTTGTTTGTATATTGAATTTGGCACAACATTTTCTTTCCACTTACATTATTTTCATATGCTTTGTGAGCATGGCTGGCGTCGTTCTCGCGTTAAGACATTATAACACGTCACAAGACTCGCAAGTTGCCTGATGGCCTCGTGGAGAAAGTTTACTATGAGCTTCTCTGGGTGAGTTAGTTCGCTGACCCCCTAGCTCCCTCGCTGCCAGTGCCACCCCTGGGTGCAGTCCGCGTGTACCAGCCTGCGCACTTCGCAAGTTTGGCTTACACTCGGTGAAACAAAACTATATGGATGTCTTAAACTAAATGTGAAATATTACGATTTTATAACTGGTTTGGAAATGTTATTCCGTAGTAAAGATGTTCAATGTTTTTTTTTCTCTTTTAACTTTGTTTTTAACATTAAACAGACTTGAACGATTTATGCAATATGTAATAATGTAAAGATGATTCAAAAGCAAAAGGAAGTTCGTGAGAGCCCTACTCTAAAAGTAAGCCAGTCGCCGGCTACGTACCCATAACTAGTGATTGAAGTACAGTTAACAGTTTTGCTTCGAATCGAATGCGAATATTAAAGCTAATGTAAGAGAAATAACGTTAACTTTACACAGCGGACTTTTGACATCCAAACAGAACAAATTTAGGCAGTATTCAGCCCATTTCTAAATTGCGTCGTAAGCAGAACGAATCTCTGACGAGTTACCATCATGCATGCGAGCGCAGAGTTAGCAAACTTGATGAAATTGGTCGTCTACAATCTACAAACAAGCTAACGCTCAAGTTTGCCTATATCTTTGAAACAACCATGGGTATAAGCTCTCTCTCAGGCATCAACTCTAGGAACCGATGAATATTCAACTTGATCAGATTGCATTTGAGAGAGGCAACTTTGACAGTGGAAAGTTATTGAATGTCTGTTTAATTATTTTAATCATTTTGTATTTTCGTCAAAAAAGTATGTTAGTCTCGTTAAAGTTTTTATTGTTGATAACATGATTGGGATAACCCATAGTTTTACTCCGTGGATTCCACCAATTATTTATATTTAGTGACCTTTACCAAAACAGATGGGTGCAAGAATAATGCATAAGTAAAGCGTCTAATTGTTTAATGCCTTTTTTTGGAACATAAACCAATTACCATGACAAGATTCAATTAACCAAAAGATATTATCTTCCACGTCGAGCGACTGCTGATTTATTGAATGCCTAGTTCGGATCTAATTAGACCGATTCTAATTGCCTATTGTCTCAGCCTATCGGCCGGGGATTTCAGAGGCGATCAATACAGGAACCAGCGCAAAGGGGCTCTAGCTCCTTGTCACTAAAACGTTATGGCCGTTGGTGAAATACCGTGTTTATCTAACAACCCCACCACTCCCGAACTCTCCATCAGGCCCTTGATGTCTATAATTAAACCAGGCTCTTGTCCAATCTATTATGCATTGACTGACCTATCGACAGCCTCTGTGGTGTAGTTGTTGAGCAGGTCGGCTTATAGCCTGGAGCTGGCGAGTTTGCGAGCGTGAGTTCTTGTTCTGTGCCTGGGTGTTGTGGGAGCATGGTCCTCGTAGTTCCTGGGTCCTTGTGATTGTTGGGCGTTATTTATTTATTGAGTTGGCCAACCGTGAACAATTCGCCAACTATAACGTCTTGTACTTCGGTACTGACTCTCGGTTCCTTTCTCTTTAAACATAGAAAGTAAGAGACCTGCTTTTCTATATTATGAAAGTATCTTTACCTATTAGCCCTACTTACCTAATCTTTTATCATTCGATCTACACTAATTGGTTATTAGAGGATGCTATTTTTTGATCCACTTATCATGATGGAATTGACGAGGTAATTTTGTTTGCTTTAGCTAGTCTATCAAGGTCACATCAAGTATGTACAGTCTTAATAATGGAAATTTGTAAATTCGTGTTATCAAAACATTTCTCTAGTTTGAAATTTCAATTTTATTTTATGTTATTTAGCCAGATCCTTAGGTATTCTAAGTTTAAAAAATTAATTGAGGAAACAACTAAACGTAATATTTATTTTGGAAGATTGGATCTGAGAAGAAACTATTGATATCTGTTTGCCTTTTTTTTAAATGACATAATTATTTGATTAATTTGTTTTGTGATATTAGTTTTGGAATAAACGTTTCTTTCCCTTTGCTTTAAAAATAATTACTTAAAGTAAGCCCCGTAGTAATCAGGTGAAAATCCAAAAAGACCACTTGTTGTTCAAATGTGCTCGGTTTGATGAGCACTCCATAAAGTACAATAATTTCTAATCCTGTGCTATTCACATTCATGATCATTCACATGAAACAGGTCTCGCTCGCCACCCTTGCACAACCCACCTCTGCGGTCCAAGGGGACCGTACATCCATCTCGTTTTATAGCCCCGGAACGGTGGCAGCGCCCCTTCCGCGTATGACTGCCACTGGGATGAAATAGTATTAAAGGATTAGAGTAAGGAATTATAGGTTATGAAAGCATTAGTTAAAAGACGGTACAGAGATTTATTGAAACGTGAATATAAACTACGCTTTAGGCATAACAAAAAACACCTGACATGTCTTATTTTTGTTTTTGCCTTTTTTGCCTTGATAGTTGATTGTCGATGTTTCTAATCTAATTAATTTCTTTAAATTACTGTATTGTCAAGTTATAATTAAATTAGAGATAAGCCAATATGGAAAGAGGTTTTCAAACGACGTCAGAATTCTTTCTATCGTTATCGGCAGACGCATTATCGGAGCTCTTTATGCCATTATCGGTTTAACACAGTCCCTGCGGCCTAGCTCGACGCACGATACATATGTATACTTAATACATATGAGTGCCCTCGCCGGCTGTTAACCAATCGATCGGGTTCAACGACCACGCCTCGCGACGAAGCTGCCGGCCATCGTTGTTGGGGTTTGCGGCCCGCTACGTTGTCAGAACTAGCAAATAAAGTTGATCAAAACTATTCAAAAACTATTGGGAAATCTTAAAGTATCATCGCTTTGGCTAAATTTGGTTTTACCTAAAGTTATTATGTGGCAGAAGCTTAGTATGATTCGAGTGTATTGAATTAACTAAAGAGAGATTCTTTGATGAGATGGTACTTACGAATTACCAAACAGATCGAATTCAATCTCAGTTGAGATCAGACATTTTTGAGGTTTGAGTTTTGAATAATTTCAGTTCCATGTATTCCATTCGTCCATCTAAGAATACTTTTTTATTGCTCGTTGAAAGCTTTAGTCAATACGATAGCACAAAAATCGCGAACGAATCAAACACTTCACCTCTATTAACCACAATCATGATCCAAGTCCATAAGAAATCGGACCTTCCTTTTCACGGTTCCCCTGGGTCTGTGTGCCAGTTAACCAATCGATAGTTCAACCGCCGCCGCCACCCCCGCGAGGTGGCGATTCCTCGTTATGTAGCGAACGGCCGACCGGCCCGGGAGATAAGAAAACGCTTCCGGAACGTTAATTAAACCGATATCTTATCGGATGACTATATGTAGTGGTGGTCTTTATCTAAGTATTCTCGGTACTGGGGGTACCGGTATTTAAAGGTTCCCGTTACTGGGAACAGCTAATAACTCAAGTAACAAGAACTCAGGAACTCAAAACTCTACCACAGACATTACTTGAGAATCTTAATGTGTTTTTGTAAATGGCTTTTTTACAGCATGAAGTAGTGGTTTTTAAATTTTCACATCATTATGCTCTGCTATATTTGTGGTTTTTATAGAACATTCTAGGATAACCAAGTTCAGTTACACTTACAAGGTATGTATGCAAATAACGTTATGTAGCAGTCCTGGAATTTTAAAGTTTTTTCGCAGATTACAAACTAGAGAGTAAGTTCATAGCAGTAAATCTGAAGATGTAGGAGAATCATCACATCCGGTTTCTACTCCGTCACAGAGGTTTAGCGTGATTAATAAAACCGACTAATCAGCAAGATTGCCCAGTGATTGGTCCTGCAGAAAAGATAAAAATAAAATCTCACTGCACAGAACTTGACAAAAATAAAATGTTCTTTTAAAGAACATAAAACTAAATGGCCACGTATCGAACCAGTTGCTTTGCAAGAAATACACCGTATTTTTTCAGGGAACCGGTCTTTGTAGAATGAAGGCTGCCCACAGGACGCGGTCGGAATTACGAATTCCGATGCGAAGCCGGTGGAAATTAGAACTGTGTGTGTGTGATCTGCCTTTAATTACGCCGGAGCTTTCGAGTAACGTATTTCTTTTCCTCTTATTGCGTAGTTAGCAGACTCTTTGTTTCTCTGAAAAGAACAATTTGCGTGAATATATTTTTACAGAGCTTACCTGTCTGGTAAACAATGTCTTAACTAGTTACCTTGTAATGTGGTCGAATACTTTTTCTCGTCGCATTGGTCGTCTCAAACACGTATATGTAATTATGTATTTATCATGTTTCTGAAGATTCAATATCGCCAACGGTAGTTAGCTTGTAATTGAGCGAACGGTTGTACATTTTACAACTGTTTAATGCCACAATCGCACTCACCATCACGGCACGGGGCAGTCCGCTTCAGGGTTCCCGTGACCGTGCAGAATGAGCCTCCTTTTCGGGGAGCTTTGGGCTTACCGTTAGAAACAGGCGTGTTGACCTGAATCTGTTTCCACCTTGGTTCTTTGCACAGAACCTTTTTCAGTCTGGTTTACTATTGCTGTCTTACGGAAGTAGCCTTTTATATATTAAAGATTGACTATTTGACTATTCCGTCAGTCATCATTATCGTGTTAGATCCTATACCAATTCACCAATGTTAAGATTTTATGAGTTTTAAAGTGTTTCATGTAATCCTCCACTACGGCAGTTTGATACAGTAAAACAAAGGCACCGCGCGATGGTAGCCCTACAATCTCACTCCGGACGCGATCAATGGGGCTTTCAATTAAAAGTTTCTCCCGGGCTCAGTTTGCGCCGCATTGTTTGCCGAGTTGTCCGATTGTACAGCGGGAATACAGCGCCTACTCCGTACAATTGGCCGAAATTAACGGACGCACACTTGGACGCTTGTAGAACTTCCACGAGTTCAGTTCGAGCATTTACATAAGCATGACAATCATTTAAGATTCATAACAGTTATGCCTGCTTAGCGAAACCGACAGATTAATATGTTCATAAGAAAAAAAATAATCACGATCGGAATCTAATATACATTAGCGTGCAGCGTTTTGATTGAACTTCTTCTTCTTCGTACTTTTCAAATCTGTCAATAATTTTCTTAAGCATTGCAAATGTTATCGCGTTTTATTTTACTTAAAAATTTAGCTATATTCGGCTCCCGGAGTGTCGTCTTTTCAAACTCAACAAGATGTTTTCACCTAAATTACGAGCACCACTACAGTTAAAGGAACTCGTACACGGGCTCCCGCTGTGAAATGTTGCTTTTAGTTTACAAAGAATCATGACGACCAGGCCACTTGGCGCGCCTGCCCACCACTTGTTTGTTTTTTACTGGCTGTGTCTATTTACCGTTTTATCTTCGCTTTAGCAATTAGCTTCTGGCATCTCTGCTACCTACTACTTCTAAAGATCGTAGATATGCTTTCTAAAACGGACCTTGCGTACCACAGTCATACAGAATACACGTTATCGCGAAATCTCTCTCGGTAAAATATACACATATTTGGAACGAAGTGCCTGTACGTGTACGTGCAACATAACCCAAAGTGCTTTGTTGTGCTCAGCCTGGTACCTTGCTAAATATGCTTGTATGTTTATGTAGCGAGGTGCTATCCCCATAAGTTTGTAAGGAAACAATGCAGGTATTCCACTACGCTATAAATTCTACATTGTAGCCGTGTGCTACTTTATGGACCGTAAAATATTACGTCTATCCAGTCTCCAGATATATTTTATTACACCTTAAACATAAATAACGACTATGTCTACCGGCGCAGGGCACTCAAGACACGACATTTTGTAATGTAATTCTGGCAATTTTAAAGGTCTATGCGTGACATCTACACTGCATAAAACAACACTTGGTTTACATCGCATCATTGATTAACTCCTAAGTCCGTTGTACATCACTGTCTAGCCGTAAGACTAGACTAAACTACAGGCAATAAGTTGTGTCAAAGCCTAACAGTGTTCTCTTTTGTTTCAGGTGTAGTGCAATCCAGGCAGCCAGTGTGACTAGTGTCGGTGGGTGTAGTGCAGTGTTTTGTGCAGTGAGTGGTGTGTAGTGCAGTGTGGTGACAGTGAGTCGGTGGGAGTGTGAGCGTCCGTTGTGGCGCCAACCCCCACGTCAAGTCAATGCGGGTGCGCCGATGGCTCGGTGATCGCGGACTGACCGTATCTCAAGAGCAGCGCTGGTAAGCATCCTAATTGTTTTACTTTACAATATTATGTACCGTACAATATTATGTAGTTTACTACGTCTTCATAAGGAATATCTCGTGCAGACACTATCGATGTGTTTGTATGACGATGAATACAGGCCACAGAAGACAAGTTTGTAGTTTGAACTAATGAAATCCTTATTTGCATTTGTCCAATTTAAACTTGTTGCTAATTTTAATGAGTTCCATAAACATTGGAAATTGCTCTTGTTGTTCTACTTCAAAACTATTCAATTCAATAAATATAACTTCTAGGCAAGCATGCACCACCGTAGACCGCGTCTTCACTTATCATCGGGTGAGACAGTGGTCAAATGCTTTGCCTATAAATTATTTTTAAAAAAAACTGAAAATTGTAAGTGCGTACACAAAAGGTGTTCCTTGATGATCACTTGATCAGTCAGTCACTCGATAGTCGATGATCAGTCAATTTTGATCACCCGTCTCTAATAAGTGATTATTTTCACGGTCGTCTGCTGTCAGGCCCGATTGGATCTGAACAAAATCATTGGATCGAGACGCGGACAAGGGTCAAATTAGTCGGTTATTATTGTGCATCCATGAAAGAATTATATTAAAACAAAATGAAAACAATTTAATGACCGAAATAATTACCAAGAACGAGAGAATCTTAATTTTTTTAATCAGATGATTTTATAAATTCTGTAGTTCAATTTTGTAGGAAGTTGTACTAAACATTTTTGTAGTTTTGCTATTAGTATGGGCTGTTTGTATCTTGCGAGACGAATGAGACGCTACAGTGTCGAGGCACCAATCACAACTTATTATGTTCGACTTTGTCATTTTGTTGATTCTAGGCTAATAGATACATTCGTAAGATAAATATAAAGATATCCGGTCGCTTCACAAGTTCGCACATCAATAATCGATTTTAAATAACCAGTAATTCTTCACGTTATCAGCGCTTTATAATGTCGCTAGTTACGTGACCTGACGTAATCCAGCACAAGGTCGTCGGAACCTGACACGTGCTAGCAGCACCAGTACCACAGTCGGTTCGATATAACAGTAGGTATATCAGACTGTTGTAATTCTCTGTAACCTTGATAGATGGCACGGCTTTTTTAAATGTGTATTGGCTAGCAACTGAGTTATTTTACTGCTTTGACGGTATTACACACTCTACACATTCAAATTTTAAACCACTGCATAATTATAATATTATAGAAGGTAACGTAAGTAGAACTCGTAATAGCACGTAATCCGGCTTACTTTACGTACAAATCACGTCGATTAACTCGACCGGTGTTTGGGCAATAAAGATGCCCATCCTCACGGTTCATTGCATAATTAATTATATACGTGTGACTATGGAAGATTACGCTTTCTATAGTTAGAATTTTGTATGCTACCCGTATGGGCGAGACAGCATGCATTAGAATTAATTTGATCCAAGTGCATTAGGGCTTCATTACCACGTGTCCCTAGCCTCCAGTCAGTGTGCAGTCATTAGTAGGCACGCTGACTGCAAAGGGGCTGCGCAGACGGTTGGCAGTTTCGATGCGGCTTTGACAACTGCACAAAAACTGCATCTGAACTGCAATTATGCAGCTGGCGTGCAAGTCAATTGAGCACGTCTTGCTAAGCTCTAATTGGTGATAATGTTTTAATCTCTGAACAATGTCTAGGTTTTTGTGTAAGTAAATATTTTTACAAACTCAAAGCAACTCTAACTTGAGTGTAATGGAATTATTCGTAGAAAAATATATTTCGATATCTTTTAAATTTCAAAACTGTGCAAATCTTGTAAGTCTCGTCCATACAATAGGAAAGTCAAATAAATTCCGGCTGCTAAGAGCTTGGAACAAGGATTACGTCTTGGTCCAAGTCAGAGGATTCGATTGACAGCTTCAATAACATTGCCCAATTTGAATGAAAGTCGTGTATTCTGATCACTTGCTAGATTTTTGGTTCAAGATTGTATACTATACTAGGTATGCTAGGCTATTCCACTGGTATGTAGTGTTTATTAGTAAGGGGGGTTGTATTGGTGCATCGCCTTCATTCTCCTATACTATGCATGACAGTAGTTTAATATTGGTAGAGCTGTCAACCATGATTAAAGTCAACATAAATAAAAGTACCCCATATAAATAGGTTGTTTAGTATAAGTTGAAAATTCATTGTAAAAACTGTTGTGTTTTTGCCGTAGGTAAATATGCGACACAAGAACACCAAGAGCGGTATGCCATCACCAACGCTAATGCCTTTACAATTGTGAGTAGACATTTCACATAAAGTTACACGATTGACCTGTTTCCTAATAACCTCGAATGAGGTTATTTTGATGATGATCGTATTAAATTAATTACAGATGTGGTAGTATTCCTCTAAATATCTGATTATAGACAAATTATAGGTTTGTTTATTAGTTTTAATATTTTATGGAGTGCTGAAAATTGTGTATTGTTGGTTTGTTTCTTGATAATTTCTATCAAATTTACCAATTATAAGATATGGGTGATTAAATTATTGAAGAAAATGTTCAAACATAATAATTTTCAAGATTTTTTTAAATTACGTGTTATATTTTGGGTGTTTATATGTCTAGGGTTTCATCTGATTGTTTTAATATCGGACAAAGTTAGTAATTAAAATCAAGACCCCCACAACTAACAAGCAACTCAATTAACTCTTTACTTTGTCGTTGTAATTAATTTGTTTCATCTTAAATTGGGTTTAATATAACTCGACGAACGTTTCCACTTCCATGAATCTTTTCTGGGTCATGATATTTGGTATATTTACTCCTTTATTACCTCGCGTTGGTAGACACATTAAGTAATTTGTAATTAGCAGCTCAATTTTATACTACTTGCATTGTATTTTCAGTATTTGTGTTTGTGTATGTATGTAATGTACCTACTTAAAGCAGCTCTTTCAACTGTTTAGTTAAATGTTCCCGGTTATACGGTATTTTCTTAGTAAAAACTTAATAACCTTAGAAGAAAAAGTAAGAACATAATCTGACCGTTTATTTAAACGGTCTTTAGTCAGTTAAGCCAGAACTACATACAGCTAATTCAAAATTTAGTACTTTCATTGGGTAATAAACATTTACACATTGTGATGTGATATTTGGCTAATCAAAAGAGCCCGTCGTGCTTATTGTTTATACTAATGTTAAATGTTTGTATTGTTAAAGGTGACGCGCTGCGGAGCGGTGGTTAAAGCGGCTCTGCCGCTTTAAATGGACAAACGCAAGATGCTGCCAAAGAGAGCGCGTATGGACAGCAGCATGCGGGGTCCAATTGCAAATGGGCCCTTGCAATCAAGGTAAATATACCCCATCCCAATTTTCCTTGCTGCTTTTAGATATTTTTTTAGTAGATTTATGTTCTTGGTCTCCTGACAGTATAGTTTTGGCGGCCTAAACCCATTTGAATTTAATAAAGGGCCACGTTCAAATTAAGTGCGTATTTTGCTAAATGCTAAGAGAAGTCGTAGAAACTTTGATTTATTTACGACGCTTCTCATTTAATTTAATCGCAAATTTATAATGAGAAACTTAAACAGTTTACCAAAGATCGGCTCCGTCCCAAACTCCTCGCACAGTTTCTAATTCGAGTTTGTCTCGGTCTCTCGGATGGCAGCCCGTGAAACGCGACCAGAAAGTCAACAAAGCGGCGGCCGATAGACCTCACCCCACTTATTCTTTTCTCGCGATAATCCTATTTGGTTTCCATCAAAACTTGCCCGAAGGGGTTGTCCCCGTCTTGCAAGGGGTGGTGAGTGCGGACCACCCGCCACTCGGCTTCTTTGTTTGCCACCAAATCTGTTTTCGTCTGCGCCTGCCCTGAGAAAGTTTGTCGAAATTCCGAAAACTCCCTTCATCCCCGCGCGCTCGGAATTACTTTCCAGTTTGGAAACTTTCCTCGGCAATAATAATAATTCCGGCTCGCTATGACGAAAGTTTAAATTATTAGTTTAATCGTACTGGGCGCGCTTTAATTATTCCGGTGGTGGTGCGAGGCGCGGGGGGCGTGGTATGTCCCCGTCTGGTGATTAGCTAACTTGGACCGACTTGCTCCTAACCCGGCGCGTTTCCAATATTTGTTTACAAATTTAATTAGACCATCAATTTGGTATTATTGTCTGTTCCAATCTTCAATAGATTTGTCTTAATTATCAAGTCTGTGTGTGACCTATTATTATCATAGTTTTTGTTATAAATAGGTAGCACTGTGTTATTTTATTATTAAATTACGGCCGGCTGTCAATTTTATGAAACGCTATTGAACAGTTATGGTTCAGTCAGAGGTATTTAATAATTTTAGGGTGGGTTGCACCAACTTACTTTAGTAATATCAATCATGGGCATTTCAGTTAAAGTACCGGTTAGGCAAAATCTTAGTTGCACCATCTGGTAATTGTTAAATGACGTCATAACTTTAACTGCTACGACGACGCTTCGCCGGTTAGTGTTATTGTTTATGTCAAATATCTGTCATATGCATAGAATATAATCGCGAAATCAAGTATTCTGAAGACAAAAGTCTGTCTGTTAATTATGAAGATGTAACACATGCTACCTAAACTCCATGGTTAAGGTCAAAGTTATAGTTAATTTAAACCGTAACAGTAACTTTAACTGTGATTATGGTGTAATAACGTAAAATGTACATTGATTTACCATCCAATTTAAACCCTCTATGCTATGATGTATCTGACGTTATTCGAGCATAGAGAGAATCCATTCTCTAATCTAATATATTCGAACAGCACTAAACTATGCGTAGGCAGGTAGGATACATAATGTAAGTAGGGTTTACGTTATCGTTTGTTGAATTTACGGTCGAGATCGCCATTGACGTTATCAGCGACACGCACTGAATATATTGTACTCTCGATTTACGACTGCCTTATACTGTGTCGTAGGTAATACCTATCCAAGTATACCTACATGTGTAGTTACTTAATCCAGATCGTAGATAAATTGCCTGCTGTGGTCTGTGGATCAGCATTCAGCACACTTTTAGTGATGACTTTTAAAATATTGCATTCTCAAAGGAAAATAGGAACTATTCCTGAAGCTTTTAAATCTAGTATAATTCCAGTATGAGCCTGTGAGCATTATGAACTGCTAAGCCAAGTGACCCATAAACAATAGAAAATCCATTGTTATATTTGACCGGATCACAGTGGAAAACCCTAAAAAACGTGGTCTTCAAATAAGATAAATAAACTCTTTATTGACACCAAAATAACAAAAACAAAATAAACAGGAAATCTTACAAGTAGGTTACAATGGGCGGTCTAATCGCTAAAAAGCGATCTCTTCCAGACAACCTTTGGATGGACAATATGTAGTGCTCATTAGTATGAGCATGGACGGTGGTGCTATAAGTTCTATTACAAATTACATATAAAATAGGGTATTAAAAATCAACACAAATTACGAAACTCTGCCCTCTCAGCCTACTATGCTTACGCGTATGCCTGGCTCAACTATAGAATCATTTTGTGGGGTGAGAGTACAGATTTCAATGACTTGTTCATTCTGCAAAAAAAGTGTCTCAGAATTCTAGTAAACATCCAGCAGCGGGAAAGTTGTAAGCCACATTTTATGAAACGAAATATCCTCACCCGGCCATGTGTACATCTTACAAATGGCCTTGTTTGTTCGAAAATATAGAAACCTATTCAAATCTAATATAGAAATCAACCCGCAATATAACCGACGAAATAAAGATAAGCTAGTATTACCTTTAACTACATTGAAGGCTGGGGGGAATAGTCCTTACCATAGACTTACAATAATGCTCCCGGAATCAATAAAATTAGCGAATAACGATCATATATTTAAAGTCATTCTTAATAAATAAAGCGTATTACTCTGTATAAAAGTTTAAAAATGATAAAATAGACGCATAGACGTACTTAATTCGGATAAATTATTTGATAGTTAATACATAGATATATTTAAACTTGTGGTATATGGATAGGTATGATAGGTACGAGGTGTTATAATATAACGTGGAGTGTGATCCTGCGCATGAAGGAATAGGATGTGAACTGTAGATAGTAAATATTAATAATAATCTTTTTAAATGTTGTAAGCTCCTGACTATAATGAATTTAATGATAATAATAATAACAATAGTAATTAGATTTGACGTAAATAATACAATTAGAGTTAAATAGGAATAGTATTGACAAGTAACAACATAATTTTTAGAAATCACTCAAAAAGTACTTATATGTGCAGCGCCCTTACAGGGCACATATATTGATCCTTAAGACAAGCTACTGTTAAATATCTGTAGTCTGTATTATATGTGAGCACAATAAATGAATATGAATATAAAATAGTCGACTACATCAATATTACTATTAAGTATAATAATTATTATGATACAAATATTTACATAAACTACATAAATATAACATACATAATAAGCAGCTTATGGTGGAATCAGCTTGATTCGCCTTTCTTGGTATATTGATATTCTTTATACTCATCGATCTTCTAAATAGGCTGGGTATATTTCACCTCACAGGCAGACTGGAATTACAACAGACCGCGATGTATGCTGATTTTATTATTCGCCATGAACGCCAGATTAGATAACTATATGTAGTTTAAAGGCGGCCGTAACAACAGGTTTTATTCCTAGACGTTTCATTCTCATTCAAGAAAATAAGTACCTACTTAACAAACGGGTTCCAAGTACGCGATACGAGTTCATAAATCAAGGTCGTCCAGGTTCAAAGAAAACGTTTTACTAAGGGGTAACTTTGCGTGATTGCGTAGTTTATTTCTATGGAAGCAACTTTCGCTGTATGAATCATGAAACTTGCTTTCATGTAATTACACTATACTATATAACTTTCATACAGTATGAATAACTGCGATAGTGAACAAATTAAATGCCCGCACCCAATACGTTTAATTTATTGTAATAGCATTTAAAAACCGGACCCCGCCGGTTGTCTGTAAAACACCTGATAAATCGAACGCAGATAGTAATTATTTATTATTATGTTGGAACACACGTTATCTCGTTGTTATGGCCGACACTGGCACGGCGGCGGGCGTTATGTCACAGAATAAATGGTAGTACTACGTTATGCGCGCGTTTTATGTAATGCGCATTTACGTCATTCGAGTGTTTTATGTACATTCGCATCAAGTTGGTAAACGGTATCTACGGAATTTACATATCATACAAATGACACTCGATAAGCTTTACTTTTAATGGAAGTGTCAACAGCCAGCTACTTCGATTGTCTTCAGCACGAACTGAAGACAAACGAAATTTCTCTGTGGCCCTGGTGCGCTCTCTTGAATAGTTGATGATTAAAGATGCAAACAAACAAACACAGTCAATGTTTAATAGGGTAAAGTAGTCGGATTTTGGCCTAGCGTACATCAATAGATTTTTATTTTTTTTCGTAGAGCATTATTTAGTATTTTTCTTCTGCTATTGCAGGCAAATAGGTAGTCAGCCCTGGTGCGAAAATCATTAGGACGCCCAAAGGTTTTTCTGACTGCTTGACAACTATTGTCTTCGACAACAGCCAGGACCGACTCAAGCAAGATAGTACTCAGTTGTAAATGGGTGAATCTCCCAAAAATGGACAAAATCGGCATGAAAAAAATTATTGAAAAATCTGTTGCATAATTGGTAAAATTATTGTGGAACAGCATATTTACTACAAGCGGCTACTGTTAAAACCCTTGGCCAGACAATTTAACCATTTTCCTAGTACCCAGCCATTTGCCTCTCACTCGATTTCACAGGTTAATGACGGCAGGATAATGACGATTTCGTAACAAAACACTTGATAAAATTACAAAGAAAACCCATAGGAATAAGAGATATATTATTGAACTTACCTATTGTTGTATATTTATTGCACAGACTATCACTAGTTAATTATCACGCATTCGGTAAATAAATGTAGCCAGACTATATGATAATTTGTCTGGACCAGACACACCCTCCAGCTCTAAACAAGACTGTACGGACAATTGAGAGAATGGAGTGTGGAATTGAATGGATCATAGAAGCGTGAAACGGCCGCTTTATAGACAAATACTTGAGACTCAATGCATAACGCGTTCCCGCCTTTTTTTTGAGTTTAATGTTTTGGCGGGGTTATGGTTGCGAAGTCCATTACAAATAAAGTTGTGACATTTTCACAAAATCTATAAGTTATAGTAGTGCTCTATTAAAAATATTTAGTCATGTTATGTTTACACTATCAATTAAAACAATAAAACTAACAGTATTACCAATTTTAAGTGATCTTCTTAGAGTAAACAGTTGCAACATGGGGGCATTACATGTCAGGAATATGATTTTCAAGGTCAAATATTGCGAAAATAGTTTATTTCGGTTAATTCTATGCTGCGTGTGAGTTAGTATTATAAAAGTAGAGTATTTTTAGATGTATGAAGGTAATAAATTCTGATATATTATAATTCTTATTTGGTCAAAATTTGTCAATACTTGAATTTGTCAATTTTTCTGAGATTGACCCAAATGCCAGTTTTTGTTAGCTTACGTTGCTTAATTTTACCGATCTATTAGGAACACCTATCGAGCTACTCGTGCTTCGCTATTTAGTGTTTAGCCTACATTCGTGTTAAAATAAAGCATCCAGTTATGCAGCTGTTAACAATTAACGTTGTAGAGGTAGGCTAGGTTTTTGAGTAGATAACAGTACACACTGTGTTATTATGTGTTACTCTTATAATAAATTGCTTTTTATTTCAAGGGTTCAATTAGTTGTTTAATTATGCAAGTACTAGGACTTATGATATTCACTGAATACCATAATAGTGGGTATTTTGCTATGACCTAGTTCTTTGTTTGGCAGGAATAAAGATTTCGTTGTTATTGTCATAGCCGAGTATGCAAGAAACGTAGTTTATCTAAACTACGTTTCTTGCATTACAACCATTCAACGTTACTTATTACATTAATTAAACTTGTTGAAATAATAATAAGGAACTATCATGCAAAGGATCGGATAAATGGGAATTCGTCAGTCTGTATTTCTTTCCTCCCAGCCCGGGTTGACCTTTCCACCCCTAAATATAGAGTTTATTGAGTAAATAAGCGTAGGCGAAATGCGAACAGTACATTATTGATTTCACTGGCGTATGTTTGTCGCCATATTCGAATTGGATACACATGATGTGTGCGTGTCAGTTGTACAACGGTTCTGTCTACTCTACCTACGGTGTTTATAATTTTTGCTTGCCTTTCTATTCTACGGTTTTTTTAAATTAGGTACTACTACGGCTACAACAACAACGCCAAGTTTACTTTTATAAACTTAGCGTGTTGTAGTAGCCAGTTACAAAGGAACGCGAATCCACTCATCATTGCATTCGTCCGATTCAATTTTCGCTGTACATACATGTACTCGTTTACATAATTATGTGCAATGTTAACAGCTCCGTGACGATATCGAAACGGTCCCAACAGCAGACCAGCGCTGGTTGTTTGGCCAGCTCTATGCTTAGTTGGGACTTGGGACCGATTCGTGGCAACTGGCATGCAATCACTATGTAACTGTTATAATACAATGTGTTTCATACAAAGTCTTTAATAACTTTTTCATGAATAACAATTTCTTTTTTACTATTACTGTGTACCTACTGTATGAAAGGGTTATCCACAAGTGCACGAACAAACGAGAATACTAATGGAATACAAAATTAAAAATGTTTATTTTGTCATTTTTAGCCATTATCATCCTTTTGCTAACAGACTAAAACCTCCACAACAGTTATCTAACATGAATACCAACTGATATTAAAATGCCCCATTCATGTGTATTTCAGGCCACTAGTGGCGTTACTAGACGGCAGAGACTGTACTGTCGAGATGCCGATCCTGAAGGACGTGGCGACGGTAGCGTTCTGCGACGCGCAGTCGACCTCCGAGATCCACGAGAAGGTCCTCAACGAGGCGGTGGGCGCGCTCATGTGGCACACCATCATCCTCACCAAGGAGGACCTCGAGAAGTTCAAAGCGTTGCGGATTATAGTCCGCATCGGCTCCGGCGTAGACAATATTGATGTCAAAGCAGCCGGAGAATTAGGTGAGTCGCGTTTACTTTTCTTTCTGCTTGAGCCTGGCGCACGGTAAATCTAATTATACTGTCAGCCACAAATAATTGAACCAATTGGAATTAATCTTGAGGTCCCAAAGTGTGTAAGTGAATAGGGCCACCCCATCTCTTTCCGTGGGTACGGTAAGAGCCGGCTAAGGGTATCCACGGAAAGGGCAGCAGCATACTCCTCGGTACATTGAAATCTTTTGCGAACACCAAGTGGCCTGCCAAGCGTGGTGACCATTATGATACCAAAGTGGCGTTTTATTAGGGAGACCTATGTCCAGCAGTAGAAGTCTTCCTGATGATGGTGATGTGTGTGCGCGAAGTGCGATACTAGTCGTGTTTTATTGTTTTGTTATTAGTGAGCTAAGAACCGTCAGTGCAGTATCTCCAACTGATATAATTAATAATATGGTTACTCACGTTTTCAACCACATTGTATCAGTTGGAATGATGCACGTGCTCGTTTCATCGCTCTAGTGTACGTGTAGTGGGCAGTTTTATCTGTATGTTGAGACTAACTACAAAAGATTAATTTTGATACAATGCAATGTTTCCTTTGCCCGATCAAAACTAATTAATTATTTACTGATGAGATACACCGTTAAAATAAAAGAATATTCTTTGTTTACTTCTTCAATGTTTGCTCCGTATTTGGAAATGTCACTACCCCCTCGTAATTAGTAAAACTGGAAAGGCGATAATTTTCAAATTGAAAGAGCATACATATATTGAATAATTGTACTTTCCGGCTGATGAGATAATGCGTTTGGCAGCTACAATAACATTCTACAAAGCTTACTATGGGTAAAGATACTAGCTATAGAGCAGAATTTATACTATTCTTTAAATGAATTCCAGACAAACAGTACGGCATGGTATAGTAAGAATGTTTTGTTTAAAATTCCAGGCATAGCAGTATGTAATGTGCCGGGATACGGCGTAGAAGAAGTAGCCGACACGACCATGTGTCTCATATTGAATTTATACCGACGGACGTACTGGCTCGCGAATCTGGTTCGGGAAGGAAAAAAATTCACAGGTACGTTGTATATTTTGATTATGATCAACACCGTTTTTTATCTTTATATATATATATTAGGTCAGATTTATTTTTTTAAGAATGTTTGATGGAATCGCCTCAAGTTCTCAAGTTACGATCTTATTGTTATTCTACTTGGGGTCGATAATTATAGCCCGCATCACAGTTGGCTTGACAGAATTGTAGTCTTTGTGCCCGCAGTCCGCACTGACGCATGACATCCCGCTTAGGGTGTATTGTAAGTGCATTTTCCCTTGAATATCGGTCACCCCCTAGTCAACTGTTATCAACATAATGCAGCACGGCTCGACACCGGGGGCCGTACTGTGAGCTCTTAGCGCGATTCAAATCAGAGCGTATATTCAAGCAATCAATCAATATGTATTTATTTCAGACAAATATTATCCATTTTTGTTAGTATATTGTTTAGTTATATTGCAATGTTTTTTTTGTATGAATATTTTGACACGCGACCCAATATAGGCTCTCTTTTGAATCGCGCTTAGAGCTCACAGTACGGCCCCTGTTCTGCATTATGTAGTTGTAGGTTAGTTAAATATTATGTTGTAGTGGTTTTGTCACTGAGTGTTATGTAGTCTTGGATTACTTATAGATAGTGACCGTTTCTACAATAAAAGTATGCTTGAAGCTTCACACGTATCGGGTTGGAAAATGTTTTTTTTTTCCAAATAAATATTTAGTAAGTGCTAAAGCGTTTTATGTGAATTGATAAAAACACGTAAAATCTGTATTTCTATCATGGGAATTGTGTTAGTTCCTTTAATACTAATTTTATTTTAGTATTTAAGCAGGTGTAAAATTAAATAGAAAAACATCAATTTTGCGCCCCCTTGAGCTATTGTCGAAACGTATTGTAATTTTTCATTACTTACGACCAAAGGTTATAAAGCCCGCTACAAACCATTGGACTTGGATGCGACTGCAACGGTCCCATTTGGTTGGTTATTTAGCTGGAAGGCTAAATACAAAAATACTTGTATAACTGGGTTTATTTGCGAAATGAAGATAAGCGTTTAAAAATTATGACGTAATAAGAATGCCCCATAACTGTTTAAAACTTTAAATTAAACATTAATTACATAATGATCCGCGCCCCGTTAAACTGAGGCAAACGAGACGCAGCCTTGAATATAAACGGTGCCTTCAACTTGGACCCGTCCACTTACATTTTTCGACTACGATTATGATTATTGGTTCTTCCAACTTAGTTCATTTACTATTTACGTTAAGTAGTGACCACCGTGCATTTGTGCGCCTTCTGTTTCAGAGCTTGATAACTGTTAAACATGATTAGTAGGGCTTTCATGCCTTCTATGATCGTTAATTTTGCTTGCGTTGAGAAATTGGTTGAGTTGCATAAAAAGTACGGAGCGGACAGTTTTTAACCGCGTGGTCGAACATCAAACGTTTATGGGGAAGGCAACGTTAGCGCTACCAGCTCTACTCGAATATTATTTATTGTCTAGCTACTTATCCTACCATTTTGATCGATTCTAGCAGCACTTTACCTTTGAGTTGTGCTTTACCTATGTGTTTCATTTTAGTTATTTTTGTCAAAATCTGCCTTGTCATAAAGTTAAACTTAAATCATCGCAAATAGCTACTCAGGCGTTAAGCACTTTACATTAAAATTAACTTTTTAATCGTAAGTTCGCCTGGGGAGAAAATGGGAGAAATTAAATGGAATGGAATCACATGCATGACAATGGTCGCTGTCTAGTTAGAACATTTTGCACCTTGAATCTTTCGCTTAGATCTGAATAATAAGGATAGATCATAGGAGTCGGGTTGGCTAGAGGGAAATAGACAATACACCCCAAGCGGGATGTCAGCACATGATCCCTGTCTGGAATAAGAAACTAGATCTGGCTCGCACAACTGAATAGGCCCGTATTAGACCACAATCTCACCTGACGGAAAGTAACGACGTGGTCTCCGAATGTATATGCTTGCTTGAAGATACCTATTAGGCATTACACATTGATCACATTTACCTGGTCTCCATGACCACCAAAGCGAATACCTACAATAACCTTCTAGATTTACATGCTCCATCTTCGGCCGCAACTTCGTATACTATCAAGCTATTTAGCCAATCGTTGATTAACTTGAAGCTTTAATTATAATTACTTGTCCCCTGAAGGTCCAGAGCAAGTCCGCGAGGCGGCGACGGGTTGCGCGCGCATCCGCGGCGACACCCTCGGTATCGTCGGCCTGGGCCGTATCGGCTCCGCGGTCGCGCTGCGGGCCAAGGCTTTCGGCTTTAACGTTATCTTCTACGACCCCTACCTGCCCGACGGCATCGAGAAGTCTCTCGGTCTCACGAGGGTTTACACGTTGCAGGTAAATATTCATTGCACGCGTCACACAAACACAGCATGAGCTGGAGGACATCTACTACTGAACATAAGCCTCCCCCCATAAAACGACACTCGAACGCTCAATATAGCCAGGGATTTGCCATAATCAGCACGCTTGGCAGGCGGCTTGGTTATCGCAGATCTTAATGTACCGAGGAAAATGCTGCCGCCCATTTTCTAGGTATTTCCTTTGCTGGATTTTACGTCATACGTGGAAAAGATGAGGTGGTACTATTCTCCCACGGCGCGGAATTAAATGGAAAGCTAAAGCTATATATTTACTTACTTGATGGCCGCATCGTCACCACTTCCAAAAGGCAAAAGGATGCTTATGTTGTGTAAATAAAGCCAAAATCATTCAACATTCATGTTCAACTGAATATTAAATGATTGGGCATGTTTTACTTATTTATCCACAGAAATCTGCTTGACAACAACGGCTTGACATACTTCGCTACGCGTAAATGGTATTATAAATGTACACCATCACCACTGTAATTGTTATCAACAACAACTAAACTAGCCATCCCAATGATAGTGTAGATAATGTCTAGTTTTTTATTTAGCTACTTGTTTAGCTATTTAATGTTATTGTAACTTTTTGACATTAGAAATTTGCCGCCATCAGTACATTGGCCTAATAATTATTGTTTTCAGGTTTAATCACTATCAGACCAAACCGAATTAGCTTAGCCCCTTATTGCCTCTACTGTTAATATCCGTTGTATGATGAATGATGATCTACCAAAATGGTAGATGTTATTAATGGCAGTAACGTATTGCTTCCAGGACCTCCTATTCCAGAGTGATTGTGTATCATTGCACTGCAGCTTAAACGAGCACAATCACCACCTCATCAACGAGTTCACTATCAAACAGATGCGTCCGGGTATGTATTGGTGTATATTATGTAATGTGAAAGTATTTTAAGATTTAATACGATTATCGCTTTTAGTCTAAAGTCAAGTATTTTGTTATCAAGTAGATTCAAAGTCACGTTCTAGGCTGGTCACGGCTAGTACTCCAGCTTAGCGGTAGATATTTTACTTAATGCTTCCGTGATGAGTTCCGTAGAGAATAAGCGTCATTGTATGTTTACCCATCGCGCACGTTCACGATCACTCAGCGGCTTATAATCTAATGATTGAGTAAAACCTTCATTACAAAATCGTTGCCACTAGAAATGACAAGTTTTGGTAGGAAGTACTAAGCCAATAACGGTAAATTTTTGCGATTCAGCCATAACTCCGCGTCTAGGGGGGAATGTATTAACGTATTGTGGTACAAGATCAGTCTACTTCATCAGCGGGAAGACATCTACTTCTGAACATAGACATAATTACATACGTTTTACAGGCGTCTTTGTGATCCCAGTAAATTATAATAATCCTGCCCGTTAATAGCTCGTGAACATAATAATTTCTCCTACGAACACGACTCATTTGTTCGGGCATGGGGCGAAGTAACAAAACGAGACAAAGAGTCATACGAAATTACAAAGAACAGAGCAGGGCGGTTATTCTCTATGGAAACACAGATTCCACACGATACGAAACCACGTCGTTATCGTGTCTTGTTCAAATCGTGTCACAGCGTCAGATATACCTTCACTTTACATTAAAGTTATCTTTATTTTGAATAAAATATATTGACATAAGTGGTCATATCTTTTGATGTGTTGATGTTTCGGAACACGTCTCGGTAAAACATATGATTTTTGACAGTTCAAATCGCGCCAATTCCAAATTCATTTCGTGCGGTCTTGTTTTCGTTTCATAGAGAATACAGTTTCGCAGATTTCTTATGTAAGACAAGGAATTCGCGTGGTTTCGAAGTAAGGAATCGATACGGAATAATGGCCCAGGATGGAACAAATCACTTTAACACATCAAAGTGTTCCCGTTTCTCGCAAAGGTTTTGTGGTTGAAATAGACCACTAATCTTCGTATGAGGAAGTTGTGTCATTGGTCAACTGGAGAGGTCTCTTAGCCGTCACTTAAGGTACCCACTGGAAAATATCGTTATCATGATCATTAAAAGCCTGAAGACGTCCACTGCTGAACATAGGCCTCCCCCAGGGAGCACCATTTTGAGCGGCTGCTCGCCTCCTGCATCCAACAACTCCCCGCGGCTGGAAATTATTCCTACGCCGGGACCGCACGACCTCAGTCTTTACACCTATTTCAGAATATGAAGATGTTCCACTAATGTTGTGTTGTGTTGTGTGTGGGCAGGCGCGTTCCTGGTGAACACGGCGCGCGGCGGGCTGGTGGACGACGAGGGGCTCGCGGCCGCGCTCAAGCAGGGCCGGATCCGCGCCGCCGCGCTCGATGTGCACGAGAACGAGCCCTTCAACGTGTTCCAGGTACACCTCATCTATATATACAGGGTTATTGGTTCTTAGACCGTATCCTTTTAGGGTGTGCTTAACCACCGTCTTGGGCTATCGTTTAAGCGTTACATTAGTTCAGCGATTTTTTTTTTATTTTTGAGCTATTCAATATTATGTGGAAATAAGGAAATTTCCCGGTTTTCGTCTTTAAATCACTGATCTCTCAAAGTATGGGTATTAACTAAGTTTTTAAAAAAAACTTAAATGATTCCATTGACACTTAAACTTTATCATAATTAAGCATAGTTTTTTTAAAACAGTGCTTAAACTATGGATATGGACACATGGACAGAGCTGATACTTTTTTCTTTCTTTTATTATCTTGTTTGTTTATTAAGACACTGGATAGGCTTGAATTTATTTATAATAGGACGTTGAATAACTTGAATACTTTTATTCCACGAAAATCCCATAGGACTACAATACAAAATCTTCAAAGATAAAGTAAAAGATTTCTACTTATCGCAAATCGGCATGAAGTAAGGTATTGGTAGTTGGTTCTATAACTCCAATCATAATAATATTGGTAAATTAAGTAGGTTGATATAAATGTATGTTTATTAATTTTGGTATATATTTATAATATATTATAGTATTTATTTTTGATGTATGTTTATTATTTGTATATATATATTTATTTAGCACTATATTGTAAGTAGACTAAAATTATTGTAATGCTATAACCATGTATCATTCTATTATTAGTTTTTATGTTATTGATTTATGCCTGTACACCGAAGCCCCAAACTCTTAGCTACTAATATCCTACCAACGCAATGGTTGTCTGGAAGAGATCGCTTTAAGCGATAAGACCGCCTATTGTACGAATTAGTTAATTAAGTTTTCTCCTTTGTAATTTTTGTTGTCTTAAGGTGTACAATAAAGAGTTGATCTATCTATCTATCTACAAATCCACGCCAATGGGTGAAGGTTATATAGCGGTTTCAGTCCACCTGTTTGCCCCTCACTTCCTGATCCAACATTTACAACATTCGGGGTTCGGTTTTTATTGAGCAATGATTTCATATAACCTGGTTACTTGGTTGTACCTTAGTTGTTGATATTGGTCAACTTTGTTAGGATCGCGTGATCCGACTAGCTTTTTCTGCTATGTGTAGGTTTCGGTATCGACTAATGTAGGATGTTTGCGTACTCATTGTTCTCGGAAACTGTACCCCTAGTACGAGTTTTGATAGTTTACTAAAACTGGATTCATTTACGTTTTCTCCCTTTTCTCCCATACATTTTTCTGCAGCGCCCCTATCGGACTCGTTGATGAACTAAAAATGGTAGCACAAATTTTAAATGGATTCGCGCGTATTCACGTTTTGGAAAACTGTACTAGGAACGAAGATTTTTATTAGAACGCAGAGATACCGCAACCTTCGCCTTCGTCAATGCATGCTCGAATTGGTGTTAAAGTTTTCCTCTACGTATGTAACGGTGTGCCGCCTCCCCCAGGGCCCGCTGAAGGACGCCCCCAACCTGATGTGCACGCCGCACGCCGCATTCTTCTCGGACGCGTCGGCGCAGGAGCTGCGCGAGATGGCCGCCTCGGAGATCCGGCGCGCCATCGTGGGCCGCATCCCCGAGTGCCTGCGGAACTGCGTCAACAAGGACTACTTCCTGCCCGGCGCGCAGCCCGTGCCGCTGCCGCCCGCGCCGCAGCTGCCCACGCCGCAGCCGCCGCCCGCCACATACAGTGAAGGTAACTGCACGCACAACGACTATTTACCTGAACGGGAGGAGGCATCCAACTTTCCAGGTAGAAAGAGGCTTTACAGTATTTCAAATAAATAAGTAAATCTGCAGGGTTTTCGAATAGGAATAACAAGTGATGCACCATTTAAATACATTTTAAATGTGTGCATCTGATCTATATGTATAGTTAATAGTTATGCAATCCATACCCCCCTCTAGGTGTACCAACGATCTGGTGAAAACCGTGGGGAGTCAATGGATGCAGGAGGCAAGCAGTCGCTCGAGGTGGCGCTCTCTGTGGGAGGCCTATGTCAGCAGTGGACGTCTTCAGGCTTTTGATGATGATGTAATCCATACGTGTGTAACTCAGATAGAAATTCCTGGTAATGGTCTTCATCTGCCTCCTGCACGATCCGATTTACAAACGCACGAGTGAGTAAGAGAGTACACGATCACCATTGCAATCAGATTTACACGAGAAGAACCTATGTCATGGTTATAATATGTGATATACTTGATATTGATCGATGTACATGGTATACATGATGTGAGACATAATGTTTTTGTTGTTTGGTGCAGAATTCAACGTCCGCGAGCGCGTGTCGGGCATGAACGGCGGGTACTACGGGTCGGGGTCGGGGCCCGCGCAGGCCGCGCACAGCACCACCGCCGCGCACGACCCCCCGCCCCTCCCCCCGCAACCCGCGCCCGCGCCGCCGCCCGCGCAGCCGCCCATCTCGCTGGTACCCACACGTGCACACACACATACACGACCCCCCGCAACCCGCGCCCGCGCCGCCGCCCGCGCAGCCGCCCATCTCGCTGGTACCCACACGTGCACACACACATACACGACCCCCCGCCCCTCCCCCCGCAACCCGCGCCCGCGCCGCCGCCCGCGCCGCCGCCCGCGCAGCCGCCCATCTCGCTGGTACCCACACGTGCACACACACATACACGACCCCCCCGCCCCTCCCCCCGCAACCCGCGCCCGCGCCGCCGCCCGCGCAGCCGCCCATCTCGCTGGTACCCACACGTGCACACACACATACACGACCCCCCGCCCCTCCCCCCGCAACCCGCGCCCGCGCCGCCGCCCGCGCAGCCGCCCATCTCGCTGGTACCCACACGTGCACACACACATACACGACCCCCCGCCCCTCCCCCCGCAACCCGCGCCCGCGCCGCCGCCCGCGCAGCCGCCCATCTCGCTGGTACCCACACGTGCACACACACATACACGACCCCCCGCATACACACACCACGCCTGTCATATCATCAACACATTCACTATAAATCCAGTTGACCATTGATACAACTTCCACTTATACGAAAATTTGAACAGTGGGTATTACCCACTCCTCAACTTCATGCAGTTGAGCAATTTAGTTGAGCAGTGGGGAAGCAGTGGTATTTCAACCGCTAAAATCCTATGAGAGAAAGGAACACTCGATGTGTCTTTTGTTCCATCCTGCTCTGTTCTTTGTAATTTCGTATGACTTTGTCTCGTTTTGTTACTTCCGTTTCTGACTGCTGAAGAGCGCCACTTGAAGCAACTGCTGGACTCTATCAGCTCCCCGCGGTTTTAACCAGATCGTCGATCCACCTAAAGGTTCCAGTTTGCGGCCCCAACTCTATTTCTCAAATATGATATGTTAAAAGTTAATCATCAGAGTACACCGTTGGTCCTGGCTGTCGTAAGTAATGAACTTCTCATAATTGAACGGCAATAATCGTTAAGCCAAGTGAGAAGCTTTTGAGCGTCTAGGTCTGACCACATGCCCACACGAAAATAAGAAATCACTAGAGATCTATCAGCCTAACATTCGTGTTTTCGTTTCCAGCCAATAAACACGACGGACCCGGCGAACCACCAGCTGGAAGACCGCAAGAACTCGGACGTGCACTAGAGTAGCGCCGCTAGCCCGCTACCGACCCCGAGCGACTAGCATATAAACAGACAAACAAACAATAGTTTTATTCGCCGCCCCCACGCAGCGTTTGCATTGAGACGGACCGGACCGGACGGCGCGAGTGACAATGACACGACAACAAACGCTACACTGTGCCGGTGAATGAACATGACCGCTTTCAATACGAGAAGAAACGTTGCGTGTGTGATACAAATCTGTACACAGTATAATAACAGTGTGAAAAGTGATTTTTGTGTAAAAATATGTGTAAGAGTTAAGAGATTGTGAAGCGTCTCGATGCAAACTTCGTGTTGAAGAATAGTTGATTCCGTGTTTGTAATTCGTAAGTTGGGACAGCTATTTACGTTTAATTGTACCATTCTGAAGGCTGAGATGTAAAATCTGTTTCTTGAGTGATTGTCCCATCTACTTAGTGCGTTATTTCTTTTGCCTTCAGAGTGTACGAATGTTATTTGTGCGTGGTTATCGCGGGCCGATGTATGTAATGTCAGTGAACATGTACCGGGTGTGTTCGGCCCTTAGAAGTGTCCGCGCGGGCATACTAATCCGTGCAAGTGTTACAAGCTATTATCAAATTTTAATGATAAAAACAGAAGAGGTTAACTGGCCAAAATACACCTCGATTTTTTTAGAAATGCTTTATTCTGTCCCTTTCCTTGGGGAGCTAAATAACAGGATCATTATTTACCTTACGATCCCTGAGACTGGTAGTTATATAGTACCTCGCGGCTTTGCAAGACTTGTTTGGATCACCCGCGTCGGTCGTGAGAATGTTAATCGAGTGCAGTTTCAATAGTGCGATAATACAGCTTCTACGGAAATATTGCTCAATACTGCTTAGTTACAGCAACATATAGTAGATGGAGGATAATTTCGTTTTTGTTAATACATTTTCAGCTTCCAAGTTATCGCAGTATCGAAACGCGCGGTGTATATTATAGAAAGGCTCGTACCGTGTATAGTGTTCGTGCAAGGTCCAAGGAGGCCGATTCTGGCGAAAATGTCGAATGGCAAATAACAATAGTTTTGTATGGGATCACTCGACATTTTTGCGAGAATCGATCTACAGGTCGCATTTGATCGCATTTCGTACGCCCGTGCCTCTCCGGTACTTTCGCAAAACATGCATCGAACTGTTTATTTTTAAGTAAACAAAGAAAGGACTGTAGAATTCTATCATCACACTATAACGAGATAAACAGAAGGTCTTCGTACTTCTACTATATATTTTTTTTTTTATTTTGAAATGTACAAAATCATGCTTTCATTTGATTATTTTTTTTTTCTAAATAGAGTTAAGTGACGAATTTGTACATGAGAGAACACCACTTTTAGACCGTATAAATAGGGGTTGAACCCTCGCAATCCACCTGTCAAAATCGTGAGAATTGGTATTTAAAATTAGTATTTACTTACAGTTTAGTTTAATGACAAAAACAATGTGTATATTTTATGAGAAAGTGAAAAGTTCTTAAATAAAACTATTGTTTTCGGATTAATTAATTTTTGTGTTTTATTTATATTCAAATTCAACCCTGATTCAGTCTTGATTTCACAATTTTGGTCAACAATAAGCAACAATAACAAACAATCGACTAGCTTACTAGCATCATAATTATGAAAAGATGTAGCACATTATTACACCCATATGAATATACTAATTGACATCGTAACCAACCACATATTATCATTTGCATTTGTCATGTATTTTAAAAACAACCTGATGTTGCTTGGCAAATATGTACATATTTTATGTGGTTTTTGGGAGTTAGTTAAAATGTACATTACAAAAACAACTTGGCAAGCCACCTCAAATCATGCTGCACAGAGCTCTCTGTATAGCAGTAACAGGCCCTTACTGGAAACACCAGGAAGTTGCCAAAAAATTATAAATTTATAGTAAACCGCCACCATTGAGGGCTGTTTGGCAGGCGTTCCATAGGACGCCTTCGAGCTCATCTAACGATAATGTATAATGACTATAAAAAATCTGAAGTCTCTTATTAGTTAACTCTTTCTCCAGAAAGCCGATTCTGATAAAAAATGTTCAATACATAATCTCGAGTGAAAATTAACCATAAGTCGGTATTTAATGATAAAAATATCGACATTTCCGCTTGAATAACAAGAATCGGTCACCATGGTTACTACCTATAGCTATATCGAAGCTATATCGGAAAGTTAGGGGGCAGGCGATGCGTTCCCGCTTGCGTTGGCTACGGGCGGTGACGGCAACCGCAGCCGTCTCGCTTCATCCGCGTCTAGGGCTCTCTTCATCTCGTAGTACTTCTGTTTGAAGCCGTGAAGGTCCGAGTTTACCTTATCCAGCTCTAGTCGTAGGTCCGTTACTTGGCGCTCGCGCATGCTTAGCTCTACAAGGGAAGAATGTAGTCAAATATCTACAGGATGTAATTTAATTCATTAGCATAAATTGAGCTCATGATAATACATCATTTATAGATGATTATTAAAGAGTAAAGAGTGTAAATGAAATAATTTTTATTGAAAATTATGAAGATTGCCGCGGCGCCTAACGCAGTTGGCACGGATGATTTTGATACATTTAAACGTTTTATACATTGTATATACTAATTAAAAACAGTAATTCATTACTTTAATTAAATTTATTATTGTAGCATTTGATTAAGTAAGTTATTCCATTTTTTTGATTTATTATTATTATTACCAAATCAATATGTTAGAATTCAAAAATTTTGGTCCACACGTGACCGGTATCAGGAGTAGGTATCTAGTTTCAAAGGATGCTAATGAATTCAATTACACCCAGTATATATGTTTATGTTAATTTATCAGCTGCCCTAACACGGATGCTGGACAAAATTGTCATTTCCCGTTTTATGTCATTTTTTTCATACTTGCCTGTCAAGTAGAGTAAAACCGAGGAAAGACAATCAGGTGAGAACGTGGTCAAATGTTAGACAAGTCTGATACAAATAAGGGTTTTTTAGTTAGTACAACACAACCATCACAACACCGGCAGCAAATGCGCGTCGTGTGTTGCTAAAATTTAAAGATGATTTTGCTTTTACAGGAAATAGCGATACTACACATTCTACACATTGACTGGCCTGGGGGTCTTTACTACACCCCCAGGGGGTCTAGCAAAGATACCAACCACTAACACTAACGCAAAACGCTAACTCCAAAATGTATCGAAATGACATTCGCTGCGGAAAAGTTAGCGATTTCCGAAATGTCATTTCAGTACATTTTGGAGTTAGCTTTTGGCGATAGCGTTAGCGTGAGGGAGCTTTGCTAGACCCCCTGATACCTCTGTTACCCTGCCTTCTAAGCAATAGGCTGTGGTTCGATTCCCTGTGTTATATATGTTAAAATATTTACAAAAAAAAAACCAAAGACCTCTACACGTAGTAGTTGGTACATTACCTAACACCTCTTTGTAATAAACAAACTATTTTGTATAATAAGTAGTTTCAATAAAAATCTAAGATCTAACTTCGTATTTTAATTTTTTAATCAGAGTAGATAGGTACCTAGCAACCAAGTCCACGATGCCTTACAGCAAGCCAATCAAAACAAATATACAACTCGCGTTAACCATTTACAAGATATCACAAATTACCTGCTA
Source organism: Ennomos erosarius (assembly GCA_963580505.1). NCBI lineage: Eukaryota > Metazoa > Arthropoda > Insecta > Lepidoptera > Geometridae > Ennomos > Ennomos erosarius. The sequence goes on from OY757000.1 coordinate 2,704,989, forward strand.
TCAAGCATTTCATCTTAGTTGTTCTCTGCGCTAAAGCCCGCTGTGTGCGGTTCAATGTTTGCTGAAAAGAACAAGTTAATAAAGTTACAAAGTAGACAACACATGCTAAGTTTAAATCCAAAACTGTTCATATCATGCGCAACTGGCATTTATTGTAGTAGGTATATCTACATATAAATAATCCAATATCTCAAGATTCCAAGACAGAAAACTTTCGCACGCAAATCCCAGCAGTAATCAGCAGTGCGATGTAAAGGGTTCTGGATGATAATGATGAAAATGGTTACCTGTATCTCCGGACTGGGCTGCAACGCTAGCATATCCTTGACGGCGTTGTAAAGGTTTCTGGTTTCTTTTAGCTCTCGATCCTTCAGCACCAGGATTTCGCTTTGAGCCAACACTTTCCTGTGTGGAACGCAATTATTTTATGTTGCAGTGATTCTATGTATTGTATAAGTAATTGTTCTAGGTATAATACTTCCTCCTACTAATTATGTAAAAGTGAAAAGTAGTCTTTTTGTATAGTTTGGATGTGTAAAATGCACATGGAATGGGATAGGATTATATTACCGGGACCAACATAAACATAGCATACATTCTGTCCCGGAAAACTCCCCGCGGGAAACCGGTAAGTTGCGAGTGAAGCCACTCAGCGCCGTATCTTCGGCTATGATATTTAATTAACTCTTATTTTTAGCTAAATATATTTTGGCCTTTTCCTTGCTATACATTCGTAATTAAATCTTTGACCTTTTGAACGCCGCGTATCAGCCCATGCGCTTGTCCCAGTCATCTATGACTGGTGCTGTCCGAAAGGTTATAATTTTAGTTTCTTCCCTCTTTATTTGTTATTTGTATATACATGTACTGTACATAATTATAACCTATCTAACCAGCTAGGTACCTAATGCTCGCGGTTTAGATTAATTTTCCGAGAAGTTTTCTGTACTCGCACAAAGCCAGAAAAGCTCTAGTTACTGATTTATCAAAAAAGTTATGCTCGGAGTCCCATATAAAAAAAATCACCAGCCATAGTATTTTTTTCGCGAAATTAATATGCAGTTATGTTGTTGTAATTTTGCAGCATGTCAGAAGAATATGCCTAAGAGTATAATGAAAAGTTACATGTTAATAGGCATGATGACTACTATTAAAAATGAACAACTAAATATTATTTACATAAAGAAGATTAAAAATGAATGCAATAATTGAAAAAATAAGCAAAATCGGTAAATAAATCACGAAGTAATAAGCTTTTAAAGTTTCTACAAGAGGCATCTCCTATCCCTTTCTCGCGAAACAGAGAAAAATCTACTCGTGACGTCACGTGCCAAAGATATTGTATGAAAATCTACCACAGCTTAGTAATGAGGTACTATAACGACCTTCCTTTGACGTCACTGGCCGTTTGAGCTATCTCTTTCTATTCCGGTTTTTAAAATGCTTGTAACTTGGTCATTTTTTGAGACATTAAATTTTTAATATTTATGATTTTTAAAGCAGTATCGCCTGCTCAGCGTAATCTCCAGATTAAGTAAAGCATATCCCGGCTTGAGGGATGGATGGATGCGGGTTCAATCCCCGCTCGTGATTCTAATTTTTCCTTTACAAATTAATCTGGACATTTAATTTTTGTTGTCACAAATGTTTATTTTTTGAGGAGTCTAATTAACTTACCCAAAAATAAAAAAAATTTAGTCATCATGCCTATTTTATCGAGGAAACTAACAAATTCATTTATTTTTGGTTAAATTGAACCATTTAATTATATTTCGAATTTACGTATTGACTGAAAATCTGTGTAAAAATTGAAAAAGTAATGTATTTTTTATGTCTTTTCATGTTTTTCAGCGCGCTGTCTTAGTTCCACATAAAAATTATAAATCCGTTAAACTGTTGCGGCGAGCGGTGCACAAAACAACAAAAACACAATTACCTCATCGCGCACAAATTAGCTTTCTCATCTTAATGTGAAGTATACCTGAAACTGTGCTGCCATGCCAGTGCCAACGAAGAGATTTCATGACCCGCAAAATGAAGGTGGTTTTTGTGGTTGGCGAAATGTACCTACTTACATCGGCGGCTAATCACCGCTAACATACCTAACAAGCGCTCTCTCCACACAGATCCTATAAAAAACTTCTGTGTCTCTCTAAAATACTTTCATCCTACTTCTTACTTCACGCTACCTACCTACTTGGTGGTACATGTAGGTCAATGTTTTTTTTTATTGTTAAGTAATATGCTGTCCTTACTAAACTCGTCGGTACTCTTGGAACCAAGCAATACATATTTTATTCCTTAGATAAATACCTACCTACCTATAAAATGTTGAAATATATTATTTTTATACGCAGCCTATCTATACCTACATGTCTGTTTATTCAATCGATAAGGAAATGAGTTGAACACAAATCACAGTAGACATTCCCAATTTCCCAAACAGCATTCGACACAGTTGTTTTTTATTTACCTACCTATTGATTGATCAGACATAACTATGTCAACGACCGGCACGAATACACACATCAATGGTCACGATGACTGTGTATTTTAAGCAAACACTAAGGCTGAGTTCCACCATAATCACAGTTAAAGTTACGTGACAGATATTTGACATAGCCCGCCCGGCGAAGCGTGGACGGTTACAGTTAGGAGTTAAAGTTAGGGTGCAACCCACCCTTAGTAGGTAGAGATCGTGGTACAGACCAAGAGAACTAGTACCTAGTGATGGATTAATTAGCATTCGCGTTAATTTTTAGCATGCGAAATCTCAATTAGCATTTAGCAAAAGAAATGTAGTTACGAAATTCTGTGAAATATGAAATTTCATTTCAATTCATTTGTTGAATTTGAATTTATTTTTTAATATAAAGTTTCGTTTAATTTTTAATTTACGGTTCATTTAATTTTTCATTTAATTTTTCATATAAATTTTCATTTCATTTTTCATTTCCATTTCATTTCATTTTAGCAAATAGCATAGCAATAGCAATCAGCATGCCGACTCGTGAATTAGCATGTTTATGAAATTTACGCAAAATCGCATTAATTGCCATCGCTACCTATAGCGAATACATAATGTCCAAATTACAAAAACGCGTTTGACGAAATTACCAAGCTAACATGACAAAGTAAATAAGTAAGCAAGTTCCTCATTCAAAAAACTTCCGAGACCAAATGACGTATTTTAAATTCACCGGTATTTTACCTAAACAAATCAAAAAAGTAAATAAAGTTCAGTTCAGAGAACCAGGTGAACGTCAGGCATACTAGAATAATACGTTTTTGAAGGTAACATACCGAACAGGCGATTAGAAGGTACCTATAAAAACTAGGCTTCCCATTCTAAAATGTCGTAATTTGTTTCATAACTTAGATTTATTATAAAGAACAAAAATGATTGTAAACTGTATCACATCTTCCTCTATATAAAACGCCAGTTTGGCTTTGGACGCTTATCATATGGGTTTGCCTTACCACCATGCTTAGCAGGCGTCTTGATGATCGCAGAAGATATTTATGTAAGGTACCAAGAACAATGCTCCTGCCGATTCTCACATCTTCTAACCTCTTCTTATACCAGAGACCTACGGGACGGCACTAAACAGTAAACAGTGGTCAAATGCTATGCCTATAAATTATTTTAAAAAAGTTTGTTGGACTGTCCTAGTTTATTTTCAAAGTTTGTATCGTACGGTACGACATTGCCCAGAGCATATTGGGGGAAAAGTAAGATTATTTAATTATTAGTAGTCAAGAACAAGTTGTCAATTATTAATTATTCAAATGTTGACCTTTGCTGTCAAAGGTAGGAAAGATATGCGTACATAATTATAATTAAAATACATTACAACAATTAAGATAGTCGTACCTAGGGATTCCTGGGTTAAATAGGTCATGTCCGGACAAGGACCATTATAATACCAAAAACTGCTGAACATAAGGCTACCCCATAGGGCATCACTTTAAGGGCTCTTTGCCTCCTACGTCCCGCGGTTTTGTATTTTTTTAATATGTTACTTAATCAATATTGTTTAAAGTAAATGTATTTTTTACCTTCTATTTTTACACTTTTCCTCCTAATTAATACTTTAAAAAATGCAAGTAATTATAACACGTATAGTAGTTATAGAACGTTTTTGTGTGGCTCTAAGGTGGCTCTTACTACAAACAGGGGGTCTAGCAAAGATACCAACCACTAACGCTAAGCCTCACGCTAACTCCAAAAATGTATCGAAATGACATTCGCTGCCGAAAAGTTAGCGATTTCAGAAATGTCATTTCAGTACATTTTGGAGTTAGCGTGAGGCGTTCGCGTTAGCGATTGTGATCTTTGCTAGACCCCCAGTTCATTGGTTTTGGATGAAAGGGATTTGGGTAATATTGTTCGGAGAATGGCATCACATTATTTACCACTTTATCTATGTTTGTATACTTAGTATTTTTCATAATATGATTTGATCACATTATGTGAATATTTGTTGGGCATACACAATTTTTTTTTAAATACACTTGATAGAAACTGTATAAAATGGGTACAACCAAATTGAGGTATGTTTGCGATTTTTTTTGTAGAGCTGTATTTATTTATCTTGTATTTGCGTTCATCACAAACAAGTTAATGAACCGAATTACATGATATATTAAATTCAAAGCTCCACACGCTCTAAATTCGTCAGGAAATGTGCCAAATAACACCTTGTCTTCTCCCTTCGCCTTAAGATAACTTATAGAAGATGCAGAGTTGAGATATTTGAAACAACATAGTAAGACGTGTAGAAAGCACTAACTTCTGCGTGAGCCTGAGCTTCTGCGTGAGGCGCACGCTCTCCGGGTCGGTGCCCTGCAGCTTGCGCCAGCGGTGCACGTTCAGCGGCGTCTCCAGCGCCTCCTCCAGCGCGCGCACGCGCAGCCGCTCGCGGCCCAGCTCGCGCTCCAGGTTGAACACCTGCGGGGGACGTGAGCTATACTAATATCACAGATAATACAATACTTACAGTACAGATACCTCATCCCATAGAATGGAGTTATTCGGGTTATTTCAAGAATTATTTTATTTCTGCGTAACGCAAAATTATCAAGCGACATTTATTGCGTGTTGGCAAGGTATTGGGCCAAATGAATACATTAGAAACTAACTAGTAACGTTCACGACACGATCACTAATATCGTGCTAATATCGACATTACTCTTCTTTTTAGAATTGCGTACCCTAAGTAATGTGAACCCTACATTAATGACTATGACTATTACTAAGGCTCCGATGTCCATCTCTCTATCTGTCTATCACCAGGCTGTATCTCATGGACCGTGGTAGGTAGACAGTTTTTTCACAAATGATGTAGGTACTTAATTCTGTTGCCTCTATCTATAACAACAAATACTGTAAACAGAATATAATAAATATTTAAGTGGGCTCCAATACCACAAACGTGATATTTGTGCTGGTCGTCATAGATAATGGTACGGCAACCTTCGTGCGCGAGTCCGACTCGCACTTGGCCGATTATTTTATTTAATCTTGAAAGGCCAAAACCAACGGTGTCGAAAAAAAATCGCGGCCTGATAGAGACGCCATTTACAACACTTCGAACAAGCCTGAACCTCTGACTCCGACTCTGACTTCAACCTGAAGACAGAGTTATTTCAAGTCGTAAATTGGGCAGATTGGGCTGCGGAGCGATTCTTGCGTATTCCAATTTTCTAAAGTTATTTATCGTATGATATCCCACCTCTAGTCTCAAATCAGTCATATTCTCGATGCCTTTAGAGAGGAGATTCTTCTCCTTCCGCAGACGGATGATCTCGAGCCGCAGCAGTCTTATATCCTCAACGCGCTGCTCGTACTGACGCTCGCCTGCAATTCGTTATAATCTAGCGGCCTTATTAAAAAACGTGGCGTAACGTGGAGTAACTTTGGACTAGGTAAACTACGTTTTGTCTCTTTCGATCAAGTTCGATATTCGAATGACAAAAAAGGACAAAAGTTAGAGTAACTAATCCAAAACTACTCCACGTTTATTAATAAGGCAGTGAAGGGTTTAGGGATTTTAAAACAGTATTTGTTTAGATCTGTTAAAGTCCTCGATGAGCCGTTAGAAGCCTTTCAAAATGGCGCTCTAAAGGGTAGGTAATCACCTATTATATATGTTCTACAGAGGAAATCTTCAGGCTGATAATAATGAAATTGTTTTAAGTAGGTATGTAGATAAAGCCACCGAAAAATTGTGAAACCATCATTAAATCAGCTGACTTTCGCAGCAGTGAGCGGAATATTCTGGATTCTGCACTAAAAGTAAATAGCATCTGGAAATTTTCAAGAGGATGTTGAAGAGATTTTTTATAGGCGTCGCCGACCACATTTTCACTTACGAAAAATGTGATTCAACGATCACACGCAAATATGAAATTAATAAAGTAAAAGATACTGTTGTCTTTTACTTTACTACATCTGTAGTGACTAGCCTCTATGCAGCGTGACCTCCAGGATCCTGATCTTCTCATACAGCAGCGAGATCTCATCGTTCCTCCTCACCAGTTGCGCACCCACCACATCTCGCTCGTTCATCAACCCCTCCAGCTCCTTCGACAACTTGGCGCGCGCTGCGTCTCCCTCCTGTATTATTGTTCACCTTTTACAGTTGGTATTGGTATAATGCTTCGCTCGTAGAACTGATAACCGATGAGGAAGAAAGGTTCTCGAGTGGCGACCACGAACCGGAAGACGCAGCGTAGGCAGACCCCCACTAGGTGAAAACCGCGGGGAGCCGATGGATGCAGGAGTCGAGCAGCCGCTCTAGGTAGCGCTCAGTGGGGGTGGCATAGTGTTCACGTTCAGCAGTGGACGTCTTCGGGCTGTTGATGATGACGATGATGATGATTGGTATAATGACTAATGTTTGACTGGCCTGATAGCTCAGTTGGTAGTGGCTCTGCCTTCTGAACTGTAGGTTGTGGGTTCGATTTCCACCCGGGACAAACATTTGTGCGATGAACATCGATGTTTGTTCTGTCTCTGGGTATTATGTAATGTATTCTATGTAAGTATGTATTTACAAAAAGCAAACAAAAAAGCACTAAGTATTATATCAGTTATCTGGTTCCCATAGTACAAGCTATGCTTAGTTTGGGGCTAGATGACGCTATGTGAATTGTCCATACATATTTATTTATTTATTTATTTAATACAGTAAAACAACCTGTCCTTCGCCAACGCAAACTTGTTCCATTTAAATAACATTTAGATTTCTGTTTGTTATTTACTGAAAGAAAACAAAAAGGTCAATTTGTGTTTTCTAGTTTTCCTGGGATTATAATTTATTTGTTTCCTCGAAAACATTACAAAAAATAAATCAATTCAAACAAGTTAAACGGTTTTTTCTAGCGGATGTACGTTCAATGTGTTAAATGTTAAAATGAAGTAATATATTTTATACAAAAGTTAACGAACAATGTTGATGAATGCGCATCATTGCAATTCAGAGCGTCGCATTATACAAGAACCTAAATTACAAAACTTATCGCATAAATTAAGCTTATTAATTAAAGAATAAAGAAATAAATAACCACAACTTAGGACTTTTCGTAAGTAGGTAAGTTCATCATTACCATCATCAGCCTGAAGACGTCCAATGCTGAACATAGGCCTTCCTCCAAAGAGCGGCTGCTCGCCTGCTGGTCCATCGGATTCCTATTTTAACGATTGTCTGTCCACTGGGCGCATACGCTGCGTCTTCCGGTTCGTGCTCGCCACTCGAGAACCTTTCTTTCGCATCGGTTAACAAATAAGTTGGTAATAAAAATAACGGGTATTATAAACTCACATCAATTTACTGTCGTTATGTTTACTCCCAGAAGAAGGGCATCGAAATATGTCTGAAAAAACGGACCACTTCGACAGTAAATAGACGAGAGTTTAGCCATGTTATTTATTTACAAGCAACTGCTCAAAGTGGGCTCTCTGGGGGAGGCCTGTGTTCAGCAGTGGGCGTCTTCAGACTGTTGGTGATTTGCTAATTTACCTATTAACTTACCTGAACAATCCTATTAAGACGGGCCTCCTCCTGCCTCAAGGCCGCTATATCTGCCCTTGCGTCAGACAACTTGGCGAGTCCAGCTTGCACCTCCGAGCGCAGCATCTCATTCTTCTTGTTGCACTTCGTGAGGGTCCCCTCGCAGAACTTGAGGCCAGCCTCTTTGCCGCTGATGTCCTCTTTTAACTGCTCGATTTGGTAAGCCAGCATCTATTTGCAGAGGTTAAGTGTAACTACAAGAGACGGTATAAGTACACCACAACATCCCAGATTCGATGCAAAATTATGTCACTTAATACGATTTTTCCATGTAAATGCCGCCTCTGTATGCCCAAACAAGACTTGGAGTAGGCCTACTTATGGATCTTTTCCGGAATTGGCAATCACGGTAGGTACTAAATATGCCGGGAACTTCAGCTTGAGACCTTTTGTAAGAGTTCATACCAAGCCCTGTATGCTATAGGTATGTCACCGAGGAATGTCAGCACTCCATGAGCCTTTTTCCTTGTGTTTTTTTTAAATCATAATACCTATGCTAACATTTGACCACGGTCTCACCTGATGGTAAGTGAAGACGCGGTCGACGATGGAGCATGTTTACCTAAAAGGTACCGGTTTATCTACTCTAGCTTTAAAAACTCTCAGATTATATTTCTCAGAAAACAATGACGCTGGTAAGTATGGTGTTCCATTTCTTTGCTGTCCATAAACCAATTATAAATGACCAAAAAATGTGAAATCAGAACGCTTGGAAGTATGGATTTAAGGAATAAACTGAGACTTTCCTGGGGCTTAACCTAACAAGTTTCGACAAAAGCTATCAAATAGAATAGACGATACAATATTATAAAACTAGATGCAAATTGTGATACAACTGGTGTACCACGGGCAGTAAACGATATTGTTACCTTTAGTTTCTGCTTCAAATCCTGTATTTCATCGAGCGCTTCAGTGTAGTTTTTATGCAGCATGTTCCTCTCGGCTCTCGTCCCATCGAGAGCCACGGAGAGCTTGCGAGCCTTGATGCTCTCCTCGCGGAGGGCCTTCTTTAGGTCCAGGATATCAGCCGTGCGGAGCCGCACCTCCTCTGGTGGAGGAAATTAAGCAATCAACCAACCTTCAACTCCTCATAAAAGGTTGCCATGTGACCAGTTCATATTAGGTAGTTATACATATTTTTTTGTTCTGGTATCTTATTACTTATTACTTACCTACTATTTAACAAACTCTTTGACTACTTATGTCAACTAACTTTATTTAGATTTAGTTTTGGCCTGTGTAATTTTTCTACTTATGGGTCTCCGGAGTCGTGAATCATTAAAACCTTACCGAATTCAGGAGCCTGAATGTCCTCATGTTTACGTAACTTCTTGCCTAAACTCTACAGCGAGAACGTTAAATTCTTAAATATTAGACTATGGCGTTAGTAGCCAGCAAAAAGTATAACGCTGGATTGTCAGAACTGTTTTGAGCTTGCTACGACTATAACTGAGATGGTCCCGGTATACAATTGGGAAGATATTGCCTGGTATGACAATTTGATGGTGAAAGAAAAGTTATGTATAGAATGTGGTGTAGATACTGGTTGGTTGTCTCTTGAATGGTAATAGGTACAGATTGTTGAAAAAATGTAACAAATACCTGTTGACTCATCAATTTTCTCATTCAGCGCGATCGTTTCTTCTAACATCCTGAAAACAGAAACACTGATGAATTTTTAATTCTACGAACTACGTATAGTAAGGTATTAGTAATTAGTGGTACCACTAATTACTAATACCTTACTTACCTTATACGTACTTGCTGATTATAACCAATGAGGGCTACTTGAAAAGGTGAGAAGGAAAGTAAACCTGTCTTTGTCCTTCTCCAGCTGTCGTATCATGAGCCGCTGCTTGTTGATCTGCGTCGCGTTCATCTCTAGCTCGTGCTCCAGCTGCTTCCGTCTCTGCTCCTGGAGATTCAACATCTGCAGGTTCTCCACCGCCTCGTCTGGAATACCACAAGACAATTGCTAATTCATCCACATAGTACATAAAATATGTTTATTGAACACCAATGCAACAATAAAGGTGCTTTGGCAATGGGCAGGCCACATCACTCGTAGAACTGACAACCGATGGAGAAGATAGGTTGTCGAGTGGCGACCACGAACCGGAAGACGCAGCGTAGGTCCCTCACTAGGTGACCGACGATCTGGTGAAAACCGAGGGGGCCGATGGATGCAGGAGGCGAGCAGCCAATTTCCTGTGCTAGATCAGCCGAGAAAAATTAGTTTTAAGTTAAATTCTGTGCACTTCTTTTGAGTGTGGCTGTTATTTTGTTATGACATTTTTCGTTTTATGGCTTTTTCGTTTTTACTAAAAATGTATAAATATGTGCGAATGCGCAACTATTCTACACAATTTTTTTCTTCTAACAGTTTAAAGTAAGTCACCTAGCTGCAGTGCGTCTTTGCCCCAACAGTAAGGCGAACGACGCAGGTCTTGCACACAGTCATATAGGCAGTAGCTATAGGCTATACCTACTTATGTAATGGTTAAAGACCTCAACGGTCGAGCAAAGCCCTAACAAGCTTTACTTGTGGTCGTCCTTCACGCAACCGGGTCTTCGTGCCGAGGCACCTCTGGCTGACTTTTACGGCTGGGTACTGTCGAGTACAATCATGCACTTAAATTGAGCTTTGGTGATAAGATACCTGATACTCGTTAAAATATTTTTCGTACATGATTTTCGTCAAATTTTTTGATTGTGTATGGTCTGTGATCGGCGTTGTAGTTTGGTCTACTTCAGCCAGTTTTAGATCTCTATAATACCAAAATAATCTAATTAAATTTAGCTAAAGGAAAATTAAAACTTAAACGATAAAAAAATTTAACATTTGCGGCTTTTATTTTCTAAATACATCTGCCTACACGCCCACCAACTTGGTTTGGCTAACCCTCGACCAAAACACTACAAATATATGTATATAGGTTAGGTACCTACCTACAATGCCTTAATAACGAATTTCGGATCTTTCTTAGTCTACGACTTTGAAAAGTGAGTTCTTTTTATTACGAAGGCTTTTACCTATTGAGTTAACATCCTTCAGGGAGGCCGAGGAATGGTTATTTATAAAAAAAAACACAATTTTTTCATACTACCAAGGCAAACAAGCGCACAACGCACGACCATCCTGTCCTGATGGATATATTAGGTTACCGTCACTCATACGCATGCTCTAAGTGTATCTCTGGCGGATTTATTTAATTCTGATTTCGCAGTAAAACAATAAATATCAAAAAATGCTATTCTATCTACGCTGTAGTACTACTTACTACCTATTATTGAATAACCGGCTAGCTGCGAGTCGAACTCGAGTCTTTGGTATATGTTGTTATGGCGGCAACAGAAATAAGTACATCATCTGTGAAAATTTCAGCGTTCTAACCATCACAGTTTTTGAGATACCTACAGCCTGGTGACAAGACGGACAGCGGAGCCTCAATAATAGGGTTCACTTTACCCTTTGGGTACGGAACCTTAAAAACGTAGGTGACTATATAATAATTATCTACTAAAGGATATTGGCTAAAATCTAGAAAATCTAGATTCTAAATGTTGATCCTACTGACTGTACCTACCGGTTGGGTGTATTTAAGGATGATATAAAACGCAGGAAACCGGTTCTAGAAATCTGGAAACACTTGTTTAGTATTTTTGAATTACTGCTCTTTCTTGTTTTTAACGAAAATACACCGCACTTCTAGAGTAAGAGTTATTACAAGACCACGTGAGACTTTTCCGAAAATGACATTTCTTGACCACAGATTAAACTTTGTTTCCCAATTTACTATCAATATTCCGAAAGGGGATAACTACATTATTTTCATCTGAATACGTGATGGAGAAATTTGTGGTATTATAGTAGGTATAGTATACGAGTAGTGGGTAAAAAAAATTAAGGAAGTATGCCTGTTTATTCCCAGTGAGTGGCTAAGAGCTTCCACTAGTCCCACAGGTTGCAAGTTGAAGGTGGTACGTAGTTTCAAGGTGGTAGCTGATGTCAGTCAGGAGATGGCAAGTAACAGCAGGCTGACAGTAGCTCGCAAGTAGAAGCTGGTAACTTGTAATCCACAGGTGAAAATAAGTAACAATTCATTCAGAGATGAGAAGGCGCGTGGAAACCTATAGAGTAGTTCAAAGGTGGGAGGTTGTAAGTGGAAACAGGTAACATGAAGTTCAGAGGTGAAAGTCATAGGCTTGTAGTTCAAAAGAGAGGTTTCGAGACTGCAGGCGGAAGCTGGAAACTTGAATAACAGACGTGAATGTGAAAATAGGAAGGCGCAACATTCTTCCAAAAATCTGTATGTTCTTGATAACTCACTCTGTATTTTCTGCATGTTTTTGTTCAATATGTCCTTCTCACGGTTCAAGTTTTCGATCTCCCGTTTGTCGCACTCCGTCTGCTTCTTGTTGAGCATTATCTCTCGCTCCATCACGCTCACTTGTTGCCGGAGACGTTCTCTGTAATCATTTGTGCCATAGTAAATATAGCTAGTGGTGCCTTTAAGGTGACGAGTCCTATAAAAACCATATATGGCGCAAAGACGTGGTCTCTTACTGCCAGTGTCACAGTGCCTTTGAGATACGATGACCTGTAATAAATTCAGGAATTACAGTTGGCTTCATTGCTAGCCTGAAAGTCACGCAATCATCATGGTGAGGGTAATGCTCGGGGTTTCCTTGCTTGGTATAATTTGGAATGACGAGATCCGCAAGAGAAAAAAACACCGATTAAGCTCTGAAAATTGGCAAGTTGGCATGGCGATGGGCAGGCCACAGCGCTCGTAGAACCGTTTACCTAATAGGGGAAAATCGAGTGGCGACTACGGACCGGATGGTGCAGGGTAAACCGGCTCTTTACTATTAGACCGACAACCTGGGTGAAAACCGCCGGGAGAAGCCGTTCAAAGTGGTGCTCTAAGGGGAAGGCTTATGTTCAGCAGTGGACGTCTTCTGGGGAGATGCTGATATACATAGCAATAAATACTTAAGAACATAAAAGTTAATTTTTGTTGGACTGCTCGTGACCTATACTCACCGGTCTGCCTCAACGTTTGCCTTGTGCCCCTCCAGGAGTTGGTACTTCTTCGTCTGCTGGCCAGCTTGCTTCATCAGCTTCGCCAGTTCGTTGCGGAGCCGGTTGCCGTCGTCTATAGTGTTCTGCATCAAATGCGATCATTTTATGTTTATGACTATGTCTGTCGAAAATCGTATGGAGATAAATAGAAGTTGATAGAATCGGGATGGGTGTTTGTATACATCACTGCTATCACCATCAGTCGCATTTTTTTATTGTACTCGCAATGTTTTTTAATTTATATGTAGGTATATTAAGTACATTAAACGATGCGGAAGGCGCAGCGTAGGCCAGCCCCACCCTGTTGGACCGACAATCTGGTGAAAACATGGAGAAAAACGCGGAGAGCCGATGGATGGAAATAATGCAGAATTGCTGTTTTGTAATAAATGATTTGCTTATTTTGTTCTACTTAAGAATAATATGATCATAATAATTATTACTTAACATAAAAAAACAATAACTTACCTGATGTAAACAACTTACAGTCAAACTCAGTAGCTTTAAGTACTTAGGTAATTGATCGGTTAAATGAGTGGATTTTCTACACCGACCATGATCAAGCCGAACGACCTTGCCCGCGTCGTTTTGGACAATAACCTATCTGTTGACGTAAATGAGTGACAATATTGGGTTAAGGCGAAGAGTAGCGTAAACAAGGTGATTTTTGGGCCCGTTTCCTGGCGTAACCATGTAGAGCTTTGCATTTAATATATCGTGTAGGTGCGTCACCCCTCGAGAACCTTATTTCCCCATCGGTCGTCGGTTCTACGAGCGATGTGGCCTGCCCATTGCCATTTAACTTGCTAATTCTAAGAGCTACATCGGTTACTGTAGACCTCCTGCGGATCTTCTCCATATGGTTACCTTTAACTCCTTGCCGGTATTGATCAGTGCAGTCTTCGTCTTGTCGAACTCGGCGTTGGTGTTGTCAAGTTGTTCCCGGAGCTGCATAGCGCGCGCCGTCGCGGCCTCCATCTCTTGTCGAGCGCCGTCCACCTTGGCGGTTATCTCGCGTATCTGACGGTCGCGCCGCTCGATCGTCTTCTCGGCTTTCTTGTGCTACAGTTAGTATAAGGGAAAGAAGATAAATTATGGCTCAATCTTAGAACCCCAGTATACTTATTCGTGAAATGTGAGCCGTTCAATTGCTCGTCGTCGTACGACGTACGGTGTCGTGCGGTGTCAAATATGGCACGACGACGTACGACACACTTTCGCGCGGTCAGTGCACTGTGTGAAGAGGCCCCTGAAGTCACAACACATCAGAAAAGCAGCATAAAAGATCTGATGTGATATTCCACTAGCTATTAATTTTCTTGCTTATTTCGTCTAAAAAGTACCAAAAATAGTGACCGATGGTACACCCGTTTTCTCGCGAGTTTAACTTTACGGGGGAAAAGGAAAAGTGTGAATAAAAATTTACTTCTCTTAGAAGGAACAGTATCGTACCTTGTCAGTGAGGTCTCGTATCGTGACCCCTCGTTCCTCCACCAAGTTCTTGAGCGAGGCAGTCTCTCCCTTCAAGTGGTCCACGAGCCGGTTCTGGCGCACCGCATTGTTCTCAGCCTCCTGTTCATCATAAAACAATAAATTGATTTTATAAATACAAACCAAAAATTGTTAATTGACAAATACTTTTACAGCAGTTTATTAATGAATCAATATAGACTTCTGAACTCGATGGTCGTCCGTCAATGTATTTCAAGAGTCAGTTGCTTCTCTCTCAGCATGAAGCTGAACTTAGTTCTTTTTGCGTATCCCTAATATTTGCTTACCTTCCTTTTTGTTAGTAATTTTACTGTTATAGTCTTAAACGTATTTATGTGCTAAATAACCTCATTTTTTTTATCCTTTCTTCCTTCACTTAATTTAGAACTGGGTAGATAATTAGATATAATAATATAAGTCAGAAATTAATTTTTACACACAATGTATCTTTACAATTTTGAAATTTTCAAGTCGCGAGTATATCTTCTAGACAAGCATTTAGGTAGACCGCATCGTCACTTAGGCGGTTATTCCGTATCGATTCCTTACTTCGAAACCACGCGAATTCCTTGTCTTACATAAGAAATCTGCGAAAGTCTATTCTCTATGAAACTAAAACAAAACCGCGCGAAATGAACATAGTCTTAAGCCAAGTCTCTGCCTCTGGGCGGCCTAAAATTCAGACACCAGGGCTGACTACTTGCCTACACGAGAAGAAGAAGATGATGATTATGATGATGAATCAATTAATGAAATTCACGACAGAAATACATAGAGATACGTAGAGGTTTTATCACCTCAAGATTCTCCTCGAGCTTGGTAATGTTTTCCTCGGCAGTGTTATTCTTGAGCTCCAGCTCCTCCTGGTAGTTGAGGGCGTTGTTGAGCCGCAGCTTGAGCGCGTCCACCTCGCTCTGAAGCCGCGCCTTCTCTTTCTCGAATTTTTCCTTCTCTTTTACCGCTGATGTTGCGCCACTAGAAAAGAGGCTTTGGTTAAATATTTAAAAACATAATGATAATGATTAGTTTAAGAAGACCAATTTTATTCTCAGATTGCTTGCTATGTAAAAAGTACCTAGGACTTCACAAATATGATAAACACATTGATTAGCTTTTAACTTTTAATATGAGGATAAAATGGTTTGTTGTGCATTAAAACAATTATCTAAATAAATTAATCTTAAAAGACTAGCTCGTCATGTCATTCATTCTCATAAAAAATAAATAAAAAAAAACACTGTTGTCCCAAATATAATAAAATTGATAATACTTTTGAGCTAAAATCGGCAATTTTTTACCCCCCGGATAAATCGATATGTAAGTACTGAGGTTTTCTGCCCGTTGACCTCTGTTGGTCCACTTATATATTTTACACCCAATTTACGTATAGATAGATAGATAGATAGATAGATAGATAGATAAACACTTTATTGCACACACATCAAAAAATGATACAATGAAGATATATAGGATCTAGAGGAAAATTTAAAATGCTTGATGGCTTGAACTAAGTACCTATCACCTATACCTATACATATACCTAGGTGGACCGACGACCTGGTAGTGATGGACGTTTTCGCTATTTTTTGATACCGATGCGCATCGTTATCAGGGCACCGGCATCCGATTCACGCATCGTTATTTTTGGCATCGTTGCGCAGTGTCCGGTTACGGTATTGTAAACTGATGCGGATGATACGATTGGCTTGGAAGTTGGATCCCTACCTAGGCGATGTGCGTTGCTTCTACCTACTTTTTGATTGATATGAATAGATGCACAACGATATTTTGGGTTTATGCGTTTATACTGAATTTTCTAAAATGAAATAAATACACTTAAAAATAATTCAGTAAGTTATCAGTTAGGTAGGTACGTTCATTATTACATTTTTAAATTAAAATTTAAGAAAACCAACTTTTCTAGTTTTTGAGCTGATAAAAAAGTTAAAAAATAAGTTCTCTTAACCGAATAATTACAGGCAAATCCAATAGATGGCATTAAAAGATACTCCACGGTGGAGACCACGCACGATTCGGTCAATATCGGCATCATCGCCCATCGGTGATTGTGTCGGTGTGCGTGCGAACGAGACCGCATCGCATCGAGCAATCCGCTCCGCATCGCGGCAACGCAACGCAGAGATAATACGGTGCCCGGTGCCGCGATCCGTACGGTGCGCATCTGTTTATCTATATTTGTGGAATCGGATGCCGGCATCGATACCCCGCACCGTTTTTTTAATAACGGCCAAGACTACGACCTGGTGAAAGCCGCGGGGAGCCGATGGAGCAGCCGCTCTAAGTGGCGCTCCCGGGGGGAGGCCTATGTTTAGCAGTGGACGTCTTCAGGCTGTTTTGAACAGGTCGGCTCATTACCCGGAGGCGGTGGGTTCGATTCCCGCGACAGTACAAATATATGTGCACAGAAAAAAAGTGCAAAAACATTATTGTGTCTGGGTATTGTAGGAGCAAGGTCCTCGGATACAGGGAATGCTAGTTAGGGTTCAGGATGTACGTATGTGATCGTTGGGCGTTATTTATTTATTTATTATTGGCATATTGGTGGACAAAAGCTGAAAATAATAATGAACATGACGAGAATAGTTCAAAAACGCGTGTCCCTTTACAATATAGGTACCTACATATAATATAGCAAATCATGAATGCTAAGGGGATACTGCGGTGGGGATGCCCCTTTAGAACAAGTCTTGAATAATGATATCTTCCTTATATTTTTCCTCGTGACACACAGCTTTAGACATAATTATCACGATGAGAGAGACACAAAACCATACATTTGTATCTCTCGCCTGTGTGTGATATGTTTCTTTCTGTTTTTACATCAAAACTACTGCACAGATTGCAATGTTGTTTTTCTTATAAATTTGATCCCATCACCGTTGGGTGGCGGGAGCATTGCCACAGAATTCATCGTACAATCGGGTCTTAAAAAGGTCCGCTGACTGCTGCATCATGTTCATGTATCAAATACTATTTCAGATAAAGTGAAATGAATAGTATTGTAATAAAGCAATAACAGTGAGTCTGACTGATACGTACTTGATATTATGAAGTTCGTTCATTCCGACCACAATTTCATAGGTACTTATTGCAATATAAATTACACGTCTTTAATACCTATGTTTGATATAACAGGCAAATTATATTAAAATATTACGGAAAAGTACATCCATTCTTTACCCGTCCATCCTTATTGTTTTTTTTATTATTGTACTTAAGGCTTACCGCACACTGGCTGTAGTTTTATTCTGTAGCTCTGTATGTAGTAACTCTAGTCTAGATGCAAAGTACGTGTACCTTCTAAGCGCAGGAAGGAGGCGTTTATTGAAACACTGGACATTGTGGGATTAGACGTAATAGGACATTAGAATTGTTTGCATACTAGACATTCTAAGACACTAGGCATTGTCAGCCGGAACGGCTATTTCATTCAGATATGTTAAACCTTTATTAAAGTCATTAAATACCTACTAGTCGCGTTTCTAAATTCTAAAGTTTGCCACAAACATTTTAGAAACGCAACTACTACGAGTAACCGATGCGATAGTAGCCATTTTATAGCTTAGCTTTACGTTATTATAAAAGTGTTAAGCTGCTGTGTATACAAGCCTAACTGGGTTTTATACTTTCCGCATTGCAGTTTACTATGTCGTAAAGCCCCAAAACAAAGTCCAGCTGGGATATCTCATGTACATTTTCCTGCTTATGTAATTGTTGTTTACTTGATTCATCTCTGACATTTTGAGTAATTTAGAACTGCAAAGCAAGGAGACAAAAAGTATATTTTTTGCTGATAACTTATGACGAAATAAATAACTAACTTTTTTATAATTGTACACGAGGAAGGGAAATGCCACACAAAACAATGGGAGTACTACCCACCTCCAAAGAGTCAGGCCTTGACGTAGGTAAACAAGTAATATTATTATTAAATGCAAGATACAACCGCAGAGAAGCTGCAAAATTTTGCTTCTTAGCCTTGGCTTTACTTTTTTTAAAGCATTCCAGGTGTAAAGAGCACTCACGCATCGTCCTCTCCCGCTCGCTTCCTCGCGTCCAGTTCTTTTTCCAGCCTGGTGACGGTCTTCTTCATGGTCTCCAAGCTTTCGACGCTGGCGAGCTCGCGGGCGTGCATCGCGTCCGCTAGCGTACGCGCCTCCTCTGAAATACAACAGACTTAGAATAAGCACCTATAGAACCCCAGAATATTCAGATAAATTAAGCCGCTTTTTAAGTGGAAAAATCCACTATGACCACTGATAAGTGATGACGCGGCCTACAATGGTGCATGCTTGAAGATACCTGTTCACTCATGACTTGAAGCCACCCAGGTCATAGTTATCTGGAAACAAGGACGACGGCAAGGTATTTCACTCATTTACTGTGCGTACTATATAAAGTTTGATGCGAAACGCTTTTTAATTTATTTAAAAATTATTTAAATTTCGCGGTGAAAATGTGTCATATAACGGGTATTATTTCGATGCATAAACCACACCAAAAAAGCAGCCGAGTTCTGGTGTTACTTTCTACTGGAAAACTATTAACTTTTTTTGCTAAAATCGTCTGAAATATGTACCCAAAAAATAGCATGCTCTTTGAGGAAGGAAAAGTTTAGAAAATTATTAACTTACCTTCTAAGTATAGGTGCTTATTCTAAAAGTTCAAACATTAATTTTCTAGATTTTTGTGAATGGGTTTGACAAAATAAGAATGTGATACAGTATGATGGAGCATGTTTGCTTATTCACTTCTTAGTTTCGAACAGACCGAAATTTTAAGTAGGCAACAAGGGTAAGGAAGCAGGAAATGCTTTCCACTCTTCACCCGTTCGATGGAACGACGTTGCCAATTGTCCCACAGTATTTTTATGTCATTGGAGTCAATATAAATGAGTTGTTCCTTTTCTCCCCACCAGCTCTGTCCCACCAGTTGCAGTGGGGAGAAAAGCAAAAATTAAAAGTAAATGCCTTTTCTCCACACATAGGATATATAATTTATCCCCGTACGATATATTTATCGTAAGACAGCCCCTCACTATACCGATGACCTGGTGAAACCGATAGATGCAGCAAGCAAGCAGCCACTCAAAGCAGCGCTCTTTAGGCCTGTATTCAGCAGAAGGCTGTTGATGACGATGTACTTCAATGTTCCTAGTAAGTACTATTATATCTATTCTGTGCCTACGTATAAGTACATTATGTAGAGGTACCTATATCTGCTCGTAGTTTCTCGATCGTCTTATGCCCATCTGCTATTTCGGAGAGATAGTCCGCGAGGGTATCATCAAAGCGGCTTAGTTTCACCTGTCAAAATAGTCAATATTCAATCTAAATCTCGTGTCTAATATTATTCTATACCCCTAGTACGAGTTTCCCAATACGTTAATGCATTTATTTGTACTGCCATTTTTAGTTCATCATCTAGTCCGCTAGGGGCGCTGCACAGAAATGTATGGGAGAAAAGGGAGAAAACGTAAACGAATCAAGTTTTAGTAAACTATCGTAACTCGTACTAGGGGTACTGATAACAATATTATGGACGTATATCTTTTTAATCATTAACTTCAAAACTATTTTTAAGGATAGGACGATTTCTGTGATTTTAAAGGTTTTATTACACTGCGTAGGTACATAATGCTACATTATAGTAATGATATCATTTTACGAGTAAATCTGCAGAATCAAAAAATCAGCGAATAGTAAACGTTATAACAAATGAGATTAGAACCATATTTATTTTTTTCAAGTACAAATTGACAACCGATGGGGAAGAAAGGTTCTCGAATGGCGACCACGAACCGAAGGCGCAGCGTAGGCAGACCCCCCGCTAGGTGGACCGACAACCTGGTGAAAACCGCGGGCAGCCGTTGGATGCAGGAGGCGAGCGGCCGCTCAAAGTGGCGCTCTCCGGGGGAGGCCTGTGTTCAGCAGTGGACGTCTACGGGCTGATGATGATGACGAAGAACAAATTAGACGAATTATAATTGCCATACCTACCAGAAATAAAATATATTTTTATAAATTCATTTAAATACCTTACCTAGGTATTTTTAATTAATAATTAGGTAATAATAAATGAATAAATGTACCAGGTCAATGGGCAGTCTTATCGCTAAGAGCGATCTCTTTCAGATAGCATTTTAATCATTCATTATGATTTTATTGTAAGATCAGCATAGAGGTTATGGGTATAGAAGGTACCTTCAAAGTGCTAATTTCATGTCCACTACCATCCAGTTCGTCCTTCAGTTTGTAATAGGAGTCGTATAGTTTGGTGTACACGTCCGAGAAAAACTTTAGCCCTTCCGCTTCTCGCATCTCTTCCAATACCTGCGATTAATTCAATATTACGTACAAAAGAAGTAAAAAACCGGCCAAGTGCGAGCCGGACTCGCGCACGAAGGGTTTCGTACAATTATTTATAAAAACGAGCAAACAAATCAGTTTTGTTGTATGGAAACCCCCTTAAATATTTATTTTATTCCGTTTTTTAGTTTTTGTTGTTATAGCAGCATAAGAAATTAGTACATCATCGGTGAAAATTTCAACTGTCTAATTATCTTAGTTCATGAGATACAGCCAGATGACAGACGGGGGGACAGCGAAGCCTTAGTAATACCGTTTTACCATTGGGTACGGAACCCTAAAAATATGACTGTCGGGAGAGAAAAGACGTAAGTTACATACAATTCATGGCGTAGTTCAATTTTCAACTTTACAGTCGAGGCAATGTCTATGGAAAATGGACCGCCTGTTGCTTATGGTTTAAGTATTGTGTTGAGAATAGTACCTATGTTGTTTTTTGTCTTTACACAGACAGGTACATCCAACAGAAGGTTTTTTATTAGGCAAACAACTGTTTGCCTGATGGTAAGCAGTTGCCATCGCCTATGGAGTATCAACACTGCAACACCAGGGCCAGGGCTGCTGCCAGTTCAGGGAAGTGACTGGAACCCAGAATGGGATCAGGGGGTCTAGCAAAGATCCAAAACGCTAACGCTAACGTAAAACGCTAATTCAAAAATGTATTGAAATGACATTTGCTGCAGAAAAGTTAGCGATTTCCGAAATGTCATCCTAGTACATTTTGAGGTTGGTATGTTTACTAGACCCGCTGGGGTCTTATCGCGTAAGTCCGCAGGATTGTGATCGTGTGCTCTCCTGCTCACACTCACGGATTTGTAAATAGGCGCGTGCAGGACGGCAAGCAAGTCCAGTCCAGAACAGTTACGCGATAGAATAGCATGACAACATTTTTGGAATTTAAACTTTCAAAATTCAAAACCTACTCTTTCAAACTCTTTTTCCGCCTCCGTGGTTTCGGAGCCAATAGCCATGGCTCCGGCGAAAGGGTCGTCGTCATCTTCCATCACTACTTTTGTAAACTACTCTAAAACTAAATGAAAAATAACTAAAAGTATGCACGACTTAAGAACGTTAACGCGGTTGTCATGGAAACCGCGTCTGTTTACAAAACTTGACAAATATGGTAACTAGGCAGTGCTGAGATAAAAAAGTATTTACTCACAAACTAAGTAGAGGATACAAGTATATTTAGTTGTAAACAAGGATGTTGAATGTAAGTCACTGGAATGCTCACGACGATCCACTGAAATGCGGTCTGAGGGCATTGGGATACTTTGGTTGTAATGTAACAAAGCAAAGGCCTCCTAATAGACTAGACCAATTTTAATAGAGTGAATTCTGTGAGTAAAAAGGAGTTCCACAAGGGATCAACTTTTATTTTGGCATGCTAAATGGTGACTCCAAAGCCTCAAAGGTAAAGTATCACACTCTAATAAGGTAACTAAACTAAACCATGCCTGTAGGTATACATATACCATATACTTACTCTTTGACAGCCTCTGTGGTGTAGTGGTGGAGCAGGTCGCTCATAACCCGAAGGCGGTGGGTTCGATTCCTGCGACACTGAAGTATTTTTGCACAGGAAAAAAGCCCAAATAGGTACTTCTTGTTCTGTCTTGGTGATGTGGGATCATGGTCCTCGTAGTTCCTAAATCTCTTGATACAGAGAATGCAGTTAAACAGGGTTCAGTATCTACTTATTGTATGTGATCGTGTGGCGTTTATTTATATATTTATAATCTCATAATATAATTTATAAATAATTTAGATTAAGTATTTATTTAACTCTACCGACAGCTGTAGAGTTTCAATTCAATTCATTTATTTCATAGTTTTAACATAGGTGAGGCGGAGAGCCGATGAATGCAGGAGGCGAGCAGCCGCTCAAAGTGGCAGTCCTTGGGGAAGGCCTATGTTCTGATGATGATGATGAACATAACAGGCGTCTTCTTATTCCAAAATAAAAAGTAACTACAATCATTAAAAAAAATATTCTACTTGTAAAAACTGACTATCTCTTCTCTTGTCTCTCTATATAAACATTTATTAGACATTAGACGGGCCTGATAGCTCAGTTGGTAGTAGCCCTGCCTTCTGAACCGAGGGCTGTGGGTTCGATTCCTACCCAGGACAAACATTTGTGTGATGAACATAGATGTTTGTTCTGCGTCTGGGTGTTATATTGTATTCTATGTATGCATTTACAAACAAAAAAAGTATATAAGTATTGTATCAGTTATCTGGTTCCCATAGTACAAGCATTGCTTAGTTTGGGGCTAGATGGCGCTGTGTGAATTGTCCACACATATTTATTTATTTATTATTTAAAAAAAACAACATAAAAGACAGAACGAGGTAGAGGTATAACTAATTAACCAATTGATCAATTGACCAGATACACAGTCAAGGCTCTTAATAATTGTAGGGATAAATGAGGAAGCGGACTATTTTGTAAAAATAAGCCCCTGCTAGGGGACCGCAGATTAAAGAAAGAACGTTTGACCCTGTGGAGGGGACTGAATTTGTCAACAAGTGCTCTTGACTGGAAAACATCCGCTCAAATTCATTGATGTATTTAATAGTACTTACGGGATATTTACCGTGATTAGAATCATTTTTGAGTTCCCGATATTTCGGCACAGTTACATGCACCATTTTCACGGGTAGACTGAAGATGCGGGTGGATGATAAAAAGTTATGTCTGCTCCTAACATTTCGAACTTTTTACATCCACCCGCATCTTCAGTCTACCCGTGAAAATGGTGCATGTAAGTAACTGTGCCGAACTATCGGGAACTCAAAAATGATTCTAATCACGGTAAATATCCCGTAAGTACTATTAAAAACGTGGTAAACAACCGTGAAAGTTTAAAACAGTGTTTCATTGATGTACTTCTCTTGTACGGGTATAGTACTTTGTGATGGCAAATAAGCAGGCGGCCCACCTGATGGTAAGTGGTCACCATCGCCTATGGATATCTGCAACACCAGGCATTGCCGATTAAGGCTGCTGTAACCAACATCTCGCTCGCGCATTGGGACATTAAAAAAAAATAGTGCATTAAAAAATTATACCTTCGCACGAATGTTTCATTTTATTTCTTATACTTACCTAACGTATACGAAAGCTCTTAAAATCACCATCCTTAAAACGTCTAATGCTCAACAGTAGGCCTCCCCATGGAGCACCACTTTGAAGGGCTGCTAATAATAACTATGAGGGAAGTGATAAAACGATACGTCTTAGTCATATAGGTACTACCCCAGATAATATAAACCTATGAACTACTATTTTAATATCTGTGTTCTTATGCTTTATAGAAACTCACAGTAGCGTTTCATGTTGCGTGTTATACCTATTTTAGCGGTTGCTATGCCTATTATCTAAGACCTGATTTTAAGTCTAGTTTTTAACTAGATTCATATCTGGTTGCCATACTGTTTATAGAGCTAGATAATTATGTACATAATAATGATAATGGATATCTATATAGTCTATCTATGCACATCCATTCCAGGCCGTCGAAAAGTAAGGAAGGGAAGTAATAAATAATATAGATATGCGTAGAATTGAATCCACTAGATTCTACAATTTATAGTCTTTAATTTGCGTAGTCTTTAAATCAAGTTGCATCTAGCCTTTAATACAACTATCACAGAATATTAACGCAGTAGCTAAACTTCAAAAACTTTACCTAGTCTATGGTTCTAGTGTGACCCGTGATAATATGAATATGCATATATTTGTGGACATTTCACACAGCGCTATCCAGCCCCAAATACAGAATAGAATTATAAAATATATATAGAGCCTAAATGCTCTAAGACCAACCCCTAAATTAAGCAAAGCTTGTATCATGGGAATCAAAAATTCATACAGTGCTTTTTGATTGTAATGTACAAACACATACAAATACATACTTACGTATAATACAATTAAAATTTATGTAATAAATCAATATAAAAATTAAAACACTCAGCTTTGACACAGAATAAACACCTACAAACATCATCAAACAAATATTTGCACTAGGTGGGAATTAATTGCATTGTCGAAAGTGTTTTTAAATATCGTATATTTATTCTGTGATGTGTAAATTATTTGTTACTGTGTGTGTATCTAGAAACAACTTAATTAGTAATACGGTTTATATTAATTAGATAATAAAAAATATAATACACCTAATTGTTGTAATAAAACATTGAAAACCGTAAATTATAAGATTAATGTTAGAAAGACCTTAAAATGTCTTCAAAAATAGCAACAATTTGTTTTGCCTAAACAATAATAATATAGCCTTGCTGAATATAGAACCAACTTACAATACAATACGATTATACAAAGTCGGTATATGAAATACAGGTTTATTTTTATTTTACATAAATCACTAAGTTTTGACATACAGCCACCATAATCTTTAATTTTAGTAGTTACTAAAATCGTATTCGTATATCGTATATATTTGTATAATAAAAAAGTAATTTTAGTTATTTGGTGCTGGTGTACCTACAAGATCTACATCATATTAATAAGCTCAGTCAAAATCTTATTCAATGTTTAGTCACATTTTCAATCACAATCTCGGCACAGTTTTAGTCACAATCTCGTCACAACTAGTCAGTATCTCGGTATCATGGTACACACAGAATATTCTCGCTACTCTCAAAAGTTCTATGTGTTTATTTATTAATATATTCTAAAACAGTTTTTGAAACCAAAATTATTCATTAATACGTTACTATAGAAATCCAATTACCAATTTCAATAAATTATAAATCACAAAGTTGTAAATTTAGTACTACACCTAAGCCTTTGCTATATCAAATCGAGACGTTGAAGGGACTTTTTTAAGGTTAAGTATTCCCAGAGGTATGTATTTTCCAGCAGATCCACTTTTTTATTTAAATAATTCATTGGCCACATTCTCTATTCTATCAAAATCGCATTCAAAATGTCAGCCACATTTTCAATCACAATCTCGTCACAATTTTAGTCACAATTTCGTCACAACTAGTCAGCATCTCGGTATCATGGTACATACAGTATTTTCTTGCTACTCTCAAACATTCTATGTGTTAATTTATTAATTTATTCTAAAACAGTTTATTATACTACGATCATTCATTAATGTTACCATAGAAATCTAATTACCAATGTGAATAAATTAAATTTATCACGTAAGTTGTAAAATTACTACTACCCTACTACTTTTACCTACGCCTTTGTGATGTCAAATAGAGATGTAGGGTTTTTTTTGGGGTTATGAGATCCAGAGGTCTGTATTTTACCAGCAGTTCCACTTATTTCAATTTAAATAATACAGTTTTTTCCTAAGATATAATTAGTGCAGTGAATATTTATGGGTCTCTGATTTTGCCGAACATAATAGGTAACTTGTTAGGTATGTATAATAGCAATCGGGTACCTATTTATTTCCGGGTTTCATTTCCGGTATAACTAAAGCTTAACACAGAAGTTATTGATCTTGGATAGATAATATTATAATCTGTCACCGTGACATTTATTGAACAGGTAGATTAAACTTAGATTGTAATATAACTGTTAGATCTATGATAAAATGTTAATAATTTTAATTTTGTCTAAATATTATGATATTATAACGTAGAGTTGGTGAAGACTAGTTTAATTTGGTTACACGTGTCAATTAGATTCTACTTGAAGGTTATGTTTCGGGTTTGACCTGTCAAGAAGCTTTTTTTTTCTTTTCTCATTTCCTGATGCCCTACATTATGATACATTTGAGGAGGTATTATGTGATAAGGGAGCCGAGAGTGTTATGATTAATGTTCACGCGTTTCATGCGACGTTTTTCATCACACTTGCGAAGAAATAGCATCAGGTTTTGCGGGAAATGGCGCACCGCGCCGCGATATATCCTAAATAACAATTAATAAGTATTTTCGTAGTTCATTAACGGTTTTGAAGCATTGCCTAAAATGAAAAAAGCCACTGCAGCATTTTGCCTATAACGCGAATTGACTAAGAAGTATATTGCATAACCATCAATGCCTAAACTTTGTACCTAATGGCTTAGATATGCGATCTTCTACAAATCAAAATATCTAAACAGCAGTTCGACGCGTAGGCTTCAATAAGCCTGACTTCATCCAAACAGGTTTAATTATCATCGAAAGGAAAATCTTCGAGCTAAATACATTAATTAAAAACAGTAACTACATAATTTAACAAAACCGAAATATTTCAAAATTTATTGACTTTCGGACTGAATAATACAAATAATCTGTTCAAAATTTGCATGTAGGCCAAGTTGAAGGTTGAAATCTAGGTCTTGAATTAATGAATTGCCTAATCATTATGATTGCACAAATTTTCGACAGGCAGCTTATGTGCAATGTTCGAAACCACGGTGGGGCCTCCACGTGAATCAAGCCGCTAGACAAAGTAACATATTTAGTAATCTGTGGCTAGGCTCTGACGAATTTCAGGGTAAAGTATCCTAACAGTAGACTGGCTTCCGTCTTGCATGCTAATATTATTTTAATGTAATGTGGTGTGATGAAGTGAATATAAATATATTTTCTTTTTTTTTTGCGTGACATATCACGGATATTTGAACAGAAAAGAGCATTGCTTTAAATAGTCCATTTATTATTTAAATCGATTAAGATAATAATAAATAATTGACGCATAATGATTTTTGACCTCGCATACTAAATTAAGTATTAAATCACTTCGTTATTGTTTAATTAGCTGCGCCCGCGCGCTGTTTCACCGCCGAGGAACGAACTACACTATTTTACATTTTACCAACATTTTACGTGAGTGCCGTAAGAACCTGCTAAGAAAATCTCCAAAGATTCCGAAGAAGAAGCAGAATTCTCGTCGATGGACTTTTTAAGGACGCGGGGAGCTGATGGATGCAGGAGGCGAGCAGCCGCTCAAAGTAGCGCTCTCCGGAAGGCCTATATTCATTAGTCGATATTTTCAGGCTGTTGTTGATGATGATGATGATTGACGTCGTACAAATCTGCGATCACCAATGTTGCTGCTAGGTTGTGATTATGGCTAACCCCTCTATGATACTGATAAGCGTCAAAGGGATGTCATGTTTTTTTTTTTATGAGAATGAATGACGAGACGAGCTAATCGTTCACCACCGTTACCGTTTACAGCGGCCTGTACAGCACAACCCGGCCACGGTGACTGAAATTTCGGTAACAAAATAATGTACTGATGGTCACAATGTCGTAACTGTTTCTACATATGGGTTCTAAGTAAACACATAATGAAATTATGGAACCTTCGACGTGCAAATAAAATACTCCCACTTTACGGTACTGAATTTAATTTGCATTCATAAAATGCTGTCCCCCCAGGTGTTAGGCGTCATATAGTATCTGGAAATTACTCGTTTCCGAATGAGTACTTAATATACCTATTTCCGACTGCCTAGGACTCAATAATTATCTGTGTCTGGCTTCCTGCATCATTTACAGTAAGCAGGTATCACTAGAATTGTATCAACTAAAATGCTATTACTAACAGTAGATAGCGGTACCCAACATGCAGGCACCATTGCGCCGGTTAATTGCAATATTATTTCATTGCATTTATCTATACCTAATAGGTACCTAATTATGGGCAGGCCACATCGCTCGTAGAACTGACAACCGATAGAGAAGAAAGGTTCTTGAATGGCGAGCACGAACCGAAAGACAAACAAAGCGTAGGGCGGCCGCTGACGACCCGCGGGGAGCCGATGGATGCAGGAGGCGAGCAGCCGCTCATAGTGGCGCTCCATGAGGGAGGCCTATGTTCAGCAGTGGATATCTTCAGGCTGTTAATGATGATGATGATGATGATCTAATTATTGATGGCATAAGTGTAACTTTGTACCATTAGTAGTAGGTACTTTTTTTCTGAAATGTCTTCTTGTTATGGTTAGCTTATTTTATCTGTAACCGGTATTTTAAGGTTTATTTTGAACAAATAAAATGCCGTTGTTGTTTACTAATTAACTACTATAATACAACTACCTACTGCTAAATGGTACTAGTTATAATAACTACTACAAAAATATTTGGATTGTAGAGTATACTAGCCGCGATGGCCCATAGCCAACCCAAATGCTTGAGCCCAGTACCAGTAGCATACCCAACATGCTGGCAGCATTGCCCCGTTGAATTTCAGTGCTGATTCGTTGAGCCAAATAAGTGCCAACATTTTGGTCATGCGCATGTCGACCAGGCGCTCTAATAGCCTTTGGAAAACGCGATGAGCTCTCGGTCCCCACGGGCCCAGGGTCTCAGTGCCAAACGGCTCAAATATGTAACCGCAACTAGAAAGTAATATATTTGCCCCGTAAAATAAAAAGCTAAGTTATTAATACCTGATTATTTTTAGTTATCTTCATAGAGCTTTGCGAACCCAAAGGTTTGGTTAATAAAGCTTCTACGAAGGGTGACAGAAACCTACGCCTCAAATATAAATCAGGTTAGGTTAGGTACGAAGTTTTTTTGCCTGTTCTTCCTTGATTTTATTATTTCCGGCACATAAAGGTCATCACGTTTCATAGTTAATTAGCTCCATGGCGATCTAGAAACATTCGGTTATTTGATTGATATGTGTAGGTATTATAATGTGTGTGTGTTTGGTTAGAGAAGCTAGCGTGGCGTCTTTAACGAAGATCATGTATGAAAATCTTTTTGGATCCCAGTTAAAGTAAGTTAAGGTAATCAATGGTCAAAAGTGTTAAAAAAATTTAACCAAAAGTCAAATTTAAGTGAGTTTACTAAAGTTTTTAACCATTTTTACGGATCTAAAACCTAGTTTATGTAAACTGTGTGTAAAGATCATTGTTAACACTTTTTAAACTTTCGCGTCTTGAACTCATATGCGGGTAGTTAGAGACAGCGTCCGTCTGCACGATGATGACACTTTCTACTCCAGTCCCCTCGTGACCACGGCCAATGTAACTTGGTTATAACGTCGAGGTTAGGCCAAAAATGTTTTTGATAGATTTCTGTGCGCAAAGACACCCACCCGCTTTAACTTTAAAATATAAGATGATTTTTCTTTACGATCTTTTAGTTGAAATACCACACTGAATCAAAAATCTAGCGATTTATATAATTACCTGATACTAATTCAAACACAATGGCGGCTGTGAAGTTAGGGCGGATCACAGTCCAACTTTCTTTTTGTAGCCATCATTATCATCATCATCATTAAAAGCCTGAAGACTCCCCCAGGGAGCGCCACTTAGAGCGGCTGCTCGCTTCCCCGCGGCTTTCACCAGGTCGTCGGTCCACCTAGTGGGGGGCCGGCCTACGCTGCGTCTCCCAGTTCGTGGTCGCCACTCGAGAACCTTTCTTCCCCATCGGTTGTCAGTTCTACGAGCGATGTGGCCTGCCCATTGCCATTTCAACTTGCTAATCCTAAGAGCTACATCGGTCACTTTAGTAGTAGCCGGGTAAAAAGGAGATGTGTGCGGTAATCGGAGTGCGGCGAGTGCAGCGTGCGGCCCTTGGAGTGCACTTCACATGCGCCGTTATTTACGAACTACTAGGTTAGTACACGTGAATGTTTTTGCCCTAAGCTTATACTGTTATGTAAGCTATGACGTGTACTTTTATAATCATATTCTGTGGTAGGGGTGTACTAGGGGAGGGCTTTTGATCCATAGTTAAACTAATGGTCAAAAATGCTAACAAATTCTAACCAATGGTTAAAATTTGTTAGGGGTTTTACCCATTCGTTACCTAACTGCGGAACAGAAAGCCAACCCTAAGGAAATTAAATAGGGTAATATGAAAAGCGGGCGAAACCGCGGGATGCCTCTTGTTAAAATATAAAAGCAAAGTTAGTTTAACTAAGAACGCGGACATAGAATTAATCAGTAGATATTATAAAAGCATTTATGTATAGTATGTTTACTTGTCTAATTAATCACATGGCAACTTTAATGGTGCAGGAATCGCCCGAAGACATGTTTAAGCTGAGTTTAATAAGCAACACAGTTGTGGGTGGTCTGAATATACCTTACTTACCAATTACCATACTCATATTATTTGTCATAAAATAGGCTAGTTGCCTGCTATTAAAAATTAACTGGATATTTTTTCATAAGTAGGTTAAAGAGGAATGCAATAATTGTTCTTGAAATATTCTTTTTGGACAAAAACAATGTTTTGTTAAAACATGGCCCAGCGGACGCGGCTTAAAGTCGCAGCGGACGTGAAATGTTTTGAACAAACAGTGTTCAAGAACAATATTCTGTTCACGCCTTAATGAGGTACTATAAAGGAGCAAGAACCGACGTCACTGTCTCTTTCTACTGTAAGGTTGCCATTTTTAAAATATTAAATTATTGGGTTCACGATTGTTTATTTTTGAGAAACATTATTAATTCGTGCAATAAAAACCAGTACGATAGGCTAAACTAGCCTATTGACTGACTGGCCAGTTGGTAGCAGCTCTGCCTTCTGAACTGTAGGTTGTGGGATCGATTCCCACTCAGGATATACATTTATGTGATGAAAATAGGTGTTTATTTTGTGTCTGGGTGTTACATTGTATTTTGAGTATGTATTTAACAAAATACTTACTCAGATGTAATTTAACAAAAAAGTAATATCCAAGTATTCGCAGTTATCAGGGCTCTTATTCCGTATCGATTCCTTACTTCGAAACCACGCGAATTCCTTTTTTTTTACTTTTTTCTTAATTTTGGCTCCACACATAGTGTATTTAGTCAGTGTCAAGTATTATATTTTCATCGTGTTATAAAATATTTCACGCAAAGTCATGTCCTAGTCATAGTCATAGTCCAGTCTAAGTCAGGTAGTCATAGTCCACTCTAAGTCATGCTCTAGCAAAGTGGTGGCAACTTTACTAGAAGCTACTATGGAGTTTTGGAAGCAGCACGAAAAATCACGTTTCACCACATTATATCACTTGCCCTCACTCATGCTCGTAATTCAGCACTTAATGCGTAAAACGCCACTAATTTTAAACATTAACACTGGAAAAAGCAAAAGTTTTGAAAAATAATACAATGCAACGACGTGAACTTCTCCGCGTTCCCGCCAAAAACTCTGCGAATTCCTTGTCTTACATAAAAAATCTGCAAAAATCTATTCTCTATGAAACGAAAACAAAACCGCGCGAAATGAATTTGGAATTGACGCGATTTGAACTACCAAGAATCATATGTTTTACCAAGACGCGTTCTGAAACATCAACACATAAAAAGATATGACTACTTAAGTCAATATATTTTATTCAAAATAAAAGGGCTGGCTCTTGCCTCGGTCAAAGACTATGTTTGGCCATTCAACGAGGTAATGTCGCCAGCTTTTTGGGCACCTTACCCGCAGACAGCGACTTAAATGCGGTTTTTTATTTATAAGTGTATATTATAGGTTTAGATAGTTTTCGTTTTAGATAAGTACTTAGTTTAGATTTATTTTAGTTTTTAATAGTTATAGTTTGTAATAGGCAGTGTTTTCCCAAATATATGATATTTAATTGTTACGTTAATAATAATTAGTTTTAAAATAATAATTATGAATAAAATAAAGATAACTTTAATGTAAAGTGAAGGTATATCTAACGCTGTGACACAATTGAACAAGACACGACAATGAGGTGGTTTCGTATCGTGTGGAATCTGTGTTTCCATAGAGAATAACCGCCCTTTAGTACAAGCATGTACAAGGTTTGGGTCTGTTCGCCGTTTGCCCATTCCTTTTGCCTTTCGGATTTTGTCTTTTATTTGCGTCCATATAAGTTGTGGATCTATGTCCCGGTTTTGAAATGCCTAACTAGCGATCTCTTCCAGTCAACCAAAAATAATACTATCATTCTGTAGGTATCA
The DNA here is from genome assembly GCA_963580505.1 of Ennomos erosarius. Taxonomy (NCBI): domain Eukaryota; kingdom Metazoa; phylum Arthropoda; class Insecta; order Lepidoptera; family Geometridae; genus Ennomos; species Ennomos erosarius. The sequence goes on from OY757000.1 coordinate 2,737,891, forward strand.
ACAAAGTTATACGTATACTATACGTAGGTATCTAGGTTATCTAGCTTTTAAAAAAGAGTCGGGATCCTGGTTGTGGTTATTTGGTGATAAATAGGTTTTTTTATGAGAATGAATGCCGTAACGTGGCTTTCACCTGATGGTAAGCGATACAGCCGCCCATAACAGTTGCAGTCACAAACTAAGTAGAGGATTTGCAGGGTCAGTCGTAATTATTTATTCTTCATTTGCCCAGTAATTTCAATAAATAGGTATTCAGAAACTTCTGAAGTTATCTCAATGCTGAACCTTTATTTTAAACTAGCTTTTGCCCGCGGCTTCGCACGCTTGTGTTATGTTATTTTTACGTTATAGTCTAATAATAGATCATGCATTTCGTACCAAACAACAAAATCCACTAAATCTTTTCGAAGCTGAGCACAGTAACCTGTATTAGCATAGGTATAGGTATAACGCGAGCATAGCCGTGAGTGGAAGCTATTTAAGCTATTACCTAAAATTAAATGTTTTGAGTCTAATATAGATTTATAACAGTAAAAGAAGATTCAAACAAAAAACTACAATTTTATTAATACCTCTTCATATTACAACAAAAAGAAATCATCATCACTTCATTCAGGTCTTTAACAGAAGTTTCAGTAAGTTTTGTTTAGGTAGTAGTTACCTAAGCAGGCAGGTAGAGTTTAGAAAAATATGGAAGAATCACACACGATGATCCTGTTTTGCTCAGTTTTACATAATTATTATCCGCGCGCTTTTTGTTCCATTTACCACATTTTTTTTACCTTCTTAAGTTTGGTTCCATACGAATTGATGAGTACCTAACTACCTACACATAGCCAGTGTCAATAATAAGTTTATAAATTGCTGGAGATATGCATTTACCTGTACGACGCGTACATAATTAATTTTCTTAATACTAATTAGGAATTACAAATACTAAACCACCATTCCTTAAAGAATCGACAATTATAATTATTATTATGTCCACTATTTTCCACGCTGTCTCATTCCCAACATACCTACCTAGTGATGAAAGTGAGGAAGTAGGTTAAATCGTCATTACATAATTATTACTAAGACCCAAGTTACTTACCTACTATAACTATAAACTTCTTGAAGTAACCGAGTAATCAATCATTTTCTGCTCCCGTGATTTATTTAAAAGCACACAGATCTAAAATATTTTAACTATTAAAAACTTATTACAACATGTAAGAAGAAGAAGAAGAACAAATCAAAAACGAACGAACGTTACGCGCCATGTTGTTAATTCGAGGATACAATTTTATTGCCATAATGATACCTACATATTAATTATTATTTCTAAGTACCTACCCTTTTTAAACATTTTTCATCAAATATTTCGTATCATTGGCTAAATACAAATAATAGCACCTCCGGCTTACTTTAATGCCAAAATAAAAAAGGTTTAAAATGCGTAGCAATGATAAGGGTATATAACTTAAGTAGCTATAAGTACTACAGGGGGTCTAGCAAAGATACCAACCACTAACGCTAACGCCAAACGCTAACTCCGAAACTGTATTGAAATGACATTCGCTGTGGAAAAGTTAGCGATTTCCGAAATGTCATCCTAGTACATTTTGGAGTTAGCGTTAGTGGTTGGTTTCTTTGCTAGACCCCCAGGTACGTTAAAACTTCCTTGGGGTTGATCAAGAATGTAGCAGTAGCGCTAAAATAATTTTACCTACCTAATTAGAATGGTAACGTCTAGTTAGTTCATGTAAATAATACATTTTACCAGATCGCCAATAAAGAACATTACTCCCGCCAAAACCCTATAAATCGAAAACTTGAATAAAAATGTAAGCTTCAATATTGGCTAAGTATGATAATCGTGTGAAGCCTTATGAATAATTATAAAAAGTCTAAGTACCTACCCTTTTAAACAGTTTTCATAAAATACTTCCTATCATTGGCTAAATACAAATTTTGTCTAATGCCAAAATAAAAAAGGGTTTACAATGCGTAGCAAAAGCAAGGGTCAATGGGCACAGATTACTGAATATGTTACTACTAAAGGTTAAGCTATAGGTACTATAAATACAATTTTAAATACTTATTACGAATGGTAACGCGTTGTAGATTTTTGAAAACTAATACATAATACCAGATCATCAATAAAGAATTTTGCCCTCTCCAGAACCCAATAAATCGAAAACATGAATAATAATTTAGTTGTGTTTCAATATTGGCTAAATATGATATCGCGTGAAGCCTTAAAACTTATAAAAAAAGTCTAAGAAGTTTTTAGTTTTCTAAATTCATAGTTCTCTGTGTCGTGCTCATATTCAAGAAGGTTCTCATACCTATCCTCTTTTTTTAGCTTAGACCACAGATTAACGAAAAAACTTATCTATATGTAAATACATATGATTTTTTTGGGTATAGGTACTTACATAATGAACACATTGTTTTTCTCTAATCTGCATTGCATCGAGCGCAGACGAAGTTATCGCGCATTGTATTTCGCCGTAGCCCGAAATGTGTGATACACTGCCGGCAATGCAGGTGCACCAATTGTTATTTACTGTTGTAAAACATGCATTAAATTACTTCCTTATTGCTTAGTGCAGTGGGGATTGTTCAGAATGAAATACAAAAATATAGGAGTTCCGTACTCAGAGTAAATCCTTATTACTAAACCTCCGCTGTCCGTCGGTCTGTCGGTCTGTCCACCAGGATGTACTCATGAATCGTGATAGTTAGACTGTTGAATTTTTCACAGATGATATATTTCTGTTGCCACTATAATAACCGTGGTCCGTATTAAAAGGGACAGATAAACAGACAAATAAAAAAAATTGGTTTTACTTCATACTGATAAGGAATTATAAATTAAAACTATTACAATTTATTTTTGTAATCACAAATAATACTCTCACAGTTTGTAAAACATATTTATTCGCCGACATGCAATATATTGCTACTGCTTCCTCCATTTTATTTAGCCCACGTCAGTCGCGCAGCAGGCAAACAAATTGACTGTGTGTCCAGGTTGGGGCGCTACAAAAACATCGAGGATAGTCAACAGAAATATTTTTCCGCGCCAACTCAACAGCGAAGGTTCGGGCGTATATGAAGCCGCGCCATAATACAGAGTTTTTTTCTTTAATCTGTGCATCCGGATAAACCCGAGATAAAATTACCGTCAGTAGCAGTGTAGCAGAGTAACATTTTTTTCTCTTATCTATGGTTAGTAGCCAAAATATAACTTACCTTTTGACACTGGCTAAATACCTACACTATGTGTGGAGCCAAAATATAAGACAAAAAACTTACCTTGAGGCCTTGAAGCGGCCATCTTGTTAAAATCCCGTTCCGTTTCATAATGAAATCTTAATCATTTTCACTAAAAAAAAATTAACGATATATAAAATTTAATATATCCTATGTTTTGCGCCGGGTTTTTCTAAGCTTATTAGTGAAAACCGCATGAAAATCCGTTCAGTATTTTCGGACTTGTGCCGTAACAAACAAACAAACAAACAAACAAACAAACAAACAAACAAACAGACAAAATGTCTAAAAAGTAGCTTAACGTGATCAGCGAAAAATTTCAAGCCAACCTGTGTCATTTTTTTTTCGATATCTTGCATTTACAGATTTTTTTATCTCTACAGCTTTATTATATGTATAGATTAATATACCAATGCAATTATTTTAACATCGACCTCAAAATCAATCAAAAAGGTTTTGTTGTTAAAAATAGTTCAGAATAAACTTCCGAATTTTTGTACCAATTTGTACCTACTTTTGATTTATTTTAATCTGACTTCACACGGTCAGCGTATTTAGCCAGTGACAAAAATACATATAAATAAAATTCAAGGATTGGGTAGGAGTTTTGGCGGGAACGTGGAAATGTTCACGTCGTTGCATTGTATTATTTCTCAAAACTTGTGCTTTTTCCAGTATTAATGTTTAAAATTGGTGGCGTTTTACGCATTAAGTGCTGAATTACGAGCATGAGTGTGGGCAAGTGATGTAATGTGGTGAAACGTGACTTTTCGTGTTGCTTCCAAATTCCATAGAAGCTTCTAGTAAAGTTGCCACCACTTTACTGGAGCATGACTTAGACTGGACTTCGACTACCTGACTTAGACTGGACTATGACTATGACTAAGACTTGACTTTACGTGATATATTCTTTATCGATGAATAATTACAATACTTGACACTGGCTAAATACACTATGTGTGGAGCCAAAAAAAAAAAAGGATTGGGTAAACTACTCGAGCCATATTGGTATAGCAACAAAAACAAGAACGCATATCTAGCGTGTAAATCATGCATGTCAAATTGAAAATCATTGATATGCCTAATGCATTTGGACCGTAGAATCAGTGGGCCGCAAAACCCGCAGCAAAATATAGTTAAGTATAACAGTTTTTATTTTTATGACAGTCATATTATATCTGTAAGTGAGTCGACTCAAACCACGTTGGTAGTCAATAGAGAAACGATTCCAAAAACTGAACCAAACTAAACCACCACGCTTGCAGGCGGCTTGGGATCACTGATTAGTGATCACAGCAGATTGGAATCATTAAAATGTACCTAGGAGAATACTGCTGACCCTTCTCCAGATATACGGATATAAGTAACCCTTAGCCATTAGCCGTTTTATTTCTTATATTTTGGCTCCACACATAGTGTATTTAGCCAGTGTCAAGTATTGTATATTTCATCGAGTTTTAGAATATTTTACGTAGTCAAGTCATAGTCATAGTCCAGGCTAAGTCAGGTCATAGTCCAATCTAAGTCATGCTCTAGTAAAGTAGTGGCAACTTTACTAGAAGCTTCTATGGAATTATGGAAGCAACACGAAAAACCACGTTTCCCCACATTATATCACTTGCCCACACTCATGCTCATAATTCAGCACTTAATGCGTAAAACGTCACCAATTTTTAAACATTAACTCTGGAAAAAGCATATGTTTTGAGAAATAATACAATACAACGACGTGAACTTCTCCGCGTTCCCGCCAAACTCTCCCATTAGCCGGCAGCCACCGGAAGGGATGGGGTGACGCTTGGGCCACTATTCTCTGGACCACACGACCAATGCATAATTGCGTGGTATCTCCAACATTCGACTGGAGGTGACAAAATTGTGCCTTCACAAAAATTACTGAATGCAGTGTGTTAAACAAGTAAACCTTGTTACCAAAGCAGGAGAGGTCAAACTGAACTGTCGCCGACTTGTGGTCTACAATGGTGGCGTGCGACAGTGCGTGCTGTTACTCGCTCTTGGCACAAAAGCCGCAAGGCCGACGTTTCGGGCATTAACTTTAAGGGTTAAGGTCGAACATGTACACAGTTGGTTCATAGTCACCAATAACAGTGGACAGGTCCAGCAAAAATCCTATTATATAACGCCAAACGATAACGCAAAATGTATGGAAACGACATTTCGGAAATCGTTTGCGTTGCCGCAGTAATGTTGCGTTTGGCGCTAACGCTAATGAAAAGGCGAAAGGAGTCTTTAGCGTTAGTGGTTGGTATCTTTGCTAGACCCCCTGATCCCCTTACCTACTAGACGCAGAACACACACAGACAGATTCCAGATTAGAGAAAAACAATCGCTCTATATAATAAACATTGTGTATACTTAGTACATGCATGTCAAACCGAAAGCCATTCATGGGCCAAATGCATAAAATCATGGGGTTGCAAACCCCATTTTTTTATTTATGATTGTAAGTATAAAATCAATATCAATCAATCTTGCTAACGTTCGGTTTGTGGTATACGTTTGTTAAACTCAACTCACACCAACTTAAAAATACGTTGCCAACATTGGTTGCCTGTTGATCATCGGCTGTCTTCACCCAATAAACGTTCAGTAGCTTTAAGTTGACATAAGTTTAACTTAAACGTATGAGAAACCGGGGGCTAGTCATCTTGAGACCCCTTACAAAGTTGTGCTTTTTGATAGTTGATTGATAGCGTTGCGCAGTGTTGTTGTTGTTACAAGTTTTTTTATTGTTTGATAGGCTTGCGGTAAGGAAGGTTCTCGAGTGGCGACCACGAACCAGAAGACGCAGCGTAGCGTAGGCCGTCCTCCCACTAGGTGGACCGATGGCATGGTCAGAACCGCGGGGAGCCAATGGATGCAAGAGGCGAGCAGCTCAAAGTGGTGCTCTTTGGGGGCCTATGTTCAGCAGTGGACGTCTTCGGGCTGATGATGAGGCTTGCGTTTGATCACTATCTCGCCTGATAGTAAGTAACGATGCGAAGTTATCAGGAATTACCCAAACCTTGTACAGCACAAACGTATAGACTGCACCATTAGACAATTACAAGCAGATTTACTCGCAGATATTGCATTGAACTAAATGTGCAACCTTAGTTTGAAGACTGCATTTATACAGGGTGTTCGAACCAACCCCAACTCCATTATCACAAACCAAAGTTAGGTGCATGTAAGTTACCTACTGCTGGGACGCGGGCCTACATTTACTTCTTGTTTTCTATCTCCTTCCAAGCATTAGGGTGGGTTTCTACCAGAGATCTGCGAGGATATGTATCGAGCGGGATGTGATGGTTAAAAAAGGAATTGCTTATCGCTTGTTTATTTTTGCGCGGTTCTATTAGTTCTTTTATTAACATACGCATCCTTCGCTCGACATCCTCGCACAACTCTGGTGGACAGTTACTCCACTACAGACTCATCTCTCATTCCCACAGCACCCCTAGGGGGTCTAGCAAAGATCTCTTTCCAATACCTAGCGTTACCGCGAAACGAGAACTCCAAAACGTATTCTGATATTAGGTACCAGCGTGATGTCGCTTTTCCACTTTTTTATCGCTTGGCCTTAACGCTAATGGGAAGGGGTCTTTGCTAGACGGTTGCAGTTTTCTATAGAATTCGTTTTTTAGAGTTCCAAACGGAAACGGTCCAAAAACCTGTACGGTCTTCTATGTTCGTCGGTCTGTATGCTTAAGTATTTGTTTAACGAATGTCATCAGCCTGTTAAGTCAGGGCGACTGAAAGGCAAAAAAATGTGTCAATGTGAAGTGTTTTGTCGAATCCTGCGCATCCAACCTTCAATGTAATTAGCTAATTTGACACTTCGTTACTTTTTCTTTTAACCATTGTGTTTTGACGAGTAATTTTTTTGTTTCCAATAGACAAAGATAATCCATCGAAATTGCATTCTTTCTTTGCGGAAATCCATGATGATAATCATGGCAGTTGTTTTTGTGTTGATCCATTCAATGACAGAACAATCGAGTCATTCATCAACGTCGCCCGACGATGATAGACGGCATAACACCCTTTCTAAAACCCTCACTGTGACCGTTCTAAAGGCAGGCGCGGATCTACTATAGTGGGCAAGGGGGGCATGCCCACAACCCTAATTGAGGTTGACAGGATGTGCTTGAAAAAAAATAAACATTAGCTTTGCATTGCCCGCGTGGTCATATAGGACATAGCCAGTAGCCAAGTATGGGCAGAAAGGGTGTAGCTGCCCCGTAGCAACATGTGGGTAATAAATAGTAAGTAAGAAATGAGGAAATCCGCAGGAGAACTAAAGTGAACGATGTAGCTCTTAGAATTAGCAAGATGAAATGGCAATGGGCAGGCCAGATCGCTCGTAGAACTGACAACCGATGGGGAAGAAAGGTTCTCGAGTGGCGACCACGAATTGGAAGACGCAGCGTAAGCCGGGCCCCACTAGGTGGACCGATGACCTGGTGAAAGCCGCGGGGAGCCGATGGATGCAGGAGGCAAGCAGCCGCTCTAAGTGGCGCTCCCTGGGGGAGGCCTATGTTCAGCAGTGGACGTCTTCAGGCTGTTAATGATGAGGTACCTATAGGTAACATAGCATAACCCGCGTGCCCTATGATGAAGAGCAGCACATCACTCATTATAATTAATATACCTACTTATTTAGTTCTTCTAATCAATCTTTCCCGCATCAAAATCGACACAAACAATTTCATATAAATAATCCAACAGTTCATAAAGTCTAAGAAGAGACTAAGCTCTAGTTTTGTGAAAAGAAGCTGAAGTTTTAGAGATTTTATCACGATTTATGAATAAAATTTTTGGCGGCGCAATGCTGCCTGTTCAGTGACGTTGCGTGCAATCGGACTCCTACATCTGTTTATGAACTACCAAAGTTTTACCCTGGCTTTGCATGCCTTTTCATGTCTTTTAGATCGGGAGCTTTAACTTAAGTAAAAGTAGCTAAATTGTTACGTGTCTTGGCTTGAATTTTTAAAATAAGCAAATTTTAGGCACTCGCGTTGTTCGCGCTTTAATCTTTACTGCCCCTGTAATGAATGATGCAGAATAAAAAACCAGCTTCAAATAAGCAAAATTTTTTGAAACAACTGTAAAACAAATCGTAAGAGGCACTCGGGACTTGTTAAACACACTTAAAAATAACATAAAAACCAGTTTTATTAGCTTGATTTAGAACACATTGACACTTTCCTCTTTATCTTCGTAAAAACCAAGTTTCTTTCATTTATTTATTTATTTATTTATTTATTCAATAGCACACAAAACAGAATGCAATTGGTACATCTACAAAATATAAGCCGATAATCATTACTGTTCTAAATTACATTCCAAAACTATGCATGCCTAATTGCATCATAAAATTGATTATACAATACACTAGAGAGTTAGTTATACATATTATACAAATAGATATTAGTTAATAATTTAATAAATGATACAATGGTATCATTTCATTATTAGTAATAATTAGGTATTATCATTATAAGCATTATGTAGTTACATTTTCAAACAATTTATCTAATTCAAAATATAGATAAGTACCTAATGATAACATAGACATATTAATTTACTGATGATAAATCAAAATTTGGGATAATATCAAATTAAATGATATAAAGAAATAATATTTAATTATTAAACCGTAGTATGATTTTTATCTGCCTCTGAAACGGATACAACTCCAGGTGAAATATATCAATGTCTCTGTTGGAGACAAGTATCTCATTGTATTGGCGACACATTCTGACCATCGGGTTGTAATAAGATGTATTGTTAGAGAAAACTCGTAAAGTAAAAATATTATAATTACGGGTCCTAAACCGCGTGTTAAAATTCAGAAGGGAAAGAAGCGAAGGGGCGTCAATATATGAATGAATAATTTTGTACAACAAGGTGAAGTCACTGTATCTACGACGCACGTAGAGAGGAGTCACATGAAAATGTTTCAACCGTTCACTATAGGATGAAAGTTTACGGCCCATGCCTGCGCGGTAGCTGAGGATATTTAAGCAGCGCCTCTGAATGCGCTCAATCCTGTCACTATGAACATTATAAAAAGGAGACCAAATTGACGAATTATACCCAAGTACGCTGCGTATGAGACTATAATAAAGATAAAGGAAGCTCTTAGGATTTTGAAAGTGTTTTGTGGATCTTGAAATGAAACCGAGTAATCGTGAACTGCGTTCTATGATATGATCATAGTGATTGCGAAACGTCAACTTATCGTCAAAAAGAATACCCAGATTGTTGGCGATGTTTTTACGTGAGAGAACATTTCCTCTAATGGTTAAATTTAAAAGTCTCTATTTTCCTTGTTATTAAAATATTGATAGGGGATTGGGTAAAACCGCAACTGCTTCTAGGCACACAAACCTCAAACTTTTTAGGTAATCAGATGCTTCATATTTTTATGGATTCATTGAAGATATAACTACAGACCTAGATAATAATTATAATACCTACAGTACAGATGCCTCATCCCATACAACGGAATAACGCGGGCTATTTTACGGATTATTTTATTTCTGCATAAAGCAAGATTATCAAGCGACATTTATTGCGTGTTTCGAAGTATTGGGCCAAATGAATACACTGGACCATAGATCTATATATCAGGATATGCCCGAAGGAACATTTTATTTACTCAAAATGGTGTGGGGAAAAGTCAGTGCCATCTCTTAGATTACTCAGGAACTACGATGAGAACGGCCCTATCGCTGCCATTATGTCCGTCAATGTTTATGTTTACAATGATTATCCCAAATATAAATTCGATTATTTTCGTACAAAACGGAGTGTAATATTGAAAATATTGACTTACTTGTGGTAAGAAACTTTGTATTTCTTTTTATTGCACTTTAGAGTGTAGTTTGTGCAACCCTTCACAACACAACTTGGCATATTTTCTTTGAGACACACGACCGATATCTTCTCACTTCCAACACAGACTGGGCGCTAGTGGATGTCAATCTGTGAAATTGACACCCTCTTTGAAGCGACGGTTTAATCTGTCATTAGGCCTGTCTTTATATATATGTCTATGCACTAGACACTAACAAGTAACTCTCTTTTCACGAATATTACATTTTTTTCAAATTCAGGCTATTTTTCGTTTGTACCAGATAAGACCCCATGCTATAGATATACAGACGCAATCAGCCATTTAATATAATTGATTGATGAATTCATTTTAAATACATAATACATAGAACTTAGCTAATAGAGCTACATCCATACTAGGCCTGCACTACAAGATAAATAATAATTTTGAATTGAACCGGTAAACTACGATTTAAGTACCTAGGTTTAGTTATTCATAGATACCTCGACTCATGAATAAATGCATTGGTTGACGTCACAGTTTATGTATTTGTCATGTTATGATGGCGTTACCGGTTATTAACCTGCCTGCCTCTATCGCCGGGTTATTCCGTTCACAGAGCGAGTAGCGTGAGCTGTAGAAATCGACCTATCGACTCTTGGAAAAGCGATTGATGGCTGCGCCTGCCTCCCTTCTATTGCCGTTCCATCCATTTATCCTTTTCTCCTTAGATTAGGTACTTATTCTAAGCGTTTTCTCATCTTTTTCCCTTTCGCTTCCCTCTTCCGATGAACAAAGGTTATCCGTCTTACCACAAAAATAATTTTAAACATCGCTTAGACACATGTTTAGTTAGACAGCGTCTAAAAGTTAAATGCTCCTTAAACGGATGTTTTATTTTTGTCACTACAAAACCATGTTTATACCGTGTTTACTTAAACACTGTCTAACTCGATCCATATTTTTTAAATAAGGTGACATTATACGAATCGTTTCATTCCGCGCAGAACTCATTTTGATAATCCAATACATGTTAGCGTCATAGCTGTGACCATAGAAAAAACGGAACGTTATTAGCGTGAAGTTTGACTGTGTGTTTCATGGTGACAGCGTAGGGCTTTAAAAATAACTAACCCGTGCGAAGCTGGAAAACACAACTTTATCTTGGCCGTCGGGTAACTCACAATTTTTAATATGTGCTTGTATTTTTTTAACTCAATTAATTAGCCTTTTTTTAGGATATAAGCGAATGTTTAAATACTACTCTACTACACTACTCACCCATGACACCTATGACTCCTGTGAGGGTCCTATTCGGAGACCCATTACGTACTGTATTTTTCAGGAATAAACAACATCATCATCATCATTTTCCTATTTACATTTACATGATATGATTCAGGTAGGGATATTCAGGAAACAATATTAATTTTTGAAATATAACCGATTTCAGGAATCTATTCTAAGGTATCTCTATATCAGAATTAATTAAAATTTTGCGATAATAACCTCGACTGTCATTTGTTGAATAATTTAGATAATAAAATAATTGAGGTACTATTCCCTTTCTAATTTAATAACGCGGAGTTTCCTTGTTTTGAACCAACTTTAAAATAGAATGGTTCTCAACTAAAACTAAATCATTTTTAACAACGATCAATAGCACGTCCATTTTGTGTCTCAATTAAAATTAGTCAACAGGTTAAATAGATTTTATCAGTTATTTTGAATACATTTTAAGTCAAAAATAGATTTAGCTTCCTAAACAACGTATTTAATTAGTTTCGTTATCTATTTATATAGGACATCTTAGTTTTACTTCCAAAATAAATTATTAAAATATCTATTAATATAGAGGCGCTCTGTTTTATCCCACCTAAGAATCTGATGCATCTTCTAGATACACATATTATTGCTAAATTTTATTTAAATACTTTTATGTAAAATTCATTATGTAAATTATGAATGATAAATAATGTATTTAAAAATGTGGTGTACTTATCTGAACTGTTATAATCTGATGCATGTTTTAGATACACTTAATTATAATTTAATTTTGTGAATATATTTTAATTTATATACATTTTAAATAAGTTTTTTTTCTTATATTTTGGCTTTACTGGGTATTTGGGCGGAGGCGGTCCAGGCAAAGAGGCAGGAAAGCTGAGACCCCCCTCACCTCAGAAGTGTCCGACGAGCGCGTCGAATATGTTGAAACATGCTGTACATTCTAAATATGTCTCGCTATACCATAATATACATTAATCTGCAATAATATAAAAATATGCAATAATATAAATTACGGTATAGGTTCGTAACGTCAAAGAAATATATATTATAGCTGCGCGTGTGGTCCCTCGAAAGTTTGTATAGAAAATATATGGCAATATCTAGCTATAATATACATTTCTATATATTATAGCTACGTGTGTGATGGGTTCAAGCTACCATGACAAGTGGTCTCATCTCCAAATTGTTATTATTATTATTGTGTCAAAATTATGTACTATCGTGTACTCAATTTATAATAATGAATTCAATTGCACCATGTATTATTTACATCCTTATTATAGCGTTTTCCCATTTGAACACGACTTATAGTTTGTCATAAAGTATGCTATAGAAAGATAATTATGTGCATTCATTACCATTCTATCTGGGTACGCTTACGTAGGACTTACGTAGGTTAGAACCTAACTACGGGTCTATACCTACGCAATCTAATTGTAAATTCAGACTGCTAGACTCAACTCTACTTTTTGTCGTCACTAATTAAATGAATCACTTATGTATGTATTTAATTATGTTGGTGATTAGTGCATTAAGCTTTAATTATTATTGTGTTTTGCTCAATGCCGGGTGGAGAAAAAATCATACATAAAAATTATAAATGCAATTCATTATTTCTTACTGCCGATGACTAATAGCAAAGTGCAAACGTATTTTATACACTAAACCACTTAAATAACTTTAAAACTAACTTAACAAATATGTACTCCTAACTAAAAACGAAAACCCTATAAAAAAGCTATGCCGCAAAAAACAATACTATAAATAAAAAACAGAATTTATGTTGCTGTTGCTTTCTGCGGAAAGCGTACCCAAAAAGCTCGTTGTATTGCCAGGCTGATGCGTTGGTCGAGGTATGCGCCAGCCCTTTGGTCACGTGTTAGGTCGACCAGCCGTCTAGACAGCTCCTTGACAAGGAGCCGCGCCTGCGGGCCCCAGGGACCCATCGTTTCAACCCCAAACGGAGCAAACATTATAGTAACCATCGCATAAGGATGGATCGCCCGAGGTTTTTTATTGTAAACTGTAACTTTGATCTCCTTGTTCTAGAAGACAGTTTGACCACAAGATTTTGTTTTGATGACTAGCGTTTTACCACGTTCTCATCTCACCTGACGTGAGTTGACTAAGGCTAGCGTTTGAACATTTGAACTATCTCACTTGATGGGACGCGACGATGTGTTCGAAAGTATAGCTCGCTTGCGTAGCAGTATATTTTTTCCTGTAAGACTAATCCAAAAAACCCCGATTAAAACCCCAATCAAGCTAGCTAGGGTGAAATGTATAAGATAATAGATAAGTATGAATGAACAATTAGAACGAGAGAGCTACTGTTAATGCTATGTGAGGGAGCGCGTTGAACTCTTTTGTTCGGTAAAATCAAAAATTCACGCCTACCATCAAGGCGTGGTGTATCAATGTATCTGCCATTAATGTAAAACCAAATAAATTAGACCAATTGCCCGCACGTAAAATGACCTATATAGCTCTTAGAATAAGCAAGTTGAAATGGCAACGGGCAGGCCAAATCGCTCGTAGAACTGTCAACCGATGGAGAAGAAAGGTTCTCGAGTGGCGACCACGAACCGGAAGACGCAGCGTAAGACGATCGACGGTCTGGTGAAAGCCGCAAGGAGCTGATGGATTTAGGAGGCCAGTAGCCGCTCAAAGTGGCGCTCTCCGTGGGAGGTCTATGTTCAAAACAGTCAGTAAAATTGAGCACTTAAAATAGTTATTAAATGAGTAGGTTCTTGTTTATTATATAAGTATTTTATTCTAATTCGCAATAAGTTTAATATAAAATATGTAAGATATTAATATGTATTATTTGTTTATAATCTTATTTATCTAAACTCAAATTATTATCCATTGCCACTTCTTATGATTATTTTATTTGGGTAATTCTTTTTCTTATTCCTTTTCAACCAGCACTACAACTCGTTCCACACTACACAAAGGTTAACTGGAAGAAAATGCTACTTAGCATTAAGTTCGCCTATGTACTTGATTTACTCTTGTGCAATAAAAAGCGCAAATACTTGTTCTGTGTCTGGGTGTTGTGGGACCATGGTCCTCGTAGTTCCTGGGTCCCTAGATACAGGGAATCCTAGTTAGGGTCCAGGATCTATGTATGTAATCCTTGGGCGTTATTATTTATTATAAAGCATTTTCTATCTATCTATCTATCTATGTTCAGCAGTGGGCGTCTTCAGGCTGTTCATGATGGTGATTTCCTAGCAGTGGGACATTACAAGTCAAGAATATTATTTGAAATGTTGCCATTTTCATAATCATATTGTACGAAAAAGCTGTGAGCGGTAATACAAAGTTATCGTAGCATAATTCTTTGCTACGAATATTCTATTTCAATTCAATTCAACTTCAACTTTAAGGACTATTTTGCGCCAGCATCTCCGCCCACATACCTAGGTATAATAATTAAAGGACACAGGGTAAATTGTAATTGATGAGGGAATTATAAAGTAGGTTTCAATAAATTGAATGGACTATGACAACTTTTGTGAGTATATTACGAAAGACTTAGAGAACAAATTGTTTTGGCCGAGTTTCGAGCTGTAGGACATGACGTCTAATTTATATTTAATTTGCAGCTAGTATTAATATAAGTAAGTTAGGCTTAATAATATTTACCTATATCAATATTAAGATAATAAAACTTACAAGATTAGATTACAATGGGCGACCAAGCGGTCTCTTCCAGACAATAAAACTTACAAGATTAGATTACAATGGGCGACCAAGCGGTCTCTTCCAGACAATAAAACTTACAAGATTAGATTACAATGGGCGACCAAGCGGTCTCTTCCAGACAACCATTATATGAAGACTGTAGTACATAATAAAAAGCTTACAAAGGTTTCATAGGTTTTCGAAACGTATCTAATTCGCTACAAAGATACTTTTAAGCATAAAGTTTATAAACAGCAGTTATTTTAATTAAAAATAATATACTTAACTTGGAATTTGATATAAAACGAGCTAAAACCGGATTGGTATAACCCCCGACGCAGTCTGAGGGGTGTTGTAAGTTTAATATGAGTAGGTATGGTCTCTCAAACGCGGATGAGCCGATTAAGACTTTTTTAAAGGTGACTAGTTTTCGAATGTTTTTAGCTAATAGATGTTTTTTTGAGTTGCAGTTTTTTTGCAATTTTAATTTAAACTTGTTTTAATTACTGTTCAAAGCTTGAACTGATCTGCATTATTTAAAAGTCATAAGTGTCACATATAATTTATTTACTTACCTACTAGACACTTAATAAAATTACTAATTATACTATAATTTGTTAAAAAACGCATATTTTTTTGTTTAAATATGCAGATTATGTGCATTATTACTGTGAAAATTTCCAAAACAGGAATGAAAGTTTTCCTGTTGCATTGCAAGCAATGTTGCATGCATGGCCCCCCACAGAAGAGTGCTAGTAAATTCTCTCACCATAATATGGGCTATGTTTATTTTATAAGCTTGTTACCTGAAATAAATGGTTTTTTATTATTATAATCAGAAATATAAATATTAACTAACCTTATTATTTTTAACAAAACAAAGAAAAAACAAACAAACAGTCAACAAAAAAACATTCAATCAATCATTCATCTATAAAATTCATCGTATAAAAACATTCTTGTTTAGAGAAGTTAAATATAAAAATTTATAATAGCACGTAATCCGGCTTACTTTACGTAAAAATTACGTCGATTAACTCGACCGGTGTTCGGGCAATAAAGACGCCCATCCTCACGGAGTATGCGCGGCGCCGATGGTAAAGTAAGCCGGATTACGTGCTATTATGAGTTCTACTTACGTTACCTTCTATAATATTATAAAAATGTATCTCTATGTTTTTCTTTATATAAAGATCAAGCTTACTGTGGATGTCAAGTGTCGGGCTTTATAATCTTTGATGTGAACCCATGTCCCGCATATTTTTTTTTCTTATATTTTGGCTCCACACATAGTGTATTTAGACAGTGTCAAGTATTGTATATTTTCATCGAGTTTTAGAATATTTTATTTCGCAGTCAAGTCTTAGTCATAGTCATAGTCCAGTCTAAGTCGGGTCATAGTCCAGTCTAAGTCGGGTCATAGTCCAGTCTGAGTCATGCTCTAGTAAAGTGGTGGCAACTTTACTAGAAGCTTCTATGGAATTTTGGAAGCAACACGAAAAACCACGTTACACCACATTATATCACTTGACCACACTCATGCTCGTAATTCAGCACTTAACACTGGAAAAAGCACAAGTTTTGAGAAATAATACAATGCAACGACTTGAACTTTTTCACGTTCCCGCCAAAACTCCCGTCCCGGATATTTCCAGTGACTATACCAACCAACTGTGTTGCCATTCTTATTGTTGCACTAAAAAAAAGACATTTAAGCATTAAAACCTCTTTAGGTCCCAACTAATTACTTTCTACGTTACTACTAAAAACTACCAAGAACTTTAATTTCTCCGTAACGCAGTGAAACTTTAAACAGAAGTACAAATTGGCGAATAGGTACGTTCCTTTGTCCACAACAGGTGCAGTTAAAGCTATTGGAACAGTCTAGCTCGATGCTAAGTGCAGGCAACACGTACACGCAGTCCAATCACAAAATAAACAAGTAGGACCTATACTACGTATTCTATAACAACAAAGACTAAGTATATAAATTGGCAGTGGCCAGCCGCGCGGTCAGTACTCGCTCTCGCCTCATGCCTGCATTACATGCAGTTTAAAAATAAAACTTACTCGATTGACAGCGCGTTGTATTATTAAAAAGTTCGCTCTGAAAGCGCGGGAAAAGTAGTGTTTTTGACGTTTGAGTGACAAGTGAATTTCTTTTTTTTTGGATCTAGAGAAAGGTGCAAGCCGTGCAATACGTGAGTTTTTTATTTTTATTTTTACAGTATGATATTATTGATAGCCTAGTTTCTTCATTTAGTTTAGTTGTAGTAGTTAATGTGTGTGTGGTGTGTGTTGATACTTAATTTTTTGTGAAAAGAGTAAACAGGGAGTTTTGACGGGAACGCGGAAAAATTCACGTCATTGCATTGTATTATTTTTCAAAACTTTTGCTTTTTCCAGTGTTAATGTTTAAAGTTGGTGGCGTTTTACGCATTAAGTGCTGAATTACAAGCATGAGTGAGGGCAAGTGATATAATGTGGGGAAACGTGATTTTTCGTGTTGCTTCCTAAACTCCATAGAAGCTTCTAGTAAAGTTGCCACCACTTTGCTGGAGCATGACTTAGACTGGACTATGACTACCTGACTTAAACTGGACTATGACTATGACTAGGACATGACTGCGTGAAATATATTATAACACGATAATAATTGTACGGTGCAACCGCACATTCTCCTGCGTCAGCGCTTTAGTTTCAATATTCTAAGTAAACGACAGTTCGCATCAAGCGTTGGCACAATCGCGTCGCGCGGCTCATAATCATTAGAATCATTTTATCATTTAAAATTAAGTGCAACAAATAAACTACATCAATTTAATATCAAATCATTTTATTTATCACTATATCATCTTAAGATTCGTACATCTTAATGGTCCTTCGAGCCGGATCAACTATCAACTATCATTGCCAGCAATATGTTATCAAAACTGAACAGCATTCAAGAAACTTTGCTAGACATCATCACAAATATTTATAATGCCAAATTTAACATGCACCTATTAACACCAGAACAGCTTCAGAGAGAACTCAACATCATATCAGGTCAGCTACCCAGAGATCTTTCCTTACCTATCAGCAACATCCAGACAGACTTAAAAAACATCTATCATCTTCTTCGGGTGAGAACCAGGATGACCCAGACACAGCTCATCTTTGAGGTCAGGATCCCACTCGTCGGCAGGGAAGGATTCGAGATTTATAATCTAATCCCGATTCCACGCCAAGTCAACAAAAAAGCAATCAGAATATCACCGGTAACCGATATCCTAGCGATAAACCTTAGGAAAGATACCTACGTACCCATACTAGACATAAAATCATGCGTCAACTCCGACCTACATACTTACCTTTGCCACGTTCAAGGTCCCATCTATAATATCGAATCCGATAACAGCCTATGTCTCAAAGATAAAAAAACAAACGAATGTGTAAAAACAACATCAACCTGCATCAACAAATGGAGAGAATTAGAAGTACCTAATACCTACCTATATTTATGTTGCGATCATTGCACACTCCGAATCATATGTGAAGATCAAATAACAGGCGAAAGCGTAAGTGGTTCAGGAATCATTAGCCTGAGTGCAAACTGCCTTATAAAAGGTGATGATTTTACAATATACTCGCATAAACAGACGTCATCAATTTTGAACATACAGCCAAACATTTATACACACGAAATAGCGCCTATTAATAATGTCATAAATGTTACCATACCAATATCACCAGGAGACCTACTTAACGCCACAGACGAGCAATATCACCTGCATATCATCAAACAACAGATTGAGCAATTGAAACGGGAGACGATTCCGTCAGACTATGTTTCTTATCACGACATTCATCATTACGCGGCAATATACGTGGTCGTGGGTATAGCAATCTGCATTGGAGCAGCATGGGCGTGTCGGCGCTGCAGCCGCGTCCGTGCCGCGGGCCTGGATCTGCCCGCTCGCCCGGTGGCCGCGCGGCCGCGGGTGGCTACCCATCCGCGTTCCCTCGGTGCACCCAGTGCTAGTGTTGTGTACAGTGAAGTGTCAAGGCCCACTTTTAAGGCCAATAAAGGTGAATTAGAAATGTCCCAAATCAGTGTTGTGAGTGGTCGGCATGATAAGGCGTCTTCGCCTATAACGCGCGGTGTCGTATTCCCTCGCGATTAGTCATTAAGTTTCACCAATACGATCAATGTCGGTATCATCTTGTTATCAAAATAATTATTGTTTATCACCTTGTATCACCTCATTTCATCTCACGCTCATCTCGCGGCCGGGAGCATGTACGGTGCAACCGCACATTCTCCTGCGTCAGCGCTTTAGTTTCAATATTCTAAGTAAACGACAGTTCGCATCAAGCGTTGGCACAATCGCGTCGCGCGGCTCATAATCATTAGAATCATTTTATCATTTAAAATTAAGTGCAACAAATAAACTACATCAATTTAATATCAAATCATTTTATTTATCACTATATCATCTTAAGATTCGTACAATAATATAATACTTGACACTGGCTAAATACATTATGTGTGGAGCCAAAATATAAGAGAAAAAAAAAGGAGTAAACATTAAACATAGCAGGTACTTACTACGTTTTGAAGTGTGACTGACCCCCGTATTCCAAAACATTTGTCCAAAAATCCTTCACTTGACTTCTACTTAACTTTGAGGGAAACTCAAAATACATCGCGACCTACCTTGAGTTGACAGTTGCTTCGCTTCTCTCATTTGAGAAAATGAAGAAATGTCAAGTTGATTATTTATTGTCAACTAAAAATACCAAAACACAAAAATGAGGTTAATTCGAGGTTGAGTCGAGTGGAGTAATCTCGAGCTAACGTCTTAGAATATGGGAAAGTCATATCGGTAATTCAGTAGCTTGTCATATATTATACCGTATTTAAAACTCGCATAACGGTTTGAGATGTAATACATCAACACGTTTGGTGCATATGACATTTGACAAAAATATCAACCTGTTAAAGGTACCAGGGGGTCTAGCAAAGATCCAAAATGCTAACGCTATCGCCAAACGCTAACGCTATCGCCAAACGCTAACTCCAAAATGTACTGAATGACATTTCGGAAATCGCTTACTTTTCCGCAGCTTATGTCATTTCAATACATTTTTGGAGCTAGCGTTTGGCGTTAGCGTTAGTGATTGGGATCTTTGCTAGACCCCCTGTTATATAGTTAATTGACTGATTTCATCATCAAATATAATAAGTGCTATTAATAAGCCTTTATTTGTCAGATTAAGATGTTTCGACACCTGCACTTGCATACCAGTTGGCTTTGTAAAGGTCGACAAATACCAGCAAAGTGCGAATCGCGCGCGGTGAATACTCACTTAATTTCTCAAAAGCTATTTTTCAAAAGTTTGAATGAGTATGTTTTTGTTATTCAAGTTTCGGGAAATCAAGAAGGCGCGATATTTTTATGTATTGAGTGAAAAATTTATAAAGGATTTCCTTTTTTTCAATAGATGTAGTTTAATGGAATGTTCCATTAAAAGTAAATTTTTACCCATAGGTACTTAGGGGTAAAAATTTCGTTATGGAAAAGCTGTTGACGATTGTTCTAATACTAGTCAATTTTGAACTCAGCAGACATTTTGTTCATTGTTCTAATCTGTTTTTAAGGAACAAGAAATGATTATTAAACATTAGTACCTAATGCCAATGAAAAAGTTGTTTAGTACCTAAGTACTTACATACCATTTAATAGTTTTCTTATTATCAGTTATAATATTATTTATCCTTATCATTAATGGCGTCACAGGAAAATCGAATAGTCCAAACTTACAGAATTAAAATTATTATGATTGTTACAATAATAAAAAAATTGTTCTACATTACTTTTTTAATCTAATTATATTATAATATAAATCTAATTTTTGATAAGGGATCCTAATAATTAAGCTGAAACCACTACTTTACAATAGATATTCTTCATATCCATTATGTAATATATCGATATGTTAAGTTTTAAACAAAAATGAATAATTGAATCTTAATCTATGTTAATTTTGAATAATGCGACTATTTGTTATTTTAAAATGGAGGGGAAAAGTTTTTTATAACCTTGACTTTAATCTAGGATGCAAAAACTAAAAACTAGATTTAGCTAATGTTTTTTGTGGATAGTAACAACCGGACGACTCGGTCAGACAAAATTAGTTTTAGTTATTACTAACTGACCCGCCCCGGCTTCGCACGGGTTAACCAGTTATAAATCCTAACTCTGTTATGGGTAAGCGAGAGGCAATAGGGAAAATAATAGGTTCTTTTATTTTCCCTTTTCCCTTCTATCTTCCCTTCGACAGGATGAGTATAAATAGGTAAATAAAAAAATAATAAACATACAAAAAAGTCTTGCATAAAAATTACATTCCTATTGCTTCGTGCAACCCGCACTTGACCGTTTTATGAAACAAAGAGTATCATAAATGTTATTCTGGAAATAAGCTAAAACACGACATTAAAATTTACCTGTCACATGTTTTTGTATAAAAATACGATATTAAAACAGGGTGAAGACTAACCAAAAAATCAAACTTTAACCTTCTTGGGTACCAACAGTACCTACTGTTGCCGATCGACCAAAATTTTTTATATTTTGTTTTCTTTTTTATATTTCCACTTTTAAAACTGTTTTTGATATGATTTGGATTTTGTTTTATGTCAATTGATCGGATAAGCTTCGAGGACGTGTTTCTATGTTTTGGCATTAATTCTAATTCTAATTCTACGTGGGGGTGCTAAGTCCTGCACTGACGTCCCGCTTGGGGTGTATTGTGCATTTCCCCCTCTACCAGCATCTACCCGAGCCACCCCAACTCCTTAAAATAACGGAGTGTGGCTCTGGGCTGCTGGCACAACTGCTCCAGTGGTGCTGATGTTGGGTGTTGTATTGATGCAGATGAGGCATTCAAACAATCTTGACTAGAATGCTGTGCGTCCACTTGTGTCAGCATTCTTGATGTGTATCTGGCTTCCTCTGTAGCTGTGCAGTATCTCAGCACGTGTTCCACAGTCTCATTTTCATTCAGGCACCCTCTACATAGGGGGCTATCCGTGGCCCCGGTCTTATAAAGATGGTAGTTCAAATTGCAGTGGCCAGTGATGAGGCCTACTATAAGCCGAAGATCTTGCCGCTGCAGCTTTAGCAAGTTATTAGTAATTTTCCTGTCAATGGTTGGAAAAACGGCTTTTGCATGTTTACAGTCCGTCTTTTTATCCCAGATGTTTTGGTGCTCTTTCTCAGTGTGCTGACGTAGTGAGTCCCGCACTTCCATCGCTGATGGTTTGCAGAGCCCTACGACGTCAACACCAACTTCTTTCTTGGTTCCTTCTTTGGCAAGAAAATCTGCCCTAAGGTTACCTGGGCATGAGCCGTGGCTTTTTGTCCATCTTACTATTGTTCTGCATTTGTGAGACAACTTTTGGAGAGTAGCGTGGCACTCTGCTAGAACTCTCGACCTGGTTGTGGGCCTTCTGAGTGCATAGACTGTTGCCGCGCTATCAGTGGTAAAAATGAGAATTTCCTTCTCATCGGATCGTGGTGGGACAGTTAGAGCATCCGATGAAAGCAGTGCTCTAGCCGCCATTAGAAGTCCCATGTTCTCTGCTTGAAACACTGAGGTGTTTTTGTGCAGGGCTTTGGAGTCCGAGATTCCAAGTTCCGGCGAATGATACCCGCAACCTGCTCCTGCCTTATTTTTTGCACCATCTGTGTACATGTTCCAAGAGGGTGAGAGACCTTCCAGAGCACCCTCCTCTGTAATCAGCTCATACCTTCTACCATCAAGGTGCGTGCTAGCTATTCTATCCGTACCTTGATTTGCTTCAGGTATGATTCTCATCGCTTTCTCTAAAATTCTGCTATGAGCAGTGAGTGGTGAATTACCTTTCCACTGGCTTGTAGATTTAATTCTGAGAGCTGATGCCATTGCTTCTTGCTGTATATGCAGGTGCAAGGGAGTCAGACCCAGAATAACGTCCAAAGCTGCCGAGGGTGTCGTCTTTGTACACCCACAGATCAGGGCGCAAGCCAGTCTTTGGATTTGTTGTAGTTTGGCGATTGTTGTCACCAGATTTGTGCGAGCCCACCATACTACGCAGCCGTATGTGAGTACCGGTCTCACTATGACTGTGTATAGCCAGCGGCAAAGCTTCGGTTTTAAACCCCAGTCTTTGCCGACGGCTCTGGTGCTTTGCCATAAAATGTTTGTAGCTTTCGTAACAATGTGATCAAGGTGTTTCGTGCTTTGGCATTATTAATTAATAAA
The DNA here is from genome assembly GCA_963580505.1 of Ennomos erosarius. Taxonomy (NCBI): domain Eukaryota; kingdom Metazoa; phylum Arthropoda; class Insecta; order Lepidoptera; family Geometridae; genus Ennomos; species Ennomos erosarius. The sequence continues at coordinate 2,761,268 of OY757000.1, forward strand.
ATTATACTGGTGATTCTAAGTTTCTGTGTGCTTTTTACCGTGGACCTGCTCACCCTCAACACAACCAAAGAAATTCCCTTTATTATCAGACTGCCTATAAAGCAAAAAGACTATGAGGGCAGATTGACTAATAAGCAATACAATTATAAATATATTCTTAATATACGAAAACGCTTTCACCTACTTACACAACAAGAAAACGCATCGAAACATCACAAACATGTACTTTTTGGATATTACGTTAGGTACTCATCCTATTATATATTCGAGGGTTCAATCATATCGAGAATAAAGAATGAGACAATCTCAGGAGATAATTTATCGTTATCCGTATTAAACTACATAATGACATAGTAATTATGACACTTGATAATAAAATGAACAGATATGAGGGAAAACTAAACCAAATAAAATTCTATTTAGATGAATTATTTCAGTTTTAATCGTAATTCAACTGTACCTAAAGTGAATCTATACGGTTAAGGTTATTTAATTTAACACTAACAAAAAGTTAAAAGCAAGCACCTTGAAAGTTTAATTATTATTACCAATATTGTTAAAAACCGGACTGTAAGTGGCAAGGCGAGCACTAATAATAGTGTTATATAAATATAATTCTAGTTAGTTAGTTTTAGTTTTTCTCGTAATTGATTTATCGTGAAAAATGGGGTAAAAATTCGATAATTACTAATTAACTTAGGTAATTGTTTGTTCCACGACGGAAAGTTCCCAAAATAAATTTATAACACGAATTTTCCAAAAGAGCACTTAAAAGGGTTCAAGGTTCAAACGACTGCAACCTACTTAGCACTACTTGGGCGATATATTTTTTCCAGTTATTTTGATATATAAACCAAACAACTGAACCAATATTGATGAAACTTTATTTATGGGACCAATTGAAATTATGGGTATATTTTCTTTTTTTTTTCAATTCATACCGCTTAGTAAATGATGGAGATTTGAGGAGGAACATAGAAATAAAACCAACATGAGAACCGTATTCTATTGAATTTGGTTGAGAATGGTTCTTTTGTTGTACAACCTGTTGTACTTGCAAGCAATTGCCGAAATAACTTGTTACCGTTACTTCCGAAACCCCAAGGTGGTTTATTATTGAGGCATCCCTTTTGAAAGGGCAGTCGTGAAACTCTGAAGGGCAATGCTGTGGGAATTTCAAAAGCTTTACGAGGTTACCATTATTTCGAGAGTACTGAAATATTTCTAGGTCTGTGGTTATTTCCGTATCACGTACGTATAGACTGTGAAACAAATTTTTTGGTCACATACAGAGTATCAAGAAATTTTAAAGAGCATAATAAAAATATCAAAATATCTTTGCTTGCATACTCACTCCACACACAAGGAAAATAAATATAAATTCTCTTTACCACTAAAGTTTACGCTACGCTCATAGATAAAAAAATAGATCTCCACATCTCCACTAGATCTCACATTGGTATGTTTTTAACATAACAGATATTTTTCCTCCTTGTTCTGTCAGATGGTATTTTTACGTATTATAATGAAGCATTTTTACATAGCATAAAAGCAAATTGCCTACGAGGGTAGATTGACTAAAAAGCAGAAAGTCTAAATGTAGCAAGACTAACAATAAGAAAGACTAAAAAGCAGACAGACTAAAACACAGGAAGACTAAATTCAGAACGACTCATATTCTGTCGGTCTGCCTGTCTGTCTGTCTGTCCGTTTGTCACCAGGCTGTATCTCATAAACCGTGATGGTTAGACAGTTGAAATTTTCACAGATGATGTGTCACTGTTTTAAACTTTCCCGGTCGTTAACTACGTTTAGCGTAAATGGTGCATTTTTTTTTATTCTTTATAAGCAAAGCGTTTGACTAAAGTCTCACCTGTTGGAAAGCGATGACGCAGTCTACGATGGTGCATGCTTGCCTAGAAGGTACCTGTTCACTCTAGACTTGAAAACTCCCAGATCATAGTTAGCTGGAAACAAGGAGGCTGGCAAGGTGTTCCACTCATTGGCTGTTCGCACTATGAAGTGCATAGCAAAAGGCTTGTAACTGTGCCGAAATATCGGGAACTCAAAACTGATTCTAATCACGGTAAATATCCCGTAAGTACTTACTATTTAAAACGATGATGTATACACCTAATGAGTAAGTTTATAATGCAGCCGTATTTATATTGCGGTCTTTACCAGCAACTACTACATGAGTATAGGTATGTATTGTTATGTAAAGTTACCTAATGTTTTAGGGGTTACCAATGAGGCATTATCACAGTTATTAAATTAATTATTGTAATAAGTACGCTGGTATATAAATATATACACAAATATTAGCAATTAAAATGATAGATAACTAATATTAATCATACAAACTTCATAACTGAATTCGATAGTTTTTGCGATAAGAATTAGGCTGCTTCTTCACTGCAGTGCTGCGCTATAATATGCTTTGGACTGTGATGTAATAAAATCATTGCCGATTTTTATGTCAAATTCTTTCTCGATAGAAGATATATATCGATTGCTAGCCCTCATTGACTATAAATTCAGTTGATCAATACAACTTCCCTTCATACGAAAATTAGTGGTGTATTTCAACCACCAAACCTTTGCGAGGAAACGAGATTACCGCTGTGACTTGTTCCATCCTGCTCTGTTCTTTGTAATGTCGTATGACTTTGTCTCGTTTTGTTACTTCGCCCCCTGCCCGCGCAAGTGAGTCGTGTTTGTAGGAGAATATGTAAAATGCTTTTTAACTATCATTATTTAACACCAACGGAAACAATCTACACCAAAACAAAAATAATGAACATCAAAAAATTATATAATTATAACATCTGCATTTTTATTCGCAAAACTCTCAACAGGGATATCCACACTAACATAACGTTCACCAAAGTAAAACAGGTTTCCAAACGCAGCAATCGTCGCGGTAGCCTTCTTGTACTTCCGAAGCCTCGAACGAATTATGGCAAAACAATGCTTACTTTTGAAGGAGCACAACTTTACAATAAAATACCCTCACATATTAATAAATTACGTTCATTTAACGTTTTCAAGAGGAAGTTGACTCAATACCTTATGATGGCGGATCCACTGCCGAAGTGAATATTCTAAATTAAGTATCGATGATAAATATACCTATTATAATTTTACTTAGCACGTATTTATATTGTTACCTACCTACATTATTCTATGTGACGGCGAATGTATGTATGTATAATAAATTTAAGTGTAACTATGTTCTCATGGAAGTGACATTGTCTTATTTGAGAATAAATTTCTTTAAACCTAATCCTAATATGTTCACGAGCTATCAACCACATAATAAAAAAAAACAATTGAAAAGCGCAGCTTACCTGAGGAGAACATGCAAAGCGTACGCGTAGATACGTAGTACATGCGTAGTACATGCGTAGTACATGCGTAGTACATGCGTAGTACATGCGTAGTACATGCGTAGCGCATCCGTAGCGCATGCGTAGTGGTTATTAGTTTCATTTAGTAGCGCCTGCGTAGCATCTTTAGTATCGCTGCTGCAATGTAGTACCGGCTTTATCTAAAAGAGCGTTGCTATTATAAACAATATAACCCTGAAGATAACAAATTTAAAGATGCATAATCCGACTTCACAGTTTTTTGACAAGTTAATAACTTCTCAATAAAGATTATAAAAGCATTCGTTTTCGTTTTATTTCGTACTTGAACTTATCAAAGTTATCAAAATGTTGTTTTATTAAGTGGATTCATTAGTTTTCCGCGTTATTAAAACTTTCCTGTTTAATCCGGTGCAAAAAATCATTTAAGAACATATGAAATGTCAGTTGATGTAGCTGTCATCGATAAACTTGAACTTGAGTCTAGTTTGGTCTAATTATTCTGCTGTTTCGACAATTGGTTTCATTAGCTTATTAGGGTTCCGTACCCAATGGGTAAAACGATCCCTATTACTAAGGCTCCACAGTCCATCCACCTGTCTGTATGTCTGTCTGTTTATCTGTCTGTCACCAGGCTGTATCTCATGAACCGCCATAGTTAGACAGTTCATATATTCACAGATGATGCTTACGTTTCTGTTGCCGCTATAACAACAAATACTCATACAACAAACGGGAGTTTTTTTGCTCGTTTATATAGATAATAGTACGGAATCCTTCGTGCGCGAGTCCGACTCGCACTTGGCCGATTATTTAGTATTTTGTTGTTATAGCGGTAACATAAATACATCATCTGTGTAAAATTCAGCTGTCTAATAACTATCACGGTTCATGAGATACACAGCCTTGGGTACGGAACCCTAAAAACGGGTAAAAGGCGAGTGAAACCACGGGGAATATCTACTAGATATTAGTAGTATATTCTATAGTAACTAGAATATAGCTAACTATTTCCTTTACGCATTCTACAGCCATTGATACAAATTAATCTTATGGCAAGTCATTCATTTGGTATGCATTTTTAAACGTTTGACATATTTATATGAATGATAATTATACAATAATAACACTTTATAATGATAGCGAATAAATGTGCGATTACGTGTCTTAATAGCAGCTAGCAAATACCTACTTAAATAATACAAACATACTCATTTATTTCCCACTAGGTGGACGGTGGTGAAAGCCGCGGGGAACTGATGGATGGAGTAGGCGAGCAGCCGCTCAAAGTGGCGCTCTTTGGGGGAGGCCTATGTTCAGCAGTGAACGTCTTCGGGCTGTTAATGATGATGATTTATAAAAGAAAAATATTTTGGGCGGCTTGTGTGTGTTTGTAAAACGTAATGTTTGTTACAACTCGGGGGGTCTATTTTTCGCCTTTTTTACTTTAGGGGTCTAGTAAAGATTAGCGTTAACGCCAAGCGAAACTTAACTCAAAATGTATGGAAATTATATTTTGGAAATCGCTTTCTTTTCCGCAGCTAATGTCATTCCAATACATTATGGAGCTAGCGCTTGGCGTTAATAGAAACGGCCCTTTGGTAGACCGACCAAGGCTAGACCCCCCAGAGCCCCAGAGCGAACGTCTAGCTCGTCACGTAATTCATCCACGTACATAAAACAAAAAAAAAAAACATCTTTCAGCGAGAGCTTTATGTACAGTGCACATGCCACTTTGTTTGGTTACTTCAAAATAAATAAATCAGTTGGCTGGATTAGCAATTTTTAAATTAAAATTATGCAATGAAGACAATCAAATATTTTTAAACAGTACTGTGATAAATTATTAATAATGTCCGCTACAGAAAAAAGTTGGTGTTTACAAATGAGCGCTACCGTGCTTCGGAGGTCACGTTAAGCCGTCGGTCCCGGCTGCTGTCGTAAGACAATAGTCGTTAAGCCAAGTCAGAAGCCTTCAGGCGGCCTAAAAATTCTGACACCAGGGCTGACCACTTGCCTACACGAGAAGAAGAAGAATAATGTCCATTACAAAATCAATAAAATATTAATAGCGCATAAAACATTTTCTTTAAAATCTTGAATTTCATATTCATATTCATTTTCATATTCATTTATTGTGCTCACATATAATACAGACTATATATTTAACAGTAGCTTGTCTTAAGGATCAATATATGTGCCCTGCAAGGGCGCTGCACATTTTAGTACATTTTGAGTGGTTTCTAAAATAAAAGTTATGTTGTTACATGTCAATAATCCTATTCCTATTTAATTCTAATTGTATTATTTACGTCAAATCTAATTACTATTGTTATTATTATTATTATTATCATTATCATTAAATTAATAATAGTCAGGAGCGTACAACATTTAAAAAGATTATTATTAACATATACTATCTACACTTCACATCCTATTCCTTCATGCGCATTTCAATACGTATATTGTATGATAATATGATGTATTGATTATACGACTGTGCTTTCCATAAAATATGTAAATGGTTTGCATCTCAAACAGGTTTTGCATACTAATTTAACAATAAAATATAGTTTTATCACATTTTACAAAAGGTCACTGCCGCGCGTCAAATGAGTACTGAGAATCGCGCGTATTTATAGACACCTAGTTCATTACCCAGACCCACTATTATCATACTTAAGCAGTGTTCAGACCGGGGCGTTATCCTGTACCACCCGCGGTAGCGATACGCGGGTACGCGTTATTCCGCCTGTTCAGACACAAGCGGATAACGCTTGCGTTGCAGTAAGTATAGTTAGGTACGTTATAGAGGGATTAAAAAATAAGTACTAACATAGGAGGTGTAAAACTTTGGTGCGTATAGCTTACCACTGCTAAATTTAAAAAAAAACATGGTCTTCTTTATAATAATGCGCAACTAATCTATGTAAGTAATAATAATATAACACTAAGGCAAAACATAATTTGGTAAACATTTAAAAAAAATGCGTTAAAATCCAAAATTATATACGTTTGCCAGTAGCTATTACCAATTAGTTAATGTAGTATTTCATCCGCATAATGTTACCTGTCAATTAGCATAAACGTTAAACACGATTATGCAGAGATAAGGCTCGGCGCACAGCCGCACACACGCCGGAAGACCGACAAAAACATAAAATACAAAGTAGGGGTGACGGACTAGTCGTTCGCTTGATGTTAAGTGACATGGCTGCATATTGCAGTTGCAGGGATACTGTGTCACTCGGAACTTTTAAATATTAAGTTTCGCGTGACACTGCATGGCGCACGTCATCCTGAGACATCCTGACACATTGTGATTCTACAATGTAGACTACTTAATTTTTTTTTTATACAACTGAATTTGAACGGCAACACTTTAGTTAATAAAGTCTCATTTGACCAGTAATTTCACTAGCTACAGTGCCTTTCAAAGCGGAACACAGTGGCGCTCGCACACTGCCGCTTGGGCAAAATAACTGGTAACTACCTACCTAGAATAGATGAACTTTGCAGTGACTAGTAGTTACTAGGTGGGCGTAGTAGTAACTACTATCTAATTGGTTGCGCAATACAAACAAGAGGTCCTTGTTGCTTTTCACATGTCAAATCTATTACATATATACATTCTCATGAATCGGACTCCTGTCCTTTTCTCCTGCTGCCTGCTGTTTTCTTTTCTGATTTTTTTTTTAAGTATTTGAGATCTGAAAATTTCTGATCTACAGTAGATTTAGTAGGATGTTTTTCTAAATACATCATCTGTGAAAATTGTAACTGTCCAACTATCACGTTTTATGAGATACAGCCTGGTGACAAACGGACAGACAGACAGACGGACAGCGAAGCCTTAGTAATAGGGTCCGCTTTACCTTTTTGGTAGGAACCCTAAAAACCTTTTTACTACCTTGTTATATGTTATGTTAATTTAATTAAGTACCTATAATTATAATATACCTACGGTTATCGTACCGTAAGAACCTTGTTTGTAAAAGAACCAGTTTTTTTTAAATAGGAAGAGACCCGTAACTCCGGTCATTGACTTCCGTGTTATGGACTAATCGATCATGCGCATTGGTAATTTCACTTTTAAGACAATTTTTTTGTCATGACTATAGTAGGACTGGCCTTGCCTTGTGGTGTAGGACGTGTAGGACAGGTAGTTTCTTGGTAGTTTCGACGTGACAGGTTAGTTTTGATATGAGTTTTCACGTGTGGGGTATGACTTTAATCCTGTATTAATTAATAATAATTAATTTGTTTACGTAGGTACTTAGTTTGTTTTATGCTTAATTTCAATTAAACAATTAAGTATGTTTTACAATATCAGTTAATGTATTTGGTCTTATTAAGTTAATGTTAATAAACCACGTAAAATTAGTACTTAATAAAAAATAAGTTTGATAGAATTTTAAAAATAAGCAGGTATTGATTATGTATTATTTCGACCGTGCATAGTATAGGTTTTATTTGTAGGGGTAGGAGTATGCATAGTGTGGGGGTCCGATGCTATTGTATACTTCTTTCCCCCACCACATTGAAGGTAGATGGGAGTGGGAGTGAACGGAAGGTGGAAATGAATGGAAGGCGAAGGGATATGTTATTAAATCCCGTCAAGATAACTTCTATAGAAGAAGCAACCTAATAAGAGAATGTTTTACTCTGGCATGTTTTTCGAAGACGGAGGCTACTAAGCGCATTGACTTTGGCAGCATGCCCCCTGTAAGTACATAGATTAGGTACCTACTTCATTTTTTCTTTCGGAATCCGTACCCTTTTTTGCTCGATTGCTCTTATAATTATGAATAACACTTTACAAGTCGTTATTATTTTTTATTTGAGAAAACTATGACCAAAACCGCACTAATATTATAAAATTCAAATATCTATTTTGATAAAAGATGATTTAATAATCTAATAATCCAGCATCCTGAATCCGTTAAGTAATCTCCCAACCTAATTTATTATTCGCTTTTATTAAAATCTTGAGTATAAGATAAAAATGATATCGTAAATACATAAGTTGTTAATTAATTTAATTAAACTCCGGATGCGTTGTTTGCTGAAGCGCGGTAAAACGGTCAAGATCGTTTATGAAACTATGGTTACATTTATATAGGTATAGTAACTTTTATAATATCTGTGGCTTTATGTGGTTTATATTATGCAGTCAGTGGTATAACAAGGCATTATAGCCAGTAAAGCATTATAGACTTTCCATCCGTGTCTATGTCTTTAGTGACATTTGTCATATTTAATGGATGTGTAAAAATAGAACAGTGAAAATCATTGAGCCGTATTAAATCTTAAGTTTTGACAAAAAATGAAATAAATGCATTATGTTGCACACCACTATAAAAAAGAGAAAAGGAAAAATATAAGAACAGTCAGAGAAAACTACGGTTAGAATCAACATCATTTTGGGAAATGGTCATTTTATGAACTGGACATTTCAATAAATACCATATAAGTAATATATTTAATTTATTTTGAGTAAAAAACAATCCTTAAAGAAAAGTAGGTACATTATGAGTTGAGACTTAAGACGAATTGAACTAAAGCCCCACCTATAAAAACAAATAAACAAATATTAATGAAACCTTAATTAAGATTCCCCGACACAAAATCTAAGACCACTCTTGATCAAGGTGACCTTTTAAACAAAGTAATCAAATTCCTTTAACCATTTAGAATCTACGATGCTACAGACCGTGATGGAAAAAATTGACAGCTCTGTATCTAATCATCTCAGCAAAAAGATGTAGTCCTGTCAGCTTTAAAATTTGCCGACTTTTGAGTTCGCACTTATCCTAATTAGGAGGACGTTGAGAACTAGATTTTTAATAGCCTGAAAATAACGATTATTCCATTTTTGCTAGAGTAACCGAGTTGCTATAATTATATACCAACCAGGAATGTGCGACCAATATAGCAGGACAGCTTGTACGTCTTTCAAAGCTACGTCGTAGCTACGGCATGGGTTCTGGCACAGAGCAAAAAAAAAAAAAACGCTTCCCCTCCGAAGCGTCATTTGTTTCATAGCTCTGTGGGTTCTGGGCTGTACAATACGGGCCGTGGATTACCCACCAGTAAGTATTGTACAGCCAGGCCAATAGCTTGTATCAAAATGTTGGTCCTGTATGACCTGTGTTTGGAAGCCATGTCAGAGCCGTACAATATTAACATAAAATTAAATAATTATAAAAATAATAAATTTTAGTCGTGCATTTCTGCCTCCCGAGCCCGAGTGACGGTTCACTCACTCTCTCGGTATTTTCTACGTAAGCAACAGTCCATCTTCATCGTCACATCAATCAGCATAGCGATTCAGGAGACCTCAGCGCTGAGGCTCAGCGCTGAGGCCTCGATTCAACCAACTTTTATTTGAAAATAGAACGAAAAGCTCTCCCCTAGCTGTGATGCCTTTTGCAGAAACGATGACGCTATTTCCGTTCTATTTTCATATTTCCGTTCTATTTTCAAATAAAAGTTGGATGAATCGAGGCCTCAGCGCTGAGCCTCAGCGCTGAGGTCTCCTGAATCGCTATGCAGATGAGACAGTGGTCAATGTAAGCCTACCCAAGACAGAAAAATTATTTAAATAAAAATTGAGCCTGTACCATTTTTTCTCCATTGTTTCCTTAGAGCATTAATAAAATTGTTTCCGTTCAAGTGATTATTAACAACCACTTTGTTCTTAACGTAAAACAATGTGTTTAAAAATAGAATGTCCTTGAGCTAAAAAAGCATATAATCAAATAGGCCAGTACTGATTAGTACTGTCCGTCACTGTAACAGTACGTGAAGACAATACAAACGTGTGTTGATCGTACTGTGAACATTCACCCATGGCCATGGAACAGTTAGCCAAGCGGTTACTGACCTAGGCTAACGCATTAAAAATGTGTGGAGTAGCTATTAGTCCGTTTTTTTTTAAATATTTTAAGTATATAAAATTTCCGTTTTGACGCGAGCGAATGTAGGTATTTCTGCATTTTTGTAAATACGTCTAGTTTATGTGTAGTTAATTTTATTATAATTAAATTATGATAAAAGCTACTGGAACTATATGAGAAGGAATGGAATGCTCTTCCAGCAACTGTATTACCTTTTGGGTTTATCCCGGGTCTTTTCAAATCAAGAGTCAATGGGCACCTCATGGGCAAACGTGCCCCACCTTAGACAACTTCATCACTTACCAGCGTACCAGTTGAGGTGAGTTGTTGTCATGCGTATGTCCATTTTATCATAAAAAAGTTTTGGAAACTGAACAGTAACTCGAGTGTCTCAAAGCACGGTGTCACGAGATAAAACGCCGGTTTTGGTGATTCTGTTTACTCCTTTTTGAAATAGCTAGTGGATTACTCGCCCAAAACTAAAAAGCTTAGTCGCTGAAAATATTTAGTGAGCAATATAAGAGTGCCGACTCCATGTCTTCCGCTGTTCCGCAACAGGTTTTTAAAAGCGAACTTTATCGTTGTCACCCGAACACTTGAACGAATTTTTATCACATCACAATGTTATTAGGCAATGAGGCCTTGTTCGCAGAAAAAAGCGCAAAATAAAAAATTGCCTGTAATGTTGTGATCGTAGATAGATACTCGCGCCGTTTTACAAATCCGTCTTTTTCGTTCGTATTTCAAACAGTATTTGAGTGACAAGGATGGTAGGAATTAAGGAATATCCCATGGAAATATCTTTAGTTGTGGAGACCAAGAACATTTTAGAATCCATTGATTCCTACCAGCCCCGCTACCAGATCCTAATAAGCATTTTTGGATAAAACGTCCAGAAATACCTTAACCTACTAAGTAGAGTGCGAACCAAACTCAATGGCGGCTGTGAAGTTGGGGCAAAACGCTGCGCAGTAGCAAAAATTAGATGTGCGCGGGAAGAGGTAAACGATGTGCGACTGTGCGTAGTATAGGTTTATAGGTTACGACCGAAATACACCATACATTTACTGGACTATAGTAACGTGGGCTTGCAGTACAGTCAGCACACTTCACAGCCGCCATTGAGTTGGGTTCAGACTCTAACTAACTAGGATGGCGCAGTGATCCAGAATGAGTCTTATCTCGGCCTCCGATAATAAGAGCCGTCACTTCGGTCTATCTCTATCCTACCAAGTACGGTACTTGGTAGTGATGGATTAATTAGCATTCGCATTAACTTTTAGCATGCGAAATCTCGATTAGCATTTAGCAAATGAAATGTAGTTGCGAAATTCTGAGAAATATGAAATTTCATTTCAATTCATTTGGTTGATTTTGAATTTATTTTTTTAATATAGTTTCATTTCATTTTTCATTTCCATTTCATTTCATTTTAGCAAATAGCATAGCGATAGCAATTAGCATGCTAAGACTTGTGAATTAGCATGTTTATGAAATTTACGCAAAATCGCATTAATTGCTATCCTACTTGGTAGGATAGACCGAAGTGGCGGCTCTTGAAGTACCAGCGATAAATATAAATTATTCGAGATAAATTGTAAAATAATAACGCTAACATGAGATGACCTGAGACATCACCAGTCTAGTAATCAGATTACTACACTGTGTAATAAGGTCATAAAGTCTCATTTTCCCAGTAATTTCACTTGCTACAATGCCCTTCAAACCGGAACACAGTAGTGCTTGCACACTCCTGCTTGGCGGCAGAATAACTGGCAAAGCGGTGGTACCTACCTAGACGAACTTTGCACAAGTCTTGGCATGCTAATTGCTATCGCTATGCTATTTGCTAAAATGAAATGAAATGGAAATGAAAAATGAAATGAAAATTGAAATGAAAAATAAAATGACTATAAAAATGAAATAAAAAATGAAATGAAACTATATTAAAAAATAAATTCAAAATCAACCAAATGAATTGAAATGAAATTTCATATTTCTCAGAATTTCGCAACTACATTTCATTTGGTAAATGCTAATCGAGATTTCGCATGCTAAAAATTAATGCGAATGCTAATTAATCCATCATTACCAAGTACCGTACTTGGTAGGATAGAGATAGACCGAAGTGACGGCTCTTGAAGTACCAGCGACAAATATAAATTATTCGAGATAAATTGTAAAATAATAACGCTAACATGAGATGCCTATTATTTTGCTCATCAATTCCTAATGCCTAAGCTAGGCTTTGTAGGTGCATAGGCATATCTAACACAGGGTCATTGTATGTCTTTAATTATGAGAAGGAGGTCATGGTGCATTTTTTTTCTTAGACGTTAGACGGTTCTAGACATTATCTTGTGATAGAACGTGTATGTTGTTTATCACTAACTACAATCAAAAAAGTCTAAGTAACACTTATTGATTTTTGGATATTTAACACAGTTAATATTTTCTTTTCTATTTTATTAAACGGATGTTTTTGTGGTTTTTGGTTTTTTTAATTATGAGAATAAATGACGTGACGAGCTAGTCGTTCACCTGATGCTAAGCGACACGGCCGCCCATAACAGTTGCAGTGTCACTTGGAACTTTAAAATAATAAAGTTTCGCGTGACACTGCACTGTGCATGTCATCCTGAGACATCACACAGTCTAGTAATCAGATTACTACACTGTGTAATCAGGTCATAAAGTCTCATTTTCCCAGTAATTTCACTTGCTACAATGCCCTTCAAACCGGAACACAGTAGTGCTTGCACACTCCTGCTTGGCGGCAGAATAACTGGCAAAGCGGTGGTACCTACCTAGACGAACTTTGCAGAAAAGTCCTACCACCTAAGTAAACCTACCTAGTTTGGTGCTTAAAACTCGACAAATTGTTCATATTGTTCATTATGCGACTGTGACTTTCTCATTCGCCCAGACTCCCATTTATTTGATTATTCTGTCTTCCAGCTAAATTTTCAAGAAAGCGGTTACTGACTAAAACTATATGAATAAAAAATCTTACGTCTATTTGTTTGTGGAGACATTCGTCATACTTTTCTCCTCTTAAATCCATACTGAGGGGATTCAAGTATAAACTTTATTTTTATGTCACTTAATCCACAAACGAGTGAATCCAAATATTTTAACACTTAATATTTGTTTCTATGCCGCTTGAATCCACAATCCGCTAAGTAACGACGCGCTACGTTTCTCTGTAGGCAGTCCATATGCACATGCACCACTATCTTTGTAGAGTGCGATTCAAACTCAAATGGCTGCTGTAAAGTAGTAAAAATTAGGTAGATAGATAGGTTATAGATAAATGAACTCTTTATTGACACCAAAAAAACAACAACAGGAAACAACTTATAAGTAGGTTACAATAGGCGGTATTATCGCTAAAGAGCGATCTCTTCCAGACAACCTAAGGTAAGCGGTGTGCAGCGTGCAAGTGGCTTGTAGAGCACTTCACAGCCGCCATTAAGTTTGGTATTATACTATCTGGGCCACTACTAACTATGTACTAGCCTACACTAGCTTACGGTATTTTACCTTAGTACTGGTGGCGGTAGTGTGCGTTCATTCTCAGTAGTTCAATTAACAGTTGAACTGATTGAGCCTTGGTTAGTCTCTTAAGTTCCATTAAATAAATTCATTGAACTACGTGGAATCAGTATCGCTCCATTGAATTGCATGCCGGTTCGTTGTGCCAAATAAGTTTGTCCCACCATAATAAAATGAAGTTGATTCTAATGAATATAACATTGACTTCGATTCTCAATAATAAAGAAATAAACAGAGCTTACGTAATTTGTTGTAAACAGTTTTTTTGTTGTTTGATTTAGTGCGCGTTCGCGTTTAGTTTACCTATTATATTTTTTACATTTTCATGGGTAAAAACTTTATAAAAGTGATATTGGTTCAGGGTTAAATATAATAGGTACCCTTATTATAAATGCGAAAGTGTAATAATTAACTAACTAAAGGCATAGTCAAATAGGCGCGGTATTTCTCTACCGCCCGTGGTACATACCGCACGGGACCTTGTTCGGTATTCGCCGGCAAGGGCGGAACTTTTACCGTCTAGGTACGCGAAAAGTTCCGCGGTCTTGCGCGGTACGGACCCCTGGCGGCTGCGGGTGATTCTGTTAACAAAATTGTGATAGAATGGTGTGAGAATTGTTGATTTTTAAATTGGGCCTCGGGTAAAAAGTTTCCGCTCGGGTTCCGCTACCCAAAGAGTTATCCTTTGTGTGTGAACAGGCGGATTTTCGCGTACCCACTTGGATATCGCTACCACGGGTGGTACTGAATTAAGTAATAATATAAAATAAAAAGGAAATAACAGTTTGTAGGTACCTAACCTATAGCTACCTATTTTTAATGATATTTTTTTTAGAATACAGTCAAAAATATATTTGTCAATAAAACAAGCAGGTCTCGATTTCCTTCTACTCACCAACTAACCAACATTTCAAGTAACTCACCAAAACATCATCAAAAGCGTGCCCAAAATCTGCTGACGTTACTTTTAAGGTACTTAAACTTAGTTTTAATTAACTTTTCACGATAAAAATTAATTGTGGTCCTCCGGGACGGGGGCCTCGGGGCTCGGGGTACTGAGGGTGTAGCGCCCCAATATTGACAGCCAGCACAACATTATAGTAATATTTATTACACATATGGTAATACCAAACTTCGACCTATATTTTCGTCCAAAATATCGCAGAGCCTGAAAACAAAGGTTTTTAATCTGTGTGTGTTGCCAGTGATGACATATGGAACTGAAACGTGGTCTCTTACTGTTGGCCTCATTAGTAAGCTCAAAGTCGCGCAACGTCCTATGGAGAGAGCTATGCTCGGTGTTTCCCTGTGAAATAAGATCCGGAACGAGGAAATCCGCAGAAGGACTAAAGTGACCGATATAGCCCTTAAAGTTAGCAAGTTGAAATGGCAATGGGCAGGCCGCATCGCTCGCAGAACTGACAACCGATGGGGAAGAAAGGTTCTCGATCTCGATTGGCGACTATGAACCGAATGGCGCAGCGTAGGCAGACCCCCCTCTAGGTGGGCCGACGACCTGGTGAAAACCGCGGGGAGCCGATGGATGCAGGAGGCGAGCAGCCACTCAAAGTGGCGCTCTCTGGGGGAGGCCTATGTTCAGCAGTGGACATCTATGGGCTGATGATGATGAATACCAAGGAAGTTGAACGTATTATCCTACTAAAACACATGGACTTTTTTTTTATGTAATGAGTGACAAACAACTAGGCGGCCCACCTGATGGTAAGTGGTAACCACCGCCTATGGACATCTGCAACACCAAGGGCATTGTCGGTGCATTGGTTGTATGTTGAATAAAAGGTCAATACGTAATACAAATAATTAAATCATGATCATCATCAGCCCGCAATAGTCCACTGCTGGACATAGGCCTCTCCCAAGTCCATTGAGCCCGATCTTCGGCTCTTCTCATCCAATTACTGCCAGCCACTCGGCGCAAGTCGTCGCTCCACCTAGTAGGGGGCGTCCTACACTACGTTTGCCAAGTCGCGGTCTCCACTCAATAACAACTCTTCCCCAACGGTTGTCGGTTCTTCGGCAAATATGGCCAGCCCACTGCTACTTCAGTTTGCAATTCGGTGGGTAATGTCGGTGACCTTGGTTCTCTGTCGGATCACCTCATTCCTGATTCGATCCTTCACAGAAACTCCAAGCATAGCCCTCTCCATAGCTCTCTGAGCGACTTTGAATCGGTGGACTGATAGCTCATTTCGTAGTAGCCCTGCCTTCTGAACTGAAGGCTGTGGGTTCGATTTCTACCCAGGAGAAACATCTGTGTGATGAACATAGATTTTTGGTCTGTGTCTAGGTGTTATACTGTATTCTATTTATGTATTTACAAACAGAATAGTATCTAAGTATTATATTAGTTATCTGGTTCCCATAGTACAAGCTTTGCTTAGTTTGGGGCTAGATGGCGCTGTGTAAAATGTCCACACATATTAAACAAACAAAATCGGTAGGACGCACTAAATTTAAATACCTTTTTCTTAAGGCACTGAGGTTGCACTGAGGTATTCGCGACGAGAAGACTCGATTACAGATATTAAAATAGTATAGACTCGACAAAGCTGTCCAAATGCTGCCCAGCCTAGCTGAATTCTCCTATCGACTCCTCGAAGTTGTTCTTACCTAGTTGGAGCGTAATAAACGAATAAATAATTCATATCTGATACAATAAGTAGTGGTCAAACGTTTTGCCTGTAAATAATAAAAATAACCATAAGTTAATAACGCCAAATCCGTCAATCAACAAAGGTTGTTAAACAAAGTAACAGGCGCTTCCGGCCGCAAAATATTAATAATAGTAAAGTAAGTACAAGGTAACCTTATTACAATTCATTATGTTAAAATAATTGTGCGTTACTTTAGCCATGGACAAATGTTAGATGAAATATCCTGAAGAATGCCGGAATATATCAATCTGATATGACACGTATGTACGTTTAGTCAGGCCATATTCTCTGCAGATATAGGTTGATTGATCGCTATCTCAAAATTGGGAGTGCCACAAAATCTACAAAAAACTACAATATTAGACTATATTTCCATCTATATTTTTGGTTTGCGTGAAATGAAACAATAAAAAAATTCAATACCCTAGAGGCAAAATTTAATGCGTAATGTGTTTTGTTGTGTGTGTCTTTGAATTTGAAGAGTTTTTTGCCGCCTGTCCAGCTGATTTCTTCAAGAAGGGCATTAATAAACTGCCAGTGTTGGTAAATATGCATCGATTGCATGGATGATTAATTAGTAATTACTTAGAAAAAAAAATTAAAAAGTTACAGTAACTTATTTCATAAGTACTAGCGAACCGCCCCGGCTTCGGGTATAAAAATATGTGTATGTGCCTATGTCACCCGGGGATAGTGTAGCTTCGGTTCAGTAGTTTCGAAGCCTATTCAATGCAAACAAACAAACAATCAAATCTTTCCCTTTTTATAATATTGTATAGATGTATAGAGGAGCCGAAGATCGGGCTCAATGGCGTACCTTGGGAGAGGCCTATGTCCAGCAGTGGACTATTACGGGCTGATGATGATGATGATGATGATAGATGTATAGTATAGACGACCTGGTGAAAGCTGCGGGGAGCCGATGGATGCAGGAGGCGAGCAGCCGCTCTAAGTGGCGCTCCCGGGGGGAGGCCTATGTTCAGCAGTGGACGTCTTCAGGCTGTTAATGATGATGATGATAGTAACACCTTTTTATAGTTATTCTATGCTTTTGAGTCTTAAATAAGTAAGTGGCAGATAATTGCGACCTAAGTAAAATATTGAGCTGGAACTAGCGTGACTCCAAGGGCACTAACACTATTAATAATAATTCAACTACAAACTAATGTTCTGCACGATTGCAAAATAATTGTTAGCAGTATAAGATTAGTAGTGGTTAGTTTAAAAGGTGGGCACCTGGGGTTTCGTACTCGATATCGAATACTAAGTATTTCATCGACGCCCATTTCCTCACGGCTCCTGACCTATTTATTGTATAAAATCAGTACCAGTGAAGTGCGTGTCGGACTCGTGTACCAAGGGTTCCGTACATACACAAGCATTTTGTCGTAAGACTAAATAAAATAGGTAGGTAGCACCATTATATTTGAATGTCGCCTTCACACTCGCTGAGCCGCACTCGCACCAATCTTTAGCACAGAATCATCATCATCATCATCATCATCAACAGCCTGTAGACGTCCACTGCTGAACATAGGCCTCCCCCAGAGAGCGCCACCTCGAGCGGTTCTCGCCTCCTCCATCAGTCCGCTCCCCGCGGCTTTCACCAGATCATCGGTCCACCTGGCACTGAATATTTAATAGCTATGTAGATAACTCCCGTATAATTTATTTATTTATTTATTTATTGAACACCAGCATAGTGTACACTGTTACAATATATAAAACATTATTTTAAAAAGGCTGTGTCATTACAATTATATATGAATTGAATACTTAATTTAAAAATAAAAATGCCTAAAAATGCCAAAAATTGTACCTACCTAAATATTATAGAAATTCTCTAAATATAAAATGCACTTTAAATAGGGAGAACTGTCGGTTTCGTTCCACTAACATTGCATAAAAACACGTGTAGGTATGTTACCTAAGTTATATCTGTAGCGTCGATTATTGCAAACCAGTCCAATTCGAGGATTCAAGGACGTTGCGGTTCGAAGACAGAGCATGCATAAATTGCAATTGATCCTAAATCTTTTCAATCAACTTTTTCAGCTTTAAGACGGTAATGACCGTGAAGATAAGACACTGAGGCTAGGTTACCTACCTATTACAGAACAACGCTGAAAATGATATAAGAAACAGTAAATAACTTGATCATTAAATAAATAAATATGTGTGGACATTTCACACAGCGCCATCTAGCCCCAAACTAAGCATAGCATATTAATCGATGTCTGAGCAGAGTAGTTCTGTAATACGGGCGTTGAGCTTCTGAAAGATTTCTGTCTGACCAGGATACTGGTAAGGGAATTTGAACCATATAAAAGTGAGATTCAGAGCTAAATCCGACAAGTAACTATGATTACTTGATTATACAACGCAGCGCGGCCGTGGACGGAACAAAACCGGAGTAAAGACCTCTATCTATACTAGAGAGGACATCCCTTACCGGCACCACAAAATAGAAAAGTACTATTTACATAATTTCTATTGCAAATCACGTGCAGTCGCTTTGTGTGCCCGCCCAGCTTCTTATGAGCTAAGGTATGCTGCCCGACGCTCGCTGTGATCGACAGTGTGTGCTGGCACTGTCGAACATAGCGAGTATACTTTCGCTCATAGGACGCGACGCTTTGTTTGTTTTCCCCGACTATCTGAGCACGCACGCATTCGGATCATAATGACATGAGATCGCTTGTCAGAAGTTTGAACAAATCATGTTCTGCCATAGGGCCGTGTATGAGGGCGGGCTCAAGCGCTGCTTGTGATTCGTGTTTTTTCCTTTGCATTAAAATTCTATTTGTTAAAATATTACATTTCATTTTCTTTTCACCTTTAGTGTTTAACTATACGTAGTGCAGTATTATTACACACTTTATACAAGTTATATTATAGGTGCATGCGGTGTCTGCCTGGAATTGGTTGAGCATGTAGTTTAGATATCTTAAGTGACTTTCATTAGCATAAGTTCATGTTTTAACTGTTGGCGGACCTAAATAAATAAATAAATAAATAATCATCATTGCAAAACACGTGCAGTCTCTTTGAGTCCTCAGCTTCGTAAGAGGCAAAGTATGCTGGCTGGCATACTCGCTGTGGTCGACAGTGCCAGTTAGAATGTCCTGTCTAGAGGTGTAGCCCGGAGCACATCCTTGTTACAATGAATGATGCAGCCCTCGACAATGATTTAGTAATTGCACAATTGGCCGACCATTACGATTCAATTGGTCACCTCACAATTCACCACAAGACCGTTGTCGATTGGTAGACGGTTTTACTGATTTGGATCGTAAACAAAATGAACTCAAGGTTTCAACCGATTTAAGTAGGTAAATAAATATTCTTACTACGTATTTTCTGAAGTACCTTTGAGGCAGAATCAAGTAATTACATACTTACGTAAGTTTTATTTTGGTCCATTTGAACCAAAGACTATAAAGCCCGATCGGTACCTATAATCTCATAATATAAGTAGCTATGTTTTCCTAAATCATAATGACCTCATTTGGTCATTCTCACTAGTTACTTCATTCACTCTATTTGACTCACTCTAAATACACTCAATTTACTCACAATTTGAATACTTAAACGTGTAATAGGTAGACTCTATTACACGTTTCAGTATTCAAATTGTTCCCAGTGCTACAGATGTCCATTACAGACTCCAATGTCAACAACGTCCACTGCTGAACACAGGCCTGGAGAGCGCTATTTTGAGCGGCCGCTCGCCTCCTGCATCCATCGGCTCCCCGTGGTTTTCAACAGGTCGTCGGTCCTCCTAGTGGGGGGTCTGCCTACGCTGTGCCTTCCGGTTCATGGTCGCCACTCGAGAACCTTTCTTCCCCATCGGTTGTCAGTTCTGCGAGCGATGTGGCCTGCCCATTGCCATTTCAACGTGCTAACTTTAAGGGCTATATCGGTCACTTTAGTCCTTCTGCGGATTTCCTCGTTCCGGATCTTATCTCGCAGGGAAACACCGAGCATAGCACTCTCCATAGCTCGTTGCGCGACTTTGAGCTTACTAATGAGGCCAACAGTAAGAGACCACGTTTCAGGCTATATCGATCACTTTAGTTCTTCTGCGGATTTCCTCGTTCCGAAGAATAAGTGTACGGATTCCCAACTTTACAGATTGTTGAATGGTTTCCATAGTACAAGCTATGCTTAGTTTGGGGCTAGATGGCGCTGTGTGAAACGTCAAAACATATCTATACATATAATAAAACTGTAGAGATAAAAAAATCTGTAAATGCAAGATATCGAAAAAAAAATGACACAGGTTGGCTTGAAATTTTTCGCTGATCACGTTAAGCTACTTTTTAAACATTTTGTCTGTTTGTTTGTTTGTTTGTTTGTTTGTTTGTTTGTTTGTTACGGCACAACTCCGAAGATACTGAACGGATTTTCATGCGGTTTTCACTAATAAGCTTAGAAAAACCCGGCGCACAACATAGGATATATTAAATTTTATATATCGTTAATTTTTTTTTTTGTGAAAATGTGTAAGGTTTCATTATGAAACGGAACGGGATTTTAACAAGATGGCCGCTTCAAGGGTTCAAGGTAAATTTTTTTTTCTTACATTTTGGTTCCACACATAGTGTAGGAATTTAGCCAGTGTCAAAAGGTAAGTTTTATTTTAGTTACTAATCATAGATGAGAGGAAAAAAAAATTACTCTGTGCTATTGACGGTAATTTTATTTCGGGTTTATCTGGAGGCACAAGTTAAAGAAAAAAAAAATCTGTTAGTATTATGGCGCGGCTTCATATATACGCCCGAACCTTCGCTGTTGAGTTGGCGCGCAAAAACATCTCTGTTGAATATCCTCGAAGTTTTTATAGCGCCACAACCCGGACACACGGTCAATTTGTTTGCCTGCTGCGCAACCGACGTGGGCTAAATAAAACGGAGAAAGCAGTAGCGTTATATTGCATGTCGGCGAATAAATATGTTTTACAAACTGTGAGAGTATTATTTGCGATTACAAAAATAAATTTTAATAGTTTTAATTTATAATTCCTTGATAAGAATATGAAGTAAAACCAATTTTTTTTGTTGTCTGTTTATCTGATCTTTTGAATACGGATCACGGTTGTTATAGTGGCAACAGAAATATGTCATTTGTGAAAAATTCAACTGTCTAACTATCACGATTCATCCTGGTGACTGATGGACAGACAGACGGACAGCGGAGGTTTAGTAATAAGAATTTACCCATTCAGGACGGAACCCCAATCATTTTTATTTCATTCTGAACAATCCCCACTGCACTAAGCAATAAGAAAGTAATTTAATGCATGTTTTTATTTATAACTTAAAAAAAAACAGTAAATAACAATTGGCGCGCCTGCATTACCGGCAGTGTATCACACTTTTCGGGCTACGGCGAAATACATCGCGAGATAACTTCGTCTGCGCTCGATGCAATGCAGATTAGAGAAAAACAATCTGTTATTATGTAATTACCTATACCCAAGGAAGTCGTAATATTATGTATTCCTTAAAGATTAGTTTTTTCGTTAATCTGTGGTCCAAACTAAAAAAGAGGATAGGTATGAGAACCTTCTTGAATATGAGCACGACACAGAGAACAAGGAATGTCAAAAACTAAAAACTTCTTAGACTTTTTTTTTTATAAGTTTTAAGGCTTCACGCGATATCATATTTAGCCAATATTTAAACATACTTAACTAAAATTTTTATTCATGTTTTCGATTTATTGCGTTCTGGCGGGGGCAAAATTCTTTATTGGCGATCTGTTATTATGTATTAGTATTCAAAAATCTTCTACGCGTTACCATTCGAAATAAGTATTTAAAATTGTATTTATAGTACCTATAGCTTAACCTATAGTAGTAACATATTCAGTAATCTGTGCCTTAGGTACTTAATTTATTGACCCCTTTTTTTGTTCCTCGCTTGAGGATTGGCGTCGCACGTCTTGTGCATTTGCCAGCTTCATGTTTACTTTTCATCGTCTATTCTATTGCTTCTGCTTCTTCCCAATATTTTCAGAAGTGAAGATTTTCAGCCTCCTCTTTTGAGGAATTTATGTATAAACATGTTTTACAGTTGTTTAAAACGGGGAAACCATTTGCTACGCATTGTAAAACCTTTTTTTAATTTGGCATTAGACAAAACATGTATTTAGCCAATGATACGAAGTATTTTATGAAAACTGTTTAAAGGGGAGATTCTTAGACTTTTTATAATCATTCATAAGGCTTCACGCGATTATCATACTTAGCCAATATTGAAGCTTACTTAATTAACATTTTTATTGAAGTTTTCGATTTATACGGTTTTGGCGGGAGCAATGTTCTTTATTGCCGATCTGGTCAAATGTATTATTTACATAAAGTTACTACACGTTACCATTCTAAATATGTAGTTAAAATTATTTTTGCGCTAATGCTACATTCTGTATCGACCCCAAAGAAGTTTTAAGGTACCTGTAGTACTTATAGCTACTTAAGTTATAGACCCTTACCATTGCTACACATTTTAAAACCTTTTTTATTTTGGCATTAAGGTAAGCCGGAGCGCGTGCTATTATTTGTATTTAGCCAATGATACGAAATATTTTATGAAAAATGTTTAAAAAGGGTAGGTACTTAAATATAATCATATGTAGGTATTCATTATGGCAATTGTATCCTCGAATTAACAACAACATGTCGCGTAAGGTTAGTTTTTGGCTGTTTTTGATTTGTTCTTCTTCTTCTTCTTCTTCTTCTTCTTCTTCTTCTTCTTGCATGTTGATTATAGTTAAAATATTTTAGATCTGTGGGCTATTAAAAAAACCACGGGTATAAATGATTAGATTACTCGGTTACTCCAAGAAGGTTAAAGTTTTAGTAAGTAACTATCTTTGGGTGTAGCTAATAATTATGTAATGACGATTTAACCTACTTCCTTACTTTCATCACTAGGTACTTAGGTATGTTGAAAGTGCAGTGGGAATGAAACAGCGTGGAAAATAGTGGACATAATAATAATTATAACGGCCGATTCTTTATGGAGTGGTGGTTTAGTATTTGTAATTCCTAATTAGTATTAAGAAAAAATATTTATATAAAATTATTTTATTTAATTATTTATTTTATTTATTTATTTTTATATACACTTATTTTTATATATCTATTGACACTGGCTAAGTGTAGGTAACAATTCGTATGGAGCCAAACTTAAGAAGGTTAAAAACAATGTGGTAAATGGAACAAAAAGCGCGTGGATATGTAAAACTGAGCAAAGCAGCATCATCGTGCGTGTGTGTCATTCTTTCATATTTTTCTAAACTGTACCTGTCTGCTTAGGTAACTACTGCCTAAACAAAATTTACTGAAACTTCTGTGAAAGACCTGAGTGAAGTGGTGATGATTTCTTTTTGTTGTAATATGAAGAGGTACTTATAAAATTGTAGTTTTTTGTTTGAAACTTCTTTTCTTTTACTGTTTTATAAATCTATATTTGACTGAAAACATTTAATTTTAGGTAATGGCTTAAATAGCTTCCACTCACGGCTATGCTTGCGTTATACCTATATCTATGCTAATACAGGTTACTGTGCTCAGCTTCGAAAAGATTTGGTGCATATTGTTGTTTGGTACGAAATGAATGATCTATTATTAGACTACTTATAACGTAAAAATAACATAACACAAGCGTGCGAAGCCGCGGGCAACAGCTAGTTTATTATAATTATTTAAGTTTCAAAAGCTTATCACCATAAATTCAATCATTTTTACAATCTGCCGCCGAACGCTTCCCATGCAGTGGCAGGAATTATACTTTTGGCTATCGGCTCCTAAACCTAAATTATGAAAATTAAATACTATGGGTATTACATTTTATGTTTAAATTTAGTAAATATCAATTACTTATTCGATATACCCATTACCCAATTCCAAGGAAGTATGTCAGATATGAGAAAAATTGGTTGAGGTTGAGAGGTTAGCAAGATATAAAAGGTCGTCTGGGTCTGAAGTTCGGGACGATGGTGATAAAATATTAGGTAACCTAAGGTGTAAAAATGGCATGATTTAGCGGCCAATTTTTATAATTATTTGGCAGGAATATTCGGTATGTAAGTACCCATTACCTACTTAAAAACCAACTTCCAATCAATTGTTTCGGATCCCTGGAATATTACATTATCATCATCATCAACAGCCTCCCCCACCTTGAGCGGCTGCTCGCGGTTTTCACGAGGTCATCGGTCTAAGTGTCGGCCCACCTAGCCTACGCTGCATCTTCCGGTACGTAGTCGACACTCGAGAACCTTTCTCTCCATCGGTCGTCAGTTCTATGAGCGATTTGACTTGCCCATTGCTATTTAGCTTGCTTATTCTAAAAGCTATATGGGTCACTTTAGTCATCCTGCGGATCTCCTCATGCCGCATTTTACCGCTTGCTTGGCGCGGGCAAGACGTCGGCAGATTCGTCCGCCACCAATCAGCTTGTTGTCGGTTTTTTGGCACACTGAAACTCGTGATGAGTTTCAGCCCGGCTAGCGTGCCTAACGCGACAAAATTTTCTCGTGAGAGACCGTGACAAGACTATGGTAGCGCCTAAGTGTCTCTCTCTAACATCGACGACCAGTTTTCTCGCGGTGCACATGCGAGGCAGGCTGGGTGATCACTGCTGATGCATCTGTCGACGTCCGTAAATAACTTGACGAGTAGAGCAGACATGAATGGTACTCTCAATTGTTACAGATAAACCATGGGATCGCTGCCACGGGAGTCAGTAGTGGTTGGCCCTCGACGGTCGGTACCGTCTGCTCCGCTCACACAACACCTCGCTCACTGGGGGAAGAGCGAGAGAGTTGCTCTGATCTACTCAGGTAAGAGCAATATTAAGCCAGTGTATTGGCTTGGAATGGAATCATGAGGACATGTTTATCCTCGTAGTGGTAAGTCAAACTATATGACCATCACTGAGAAATAGCGATCTATTCTGTAGCACCTATTATATAATTCTAGACACACTAATTTTATAAAACCGGTTTAATAGAGATCAAGAAGAGCAAGTATTATTATTAAAATGGTATACTTTGAATAGAATTGCAAGAATCCTAAGCATTTAACTGATTACTTAATAAAAAATTTAACAATAGCCAAGATTGACGCCTTTTTGTGAAGTTCGTGTGGTCATAATTGTTGTTTAGTTCATTGAAATACTTTGATTCGTAGTAGTTTAAAAGTTTTTAGTTATAATCAATTAATACCTAGCATTAGTAATTTCGCAATTATTATTCTTCTCTGTAGTCAATAATATTGTTGCAAGCTTTTTAAACCCTTTATTTGTTTGATGAAATTATTATAGAGCTGTAATATTATAAGAGGGCAATACGCAAGTACAATTATTTCATCATCGCTTGGCAGACGGAGTGATCGTTGTACTTAGAATCATCATCATCATCATCATCATCATCATCATCATTAACAGCCTGAAGACGCTCACTGCTGAACACAGGCCTCCCTCAGGGAGCGCCACCCAGAGCGGCTGCTCGCCTCATGCATCCATCGGCTCCCCGCGGCTTTCACCAGGTCGTCGGTCCACCTAGTGGGGGGCCGGCCTACGCTGCGTCTTCCAGTTCGTGGTCGCCACTCGAGAACCTTTCTTCCCCATCGGTTCTCAGTTCTACGAGCGATGTGCCCTGCCCATTGCCGTTTCAACTTGCTAATCCTAAGAGCTACATCGGTCACTTTAGTTCTCCTGCGAATCTCCTCATTACGGATCTTATCTCGCAGGGAAACACCGAGCATTGCTCCCTCCATAGCCCGTTGTGCGACTCTGAGCTTAGTAATGAGGCCAACAGCTAGAGACCACGTTTCAGTTCCATAAGTCATCACTGGCAACACACATTGATTGAAAACTTTTGTTTTCAGGCTTTGTGGTATTTTGGACGAAAAGATAGGTCGAAGCTTCCCGAACGCTGCCCAGCCGAGTTGGATTCTTCAGGCGACCTCTTTGTCGAAGTACTAAGAATGCATGCTTCTTATTCTCTGGATATTCCCTTAGCCGGCTCTCACGGCGCCCACTGGAAGATGGGGTGGCCTATTCACCGACCAGATGGAAACTGACATAATTTTCATGAATTTCTTTTACAGATGAAACCAGCACTTCCCAAGTGACGTACGCAGAGCTGACAGTAAGAACCAATGCTTTAGCAAAGGCCATCACCACGCGAGCCAGGTTGAATGGTGCGAACAGGGATGGCGACTACGTAGTGGCTGTGTGCATGCAGCCTACACATAAGTGAGTGCGATCGAGCTAGGTTAAAGATGAGCATTCACTATAGCTCCAACTGGAAAATATCATCATCAGCCTGAAGACGTCCACTGCTGAACAAAAACCTCCCCCAGAGACACAACACTTTGAGCAGCTGCTTGCCTCCTGCATCCAACTGCTTCCTGTGGCTCTGAATATGTCGGCAATCCACCTAGTGAGGGGCTGGCCTACGCTGCGTCTTCCGATTTGTGGTCGCCACTTGAGAACATTTCTTCCCCATCGGTTGTCAACTCTACGAGCGATATAGCCTACCTATCCTTACTTATCCTCCACGACATTATTTTCGATGCTTTTTGTATTGAAAAACTGACGCTCGGAAGGGGGCGAATCGTACTTTTTTCGTGCTCTATGGGCCTAACTGTCCAATGTCCGGTACCTATGGATGTGTGTGGTTACCTGTCCTGTAACTACTACCTACGTAATCCTTTTCAGCACAGTGACGTCTCTCTTGGCGATATGGAAGGCTGGTGCCGCGTACGTCCCGATGGAGCCCAGCTTCCCACAAACCAGGATCACGCACATCTTGACCGATGCTGAACCGGCGCTGGTCATTTATGATGACAGTGGTAAGAGAGATTTAATTAAAGTTCTGTAAACAGGTAGATCCCACTATTTAGGCAGGTACACAGCGCATAAAAAAATTACGCTACGTGAAGCGTATTTTTCTCTGTAAGTAGGCAGGTACACAAAGTTCACTTCCCAAAATGTCTGCTCTCAAAAACCATAATGGTAACCTTATTGGTCTGTCAAAAAACATTGTAGAACCAGTTTCCTACCAAGATTTGTCAAAAGTTAAAAAATACGAGCTGCAATAGGTATATTCAAGGACCAAGCACCAACATAGGTTCCTACATCCGGACAGAAACAATATTCCAGTTGTTCCAAGACTGCTCGCTTTGCTCGCCCGCTTAGCAACTCTTTTCATCCATATCCTAAAAAGCTTTGGTCCTTCCAGCAAACTCCGCCATGTTCGCCGGGAGCAGTGTCCCAGCAATATCCTTCGAAGAGTTGGTCCAAGAAGCGAGTGGTCTTTCAGCAGACGAGCCTCAAGACACAGAAATACTAGCACCTTTGATGACCAACAGTATTGCCATAGTGCTGTACACTTCTGGAAGTACTGGAGTTCCGAAAGGTAAAAGGAACAGATATTTTAAGGTGTAAGCAACCCTAAAAAAAAACCATATTTATAAATACCAAAAAGACTATAATAATATAAGTATTCTAACAAAAATAAATTCAAAAAGGCACAGATTCAGTTTTTATTTTCTATCATCCATCATCATGGTCAGCCTGAAGACGTCCACTGCTGAACATAAGCCCACACCTCAAGTTTAAGCAACTGCTTGCCTCCTGCGTCCATCGGCCCCCTATAGTTTTAACCAGATCGTCGGGCCACCTGGTGGTCTACGTTGCATCTTCTGGTTCGTGGTCGCCACTCGAGAACCTTTCTATAACTACTTATAACTTACAAATCTTCAGGAGTACGTCTCCCCTACTCAGCGATTTGCAACCGTCTCTGGTGGCAGTTCCACACATTCCCCTACTCTGACACCGAAGTTACTTGCGTTTGGAAGACCGCGCTGACCTTCGTCGATTCCATCTGTGAGATCTGGGGACCGCTACTCCATGGAAGGACTCTATTGGTCCTGTCGAGAGAAACTACTCGAGACCCGCAGAAATTTGTGAAAGTGCTGAGTGAGCATCAGGTTTGTTGTATTTATTGTTATGTGTAGTGGGACGAACATCCACGACCCAAGCAGAGATTATTGTTTAGTTACAATAATCTCTGCTTGGCTACACAGATTCTTGAGCATGCATGCTTCTTCACTATTTTTTCCTTTGTTGTGAGAGCGAGTGGGAATTCCAAGCCATTGGTGCAGGGCCGAGTGGGATTTGAGTCTGGTCTATCGTCTATCCCAATATAGTCCCATAGCGTTGTCCCGAGACGGGACAACTGCTACTGTTTTGTCCCAGTAGTAGCTACAATCTAGTCCCATTGGACAAGTGACTAGATTTCGGACCCATTCCATTCTAGTGTCCTATTTTGACCTAGTAGTCTCAGGGGAAACCAGGGTGCGTGTAGAAAGACCATCATCAACAGCCTCAAGACGTCCACTGCTGGACATAGGCCTCCCTCAGAGAGCGCCACTTTGAGCGGCTGCTCGCCTCCTGCATCCATCGGCTCCCAGCGGCTTTCACCATATCGTCGGATCGTGGGGTCGTCTAGAGGGGATACTGCTCCAATAAAACACATTTACGAATACTTCTTACTTTTATTAAATGTATTCAAATGGGAGGATACTGAATCCCACGACACAGGATACCCTAGTGTGGGATTCAGGGATCATACAACATCATTCTTATTTTTTTTGTACACAACCTGCAATGTATGTAATCTGCTGATTTGCCTTGATTTATGTTCAAATAAATACTTATTATTATTATTATTATTATTTTTAGATAGAGCGTCTGGTCCTGGTGCCGACTCTCCTCCGCTCCATCCTGATGTACCTCTCGCTCACTCCCAACCAGCGACCGCTACAGAACCTCAAACTGTGGGTGTGTTCCGGAGAAACGCTCAGCAAGGTAAATAAATAAAAAATATATGTGTGGACATTTAACACAGCGCCATCTAGCCCCAAACTAAGTATAGTTTTTGATCACTTAAAATTATCATAATTTTATTAAAGTGTTAGCAAACCATACATACAAAATAACAGGTTTGTATCTAGTTTTCTGGCACCGATGAAAAACACACCTTACTTATATAGGAAGAAAGTTTCTAATGCTAAAATGGGCATACGTTTGACAGCATTTCACCTGTAAGCCTAGCACGAATATTTACGCGCGCGTAAGTGTAACGTTAACGTAAAACCCCCTATTACGATTGCGTCTGCCGCTCAACTGCTGTCAAAGTTCATACAATTTTGACAGCAGGTGAGCGGCAGACGCGCGTCAGCATCGCTGCTAGCTCAATCGTAATAGGGGGGCAGATTAAATGCCATAAAACTGGCTTACGTTAACGTTACACTTACGCGCGCGTAAATATTCGTGCTAGGCCTACTGATTGTTAAGTGATATTTTAAGTCTGCACCTACGTGCTATCAAAATTGCGACGGGAATCGATATTAAGATGACTTCCATACAGCCCATCTTAACTTGAATTTTGTTTTCAGAACTTATGGTAATGTTGTCTAGTATCCAAAACCACCACTGTGGCTATATATTTCTTCTTCCTCAAGGAACTGGCAGGGCAGTACTTCAAGTATTTCGGCGACAACAACGGGTACAAGTTGGCGAACTTTTACGGCAGCACAGAGGTTATGGGAGACGTTACGTTCTACCTGTTGGAGAGAGCTAGCCAGCTGGACTTGTTTCCGACTATACCTATTGGTAAGTGGTTCTTCATTGTGTTCTTATAGTTACGTATTGACTAAGTTAGCAGCCTCGCGCGCCTGCCTCGAATTTTATTCATGAGGCTGCCACGCGCGGGGAAACTAAGCCCGATGAGGTTGAGCCAGCATGGAGCACTGAGTTCAACGTGAAGTCACTGAGACAGTGAGACACAAGACAATAGTCCTGTTCTGACCTGAGTGACCATGGCAAACGAACTGAATGAGGCCTTTGAGAGTTTAATGAGCATCCACAAAACCGACCACATTCAGCTCGGAATGCGGCAGGCGGCATTTGCCTCATATCTTGAGGCAGCCCCGTGAGGCTGCTTAGTCAGTCTGCTGCTTGGGTAAAAAGTGTAAAAATGGAACCCTGAACGGGCCAACTCGTAACATTCAATTCTCATATCATAATAGCAATAGCAATATCATTGTCATATTACCTTTAATACATCAGTGTCAATAAAGCATCCAACCGGAACGCACGCCTATCATTTCCCGGTTGCATTGATACTCAATATCAATCAACTATCAATCATCAATCTATGTAGGGCTCCGCACTAGACCCTACAAACCCTGTTACTGGGCCTTTGGTGTCAGTCTGTCTGTCCGACGTACAAACGGCTTTACTTATATCAGGAACAACCATCACTAAAAACAGAATAATGCGTGTTGGATTTGAAAAGTTTTTAACGACACATATTTATTTATTTATTTTATTGTATTTGGTATTTCATAAATACACAAATACAAGGTAACTTGTATTACATGCCTACGAAATCTGCCATCAAAATCACATAAATCGCATGTTTGTTAGTACGACATTGAAATTCCATGGAGTACGAGTACCCCTAGTACGGGTTTCGATCAAGTAACTTATAGTATTGGTACGTACGGTACGTACAACTTCCTTGGTTTCGATAGTTTACTAAAACTTGATTCGTTTACATTTTCTCCCATACATTTCTCTGCAGCGCGACTAGCGGACATGTTGATGAACTAAAAATGGCAGTACAAATTTTAAATGGATTCGCGCGTATGTATTCACGTATTGGAAAACTCGAACTAGGGGTACTGATGATTCGTGGATTCATCCAGTTTCTCAAACTTTTCTCGGTCCCCCGCCAGGGTCCCCACTGGACAACTGCGCGGTGTACCTGCTGGACGAGGCGCTGCACGCGGCGCGCGAGGGCGCGGCGGGGCAGGTGTGGGTGGCGGGCGGGAACCTCGCCGCCGGGTACGTCGGGGGACAGGGGGCCAGTAGCTTCTGTGACAACCCGCATGCTAAGCATCCAGGTATGTTGGCTTTTGCGGTTTACTGTTGTATTTTGTGATTTCTCGCAGTTTTTCTGTGGGTTACCCGCATCGTTTTACCACGCCAATCTCACCGCGGGGAACATCGGCGGACGGGGGGCTATAGCAGCTTCTGTTCAGCCTTTCCTTTTAGAGCTGTATACAATTTATTTTTATATTACCCTTTATTTATCCAGAATTCGGTCGCATCTACCGCACGGGCGACTATGGCATGCTGCAGAAGGGTGTCATTTTGTACGCGGGTCGCACCGACTCACAGGTCAAGATCCGTGGACACAGAGTCGACTTGCAGGAAGTTGACCGCGCTGTCACCAGGATAGCAGGAGTTGATAAATGTAAGTAGGTAGATTTGTTTGCTGGGGTATCACATGGGTGGGTGACCACTATAAAAAGTGGTATTTAGTATTTGCAACTAAACGGCTTAACGTAGTGCTAGCTACGAATATTATAGGCCATCGCTTCACTGCATCTCTCCTGATGTTAAGCGACGATGTTGTTGAAGATGGTGTAGCACGTTGGAGACTTATGACATATTACCACAGAATAACTAACAGTTGATATTAATAATAATTGGTATTACTCTATACAGGCGTAGTCCTCTGCTACGGGCTAGACCGCGGTAACCCGGAGATCCTGGCGTTCGTGACTCTGCAGCCAGATTCGAGACTCTCAGCGCAACGTATCGAAGCAGATCTAAAGAACAGCCTTACCAGCTATATGATCCCTCAGGTAGGTTTAGTAATAAAGTGTTATTGATAAATATTGGTCGGGGAAATAGTTATTTGCGCAACAAGAGAAGTTGACTTGACAAAAAACTTCTCTGCTCGATTGCGCTCAAGATTCAAAGAAACTCTCGTCTTTAAAATAGTTGTTTGTTCCATAAATAAACCACCCAATATTCTTTTTATATCTTTTGACAACAAAAGCTGTAAAATCGTAAGGCTTGTGATTCTCAAACTTTTCATGATAGTCTCAAACTGCTAAAAAGGCTCTAAGTTCAATAGTCATTACAATTTTGTTTTCAGGTAATTGAAGTGGATAACGTACCATTGCTGGTCAATGGTAAAGTAGATAGACAAGCTTTGTTGAAGATGTACGAAAATACAAATAACAATGGTAAGACTGCCAATAAATCAATAAAATCCATGCTATGTATCTGTGTTATTTACAGTTTTTTTTATTTATGAAAAATTGTAAGTAATTAATAGGTATTTCTGTGATTTTCGTGAGTGATTGTTGGGTAGGACCTATTATTTTCACGGCAATCATTAAGTAGGTACTTGATGAATCACTTTTCTGTTTATCAATAAAAAATTAGCAACAATGGCTTATTTAAAACAGTTCCTAACATTAATTAAATTAGGAACTAATGATATAAATGACG
This sequence comes from Ennomos erosarius, assembly GCA_963580505.1. Classification (NCBI taxonomy): domain Eukaryota; kingdom Metazoa; phylum Arthropoda; class Insecta; order Lepidoptera; family Geometridae; genus Ennomos; species Ennomos erosarius. Next base: position 2,794,156 of record OY757000.1, read on the forward strand.
TCATATAACTTAACTTTTTAGATGACTCCGAAATTCCGCTAGAAATAGACTACACGGGTGTAGAGCCCGAAGCCCTAGAGGTCGCACGGGTGCTCTTCGAGACAGTCGGCGAAGTCCTAGGCAGAGCCGTCAGGGGAGCCTTATCCGTTAGAGTTGGCTTCTACGAATTGGGAGGAAACTCACTGAACTCCATTTACACGATCACGAGGCTGAGGGACAAGGGGTATTATATCGGTAAGTTTTAGAACCATTGGCTTTTACGTTTTTATCTTTTTTATTTGGGTGCTCAAATCGGGATACATTTAAAGTGGCTAATTGGCTAACCATTGAAAAGTCAACGTTGCTCAATGTAGGCACCTATTACATAGGTAACTCGTTATTGGACCGTTCGAGAAGCTTGTTGTATTTTCTCCCTTTTGTTTCGATAGAGAATTCCAGGATTCTGAACAACAAACCCGACATCCCCCTTTTTCTCAAAATTCAACGCAAACGTTAATTACACATACCTACATTACATTACTATTACACTTACATTAATATTAATACATTACATTTCTTTACATTACATCATTATTTACATTTATTACACGCATTATTTTGATTTTAGACATAAGTGACTTTCTCGGCGCCGCTAACTTGGGCGAGGTGTTGTCTTGCTTGACGACGAGCCCTGACAGCGAGAGAGAGGGAAGGGAACCTTTGTTCACTCCCGAGCCCATGCGGAACGAACACAAGCAGCAAGTTATTGAGTGAGTAACTTACTGAATACTCCTCAACTTTTTATACATGTGTCTACTCCATGTAATATGTTACATGGTATTTTATATCGGTTATAATCAGATTGCCTAAAAAGCAAAATGCCTATGACGGCAGATTGACTGAAAATTGGAAAGTGTAAAATGCAGAATGTCTTAGAAACAGAAAGTATAAAATGAGAATATCTGAAAAGCAGAAACGACTACGAGATGTTGGTGCATGTACAGGAAGGCGGGTATCATAAAATTTTAATGCAATAGGTTAGGTTCTGTAAAAAATGTGTAAGAAATTGATTGTTTTATTGTTTTGTAGATGTCATAGATTCATTATTACTGTTTTCAGGATTATCAGTGTATTGGATTTTACTAAAACTTAACTAAGATGGTTTAAAATACGAAATATGATTTTTTGTATTTTTTAAATTTTGTTATTGAGGGTTTGAAATGCTATAGCTATGAATGGAACTGTGACGCGAGAATAGACATAACATAACGAGACAAGCTATTATTATGGTTTTTTTGTTTCCAGCATGATAGTATCATCGTTCTACGAGAAGGCGGAACTAGAACAGTTTGTGAAGCATGAGATTGAGACCTCTGACTATACGCACTGTATCGACGCTTGCTGGGCTCCGTTACTTCACGCCGGGCTTAGCGTAGTGCTCACTGATGGTAAATACCTCTACAATATTAAACAGGAGACTATTTCATTCTGGAATGCTAAGTTGTTAGGTGTTATTAGATCAACAGCCTGAAGACGTGTACTGCTGAACACAGACCTCCCCCACAAAGCGCCACTTTGAGCTGCTGCTTGCCTCCTACATCCATCGACTCCCCGCAGTTTAAGCCAGTTCGCCGGTCCTTACTAGTGGGGGTCATTGGTGTTGCTCGATGTTGGTCCATGTGGGGAAATGTATAGAAGTTTCGGAGAATTATTAATTAAGTTTTCACCGCGTTTAGTTTTATAACCGCACCTAGAATCACTAAGTAATTTTTTTATTTCAGACCTCTAAAGTTGGTCATACAGTGTAGGTCTGTGGTCTTCTGTAAATCTCAAAAAATAAAAGGATTTCAAAACATCGAAACACAATATAAATAACCAATATTAATTTTTCAGCGAACAGCTCTGTAGTGGCAGTAGCTCTGAACTTCGACGCTCGAGATGAGCCTGACATTGAGCTGTCCGGGGGGTTGGCAAAGATCATGGGCTTCTTGGAGTATGTAGAGAGCTCCGTACGGGACACTATGCTGCCCGGAGGGAAAGGTTAGTTACTTTGTTACTGTTTTTATTTGTTTTAGTTAGGTACTGTTTGTTGGTAACTTGGTTATTGTTCTTTTTTATTTTAGTTACCATTCTTTAATTTTATTATTAAAACATTCAGTAGAGTTGCAACATTCATTTAACATTTGAAACTTTGCTAAAATTAGAGTTTGCTGACAATCTTTGCTTAAAATACGCAAAAGTAATTGATACTTCTTGATTCGACGACCATGATCTCACAATGACAACCCTTTAAAATGTTGTAAATATGTACCTACCTGCCAAAAAACAATAGAAACCTGTACCATATTCTGCCTCAACGTCAACGCTCTTTAGGAATACTCATCCTAATTCTAGACCCAAAATAATTAACGATAATTCCAGGAACAATTCTGCACTCGTTCATGATGGCCACCGCCGAGTCCCTGTCAGCCCGCGACAACGTGGCGGCCATCCGCGCGCTGGAGACCGCCACCATGCGCGTCGCACAGGAGAGGCGGTTCCTCGGAGTCTTCACCACCAACACCAGCCCTCTTACCCAGGTAACAATAATATACTTGACGTGGTGTAAGCACAAAATCAACAAAAAGCACTTTTTGGGGTTCCGTACCCAAAGGGTGAAGCGAAACCCTATTACTAAGACTCCGCTGTCCGTCTGTCTGTCTGTCCGTCTGTCACCAGACTTAATCTCAAAGACCATGGTATTTAGACAGTTAAAATTTTCACAGATGATCTATTTCTGTTGCTATAACAAAATATACTAAAAAAGGCTCCCGCAACAAAAATGTTTTTTTTTTTACTCGCTTTTATAGACGGAACTCTTCGTACGCGAGTCCAACTCGCACATGGATGGTTATTTGAAAGTCGCACGGAGTACCGGTAAAGCGTACTCGCTTTCGTGTGTTGATACAATAAATAAGTAGGTAATGTTTATTGTTATTTCAGCAACTCGGCACTGACGTTCTTGGGTTCCAAACTCTGCTAGACTACCAAATAAACCAGTACGTGGACCCCAACAGCAGTCAACGCACCTTCGGCAACGCTCCTGATGAGATGAGGGCAATCGTATGTTGGAAACCAGTGGAATAACAATTATTTTAAAGATTTTTAAATATATACATTATCAATCTGCTCGAAAGTGTGCGAAGAAGGGCGAGTAAGATACCCCAGGGTCTCCGACGCAAGTCCTATGAAGACAGACTACAAACCCTGTGCCTTACTATCCTTGAAGAAAGACGTCTGCGTGAGGACCTCATTGAAACATTCAAAATTCTTAGTTATAATTTTATCCTGCCCTTTCCGAGGGCACCAACAAAAAATCTCTCGTTCACCATCTAAGACCAACACTGCACACCACTTCCTAAGTAACAGAGTGGTGCACAAACCGCAAGATGTCATAGCCACAACCTCTGTGAATGCCTTCAAAAATTTACTTCTCTCATTTCATAACATAACCATGCCACCATCCCAGCCCAAACCCATTACACCATTCATCAAAAGTTCACCACAATAATAATAACAATAACAATAGCCCAGATTTGTTTTATACCAATACAAGGTGACCTTGAATTAGTATGTTATCCCGAAAGGGGGTAAATCTACACCCCAAGGTAGACAATGTTTGTTTTACGACTTTACTAAATTCATTCTTTACTAAATTTAATCATTCTTGACTAAAATGAAAATCAATGCATGTTCTTGCCAGATTTTTGAGGTTATAAAAACCAAAGTGTTTCCAAGAGTTTAATTGGGGAATGTTCAACCAGTGCTACTTTAGGTGGACTAAAAGGAATAACATGGTAAAACTATTTTTTTGTAGTTATAATTATTGTAATATTGTATTATAATAGTATTAATTACGTTTCATGTGATAATAATAATTGATAGTTTATAACGTTAATGACAGGTGTGTTTATAAACTTGTGATTTGCGTGTTTGTAGTCACCTTTGAATTTATAAAACAAAACTAAGAGTTAAACGTAATATTCTTAACTAAACAGTCTTAATAAAATATTTTTACAACAAAATAAAACAATCTTGTTTTTAAAACAACATAGGTGCATAAAATGTACATAAATATAATAATGAGGGGCCAAGGGTGCAAGATTGACAACCGCACAAGAGACCTAGAGTACCTAATACAATATTTAGGTACCTTTTTGTATTATTATATAAGGTAAATATCACATATTAATTATTATGATTCGTAATGATTGTGAATTCCTGGATATACTACAATAACTTATAGTCCTACCTAATTGTGTTAGCTAGATAAACTAAACAGTCTAAAAATAGACAACGTGAATATCGATGGAGACATTCGTTTTTTAATAAATAAATCTACTTTATGTATTATTGTATTCCAATTTTCATGAAATGTTAATTGGAAATGCTGTAACCCAGTGATTATTTTAAAAACGTCATAATTTTATTTGTTTAGTGTTCATTAATTATTCTATATTGTTGTTGTAGTTTTTAAGTAATTGATTATAATAATAGTTTTTCTCGTTATTGTATAAAGCAGTTTGATCGTGATAGTATTATAATAATGTTTAATTATTAATTATTTTTACGAAAATGTAAGTAAATGGTATTTCCCATGTAGGTATTTCCAATGAAATAAAATACATTAGCTTAAAACCACTAATTTATTGGAAAAATTAATAAAGAACAATATTGAAAACAATTGTTTGATTGGATGTGTTAAAGAGTTAGTTAGTTACAAACAAGAATCCCTACCAACTATTGACTATAATATAATTAATTTGTAAAGGAAAATTAGAATCACGAGCAGGGATTGAACCCGCATCCATCCATCCCTCCAGCCGGCGATACGCTGAGCAGGCAATACTGCTATAAAAATCATAAATATAATATAATTATTTTACAACATCTAGAGGTAGCTACTTATATGATAGATTAATTAGGATGTGAAAACAGCACTATTTACCAAAGTGTATGAATATAAGTAATTATAAATGCACATTTAAATGACTAGAATTTGGTTATAATATTATAAATTACAATAATTAATACTTATTGTGCCTATAATATAATATACCAGTTGGTTGGTATTTCAATATAGTGGCTAAATTCTTCTTTTTTATATACCTTATCTACTTAGCTAAGTCCTGCCTACTCAACATGAATGATATGACTACCGCATTAAAAATAAGCACTGTGCCGATAAATTAAAACCACGTTATAATTTGTCGTAAGGATGACTATAAGAACGACCTAGAACATCGAAGCATAGAATTTGCCTATGACTGGAAACCTACTCATCTATTGTTTTTAAACAATGACCATCCAGATTTTACGTGTCGACGTCATCGAATACCAATCTCACGAAATTAGCAAAACCAGGTCTTGACAGGCGGCTGTCCGTCTGCCGAAACCTCATGTCAAATGGCTCCTCCGATACCAAACTTGGCAAGATCGGGGACCTCAATATCATCCAGATCCGTTTTCATCGAGACGTATCCGGTTGAATCTGGTTTGATCGCTACATAATCCTCAGAACCATCAGTAACGTCTACCACCGGCTCTTTCAGAAGCGGGATATCAAAGTCTGCGTCCAACAGTTTTAGCGAAGGATTGGAAATATTGGCCTCGTTTAGAAGTTTTAGAGATTCTTCTAAAGCGAGGGTGCGATGTTCGGGGGTGTGGCCGCTAGTTGAAGGCGTGTTGTCGATGGTTGACTTTCGGTGGTGGAGAGAGTTCGTGTTCGAGCCCATGTATGGGGGTGGTTGTGGACGGTTGTAGTTGCCAGCTAAGTTGGTCGTTGATTTCGGGCTGTAAGGCCTGGCAAGGCTGTTATTAGGGCTGGAAAAAAGTAATTGAACGAAGGTTAAAAACAAAACTAAAAATCAAAATCCTATTCCTGTGTTCAATTTGCTTGCGCATGCAGCAAAACGTTCTTTTTATTTTGTGTTTAAATTACGGGATGAGCAAGACATTCGTACCATCTATTTCCGTGCACAATAGGCAAGCTGCTCATTACAGTGACGCTATATAGGTGGAGACTTATAGGTGTATGTAAGCAGTGGACGTCTTCAGGCTGATGATGATGATGATCTAGGGTTCTTAGGTTTGCTAATGCTTCTGTCAACTTTCTGAGATAGGTAACTTACCTTGCTGCAATACTCTTGTTGCTGGTGTTGTCAGCGACATGAGTCTGGTCTGTATTGTCGGTGTTGTAGCGACAGATTTCTACTCTGCCAGATCTGTGGGCTCTGAACATTATACGTTATTATGTGAGAATCAGAGGATAGTCTTATTTATTTTTGATTTATTGATTACAAATCTTTGCACTTCACAAAGTAAATACTAAAATAAGCAAAGCCAAACCTTCTATTTCTGTAGTCAATGCAAATATGAAAAATATTTTCTAAAAAATTATCGGACTCTCGATCTCGTCTGAAATGATAAAAATAAAAATTATAAATAAAAACGCAAAAATAAAAAATAGAAAAACAAAAAAAACTGCTCAAATTGATCGCATTAAAAAAGCAGCGTGATGTCTTCGTTCTATCCATATCACATTGAGGCATTACATAATACATTATACATTATACATTGGTGTTCAAGCCTTGATTAACATTCCAGTAGGTAGGTAGTAGGTACAGTCGTATAAAACTGAATAAAAAAACCAGCAATAAATCAAAGTTAAAAAAGCAGTTAAACAATATTCATCGCATACATATAAGTTCTAGCTACTGCTACTGATTTCTAAGCATATGAATCACTTTCTATTAAGGTAATTAATAAGTTATTTGCCACACCAAACTACTTACATAGTTGCATAATGGAAGCAAACAATGGCGGTCAGCCCAGCAACAGAAAACAGCAACAGCAGCACTGGCAATGCCACTGCAGCCGTCAGCGTGCGAGCTAGACTCCTCTGCGGCAGTGCCTGGCGACTTGGGGCAGACCATGGGGTTTCTGGAGTCATGGGCACGTGGGGGCCAGGGGGCTTGTCGTCACTAGAGTCACCGAGAGGGCCGAGGTACTCCAAGCGTGTGGTGAAGTGGGTGTTGTATACTACGTTGTACTGAAAATGACCAGCCAATTCATTGCAGTATTTATACAAATAGGCTGTATGAAGTCTCGCGGTATCTTATTTAAGCCGATCATCGCAGTATAGTTTTTACGTAAATCACTAATTAATTTTGAAGTAAGTATATGTTCTTTAACCTAAGCAACGTATAAGTGATTAATGTGGGTCGTTCGGCTAGTTTAAGCTTTATTATTTATAGTTATGTATGTACCTACATATGTATCAAAAATACTAATTACAGCTTATGGGGACACGCACTGCAAAAGTTTGAGAAACGCTCATTACTAGTAGAGTGATCTTGAGAAAAGCGCCATCTGTGAGATAACATCGTCGTACTACGTTGTATATTATGGTGTTTCCCTGCGAGATGAGATCAGAAATGAGGAGATCTATTATTAGAATTAGCAAGTTGAAATTGCAATGAGCAGACCACATCGCTCGTACAACTGATAACTGATGGAGAAGAAATATTCTGGAGTGACGACCACGAGCCAGAAGACACAGCGTAGGCCGGCCTCCCACTAGCTGGACTGGACCGACGCGCTTCGTTTGGGTTACAAGTTTACAACCGTGGGGACCCGATGGATGCAGGAGGCAAGCAGCCGCTCAAAGTAGCGCTCTGTGGGAGAAGCCTTGGTTCAGCAGTGAACAGTAGACTTCTTCTGCATGCTGTTGACGATGATGATGATGATGTTGTAATCCAACAGAAGCCATTAGATGGCGTTTTTATCATTGAGCATAGGTCTTTCTCATTTCAAGTGAGTGTACCGCTGGGGGTCTACCCTTTCCATTAGCGTTAACGCCAAAGCCAAACAATAACTCAAAATGTATTGAAATGACATTACCTGCGGAAAACCTGGCTAATGTCATTCTCATACATTTTGAGTTATTGTTTGGCGTTAACGCTAATGGAAAGGGATCTTTGCTAGATCCCCTGGGCCTCTAGACGAAGTCACATTTGATTAGCGATATCGCTAATCGCTAAGCAAAAATGTATGGAAATGACCACGTGACATATCGATAGCCTATGTCATTGCCATACATTTTGAACTTAGCGATTAGCGATATCGAATGTGGCTTTGTCTAGAGGCCCTGGACCTTTAGTGAAATGAGTGTACCGCGCGAACGACTATCGAAATGATGATAAAGATTTGTCTTACCAGTTCAAAACTGCACCAGTCCAGTGTAAGTCCTGCGTCCCTGAACAGCCGCTCGACAGTGGTCCGCTTGTATTCGCGCGGGCAGCTCGGCAGCCGAGACAGCGGCCGGACCTCCTCGCGCAACCGAACCAACTCCGCGGAGAACGGAGCTGAACTACCCAGCCTCACTACCAGACTGGAATAGAAAGAAAGAACGAAATTACAAATATTTAGGACATCACAACACTAGAATAGTTGGAGTTATTTACCAAAGAAAAAGAAATAACCGGCTAAATTAATGTATCCCTTCCATCTAGTGTTAAATTGCAGTACTATTTAAAGCAGCGCCATCTACGACTTATCTGGTGAACGAGCAAAGAATCAAACTATTATCATTATCTATGTTGATGATTATCACAGATACTTCATCTGAGACTATTATCTATCCCTGCCATCTAGTTTTGAGTAGCACTGTAGCAGTACTATTTAAAGCAGTGCCATCTATGGGTCATCTGGTAAACGAGAAAAAAATCACGTTTGTTGTATAGGAGCCCGCTTAAATATTTATTTGATTCTGTTTTTAGTATTTTTTGTTATAGCAGTAACAGAAATATCATCTGGGAAAATTTCAACTCTCTAGCTATCACGGTTCATGAGATACACCCTGGTGAGAGACGGACTGACAGACGGACAGTGGAGCCTTAATAATAGAATTCGCTTTACCCTTGGGGTACGGAACCCTTAAAAAATAACCCAGTGCCTGGACGATGGATACCTATAATAACTATATCTGACACGGCCATGATTTTAAAAATAACGGATGTGTTATAGATCCGTTTTTCGTTGGGAAGAAATACTTTTTAAAGTCTGTGATATCAAAAACCGGAACGCAGTGAGGGACTCAGATGTCACGGGTATTTTTACGGGGGTATACCTAAATTTAGGTGTGCTACAAATATCGTAGGTATATGCATTAAACTATAAATTCTGACTTATTGAAAAAAAAAAAAAATTATAGTGTAAGATCTTACCCTTCTCCATCTTCGGGTTTGAGTGGCAGACGTGCTCCCATGTCGATGGCGGACGATAAGAATGTGGCGTATAAATCCTTACTGCTCTCAGTCCATAGCTTTGTTCTTAGAATATCTTTTAAACGCGTCATTCTGGAATTAGTTTTTTTTTATTGACAAAGCGAGTGCAAAGCGCGAACTTTGTACTACGGTGGTTTTGAGTGACTCGCGGCCTGTCGAGCCCTCGGCCGAGCACTCTTCATGTGTTCACAAATACCAAGCACTCGGCCGAGGGTACTGTCTCGCCACTCTACTCAGTAAGTGTAACCATGCTATAGTGTTCGTTTCAGCGTGGGCAAAAAAGATTCCGTTCTGTCAAAATGAGATGCGTTCTCCTCTTTGTTGCATTTCTCAAGCGATTCTTATAAAGTTTTGTCAGCAGATTTGACTTTTTTAATTACATTATTATTCATACAGTATAGACCAATTCAGTATTAATCAACATGTATGATAACTTTGACAAAGAACTGTCCTAAATAATAATATTGAGAAACATTGTTACCTGTGTTCGTCAAGCAAATCTTCCACGTTAAGGTTGTCAATCTTCAGCTCTACCTCGTGGCGAGCCATCTTCTCTTTGGAAAAAATATTGAGGGTTATCAGCACCCTCCGTGTTTCGTAGTCTTGTCGGTTCAGCCCTATTATTTCCAGCTAAAAGAAATAGCGATTAGGATACCATTACTAATATAAACTGACCGACCGACGAGCTGGTGAAAACCACGGAGAGCCGATGGATGCAGGAGGCTAGCAGCCGCTCTAGGTGGTGCTCAATGAGGGAGGTCTATGTTCAGCAGTGGACGTCTTCAGGCTGTTGATGATGAGAATGATGATGATTAATATATAACTATCTGTTCTATTCCGTGATTCCGTGCCAACATTATTATTCGCTGATGATGATCTGATTCCTGCCTGCCTTCTGAACCGAGGGCTGTGGGTTCGATTCCTACCCAGGACAAATATTTGTGTGATGAACATAGATGTTTGTTCTGTGTCTGGGTGTTATATTGTATTCTATGTATGTATTTACAAACAAAAAGTATCTAAGTATTATATCCGTTATCTGGTTCCCATAGTACAAGCTATGCTTAGTTTGGGGCTAGATGGTGCTGTGTGAAATGTCCGCACATTTTTTTCTTTTTTGATTACTTATTCATTATTATTTTCATATTCCATTTTTGTTTAAAACGTAAATAATAAATAAATAAATAATGGACAACGATCACATACATAGATCACGGAACCTAAACTACGAAGCCAAGAACTACGAGAACCATGGTTCCACAACACCACAGAATAATAGTAATTGTGCTTTTTTTTTGATGTGCACAAATCCTACTTGTCCTGTACCGGGAATCGAACCCGCTGCCTCCAGATCATACCAACCTGCTCAACCACCACACCACGAGGTCATTGTTGATGTCGGTTCAGCTGTTTAGAGCCACATATATAAAATAAAAACACAAAACAGACAACAATTCGCTATCAAACTTATAAGAAAAGTAGGGATTGGTTAAATAATTACAGTGATTGGTTGCTTTGTGGCTCTTGGTGGCGTTCCAAATATGAATCCAGAGTGATGTCTCCGGCTGTAGATGTAACGGAGCCATGGCGGCAACTCGGGTTTACCGACCAACGACGCGTGGAAGCGATATTGCTGATCAAACTCTGGAAGGAAAATAGGAGGCATTAGGAATTTATTATTCCTTATTCTGGGAAAAATCACACATTTTAACCAAAAACAAAAATCTGGCATTGGTTCTTATTTTAAAGCAGGTGCGTTACCTACTATTAAACTAACAGAAATATGTTATGTTGGGGGTAAATAACTACTCACACTTTCACACCAAACCAATACAATCTTATATTCCTATTTTAATACGTTTATAAATACTCGGGCTCTATAGTACTCAGAACTCACATGCTACAATCCAACCAAACCAAAAATTCCGTTTTTTCAGCCTTCATTCTATTTACATAAGAGTTGTAAGTTATATTTTAATATTGGTACATAAGGTACAGCACGACAAAGCTAAACAAAACTGAAAAACAAAGTGTGCAGTATTATAAAAATTAAAACTGAAAACAAAATTATGCGGACACCTACTGAAACCTCTCCGTGTATTATTCTGTGCTGAAAAACATTACGAAAAGAGTATAGACAGTTCCTAAAGGTAGATAGGTAGTTAGATAGAATATCTGTTTTAATTTAATAATAATTTTATATTTTATTTTAATTTTCTGTGGACATAATAATAAAATTACTGGATTCATATTGTTCTACATTAGTTATTAGATTAGAATAAAGTTTGTAGCACTAAAGATATATTAAAAGATAATATGAAATTGGATCGTATCTAAATAAGTACCTATATAATATGAAAAATAGGTAACACTATGAAATAAATTTGTACCTACTACTAAATTATTGGAAATTTAGAAACAAAAAATATATGACTAATTACGTACTTAGTGAAGAGTTTATAACACTCTGTATGTTTAGTCTGTGATTGTATCTATAGTAATGTAAAAAAAAACGTTTACATCAAATATAAACTGTAATGGAGTTATACTGAAAAGAATCGTTTTATTTAATAGAATGGAATTTGGAGTCTTCCACATCGAATTAGAGTTCTATCACTTAGTATTATAATTTAATACTTATATCAAAAAGCAATTAAAATATTACATACCTTGGTAAGTCCAGTTAAATAAATTAGGACTTATTGGAATGGAAAACATTTCAGTTTCAACGGCAGTATGAAATTGACCGGTAGCCGTCTGCGTCGCTATTAGGCAAAATATGCCCAACGCCATTTGGACATTCATGGTGTTTGGATTATTATTTCCTAAAAAAATTATATGTATAAAACCAACTCTTTCTAACATACAGTTTTGTGAACTCTAGGTAGGTAAGAATGAGTGAGAGAGATATATAACTAGATTACCTAGTAGAAGTATGTTTTTGAGATATTTTAAGAATACGAAGAATACATTCAAAATCAAGCAGAAAAGCATGTTCTATTTACAAAATTGTGAATATGACAAAGCGTTTTTCTTTTATTTTATTCCAGCTAGCAAGCGTTGGTAGATTTGCGATGGTTTTCTACCAACACATATCGCAACTCACCTGAATAAACCAGTAATCCATGTGTATTCAATCGACACGACCTAATTTACTGGAATAGAAACCAACTAGGTAATCGATTTCTATTTTCATTCGGGTAGTACAGTATAGGATAGGGCCGAATGCAGATCGCATGTGCGGGAAAACAGGAACGCCCAGAAAATTTCCAGAGATGTACTCAACGAGTTGGAAGCTCCCACAGAAACAGAAGTAGGTGTACAAAACTGAAACATGTTTGGGTTTCAATTTCATAGTGACTAATACAGTGTAGGTACCTTTTATAAAATTATAGATACGCCTCTAATGTATATTTATAAATATATAGGAGCTATATTACAAATGCGTACTACGCATTTCCTAATTTTTAGCTGCGTAACCACAAACGGCAAGATTGTATATTCGATGGTCGTTACCTACGCACATTATTACTGATCTTTTTATATCAATATACGATAAAATCAAAACAAAACGAGTACGGCCCTGAAAATGGGGCGTGACGTAAATGAATGAGTTCTGCGACGTCAGAAGGTTATTAACCTACCGAATGAAAATGCTTCGACGGGTAGTAAATCTACGTTCCTTTTCAAGTAATATAGTACGAATGGAAATGTCTGTTAATTATTTATTCTACACTTTAGTATCCACTATCAATGTAATTTATTTATTTTGGGTGAACGATTCTTAAAACACTTTTCGGGGATGTTATAGATGATATATCTTTACCAAAATAACTAAATCATTACGATATTATAAATCTTTGAATATTGTGTTTTGCGTACCGGTACGGCTACGGAACGGAATCTACTGGGTTGTCACTGTCAGTTGGTTGTCACAACTTGTCATTTGATTTGACTCATTTGCTTTTTTCTTTTCTTTCATTCGTTTGAATTGAAATGTCAAAAAGGGCTGGGCGATTTGGGCGATTTCCTAAAAAAGTGTCGTTTTTGTTGATATTTAACGGGAAAACTGTATTATCATTGTAATAATGTAATCAGTACTGTCTGCGGAAGGGGCGTACACACGCCTTATCAACAAAACAGCGTTGTTGCGCTGCAGTGTTGGTGGTAACTGGTAGTCAGTAACCTCGCGCGCGATCACCAATTGTTTTCATTTTAAAAAGTTCCCAAGATCATGTTGAAGTTCAAAAAAATGGGATCTGATAAAGTGCCACTGTTGCTCATCACCGCAAATGTCGGATCTATATTTGAAGAAGTAAGTCAACTCTTATTTAAAGTGTTCATAATTTTACATAAGCAAAGACCAAAAACTAGGTAGTAGGTACTCAACTGGCTGGTTATAATTGAATTAAATTGTTGCGCGCAAGCCGATGATGACTAGATAAGTGTTCTAATTTTGAAACAATCAGTCACACTCTCGGTTCTGGATTTGTAATCATTAATCATGTGATGAGATCACGAGAGGATTTTACTTATCTATTTTAATGGTATAACATCACTGCCAAAAAGTGTGTATAATATGTGCCATTATGTTAACAATATATCATAAATTCTAGTACATATTTATCTACATTTCTACACTCACCAACACTGATATAATAATTTATTTTTATTTATTTATTTATTGTGATAAATATACTTATTTGTTATACAAGGGTGCAAAGTTGGTTATTGACGCGAGTATTGAATTGAAACCTGAGCAAGCGAAGGATTCTAGGATTGAAATGAAGAATCCTGAGCGTAGCAAAATTTTCAAAGGTGAGATGAAAAAAAACTTTGCTGCCGATTGCAACACACAACTTTTCAACTCACTACAGCAAGGAAAAACCAAGATAAATAGCTAAAAAGCTAAGAAAATCTTAGCTTATTTCATTTAGTTATGGGTGGCTGTAACGCCACTTCATTCATTGAACTTTAAAGAAAAAATTGTTTTTAATCCATTTCCTTGATAGCGGATATAAATACTCTTTGGTGCTGGACAGTGCGATTACCATGGAGGTCTATGGAGAGAGCCAAAATCTGCCAATGCGGCGTTGCCGCTCAGCATCCTTCGTGTAGACATACTATCTTGTATCTCTGTCTAATACACAAATCGTCGCATAGAGTATGCGAGAAAGCGCCTGTCGGTACGGCAACGTCGCCTTACCTTGCACCGCGTGTTATGTACTGACAGTTTGGTGTGTCAAGAAATTAAATGCGAGAGCATAAAACGTGAAAATTTAGTGATTATATTGTTATTAGGGCTAAATATTGTGTCAATAGTGAAATTGTGTCGTGTTGTGCTGTGTTTTGTGCATCAAGAGTAACCCGAGGAGTCGAAGGAAAACCAGAATCATCATTTTATACGTAAAAGTTTACTGGCTATTTTTATGTTAAACATCGAAGTTTCGAAGTAAATATGCATTTCACATTAAGAATATACGTTTTTTCCACCGTATAATTACCATGCGATTGCAATTACTGAAAGATTTGATGCTTTAATTGATATTTTTGGGAAGGGCGATTTTACGCCTCTCGAATAGTGATGTACCTACATTCTCCATTACATTTTGTCGATATTCGTAAATCTTCATACATTTGCACAAAATTACTTTGGTTTTGGGGAGATTAAAAAGTAGAAAATCCTTTTCCCTAAAAGTGGCTGAATGGATTTAGATCAAAGTGCAAACAGAATGAAAAAGTAGTGCAAATCTGGCAATTTAAAAATAGGCACCTAACCTACTTTTATAAAATACAGTAGGTAGGCCAGTGTCGTCTGGCTTCAATATGAGTTATGAAATTTATAATAAACTAGCTGACCCGCCCCGGTTTCGCACGGGTTTATTAGTTTTATGCCCTTACCCTGTTTATGGGTAAGAGAGAAGCAAAAGTGAAAAATATAGGGGAAAAGGATGAATAGATGGGATGGCGAAGGGAGACAGGCGCAGCCGTCCCATCCATTCATCCTTTTCCCCTATATTTTTCCCTAAAATAAATATAGGGGCTTTAATACAATAAACGTGATTTTTTGCTCGTTTTTATAGATAATGGTACGGAACACTTTTTACTTAACCATAATTTTAATGAATAGAATAAGAGAAGGCGAATGTAAAATAAAAACTAACTATTATGGAACAATGTTATTTGAACAGCCTGAAGACGTCCACTGCTGATCATAGGCCTCCCCAGGGAGCGCCACTTAGAGCGGCTGCTCGCCTCCTGCATCCATCGGCTCTCCGCGGCTTTCACCAGGTCGTCGGTCCACCTAGTGGGGGCCAGCCTACGCTGCGTCTTCCAGTTCGTGGTCGCCACTCGAGAACCTTTCTTCCCCATTGGTTATCAGTTCTACTAGCGATGTAGCCTGACCATTGCCATTTCAACTTGTTAATCCTAAGAGCTACATCGGTCACTTTAGTTCTCCTGCGGATCTCCTCATTTCGGATCTTATCTCGCAGGGAAACACCGAGCATTGCTCTCTCCATAGCTCGTTGCGCGACTTTGAGCTTAGTAATGAGGCCAACAGTTAGAGACCACGTCTCAGTTCCATAAGTCATCACTGGCAACACACATATAAAAATGTTACTTACAAACGTTATTTCATATAATGTGTTTCAATATACTTTTACTAGGATGGGTAATCATCATCATCATCATCATCATTAACAGCCCGAAGACGTCAACTGCTGAACATAGGCCTTCTCCATAGAGTGCCGCCTTGAGCGGCCACTCGCCTCCTGCATCCATCAGCTCCCCGTAGTTTTCACCAGATCGTCGGTCCACCAAGTGGGGGCCGGCCTAAGCTGCGTCTTCTGGTTTTACAAATATCTAATTTTCTTTATTGTATTAAAACTAAAAAGTATCGAAATTCTGCAGCACTGTTTGGTTAGGTTTATTATATATCGATATATTGTGTAATAGGGGTCACTTCCCTACTCACGCATACTAATGCATATTTAAATACTCACACCAACAGAAAATGGACAGGCATTTTGTGAATGTCCGCCGTCCATATAATTCTATGTTGATGGCGATTACTGTAAATATAAGGTTGGCAAATGAGAAAATGAAGAAGTAGGTATTATAGGTATATTTTAGTAGATATTAATGAATTTTCAGTGGACTAGCAGTATCAAGAAGGTTAAATCAAAACTTGACACGATTGACGAGATTATTATTAAATAGAAAGGTTCAAATTTTAAAAACACGTTCCACGCTAGCAATTAAAATGCGTTTGAAAGCCAAAGAGAATCTTTCCAAGCCAGTGAGGTGAAAAATAAATTACAATTACTACAAAAATGGGACTAAACATAACAGGGAATTACTGTTTAGTGAGTAAACAGTCATTCCCTATGCTATGTTGTGGTAACTAAACAGTAATTCCATATGTTACCACAACATAACATAGGTTTGTACTGTTTGGTACTGTTTAGTGTGTAAACATTAATTTCCCATATTATCTTGTGGTACTAGCTCCCCCCTGCAGCAACAATAGCTTCATATTTGGTACAAAGCTACGAAAGGAATCTGAGTACATACATTATAAGATATTTGAGTAAGACTACATTTATCTTGATATGCAGAAGAAAATTTGTGCAAGAGAAGTATAATGGTTTGTCTAATAACTTCAACTTTGCTCTATGGCAAAAGCCACAATTTTGCCAATGTTGCTTGGATAAGAGAGTAAACACATGCAGAAAATTGATTGGAGGATTCAATATTCTGGCCAATGAATGAATGAACAACCTTAGCAAAGAGTATATAATTTACAACCCTAGTAATAAAAAATATTTGGTTTTAAAATTGGAACTATATTCCATTTTAAATTCCTCTGTTTAATATTTATTAAGGCCCGGCAAGGAACTTATATATATACCTAGTATAGTATAAAATAATAGCTAATAAAAAAGAAGGAGGGAATTCCATCTGATCCAAAACTGAATCACCCTTAGGAAGCCGGAATGCTTCGTACATACGAGCGGGGCACACACACGCTCACATCATATGCAGCCGGTCACCATACTTTCACCTTACACACATATGTAATATGTCCGCCATTTTGGGCTTCAGTTCGATGTCAATCAAAACTCAATCCTTCTTTTTTATATTTCATCCATGGTTCTACCATTTAATACCTTCAAAAATGTCGCAATGTGCGAATGAGATAGAGGATGCATGAAGATCCTGGCCCTAACAATGGCTAAATTCTATGGTTTACCACCACAAAGAAGATGATTGTTATTTATCAATACATATAATAACACTGTAACTGGGCTAAAACTGTACATTGAATATTTTTGGAAAATTTTGACTGTAGTCGATATAGAAATAGAAACAATTTTTTTTTAATTTTTTGTCTATTTGCCTGTCTCTTTGAACACACATCCCGCTGAACCACTGAAAGGATTTTGCTGAAATTGGTATGGTAATAGCTAATTATGCAGAATAACATTTAGGATACTTTTTGTTTTCTATACGGCCAAGTGCCGGTTGCCCAAGCAATAAGGATGTAATGTTTATTCAAGATTTGTTTGTTCGCATATTATTGTTATATTTGGATATTAATTTTAAATTCAATAAAACAAAACTAAAAAAAAATTAAGTTAGTAAAATATACTCACCCTGTCGAAGGGAAGATAGAAGAGAAAGGTAAAAAAATAGGGGAAAAGGATGAATGGATGGCAGGGCAATAGAAGGGAGGCAGGCTGCGCCTATCCCATCCATTCATTTAGAAAAATAAATAAAATAAAAATAAAATAAAATTCATCCTTTTCCCCTATTTTTTACCATTCCCTTTTCTCTTACCTATAATCAGGGTTAGGACTTAAAACTAATTAATCTGTGCGAAGCCGGGGCGGGTCAGCTAGTTATTTATAATAAAATCAAACAATTACTCATTAACTACTCAGCTACCATTGTTTTATTGATTCCTAATAAAGAAAACCAGTATTAATCGCTGCAGTCAAAGAAACAAATTTATTGTATGTTAGTAGAGTGGACAATTCTATTGTTATCTCATTCACACAACATTCTCAATGATTATTCTCTCTCTCTCTCTCTCTCTCTAGTGTCCTAATCAGTAGGAACTAGGAAGGTTGTTTTTTTTTATTAAAAGAGCTTTTTAGCATTTGGCCTGTAATTTCACTAGCTACACTGCCCTTCTAACTGGAACAGTCTAGCGCTAACTGGGTAGCGTTGTAACCGATGGATGGATTTGGATATAATATAATATATTATGTTAGGATTATCTGTAGGTAAACCGCAGGGTGCAGCTAGTTGTTTTTATAGGTAAAGGATGACGTAAATAATGTAGCTGTCTGTACATAAAAACATGTTGTTTTTTACTTATTATAATGTCATTAAAATTTTGTTAACAGGAAAAGCTGGACATGTCATTATTTTATTTTGCTATCAGTTAAATTTTTTTTCAGTTATCATCCAATTATACTGAAGTTTACTTTTAATAATAGCTCGGTTTACCTTGAAACTGATTCTATTAAAAATATTTTCTGTTAGTACTTATCCTGGTTGCTGTGAATGAATTTTTGAGAAAGATCCGATATGGTAATTTTAGGGGCTTGGTTTGGCATTCAGTTACATAAAAGTGCAATGTGATGAATAATAATAAAAATGCCTTGAACTTTGTTCGTCTTTGGAATGTATTGTGTGACAATATTCAACAAGCTAGTCATTTCCCTGATGTTAAGTGTAACAGCTGGCCATAACAGTTGCGTGCCACTTGAGTGCTCAAAATTGTAAAGGTTCTCGTGACAATGCACTGCAGACGTCAGCTTTTTATCACAGTAGTATTATAGGCTTTCTTTACAGATGTCGCCACAACTGCTTAGTCAGTACAAAAAAAGGCTTAAGGTGACGGGTAGGGCAAACAAGAGTTTTTTGGCACATGAAATTAGAGCATGTAGAGCTTTGAATTTAATATATCTTGTAATTCGATTCATTATCTTGTTTGTGATGTCCGCAAATACAAGATGGGTAAATTCAGCGCTTTAGAAAAAAACCGCAAACAGACCTCAAAAAATTTGGTTGTTCCCATTTTATACAGTGTCTACCCGATATAATTTTACAAAAAAGATAATAGTGTACGCCCAACAAACATTCCCATAATGTGATGACTCCATAATTTTGAAAAATACTATAATAAATAAATCATTTCGTGCCTTGTCTTTATCGTAAGCGCCACGCGGATGTTCAGACTAAATTGGTATTTAAGTCTACGACGTTAAGGTTGATGTTTCTTTGAACGAATTTCGAACGGCTTATCTGGCGCTACCCTAAAAGATTTTCGCAGGCTGACAAAACAATTTTCTTTTATTTTTTTAGCCATCAACAATGCTGCCAATATGGACCTCAGAGTTCCTCCAAGCAGTCTCCCGGATGGACCCAAAATTCATAGCACTGCACCTGCAAGAAGTAGGGGGGAAGGCATATGAGAAGTCGATGCAGTACGTCCAGGATTTCGTGCAGAGGCTCTGCGACTGTCCCGAGCTCAGACTTTACGATAAAATCCGGATATTCTTGGACGAAGACTTTAGTTCGCCGGAGAAATTCACTGTGAGTACTTCATCATCATCATCATCATTAACAGCCTGAAGACGTCCACTGTTGAACATAGGCCTCCTCCAGAGAGCGCCACCTCGAGCGGCTGTTCCCCTCCTGCATCCATCGGCTCCCCACGGTTTTCACCAGATCGTTCTTAGGGTACTTTAGATATAATATTGCATTATAAACTGACTTCAAAACATGGTGGTTCTCAATTTTCGGTTGTACTAATTTTTATATGTTTGTTATCTCAATACGTCGTCGTTTATGAACCGTATTGGAACCGGACAGAACGAAAAAACCTTTTGTTTCTGTTTTATGAAAACTTGTTTGGATTAATGTGATTTTTTGTTGAACATTTGTGGTGTTATTTTTAAGGTTCTACGGTTACAATTTTCGTAAGTGAGCTCTACCATTTAATATATTTAAAAAGTCGCAATGCGCAAGCGAGATAGAGGATGCACAAATAGCCAGGTCTTAAAATGTCGATTGAAATTTTTACTTTTCAGCATACCTACATGGTCAATAATTCATAAAATGACGATTAAAATCGTGTTATTCCAGTTTTTTAAAGAGGATAATTTATTTATGGCTATTCTAGTTTGTTTCAATTAGGAAGCCCGATAACTGTGTTTAGGCCACAGACCTAAAATATTTTCTCTTTTAGTCAGCACCTCATTATATTTAAATAATGAGGTGCTGCAATAAAACGTAATGGGCAACAATATTATTTCCAATAGTAAACGAGTGTGGCTCAGTGGTGACCCGTGCGACTTCCATCCGATGTACCCGGGTTCGAATCCCGTTCGGCTTTGCACCAATGAATCACTAGGTGGTGGAACTTTTCTTCAAAATTCGTCTAGATAGGTACCACCGCTTTACAAGTTATTCTGCCGCCAAGCAGTAATGTGCAAGCACTACTGTGTTCCGGTTTGAAGGGCATTGTAGCTAGTGAAATTACTGAGCAAATGAGACTTTACGACTAGCAGCCCTAAAGCATTCTGGTAATGAACATCGCCTGCCATCCTGCTTGCGCCAATGTACAAGCCGTTGAGTGCGAGCAAGAGAGCACACGATTACGATTGCCACCGGGCTTACGCGGTAAGACCGCTGATCCCACAGTCTAGTAATCCGATTACTAGATTGTCTGATGTCTCAGGATGACGTGCGCAGTGCAGTGTCACGCAAAACTATTCTTATTATTATAAAGATCCGAGTGACACTGTAACTGTTATGGGCGGCCGTGTCGCTTAACATCAGGTGAACGACTAGCTCCTAGCTCGTCACGTCATTCCTTCTCATAAAAAATGACTTTCCAAGTTATTTGAGTTGTTGTTTCACTGTAGTTTGAAACCTTATTTATGTCTGCCTGTATCTGTGTTGTATCTAGCTAGGCACTAAATGGATTATCTAACACTAACCACATTACATGAGATTATTTTTGTTTGATACCTAGAAATAGCAACATTTAGGTATTATACCTACTTCTAACGGATATTCATTTATCTAATGGAGAAAACTTATCGTCGCTGTTAGAGCGAGACACACTTAGGCGCTACCATAGTTTTGTCACGGTCTCTCACGAGATAAAGTGTCGAGAAAAATTGGTCGCGGTGCGCATGAAAGCCCGGCTAGACTCAACCTCTTTCAGACATCACATTAACAGCCTGAAGACGTCCACTGCTGAACATAGGTCTTCCCATAAAACGTTACTATGGACTTATCAAATTTTTTTTTCTTATATTTTGTTCCACATATAGTGTATTCAGCCAGTGTCAAGTATTATATTTTCATCGTGTTATAATATATTTCACGAAAAGTCATGTCCTAGTCATAGTCCAGTCTAAGTCAGGTAGACATAGTCCAGTCTAAATCATGCTCCAGTAAAGTGGTGGCAACTTTACTAGAAGCTTCTATGGAGTTTTGGAAGCAACACGAAAAATCACGTTTCACCACATTATATCACTTGCCCTCACTCATGCTCGTAATTCAGCACTTAATGCGTAAAACGTCACCAATTTTAAACATTAACATTGGAAAAAGCAAAAACTTTGAAATATAATACATTGCAACGTGAACTTTTCCGCGTTCCCGCCAAAACTCGCTTATCAAGTTATCATAGGGGTTTGCTATAATTCCCATGCTAGGCAGACGGCTTGGTGAACGCAGAAGTTTTTAATGTAGATAAGAGAATGCTTCCCACAGAGCTATGAAACAACTGACGCTTCAGTAGAGGGGAAGCGTTTTTTTTTGCTCTGTGATGCTTCCCATTTTCTGGATATTCCCTTAGCAAGTTCCTACGGCACTCACGGGAAGAGATAGGGTGGTCATATTCTCACACCACGAGGCAAGCTACGAAACAGGCGAATTTCATTACTACTTTCAAACTTTTCTTCTGTGTTTTGAAACTGTAAAATCCATACAAATTTTAGTATCATCATCAGCCCGAAGACCTCGCAAAGAACGCCACTTTGTACGGCTGCTTCCGTCCAGCATTCACTGGGACCACGCAGTTTCTGCGAGCGATGTGGTCTGCCCATTGCCATTTCAATTTGCAAATTCTAATACCGAAACGCGTTGCAGTTTATCATAGAGAGATAAGTGTGAACTTAGGATCTTCCAAAATTTACTGCACACGGCATTAGATCACCCGCAGTCATCATCAGCCTGAAGACGTCCACTGCTGAACATAGGTCTCCCCCACAGAGCGGCTGCTCGCCTCCTGTATCCATCGGCTCCCCGCGGCTTTCACCAGATCGCCTTCCACCTAGTGGGTGGCCTACGCAGTAGGCGTGAGGCGTATTTATCGTCACAGGTAAAAGTCACTGATAAAAGAAAGTCACAGTCAGTCGCAGTGACAAAATACCTCCGGGAGCAGCGACACTGTGACTTCTGCGCGAGTTTATGAGAGCGTGCTAAAGTAATAGGTGCATCCATTTCTCACGAAGGTGTCTGTAGCGTATCAGAGAGGGACATACCTAGTACTTTTTTCACAGGAGCTGTGACAGCGACATGTTTTGCCAGCCGTCAATTCAAAAGTAAAAGCTGAATCCTTTTTTCATATAGGCGTCAGTATCGTTCCAGAGAAAGACACACCTATTATCTATCTACGTCCTTTGACGGGCCCGATAGCTCAGTTGGTAGTATCCCTGCCTTCTGAACTGAGGGCTGTAGGTTCGATTCCTACCCGGGACAAACATTTGTGTGATGAACATAGATGTTTGTTCTACGTCTGGGTGTTATATTGTATTCTATGTATGTATTTACGAACAAAAAAGTATATAAGTATTGTATCAGTTATCTGGTTCCCATAGTACAAGCTATGCTTAGTTTGGGGCTAGATGGCGCTGTGTGAAATGTCCACACATGTCCACACATATTTTAAACGTGAATTGTGCCGCGAGGAAAAAATACTCGCTAGTATTTATTCACAGGTCACAGGTATGGCCAAGTCACAGTCACAGAGTCACCTAGTATCTCGATTTACCTAGTACGACCCACCTCTATACTACGCAGTGTCTTCCGGCTCGTGGTCGCTCGAGAACCTTTCTTCCCCATCGGTTGTCATTTCTACGAGCGACTAGCGGTAACTTATCAGTCAAAAGCATGGGCCATAAAACCATAAGTACAATACTAATGACAGCGTAACGACGTGACGTAAATGATTTGTAATTTGTTTACACACCATGTAACTCGGTTTCCTGCTTCTACATTGATTATGTAAACAGTGGTTGTAACCATTCAGCACTGTAAATAGTTATGCAGTTTGTTTTTACTAGGAATTTCAGGAATGTGAATTGCGTGGTGTAATATAAACTGGGTTATAATTGTAAATACCCATCTGTAGCTCGTAACTCTTTTTGGAGTTTGCTACACGGTCGGTATTTACCGCGATACATAGTTACATATCGAAGCTCCATCCGATCCGATTTAGTTTGATGCACAGTCGTTAAAAGAATCCCCTCCAAAATTATGGCGAAGAAAAGTAGGTAGTTGGAAGTTGAACACGGAACATGTTTTAAAAAAATATCAAAACGTACGCATACATTATAATCTGTCCAAACGATTGACACCAAAATCAAAAGCATTTGTTAAGTTTTAGAGGGTGAAAACCGTTGGCGCCCGAAACGCTAAAATGTAGGTAAATTCACTCATAGCTCTATTGTCTCTATCATACTTGTGGAGAGCAGAGCGACGGCAATAACATTTTCAAATACCAGGATGGTCCACAATATTGTGATCTTGGATCGAAATCTAAACTTATGTCATAGATATCGAACCCAAACAATATCGAACAAAAAGCAAACCCCACTGGGGTCACATCAACAGCCTGAAGACGTCCGCTGTTGAACATAGGCCTCCCCATAAAACTAAAAAAATAAGTGACAAAAGATTTATAATCTATTATACAAGGTGACCTTGAATTGGTATGTTATCCCGAAATGGGAGACTGGGACCATGATACCCTACAAGTTGTGAGAGCTTTACTTGAAATTGGGTGTTTCCCCATGTTAAAAAATAAATCCACTCGCAAAATTGCACGTCCGAGCGCTACGGGAGTTAACAAAGTACTATAAATACATTTCTAAACACGGGTCGTTAAACTCGTTTATGTGCACTCGGTTAAGGACGAAGTTCAACCACCCAGCTGCGCTAAGGCTATTTTCGAACATAAACTTTACATGGCATTTCTTCAATGAAAATCTATTAATTTACTAATGTACATACCAATTCAGGGTCACCTTGTATAGCAGTATCGCCTTTGACAATGCTTATTGGAGTGATTCTCAAGAATCTCTCAGTAGTTGACTTTACCAACCCCGTAAGTTAGTAACAGGTGAAGGATACTAACAGATCAGATTACAGTCATGGTAGCTCATATCCTGGCTATAGGGACGGATGGATGCGTGTTCAGATCCCGTTTGAGATCCAAGCTTTTCCTTTACGTTAAAATGAACTTTACTATTTTTTCCAGGCTCTAGGCAACATGTACTTCGCCCATTCATCCCTCACTGACCTGAAGATCTGGGACTTCGAACTGAAGGCGTACGTAGACGTGGTCGGCAAAGAGGTCCACAGCGGAAACATAGAAAAAGTTACCACCAAAGAGAAGGCAAAATTCCCGCAGCATTTTTTTCCTGAGGTGAGGCCCAGGTTGCTTTTTTTTTTACAAAATCAGCGGTTTCGTTTCGTTTCGGTTATTGTCTAGGAACATTGATTTTTTCAAAAATCCAATCTTCGCGAGAAGTAAATCCAAATCGATATTCCTCATAATTTCGGATATGGCCTGTCACGCCCACTTGAAAAATTCAGCCTGTATATTGGGCCGAGTGCGTCAAGTTATAACTGACTGTTGGTATGGGCCCAGTGCGTGCGTGTGTGAGTATTGTTGGTAGGTAAGCATAAATGTTAAAATGATAAAAACATATTTATTATAAATTTTTATCAAACTGGTAAAACCTAAATTGGCCTAACATTCGCTGCGTGGGATTAGGAAATACCCAGCAAAAGCCTAATCAATAGAGGCGAATTAAAAAGAATTTCATTAAAATCTACCCAGCAGTGCCCCGTGGTTTTACCCGCGGTCAATAATTAATGGTTCACAGACACTAGACCTTTATAGAATCATTATGTTAGCTGGAATAGCGTATTTTGGGTATAATTTATACCTACAATAGGTTGCATTGAGATTGGTTCTATCGTTGATTGCGTTCGGTAAATAAACCACGGAGTAATAAGCTTTTAAAGTTTCTACAGGAGGCATCTCCTATCCCTTTCTCGCGAAACAGAGCGCCCCACAGTTACTATGAAAAGTCTACTCGTGACGTCACATGCCAAACAGATTGTATGAAAAACTACCACAGCTTAGTATTGAGGTATTTTTTATTTTTTTTCATTATTATTATATATTTTATTCAGACAAATAATATCCATTTGTGTTAGTAGTAAGCTTAACCTATTATTAGTAGTACCTATTAGATGTCATGAAATTCACTTATTTATATACATTCAATTCTCTATTTTAGTGCAATGTCACAAATTCATTAATTAATCAAATTATTCCATGTCAAAAAATTTATTATAACGACCTTCCTCTGACGTCACTGGCCGTTTGAGCTATCTCTTTCTATTCCGGTTTTTAAAATGCTTGTAACTTTGTCATTTTTTTGAGATATTTAATTTTTGTTTTCACAAATGTTTATCTTTTGAGGAGTATAATTAATTTATCCAATAAAAAAATTTTAGTCATCATGCGTATTGTCTTACAACAACAGCCGGGACCGTCAGCTTCACTTGCCCTCAGAAGCACTTTGCTGTAGCGGTCACCCATCACAGTAGTGACCGCAGCGAACGTTGCTTAACTTTACCGATCGCTTAGGAACGGCTTATCGTGCTTCGCTATGAGCGCTACCACCATAGACGTAAACCCCATCAATTTTAAACATTTTCTTTTCAGTGCAAATGGTCTCGCAAGGGGTTTTTACGCACTAGATGGTACATCCGCGGCACAGCCCTAGAGCTGGTCAACATCCATCTGTTCCACGACGCCTCCAACCTACTGGCAATGGAGCCCTACCCATCAGTTGGTACAATTTTACAACCCATTTCATATTCATCCGTTATTACTTGTTCTTTTTCCTATAAGTAGCTTAGTATACATACAAAGATCCGTTGATAGCTCGTGAACATAATTTCTCCTACAAACACGACTCACTTACGCGAAGTAACAAAACGGGACAAAGTCATACGAAATTACAACAGAGCAGGATGGTACAGAACACATTGGATGTGCGGTAGAAATACACCACTAATTTCCGTATGAGGGGAAGTTGTATCATTAGTCAACTGGATTTATAGTCAACGACCATCGGCTATCGTCAACCAAATGATCGTACAGATTTTGCTATTAACTAATGATATTTAGGTGATACTTTTAATCGAATTTGTTGATACATTCTATTTATTTGCGCAAAATCAGTTTTCATGTAACAGAAAATTTGAATTTGGCGCGCTGAGTGAAGCGTTCACTTCAACTTATAACTTTGTCGTTTTTTGAGAGATTTTAATTTTTGTTTTTCACCATTACCTCCGTTTTGAAGAATACTATTAATTTACTCAATAGATATGACAAATGCCGTATTATAATTCCCGTTTACAGGTATACTGCCGTAGTCGCCGCCGTGCGTTACGGCACACGCTTCGCCACTTACATTCGGACGTCAACGCAGCTCCCTACTTTATATTCGGGGATTTTAACTTTCGGACTGATACGGGAGGCGTGGTTAAGGTAAGCCACTACAAAGAACAGCGTTTTTTAAGTTGCTTCAAAGATCTGTATGCCCTAGCCTTGTCCAAAGGAAGAAAGAATGAGGAGGGGGGAAAGGATGACTCGGTGAATGATGACTCTTTTTACTGTGATCATTCAAAATACAAAATGAAACAAGAATATCTAGTTTATCTTGTGTATTGTTTCATTTTGTATTTAAGACGAACTTCCGCGAGGTAACCGCCTGATTCAATCAATTATTTTGTGATCATTCATTTTCCCCCTAACATTTTCACTCCTCTCTCTTTCAAACAAGGAGTGGCTTTTTATTCTAACCTCATCATTAATAGCCTGAAGACGTCCACTGCTGAACACAGGCCTCCCCCAGGGAGCGCCATTTTGAGCGGCTGCTCGCTTCCTGCATCCATCGGCTTTCCGCGGCACTTTTGTCCCCAGATAATATAATACCTACATTACAGATGCTTCATCCCATACAACGAAATAACGCGGGCTATTTTACGAATTATTTTAATTCTGTATAACGCAAGATTATCAAGCGACATTTATTGCGTGTTGGCGAAGTATTGGGCCAAATGAATACACTGGACACTAACTAGTAACTCCCTAGACATGAATACTACATTTTTTTCAAGTTCGGGCTATTTTTCGTTTGTACCTGATAGGACCCCATTCTTTTATCTCACTTTTCGCTATAGTACGTGATAAAATGAAGAAAATATAAAAATATGAAACTAACGCCCGGTTTCTCGCACGTTTATCAAACTCATGTCAACTTAAAAATACTGAACGCTTATTGGTTGACGATAGCAGATGATCAACAGGCAACCAATAAGCGTTCAGTATTTTTAAGCTTACATGAGTTTAACTTTAACAAGCGTACCAGGGCGATTATTCTTTATGGAAACACAGATTCCACACGATACGAAACCACGTCGTTATCGTGTCTTGTTCAAATCGTGTCACAGAGTCAGAGATACCTTCACTTTACATTAAAGTTATCTTTATTTTGAATAAAATATATTGACATAAGTGGTCATATCTTTTGATGTGTTGATGTTTCGGAACACGTCTCGGTAAAACATACGATTTTTGACAGTTCAAATCGCGCCAATTCCAAATTCATTTCGCGCGGGTTTGTTTTCGTTTCATAGAGAATAGAGTTTTGCAGATTTCTTATGTAAGACAAGGAATTCGCGTGGTTTCGAAGTAAGGAATCTATACGGAATAATGGCCCAGAAACTAAAACCAGGGGTTAGTGTGACGTTTTTGTTTCAGAAAATAACGGAGAATTTGTCATCGTGCCGCCTACAGAATAGTGGTAAAGTGGAGTCTTCCCGGGTTCAGTTTCGTTCGGCCGACGATAGACTCGTTCTAAGTATCGGCAAGAAGGAGTTCGCACACGCTGACCACCAGAAACTATTTAGGGAGCCCTGGGTAAGCTGTGTTACTACTAATATTGTGACTAATATTACTACTGCGCGTTTTACTATTACTACTACAGCTACTATTACGACTACTACTACTACTATTACTTCTGTGACTACTGTGACTACTACCATTATTACGACGACTACTACGACTTCTATTACTACAGCTACTACGACTCCTACTGTGACTACTACTACTACTACTACTACTACTACTACTACTACTACTACTACTACTACTACTACTACTATTAATAGATGTGTTAACGGATTAGTATCACATGGTATGTAAGCAATAACCAAGTATAACCCGTGTAGTAATACCCGTGTGCCGGACTGAGCTCAGCTAGGCGATTATGTAACTTGATTGCAACCAATAGAAACACAAAAATGTATGGATTTGACAGTTTCAATACGCAGTTTATGTGCATAGTTACTATGAAAATTTTCATATTCGGAATGAAATTTCTCCTGTTGCATTGCTGTCAAAGTTACGTAATCACCCCACAGGCGGCAGTCTCCGATGTAGCGGGCGCTGCGCTTGCTCAATGCGGTGGGGCGCCAATACCAACATTGACCTATTGTACGCCAATGGAGCTCTATAGAAGGGCATTGCAGTTTGTAGAGACTTACTCTAAGTTGTAATTTGACTCTTGTTTATTGTTTAATTTTATGTTCTCTTTTTATTATTATTGTTCTTTTTTATGGTTTTGTGTGTACTAGTTTATAGGACCTCGAGTGGGCGAATTAGGAAACTGTAATGCCTACTCGATGGTATGGCATTCAAATAAATAAATAATATTAATAAATAAATAACATTTATTGATTGATTTTCTTGGTTAATGGGCAATATTTTTAAATATAAGTTTCATATAAGTGAATAAGTACTCATTTAATTGTTTTGTTCCACTAAAGTAAGGCCATATAAGTTAAAACGATGTTATAATATAATATTAGGCCTAATTTTAAAGGCAGTAGACAGTTATTGTTAGTTGACAGTATTTATAACGCTAAAAATATATCCGTCTCTTACATTGCCGTCTATTTGACAAGAACAGCAACAGTTTTAGGAGTTTAGATCTGTCTACTAAAGCCTTTAAAATCGGTCCTATTGACCTGTAATATTTGTTTTTTTTTTTTCAGCTCCAGCGCTACGATCGCGAATTGGAAGCATTGCGGCCGCATCTATTCGAATTTCCCGTGAAATTCCCGCCTTCTTACCCGTTCGAAGAAGATATACATCTACCCACACATTATATGAAAACTAGGTATGTATTATACAAAAACAACCAATCACATCAATCATAAAAGCTATAACAACTACAATACAATATATTAGGATAAGTTTTACTAACAATATGGGGCCAATTTTAAAGGCTTTAGTTGACAGATCTAAAGCTCCTAAAACTGTTGCTGTCCTTGTCAAATAGACGGCAATGTAAAAGACGGATATATTTTTAGCATTTTTAAAACTGTCAGCTAAAGCCTTCAAAATTAGGCCCTATATCGATTAAGTTGTCCGAAATAAGTTAATAAATAAATATAATATGTGCAAAAGCTAGCTGCACTACCTACTAGTTCCCGATAGCTCAGTTGGTAGTATCCCTGCCTTCTGAACTGAGGGCTGTGGGTTCAATTCCTACCCAGGACAAACATTTGTGTGATGAACATAGATGTTTGTTCTGCGTCTGGGTGTTATATTGTATTATATGTATGTATTTACAAACAAATAGTATATAAGTATTGTATAAGTTATCTGGTTCCCATAGTACAAGATATGCTTAGTTTGGTGCTGGATGGCGCTGTGTGAAATGTCCACACAAAAAAAAAGGTATATTACCGGTTAAAAAATTTTTATCAACAGATCGAATACGTCCACTGCTGAACACAGGCCTACCCGTAAAACGACCCTTTGGGCGCTTATCCCTAATCCGAGAAGAATGCGGCTGCCCATTCCCTGGATATTCCCTTAGCCGGGTGTTACGGCACCCACGGGAAGAGATGGGGTGGTCATATTCCTACACCGCTGGGACTATAACACGGCCTCTAATGTTCGTTATTCTTCAATATGCACTAATAGGCATGATGACTACTATTAAAAATGAACATGTAAATAATACTTTCATAAAGAAAATTAAAAATGAATGCAATATATAAAAAAATAAGTAAAATCGGTAAATAAATCACGGAGTAATAAGCTTTTGAAGGCATCTGCTGTCCCTTTCTCGCGGAACAGAACGCCCCCGCAGTTACTATGAAAATCCACTCGTGACGTCACATGCCAAAGATATTGTATGTAAAGCTACCACAGCTATGAGCTACTATGACGACATTGCTCTGACGTCACTGGCCGTTTGAGTTATCTCTTTCTATTCCGGTTTTTAAAATGCTTGTAACTTTGTCGTTGCTTTGAGATATTTTATTTTTGTTTTCACAAATGTTTATCTTTTGAGGAACATTTTTAATTTATGCGAATAAAAATTATAGTCATGCCTATCATGCCTATTTTTCACTAGCAAGCCAAAGATCTCGAATCGATTTTTCTGCTTAACCGCCTTTCGTCTATATAGTAGACACAACAACACTGACTATAGTAGCGCGTGATTGGACTATTGGTTGTAAATCCAATGATGCAGTTTTGATTTTCATTAATATCGGGCCCGCGACTCCTTTGAGTACTTTTTAGGGTTCCGTACCCAAAGGGTAATGCGAACCCTGTTACTAAAACTCCACTGTCCGTCTGTCCGTCCGTCTCATGAACCGTGATAGTTGACAGTTGAAATTTTCACAGATGATGTATATCCGTTGCCACCATAAAACATATACTAAAACGAAGTTTTTAGATAATGGTACAGAATCCTCCGTGCGCGAGTCGTACACGCACTTGACCGGTTACTTTTATTAGGCATGCTGTTTGACCACTGTCTCACTTGGGCCATTATTCCGTAACGATCTCTTACTTCGAAACCACGCGAATTCCATTTCTTACATAAGAAGTCTGCAAAACTCTATTCTTTATGAAATGAAATCAAAACCGCGTGAAATGAATTTGGAATTGGCGCGATTTGAACTGTCAAAAATCACATGTTTTACCGAGATGCGTTCCGAAACATCAACAAAACAAAAGTTACCACCACTTATGTCAATATATTTTATTAAAAATAAAAATAACTTTAATGTAAAGTGAAGGTATTTCTAACGCTGTAACACGATATGAACAAGACACGATAACGACGTCGTTTCGTATCGTGTGGATCTGTGTTTTCATAGAGAATAATGGCCCTGATGGGAAGTGATGACGTGGCCTACGGTGGTAAATGCTTGACTAGATTGATTATTTTGAAAGAATATAATATATTATGATTGTGTCAGATGTCCGTCGTGGTGCGACAGAGTGTTGCTGTCTCCGGCTGCTCGGCTTCTGTTACAAGATGCGCGTGATCATCGCCCCCTACATGCTTCTAGGTAAAACATTCATCATCATCATCATCAAGAGCCTGAAGGCGTCTACTGCTAGGCCACTGAGTGGCACTTTCACCAGATTCCTACTGCATCCATCGCCTCCTGCACTTTTCACCAGGTCGTCAATCATCAGTTATTGTCAACCAACCAGTATTGTGTTTTTTATGTAGTTTATATTAAGTTCCTTATTAGTCGAATGACCAGACCCAGACTAAAAAAATGTAAAACTGACGGGCCTTATAGCTCAGTTGGTAGTCTCTGCCTTCTGAACTGAGGGCTGTGGGTTCGACTCCTACCCAGGACAAACATTTGTGTGATGAACATAGATGTTTGTTCTGCGTCTGGGTGTTATATTGTATTCTATGTATGTATTTAATATAAATAGGCTCTAAGTGTTATATCCGTTATCTGGTTCCCATAGTACAAATTATGCTTAGTTTGGGACTAGATGGCGCTGTGTGAAATGTCCACACATATTTATTTATTTATATTTACGAGTTTGTGGGCGTAAGTCGGGAAGATATGGTAATTAATTATAGAACGAAAGGAAGAAAACTTTAGGCCGACCAAAAATGAAGAATATTATTGAATTTAGAATAAACTATTTAATTTGGAAACAGAAAAATAAAGCAAATAACAACTCAAAATATGAATTAACCACGGAGCAAAACACAAATCGAGCGCGTGAGGTAGTCGCAGATAATGCAGTGTCGTCTGTATCGGCCGGCCGCCGCAGTCGTCTTGGTTGGCCCAAGCGTAAA
This sequence comes from Ennomos erosarius, assembly GCA_963580505.1. Taxonomy (NCBI): domain Eukaryota; kingdom Metazoa; phylum Arthropoda; class Insecta; order Lepidoptera; family Geometridae; genus Ennomos; species Ennomos erosarius. The sequence goes on from OY757000.1 coordinate 2,826,995, forward strand.
TCTAGTGGCGATGTAATTTTAATATAGGTGATGGTCCAAGTCTTCAGACGAATTTATTACGCCACAAGTTAATAAAAAAGAATGTAACAGGAAATTAATCGATATTAATACTGTCTGCCCAGCCGCAAAAAAGGGACAGATGGTAATTTATTTTCCCGTTTGTACCCCCTGTAAGGGGACAAGTGGTAATAACTGTTCCAATATCGCATGTTTCAGGAAACCTGCTACCGATTCAACCGATAGCACTTCATCTGACAGCAGCCCAGCTCGCTCCACGGACTTTAACAACCAAGTGAGTTTAGAAAGTAATCTTCTTCTCCCTCTCGTGTAGGCAAGTGGTCAGCCCTGGTGTCAGAATTTTTAGACCGCCCGAAGGCTTCTGACTTGGCTTAACGACTGTTGTCTTTAACAGCCGGGACCGACGGCTTAACGTGCCCTCTGAAGCACGGTAGCGCTCAGTTGTATATACCAACTTTTTGCTGTAGCGGTCACCCATCATAGTAGTGACTGTTTTTTTCATTCGATTTGCAAAAATTAATCCGTTAACTCGATTGCAGATCATCGATTTTAATATTAAGAAGAAACGCCATCTTAGTTTTCCATTGACGGGCCCGATAGTCATTTTTTGAGATATATAATTTTTATTGTCACAAATGTTTATCTTCTGAGGAATATAATTTATTTATCAAAAAAAAAGTAAGCATCATGCCTATTCCGACTAAATAATTTCAAAAGATCCCTTTCGCCCAACAGTGGGACAACAGTGGGAATAAGCCATTTTTTGTCCCACAGTCCAGCTCTGCGAAGACCTTAGAAAAGAAAAGCAGCATCGCAGATTTAGACGCACTTTCTGTACCCGGAATCAATATCAGCAGGAAAAGTATAGCTGATCCCACATCTGTGCAACACGCTATCAATGCCAGGTTAGTGCTCAAGGCCCGTATTTATCGACAGGCAGTAATATCGGCGCTTTTAGATGAATACACCAAATCAATTTTAATTTTTTTTTCTTCTTATATATTGGCTCCACACATAGTGTATTTAGCCAGTGTCAAGTATTATAATTTTTCAGTGTTATGAATATTTCACGTTAAGACAAGCCTAAGTCATAGTGCAGTCTAAGTCATGCTCCAATAAAGTGGGGCAACTTTACAAGAAGCTGCTACGGAATTTTGGAAGCAACACGAAAAACCACGTTTCACCACATTATATCACTTGCCCTCACTCATGCTCGTAATTCAGCACTTAATACGTAAAATGCCACCAATTTTAAACATTAACACTGGAAAAAGCACAAGTTTTGGGAAATAATACATTGCAACGACGTGAACTTTTCCGCGTTCCCGCCAAAACTCCAAATTTTACTTAGTGACTCTGAGCTGTGTACCTTGCATTAATTTTTAGCACGTGAAAACTCAATTAGCATTTCGCAAGTGAAATGTACCTAGTCGCGAAATTGTGTGAAATAAGTATGAAGTTTCATTTCAATTAGTTTAGTTCATTTCGAATATCATTTTTAATATAAAGTTTCATTTTATGTTTATTTTCATTTCATTTTTCATTTCAATTTTCATTTTTCATTTCCATTTCATTGTAGCAATAGTAATTAGCAATCGCATTAATTGCCATCGCTACTACCTTGCGAGCCGTATCTTTGCTTAGTTTAAAACTGAAAACCTAATTTTAGGGTTCTGTACCCAAAGGGTAAAACCTTGTTACTAAGGCTCCGCTGTCCGCCTTTCAGTCTATCTGTCACCAGGCTGTATCTCACGAACCGTGATAGTTGAAATTTTCACAGATGATGAATTTCGGTTGCCGCTATGACAACAAATAATAAAAAACAGAATAAAACAAATATTTAAGGGGGCTCCCGTACAATAAACGTTATTTTTTTGCTCGTTTTTATAGATAATGGTACGGACCCCTTCGTGAGTTCGACTCTCACTTGGTCGGTTATTTACGATCTTGGCTCAGCCATTTTCAAAACTTTCCAAGTACTGAATGTACAAAAATGTATGATGGGGAAGGCAGGTTCTCTGTGGCGACCACGAACCGGAAAAAGGAGCGTAGGCCGCCACTAGATGAACCAAAACTGCAAGGAGTCGATAAATGCAAAAGACAAGCAGCCGCTCAAAATGGCGTTCAATGGGGGAGGCCTATGTTCAGCAGTGGATACAAAAAGGCTTATGTGTACCATAGAGATATAGGTACTAGAAGTCTTTGATGTGTACTGTGTTATTTATTGTACCCATACTTTCAGCAAATAAATATCCTGATTTGATATAAAGTTAAATAAATTTTCCTTCCAGAGTAGCAGAACAAGAGATGTCAGTAGGAGGCCAGCGTCGTAAGTTAGTGCGGAACCAATCGGAAGGGTCTCCGAAGGGCGAAGCCCTATCCGCGGAGTTGAGGAGGCTTGTGGATGCGCCCGCTAGGAAACGGACTGAGTACGGAGTTTTGGGAGAAAGCGCTTGTATGGGTGATCATAAGGTAACGTTGAACCACAGATTAAATATTTACCACGTTAAATAAATAAATAATAAATAGTTTACCTACGTACACCGTAGTCCCAAACCCAAATTAACTTTTCAATGTCCTCTCCATCCCAAGGTGGCCTGGAAGAAATCGCTTTAAGTGATAAGACCGCCCATTGTACTAGCATTATAAGTAAATTAAGTTTTGTTTATTTTGTATAAAATTTATTCATTTCAATTTTCTAATTTAAAATAAAATAAATAAATATGTGTGGACATTTCACACAGCGCCATCTAGCCCCAAACTAAGCATAGCTTGTACTATGGGGTTGGGTTGTTTAAATTATATAAAACATGTTTTTTTTTCCAAATTGCTTTTTTAACTTAATATCGTTTTGTTCCAGCCGATCTACCTCCGAGTGTTGCTTCAAACAGACCGAGGTACGCTTCCGTGTTCACCTTACCCCTTCCACCCCTCTCTCCCTCGATCCTTCCCCACTTACCCCGACCTCTCACCCAAACTACCCCCGACTCCTCGATCCTACAGCTATTCTACCCTAACCGACATACAACCTATAAAGTTCACTCTAAGCATCCATCTAAGAAGAACGGGATCATTGAATGAAAAGAACGGAATACCTCACGTCGAAATCACCAAAGCCGATTACAGTGATGATAGAATATTCGTTAATGATGTAGATAAGACTTTGCTATCGGTTAGACAGTGTTTAGATCCGTACACGCCTGAAAGTGTCGACTCTCGGAGTCCTAACGCAGAAGTGTCGTCCGGGAGTGAAGATTTGAACGAACTGAATGAACTGAACGATTTGTTAGGCGACGTTCAAATCGTTCCGAAACTGAGTCGAGACCGAAGCGTTTCGCCGACACAGTTAAAAAGCCGGTTGGATAAGTTGCTTGAAAATCAGACCGTGCCGGAGTTGCAGCGTTTGAACAGTAGGGAAAGTTGCAAGTCTGATTCGAGTAGGAAGAGTTTTTGTTGTTTCGCTTTGAAATGCTACGGCTTTTGCCGAAGGAAGGCGCGGAGGGTCAAATGTGAGCGTACAGGGTTTAAATGCTGGACTTCTTGATGCTTTAGTGTTTCGATCGATGTTGTTTTGATGTGACGCCGTCCCGACATTTGCACAGTTGTGTTTTTGACTTGCGCAAGCGCAGGTATTTTTTGCAAGGTAAAAGTAACTTGCGCAGATTTTGTAAAGTTAAGACCTAGGCGTAAAGTTGTGCGCTCTTGTGCATGCATGTTGTAGTCGTTTGTAATTTGTATGACTGACATAAAAGTACTTTTTATTTGTTTTGGTAAATAATGGTGGAATATTGATTTTTACGGGTTTGCAAAAAAGGCAATAATTTATAAAAAAAATGTATCAATAGGTGTAATCTTCAAACCACCATAGAAGCATTTGACTAGGGCTACCACTGGGCTTTCACTTAACTGTGGCTTGACTTAATACGCGTCGGACGTTTATATGATTTGATGACGTTGGCTAAATACCGTAACCGCGCGGAGCCAAGACTAAAAGAAAGTATTTTTATGCAAGATTTTTGTTAACACGGCACTTTTGCTAAGTATTTTAACTGGCAGGAATTATATTCAGTTATGTATTATTTAATTATTAAAAAAATGTGTATAAAAATGTATATTAAATAAAAAACACTTAATTTTGTTTATAATTCGAATGTACAGATTCTTTTTTTATATTTTCGAATATAGTTTCCGGCCAGCTTTGTACAAACAATGCATTGTTTTTTTTAGGCTTATGTAGTTTTGACCATAGGTCTCCATCTTTACTGATGGTTGTGCTTGACCAAAAAGGTGGTATTTACCATCCATTTGCGACTTGCATGAAAGTTTTTTCAGCATGCATTTTTAATGTAACATAATTTTATTATTCTGTATTATTACACCGTAAATATTATATTACATTATAACCTTTGTATACATATAAATACAATGTTGAGTACATTTACATAGGTATAATATAACTAAGTTTGACTTTCTTACTCACTGATTTCTATTATAATAGTACGCTATAGTGTAATAGAAGTCAGCGTTCTTACTACAATATGTATAATTATTTCAAATTCAAATCAAATTTCTGGAAATAATTTTTTTTAATTTGTACGAAAATTTGAAATTTTTATTTAAAAAAAATCGTGTCTGACTTAAATGGCCAGTAGTTTCATTTTAATAACTTAAATGAAACACGCTTATTTTTACTTAATAATGCAATAATTATTAATTAATTAATGATTAATTTGATTAAAATTAGTCTTAATAATTAGACGCCTAGTCTAATGTGTGCTATTAAGCAAAAGTATTCATATTTAATGTAAATAATAAGTAAATATGTATTAACTATAATGAAAAGCATGTCCCATCTTTCGGGACGGATGGATGCAACTTCAAATCTCCTCTGTGGTTATTTTTCCGTTAGACCATATATTGAATACATGCACAGATAAATCAAAATGTTAATTTAAATAAATTTAATTTAACAGGATTTGAACCAAATATTACGTAGTATTTAAGTAAAGATCATATAATACATAGAATTTTATAATTTCCAGAGAAAGACTTGACTTTTTTCTAGAACATTCTGCGTTACCGAAAAGGCATCTTCTTACAAAACAGTAATTTTATTTTTGTATTAACTTAGGTGTAACTCTCGCTAGTAAAGAGAGCCTTTAAGGTGATACGTCACGCTCAGCGCGCCAAATTCAAATTTTCTTTTTTTTATAATTACAGCTTAACTACTCAACGCAATTACATGAAAACTAGTTTTCCGCAAATAAATAGAATGTATCAACAAATTGGGATTAAAAATATCACCTAAATATCATTGGCAATAGACTAAAAAGCCAAGACAAATTAGTTTATTGCCAATTTTAGCTAAACCAATGATATTTAGGTGATACTTTTAATCATAATTAGTTGATACATTCTATTTATTTGCGGGAAACTAGTTTTCATGTAACTGCGTTGAGTAATTAAGCTATAATTAGCAAAAAACGCCTTAATAAGGATCGATATTTATTGTTTTTTTTCTTATCACAGCTTTCGACAGAATACTGAGCGAGAAGGATTTATTTTCAAACTTCAGAATAAAATTATTTCTAGTAATGCCATACAAAAAAAGAACAATTTTGAGACAAAAAAGGTTAGGTTTTCATTTGTTTTTCACACATTTAATAGAAGAAATCTGTGGATTTATAAAATATTTGCCATCCCTTACTAACTCAGAGAATTTACAGTTAAGTCGCTTTCCTTATTCTGTCAGTCTCTAGTATAACAAGTCTATGATGAGTTAAATTTTTCGCCATCACTTTCTAATATACAGGTTAGAAAGAGACGGAGGATCAAATTGCACAGAACAGTTGGTGGCTATGTTAATTATTCTACCTATATTCCTTGTAGTCACTTATTTTTAAGACTGGTATTGTTTGGTTATTTTTTTTTTTATTTGATTGGTATTGGAGAACTCTTACGGTTTTTTGAAATATACTTTTTTAATTTAATATCTAAAGATACGAAATACAATAACAAACTAAACTAATTTGATGTCGTAGATGCCTTTTTATAAGTAGGTACCTTAGTTCTAATACATCGAGCTAAAGAGGGAGATAGTCGGGTTAGTAGTGTTGTCTCTGCCATTCAAGGATAATCAGTCAGCTTGAAAGGCGTCGTATCTATCATACCTACATTTATGTGACTTTTGCTCTAGTGATGTGCGTGACAGAGACAACAGAGCCGAAACTAGCTGGTTATCTCTCTCTTTAGGTCGCATTATTTAACACTTGTAACATATTTTTTTACAAAATGAAGATCGTTCTGAGTTCTCCACAAACTCATGATCCATACGTAATGCACGTAGTTGTGTAGTGCCTATTTATATCTAGTAATATGTTATTCACAAGGTACAGTCCACTAAAAATTGCTTGCACAAATCAAACTCCATATTTGAAATTTAAAAAAGAAGCGTAGATGTCGTTGCCCAGACTTGTCTGTCACTGTCAGTTGTCAAAGTCATTTGATTTGAATAAATTCTTGACGCTGGCTAAATATACTATGTGTGGAACCAAAACATAAGAAAAAAAATTACTTAACTTGTTTGAATGTTGGCAAATGGTTCCAAAACCATGCCTTTGTGGGCTTCAAGGCTTTCTAAAAGCCTTCAGTAAAACACCATTTTACTGTGGCATTTTGACTTTGACAAAATAGGACTTTGACATGACATAATCACAGTTTGGCTTTGTAGTAGTTCCAATCCACCCAATCATATTCTATCCCAATGTCGCGTATTGGCTAAATCGTGGCTACACTGCAGAAGCCAAAAAAGAAGTTGAAGTTTAATAGGGAGTTTCATTTGTTCAGCAACTTTTGCACTTGATTGTACTAATGTAGTCATCTAATAAACATTCCCCACATAACCTAGCTTTTATTTTAATAGTATTTCCTATGATTTTTTATGTTATTAATAGTTAGTATATTTCTTGTAAGCCGCGTATTACACACGTAATAGTATTCCATCCAAACACTGCTTTGCTTTGCAAGTCATTCTGCCGTCAAGCAGTAGTGTGCGAGCACTACTGTGGTCCGGTTTGAAGCTGGGCAAATGAGCCTATGACTGATAATTAGACTGCTGATGTCTCAGGATGACGTGCGCAGTGCAGTGTCACCCGAAACTTTATTATTTTAAAGTTCCGAGTAAGCCTGCAACTGTTATGGGCGGCTGTGTCGCTTAACATCAGGTGAACGACTAGCTCGTCATTTCATACATTTTCATTAAAAAACAAGAATTAGATTGTGTAATCTTTTACACAATCTAATTCTTGTTTGGATTAATATTATATTTTCTATATTAGACATTTGTAATGTGTGAGTGAGAGGACAATAGAATTTTGCGGTTTTATTAGAATATTGTGCTATTTGACCGTTTTGCACATATATTAATTAAATACTAATTAAAAACTTATTCTAAAATTATTCTAAGACAAATGTTGCTAGATCATAATTTGTTTGGTTACTTTGTTTCCCGAGAAGTGAAAGAGATAGCCTAAATCAACAGCTAATATAATGCTCCTCTACTCTTTCGCAGTGTTATTTTTGTTTTTGTGCTTGTTTGTGTGTTGTGTCGAGCATCCTGTAGACGCTTTGGCTGTAAGTACTGTTCCCCTTTTGTAGTTTGCTTTTTACCTGTTTTAGTTTGCGTTTAATTTAGTTACCTTAATTTAACGGCTCTTCCCTTAGCTAGCTTAATAACTAAATAAGTGAGGTCATTATTAGATCAAACACTTGTTTCTTTAACTGATAATTATCCTATTTAGTTTAATTTAACTAATTGGGATACGTCCCAAAAATAATGCCTACATACACTTGGATGTTGCCAGTATATCTGTACTATACCAGTACTGGGGCCAATTTTAAAGGCTTTAGTTGACAGATCTAAAACTACTAAAACTGTTGCTGTCTTTGTCAAACAGACGGGAATGTAAGAGACGGATATATTTTTAGTATTTTAAATACTGGTGTCGATTCGGTGATTTTAGAGAACTCTAATTTTAGCCTACTTTAAAATTTTAGTTTAGGTGCGAAATGTCATAAAAGCCATTCGGTATTTACGTCGAACTTAATTTAGAATTGCTTAGTCGTGCACCTAAATGAAGTAACGCCACTCGCGCCTCTAGTGTCGAGTAGCTGTAACTAGGTGATAAAAAATCTACAAAAATGTACAGATAACGCAATTATTTACATATTTAAAGAACGTTATTTATTTATCGTAGGTACTTACTAGGTACCTATCTAAGGATGTAAAAATTGACCAACAAATATGCCATATACATTTTGCTGCATTGAGTTTTAATAAAGGCGTAAAGAGCCCTGCCGCCCGTTAGGTGGATCGATGATCTGGGGAAAACCACGGGAGCCGATGCCGATGGATGCAGCACGCGAGCAGCCGTTCAAAGTGGCGCTCTATGGGGGAGGCATTTGCTCAGCAGTGGATGTCTTTAGGCTGTTGATGATGATGACGATGATGATGGTGGTGATGATGATAATGATTATTATTATGGTGATGGTAATGATGGTGATGATGATGATGATGATGAGTATTTTCTGGTGATGCTTTGAAGAAACCAGGACCAGTAACACTAGCCGCAACGGCTGTGCAATATTTTAGTTGTGCATTCTTATCACAAAACAACCATTTTATCAGAGAAATTACTGGATTCATAATAATCTAATTTTAATCGCCATATTTTAGGTGCCGTCTATTTTGACATTTTACGTTTAAAATTTTAGGCAGAAACTTCTCTAAAATGTGTTTGCCGAATAGCTTAAACATGCTTGTAAACTAAGTTGAGTAATTTAGCCGTATCGTCTCTAAATTTTAGTTAGAGGTGTCATGTCCGAATAGCAAAGTGATGTTTGACAGCACTAAATTAAAATTAGAGAAAATTTAGGTTAGTCGGTGTACCACCGAATCGGCACCACTGTCAACTAAAGCCTTCAAAATTAGGCCTACTATGTATTTACTATGTTTTAAAAAGTTTTAACTGAGACCATTTCTCATATCATAATTATAATGTCCGGTTTCCAAATTAAAGCCGTGAAATAATAGTAATTTTTTAGTTTATAAATATTTATAATAATAATTAAATAACGCCAAACGATAACATACAATAATTAGTAGTATACTATTATATTATAATATTATACGTGTGGACAATTCACACATCGCCATCTAGCCCCAAACTAAACATAGCTTGTACTATGGGAACCAGATAACTGATACAATACTTATAAACTTTTTTTTTTGTTTGTAAATACATACATAGAATACAATATAACACCCAGACGCAGAACAAACATCTATGTTCATCACACAAATGTTTGTCCTGGGTAGGAATCGAACCCACAGCCCTCAGTTCAGAAGGCAGGGATACTACCAACTGAGCTATCGGGCCCGTCATATCATAATATGAAGATCATAATATCTGTGCAATAATAAACATGACATTTTAAAAAATGTACCTATCTGCCGGATACAGGCACAGAAAAAGGCGTAAATACTTATGTCTGGGTGTTGTGGGAGCATGGTCCTCGTAGTTCCTGAGTCCCTACTGGGTCGACACATTCATTAATTAGGTACTTTGATTAATTCGCTCACACTCAATTCGACACATTTCTTACTGGACACTTTACCATTTTTATACTTTGGTACAGTCATTGATAAAATAAATAGACAAGGCACGCTTAAGTCACAGCATAAATAATAGTAGGTGCTACGTACTTCTGGTAGGAGTCTATAGCCAGTACCTACCTTGGTTTAAAATAAGATTCAAGGATACCGTACTTACATGTATAACAGGGAATCCTAGTTAGATCCAGGATCTATTGTGATCGTTGGGCGTTATTTATTCTTTACAATTTGTTCAAGAATAATTATAGGATTTTTTTCATTATCATTTTTTTACTTTACAGGCAACTTTCGTCAAGAGTATCACTCGGAATCTTCCCCAAAGCATGTCAAGAATGAAGAAATTGAGAGCATGACCGAGAACCTGACAGGCACACCCAATTCCCGGTATATACACTTCAATGACACTCCCGGAGCTATATTCAAGGAAACTGACATATAATTTATATGTATGTAAGTATATATAACAATATGAGATGAAGTAACTATAAAAAAATCCGAAAAAACGTGAACAATGTTAGAATTAGCAAGTTGAAATGGCAAAGGGCAGGCCATATCGCTTGTGGAAGTGACAATCGATGGGGAAGAAAGGTTCTCGAGTAGCGACCACGAATCAGAAGTTGCAGCGTAAGCTGGTGGACCGGCTGTCTGCTGGAAACGCGGAGAACCGATGGCTGCAGGAGACGATCAGTCGCTCAATGTGGCTCTGTGGAGGAGGCTTATGTTCAGCAGTGGTCAGTGCAGTGGTGGCGCACAGTGGACTACTTACCATAATAAAAAATTAAACATATATACATCAGATACATCATCATAAGCCTATTATAGTCTCCTGCTGGACACCTCTACCAAGGTAAGTCTTTAATCTTTTACAGTATTTAATCATTAACTCTTCTTTTTCAGCCATACCTATTCCTAACAGCCACTAAATGCCATCTATTGAATTGCAGAGCGTCCTACATCTCTGCGGATTGTGGTCTCCATAATTAATATTTATTGGTAAATATAAAAGTATATATATCTAATTTACGTTATAATAAGGATCAGGGGGTCTAGCAAAGCTCCCTCACGCTAACGCTATCGCCAAACGCTAACTCCAAAATGTACTGAAATGACATTTCGGAAATCGGTAACTTTTCCGTAGCGAATGTCATTCCGATACATTCTTGGAGTTAGCGTGAGGCGTTAGCGTTAGCGATTGTGATCTTTGCTCGACCTCCAGTGCAGTTATAGCAAATTCAATAGAACTAGTATCCACGTTATTTTTTATGTCATAATAAAGATGATATCATTCATATCAAAAAGATTCAAATCGGACTATTACTTACGAAGATATTAAGTTGTAAAAATTTGTCGTTCTTGCCGGTAAAATCATGTGTGTGACGTCATTGTGACGGTCGAAACAAAACACTGTGCGCCTTATTGCTACGGCCATAGGCCTACGGCTAATTGGCGGCGACCGGCACAATGACGTCACGGCCACTCAGTGAACTCGGTTAGTTATTTGGTCATAACTACGTCAGTTTTTGTCGTAGAACAAAAAATCTTGCACTGTATGTTATGGATTTCTTAGCTCTATAAATCTGCATTCACAACCAAAACGATACGGATCCTCAATAATTTACTTGCACATTTAAAAGTATATATTATTTGATATAAATTATATTTATAAAAGAATATTAATATACATATTATTATTATTTGCAGTATGTCTATTACTTATGTATCTTCTAACATATAATTTACAAATATATTTTACTAAAGAAAATTATAGCTAATATCAATTTCTACTTCAACGTATAATTACGTATTCTGTGTACCTAGATTGAGGTAGTAGTATTAGGTAGTATAGTACTTTAATACTCTAACCGTTAAAAGAAAGTTCTGAAAAAAGAAAGTAATTCTTTCTCTCTCAGTCCTTACACTTTCGGTAGTGGTCTGAGTGGGAAAGGTATATATTTTTTACCTTTTTTTCAGAGTTTTTTTTTAATGGCGTGTTTTGATTGTTATTTAGTCCACTTTAAACTTTTCAATCGCTCTTGTTAACTTTATTATCTTAGAGGTGACTTAACTTGTTCTAGATGTTGTCTTGTGACATTCCAAAGTGAATATAATTATGTAGAAATTATATTCAATAGAAAATATAGGAATTAAATACTATAGAACAAAATTAAAACACTTAATTTTTTTTATTTAAACAGGGTTTTTAACCCTATTTAATATTATTAATACTTTAATGTTGTTTTTGTGTAATTTTCAATTTAAATGAAATAATTTTATTTTTCCTAGTTTTTTTTTCTTATTTTACCTAATTAGTGAAAATGTATTTTTTATTATATTATTCACAATATTACCTATGTTCTAAAAACAAAAATTTCGTATAATTATATATTTTTGAATACCTATCGGATTCTCAGTTTTGAAAATAAAAAATTGCGCACAATTTCTCACAAAGTTTAAAGCAATACAAATTGGTTTACTTGCGAGTATTATGAACACAGAGCATGAAAAACAAATACATTTTTTGCGATGCGTAATTTTCAAGTGCTCTGTGGTTATGAATAACTTCGTACAAAACGCATAGTGATAATTAGATCATTACACTCTCCGATTTCTTATAATACCACCTCGAGTGTAATGATTAATGAATGTAATCATGAACACAGCGCGCTTGTATCATTGTACTATTATATATTGTTACTGACTAATTTTGTTCCATAGTATTTTATAGAACAGCGTTAGTAGTTCATTTAGCTCGTGAGGTGTGTCTTCGGTAGTTCTAAATACTCATCTACTTATAATTCTTGTATTAATATTTTCTAGATTTAGATGTCTTTTCCAGTTCTTATTACTAGAACCACTCTATTAACGTGAAGTATCTTTGGATTAGTTACTCCACCCAGGAAAAACATTTGTGTGATGAACATAGATGTTTGTTCTGCGTCTGGGTGTTATATTGTATTCTATGTATGTATTTACAAACAAAATAGTATATAAGTAGATAAGTATTATATCCGTTATCTGGCTCCCATAGTACATGCTTTGCTTAGTTTGGGGCTAGATGGCGCTGTGTGAAATGTCCACACATATTTATTTATTTTTATTAACTTTTCGTCATGTTCTCATTCGAATAGCGAACTTGTTCGAAAAAGATAAATGGTTGTTTAACTAGTCCAAAGCTACTCTACGTTTATTGATAAGGCCGGAATTTTTTTTTGACGTAGTAACTACGCAAGTCTTATTTTTCTAGTCTTACCAAATATTCATAATAAGTACTTAGTAGTAATAGTATTTATGTAAGGACAAAAACTATATTATAGGTAGATAGGTACCTTTATTGTCTGTACTCTTATATCCGATACTAGCGCACGACTGGAATCTTTGTCCATGGAATTTTATGGAACTAAATGTAATCGACTCCTTTCTTTTTTACCAAATTATTTAACATTGGAATTGGGATTGATTCGGATTAGAATTTGAGTGAAATTGGCATTTGATTAAACAGGTACCTCTATTGTCTGCTATAGATATTTCACGTCGTCTAAATAGCTTAGGTATATTGAGGTTCACATTTTTGGCTAAATTGGCTGTTTGAGTGCTTATTTTGGTGAATTTAACTATTCGCTAATCTTCATTACTATTAGGTGTCATTTGGCAAACTTAATCTGTACTTAAAGAACTAGGAGAGTCGTCGAAAAACTTTACAGATTTTCTATTAAAATTACTTTACTGAGGGTATTATTTTATAATATCTTCATAAAGTTTTTAGGTTATGGTGAATCTAAGTATATGCCAACTTTTTATGTAATTAAATATGATCACAATAGTGAAACATGCCTTGTAGAAGATTTTACCTATATAATATTATAAATTAACGGATTTAGTTAAAGTTATTGTGTTCAAATGGCAGCCAAATGATAAACAAATTCGTTATGAATTTAATAGCTAACTATACCACCGGTTTATTGTTAATGGTGCCAAAAGGATTGATTCATTTATTATTATTATTATATTATATAATAAAACTTTATTACTATATTATTTATACTTATGTAAATTATTATTTACATTATTTACTTATAGTAACAAATACACTAATACCCATGAATATCAAGGTATATATTTTATGATCTATAGTCGTAACAATATTTACTTACATAAATAATTTTGCGAGATATTTTCATATGTCACATTTGCCATCTTGCCAAAGTTGTACGGTTATTTACTGGAAATCGGTCCTCTAGGTATTTAGGTTTAGGTGCAGGTAAGTTAAATTATGCATGATTACTTATAAAAAAATTGGTGTGGTAGTATAATATATTATGCATAATATACAATTAGGTATATAATATTTTATTATATTAATTAATTGTTTTTTGTAGTTTATGTTCCTATACAAGTTGACAATTTAGACGCTGTTGTATTACTTCGATTGAGCTACAGAAAGGTACCATAATTATTATTTAAATATATAAAATTCCGTTATTTATACCTTTTTCTGTATATTTTATACCAGGGAGAGAAATCAACAGGGTAAATATTTGCCATTCAAATGTTATATTGTTTTATCGTATATTATATGCCTATATATATTTAGAATGAATTTCATCCATTTTATGATAATAATATTATTGTAATAAATAAGTAGGTACAGTTGCCTGCACTAATAAGTATACATATATCATAATTTTTATAATATTTTCACAGTATTGAATTACTTAAAAATTAATTAATCATCAAATAGGTTTGTATCCTGCAATTTTTTTATTGCTAAAATAATAATATTCCTCAAAAGATAAACATTTATGAAAACAAAAATTAAATATCTAAAAAAATGACCAAGTTACAAGCATTTTTAAAAACGGAATAGAAAGATCGCTCAAACGGCCAGTGACGTCAGAGGAATGTCGTTCATAGTACCTCATTACTAAGCTGTGGTAGCTTTTCATACAATCTCTGGCATGTGACGTCACGAGTGGATGTTTCATAGTAACTGTGGGGGCGCTCTGTTTCGCGAGAAAGGGACAGGAGATGCCTCCTGTAGAAACTTTAAAAGCTTATTACTCCGTGATTTATTTACCGATTTTGCTTATTTTTTCAATTATTGCATTCATTTTTAATCTTCTTTATGAAAGTAATATTTACTTGTTCATTTTTAATAGTAGTCATCATGCATAAACGTAAACGAGACTATTCGAAGTCAGAAAAATAATACGCTACCTGTACAATATTTTGAAAATTATGAAATGTATACTTATTAGTGCAGGCGATTGTACTAAATTATACCTAGTTACTATAACGTCCTCAGAATGTATTTGGTGTCTATTTATACTAAAAATGGAAATTTAAAAGAATCTGCAGGGTTACTCTTGACATTCGATCTCAATCGTAATTTGGGATTTGGAACGAAATCGTGGCATTTGGTACTCTTAAATCCTACACTAGCGCACGATTGGAATCTTTGTTCGTGGAATTTTATGGAACTAAATGTAATCGACTCATTTCGACACCATCCGCTTTGTGACCAAATCATTTAACATTGGAATTGGGATTGATTCGGATTAGAATTTGATTGAAATTGGGATTTGGTTAAACAGTAACCCTACAGATCTTAACAAAAAAATGTTTAAAAACTTAATTATAATAATAATAACAACGCCCAACGATCACATAGATCCTGGACCCTAACTAGGATTCTCTGTATCTAGGGACCCAGGAACTACGAGGACCATGGTCCCACAACACCCAGACACAGAACAAGTACTTGCTCTTTTTTTTTACGATTGACTTCTGAATGTGTTTTCTTCAAAGATAAAGCCGGTTGTTAGCTCGTTAACATAGTTTCTCCTACAAACACGACTCACTTGACGGGCGAATAACAAAAAGGACAGTCATACGAAATTACAAAGAACAGAGCAGGATGGAATAAAAGACACATTGGGTGTCCCGTTTCCTCTCATAGGATTAGCGGTTGAAATCCCCACTAATTTTCGTATGAGGAAGCTGTATCATTGGTCAACTCGATTTAGTCAATGGTTTTCATCTATGTATTAGTACGTAGGTATTAGTATTAAGTAAGTAGGTAATCTTATTTTTTTCTTAGATCATGCTAATATTGAACCATGCATAAAAGTGATACTTTACTTAAATTATTATTATATTGTGTGTATAAGTGAGTTTAGAGAAAATCACAACGTAACATACCCTTATAAAAGGAGAAAAATTAACAAAACTATTACACGAAATGATATTTACACAGCCATTTTTAGATGTTATTTGTAGATTAGGTAAATAATAAATATACACATATGTAAGTAGCTAGGGGCTCCATCCTACTCTACACACACACTCACTCTCTCTCTCTCTCTATACTCTTACGCCCGTCTGCACTAAGTTTAACAGTTCTAAGTTCGCACTTACCCAAACTCGTTATTTGCAGTTAGGTGATAAAAAGTGCAAACTCGGAAGCTGTCAAAATTTAATTGCAGACGGGCATTAAAGTTGCCCATATTTAATTTATTTTACGGTTTAGGTAGTAGCTACAACAACGTACTTACTATAACATTACGCCTACTCTGTGGCGAGTTTAAAAAAGCGAAATCCTACTAAATATATGAAAGTATACCTATGTGGAAAGAGATACAATGTGAAACAGAAAAAGAATTACCTATAGTTCAGATAATATAATACCTACAGTAGGTACAGATGCCACATACAACGGAACAACTCGGGCTATTTTACGAATTATTTTATTTCTGCATAACGCAAGATTATCAAGCGACATTTATTGCGTGTTGGCGAAGTGTTGGGCCAAATAAATACACTGGACACTAACTAGTAACTCTCTAGACACGATTACTACATTTTCTTCAAGTTCGGGCTATTTTTCGTTTGTTCCTAATGGGACCCCATGCCTATAGGTACCTACTTAGTTGATATCTACTTCTTAATACTTGTATATTTATTTTAGTACTTAGTATCACTACACTAAATTATTTTGAGGTCAGAATATAATGTTATAGACGTTGTTCGTGGTATGTATCCTTAGAATAAGTACCTAGCTACTTATTCTAAGTTTGTAATGTATCTAACCTAAAAATAAACTTCATATTTTTTAACCGCCTTTGATAGCTTTTAACATGTTATCAAGTCGTAATAGTATGTAATAGTAGATGTATAATATACATATAAAATATGAAGTTTATTTTTAGGTTAGATACATAAATAAATAAAAATAAATAAATATGTGTGGACATTTCACACAGCGCCATCTAGCCCCAAACTAAGCATAGCTTGTACTATGGGAACCAGATAACTGATACAATACTTATATACTTTTTTTTATTTGTAAATACATACATAGAATACAATATAACACCCAGACGCAGAACAAACATCTATGTTCATCACACAAATGTTTGTCCTAGGTAGGAATCGAAGCCACAGCCCTCAGTTCAGAAGGCAGGGATACTACCAACTGAGCTATCGGGCCGGTCGAAACATACTTATTTAGAAACTTTATGATTTCGACTGATGTGATATCCACATGGCTGACAATGCAGTTCGGTGCCAATGACCATTACAAAAAAATAACCGCCAAACCTCATTTTTGATTGTATTTCCGCGGTATTGGCAAGTTTTGGTTACACAGAGAACTTTGCTATATTGGTTACGCGGTTCTGCAGTATCACCGACGATATATAACAATAATATATACCTACAGAAGATAAGTAGGTACCTAATCTATAAAAATATGTGTTGGTGAACAAACAAAGTGTCAAAAACGGTTTCTTGCTAGTATACGTATTACTTCCTTGGTTCTAGCTCTGTGGTCTGTGGTGTCAATAATGTTACATTTCACGCCATTTCGCTTTGTTATTCTTTACTTTTAGGGTTCCCTACCCAGAGGGTAAAGCGCAGCGAACCCTATTACAAAAGCTTCTCTATGTCTGTCCGTCTGTCATCAGGCTGTATCTCATGAACCGTGATAGTTAGGCAGTTGAAATTTTCACAGGTGATGTATTTCTGATGCCGCTATAACAACAAATACTAAATAAACTATATAATTAGTATTTAAGGAGACTCCCAGTCCCATACAACAAACGTGTTTTTTTTTTGCTCGTTCTTACAGATAATGGTACGGAACCCTTCGTGCGCGAGTCTGACTCGGACTTAGCTTAGCTGGTTATCGTTTCTTAAGTTATATAGATAGTGATCAGTAAGTCTATTCCTCGAAATAGAATAAAATGAACAATCCCTATGTTCTGACCTCAAAATAATTAGTAGGTACCATAAAATACTCTTAGCTAAGAAATTCTTGACTCTTCATTGTTCTCTATTATTCTAGTCATTTTATGTGTTCTATAGTTATACCAATTGGTGTTTTAGAAATTAAAATGTTTTTGAAAGCTTATCTTGTATTTTTGTTTATACCTATCAGTTAGTAATTTTTTTTTTTTTTATATTGGCTCCACACATAGTGTATTTAGCCAGTGTCAAGTATTGTATATTTTCATCGAGTTTTAGAATATTTTACGTAGTCAAGTCTTAGTCATAGTCATAGTCCAGTCTATGTCGGGTCATAGTCCAGTCTAAGTCATTCTCAAGTAAAGTGGTGGCAACTTTACAAGAAGCTTCTATGGAATTTTGGAAGCAACACGAAAAACCACGTTACACCACATTATATCACTTGACCACACTCATGCTCGTAATTCAGCACTTAATGCGTAAAACGCCACCAATTTTAAACATTAACACTGAAAAAAGCACAAGTTTTGAGAAATAATACAATGCAACGACGTGAACTTTTTCACGTTCCCGCCAAAACTCAAGTTAGTAATTAATAAACAAATATGTGTGGACATTACATGATTTCACACAGCGCCATCTAGTCCCAAACTAAGCATGGCTTATACTATGGGAACTAGATACCGGATATAATACTTAGATACTTTTTTGTTTTTAAATTCATACATAGAATATATAACACCCAGACGCAGAACAAACATTTCAGCACATAAATGTTTGTCCTGCTGGGTGGGAATCGAACCCACAGCCCTCAGTTCAGAAGACAGGGTAACTATCAACTGAGTTATCAGGCCCGTCGAATAACAAAGAATGTTATTGAGGATACCGCATTCTTTTATATTTATCATCATCAACCTGAAGACGTTGACTGCTGAACATACGCCATGACGGCACCGGCTGTTCGCCTCCTTCCTTCATCCATCGGTTCCCCGCGGTTCCGTCCATGTAGTAGGGGAGTAGGACGCTTAGTCGCCTATGCTGCATCTTCCAGTTTATGGTCGCCACTCGAGAACCTTTCTTCCTCATCGGTTGTCAGTTATATGAGCAATGCGGCCTGTCAATTGCCATATCATGTTTTTATAAAGGTTATTTAAAACTTTAAATATTAGGTAAATATCTAAATCTATATGGGATGGGCACATTATAGATTTATAATTATAGTACAGTACTACATACTATGGGTAAGATTGAGGTGTTATTGGTGATTTGTTGACTTCTCATGCTCTTCTTGAATTAACTTTATCAAACCCAACTATTGCAGTGACAGGTAAAAGATTGCCTTGTAACTATAAGAATCCACTTAACTACAGTATGGGGAGCTTCAAGAAGTGTTAAGAGTCCTCTCTAAGGGTAGGCAACGCACCGGCAATGCCCTTGGTGTTGCAGATGTCCATAAGCGGCGGTGACCACTTACCATCAGGTGGGCCGCCTGCTTGTTTGCCACTCATTACATAAAAAAAAAAATTAAAATAAGAATTGGTAAAACAGTATTAATTCAGTCTAAAATATTTTATTACCATGTAAAACAATAATATAGCTTAGGCATCATTATATTTTTAAGCTATCTACGTTAGTAGGTAGATTGTAATATAAATTTATTTTAAAAAAGCCAATTTTTACAAAATATAGGTATAATAATATAATAAATAAAATAATATATTCTACACCCCAAATAACCCTGTTTAAATTGGCAACAATGTAAGTACCATTTATTATTACATTAAATACATAAATAGAAAACACTATTGACTTAAACATTAAGAGCTGTGGCAGTAGTATTTTTTTTATATTACAGTTTTAGAAATCTATATATAAACTACTTTATATTGGCACATTTGGAGCACACACACAGGAGCATTGTTTCGTTACATTTTTCTCAATTACCTACATTATTGTGTTTATCTTTTTACTACTTATAATTATTATTACTTTGCAGGTAGTTTACATACAGTTTAGAGACATACTTTGGCACCAAACACAACATGCATAACACAGTGGTAATGCCGTAAAGTGTGCATTTATTTAGTGCGCATAATAAGCACTATGTCATAAAAGTTGCAAACAGGTTTGTATCTAAATACACATCAATCATCAGTGTTTTGCAGTTAGGAGGCTGCTATATAGTCAAATTTGCAATCTCACTGTGTACAGCAGTTAAGACATCCGGATAAGCAATCTCCACTGCCATCATCACAACCAGAGCAACATTCTAAACAACCATCGCCATCTTCACAACAACTACCCAAACATGTGGCACAGTCTTCGAAACAATTGTCTGTACATTCACCAACACACCTGAAACAGCCACAGATCCAATTGCAGACAATTTGTATGCAAAATGGATCATCATCCCCTATGTAAATACAACAGCAATCTGTAGAGTCTTCCATCTGTTGCTGCCTTCTTTTGTCTTCATTTTCTTTTTCTTCATTGTGTCCAGTATCTGAATCAAGCAAGGCTTCTTTATTTAAATCTGGAGTATGTTCTGTTTTAAATCCATTTTCTTTTTCTACATTGTGGCCAGTGTTAACTAAGTTTGAGAGCAACCTATCAGTCCCTTCTGCGGATGTTTCTGTTACTGAAGGTATTATTTTTGCAGATGAAAATGGCTGTTTGGTTATAGCTGGTGGCTCCATATTACTTTACGAAAGTAGCTATATTAATTTTTGCTAAATACCTAAGTATTTGATTTCTAGTTTTGGAAGACACAGGCCAAGAAGAGGGAACTACGTGGAAGACAGACTTCTGATGGTGGAAGAGTGGAAGATAGTTTTTCAGGCATTATTTTGTTCAAAACATCCAAACTGTTTCCCTTTTTTGGCACATATTTCTTGAAATAACGGCAGTCTGGTCTGGGCCTGTAGGCAACATTTTTGTAAATATAGTCTAACTTTAACACGTGAAAGTTACAAAACAAATAATAATAAAATAAAAGTAACAAACAAAACAAACGACAAAAGAAAAAAGCTAAAACCACAGACTACTAAGAGATACTACGTAAAACAATGTCGTCATTGTCAATGTCCAAGTTTTGGGACATGGCTGCGTTCAAAAATTCAATCAAACTGCAGAATGTCGTTCAGTGTGGAGGTTAATAGAAGATCAAAGCCAATGTTTATTCAGCAGTGAACGTCTTCTGAGTAATGATGATGATGGATTTAATGATCATTTCATCATTTTGTGTTGTAAACATAAATTATCTATTTTGCATGAATGACTAGAATTGAATAACATTTATTCAATACCTACTTGATAATGAGGAGATAGATAGATAAACTCTTTATTGAAACACCCATAGGCCTATTTATGGGGGGGGGCGTGTTCGCGCTCGCTCCGCTCGCTCTTTTTAAATTAATTTCTGCTATTTCTAAGCAGTTGTGGATTCCGGCGGCTAAGGTGCTCAAGTTCGACCGAAAAGCATCTGAGACTCTTCCTAAAATATTGTTTGCCAAAATCATCAGGGTATGGAAGAAACATTTTCGCGCTCGCTTCACTCGCGCTTTTTAAGTAATCTTAAGTCGTTTCTGAGCAGTGGTGGATTCAGGGGGCTTAAGCCCAACCGAGAAGCATCTGAGTGTCTTCCTCAAATTATTTTGCCAAAATCTACCAGGGTACAACAAAAAATTTGTGATGCGGTGGCGTTTATTTCTAAATATTCTTAATTTAGTGCTATATTTAGTGATCAAAATGCTACTACTAAAGGCCACTAAATTTGCAATATTATAATAATTTATTGATCGTTAGGTGAAGCTCCATCCGAAACAAATTTTCAGGGGCCCCGCCCCCCTGGAAAATATTCCTAAATACGCCAATAAAAACACCACATAAAATAATAAATAAAAAAAAAATAGGAGAGGAGGAGGAGGTAAATAAAAGTTTGAAAACAGGACACCGCAACCCTTTAAATGATTACTTCTCATTTATTATGAATGTTTTCTACACATTGGCAAAGGTTTGAACGGTGGTCGCGCGAATACTTTTTCTATTTTTACAGCGTCCATTATGCCAGGTTCGATACAAAAATGTTACAACCCCTTTATTTGCGTTTATTTTATAGTTCTTCAAGTACCAAATTACGTCAAGAACTATGAAAAACTCCCTAAAGGGAGAAAAGAAATTTTTAGCAACACATGTTGTAAAAGTGAGAAATACTGTACTGGCTACGCAGGTTAGTTATCTACAGGCAAGGTATGTTGGGTTAGAGCAATTATTGTAAATGCTCTAAGCTGGCTAATGAAAGTAGATTGACAAAGCGCGGCAAATTTAAATAATATTAGCATGGCATGCCAGCCCCAACTTAAGAAAACTTGAAAATATTTTTGCCTCATTAACTCCTTTAGGGATGGATTTTCAAAAACCCTTTCTTAGTGAGTCTTTACATTTACAAAGAACACACTTACTTTCCATAAGTTTCTAGAACCGGTGGTTTAGGCTATGCGTTGATAGAAAAATCTTTGAGACGCCGTTTGACTCTAACGAGAGGTAATTTTCAAAAAAAACGTGACATACCTACATTTTATTTTATTTCATTAATAATACTCATAATATAATCAATCCACAGAGTAAAAAGTTTGATACAAACGTAAAAACCCCATTTCATCCCCTTAAGTACCTACTTACCATCCAGTTATTTTGGACAGGGCAGGATTGGCCTCACTCACCATGAACCGTACAAAAAGTGCATTCAGACACTAAAACATCAAGGTACCTACGAATGCAAGATAAATATTTAAGTTTAAAAAAACGCGGTAACTGTTCAAACGTATAGCTACACTGCTGGCGCTGTTTCCTCGTGGACCTACTATTTTGTCCTACCAGTAGGTCCACGAGGACATACATGTCCTCGTGGACCTACTGGAACTAAACAAATGCTAACTATTAGAAAAAAATACATTATATAGTGAGCTTGAAGGAATTAGACAGCACTGCGTATTTAAATTAAATATTAATGAAAAAAAAAATATTTTACTGAAAAAATGCTCGTAGCTGTAAAGTTGGCGCAAAAATAAAACAGCACAGCAATGTGCTGTTTTATGTTTGATAGCTTGTCATTTTTCATTTTTGACAGCTGATGTCATTTTTGACAGCGGATATCAATTTTGACAGCGGAATCAGCAGTTGTCAATTTTGACAGCAGATATCAATTTTGACAGCGGATCTCAATTTTGACAGTTGATGTTATTTTTAACAACAGATGTCAATTTTGACAGCGGATGTCATTTTTAACAACGGATATAATCATTGACAGCGGAATCAGCGGATGTCATTTATGACAGCGGATGTCATTTTTAACAACGGATATATCATTGACAGCGGAATCAGCGGATGTCATTTATGACAGCGGATGTCAATTTTGACAGTGAATGTCGTTTTTGACAGTTGTTTTCACTTTGGCGGCTATGTCATTTTTTACAGACTTAATTTTTAACAGCATTTATTACGATGGATCTAGTAGCGCTCCTGACGCGTTTATGCCGCTCAACATCCGTGAAAGTTTATAATTATATATATCGGGCAATTTTTTACGAGGGGTTGGTTTTCACGGCGCATGATTAACATTTTAAAAAATAATCTTTTAATCTGCCATTTCCTCGTGGTGATATCGTCCTAAATAATAATGTTTCTAGGTACCAAACGCTTAGTAAGTATATTTAACGAAATTTTTGCCAATGTTCCCTTCTGGCGTACAAACAACATTAGTTTTGCGTATGGTTTGCGTTCTTTATACTAAAGTGACATTGTTTCGCCGTCATTTACGGTTAAAAATTTTATGGCGGTTTTTTATTCCACCATTTTGAATTTTTGTTTATAGCTCCACAATTGTCCTAGGGTTTGCTATGACATTGTTTAAAACGCACATAACCCATCTCATATCGTTTAGCCAGCCCGTTGACTGTCCGAATGACGGAAGCTCGAAAGACCACGTCATCAATTTTTCTGAAAACACGTCGTGCACCTTGACACGAACATACAAAAAAGTGGTCAAAATTATTCATAGGTCCACTAAACAATCCGCCAAAAATCCATGGCAGCCATCTTTAAAAATGCCGGAAACCAAACAATTTTTTCAAATATCAAATTATTGCCCGTAGTCCACCTGCTTAGTACGACCCCCATGCAAAAAACCACCCCGATCAGTCTAAGTTTCAAAATGGCCGCCATTTGATTCCGCCATTTTGGTTTTTAATGACCACCACCTGACAGCTTCGTCATCCTCTATGACATTTGATTGAATACTTAACTTACTACCCACAGTAATATATATAACTTCCTTGCTACCCACTTATCTCTTACCGTTTTCCATTTATAGGTGTTTCAATTTTGTATGGCAGCCCTATTTTTTGTGTTTCTCTGGAACATCCCAAGATCTACTCCAATTTCAGTTAAAACGGGACCTCCATATCTCTTGTCATTTTGGAGATCCGTTGAGCTGTTCCATTTCGGAGACGACTTTCTGGTAATGTCAGATTTTTCCCGCATAACGTATCCCTATATAGCTCTATACTCACTATTGAGTTTTGACGCACCACTTCAGCCAGCCAACACGCAAAAAGTTTTTATAAGTATCTAAAGGAGGATTGAAAAATCACTTTCTTAAAATATGACGTCACAGTAGGACCACGAGGATATGTATATCCTCGTGGTCCTACTAGTAGAACAAAATAGTAGGTCCACGAGGAAACACCGACTGCTGGCTGCGAGGCAAGTACCTACCTACATACAATACTGCAAGCGTTGGTACTGAATACTTAATTTAGTCATTTTTTAACCGAATGTTATTTTGACCTATTATGTGATAGCTTGATAAGCCTAAATTACGAGATCAAGGGCAGAATCATAAAGTAGGCGTATTATAGTGTTACATTAATTACTTTTTGATTGAAAATTCAATGTATAATTTATTTATGACATGCTGGTCGGACTAAGTAAATTATGTTATGTAAAAATATAATTAAGTTTACAATAATAATAATTATATCATAAATTTATTCATAAATCAATGACTTATGTATGTATAAAACGCATGTTGATCAATTAATTAAACTAATGGTGGATGGTGGTAGTAGAAAACAACCGTAAGTATAGTACCGTTTGGTATATTATTCGATATAAATTACAGAGGATTTGTAGAGTATAGTAATTTAAAGTTTCGGGGGTTAACTTAATGATTAATCATCGCCTCCACAATCGCCCCCGCCACAGTCACCTCCGCCACTGTCCCCACCGCCACTGTCCCCACCGCCACTGTCACTCCCGCCACAGTCACCCCCGCCACTCTCACCCCCACCACAGTCACCGCCGCCAATGTCACCGCCCGAGTCATGATGCCCTCTTGAGTCATACTGCCCTTCCTGATGACTCAAGGTTGGGAACCAACTATCGCCATCGTTCGTAGATATGGCAGGCTCACCAACATCATCGCAAGCAAGCCAAGTATTATTGTCATCAAATTCCTCTGTGTAATAAGTCCTCGTTCTAGTCCTTGGATAGTTTGCGTCGTTCTCGCAGCAATCAGTGCAAAAGTCGCAGCAGCCGTTAATGCACTCTACGATAAGTTCCAAACATTCATTGAAGCATTCGTAACAGGGGTTGCAGCATCTTTGGCAGAATGTTTTCTTCACACGACGTGTACCAGGAGGATCGCCAGGGTTCTCCTGGCTGGATCTCAACGGTTGTGTCGTTATTGGATTCGACATCATATGCCTTTAGTATTCTGTGTAAAAAAAAATTCAAACAATTCTATACTATTTGTTAAATATCACTGATGCTAGTCCCAAGTAATAGTAATAGGTCCCTTTATAGTTTTTCCAGTGGCCAGTGGAATGTGAACATAGAAGTGGGTACAGAACCAGGGGGTATAGCAAAGATCACACTAACTCGAAATTTATTGAAATGACATTAGCTGCGGAAAAGTAAGTGAGTTCCGAAATGTTCATTGCACAAATACAAATGCACATTCCAATACATTTTTGAGTTAGCGTTTGGGATCTTTGCTAGACCCCCTAAGTTGTCTTGCAATCATCGTAGAATTGAAATAGAACCAACTGCACAAAAATTTAAGTATTGGCTACTTAAATTTAAACTACGTAGTTTGCAAACTACTGTATTCCGTTTTGAACGGCACTGTAGCTGGTGAAATTACCAAGTCAAGTAAGACTATGTCATGAGAACACAGTCTCGAATCTTATTACTTTACTAGACTGGGCTAAACTTTCAGAATAACGTAGGTACGTAGTGCAGTGTCACGCTAGTGTTGTGTGATGTCCTGAATAAATGTATTTTCTTTCTTTCTTTCTAAGCAAGCGAATAGCAATGTGGCTACATCGCTATTCGCTGACATAAATCTTTAGAAGCAAAGTGTTAGTTACATAAATGAATATAAACAAAAGATTCACTATTCTAAAAAGAAGCATTTACCAAAATAGTTTGTGGTGTAGGTAATTGTTTGTAAAATAAAACATTTGCGGAACTTAGTTTGTACAATTTTTATTGAAACGTTTTAGCTGTAAGTAATTCAATATTTTGTCAACATAGTGTTTTGGTAAAAAATTATAGTACCTAAGTCTAAACATGTAACAAATCTAAGTTGGCTGTAAGGTTAGAAAGTTAAAATGCTATGTTAATTTTTATACTTATGCACAGAAAATTCAAGTCTCATTTATTAAATTAACCTTACCTACCAGTAAACACCAATATTAGGTATACCTACGTACTATTTTTTTTTTAAATTTTACTTTATATTTAATTTGTTTACATAGATTATGAGTACATAGGCTTACATATTTAATGTAATTCAGGTAGTTATAAGGCGATGGTTTACATGTATTAAAATATTTTAGTTAAATTGCGTAAGTAAATATTTCGACATTGAACAAGTCATTAGGCATGGAACATGAATCACTGGATGTTGATCGAATGATCTTGACCTATTTTCAATAGTTTGGAAATAGTTAATCACAGTCACCATAATCACCCCCACCACTGTCTCCTCCACCATATCCTCCACCGCTGTCTCCTCCACTATATCCCCCACCGCTGTCACCTCCACTATATCCTCCACTGTCACCACCGTAACCCCCACCACCACTAGAGTCCTGATGGCTCCCCGAGTAGTGATGCCCTCCAGCAGAGCTATGGCTTCCTGAACCGTGGTGCGCCTCCGAGACATGGTGCACTACTGAGCCATGATTACTTCCTGAGTGGTGATGCCCTCCTGAGCCATGGTTACTTCCTGAGTAGTGATACCCTCCTGAGCCATGATTACTTTCTGAGTGGTGATTCCCTCCTGAGCCATGATTACTTCCTGAGTGGTGATGCCCTCTTGGGCCATGGTTACTTTCTGAGGGGTGATCTTCACCTGGAAGCAATAAATTGCCACAGTCGCCCTTGTTGTTGCCCCCTTCACTGCCTGACACAGGACATTGTTCCAAGCCATCTTGCCCTACCGAGTTATGCTGATGGTACATGGTTGCAGGGACCGAACAATTGCCATCGCTATTGCGTTGGGAAAGCTTGCCATCTTCTTCACCTGGAAGCAACAAAATGCCACAGTCACCCTTGTTGTTGTCTCTTTCACTGCTTGACACGGGACATCTTTCCAAGCCATCATGCCCACCTGAGTCATGGTGCCCAGCCGAGTTATACTGATTGTACAAGGTTGCAGGGAACGGCCTATCGCCATCCTGACCTGAGGTGGGATCGCCTTCCAAGCCATACATTTCTGAGTCGTGATGCCCTTCTGAATCAAGCTGGTGACTCGATGTTTCATCCCCGGAACCTAATTGAATTGGTTCCCACCAACTATCGCCATTGCTCCTGCCCAAATTGACATCATTTTCCTTGGTGTAATAAGTCCTGGACCTTGGATAAATCCCTTCAGTTTTGCGGCAATTACACGATATGTCTCTGATGAATTTCAAACATCGATTGAAGCAGCCGTAACAGGGGTTGCAGTGTCTGCGACAGAAGCTTTCCCTGGTGCGACGTGTGCCAGGATTGTCAGGATTCTCCTGGCCCTGGACGGACCTCGTCGGTTGACTTGTTATTGGATTCGACATCTTTAGCCTTTAGATGTCCTTAATTCCAAGCAAAACGAATTCAGTTAAGTATATTTCATCAAGTTTGTTTAAAATACACTGAAGTTAATTTAATGTTAAAAATAGGTATATAGGCTTGACCGTGAACGCGCGTTGTTCTGTAGTCTATGTTCACATTCACACTGTTCTGTATGAGACATAGAACTATATTTATAATATTAAGGAAAATATTAATTACACACACACACATTGGTATATTATCCTATACGCATGCTAATGTGATAGGTACCTAACTTAAATAGGTCATTTTTAGTGTAAAATCTTACCTAAACTTCCCGGTGAGTCACTTATTTATTATCAACGTCCGCTGCGTCCGCATAATTTTATTGAAAACAATATGAAGTAGGTACATAGGTTAAGTAGGTACCTACCTATTTTTTTTAGGTAAGTACAGCCACCGAGTCGTTTTTATTCCAGAGTTATTTCCAAACACGTAAGTATGGGCTATTATTAGAGGAATCAAGTTCTCATAAACGTAGACGAGATAAATTAATGAAAACAGAGAACGAAGTTTTCCTCCAAACTCACGAGCAAAACAAAAGCGTAAATAAGGCTGAAATAAATTACTACGTATTAGTTATTCTGTGGTAATAATGAAGTTGCCGAGGACCGTATAGTTATATAGGTTTGTTAATTTGTTTGCTATTCTATTTCGACGCAGGAACATCGAACCCGTCAGGACGAGACACAGAGCTATGAAACAAATGATGCTTCGCCTGAAGCGTTTTTTTTTTTTTTTTGCTCTGTGGGACGAGAGGTAGATACGAAGCTAATATCTACATCTTTTTCACAGAATTTACTCTAGATCTATTTCTATGATCGGGTTGCCATTGTATCAATCAACAAGTAGTATTGGTAATCTGTGCATTCCATTCCATGCCAATGCTACGCCCACCGCGCACCCGGTCAGTGCCCCAATGATGTCATCGACGCAAAATGTTACCTAATCGAGCTTATCTAGGTAAATATCCCATAGACATAGTAGATCTTAGAGCATTTTCTAAATAGAAAAGATAGACAGATAGGTTTATGTAGGTACTACTGTACTGTGTATTATTATCTATTCTGTGACTCGGCTCGGCCTATTTATACATATAAGTAGGCACCTACGTGTGCCTATATTGGTCCAGTTATTACATTGGTATACAGGTCGATCGCTACTTTTTATAATATAGGTAAGTTAAGTACCTAATTCGAGACTTAATATTTTTTTATGAGAATGAATGCCGTGACGTACTTGTTACGGCCGCACCCATAACAATACAACAGTCAACAACTCTTTATTGCACACCAAATTAAATAAGAAAACATGACGAAGCTCAGTTCAATGGGTGGTCTTACAGCTATACAGCGATATCTTCCAGACAACCTTGGGGTGGACAGGAAAGTAAGAGACTACTTATCGAAGTGGTCGGTGGTGTTGCAATTATAAAAAAAAAATAACATAGAACGAGGTCGGCAGTCCAGCGCCCATGGAAGGAAAAATATTTATATAATTTTCCTACACCTACGTGTAGTGAGAAAATAATATAAAATGGCATCTAATAACCAATAGTAGGTAAACTAAATGGTAAATAAATCGGTCGGATTGTATTGTATACTACTAGTTTGCTTTGCTTGGGTAGGTTATTTAATTTGGCTCTCGGGTCTAGCCCGGACATTTGGGAGGCTTTGGTGGGGACGAAGCTGTGTGCATTCTTGTTTATTGGTGTTCAATAAAGTATTATTGTATTGTATTGTATTGAAGTTGACACCAAGAGGCCTTTTTGAATACAAAAGTAACTATAACTAAGCTTGTGCGTGTACATTGAGTGTTTCTGTATATGTGGTGTTTCAATAAAGAGTTCATCTATCTATCTATAACCCATCCAAAGGTTGCCTGGAAGAGATTACTCTTAGCGATGAGGTCGCCCGTAGTTCCACACTTCTTGTAAATCAATGTATTCTTTGTAACATGTTATTTAATATTTGGTGTGTACAATAGAGTTTATCTATCTATCTATAACACAGTCACACCATCCCTGGACCTGAAGTAAATGGCTTGCATTTCAGATGACCAGAGACTGTGACTGTGTTTTACATATTTCTTACATGTTGGCATATTGATAACTATTTTGTATAATATGAAGGTAAAAAAATATCTGAGCTATTGTGGTGAACTTTTGACTAGGGACTAATATTATTATTCTTTGCCGAGCTATAAGGGTTGCTGAGTAGATACCTACCTATTACCATTACCTAAAAGACGTCATCGGATAAATGAAGCCAGTTTTTAGACTAATACCTACAGCCTACAGTTTATGTAGGTATCTAAGATAACGAACAAGTTGGAATATTTTTTATTAAATTCTGTGAAATTTAGTCATCTTGTTGAACGTGTCAAATGCTGACTTTTCGATAACCTCGGTTCAGACTGTACCCGGGGAATGATTAACAGTAATGAATTAGTTCTAATAAAAAAACAGGTTATTCGTTTTTACAAATACTTTATTTTTAATGTAAATTATTATTAAACTAAAAATATTCGCCTGACTTATTTACATGAGGGTTACAAAATCAACATTACTTCAGATCAAATCAAGTCCATTTTGAATTCGGGGATATTATTCCTTTTTGTCCCATCATAGGGACATAGGGGACAGAATGGAACAGCCCCACAAATCTTTCAGACACCAACGCCCAATACTTGTTATTTAAAACGAAAAATAAATACTTATGAAATAGCTAGGACTCAAACCCGCTACCCCCATATTTTATACCATTAAACTATGAATGACCCCGTCTTATTACGAAAAAACATGTTTTATTATATTTTGTTTTAGACGAGCCAGTCGTCCTCTTGATGTTAAGGGTGTGTTCGCGATTTGCCCCCTTTCTGATTTTGTCCCTTATTCGTACCATCCATACAAATTGTAGATCGTTGTTTCACGGATGCCCATAACAGTTAAAAAATGGACACTAATTTTTAAATACGATTACGCCCTCAACTAAACTGGGATTCTTGTAAAATAAAATTGGAATCTTTGGATAAAGATTTTACATTATTTATGCCCGCCTGCACTAAGTTTGCCAGCTCCTAAGTTGCCACTTATCCCGCTGTGACGTACCTACTGCAACGCATTTCGGTACGTAGTTACTAGAGACATCAGCGTGAATTATTTTAGCGCAGGGCGGTTATTATCTATGGAAACACAGATTCCACACGATTCGAAACCACGTCGTTATCGTGTCTTGTTCAAATCGTGTCACAGCGTTAGATATACCTTCGCTTTAAATTAATCTTTATTTTGAATAAAATATAGTGACATAAGTGGTCATATCTTTTGATGTGTTGATGTTTCGGAACGCGTCTCGGTAAAACATATGATTTTTGGCAGTTCAAATCGCGCCAATTCCAAATTTATTTCGCGCGGTTTTGTTTTCGTTTCATAGAGAATAGAGTTCTGCAGATTTCTTATGTAAGACAAGGAACTCGCGTGGTTTCGAAGGAATCGATACGGAATAATGGCCCTGGGCCTTTATTCTATATCGATTTCTTACTTCGAAACCACGCGAATTCCTTGTCTGAAATAAGAAATCTGCAAAAGTCTATTCTCTATGAAACGAAAACTAAACCACGCGAAATGAATTTGGAATTGGCGCGATTTGAACTGTCAACAATCATATGTTTTACCGAGACGCGACCTTAAACATCAACACATCAAAAGATATGACCAACTTAAGTCAATATATTTTATTCAAAATAAAGGTAACTTTAATGTAAAGTGAAGGTATATCTAACGCTGTGACACGATTTGAACAAAACACGATAACGACGTGGTTTCGTATCGTGTGGAATCTGTTTCCATAGAGAATAACAGCCCAGGTGATTGAATTTAATGTATGAAATCTTGTTAGAAATAATTTGATTTTTTGTTGAACATTTGTGACGTTATGCTGTATTTTGAATGGTTGGAATTTTGTAAGTAGGTTCTACCATTAAATACTTTCAAAAATGTCGCAACGCGCGAGCGAGATTGAGGATGCACGCAGAACCTGACCTTAAATGACCAGTTTCGAAAAACTCTCATGAGTGAGGGTGAGTTGTAGTCAAACGTATGCCCATTTTAGCCAGAAAAAAAATCTAGAGCACCCACAGAATGATATCTTCAAAACAATAAAATAAACATTAACTAAGAGTTGGGTACGCAAGTAAATAAATAAAATGCATTAAATGCAAATACCTACGTCTATGTAGTACCGAAAAAATTTTTTTAGGTCCTGCTTAGAATACGTACCTACCTATTTAAGCTTTCCTGTACTTGTGCCATGAAATATAAGACTTTATAGGGTTGCCAATTTATTGTTACCTACTTATGAAAACCTGTGACTTCATAGTTTTGTGTTTGGTGTTTAGTGATAAGTTGTTAAACATAATGAGTAATGAGTTTTCCCGCGCAACTGCGTGAGTAAATATTTTAATATATAAATGACTTATTATTTATCGTTGTTTAATGTTTTTAAGCGAACTACCTTTTTCTTATTTGTATCGATTATGAGCTCTATTAAGTACAATGGTAATGGTATTCAATTTGAAAAAATTCAATACATTCCCAGCCTTATCTATACATATAATAAAACCTGTAAATGCAAAATATCGAAAAAAAAATGACACAGGTTGGCTTGAAATTTTTCGCTGATCACGTTAAGCTACTTTTTAGACATTTTGTCTGTTTGTTTGTTTGTTTGTTTGTTTGTTTGTTTGTTACGGCATAAGTCCGAAAATACTGAACGGATTTTCATGCGGTTTTCACTAATAAGCTTAGAAAAACCCGGCGCAAAACATAGGATATATTAAATTTTATATATCGTTAATTTTTTTTGGTGAAAATGATTAAGATTTCATTATGAAACGGAACGGGATTTTAACAAGATGGCAGCTTCAAGGCCTCAAGGTAAGTTTTTTGTCTTATATTTTGGCTCTACACATAGTGTAGGTATTTAGCCAGTGTCAAAAGGTAAGTTATATTTTGGCTACTAACCATAGATGAAAGAAAAAAATTTTACTCTACTGCACTGCTACTGACGGTAATTTTATCTCGGGTTTATCCGGATGCACAGATTAAAGAAAAAACTCTGTTACTATTATGGCACGGCTTCATATACGCCCGAACCTTCGCTGTTGAGTTGGCGCGCAAAAACATCTCTGTTGACTATCCTCGATGTTTTTGTAGCGCCCCAACCTGGACATACAGTCAATTTGTTTGCCTGCTGCGCGACCGACGTGGGCTAAATAAAATGGGAGAAGCAGTAGCGTTATATTGCATGTCGGCGAAAAAATATGTTTTACAAACTGTGAGAGTATTATTTGTGATTACAAAAATAAATTGTAATAGTTTTAATTTATAATTCCTTATCAATATGAAGTAAAACCAATTTTTTTTTATTTGTCTTTTTATCTGTCCCTTTGAATACGGACCACGGTTATTATAGTGGCAACAGAAATATATCATCTGTGAAAAATTCAACAGTCTAACTATCACGATTGATGAGTACATCCTGGTGGACAGACCGACAGACAGACGGACAGCGGAGGTTTAGTAATAAGGATTTACTCTTTGAGTACGGAACTCCTATATTTTTGTATTTCATTCTGAACAATCCCCACTGCACTAAGCAACAAGGAAGTAATTTAATGCATGTTTTACAACAGTAAATAACAATTGGTGCGCCTGCATTATCGGCAGTGTATCACACATTTCGCGCTACGGCGAAATACAACGCGCGATAACTTCGTCTGCGCTCGATGCAATGCAGATTAGAGAAAAACAATGTGTTCATTATGTAAGTACCTATACCCAAAAAAGTCATATGTATTTACATATAGATAAGTTTTTTCGTTAATCTGTGGTCTAAACTAAAAAAAGAGGATAGGTATGAGAACCTTCTTGAATATGAGCACGACAAAGAGAACAAGGAATTTAGAAAACTAAAAACTTCTTAGACTTTTTTTATAAGTTTTAAGGCTTCACGCGATATCATATTTAGCCAATATTGAAACACAACTAAATTATTATTCATGTTTTCGATTTATTGGGTTCTGGAGAGGGCAAAATTCTTTTTTGGCGATCTGGTATTATGTATTAGTTTTCAAAAATCTACTACGCGTTACCATTCGAAATAAGTATTTAAAATTGTATTTATAGTACCTATAGCTTAACCTTTAGTAGTAACATATTCAGTAATCTGTGCCTATTGACCCTTGCTTTTGCTACGCATTGTAGGTGAACCCTTTTTTATTTTGGCATTAGACAAAATTTGTATTTAGCCAATGATAGGAAGTATTTTATGAAAACTGTTTAAAAGGGTAGGTACTTAGACTTTTTATAATTATTCATAAGGCTTCACACGATTATCATACTTAGCCAATATTGAAGCTTACATTTTTATTCAAGTTTTCGATTTATAGGGTTTTGGCGGGAGTAATGTTCTTTATTGGCGATCTGGTAAAATGTATTATTTACATGAACTTACTACACGTTACCATTCTAATTAGTTAGATAAAATTATTTTTGCGCTACTGGTACATTCTTGATCAACCCCAAGGAAGATTTAAGGTACCTGGGGGTCTAGCAAAGAAACCAACCACTAACGCTAACGCCAAACGCTAACTCCAAAATGTACTAGGATGACACTTCGGAAATCGCTAACTTTTCCACATCGAATGTCATTTCAATACAGTTTCGGAGTTAGCGTTTGGCGTTAGCGTTAGTGGTTGGTATCTTTGCTAGACCCCCTGTAGTACTTATAGCTACTTAAGTTATATACCCTTATCATTGCTACGCATTTTAAACCTTTTTTATTTTGGCATTAAAGTAAGCCGGAGGTGCTATTATTTGTATTTAGCCAATGATACGAAATATTTGATGAAAAATGTTTAAAAAGGGTAGGTACTTAGATATAATAATTAATATGTAGGTATTCATTATGGCAATAAAATTGTATCCTCGAATTAACAACATGGCGCGTTCGTTCGTTTTTGATTTGTTCTTCTTCTTCTTCTTGCATGTTGAAATAAGTTTTTAATAGTTAAAATATTTTAGATCTGTGGGCTTTTAAATAAACCACGGGTGCAGAAAATGATTGATTACTCGGTTACTTCAAGAAGGTTATAGTTATAGTAGGTAAGTAAATTTGGGTGTTAGTAATAATTATGTAATGACGATTTAACCTACTTCCTCACTTTCATCACTAGGTAGGTAGGGTTGGGAATGAGACAGCGTGGAAAATAGTGGACATAATAATAATTATAACTGTCGATTCTTTAAGGAGTGGTGGTTTAGTATTTGTAATTCCTAATTAGTATTAAGAAAATTAATTATGTACGCGTTGTACAGGTAAATGCATATCTCCAGCACTTTATAAACTTATTATTGACACTGGCTATGTGTAGGTAGTTAGGTACTCAATTCGTATGGAACCAAACTTAAGAAGGTAAAAAAAATATGGTAAATGGAACAAAAAGCGCGCGGATAATAATTATGTAAAACTGAGCAAAACAGGATCATCGTGTGTGATTCTTCCATATTTTTCTAAACTGTACCTGCCTGCTTAGGTAACTACTACTTAAACAAAATTTACTGAAACTTCTGTTAAAGACCTGAGTGAAGTGATGATGATTTCTTTTTGTTGTAATATGAAGAGGTACTTGTAAAATTGTAGTTTTTTGTTTGAAACTTCTTTTACTGTTATAAATCTATATTAGACTCAAAACATTTAATTTTAGGTAATGGCTTAAATAGCTTCCACTCACGGCTATGCTTGCGTTATACCTATACCTATGCTAATACAGGTTACTGTGCTCAGCTTCGAAAAGATTTAGTGGATTTTGTTGTTTGGTACGAAATGCATGATCTATTATTAGACTATAACGTAAAAATAACATAACACAAGCGTGCGAAGCCGCGGGCAAAAGCTAGTTTATTAATACGCAGTTAGTTTGCACGTTAAGAAAGCAAATAACATAATTGACATATATGTATTTAAGCCGTAACTTAATTAGTAAGGCCGTAAGACTCCAATATGTATCAAACTATATATTTTTTAGATTTTTTTTTTGTATTGGCAACCCTAATTTACGATGACAATTTTCGACTGAGCTGGAAGTTACGTTTGTTTTATAAACTTTGAATACTTATTACACGTCTTATATTACGCTCGCTTTTTAAATAAAATAGATTCGTTTAGGTATTATATAGGTCTAGGTCAAGTACTACATCTATTCTGTTGCCATTCATTAAAAATCCACTGGTAGATCACTGGTCAAGAATATTGTAGACATATTGTGACTTCTCATTTTAGCAATGTGCCCTGTACAAAGAGTATAAAGCCCGTTGATAACTCGTGAACATAATTACTCCTACAAACACGACTCACTTGCGCGGGCAGGGTGCGAAGTGACAAAACGAGACAGCCATACAAGATTACAAAGAACAGAGCAGGATGGAACAAAAGACACATTGGGTGTCTCGTTCTCTCGCAAAGGATTAGCGGTTGAAATATAATATACCACTAATTTTCGTATGTTGTATCATTGGTCAGCTGGAGTTATAGTCAATGGCCCTGTTTCTAATCTGACACACACAAGATTAAATTAATTTTATACTAATTGTAATTATTAATTAAATTTAATAATAACTAGATCGCCTAAGCATTGTTTTAGATTGACCCCTTTTCAGCTATAATTAATTAAAAATTAAAAGTCTGTCTGTACATTTATTAATCAGTTTAGGTAGAACTACATAAATATTTGGAGATTTATTTAGTCCAGCAAGGTTACTCTTGATATTCGATTTCAATCGTAATTTGGGATTTGGAACGAAATCTTGGCATACTCTTAAATCCGATACTAGCGCACGATTGGAATCTTTGTCCGTGGAATTTTATGGAACTAAATGTAATCGACTCATTTCGACACCATCCGCTTTTTTTTACCAAATTATTTAACATTGGAATTGAGATTGGTTCGGATTAGATTTTGAGTGAGATCGGGATTTGACTTAAGAGTAACAGTAACCTACAGTTTTGAAGTCTTGATCAACTTCTACATAATGCGCGATTACCTTAAGGGGTCACAGTCTTATAAGCAAAGGCGACTGGCACAAACCGTTACCAGTCTGTCGCAGTCAAATTCAAATGTCATTCTTGGGGCGTGGTCGGCGCGTCTTCCGCTTTCCGCTTACACCCTGCCTGCTTCTTATCCGGCCTATATTTCTCCCATTTCTTATGATTCAACGTATCAAAATCATTACAGTATTGGGCTATATCGCGTAGATAAGTGGATAAATGTAGTAATTCTCTGTCCTTTTCTCGGTTTAAGTGCGCTTGGCGAAATGGTCTAATTTTGAGACCGCTCTTCGGATTCATTATGAAGTTCCTTCGAACGTCGTCGAACATGATCGTGTTTTTTGATGTGTACTGGGGGAATTTGCCCCAGATCACGCCTAGGGGCTTCACCTGAAAAACGGAACACAACATAATAAAATTGGCTGTATTTTGTATTGATTTTTGAAACAATCAAATAGGCTGATTATTGGTTTGGATTTAGATTGATTTTTTTTTCATCCCAAAATATTTAAGTTTTTGATAAACTTGAAATTGAAATTGAATTAACACCAAAAACAGACAATCAAGAAATTCAATTTCAAATTAAATAAATAAATATTAATATGTCTGGATATTTCACACAGCGCCATCTAGCCCCAAACAACAAAGTTTGTAGGTACTATGAGAATCAGATAACTGATAAAACACTTGATACTTTTTTGATTGTAAATACATACTATTACATACATACAGTATAACACACAGACACAGAAGAAACACCAATGTTTGTTCCGGGCGGGAATCGAATCCACAACCTACAGTTCAGAAGGCAGAGCTACTACCAGCTGAGCTATCAGGTCAGTCGGAGAAAGACTTAGCTATTTATAATAAAATTTTATCACACTTACATCGATAGTCCCATATTTAGTGGTATGCACTGTGATCATCGCCAGATAGTCCAAATAGAACAGTACTTTATACTCCTGGTGAGTCGAAACCCCGAGCAACCTCATCTTCTCTTCGATCCATTTCATTCCTGTCGCCGACCAGATCACAATGTCGTAGTCTTCGTATGCTTGCGTTAGGAACTCGTGGAGAAATGGACGCATTAGTTCGTACGCTGGAAACACGATAATAGTACATTATGATATTGATCAATGCACGCGCGTCATACAACGTTTTTCATCACAGTTACGAGGAAAAAAACAGAGTTATATTAACCTTTGTGCAAAATGTTGTGCATCCGTTTGTTGATGGCGAGAACAAAATTGACATCGACGTAAAGAAAAAGTAAGTGTAACTTGCAGTGAGATACAACCTTAACTGAATCGGGATATCATGATATTTATGATTTTTATTCATTTTATTTTATTTTTTATATTTATTTTCTATAATTATGTTACTTTCTATTGTTTATTTGGCTGTAAGTTTTCCTATGATGAAATAAATAAATAAATAAATAAAAATGATGTGTGGTAATTTAGAGTAAAAAGCACACATCTTAAATTTGTGCGACTTTGGTTCTAAAAATGGTGGCAGAATTATCGATATATTACAAGCAACTCTGATGAAAAAATAATTTCATCATTCTCATCATCATCATCATCAACAGCCTGAATGAAGACGCTCACTGCTGAACATAAGCCTTCCCCATAGAGCACCTCTTTAATCAGATCGTCGGTCGTATCAAAAGGCTGGCCTACGTCTTCGATAATCGTCCGATCGGTATGGTAACACCCTAACGAATGAGAAACCCTTGCCTCAAAACGTCGCAATGCATTCTGCAGTATTTTATACTCTTGGGTGTCCAATATCTTACCTGTCTCCGCGACAGATCTGTGGTCAAATAGTGTATAGTCTATATCTAATACTAGAAGCTTCTTGTCTGGCCGCGGCTGGTTCAACATTTTGATCTTGTAGTCTTTGATCCTCTTATTTATTTTTGATAAATATACCTGGAAAATATAAAAAGTTATATATAGATTACTCATATATAACACTTGCACAAAGGGTTCAGCCCCCCTATACAGCGTCTGCCGCTCAACTGCTGTCACTTTTCATACAATTTTAACAGCATTTGAGTGGCAGACGCGCGTCAACAGCGCAGCCAGCTCCTTGTAATATGGGGGCTGTTCTGTTCCAATATCTATAAAAATGTGCAAAAGCATCACGTTTGTTGTATGGAAGCCCCCTTAAATATTTATTTTATTTAGGTTTTCAGTATTTGTTGTTATAACGGTAACAGAAATACATCATTTGTGAAAATTTCAACTGGATATCACGGATCATGAGATGGAGCCTGGTGACAGACTCTCAGACAAACAGAGACAGACAAGCAGAAGGACAGACAGCGGAACCTTAGTAACAGGGTCTGTTTTACCCTGTGGACTCCTAAAAATAACTTTATTAATTTGTAATTATAATTACCTCCTGATTTTCAATATCCACCTCTTCTTCCTCAATATCAAGGTCATTGACTACATCCTCAACTTCGGGCTTGGTCTGTGCACCCTGGATAGCTTCCTCTAAGGATCCCATCATCATAATCTTCAGGTTTGGCTTGAGGTTCAGCTCGGAAAGTGTGTAGTTATCCGTCGCTACTTTTCCTGTAGGTATTTGGTAAATATAACAAATTTCCTTTTTTTTTATGAGATTGATTGACGTGACAATCTCGTCATTCACCGGATGTTAAACAACACGACCGCCCATAACAGTTGCACTGCAGTTTCGAGTGACACTGCACTACGCACATCATCCTGAGATACCACCCAGTCTAGTAATCTCAGATTCAAAGTCTCATTTGCCCAGTAATTTCCCTAACTACAATGTCCTTCATACCGGAGCACGGTAGTGCTTGGACACTACTGCTTGGCGGCAGAATAACTGGCGAAGCAGTTGTACCTACCTAGTCAAACTTTGCAGAAAAGTCCTAACACCTAGCATCATCAACAGCCTGAAGATGTCTACCGCTGAACATAGGCCTCCCCTACTGACACCCAATGCTAGACATAGGCCTTCAAAACGCCACTTTGGACACTTATCATAGTTGGGAGGGGGTTTGCTACAGCAGGTGAAGCTATCATAACAATACCCATTGTCCAGAGAAACAGCAGAAGCCTGGCAATCCCGAGAACCCAAACAGGGGAAATGATCATCAACAGCTTGAAGACATCCACTGCTGAA
Organism: Ennomos erosarius; assembly: GCA_963580505.1. NCBI lineage: Eukaryota > Metazoa > Arthropoda > Insecta > Lepidoptera > Geometridae > Ennomos > Ennomos erosarius. Next base: position 2,867,351 of record OY757000.1, read on the forward strand.
CATAGGCCTCCCCCACAGAGCACCAAATTGTGCTGCTGCTCGCCTTTCACCTATAAACCTAAGTTATCCTTAGTGAAGATGCATTTGTAAAGAAAACAAACAAAAATGGTTATGTAAAAAATAATACATTACTGGTACCTAGCAGCAATGTAAGGTTATGGGTTGTATTCTAAACAAAGTATTTTTATATGTTAGTACGCGTAGTTCTGATAACCAGATGGAGGTTAATTAGATGAGAATGTGTGTGGTATTTACCCTGAAACTTCACATTCAACAACTTCTGTCTCTCCGGCCGAACACCAGTCGCATTTTCGATGGCGATTTTTAACATCGCTACGGAGTCAGATGGCGAAAATTCCGGTATTTCATACTCCTTGCCGTTCCATTTAACACTTAGCTTTAAAAGACTATCGTTTGAATCACACATTTTTGCGTAAATAATCGCTAAAGTTAAAAATCAACAAACATGAACACGAATGACACATAAACAAAACAATGAATTTTGAGATTTGACCAGTGTTGCCCTTGTACTGATTCGACGAAGTAAGCTAAAGTGTCGTATAAAAAGAGCCACATTTTCAATAAAATTTAGCTAAACTTAGGAAATATCAATATCGGTCTGGATGAAAATGGTTCTTCAGCTTTGATATGCTTGTTGCACTTTATGTAATTCAATCAATCAGCATTTTTGGGCTCTAACTCGCACTGACAAAGACTACAGTAGGTATACTTTGGGCTTGTTATTACTCATTTTCATATTATTTATTCATAATCTATGTATAAATAATATGAAAATGACTTCTGTCAACCAAACCAATATTAAAATGGTGCCTCTACAAAGCTATTCATTCATCACGAAATTTTGGACTAAACAGCCCATAGATTTATATATCAGAATATGCCCGAAGGAAGATTTTATTTTGTCGAAATGGTTTTACTGCACTTTTGAGTATAGATTGTGCAACCCTTCACAATACAACTTGGCATATTTTGTTTGTGACATTCGACCGATGCCTTCTAACTTCCATCACAGACTGAGCGCTAGTGGATGCCAATCTGTGAAATTGGCTCCCACTTTGAAGCGACGTTTTAACCTGTCATTAGGCCTGTCCTTAATATATATGTCTATGAAACAGCCTTATAATTTTTTCAACTATTACGTCAATATTGTTAAAATTATAATAGTACTTCAGTATTCGTGTGTCAAGCTGCTGTCATGTGTGTGGACGTCTTTATGCTATTTGCTATCTGTAGATCGTTACAGGATTCCGGTAATGTTTGTCTATAGTGGTCTATTCTCTTCCTTATGTCATCGTTGTTCCTTTGTGCGTATCCTAAATTAATAATTGATAAGAATTCATTTAGTCATGTAATTTATTAAAATAGATTTGACATATTTAGTGAATAAATATTCAGTTAAATCTGCAAGTACATCCATTTGTTTACTTCATCACTTCGTTCCAACGGCCTGAATCATAACAAATAACACCACATCTCAGGCAATACTCAGAAGTTGATAAGAATTTAATTTGTAAAAAATAATGTACAATCAAAGGAGATCGGATCGGAGTGCAGTTTTATATATAATACTTTATGGGAACCACAGTAATTTTTGGAAAATTTTCCCTTCAATAGAAAATCTATCTAGAATAGGATAAAACGTGTGTCAATGTCAAAATCAAAACAGGATCAATTTTTTGGCCACAATATTTTCATTTGTATTGTGTAGGAAACCATAGAGGTAAGTGCGTATGTACTTAATGAAGCACAGAAGCCAATATCCTAAAAATAAGGAGCTGAGGAGCCAAATTTTTAGCCAAGCTTAGCACCAAAAGTGCTGATTTGGTAACACTGGTTTTGACATTGACATCTGTGTGCATCTGGCAGATCTGCAACTATCAAATTGTCAATGTGACAGATGGATAGAAGGAAAATACCTTACAAGGAAAATACAATGACTAAAACACAGATTAAAGAAAAAATACACGTTTAAAACTTACCGTACAAACCCAAAAGGATTGAATCACAGAATCGTATCCACTATAATACTTGACTTGGTTTGTGGACTAAATGCTGCGAATGAATAAAAAACGACCCTAGCAAGACGCACCACCTCTACCTCACTTTTTTATATTTTGCTCCAGTAGGTACCTACCTAGTGGTCGAGTAGGTCAGCTCATAACCCGGAGGCAGTGGGTTCGATTCCCATGTCAGGAAGAGTTTTTGAGCAAAATGAAAATAGGTAGGTTCTTGTTGTCTGGGTGGTAACAGAGTAAGTAGGTACTATTTCGTATAGGGAAATTAGTCTGGGTGTTGTGGGACTGTGGGACCATGGTCTTCGTAGTTTCTGCCTGGGTCCCTATAGCAGAGCAGATTCAAGGAAGGACCATAAACCATAAGACGTAGAGTCTATAAGTGTGTGTGTGTGTGTAGGTACTTTTTTTCTTAAATTTTGGCTCCACATATAGTGTATTTAGCCAGTGTCAAGTATTGTAATTTTTCATCATGTTAATAGAATATTTCTCAAAAAGTCAAGTCATAGTCCAGTCTAAGTCAGGTAGTCATATTCCAGTCTAAGTCATGCTCCAGTAAAGTGGTGGCAACCATGTGGCAACTTTACTAGAAGCTTGTATGGATTTTTCGAAACAACACGGAAAATCGCGTTTCACCACATTATATCACTTGCCCACTTGCTCGTAATTCAGCACTTAATGCGTAAAACGCCACCAATTTGAAACATTAACACTGGAAAAAGCACAAGTTTTGAGAAATAATACAATGCAACGACGTGAACTTTTCCGCGTTCCCGCCAAAACTCTGTAGGTACCTAACTTTGTAATTATGCGAGATGCTGTGTAAAATGTCCACACATATTTATTTATATTTTTTTTTTTAGGCATGCTAATAATTACTTGTCGGGGTATTTGCAGAATTATTAAACTAAGAAATGCCATAGTTTTATTAACAATTTATTTAATTATTATATTACCTATTATTATAATCACCTATTTATAGATACCTAATAATACAACGGCTTTTCTTGACTTTCTCTCGCTTCAACAATAAAACTTTCCGGTTCAAAGTTAGGATCCAAAGATTTAGATCTGATGATTTCCTTGTAAATAAACGCCGATTTTCTTGGCGTCCTTGTTCTTTCACGACTGTTGAAATCTACTTCATACAAACCGAACTTTTGTCTGAAATTAAAAGTAGGCTTTAGTTCATCTTCATTATCATCATTAACAGTCCTAAGACGTCCACTGCTGAATATAGGCCTCCCCCATAGAGCGCCAACTCGCTTTCTGCATCCATCGGCTCCCCCCCCCCCGCGGTTTTCATCAGATCGTCGGTCCACCTAGTGGTGGGTCTACGCTGCGTCTTCCGGTTCGTGGCCGCCACTCGAGAACCTTTCTTCCCCATCGGTATAAGTTAGTTGCTTACAATTTATGTGATTTTGGGTTGGGTCATAATTTCTAAGTTGAATGTACTTACCATAATTACTTTATAAAACTTAAGATACCTAGTAAGGCAATAAATAGGTACCAACTATTTATAATAATTTATTTCTGATATCTACTCTGACACGTTTTAGGTACTTAGCAGATACGTAAGTATAGGCGACCACTTAGCGCTTACCATCAGAGCCTCCTGACATCTTCTGTGATGGTGGAGCAGTTCGGTACAGGAGGCGACGGGTTCAATTCCCGCGAAAAAACAGGAAAAAAGTAAAATTTGTTCTGTGTTTGGATGTTGTGGGACCTTGGTCCTCGTAGTTTCTGGATCCCTACAATAAGGCTTCAACTTACGTGTATCCATTCAACCATTCAAAATTGTCCATCAAAGACCAGGCGGAATAACCCCTGATATCGCATCCTTCATCCATGGCGTCTAGCAGGGCGTTGAGGTATTTCGTGTAGTACCGAATCCTGTCATCATCTAGAAGACCTCCTGTGGTAGACCACCCATTTTCAGTGATGTAGACTGGCGGATTGTCGTAAAGGCGTTTGATTTCGAGGAGGATTTTGTTGAAGCCCCAGGGCACTTCCTGCAAAAAATGTTTAAACTAATCAATCGTTAGGTACAATCCATCAAATGACTACATAACACCATTCTCATGAGCGCCACTCGAGAACCTTTGTTCCTCATCGGATTGTCAGTTCTACGAGTGATGTGGCCTGCCCATTGCCATTTCAACTTGATAAGAGCTAGAGCATTTTAAGAATAGTTCAATGATTCTCCATGGTTTACCTGTAGCCAACTGGAAGCAGACTGCGGCCAAGACGGATCCTTTACCAGCACAGCTCCCATATCATCACGATATGACGGCACAGTAAACATGCCCTCCAGCGACGCATCCCTGTATGCCATTTTCGTTGTATATGAGTTTACTCCGAGAAAGTCTGATGATCCTCGGATAAAAGCCACTTCAAATGCTGAGAGCTCAGGGAGGCGGGAGCGGGAGTAACCCTGCTCTGCGCTTTTGGTCGCTACGTTCTGTTTCAACTCGTGGGGGAAATCGCCAAGCTTGGAGAAGATGGGATGGTCGTACTGGCCCCACTGAAATTGACATTCTTTTTAAGAAAATTTACAAATGAAACCTTTTTATTAAAACCTTTTCTTGGCAAGGATTTTATATTTTCAATCCTAGAAAATAAGGAACCAATTTTCTCATCGACCTGGGGCCATACCGCGTACGTATGTCTGGTGCAATTCTCTTGCTCGCACTCACGAACTTGTAAACTGGCGCGTGCAGGATGACAAGTGAAGTGAAGTGCATGTCCAGAAACGTTACCTACGTGATAGGGGTGCTGGACTCAATGCACTGGATCAATGTTTTAGGTACTTACATCAAACTGCCTAGCATCCAAAGCTGCCTGATAATCATCCAGAGTCTCAGAAGCCCGCTCATACCAAGTATGGCTAATGGATATGCCAATTGTACCATTTTGCACTTTCCTGAAATCCTTGTCATACATATGATACGCGCTCGCATGTGCTAGGAGGACGTTTTTTGCACAGAGGTACTCCCCAATCCCTGTCATATTAAGGGCAGGAGCTTTGGTATCGGACCCGTAACCCTCGTAGCAGATTTGTTTCGGTTCATTTATTGTTATCCAATACTTCACACGGTCTCCAAAGTGAGTGAACAAGACATTCGCATAGTCCTTAAACCAATCGACGATCACAGCATTTGTCCAGCCTCCTAACTTCTGTAAATCATTAGGCAGATCCCAATGGTACATGGTCACGAAAGGTACGACGTTATGTTTGAGCATTTCGTTTATTAAATTGTTGTAGTATTCGATGCCTTTAAGGTTGATCTTATTACTGAATCCAGTGGGGAGAATTCTGGGCCAGGAAATTGAAAATCGGTAGAAGTCTAGGCCTAATTCCTTCATGATTTCGACGTCGCGTTTGTATAGGTGGTAGGAGTCGGCTGCGGTGTCTCCGGTGCTGCCGTCTTTGATCGGGGAATCCTCTGCGTGAACGAACTCGTCCCATATTGATGGGCCTTTGCCTGTCATCCAACAAAGATCTCAAAAACGGTAGAATGTTAAGGGGAAAACGATTGCTCGTTTAGCGGCGGATTCTATACCTACAGGATAGACTCTGGATGTAGCCGTATCCAGTATTTATTAGCTAAAGGTCCTCATCATCTACAGCCCGAAGACTTCCACTGCTGAACATAGGCCTACTCCAGAGAGCACCACTTTGAGCGGCAGCTCGCCTCCTGCATCCATCGGCTCCCCGTGGTTTCCACCGATCGTCGGACCACCTAGTGGGCTGTTAGCCTGCGCTGCGGCTTCCGGTTCGTGGTGGTCACTCGAGAACCTTTCGTCCCTTTCGGTTGTCAGTAAGGTAAGCATACCTTAATCAAAATAGAGTACGATAAAATGGCATTGCTTACCATCTTCCGTCCAAGCACCTTCTATTTGGTAAGCAGAAGATGAAGCTCCAAACTGAAAGTTATTGGGAAAGTTTCGGATTCGGGTTTTGGATGACACTGCGTGCGTGATGAGCAGGATGTAACTGTAAATTTAAAACAAGTCTTATTCATTTGTTAAGTAGGTCCTTATTACAATAATTTTCATTAATAATCGTAATTATGTATTTTGTTTTTTTCTATCCTTTATCGATTGGCTGGAAAAATAAAATATATACAAGGATACCTGCTTGGACAACTAGAGAATTGAACTTATAGCTAATACACATCAATATCATAAAAAAAATATTATAGTCCTAAAAATTTTAGCAACCACCGGGATATTAATACGCGCCTTTTAACTCAGCGAATTAATCCACGGGTCCCGGATCCGGCGGACTGGGCTTTTCATTCTACGAATACAACAACATCATCATCATTAACAGCCTGAAGACGTCCACTCCTGAACATAGGCCTCCCCCAGGGAGAGCCACTTTGAGCGGCTGCTCACCTCTTGCATCCATCGTCTCCCCACGGTTCTGACCAGGTCGTCGTTCCATGTAGACAACACCATCCTACATATTACGCCGTTTCGAACAAAATTCTCAGTTTTACCATGAAAATAGTAACTCAACTACCTACCTACAAACCTAAGATAACTCAATTATTCACTCACTAAAATACGTTGTAATTTATGCATTTACAGGTGTACCAACTGATTACCAACATAAGAATTGTCAAATTAAAAATGTACCTAAGTAATTTAAATACTTACCAACACAATAGGCGCGAGTTCGTCATGTCGTAGCAATGAATGCAGCACGATTGAATTAAAAACTGTTGCAATATCACACATTAACATAACATTTACACTGAAAAACTGGGCCTTTCTCCACTAATTATGTACCTACTAGTTTATTTAATTCAAGAGCCAATTATAATCAACAATCAATCAATAGGTATGTATTAATTTCAGACAAACATTATCCAGGGTTGTTAGCATAGTAAACTTAATCTATTATTACCTAGTAAGTACTTTTTGGATATCATTAATCATAATAATTAGTTCACTCTTAGTTTTAAATAGAAAAAAAAGGCAAATCACTTCTACAAATCATTAGATTTACGTTAACGTTACACTTACTTTCGCGTAAATATTTGTGCTAACCCTACAGGACTCATTAGTGGGGTCTACTAGGAATAATTTCTTTCAAACCTCATTATTTTTTATTGTTTTCAGCTATCTCCATCCCACTAATCCTTTAAAATAATAGTTTCAGCTGCAACAGCTGAAACTATTATTGATGGAAAGCAGATGGAAAAATATCAATAACTCGCATAAAATATTAGTGTATTTGATTCAAAGAATAACCCATCTTTGGTACTAAGGTACGTTACAATATTTTGGTGATCTTTAAAACAACGAGCCTCAATGCAGTAGTAGATACCTACTATGCAGGTAACCAAAACAATAGGCATGATGACAGAATTTTTTTTTTTGGATAAATTAATTATATTCCTCGAAAGATAAACATTTCATCATCATCATCATCATTAACAGCCTGAAGACGTCCACTGCTGAACATAGGCCTCCCCCCGGGAGCGCCACTTAGAGCGGCTGCTCGCCTCCTGCATCCATCGGCTCCCCGCGGCTTTCACCAGGTTGTCGGTCCACCTAGTGGGGGGCCGGCCTACGCTTCGTCTTCCAGTTCGTGGTCGCCACTCGAGAACCTTTCTTCCCCATCGGTTGTCAGTTCTACGAGCGATGTGGCCTGCCCATTGCCATTTCAACTTGCTAATCCTAAGAGCTACATCGGTCACTTTAGTTCTCCTGCGGATCTCCTCATTACGGATCTTATCTCGCAGGGAAACACCGAGCATTGCTCTCTCCATAGCCCGTTGTGCGACTCTGAGCTTAGTAATGAGGCCAACAGTTAGAGACCACGTTTCAGTTCCATAAGTCATCACTGGCAACACACATTGATTGAAAACTTGTTTTCAGGCTTTGTGGTATTTTGGACGAAAAATAACACAAACATTTGTGAATACAAAAATTAAAAATCTCAAAAAATGACAAGTTACAAGCATTTTAAAAACCGGAATAGAAAGAGATAGCTCAAACGGCAGGTGAGTGACGTCAGAGGAAGGTCGTTATAGTACCTCATTACTAACCTGTGGTAATTTTTCATACAATCTCTTTGGCATGTGACGTCACGAGTAGATTTTTCATAGTAACTGTTGGGGTGGTCTGTTTCGCGAGAAAGGGATAGGAGATGCCTCCTGTAGAAACTTTAAAAGCTTATTACTCCGTGATTTATTTACCGATTTTGCTTATTTTTTCAATTACTGCATTCATTTTTAATCTTCTTTATGAAAGTAATATTTACTTGTTCATTTTTAATAGTAGTCATCGTGCCTATTTTGAATCATTAACAAGCAATCAATTCATTATGGCTGTGAATGAGGCGTCTTTCCATTTGCATCCTCATGCATGCCTTGACAACACAATGTAAATTTTGAAGACACAAAGAAGTGGGTGCCAAACCACCTACCTACCTATAAGCATAGATAGGCCACTGACATATGTGGCCTTAAAAATAAAATTATATTGGGAAAAAATCACCGAAAATTACTAATCGTTACAGTTGATCAAATCTAATAGGTACACTTTGACATTTCGAGGGATACCAAGCTAGAGATTTTTTCCCTAAATTTTGTGGTAAAAGGGGAATGGGGGTTCTTAGGGGATTAATATTTTTGAGGGTGTTTTAGGTGGAGAAGTCAGGATGAATTTCCTATACTAAAAAAGAATCATACTATCACACTAATATTATAAATGCGAAGGTTGTGTGTGCTTGTTTGTGCCCTATTCACGCTACGAATTTGGATGTTTGGAATACAGATATCTTGTAGGTACACTGGATTAACACAGAATACTTTTGAACCAAGGGAGACACCGGGAGCAAGTAAATGCATATATTTCGGTATTTTTAATGGTGGCAGCATAAAAAATGTCTGTTGATAACCTACATTTGCGTTTTGGATGTAGTTAAAAAAACATTAGAAAAATATCAGCATTTCCATACATTTCATCAAGATAAACGGTAATTTTTCTATAAAACAACTGATAATTTTTGCGAAGCTTGTGTTCTATGCCGCGGAACAAAAACCTTTTTATTTAATATTTAATATATCTTCGCCCTATAAAATTAATCATCTCATGAGAAGAAAAGAAAAGCCTATTTAAATTTTATCAAAATGTAAACGAGCGATCAGGCGATTCCATTTGCGTCCATCAGCGGGACGGCTCACATGAACGGACCTGGTGCAAAGCATCATGATGGTAAGATTCTCACTAAAGTAGGCTAAGCACCACACCATAGAATCTCACTCAAGATTTTTCATAGGCACAGAAAACACGATTAACATGATTAATTAATTGGTAACTCACCCTAAAGGGATTTCCGAATACAAAAATGTACGATTTTTGTTCTTTTTTACATTTTGTTTAGTTATTGCTTTATTTTGCGAGTTTCAAATACTTATGTACCTACAACATCAATAAAAATATGTAAGTGATGTAAACCTAATCAAAGTATGCTAGGAATACAAAAAAGCTTAGGGGTTTTTAGGAGGTTCTAAGGGTATTAAATTATCTACGGAGAACATTCTTTAGGAGCTGGCAGCACTTTTTTTCAAAAATAGTGTTGCGACTATTACACATCTGATTAATCGGTGAAATTGTAGAATAAGGTAATTAATCGAATCAAATCTTTAGGCGAGAATAATTCAGTGAGATAATCTTGTGTAGTTCGCGAATGATACTTTTTTGTAAAAAGTATCGGTACATACAAATTTTCCTCGCCAAAGCAATTCGCTGATATTTCTTTCTTTGGCGGGTACTGCAATTTAATTTTAAACATTGATATTATAAATACATAATGACTACTTTTTTGAACACCATGATTAACAATGATTATTATGGTGCAACTTAAACTTCTTTTTAGTATATGGCTCCTGCGGGGCCACAACTTCGTCAATTTCGCGTGGATAGAGTAGAATATATTTAATATATTCTACTCTATCCACGCTACTATATCTTATAATTATTATTATATAAACTTTTATTTTTACATGGTATCTCATATTTTATTTATTTATTATTCTTTATACCATTGTCTAAAATAATCTTTCACAATACTAAGCCACCCTTTACCGTAAAGAGAATGGAAATTTTGCTAAAGAAAGCTTGTTCCCACATTACAAATTATTATAACTGGTCTGGTAATGCATGATTTTGACAGAGATGTGCATTTCGGCAGTTTTATAGACAATCGAATAATTATTAATTTTTGCGACGATGATGATGATGATTGTTCAAGTACTAATATAAATAGTAGTGAATCTGATTAAATGACTATTTTCGAACCCAGTATATTATTTATTTAATAGATATATATTCAGAGGTATATACCTAACACTTAAGCTTAAGTCGAATATACCCAATATGGTATTTAGTTAATACCTTACCGTTCGATGCATACATTTCATGGTGATATAATTCATTATAAGTATTACAATGATTCGTTCTCTTACTGAGGTCATATGAAAAAACGAAACGATTACTAAATAAATATGTAGAATCAGTATCGATTTCTCATTAAAATCGGGTTTATCCGATAGCGATTATTTCGTTCACATCCCTAGACCAGTTAACCTGACAGTGTCAATCACTAATCATGTCAACTTCATACTGCACTTCTTATTTTTGATAAACTGTAGGTAATAATAATGATGATTACAGAACAAGAAAAGAAACACGTAGGAGTGTACGAATAAAAACAAGTTTTTTATTAATATAAACACAATTATTATCACCTTTAATTAATACCATGTCAATTAATGACAAATAATTGTCTGTACTTTTAATTTTATTACCTTGTAAAAACGTATTAGATGGCTACGCTCACTGACTACAATGACGGTAAATATTTTTAAGTAAAGGTACCTACAATAATTATAATGTGTGTATGTCTAATCTACTAATTTTATAATTTTTCTAAAAGTTAATATGTTACGCGGTGCATATATCGTAGTATTGTTGGTTCCACCTTTTATTTCTTTATAGCGCATCTTACAAATTCGAGACCCCGTCTGCGAGGACTTTTCTGTAATCGTTACACGTCAGTTTTATAAACTTTTTTTACCTTTTCTGATTAATTTTTTTTTTCATTACTTATTATTTAAGGTTTACCAGTAGAAGGAATTTTTTCTCCTCTCGCTTAAGTCCCAGCAAAATATTTTTTTCAAGGAGGGAATTATGCCCGCGTAAGTTCTCACTAAGTATTCCTTTACGCCTCTAAATTATCGGTAGGTACCTTTGGGTTGGGTAGGTCCGTCTTACAGAGACAATAAGTGCTAACTTAAGAGCTGCGATACTTTTATGCAGAAGGGAATTAATCTAAGATAATTTATATTATTTATTTATGTTTATTTATAAAATGTTGCCTGATTTAAATTTTTACCTGTTTTCGGCATGTGTAAGATTCTTCCAGCCTTTTAGAGTAGCGACCTGAAAAATCACGTAGGTAGGTAGTTGTTTTTGAAAATGGTCTAAAGTTTAATGAAACTACCTATAAATGGTTTAATAGTACACAAATTAATAATCATATGTTACGAACCTCGACGGCTTTGATGGCGACTGCTGATTTTAGAGCGTTCTCTGTCCAAAATTTGATGATTCTAAAAAATATAAAATTTTTGGTTAGAAATTAATAATGTAAGTAGAAGTAATTAAAACAGATTAGGTTAGTCGTTTATCAGCGAGCTACCTAGGAAGGGTTATGTTTTTTTGTTATAAATTATTGATCGTCATCATCGTCATCATCATCATTGAAACGTCCGGGGTCAAAATATCAAAATCATCATCATTAACAGCCTGAAGACATCCGCTACTGAACACAGGCCTCCCCCAAGGAGCAAAACATAAAAAAAACAAAATAATGTCAGGCCTGAAATGCCTCAACACATGCCAAGATGCCAACCAGCATGTGTCGGCGGAACCTACAGCCCCCCTATTACGATTCAGCTAGCAGCGCTGCTGACGCGCGTGTGCCGCTCAACTTCTGTCAAAATTGTATGAAATTTGACAGCAGTTGAGCGGCAGACGCTCGTCAGCACCGCTACTAGCTCAATCGTAATACTGTACTGAACTTAATCAGTTGAAGGTTTATGAACGTACTTACTAATAAATAACAGGTATTAGAGAGCAGCCTTCCTACATAAAATAGTTCATGAGTATAAAATTCGTAATAACTAGGTACCTGGATATTTGCGACGGCATACACTACAGGTAATTTGTAAAATAATTCATTGTAATATTTTTGAGACTGAAACAAAAATATTGTGATTAGTATAGTTAGTTGTAATAATGTAACAAATCATTTTCAATTGCTTATTTGTTTTATACTCACTTCCAAAAGATATCGAGACGGCGAAAGAACGTCTGTGTAGTCAAATTCTGAAAAGACGGAATACTAACTTTTATTTCTACATTGCTGATTCCGTAGATACTGTTGCTGTCCTTGTCAAATAGACGGCAATGTAAAAGACGGATATATTTTTAGTACTGTCATCTAAAGCTTTCAAAGTCAGACCTAGTGGTTTCTTTGTGTTATCTTTGTCTATTTCAAACTTGATAGAGAGAAACAAAATACTAAGGCTGAGTTGCACCACAATCACGGTTAAAGTTACGGTCTGACATTAGCACGCCCCGCAAAGCGTAGAACGGTTATAGTTAGCGTTAACGTAGGTAAGCTGGTGCAACTCAGCCTAAACAAAATATTCTTCCGCTACCCAACTACACAATGTTAATTAGCACCTATCTAAAAAGGGTGGGCTTTTTCACAAATAGGTAAGGTAGGTAATCATTAAAAATGCTAAGATTTTTTTTTTTATGAGAATGGATGACGTGACGAGCCGTTCACCTGATGTTAAGCAATACGGCCGCCCATAACAGTTGCAGTGTCACTCGGAACTTTAAAATAATAAAGTTTCGCGTGACACTGCACTGCGCACGTCATCCTGAGACATCACACAGTCCAGTAATCAGATTACTACACTGTGTAATCAGGTCATAAAGTCTCATTTGCCCAGTAATTTCACTAGCTACAATGCCCTTCAAACCGGAACACAGTAGTGTTTGCACACTACTGCTTGGCGGCAGAATAACTGGCAAAGCGGTGGTACCTACCTAGACGAACTTTGCAGAAAAGTCCTACCACCTAGAAAAACTTGACCATTCTAACCAATGGTCAAATTTTGTTAGAGTTTTTAACCATTACCTTACCTTAACTATATTGATTGGTATAAAACCCACCCCAAGCCTACTAGCTAGATTTACTTACCTGTATTTGGAATAACTTGAGTTTTACTCCTAAAAGTAACGAATTTATCTCTAGTCGACATTCCTCTATTTTTGAAAACTTTTCTATCTCTCATTAGATTATGATCTCTTCTCTTCCTCTCAAGAAAATTGTCTTCTTTCCTTGGATTATATTTTCTATCCACAATAGGACTCCACCAGTCATCGTAAGTGGAAGTGCTAACATTACAACGATGAGTTTTATCTGTCAACGTGGACTGATTTGTCTTTGTAGTCACTTTGACTTTGAGCCTTCCAAATCTATTGCTGTAATAGTGTCTATTTGAAAGACTGCAAACAGTTGTACTGTCTGTTTTCAATTCCTCACTGCCTATCGACGATAAACTGTCGTTTGTAGAATCGGAATCTGTAATTTTAAAATCGACAAATATCTAGGGCAGATTGTCCAATTGGGTAGGTCCAACTTCGACAAAGAGGTCGCCCGAAGAATCCAACTCGGCTGGGCAGCGTTCGGGAAGCTTCGACCTATCTTTTCATCCAAAATACAACAAAGCCTGAAAACAAAAGTTTTCAATCAATGTTTGTTGCCAGTGATGACTTATGGAACTGAGACGTGGTCTCTAACTGTTGGCCTCATTACTAAGCTCAGAGTCGCGCAACGAGCTATGGAGAGAGCAATGCTCGGTGTTTCCCTGCGAGATAAGATCCGTAATGAGAAGATCCGCAGGAGAAATAAAGTGACCGATGTAGCTCTTAGGATTAGCAAGTTGAAATGGCAATGGGCAGGCCACATCGCTCGCAGAACTGACAACCGATGGGGAAGAAAGGTTCTCGAGTGGCGACCACGAACTGGAAGACGCAGCGTAGGCCGGCTCCCCACTAGGTGGACCGACGACTTGGTGAAATCCGCGGGGAGCCGATGGATGCAGGAGGCGAGCAGCCGCTCTAAGGGGCGCTCCCGGGGGGAGTCCTAATGTTCAGCAGTGGACGTTCAGGCTGTTAATGATGATGATGATGAATTTTAAAATGCCTAGTTAAATACCTCTGTTTCTTTTTCTTTTCTTTCTTTTTTCTTTATTTCCTTTCTTTCTATTTTTTTATGCTTTTCTTTTATTCTGTTTGCATCTACTATCACAAATCTTCCGTTTTCTCGTTTTAATTCCTACATAAGTATTTAATCGTATCTAAGTACCTACACATAATTTAGCAGACTTCCGCTTTCATTTGGCTTTCCATGGAGAAGCTATCATTTATTTACTTCTACTCCCACTTCTTCAGTATTGCCACATTAATCTACATTCTCTTTCTCCATAGCTTACCGCGTCAATAATATATAAGCCCTCTCACAATTTTCAGGCGCAGCCACAATATTCTAGGTAAGTAGTCTTGGTATCTACTAGTAACATTCAAAATATTTGTAAATTCAGTAATCTGTGCTCCAGAGATGCCAAAAGTAACATAGGTAGGTTTAAAATAGACTCACTACTACTGCGTCCTGCAAACCACGTGCAAGCATCTTTGCTGGAAGGATGGTGCTGTGCAGGACAGGTGCATGCGGGATGGTCGGTTGATACTGCAACATCTGTAAATCATTTACAGCTAAACAAATTGACCTTTTTGCCATTCCACAATGTGATTCAATTATCAAAGAACTAAATAGATGGCTTCAATGTAATTCATCTCATTACATCTGCCGGAAGACGTAGATATTTACTTATCAATGGACACATCACGGCAGTTCATTTACTTCAGTCTTTCTATGTTTATATCCTTTTTAGGGGAGGGAATTGTCTACCTCGCTTAGCAGGCGTCTTGGTGGTTTTAGAAATGGGGATATTATTGCTACCTTGTATATTTTCTTAGCTGGCTCTTACGGTACCCACAGAACAAGATAATAATAAATAATAATAAATATGTCTGGACATTTCACACAGCGCCATCTAGCCCCAAACTAAGCATAGCTTGTACTATGGGAACCAGATAACTGATATAATACTTAGATACTTTTTTGTTTGAAATACATACATATAATAAAATATAACACCCAGACGCAGAACAAACATCTATGTTCATCACACAAATGTTTGTACTGGGTAGGAATCGAACCCACAGCCCTCAGTTCAGAAAGCAGGGATACTAACAACTGACTCATGACTCACTTGATTCATGTACACTGCACGATATAAATCTAGACGCCTCAAGATTTTCCTGGGGTTTTATTTGAATTTGAAATCCAAAAGTACTTACGTTTTTGTTCTGATTTCAGTCTTCTTTTATAACTTGTACGTTGTGCTTGCACGGCACAATCTTGAGTGCCAACTTTGCAATTGCAACCACTGCAGAAAATAAAAATAAAACTTTAGATAGGTAATAGTCACCATGTACCTAGAGATATTTCCTATACCTAACTCTCTCTTCAAAGAATTATGTCCACTTCTAACAAAAAAATTCAATCAAAGTGTCTCACCATGAATTCGTCGATGGCACTACCGTTACACCCTTATCGTCTGCAATATAAATAAATATACTTAGTACTTTAATACCGTCGTTTACTATCAAATTAGTAGTTAATAGTGATAGGTACTATAACGTAAAAATTTACTCATTTGCATCAAAGCTGACATGGTTTGTATTTCCTTTTCAATTTTGTTTCCACTAAATTCTGGTTGTCTCAGGCTAATAACTCTCGTGTTTAGATCCCTGTCTTTTGATTTAAGACCCTTATCATCCTCTATCATTTCTTTAATAACCAGCCTTGTTTGTTGTTTAACATCTTTACATTGTAACTGTTTCTCATGTGATTTTTCTAACTCCTTTGTAATAGTTCCTTGTACTTTACTATTTTTGATGAATTGTTTTTGCTCATTCTCGTCCTTCCTATCTTCTTTTACATTGGTATTTCTCCTTCGCTCTATATCATCAGGGCTTTGTTTTGGGTTAACAGTATATTGTACTTGTTTTTCATATTTGTTTTGTGTACGCTCTTGGTTTATTGCTAACGCTAGATTTTTATTACTTTTATTTTTACTTTGTTCTACATTTTTCATATCAACTGACTGATTTCCAACATTTCGTACAAACAATGAAGAGCAAACACTTCTTATGCGTGAATAAGATTTGGACAATCTGTGAAAAAGAAATACGATAAAGTACACATACCTACCTAATGATATATTTGGATCAGATCAGGTAACAATCATTCTTGATTTATCAAAAAACATCTTACTTAGATGCAGAAAAGCTTTCCGAGAGAATTCTGAAATATAGAAAAGTTTTTTTACAAAGTTACGCCAAGATTTACAGTGACTTTAATTAAAACTGATGTGTTATTTTAACTAGGTACCTCTTTAATACTAAACTAATTTCAACTGAATAGCTTCAAAAATAAGTCGCTTACCTAACGCAACAGTGATGATGACTTTAGAAAAACACTTTAGTAAAATATAAATGAAAACTAATAAAAGTCGGAGAATAGATGTTTCACAAGGTTTGGGCTATAAGTATTCTTTGTTTGCATATTTTAACTGTAAATAATTACCCAAAACTTTACGAACCGTTTCAGCCGAAATCTTCCTAAATTATTTTCTTGAAATTTATTATATTTCGATGTGTTTTTGCAATTGTATGAATTTAGGTAGGATATATCTAAAATAAAATTAAACCATAGTTTACTTATTCATAATTAAGAAATCTACTGTTGACGAATTATCTACTGAATGTGTTTGTGTGAAGGTGAACTAAATCATTTATGGGGATAGACTAGACAATTTTGGATTTGCAGCTTGAGACTTTCTATGTGCATTTTACAATATTTGTCATCATTCAAATATTCTTTAGCGATCTGCAAATCGACATACACCAAAAACACTACATTTTATTATACAAAAAAGTTATCTTCTTTCTGCTTATTTTAGTTACTCTGAGGACTCAACAGGAAGATAACAACTTAGTGATTAACTTACGTTCATTGTTTTGGATTGAGCAGGAACCTTTTTCTCCGTCAAACTTCAAGTCAGTTTCCCCAAAGTTATTTTTAACGGAATTGCTTTCTAAAATCTCATCAGATTTGCTAACAAATGACTTAAAAAATCTATCTAATGCACTTTTAGCAAAATCTACTTCTGAAACAAATGATACGTCTTTTATTAGTTACAATTCATTGGTTATAAAATAAAATAATAATTACGATAACGTTCATACTTTTATTAGAGTTATCAAAGATTGCGAAGGGGCTATATTTTGGCAACACTTTTATCGATTCAGATGACTCCTCCAAATCTAATCGTGGTATCATAATCTGTAAAGAAAAGAAAAACGAAATGTTTGACATAAAAACATAAAACTTATCATAAGTCGTCACAAGATTCAATCACATTTGTAGAATAATTTTAAGTAGGATTTAGGTGGGTTTATTCGTCACGCAGAAAAAATATTCTAATTGGTCATTGGTACATCAGTACTTATAGCTGTCCTATCTATAATGTTTATAGGTAGGTTAGTAAAATCGTTGTATTCCTTGGTCATTTTGCTTTGTAGGTAGTCTGATAAAGGTCTGCATTGAACCAGCTACTATGTTTGTACTGTAGTCTGTACAAAACAGACAAAAGCCTCATTCATTTATGTTAACTAATCAACAAGTTTATTATGAAAGACCAAGAAACTAACGTTGTTAACTACCATATTTTCATATTTTTGTTTGCAGGGATCTTTTTTATCAATATCGACTTTTTCAGCAGTATCCAAATTAATCCAATCTCGTTCATCCAAATAAGCAAATATTCTTGAATTTCTGTTGTGCTGCTTTTGACGTGATTTAGTGCGAGTTTTCTTATTCCTACGCTTCTTTTTCCTCGTGTGTTTCTTTTCTTTGATAGGTGGTAAATCTCTTTTTGTATTCATACCCCAGTCCGGTAAAACCGTAAATTTTACATTCTTCCAATATTTTGCGAATGTCGTGTGAAATTTGTTCACATTTTTAGATCTTTTGTTGCTTAATTTATAAGTGTCCTTTCGAGATTTATTTTTTTCATGATCTTGAGTGTTGTTGGGACTTTTAAAATCAGGTGAATTACCATTTGTTTTATTCCTGCTACTTTTAAAATTATTAGCTTGATCTATATTATCCTTGACTTGTGTTGTTTCAGTTATTTTATTTAAGTTAGTTTGACTGCAAGTCATAAAATATTTGAAATATAGAGGGGTCTTCGTCTCTTTCTTTTTGCGTCGTATCAGTTTCTTGTTTCGGAGAAATTTTGCCAGCTGGGTAACTATACCAGTTTTTTTAATTTCAAAAGGACTCTTTGTGATTTCGTAAACACTATATTGAAATGAATACCTTTCTCTGCGTGCAAGCACATTATTGTTGTTTTGATCTTTGAAAACGACTATGTTTTCAAACAAATAAACACTTTCTCCATAGACTTTATTTGGTGTATTTTGTGTGAAACAATCAAATAGAAATAAATATCCACATCTGTTATTATCTTGTCTTTCTAGAACCTCGATATATATTTTTTTGACTTTATGCGTGATGACAATTTTAGCAACGTTTACTTCAGTGGAGCGTTGTATTAATGGTAATTCTTCAAAACCTTTATTTTTATTATTTCCATAAAATAGCCTTTTATTTAGTTTTGAAATTCTACTATCTTCAGGAGTATCTTCATATTCATCGCTGAAAACATCGGCATCATCGCCCTAAGCACCAATAGAACGACATTAATAACGTTTTGAATTTGCTCAAAAACATAAAACAAGAATGGTTACATAATATAAATTATTATTATTGTTACAAGAACTTACAGCGTTTCTTTTATCACAACCACTTTGTTTACCAGTATCATAACATTCGTCGCTATCACCACCACCATCATCGTTATCTTCGTCCGACGATCCTCTGCAATCACGTTACGTAACAATTTAAATAACTGTTTAAAAAATAATCAACTTCACCTGAAAATGTAAAAATAACACATCAACCTACTTTTCCAAACTGACGTCACTAAGATCGCCATAATCAGAAGGAGATAAACAAACAGTGCAAAGCTGTCCAATGTCCGAAAAGCAGCTTGTGCAGTAGATACCTGGACAATAACGTACTCCACACCTGAAGGATCAAGAACCGATGAATGTGATGAATGAATGCGAAACAAAACAAAAATATATAAGGAACAACTTTGACAAATCATCTGTCGATGATTAAAAATAAAAGAAAGTTAAAGAAAGAAAGAAAGAAAGAAAGAAAGAAAAGTTATTTATTTCTACAAACAAAAGATAACAAATTATAAGTCACTAGCTCCCACGGTAGGATACCCTGAGTCTGTGGGAGCTAGTAAAAATAAAATAAATAAATAAGCAAAAGCAAAGTCCATGAATGTACTATCGTGTAATTTTTATTACTAAAGTACCATTTATATCAATAATATTATTTTATTTCATTTCATAAGAGGACAGATGAGTCAGGCAATTTAAGAAGATGAGCTTTTCCATTTGAAAACGCATGGTAAGTGGGGAACTTCCGAAGGGATTACGAAGGCGAGTTTTCGTGTCGTGAAACGAATGACTTAATTTAAGGTAAGAATTTAGACCTAAGAGATAAGAAAAAAATTACCTTTAATATGACGATTCCACTTTGTCACAAGTTCACAACCAACAAACGGGTTAAGTTATAATAATAATAGTAGAACTATAATTTAAAATTACTTACTTTATCAATTCCTTGTTACGATCGCTTGCATCTTGAGTTATATTACAAAGCAGACAACGTCGCTCTTCGAGCTTTATACCGAGAAAGGATTTAAGCCACAAAAACCTGCAACCATAAAACATTAAAAATGAGGTAGTTGCACCAAAAGATGGATAACCCAATGTTGAAAGGCCGACCAAAAGTAAAAAAGAATCGGCTTTTGGTAACAAACTTTACGGTTCCTTCCTATAGAGTATACGGTCCCATTTAGGAAAAACGGAAAACCATTACTCTCCGTCTCAAAATCGCACTCCTATATTTGGAAACTGTCGTAGAACTGACAACCGATGGGGAAGAAAGGTTTTCGAGTGGCGACCACGAACTGGAAGACGCAGCGTAGGCCGGCCCCCCACTAGGTGGACCGACGACCTGGTGAAAGCCGCGGGGAGCCGATGGATGCAGGAGGCGAGCAGCCGCTCTATGTGGCGCTCCCGGGGGGAGGCCTATGATCAGCAGTGGACGTCTTCAGGCTGTTAATGATGATACTTGGAAAGGCACGAAGTGTACCCCTTGAACAGAATGGAGGTGGCGTGGAGGGTTTTCTTGAAAATTGCATAACCTTATAATGTTTATCTACCTATTGATCTAGATCTACCTATCATGGTTCGCATTATACTTACGGAATAAGAGATTGCAGCCATCGACGAAAAGTGAGTTTCGATTCTGACGAATATTTGTGTTCTCGGTGAAGTCTCCTTCGAGCGAATTTCATGAAACTTGCTGAAAATTTCACGTAAGTAAGTTTTAAGTCAAGTCCTCATTTTAAGAGAGTTGTAATACGTTGACAGTTGTTAGAGTCTGTAAGAAAATACCTCTAGTCCGCAAAATGTGGTTGTACAACCAGACAGCACGAGCTTTAGCTCTCTCGGGTCGATAATGTCCCATGATAAGGTGACGGAGGCGAAGACCATACGGCTCAAAAAGAGCAAAAAACCATAAGAGGAAAATCAGGAAACCTGGAAGCAAAACAAAATGAATAACATCAAAACCATAACTCGAATCTGCTATGCTCCTACCTAGAATTATGATCAAACTGTGAAGATCTCGCTGGATTTCTTGATTTTCATTATGCACATTAATGTCTTTTTTTTTACCTAATAACGACCTCATCATTCATCATTATCGGAGCGGAGGGCTTTATCTGCATACGTAAAATGATATAAGACGTGTACAATTTCATCATCATTATTAACAGCCTGAAGATGTCCAATGATGAACGTAGGCCTCCCCCAGAGAGCGCTACTTTGAACACAACAACACACAACACAGTGTACAATTTACTGATTGTAAATGGGACAGTAATGGTGTATTTTAGATGATACAGAATACAGATAATAGCACTCAGATGCATCCCAGATGTATCTAAAAAAGAAGTTGGTAAATGTATATCTTACCAATCTGGCAATACCTCTTGAAATCTGGAGGATGAGGGTTAGGAAGACAAGACATGTCTGGCGGTGGAAAGGTCAACTGAATATTCAGGGTGTCAATAAAAGCCTGTAGCAAACGAGCAACAAAACCAGTACCAGTTATAAAAGCTCCTGTATCTGGTAATCCAGCTGGAAAACAAGATGATGGCTAAACGTGCAGAAATAGAATATTTACAACCATAAGTCTCATACTAACGTTGTATAGGAGTCTGCAGTTTTCCATGATGACGTATAGTCATAAGCACCCAATACAAGCTGTAGTCTGCCACTATATGAATGAGCAGCTTCAGGGTAGTGACTGTCATGAACAGCGCTGAACGATTCAGATGGACCTTCTCTGAGGTTACCAGCCTGAAAGATGTTGTCTGGAAGAACATCAGAATAATAACGATGCTTTCTATCAACATTTTTTGGTCACAGCAATTTAATCTAGCAGTGGAATATCAGCCGTACCTATAAGTTGGTAGGTATGTAAATTATTTCGCAAAGCAAAACACGATAGCCAGAATAACTGCTCTCATGAAGTATTACCTGAATAATTCCCTAGAAAGAGTACCACACACAAGAGAGTTGCAAACGTTGATCAATTTGTGAGCAAAAAATGTAATTTGAGTAATATTACCGTGACGTATTTGACCCGTTCCCGCTTATTCAGAGGCAGTACAGTTTCCCTTCCCTCTCGTAGCCTTTTCAAGTCCAGCTCACGGAACTCCTTCGTGATGTAACGATTGTCGAAGCGTGATCGGGTTTCAAACATGTGTTGATAATGTTTGGCCCTGAAGAGATGAAAATATACATAGCAAACAAGCAGCAAAAATATTTCATTTCCAGTAGATTAAAGGAGAAACATGATGGCATGATTTTAGTATGTAGGTGGTCCGATATTAGCTGTAATTAAGAACATACAGACACGTGATATAGCCATATTTAATGGTCTAATTTTGTGTTAAAAGAAATAATGATAGAATTGAAAGAAATTGATGTTATACCTGAAAATAATGAGCAGCAAAAACAAACTGGTTACACAAGAGCTCCATGATAACCAGGTGATGATAGGATCCGCTCTGTTCCGGATTTCCGTGACGATGCCAGCGGCAATCTGATTGGTGGAACTGCTGTTTCCGATGAAGTTGTAGGTGTGGTGGATATTAACACGTACGTGGAGGAGGGCACCGATGTGCTGTATGAACGTTTTTAGTTCTGAAATTAATACATTTTAAGTTGTATGGAATAAAACAGGTAACTGTAATAATATAAACTTGAATATGATGACCTTAATACTAAGTACACACACTTTTTAAATCAAACTTAGGTACGTACTTCTTTTGATGGTAGCTAGAAAAGTCTCCTTAGCAAAATCAGCAGTGTCACAAAACTTTCCATACGATTTTAATGAAGCGCAAGCTATTTTAGCGACATTTACTGTATTATGATACCATGGTTTGTTAATTGTATCTTTACATCTTTTAGCATCTTTGTCACGTCTATTTATTTCATCTTTAGATTTCTGAGTACATCGTACATCGAGATTTTCTCTAACTTCAGCTTTAAAATCAACATCAACATTTTCTTTGTCTTTCAATGTTGTGAAATCTTTCAAAGCAATTATTTCTAACAAGTTTCTAATGTAATCTTTGTCAGACTTTTTTCCTCCTTTACTCTTCACGTGCTTTAATTCTAAGTTTTCTTCGCATCTTTGAAAATGTTCTATCAAGGCGTTGAGGCATTTTTCATAAGGCGTTCCAAGTGCCTCGTTGCACACGTTTACTATTGAACCTAGCCAGTAATAGCCTGATTGGATGACAGAAGCTGAAATACAAAAAGAACATGTGCTAGAAAATTATCATCCACAAAAAAACATTCTAAACCAAATGAACCGCCTGATCACCCACATTTTGCGATAGAATGCTGCAAAGGTATTTACTATCTAGAGTCTAGAGTAAAAAAGTATTGTACATATTACGATATTGCACTTCCTCACTTTCTAATCCCTATTTCCCTATTTTCCCTACATATAATAAATGTGTAATTCTGGCGCGCTACAGAACACACACGTAATGATGTCAAATCTAATTTATCCCATAGGTTCTATTGTTCAAAAAATATCGTAACGGCGATGCAGGACTACAAGGCTTTTTGCCCTTCTCCATACATTTTCTAATTTATCATATCTAACGCCATCTAGGGACAATAATTTGTAGATGTTTGTTTGTTTGTTTGTTTGTTTGTTTGTTATTGAACAAAACCCTAGATACTGAACGGATTTCCATGCGGGTTGCACTAATATGCTTATAAATAACCGGCGCACAACATAGGACATATTAAAATACAAATATCATTAAAAATTTTTGGTCAAAATTATTAAAATATATCATTACGAAACCGGACAGAATTTTATACAACATGGCCGCTTCATGGTGAATTTTTTTTGGCTACTGACGGTTAGTTTATGTCACAGTAATTTTTTTTATGTTGTATTATGGCTCCACACATAGTGTATTTAGCCAGTGTTAAGTATAGTAATTTTTCGTCGTGTTGTTATTGAATATTTCACATGTTTCATGTAAAGTCCATCTGGAGGCACAGATTAAAGAAAAAAAACGTGTTTAAGGCCATGAACAATGAGTAATAGGAGTTAATTTCAGTAGTAAATATGCATTAAACAGTGGAACGAAATTTTACTATTTATTAGATTTGATTAACAATTATTAGTCTATTTAAGCCCTTGCAGGTTGTTTGGGGTTTTTGGAGTAAAATAGATATACCATCAAATAATATGTAAGTAGTATGAATCGATTGCATTTAAGATACAAACATGTTAATTATACTTAAGTGCCCGAAGATTAGAGAAATAACCGGCCAAGTGCGAGTCGGGCTCGCGCACGAAGGGTACCGTATCACCGTATTATCTATAAAAACTAGCAAAAAAACGTTTGTGGTATGAGAGAGAAAAAATACTAAATATATTTATCATCTGTGAAGATTTCAGCTGTCTAACTATCACGGTTCATGAGATACAGCCTGATGGTGACAGATGGACAGACGGACAGCGGAGCCTTAGTGATAAGGTTCCGTACCCAAAACGGACTGACGACGTCTGTCAGGCTGTCTGTCCTTCTGTCCGTCTGTCACCAGGCTGTATCTCATGAACCGTGATAGTTAGAGCTTTACCCTTGGGAGTATAATCTTGACCCTTGCTACGCCTATTTTTGGCATTACATGACGTTTATGTTTGGCCCACAGGTCTAAGGGCCAATGCATATTATTACCACCATAAGCTAATGCAGTTGGTCAATGATACTCTTACGTTACGTAATAAATTATATACTCTTTGAATGATACAGAAGTATAATAATACTCTTTGGAGTGATACGAAGTAGATTTTTTTCTCTAATCTGTGTACGAAACATGTTGTGTAAAATGCCCTGGGGGTCTAGCAAAGATCACAATCACTAACGCTAACGCCTCACGCTAACTCCAAAGATGTATCGAAATGACATTCGCTACGGAAAAGTTAGCGATTTCCGAAACATCATTTCAGTACATTTTGGAGTTAGCGTTTGGCGTTAGCGTTAGCGGTTGGTATCTTTGCTAGACCCCCAGACTTTGCCCTATTGAAAAAATTTTGAAAGCCAAGATTTTAATATAATATAGGTTTTAATTAATCATGAGTTCGATGATACTTATCGAAATATCATCAAAACATTTTCTATAGTTAAGTAACCATGAGTGGAGATTTCATCAAAATTGGTCCAGGAATATCAAGAATAATAATTAGCGTACCTACGCTGTTTTGGAAAATGTTATAATTAATTATTTCATCCATGATTAAGACATGTCATTTTTACTTCGAGGAAGTGATTATACGAGCAGAAAACTCAGTGTGGCTGATAGAAAATCAGTTTTTAAAAATAAAGCCCAAACCGACACCTGAAAAGTAATGTAGTCCACGCGTGGCAACGCCGCGGGCAGTAGCTAGTTTGATACATAAAAGTAACAACAAACAGGGCATAGAATAACATTAAAATCAATGAACATTTATTGATTTATGACACGCAAATTAACGCAGCTGTGGTGTGGGTAGTCAAATGGATGGACGGACACACCTGATAATAATTCTATCCATTTATTTGCACCGCCCTTGTCCAACTGTCCATGCACGATCAATAATATTTATAACCCAGAACAGCTTTTCTCTGTCATTTTTTTATTCTACAGGGCCCTTATTCCGTATGACCATTCAGGCACGTAACGCGGCGCATACGATATCTTCGTGGAATGGTTTTGGGTTTAAAATGCTATTCAGTATGCCGTTGTCAAATTTGACAAACACGACAACACACGTTACACGCACGTCAAAAAACAGAAAACATTGGGCACAACCAATCTAACGCATGGCATACAGAATACTATTTTTTGATTCCATATTAATTCCATGTCGTGGCGCGTTACAGCCCGCATTTACGTTTGGAGCATGTTCCACGTCACGCGTTATTGGCAAGGAATCTCATGTGTCATAGCGAATAACCCCCCCTTTTGTGGATTTCATACTGTGACAAATCTAACTTGAAAGAATTTATCATTCCAATCCATCAATATTGTCAATTGTTATTTTGTTTGTTTTGATTACTTCGTTATCAATCTTTCCTTCGTGTAGGCAAATGGCAAGCTGTTCCCTGCCAGTCAAACTAAGTCTGTGCTTCTCTTTAGTGATGTAGGTTTTACTACGCTAGTAAAGGCAATCTGGACACATATCTTTAAAATCACGAATGTTGGTTTTGTGTGTATTTGGGCTCTACCATAGATTACTGCCTCTTCTGCGAGTGTGGGTCAGCTCAGCTGGTTACTTTTACACTGGAATTCATAGTCAAGATGGGGGCTCCTCTAGGGGATTGTTCAGGCGCTGTGGCGAAGTCTAGTTTTATGCATTTCACAAACAAAATTAAGTGGCCCCCAATCTGTTAATTTTGACATTGTCAAAGGCAGGATGCTATGAAAGTGAAGGAAGAATGATTCAACATCCAACCTGTATGTGAAAGTTGAATGATAGATTTTGGGGCTTTGTTCACCCCCAGACTATGAATACCACTGTTAATAACGTACCATTTTTAGGGTTCCGTACCCAAAGGGTAAAACGGCTATTACTATGGCAAGTAACAAACGTGATTTTTTTGCTCGTTTTTATAGATATATGACACGGAACCTTTCGCGCGCGAGTCCGACTCGCACTTGGCCGGTTATTTTAATTATTATAGGGAGTAGTACCTTCCCTCTGGTGGATATGCTTGATAGGAAAGCTACAACTGATTGGGCGTAGTCATCCTACTCTACATCTGACAATGCTTTATAAGAGGTTGGTCTAAGACCAGGTTGCGAGACCGTCTCAATTTTTTTAGGTACCTAATAGGTATTTGCACGGCATCTCGCAGAATAAACCGTGATAAGATGGCCCCGTTCTATCATATGGCCAGAAGTATTTGTGTCTAGTGTAGTTATGTTATTCTCTTACCAATACTCAATATCAGCCGATTGATTCTTATCAAGGCAATCTTCAGTTTCCTAACAACCATCTGCATACCTTCTATCGTTATTTTCAGTGAAGCTTTAATCGAGTTCAAAGGCTTCTTTATCGATTCGTTGATTTGTCTCACATTTAGTTTGATTTGCTCCTGAAAATAATAATAGATACTTACATGCATGGAGCAATAAAAAAAGAAAGAGGGAATCCCGTCTGATCCTAAACCGAAGCACCCTTAGGAAGCCGGAACGCTTCGTACGTACGAGCGGGGCACGCACACACTCACTTCATGTGCAGCCTGTCGCCCTACTTTCATCTGACACACATATGTAATATGTCCGCCATTTTGGACTTCAGTTAGATGTCAATCAAAACTCAATATTTTTTTTTATTTCATCCATGCTTACATGGTTTAGATAAAAAGAAAGGAATAGTATTATGTTAAACGGTAGTTAGTTAGAAATTAATTAAACAAGAAAATTAAGTAAAAGCGCATTTGGTATGGCAATGGATGAAATAGATGAACGCGTAATATGACTTCTAAAACTTCTGTTTGTTCATAGCTGCGGAAAAGTAAGCGATTTCCGAAATGTCATTCCACTTATATTTTGGAGTTAGCGTTTGGGATATTTGCTAGACCCCTTTGTTCACCCAAATATGTTTTATGTAATAAGTGTAATAAATTTTAATTTAATGAACATAGGACAACCTACGTTAAACATATATATTAGATTCATATTTGAAAGAACTCATAAGATTACTACAAAGCAAATAAATAATCCAATTTTTTAAGATCCGCTGAGCTTTCATTTTCATATTTTGTTGATCAGTGCAAGAAATATTTATTAGATGAGAATGTGATTGGTTTTTGGAGCTATCCGATGAAATATGTTGTTCAAGTTCAGGCGCCTAGACGTTGTAAATCAAAAAAGCTTGTTTATTTCTTTCTCGTAAAGTTTGGCGTTATTGGATTTATTTTATAACCTGCCATGTGGTGTTTTGCACGAAGTGATATCAATCTTGCTACAACAATTATTATACTTTCAAATAAACGTTAACATTAAACTGTCGGTGCTGGATCTGGCTCTTGACTTTGCGAAGCTAACGCAAATTACTATCAAAGTTACGCACTTAATCTAAAGATTCGCTAAATAACTGGTCACGTGCAAGTCGGACTCGCGCATCAAGAGTTCCGTCCCATTATACAAAAACGAGCAAAAAATCACGTTTGTTGTATGAGAGCCTCCTTAAATATTGAACTTATTATGTTATTTTAGTATTTGTTGTTATAGCGGCAACAGAAATACCTAGGTACCTACATCATTTGTGAAATTATCAACTAACTATCATAGTGCATGAGATACAGCCTATGGTGACAAAAGGACAAACAGACAGACAGACAGAGACGGACAGGGGAGCCTTAGTAATAGGGTTCACTTTACCGTTTGGGTACGGAACGGACCCATAAAAACCGGCAGCCAGGTCCCCCGGGTGGACCACCCTCGCGTGCTCGTTGCTCGCCATCGAACTCCTGTACATACTGACATGACGAATATTCGACTTCAAACGTGCTCGCATCGAGCAAATGCTCATGTCAGTCACTTTAGACTGTGCGACCTTTTTAGGGTTCTGGGCCCAAAGGGTAAAGTGAAGTCTGTATCTCATGAACCGTGATAGTTAGCCGGATGAAATTTTCACAGATGTATTTCTGTTGCCGCTATAACAAATAGGTACTAATTAAATATTGAAGGGGGCATACAGCAGACGTGATTTTTTGGTCGTTCTTGTAGATTTTGGTGAACCCTTTGTGCGTGAGTCCTACTTGCACTTGGCCGGTGCTTTTATTCTTTACTAGCTGACCCGCCCCAACTTCACACGGGTTTATTATTAGTTTACCTTTGCCTTATCCCAGTCTAAGAAGAGAGAAGGAAGAGAGAACAAGATAAGGTTAAAGAATGAATCGATGAATCGGCGAACAGAGGCAGGTGCGCCAGCACAGCAGCTCCATTTGCCATCCAGTCTATTTGCAAGAAGATGGAGTTTGGATACTAACCTGACTGCAAGCCATGGACTCGGAGAGAACTTCTGAATTCCTTAACGTGTTGGTGGCGGGTCCAGTTAGTATGAGAACAAGAGCGTAGCAAGTCAGGGTATACCTGCCCACTCGGGAGAACAGCTGAGGAACCAGCAGGAATATGAGGCATCTGTGAAAAATATACCAGAGTTTCATCATCATAGCTAGCATAGGATAGGCTCTCCTAAAGCACGCCACCAGTTCTTCTTTTTCAGCGGCTTCTACATAATAGGTAGTTAACCCACTAGGTAGGAAGGTGGACCATGGAAAAAACACTTACCCGTTGTACAGATATTTGATATTTGAGATATTTTGAGGTGGAACAAGGCAATATTCGCTGTAAAGGAAGTGCCTAAAGTAGTCGTTTAGGAAATTAGAGATAGGGCCGATGAACAAATATGATGCCCGCTTAATTCCATTTTCAACCCGCTTTCGCTTTTTTGTTATCTACCCACAATTTTCGCCCTAGATTTTTAATTTTGGTTCAATATTGTATTACATAACACAAATCTAGAGCAGTTCAGTAAAACAACAAAACCTCAAAAAGTGCGGGTCTTATCCCACACACTATTGTACTTATTCTCTCCTATCCTTTTGACACAGTTATTAGTGATGGATTAATTAGCATTCACATTCATTTTTAGCATGTGAAAACTCAATTAGCATTTCGCAAATGAAATTGTGTTGCGAAATTCTGTGAAATATGAATTTCATTTCAATTCATTTAGTTCATTTTGAATTAAATTTTTAATATAAAGTTTCATTTCATATTCCATTTCATTTCTCATTTCATTTCTCATTTCATTTCTCATTTCATTTCTCATTTCATTTCTCATTTCATTTCTCATTTCATTTCTCATTTCATTTCTCATTTCATTTGTCATTTCATTTCTCATTTCATTTCTCATTTCATTTCTCATTTCATTTCTCATTTCATTTTATTTTAGCAATTACCATAGTAATAGCAATTAGCATGCTGAGACCCGTGAATTAGCATGTTTATGAAATTTATGCAAAATTGCATTAATTGCCATCGCTAACAGTTATATCATCATCATCATCATTAACAGCCTGAAGACGTCCACTGCTGAACATAGCTTCACTACTGCTGTAAGTTTGTGGGTAGGTACATGATTAACGTGTTCAAGTTTTCAATAACGCAAATGTTTGTCTGTGATATAAACTCACTTTTTGAAGGTTTGTGGGTGGATGTCTAAATTAGATAGTTACGGCTTACGACCTAGTCCGTATAGCTGCGTTATGCGTAACGTTATTACACGACCTACGATCACCGAACGGTCAAATAAATGTATGCCATTGACATTCAAGAGTGAATGGCCGGCTCAAGCCGATTTCATGTCGAATAATGTAGTCCGATCCAATCCACCCTACGAAAGGCCACGAGCCTGGGAGTCTCGACACCCAACTATTAATATCACTGACTTCGATTGACCCACTTTACCTTTAGGTACTTACTTTACTATATTTACGCAACCACAAACTAAGTAACAGTAGGTATCAGACTAGAGGTGGGTCGTACTAGGTAAATCGAGATACTAGGTGACTCTGTGACTGTGACAAATACCTGTGAATAAATACTAGCGAGTATTTTTTACTCGCGGCACAAGTCACGGTTACAGGATGTAGATATATAATAGGTGTGTCTTTCTCTGACGCCTATGTGCAAAAGGATGCACCTATTACTTTTGAATTGAGGGCTGGCAAAACATGTCGCTGTCACAGCTCCTGTGAAAAAAATACTAGGTTTGTCCCTCTCTGGCACGCTACAGACGCCTTCGTGAGAAAAGGATGCACCTATTACTTTTGAATTGACGCCTGGCAAAACATGTCGCTGTCACAGCTCCTGTGAAAAAAATACTAGGTTTGTCCCTCTCTGACAGGCTACAGACGCCTTCGTGAGAAAAGGATGCACCTATTACTTTTGAATTGACGGCTGGCAAAATATGTCGCTATCACAGCTCCTGTGAAAAAAATACTAGGTTTGTCCCTCTCTGGCACGCTACAGACGCCTTCGTGAGAAAAGGATGCACCTATTACTTTAGCACGCTCTCATAGATTCGCGCGCAAGTCACAGTGTCGCTGCTCCCGGAGGTATTTTGTCGCTGTGACTGACTGTGACTTTCTTTTATCAGTGACTTT
Source organism: Ennomos erosarius (assembly GCA_963580505.1). Taxonomy (NCBI): domain Eukaryota; kingdom Metazoa; phylum Arthropoda; class Insecta; order Lepidoptera; family Geometridae; genus Ennomos; species Ennomos erosarius. The sequence continues at coordinate 2,898,585 of OY757000.1, forward strand.
TACCTATGACGATAAATACGCCTCACGCCTATATCGGACCTATTTTAAAAGGTCTTGTGTTCATACAGTTCCATAATTCAAAGACCTACTGATTTATTTTCATCAATATCACATTTTTTTGCCATCGAATCTACAAAAGTGGTAGGTATGGCTTTTCTGCAAAGTTTGTTTAGGTAGGGTGGGTAGTAGGTACGCAACCACCTCTGCCAGTATTCTGCTGCCAAGTTGTGTGCATGCACTAAGTACTGTATTCCGGGTTGATTGAAGGACACTGCTAGCGGGCAAATCGACCTGATGTCTCAGGATGACGCACACAGCTCACGCGAACTTTAATAGTTCCATGTGGTACCTACTGTTACTGAAATGAGCGGCAGTGACGTGACGCTTAACGTTAGGCGAATTACATATATCATCATAAAATAAATCTACTAACCGAATCCTGTTACTGAATGTGAGTCCCAACGTCAGAAACATCCCCATGATAGAGCTCAAGACTGTTGCATGCATCAGCGACAAGGACAGTTGGAACACAAAGAACATGAACCCTAGATACGTCAGCAGAAGCCCTCCAACGAAACCGTACAAGCTTCTCAGCAAAATGCTGGCAAACCCCATGTCTGTTTGAAGGCTGACGAAGAAGTTCGACACAGTTGTTCCTTCCGGATACCACTTGCTGAACGTTCTGGACAAGCGTTTCCGCATGTCATGTCTGTAGTGTCTCCATCTTTGGAATATGGTAGTCTCTGGTATGTCAGACTTGGACATGATAATGGAGTTAACTTTTTCATTTTCGTAGTTTTGCCGGTACTTCTCAATGGTTCTGGCCTTCCACAGAAGCGCGAAGTGAGCCATCCTTGAGATTCAAGTGTTCAAGACCTAACTGATTTTGTTTGACTAGTTTTTGAGCTGAATTACTGGAAGACTACCGCAATTCTTACGTGAAATGGTTGTAAGATTTCTCTGGAAAAATCATCGAGTTACCAGAATTTCAGCTTTCGACAAATTTCGATGTTATTGACTTTCTTTGACAGCTTTGACACAAATTTTCATGTTATGAAAATCATGTAAAAAAATATAGTTGAAAGAAGATTAGGACCTTAGAGGAAAATACATTTATTTTGGAATAAGTAGGTACTATTGAGGATGAGAATGAGGGATTCCATGTCGTCCCGCAGGTGCCGTAAAGACCGCGGCTAAGATATTATCTAGCTAGAGAATAGGCAGCATCCTGGTATAGCGATCCCCAATAATTAATCTTTATTTTTTAAATATGTGTGCACATTTCACACAGCGCCATCTAGCCCCAAACTAAGCATAGCTTGTACTATGGGAACCAGATAACTGATACAATACTTATATACTTTTTTGTTTGTAAATACATACATAGAATACAAATATAACACCCAGACGCAGAACAAACACCTATGTTCATCACACAAATGTTTGTCCTAGGTAGGAATCTGTTGAAGAGGTTGTATATGAGCTTCTAGGTAGTTAAAACTCTTTATGTATTTCTTTAGTAGATATTCTATGTCATTGCTGTATATTTTGAATCTCTTGATTTTTCGTCTGTCACTTACAAATGTACTCTGTGAAGGAACCAAACTGTTCTTTAATATACATTTTACATTATCCTTAATTTACCAGTTTTATTAGCTAAAACGATCTAGAACGGACCTCGTCTTCAATATCTATCATGGTAGCATCGCATTGGAGATTTTTAGTTAAATAAAAATTGGTTACGAGTATGGAAAACGTAAGGAGTGGTGCGGACGGTGACGACGGTGGACCGCACACCCATGTATCAGGAGGATTACTGCAAAGCATAGAGAAACTTGACGGCGCGACTAACTACGCGACATGGAAGGTTCAAGTGGAGCTTTATCTGGTAATGGAAGATTTATGGGATTATATAGAAGAAACACCGTCGAATGCTGCTGGTCTTAAAATTGACAGGAAGGTACGTGCAAAGGTGCTCCTTATGGTGAAGCCACACTGTCTGGTGCACGTGAAGAAGGCCACTACAGCTAAAGAGAGCTGGAATGCGCTGAGAGCCGCCTTCGAAGACCAAGGAGTAAATAACAGATGCCGGTTATTAGGACGCCTTGTAAGTCAGAAGCTAAGTATGTATAGCAGTCCACGAGTCTACGTCACCGAGATGCTGTCGCTAGCCGATCAGCTAGCAGATATGGGCAAAGAAGTAGACGACGAGTTGCTGGCTGCACTTATGCTGCAAGGGCTAGGAGACCAGTACGAGCCGATGAGAATGGCTATAGAGAATAGCAATATAACGTTGACAACCGACTACGTTAAAACCAAATTGCTACAGATTGACGTCAGTGTGACGTCAGATCGTTCACCGCAGAATGCTTTGAGTGCTGCTAGGAAGAAAAGCTATGGCAAAGCAAAGGAGAAGAACAAAGGCAACACAGAAAAGAAGAAGATAGAATGCTATGTGTGCGGGGAAGGACATAAAGCACGTTTTTGCCCCAACAAGCATGACTGTCAAGCGCACACTACACATACGGCACTCCATACCTACAGTAATGCATCGCAAGAGTGGATACTTGATTCTGGAGCGTCATTTCATATGACAAACAGGAGAGATTGGCTAGATAACTATGTGAAGTTAGGAGAGCCAGTCCAAATATCCTGCGCGAATGGGAACAGGGTGGAAGGTGAAGGCCGAGGTGATGTTTGTTCGGATGAACTGAACGTGAGTGTGAATGGAGCTGTGTTCGTGCCGAAGTTAGCTGCGAATCTATTAAGTGTAAGTACGTTAGTGAATCGTAACTTTGTGGTAGTGTTTTCGAAAAGAGGTTGCGAGTTGTATAAGTCGGAAGAATGTCAAGTAAGCGGTAAGGTAGAGTTGGTATGCAAGGAAGAGAAAGGGATTTATGTAGTCAAGTCCAAATCTAATCCTCCCATGTTTTCAGCTTTAAAAACCAACGCTGATGATGCAGTCCAACTATGGCATCGCAGACTTGGACATTTGGGACTCGGCAACATGAAGATACTACGTGACAGACTGGCTAGAGGTATATGTTTCAAGGACCCAGTTTCAGTACAGTGTGTGTCGTGCTTGAAAGGTAAGCAAACTACATTACCTTTTCCGAAACAAAAGAGTACGCGTGCTACTGAACTACTTGAACTTGTACATAGTGACGTCTGTGGGCCAATAGAAACTACTTCATTTACGGGGTATAAGTATTTTTTGACATTTATTGATGACAAATCGAGAAGTTTATTCGAAATTGGTAGAGTTTAAAACGCTTGTTGAAAATCAGACGGGTAAAAAACTAAAGGCGATTCGAACAGACAACGCGACCGATTACGTCAATGAACGTGTAAATACTTTTTTGCGGAACAATGGTATTGTCCACCAGTTGACAGTGGAATACACACCGCAACAAAATGGAGTGAGTGAGAGGGCCAATCGTTCAATTGTGGAACGAGCAAGAAGCATGCTTGAAGAAGCGAAATTTAACAAGAGGTATTGGGCAGAAGCGGTCAACACGTCAGTTTATTTGAAAAATAGATGTCCGACACGAGCTGTTAAAGGGATGACGCCTGAAGAAGCATGGTCTAACAAGAAGGTAGACCTGAGTCATTTAAAGGTTTTCGGCTGCCGTGCGTTTATGCATGTTCCGAAACAAAAGCGGAAGAAGTTTGATTCGAAAACAAAAGAACTACTGTTTGTCGGCTACTGCGAAACAACAAAAGGCTATCGACTTATAGATCCTGTGACGCATAGCTTATACAAAGCAAGAGATGTTGTGTTTTTTGAAAATCAAATCAGAGTTCATGCAAACGACACTCAAGATGAAATCGTGGAAGTGATACCATCAGATGACAGCTGGGAGAGACCGATAGTGATTCGAGAAGTTGATGCCTCTAATGAAGCTCATCAAGTGGAACAACATGAAACAGTACGAAGAGGGCCTGATGAATTTTTCGACTGCGAAGATGTTGGTGAACAGCGTTGTACGGAAAATATAGCTGATGAAGAAGTACAGTCAGCTGGAGAAATAAATACAATTGAGACCTTGTATCCCAATGAAGAAGTGGAAGTTCCTGAATCAGAAGTGCCAGATAGTGAAGGTTCTGCACCTGAATTGGAAACCACCTATGATGTTCCTGAAAGAAGATATCCTCTTAGAGAGAGAAAGCCTAAAAACTTGAGTGATTATATTCTCTATTATGCAGAAGAAGATATGAAGGAAGATCCAGTAACAGTTGAAGAAGCCTTATCTAGAGCTGATAAAGAAGAATGGCAGAAAGCTATTCAGGAAGAGCTTGATGCAATGAAGAAGAACCGGACTTGGGAGCTAGTAGAAAAGGCTAATGGCTACTTCGTGGATTCTAAATGGATATTTAGAATAAAAAAAGAGCCGGGGAAGATACGGTATAAGGCGAGACTCGTAGCCAGAGGGTTTACACAAATAAAAGGGTTGAACTACAACGAAACTTTCGCACCTGTAGTACGGCATAGTACCCTGAGACTACTGTTAGCCCTAGCCGTGGAGAATAATCTGAAGGTAGATCAGATGGATGTCGTTACCGCGTTCTTAAACGGAGAGTTGAAAGAGAAGGTTTACATGAGACAACCTAAAGGTTTTGAAGAACCAAGTAAAGAGGGACATGTCTGTCTACTGAAGAAGGCTCTTTATGGGCTAAAGCAGGCTCCCAGAGCATGGTATGAGAAACTGAACAAAGTATTGTTGGAGATGGGTTTCAAGCGATGTGAAACTGAACCTTGTGTCTACATGAGGAAGAAACAAATCTCCATGATGTTTGTTGCAGTTTATGTTGATGATATTCTAATATTTTGGAATAATGAACTGGAGAGAATATCGGTCAAAAGAGAACTTCATACAAAGTTCGAAATGAAAGACCTTGGTGAAGTAGATGTTTTTCTGGGTATGAAAATCAAACGTCAGGAAAACTCTATACGACTCAACCAAACCGAGTATTTTGAGAAGATTTTAAAGAAATTTGGGATGAGTGACTGCAAGAGTGTAAAGACTCCTGTTGAAAGTGGGATTAAGCTTGTGAAGCCACAAGATGAGAAGTACATTCCACCAACTGACCTGCCATACAGGGAGTTAATTGGTTCACTGATGTACCTAGCTGTCTGCTCAAGACCTGATATTGCATATGCAGTTAGTTACCTAAGCCAGTTTAACAGTTGTTTTGATCAATCACATTGGACAGCTGCGAAGCGTGTGCTTAGATAGTTGAACGGAACCAAAGAACACGGGCTTATATTCAAGAAGACAGGGAATAAGCTGGTTGGCTATGTGGATGCAGATCACGCAGGAGATGTGTGTGATAGAAAATCATATACTGGTTTTGTATTCACACTTGGAGGATGTCCTATAGCGTGGGAAAGTCGCAAGCAAACGACAGTAGCACTCTCAAGTGCTGAAGCTGAGTATGTGGCTCTTTCGGAGGGATGCAGAGAGTCAGCTTTTTTGACCGCACTTCTAGCTGAGCTGACTGGGATTACAGAAGCTGTGAAACTATATAGTGATAGTCAGTCTGCCATTCAAATTGCTGAGAATCCCATGCATCATCGGAGAACCAAACATATAGATGTGAGGCATCACTACATTCGTGAAATGGTGCGAATGGGGAAGGTTAAGTTGAGCTACTTGCCTACGAGTGAGATGCCTGCAGATGTGCTGACGAAAGGACTTTGCAGAGAGAGGCATGAGAGATGTCTGAAAGGAATGCAAGTTTGAGGAGGAGTTTGGACTGGCTCTAGTACCTCATTTAAGGAGGAGTGTTGAAGAGGTTGTATATGAGCTTCTAGGTAGTTAAAACTCTTTATGTATTTCTTTAGTAGATATTCTATTTCATTGCTGTATATTTTGAATCTCTTGATTTTTCGTCTGTCACTTACAAATGTACTCTGTGAAGGAACCAAACTGTTCTTTAATATACATTTTACATTATCCTTAATTTACCAGTTTTATTAGCTAAAGCGATCTAGAACGGACCTCGTCTTCAATATCTATCAGAATCGAACCCACAGCCCTCAGTTCTAGTGGTTATTATAGCGAAACCTAACATTAGGAAAACTGGTAAATCAGGAGAAACCACGGCACATCACAAGTGCTAACTGCTACATCTCTACATTATTTTATTTGCTCCAGTTGAGCTCCACGCTTGCTCACGTCGATACCCAACATTTTTCTCTCAGCTCGTCATCCATTCCATAGCTAAAAAGGAAGTAATTTGCAACAAAGGACCGCTCACCCAGTTGGAATTAGATCCCTTTTAATTAATGGTCACAAGTTAGTACCTGACGAAGGATTGAAAACTCTCGGCAGAAAAGTTCATTGACTCATCGAGTTGTCAAAATTAAAATTAATTTGCTCGTAGTAGCTGAGCAATGACTATACAAAAGGCCCCGTCTCGGTTCTACTGCGCAAGGCAAAAAACATGCGCAGAACACTGCATTGCTCCAAATCTAACTTCACTCCATATCAGATACCTTATGTTAAACGAAAAGATTACCCCTTCGTAATCTATACGACATAATGCAGATTTTTTAGCGTGCTTAAAACCAGTGAATGTGGTTTTCTGTGAATATGCAAAGGTGATCTTTGTGGAATCTTGGATTGGAAGATTGGCGCTAATTTGGTACACAATTTGCAGAGCACGTAAGTGATTCAACTTTCATTGAATGAAAATTTCGTAGGAGTACAATTTATTGTACAAAAGATTACTGAATTACTTGATGCGTTTCTTATTAGACCAAGATTATAGTAAGTAGGTATATGCCTATAGAGAGATGTTCACTGAATTAGCTCTATTTTAATTTTCTTTGGCTTTGATTCTTATTAATTCGTAAGTGATAAGTATTCAAGTTTTCTCTAAACATCTAAATCAAGACAAGTTATAAAGTAATACCTACTATAATAAATACTTCAGTCCTTCAGTTAATGCTAAATGATTTAAGTCTGTACTTTACAAGGGTTTAATGTAGAGCAGACAATAAAAATGGAATTTGCATAGCCATAAAGACAAGTTGACATTATAGGCAGGTACCTACTGGAGAGTCGAGACTTATCTATACATTTTTTGACGGGCCCGATAGCTCAGTTGGTAGTATCCCTGCCTTCTGAACTGAGGGCTGTGGGTTTGATTCCTGCCCGGGACAAACATTTGTGTGATGACAGCAGGGTTAGCACGGACGGTAGACAAAACTGTCTTTCCCCTGTTTTACTCCACTTGACGTGTAAATTGTATGAAGAATTTGACATAAAACAGGGAAAGACAACTTTGTCTACCGTCCGTGCTAGCCCGGCTGATGTTTGTTCTGCGTCTGGGTGTTATATTGTATTCTATGTATGTATTTACAAACAAAAAAGTATATAAGTATTGTATCAGTTATCTGGTTCCCATAGTACAAGCTATGGCTTAGTTTGGGGCTAGATGGCGCTGTGTGAAATGTCCACACATATTTATTATTTATTTATTTGTTAGGAATAAGTAAAGCGAATAAATAGGTACGCAAATAAATAATATGTAAGGTGCCTGCCTATGTCTTGTAGTCAGGTGAGTGAAATAATTTTGCTGAGAATGTAGAGTCAGCAGTTTTCAATTTAATTGAAATTGAAAAGCATTTTTTATTTTTTTGTCAACCATTTAATAATGACGCAATAATGCCATAGCCATTTGTTTGTTTGTAGATAGATAGATAAACTCTTTATTGAAACACCACATCACAAATGATTAAAAGCTAACAACAACAAAATTAACAAAAGTGTATCAATTGGCGGTCTTATCGCTCAGAGCGATCGATTTGTAAGTATTTATTGTTTTGTTTGGGCTGGTTTGTTTTTGTTTCGGTACTTTTTCTCCTAACTCTTAACCGAATCGCATCAGTGTATGTATCATACACCATACCTAATCACTAAGTGACATGAGTTCTTAAAAATAAAATAGGTATATTTCCAACACAATTCGTAGTTATGAAAATGTGAGTTAAGGTAACCAGTTGTTAAAATTACTAACGAATTTAATGACATTTGGTTAGAATTTGTTAGCATTTTTAACCTCATTGGTTTTCTTAACTACAGATCAAAGAACCCACATTTAGTCTGTATTATAATATTAAGGCCTATTCAAAACGGTGCGTTATTCGTTAACGCTGCATGCCGTCGGTAAATACCGCGCGTCATCTCGCCGGGTATTGTGTACGAAGTTCCGCGGCTAGAGCGAAACTTCACACAGAATACTCGGTGGAATTCCGCGCGGTATTTACCGCTACCACACAGCGGTGGGTAGCGACTGGAATAGGTCTTTATGTACATTAACTTAGATACATTGCTTTCAAACATTATTTTTATTTACTTCTAGAACATGGACAACGAGCAACCACATCAAGAGTTAGTGAAATGCGTCGTAGTCGGCGACACAGCGGTTGGTAAAACGCGACTGATTTGCGCCCGCGCATGCAACAAGCATGTATCGCTCTCTCAACTGATGACCACGCATGTACCCACAGTCTGGGCTATCGACCAGTACAGGATTTATAAAGATGTAAGTACCTTCTTCATCATCATAATCATCACCAGCCTGAAGACGTCCACTGGTAAACATAGGTCTTTGAGCTACTTCTCGCCTCCTGCATCCATCGGCTCCCCACAGTTTTTACCAGCTCATCGGTCCGTCTAGTGGGAGACCGGCCTACGCTGCGTCTTCCGATTGGTGGTTGCCACTCGAGAACCTTACTTTCCCATCGGTGGTCGTTCTACTAGCTTTGTTCTTCCTTCTTTCTATAACTAGAGGCAGGCCTGGCTGACACCGCGCTTTAGAAGCTAAAAGTACCCGTCCTATTGGGTCGGTAGTACTCGGTACGTACGTGTAACCCGTCAGAGTCGGAGCGCGTAGTGATAGAAAGAAAGGCAGCTGTATAGGATATACTTGTCGCACTGTGCGAGCTGAACTACACTTTATTGGCCTGATAGCTCTGCCTTCTGAACTGTAGGCAGTAGGTTCGATTTCCTCGAGGGACAAACATTTGTGTGATGAACACATGTGTTGGTTCTGTGTCTGGGTGTTGTATAGTATTCTATGTGTGTATTTAAATTACAAACAAAAAGCAGTCTTCTGATTCCAATAGCTTTGGTTAATTTGTAATTTATAAATTATTTGTATATTTATTTATGTGACTTTGTGTAGTAATTCCTTTGTGCCTGTACCTACCTACCTTAGTAACTATTCTATCTCTGTGTTAGTGTATTTGTAATCAATAATTAATTTAATTCTTAGGTGTTGGAAAGATCTTGGGAAGTGGTCGACGGAGTGAATGTCTCTTTACGCCTTTGGGACACATTTGGAGACCATGAGAAAGATAGGAGATTTGCTTATGGCAGGTATAATATTATTTATTCAAGTATTTGTGTGGTTTATAACTTTATTATAATTATTGTTTTTAGAATTATTTTGGGTTGTTTTAAATGTTGGAATGGAACATACCTAAACGAATGAATACAAAATCGATCAATTTTTAACGAGATTTTTGAGACGAATATTTTATTGAAGCTCAAGTATGATGTAGAGTACCTACTTTATGTCCTTACAATAAAAAATACTAGATGGCGTCTACGCTTTCTTTTTGAATCTTCTAATCATCTTGTCTGGAGTGAGTCTGAGCCTGACTGACTGACACACATACAATATCTCCGTAAGGAATTTTTTTATTACACCAGCACAATCCAATCTGCTTGACTAAAACATATTAAGGACCTAGGTACCTACCACAGATCTAACATACATATAAACTACATATCTAGGGTGTATTTTAATCTGGCATGAAAAACTGTTTTTGAAACTTCCACCTCTTTCTATTAATACAGGAGACATAATTCTCGGTGTAAAATAATTCTTTATTATCAGGTCCGATGTGGTGCTCTTATGTTTCTCCATCACAAACCCTATATCTTTAAGAAACTGCGGAGCAATGTGGTATCCTGAGATACGGTCAGTATTTCACATTACCATATTTTGTAATATTCGCCTAGTAACTTGCCCTGCTTTCATGTCTACTAACTGAAATTTCCATCAGTTTTTGGTACCTACTCTTCTTTTATATCACTTATTTTCATTGTCTTTTGGCTGACTAGGTAACTATTCTAGTGGGACAATGTTGTCTCTTGGCTAACTAGGTATCTACCCAGTACTCAGGTACCTAGTTAGCCAAAAGACAACATTAACCATGCAGATGCTTTCTTTTTAAATTAAATAAATAACCCCTCCCCCCTCCATTCTGTTATATTCTTTTAAATATACCTACTTTATATTTAACAGGCGGTTTTGCCCTAACACCCCAATCCTGCTCGTGGGGTGCAAAAATGACCTCCGCTACATGTACAGAGATGAGACGTATTTGAATTACTGCAAGGATCGCAGTCCTTTTATCAGGTAAGATAATCTACAAAGTTACCTAAAAAAGAGAAAAATAAAATATAATCATCAACTTAAAATTAGGTAGTTATGGTTGTTTAAAGAGCGTTATCACTCAATATCATACTAAAATCACTAAAAAATATTCTAGGGCACCCAGAAAAAGCGATCTTGTGATGCCCGATCAAGGCCGCGCTTTGGCCCATGAGCTCGGAATTTACTACTACGAAACCTCCGTGTTTACTTACTACGGCATCAATGAGGTACCCACACACACCGTCACATCATAATAATATAATAAAACCCCCGTACAGTTCTTCCAAAAATCACCCCTAGTAATTAACACACCCTCTCTTTTCTCCCTGACAACCCCTACATCATCAGCCAGAAGATCCATTGCTGAACATAGACCCCTATAAAACGCATTTACATTTCAGGTGTTCGAGAATGCCATCCGCGCTGCTCTCATAGCTAGAAGGCAGCAGAGATTCTGGATGACAAACTTGAAACGAGTTCAGAGACCACTACTGCAGGTGAATGTCTTTTTTTACCAAGCTACTGCTACTATGTCCCAATGCAAAGGTCTTCCTTACTTCCTTATACCACAAGTAGGTACTTATCTTGTGTAAAAAAGGTGCTACCAGTAACAAATCGTAACATGAGTTTGTTAATCTGGACAGCCTATTGGTAGCATTAATTTAATTATGAAAAATGTTATTTTAGGCACCATTCAGACCTCCCCGTCCTATGGAACCAGATGTGGCTGTTGTCAACAGCGTTTATTTGGAAAATATGACGGCGTTACTTCATCATCAGGTAAAAATAACAAATTATTAAAAAGCTGACAAGCAACATATCGTTAGCATAGCAAAATCTTAACAATTTTTTTTTTGTATGTATTAGCTGGTTCTGAGAATGAACAAACATTAATGCTAAGGCATGCTATTGTATATTTTGTTTGATACTGATATTTTCCTTTAGCCAGTCTAACACTTGTGAATATCACTTACTTTTTGTTTTGTTTCCGTTGGTATACTGAACACAGTTTTAGCTTCTTATGATAACAAGAATAACGAACATCTTTAATTATTAATTACCCATCATTTTTGTAGTATTTTTCGGACATGGTAATAATCTGCGGCGCAAAAGGCTTCCCAGTCCACCGATTCATGATGGCAGCTGCTTGCGAAGCATTCCACCGCCTTCTCACCACCGATTGCGTCAGTCTATCCGCAGAGTTGGCTCGAAGCTCCAGTGAGAGTAGCATGGTAAGATTTGCACTGACAGACAAACACCGGGGCCTTGGTTAGGAACTAGGGTCTTGGTTTGACCCTTTCGATACCTTGAACACTATTGTAGATAAATTTTTTTTCAACTGACACCTTTCGTGTATAGGTAAGCAGCATGGGTGAAGCGACTGCAGGCGAATTTAATGAAGATACTGAATACCTGATAAGCAAGGAGCAAGCTAAGCAAATGAGGTAAGTGTTGCTCTAATCTAACACCTATCGATTATAGCATTAAATCAGTAAAACCATTCTGTCCAATACATAAGGTTATTGCAATGAAACTAATTTATAAAATAACGGTAAAGGAATCCATGTAATATAAAAGGAAGGGGACAATTGCTCCTCTTTTGTATGGAAAATAGGGTTTTTCCCCTGATTTACTCATATACTAGATTTTTTTAAATAATAATCAAAGTAAGTGTTTTAACGAGGTACTTATCTGAATATTTTTGTAAATACCGACAAAAAAGCTTTTTGCACGAATGGCTTGAATATTCGAAGAAACACCGAAGTAAAGATAATAGTCAATTGATTCAAACATTAGTTCTCATAAATACCTATATCTAATAATTTTTTGGTAGAGTATGGGATCAAATCAAACGGCGGTCTTCATGCCAGATCCTGCCTCTTAGTGACGGCTGCAAGAAACCCCCAGACTTGTACAGAGAGGTCAACCATCCTGCTATCAACTCTATCAGAGTTGTCAAGGTGAGCTATTTGAACTTTTTTTATGACAGTCATGGACATGATTACCAGAAGTATTTCAGCGAGTAGTCAGAAAAGCACATTTCATCATCATCATCATCATTATCAACAGCCTGAAGACGTCTACTGCTAAGCATAGGCCAACACCATTTTGAGCAGCTGCTTGCCTCCAGCATCAATCAACTCCCGCGGTTTCATCAGATCTTCGCCCACCTAGTTAGGGCATTCGCTGCATCTTCCGGTCGTAGTCGCCACTCAAGAACTTTTCTTCCCTATAGGTTGTCAGTTCTACGAGCGACGTTCCAACACGTCAAAAATAAATCTCTTTATATTTCAGTGTGACAAAATCCAACACGCAACATCTCAAACTCAAACGATTGTGACGATGAGTAAACTCATCTCGCAAGCTGTGATGCAAGAAATCATCAACTTCGTGTACACGGGAACTCTTGACAGCACCACTTTTAAACAACAGGTCAGTGTGTTAGTGTGTACGGGGTGTGTACCTCAATTGTTTCCGGTTGTTTAAAGTTGTTTTCGGTTGTTTCAAGTTGGTTTTGGTAGTTTCGAGTGGTTTTCGGTTGTTTTATTGGTTGGATTTTGATAAAGTTGGTTTTAAGTATAACCTACTGATAATTTTTAAGTTAAGACGCTGGTTCCATTTTTGATCCTGATTGTTTTAAATGGGAAGAGCATTATTATTTATTTTCAGAAATTTTATTTATTTAGTAAAAATATTTACTTATATTTTTTTTTCAAAATAAGGGAGAAGCTTTGCTTTATAAACATTTTTATCGGAATTTAAATTATTACGAGTATTCCGCTTGGTGCGCTTATTTTTACTTGAAATAATAATGTTATAATAATTTGAACAATTCAAAAAAAACTATTATTTCAAGTAATCTTGCTTTATAATTATTATCTTTGTACTGTATCATTATTTTGAATTTTTCAGCTTAATCCTATTACACTTTTCTATCCCTCTCGCTCTGTTTTTATCACTCTTAAATAAATAATTATGTAATAAATAATATATTATTTAAACAACTCTTTTCTGCAGTCCGCTGCTATTGGATTATTACTGGTAAAATTTAATAATAATAAATCGTAAATTATTATTTGTCAACTCATAACATGCACCATTTTATTATTTTTGGTATCTACTTGTGTTTATTTTGTGTATCGTTTATTGTAGTTTCTTGTGCGTAATATTTGTTGTTTATTATGGTGCGTTTACACTTCGTTAGTAAATCATAATTCTAGATATTCTAATAGAAATTCTAGATTCTAATAAGATATCATAGTTCTTTAAAGTTTTAGCAACCAGTGGGGTTATAAAATAATCCGCGTCTTCTAACTCTAACTCAACTGGCTTAGACGTTTTACCATCTAAGCTATGGTCACATTTCTGTGTTGTAAAACTATTCAGGAGTCCAGCACCCCTATTCCCAACTTATCGGAAACCTTTCGATTCGAAATCTACACTCTCCATCTTTATCATCTACATTTAGAATGAAAGAGACGGAGAGTGTAGATTTCGAATCGAAACGTTTCCGATAGTTTGGGAATAGGGGTGCTGGAGTCCAGGAGTTGCCATAAAACTTCACAACAAACAACCCACTTTGCAATCACAAGAAGTGCTAACAAAGTGTTTTAAGTTTATCATTTTTATCTTATCAACGCTCTTAATAAAGAATATTTTCTTCTGGACTAAATAATTATGTTTCTCTGGTTGTTTATAAGATTTCCAAGCTTATGAATCAAACTTTAAAACCTCACGGGTAACATGAGCTAATTATTATTATCTCTTCTCTAGATAGAAGCGTTTGATCAATAAACGATCACCCGGATGACGGCATAAACTTTTTCACATCAGCAGCTCGAAATGGCACCCTTTGTTGGGAGAAAACAGTGTGCAAAATCGTATTTTGCTCACTGCGTGAGACAAAGTGACTTTTTTATATTATGACTTTGCGGTAGGTAAGTGTATTTAGCCAGCTTTAGGTTACATTTATATGGAGTTTTGGAGAGAACTTGAAATATTTGTTTTTGTTTTGTTAGTCGTACTTTTGGCGGAAACGCGAAATAGTTCATATTCAGTAATCTGTGGCAAAAGCGTTTCGTTACTAGGTAAGTACCTACCTGTAATGATGTTCTCACTGCTGAGGTGAAAAGTTGTATGTGCTAGTCGAGAGCAAAGTTTTTGCATCTCGTGCCTTTGTATCCCTCGCTCGCTCAGGATTCTAACTTAGAATCACTCACTACGCTCGTGATTCAATACTGGAATCCTTCGCTTGCTCGGGATTCAACATCAGCACTCGAAGCAAAAATTAACTTTGTTACACAAATAACTATTTATTGCGTTGTCATTGGTCAAACTGTTTCCCAGGTGAAAAGATATGCCGGTTTCTACAGCTCATGCTACCCGTGTGATGAACTATTCTGTCCAAGGCCTGTTCATAAAGTTACTAAGTGTAAACGAGCCAATATAGCGGTTTCCTCTTCATACAGATGCTCTCATCATAATATCTAAGCTCACCGCCTTCTACATGCATCTATGTTACAAATCATTAAGTACTTAAATAACTTGTTGAATAAAATAATAAAATCTATTATAACTAGGTAGATATTATTAAAATGTTCCTTTCTGGATACTTTTTTCTTCTCTTAGTACCTTACCTACCTAAGATGGTGTTATGACCATTTCCTGTTTTTATATTCTTTTAGGTCAGCAGAAATGAAGGAACAATGACTTAATGCTAAAAAAACAAAAAAAATCTATATACAAGTCTACGTCTCATTTCTGTGTTTGCATGTAATAAAAATTACTAATAACTTTTGGATATTACCAAGTACCTAGTTAAATTAACTTAAATTAACTAATTACAACGACTTTCAAAATGTAATATTACAAGATTTATAAATTTTCTTATAAGTACCTAGGTCCTTTTTATTTTAGAGACGATTTTCATAGATTTACTTCTTCCGGTTGATTTAGGCTACTTCATTACTTATCCTTTTTCCAAATTGTCCTCTGCCTAACTGTTTACAGCGAATTGGCGTACGCCAACTTAAACTGTGAAGAGTTATGAATTTAAATAACTAACTGCATATCAAAAAGTTTACAAATTCTCTATGTTTTTAGTCGATGAGACATGAAAATGTTTTTGCTCACAAAACCTAGGCGTTTATTTGTTGCGGTACCTACATTGCCAACAAATTATTAATGAAGGCGTTCGTTGCATTGTTCGATTGAGAAGACAAAACTTCAAGCGAGGAAAGATAACGTTGGTGGTAGGTACTTAGGTTTGTGGTGGTGATGATATAGCCATTGTTAGCGCAAAATCTATTCAGTTCAAAACAAGAGAATTGATGTTTTCCCACTCCCACCATTAGTTTTGAAGTGTAGTGGGAGTGAAACGGCAAATAAAACGTTAGCTATTTTCGAGTATTTTTTTTAAATATAATTTTAAAATGTGATGGAAAGATTTCAAATACTAACGAGATCTCAATTTTTTTTTTATATTCCTTAAAAGTAATCTGTTTTTCTGTCTGGTCTGATCAGATGACCAGACAGAAAAATATCTCATAACTGATTTTGTCGCAGATCATAATATTTATTTGAACAACTCTCACCAGGAAATCAGACAAGCTGCCGAGCTACTCGGGTATCATGAGCTGACGAAACTGAGTCAGTTCATTCTGGATCAGCACCTTCTTTTTGATAAGGGATTCATGCTCAATTTCCATGCGGTAAGTCACAGAGTAAAGTAGCTACGTACTATGATACATGGGCAAGTGCGTTTAATATTAATTTGTGCTCATTATTAGGCTCATTAACTTACTCATTAAGTTATGGCAGGGGTCCCATCAGGTACAAACGAAAAATAGCCCGAATTTGAAAAAAATTAATCGTGTCTAGAAAGTTGCTCATTAAGTGTCCAGTGTATTCATTAGGCCTAATACTTCGCCAAAACGCAATAAATGTCGCTTGATAATCTTGGGTTATGAAGAAATAAGATAATTCGTAAAATAGCCCGCGTTATTCCGTTGTATGGGATGAGGCATCTGTACTGTAGGTATTATATTATCTGGGGTTATG
Organism: Ennomos erosarius; assembly: GCA_963580505.1. Lineage (NCBI taxonomy): Eukaryota > Metazoa > Arthropoda > Insecta > Lepidoptera > Geometridae > Ennomos > Ennomos erosarius. Next base: position 2,915,100 of record OY757000.1, read on the forward strand.
GGTAGCTTGCCTCAGATTAGAGAAAAACAATCGACTATAGGTGTTTGGTGAATATTTCACATAGCGCCATCTAGCTGCCAACTAAGCGAGGTATGCACTAGTCACAAAGTAGAACGTTTTTAAATCTTTATTAAAATATATAATGTAACAATTGTAAATTGATTCCTATATTATTTTTTAGGGTATAAGTAGGTGTATTGAATAAATGTTACAGTTATATTTTTATCAAAATGGTTGGCCTTTTGATAAATCACAAAGCAATATCGCTTTAAAAAAATTGGATAAGTTTTGTCCAGTTCGTGATTCAAATAGTACCTTTAATTTTTAATTCTGGTCAATATAAGTTTGGTAATAATATAATCTGGTTTGAAACATCTATTAAACTCAATACATATTGTACAGAAATAAAAGTAGGTACACAGTTAGGGATTTTCGTTGATCATTAGACCCCATTCGCTTCAAACTATCCAGCCAAATAGTATATACCGTCACTCTCAAATATACCATTTTTATCATACCAAGTTAAGATTCATTTTATTTTCAGCCGTTACCCCAAAGACTTCGCGAGATGTACGTGGAGAACAACTTATTCGCAGACGTGACTTTCGACCTCGACGATGGCATACACTTAGCTCATAGAGCTATTCTCATGGCTAGGTGTGATCCAATGAAAGCAATGTTCCAAGGGCACTTTAGGGAGAGCACTTCTAGAGTGGTAAGTAGAATTTTGGTCAACATTTTGAATAACAACAAATGTATGACCTTGAGAAGCTTCAAGCCTTAGGTACCTATAACTACCAAAGTAGGCTTTTGTTGAACCTCCTGATTGTGAAACAAAAACAAATGAAAACCTCTTGGAACAAAGTCCCATTTACATCAGGCTTAAAACATGTGCCACACTAATAATAATTATGCATATTGTAATATTAATTGCTTTGTTTCGATTTACTTTTAGTTTTTACCAACATAAAACTCATTTGTTACAGATATCATTTCCTGGTGTGAAAATGTACGCATTCCACATCTTGCTATGTTACATTTATAGTGACAAAATACCTTGCGTGGAGCCAACTAGATGTCTAGAGTTGCTGGAGCTAGCAAACCGGCTGTGTATGAACCGACTTGTAACACTAGTCGAGGCTAAAGTGCTAGATCATCTGCAGCGACAGGACAGGTAAGGATAATGGCAAGAAAGGAACTGGAAAGTAACAGAACAGGAACACCTATGACAGGGATAGATTAACTGCAGTAACATGATAGGTAAGCTAGAGACACAGGACAGGTGAGACTGTTACAGAAAAAAAAAGAGAATGAAACAATAGGAATAGGTATGATAGGGAAATACGGACTACAGTGACAGGATAGGCAAGCCAGAGACTGGGCAACATCTGCAAAAGATAAACGATTTATTATCCCAATGCTTCAACAAAATAGCTACTTTTTAAACTGCTAATTATTATACATCTAATCACACTTGTAAAAAAAAGAAGTCGGTAACTAATTGGAAGGTGAAACAAAATTTAAAGCTAGTGACCGAATAGGCTGTGTGAGGACTTTTTGAAATGGTGACAAAATAGGTAAGACAGGTAGGAATTGATATTTTTTTTGTTTAAATAACTATAACCATTTTATTGGCAGGGTATGCGGTGAAGACGATCAAGTGGTTGAAATCGCACTCTCGTTACTAGAACCAGTCAAGGTAAGATTTTTAATTCTTTGAATTAAAATGTTGATGGGGAACATGAGACAAATATTTTGAATAGTCCTGAAATTCCTTTTGCGAATGCAAAAGTGTGGTTTTTGACTCAAGAAATCAATAGTATCCGGACTCCATTTCAAATAATTTACCGATCCTTGCATTGTTGTGTCAGTTGCACAACGCGCATGGACTAGGGGAATGGTGCACATGGCGACTGTGTGGCGCATACGACCGCGCATGTCGAGCACGACACTTGAGCGGGCACACGCGCGAATACTTGTCCGACAACCGCTGGCCGCCCGTCTGGTGAGTTCATGTTCATACATCACACCCACATACTACTAACCGCACCACACAATTTTATTATGCCGTGACAAATGACTACCTACTTAAAGAAGTGGTTAAGTATTATGAAAAACTCAGAGATAACTTTATCAATTTGCAGGTACGTTAAAGAGTACGACTACTATCAGAAGTGCTTGACTGAACAGAATAAGGAACAGAAGGAGCTGCGACCTACCACTTCGTTGCAGGCCAGCCAACAAACTGGATGTTTATGTTTCTCCAGTATGTACCTACCTCCTATAATAAACATTTTGCACCCGAAACAAAAAATCGCTATAGATTCCTTCGTTATATGAATAATTCTGTGTTCGTTGTGCTCTGAAATCAATATTTTACTTTCCATAAACACAGTATTTTGTCCCTTCACACCTTTGGTTACATAATATTCCCCGCAGGCAAGGTCCGTCGGTCGAGCTCAGCGGGCGCGGATGTGGCGTCACCGCTGTGCCGCAGCGGAGACGCACCGCAACCACAGCCACCGCTCTGACACACGCCTTACTGGAGGTAACTTATACAATACACCGCTTCATACATACACAGCACACCGACGCATACACAACATAGTTCAACATACCGCCGAGAGTTTTGGCGGGAACGCGGAAATGTTCCCGTCGTTGCATTGTATTATTTGTCAAAACTTGTGCTTTTTCCAGTATTAATGTTTAAAATTGGTGGCGTTTTACGCATTATGTGCTGAATTACGAGCATGAGTGTCGGCAAGTGATATAATGTGGTGAAACGTGAGTTTTCGTGTTGCTTCCAAAATTCCATAGGAGCTTCTAGTAAAGTTGCCACCACTTTACTGGACTTAGACTGAACAACAACGACCTGACTGGACTATGACTATGACTAACAGTTGACTTTACGTGATATATTCTTTAACGATGAAAAATAACAATACTTGACACTGGCTAAATACACTATGTGTGGAGCCAAATTATAAGAAAAAAAAACATACCGCCAAATGCATACAATGCTTCACACTGCAACAACATAGGTACGACGTACTGCCACATACCTAAATATACAAACACACCGCCACATACATAACATAAACTACACCCTGCCATATACATACACAACACACACCCACAGGTGGTCAGTCGTTTTTCCAGCCTTCCTCATTTGGCAAACGCAACGTTTTAAAGTTGTGTCAGCTTGACATTAATGTTGTGCCATCGACTACTGCCATGTTCTTAAAAGAACATGGCAGTAGTCGATGGCATACTGACTGCGATTGCCCCGTTCAATTACGATGCCATCTCGTTGTGCCTGCCATATAAAGGAGTACACACACCAGGGCGGTATTTCCTTACCGCCCGCGGTAGCGGAACATTCCGCGCGGGATACCGCGCGGTATTCGCCGGGTAGGGCGGAACTTTTACCGCCTAGTGTGTAAGTGCTAGCGTTTTGGCCATGTTTTTCATAGATAGTAGTAGTACTTATACCCACTAAACCGATAGTTTACTAAATTATAAGGTAAAATTTAGTTTTGGTTTATTACACTATGGTTTTGGTAAATAGTTAAATTTTCTTTTTCAGGTCTCTCCGTTTCGCAGTACTGCTGCCAGTGTCTTTGTGTTTCTTTAGCACGATACTGACAATCCTAATACTGTTTCATATTTACACATGAACTTTGATGTTCATTACAATTTTGAATGAACACAGTCATATTATTATATTGTACGGCTGACGATGACAGCATTTTCTTCAAAAAGTTGGGTTGGCTTATGAATAAGTTGGATTGGCTTATGAATAAGTTGGATTGGCTTATAAATAAGTTGGGGGGGCTTCCAGGTTTGATGGCTTAGGTATACGCTGGGGTGGTTGCAAGAGTGGCTTAAACGTTTTAGTGGCTTATAAGTTGAGGTGATTGCAAGAGGGGGCTTAAAAAGGCTTAGTAGCATTAAGTTTGGGTGGCATATAAATAAGTTAGGAGGACATACGAATAAGTTGGATTAGAACGGTTTATGATTAGTTGCCGTTGGAACGGCTTGTTGCGTAGGTATATAAGGTTAAGTAGGAATGGCTTAGGAATAAGTTGATTTGCTAGAGTTTAAAGCCGAAATGGATTTTTTTAACTGAGGTGGATTAATAGTTGAGATGTAAAAAGTATTATTGTTTCATATAAATTAAATTAGGTTAATACTTGTTTGGAAATTTCCACATTAAATACCTACTTATGAGTTCTTTGATTCATTGATTTTTTATTCAAAATTCTTCTGAATGAATCCTTGAAACCTTTTTCAGACAAAAAATATAGACTCAACAAGATTTTTGAAGTAAATTCTGCAAAATAGTCATCTCTTAACTGGAATGGACTTGATGAAACAACGCAAAGGCATTTTTAACTTTATTAATAAGTGAATAGTCTTACTTTAAGTATTCTTTGCAAATTCAATTACCTACTGATAGATAAGTAAGATAGGAATGCTGAGCTCAATAATCTAATAATGCATAATGCTAAGATCTTTTGCGTGTGATGTCAAAGCAGGAATTTCCTTTCTTCAAAAAAAGCCTAATAATTGATATGTAATTTTTGTTATAAAAAACAAATATGCAAATATTTTGCATGCCTAAGTTCAGTAACTTGACTACCAAATGCAATCTCTTAAACCATCCTACAAGCTTGCATGAAAGAAGTTTGTATCATTACAAATATTAATGAGTGGTAATATTACTTATTTTAAGTGCAGTTTCATACTTACTTTAACTAAGTAGGTACACTCAATGATAACATAATCTCAACAACCTCATAATAGTATTCATAATGGTAAATAACCGTGCTTGTGATAGTTTTTTCCGTGAAATTATGATTGTTCTGAACGAGCAGTGAGAAAAATGCTGTTCGCACTCTACAGGTGTTACCAGAAGATAGGTCTTACTATTTTGGTGCTTATTTGTAGGAAATTTTGAAGGTGTGAGAGTAGGAACGCATGTGGATTGTGGATTGCTTGCATTTAAAAATAATTAAATAATGATGGCTAAGAAATATTAAATTAAATTGCGTATAAATGTCGCTATTTTATCGAAACTGGAACTTATAAAATCAGAGTTTTGTCTCGTTTTCACTTGTGGAGTTTCATGTAGGTATAGGAAACCGAAACAAAAAACATAATTTTTATTAATTTGTTGATTACTGAAAGGTTAGACTTAACAAAGGCATTTCAACTTACATTTCCAAAGCGGATCAGACCAATCACATCATGAAGCGAAACAGCCAGTTATTAAAGTGACTGTCATTGATTTTAACGTCATCTTTGTTTCAAAACGTACCTATTCTAAGTATAGAATTCTTTTTCTTTTTTTATAGTGAAATACAATAACTTATATCGATAACGCTATAAGTCTAGTTATTCTGAGTAGGTACCTATGTAGGTAGGTACTAGGTACGAACTTATAAAAAATGCAATGTTTTGTATATTTATTACAATTTTATCTATGTGCATTAAAATCATATTATTAATTTAGAAAATACGTTAACCTTAAACCATTATTAGGTAAACTCATAATTACTTTAGAAATATTTTTGTACACAATTTAGTATTGTAATCCAGTACCTATTTAATTAGCATCGACTTTAGACTATAGTTTTGTAGATGTGCATTTTTCTTTGGTAATATGAAATACTTGTATTCGCATTACATAAATGAATAATAAAACAGCACCACCAATAACTTGTTTGCTTTCTAATAGTTTTTATTTATTAATGCAAAGCATTCACTTATAATTATTACCTAATTATAATTAGTCTTTATTCTGTGATAATTGTTTTTAATTTAGAACTGTAATTTTTGTGATCAACTCAAATCAATCATGTGATATAGCTAAATACCAAAGAGGTACCTACAGTCAACAATAAACCAACCGTACAGACGGCTACAAAAAATGTACCTACTGTATCTACTGGGTGTAATTGAATTCATTAGCATCCTTTTAAACTAGATACCTACTCCTGATACCGGTCACGTGTAGACCAAACTTTTTGAATTTTAACACATTCGTTTGGTAATAACAATGACTCCAAAAAATGGAATAACTTACTTACGTACTTACGTACATAAAAGGTATAAAAACGTTTAAATGTATCAAAATCATCCGTGCCAACTGCGTTAGGCGCCGCGGCAATCTTCATAATTTTCAATAAAAATTATTTCATTTACACTCTTTACTCTTTAATAATCATCTATAATTGATGTACTATCATGGGCTCAATTTATGCAAATGAATTAAATTACATCCTGTATAGTTTTATCAGTTTGTTTATATCTTCGCATTTACGTAAGCTATATAAATCATTGCATAGCAATTAAATAATGTATAAGTACTGCTTCTAAATACATTAATTTAATACCTACCTACTAGTTTGGAAATAAAGTATTAAGAACTTTAAGAGTTCTAGTTTTAATAAGGTCATTTTGTCATTAACTTAACCGCACTTTGCCAGTGGTTTATGGACTGGAGTATCTGTATCAAATCAAGCTCTTTCTGTGCGTCCCAGCCCTAGCCATTGGGAATGGGAAATGGTGATGTAAGTTTGGCCACATTAAGGCTGAGTTGCACCAGCTCACTTTAACGCTAACTTTAACTGCTAACTGTCACCGTCCACCCTTCGCCGGGCGGGCTTATGTCAAAATCTGACAATAACTTTAACTGAGATTATGGTGCGATTCAGCCTAAAAGAACTGCTATTTAGTCTATGGAACTGCTCTGGGCCAATAGGCAACTCTTCGCACCATTTTAATTTTAATGCCATCTTGTAGTGAATTTGTTAAACTTTTTTTGTTAACTTTGAGTTTAATGACTTTTCTTAGAACAATAGAACAGGACGTTCCGTGTTCATTTACAAAGATACCACCCTATTCAAACCAGCGCGTTATTCTTATTTGTACCATTGTAGGTAACGGTACATATCGCGCGGATCCGCGTCATATTTTGTATTAAAGTTCCGCGGCTAGAGCGCAACTTGAGCAGAATTTTATACAAAATCCCGCGCTGTATGTAACCGCTACCCACAGCACAGCGGTAGGTACTAATAACGCGCCGACTTGAATAGGGCTTTATTTATGAACTTAAAGTAGGTATATAACGTCGTCGTTCTACGCACGCTGCGCTGGCTATTGGAAAATAACACGAAAAGAAGTATTTTTATACAGTGGGTATACTTCCTTGCAAATTAATTCTTACAAAAAGTACAAATTGTTACATGGGTGAATCAACTTAACATATTTTTTACATATAAAATGGAATATTATTACTACTTAATTAATTTAATATCTGCCTGTCCCATGCGACATTTAGATCAATAATTATATATTACTAATTGTCGATAGCAATAATCACAGACACTCACCACAATTAATTTTATTTTAAAAGAACTGGTGACCCAGGGGACAAGTTTGTCCCCACTTTTGTATGGGAAATGGGGTTCGTCCCCTGGGTCACTAATGTTATTTCAAGAAAATTTGAAATCAATGATTATTTTTAACAACAAGGTAGGTACTTATCCTAATACTTTCTTATAATAAGCCCCTGCCAATAAAATGACTTTTTGTATGAAGGACTCGAGAATATTCGAAGAAAAAGGCTACCGTAAGTCAAGCAATAGTTGATTCACCCACCCGTAGGTGAAAAATTAATTAATCAGAAAAGTTTTAGTATAAGTAGACTCTATGATTACCTACTGAAAAGCCATAGAAAAAATATAAGGGTAGATATTTAGTTTGCAAGCAAGTGTAGTTTTATTACAATGTTTTAATAATATTATGATCTCATCGTATTCGTAACAGTGAACTACTCAAAGCAGGGTTACAAAGAAAGTTATTCCTTCAATTACTAGTATTAATGTGAGAAAGATTTCAGAAAACTATTTTTATGTACCTACCTACATAGTTAGGTTTTATTTCCCAGTAGCCACCAGGTGGCGACTGGGAATTTTATTCCCGACTGCCACACCTATAATTATTATTGTGGCCTTGATGCATTATATTCCAAGTAGTGGACGGAGAGAAAGCTGGCAAAACTGCCATAATTTTAAAATGTTTTGTCCCTACCAGTTATGTACAAAAATTGCTTTGACAAAAAAATTTACTAATCGCCTCTCTTTCTAGGTATCTCACTTCTCCCTCCCTTCGATGGTGATTGCATTAGCTTCATAAGGTTCTGTACATGTTGCTATTATTTATTCTGTGGCACCAGGGGGTCTAGTAAAGCTCCCTCACGCTAACGCTATCGCCAAACGCTAACTCAAAAATGTACTGAAATGACATTTCGGAAATCGCTAACTTTTCCGTAACGATACATTTTTGGAGTTAGCGTGAGGCGTTAGCGATTGTGATCTTTGCTAGACCCCCAGGCCTGGTATTATCATTTCTTTTCCTTTCATCGGACATTCGGACCACCGACTACTGCAGCATTCGCATTTACTCAACAACAACTTAACAGCCGCGGGGAGCTGATAGATGGAGGAGGCGAGCAGCCGCTCTAAGTGGCGCTCCCTGGGGTAGGCCTATGTTCAGCAGTGGACGTCTTCAGGCTGTTAATGATGATGATGATGATGATGATGATGATGAAATTATAATCTAAGTAATATAAATAGCTACTGCAATCTTTCTCACAAAACTTAGACTTAGCTTAGAATCTACATAGTGGTTTTGTGGTCCTAGTGCGTAATTCATAAATTAAACTATGTATTTTGCCAATCTTCACTGTCAATCTAAATGACGATCTGCCATTTTTTTACGTACCCTAGATTTTAATATGTGTAATAATAATAAAGTAATAAATGTATGTGTAAAAGTTATGGCATTTGATTTAATGTTTCCATGCGTAAATCATCAATAACAATAGTTTTTATCACTGATCACAACCACGCAAGATGTCCCGCGGCCGCGTCGCCACATTCGCGCTACGGAATGTTGCTGTAAAGGAAAGGCAGGATTCAAACGGACAGACAGGCAGTCAGAGAGGCAGCTGTTGTGGGCGGTCGCGACACTTAACATCGGGCAAATGACCAGCTCATCACGTCATTCAACAACAAACATGACGAACTGATATAGGTTTCTTGTAGTACCACGGAACCCTAAAAACGTGTTTATTCTATATTTTATTTTCTTAAAACATGACAATTAAAAAGTCCAGCTATTTTATTAAGTTAAAGTAACACGTATAACTGCGTTCTGAAAATAAAATAAATAAATACAATTAGAAACGTACAAATCAGAAAATGTTTCATGCACTAGCAACACTACCTACCAGTACTTACCAGTGTAAACCCAGCTAAAACGCAAGCCATTGTAATTGGAAGTTCTAGGATGATATCAAAAATTGACTGGTTCCGTCTCCCTCAGGTGATTTTTGACGGAACTCCAATCCCTATTAGCGACGTCGTGAAAAATCTTGGGATACTTATTGATAGGCAACTATCATGGGTGCCCCAGGTTGCTGAAACGAGCCGCAAAATCTTTGCGTCTGCTGGATAGCTCAGAAGGTTGCGTAACTTCCTGCCCACTACCACCAAAATTTCCCTAGCACAATCTCTATTACTTCCAATTCTTGACTATGCAGACGCCGCATATCCAGATTTAACCCAGGAACAGCTAAATAAGCTTGAACGGCTACAAAATTTCTGTATTAGATTCATATATGGCCTACGCAAATATGATCATGTCTCCGAGTTTCGCAAAAAGCTGAAGTGGTTACCCATTCGATCTCGCCGGAATGCTCGTATTCTATCTCTCCTCTACACTATTTTGTTTATCCCCTCCACGCCTTGTTATCTCAAAGAACGCTTCAAGTTCTTACACCAGACCCACCCCTTGTCCCTGCGTTCCTCCAAAACTCTCCAGCTTATGCCTCCCGTCCATACCTCCCAGTTCTACGATAAATCCTTCACGGTGCAAGCCGTCCGGTTGTGGAATGCGCTTCCCACAGAAATTAGACATGCTAAGTCATTGACCATATTTAAAAGTATGGTGCATCACTACTATCTGTCGCTATAACTGCTGCTATTTATTATTTACTGCTACTTATCATCATTTAAAAATTATGTATTAGTTTATTGTATTATAATGTATATACGTATTTGGATGTAGGTATATTTATTTGTACCAAATTAGGTAATTGTTTTTTTTTTATCTCGTTGAGTATTCAGTTATTTATCTGTATTTGCTTTATCTATTAAATTGTTTTGCACTGCCGTTTATTCTCTCTACTGATACTGTCCATCCAAAGGTTGTCTGGAAGAGATCGCTGTCAGCGATAAGACCGCCCATTGTTGCACTAGTACGTAAATTTTATTGTATTCCTATTTGTATGTCTATTTGTGAAACAATAAAGAGTGCTCTATCTATCTACCTATAATTATTCACTGGTTGCGGTCACAGAATATCCAGAAATTTTAGCAATCACCACAGGTTATAGCGAAAATGTAGTAGTTTTTTTTTATCTTTGAATTCAATTTAGGTATATGAATTGAATTGAGAGTTTTGGCGGGAACGCGGAAATGTTCACGTCGTTGCTTTGTATTATTTCTCAAAACTTGTGCTTTTTCCAGTGTTAATGTTTAAAATTGGTGGCGTTTTACGCATTAAGTGCTGAATTACTAGCATGAGTGTGGGCAAGTGATATAATGTGGTGAAACGTGAGTTTTCGTGTTGCCTCCAAAATTCCATAGAAGCTTCTAGTAAAGTTGCCACCACTTTACTGGAGCATGACTTAGACTGAACTACGACTACCTGACTTAGACTGGACTATGACTATGACTAAGACTTGACTTTACGTGATGTATTCTTTAACGATAAAAATTACAATACTTGACACTGGCTAAATACACGACGTATGGAGCCAAAAACTAAGAATAAAAAAAATTGAATTGAGGAATCATTCAATTTTTTAATTAGAGGGGTGCCTTGAAAATACCATGCTCACTTAAAATTAGAAAAATTTAAAATTCCTATAACTAAAGCCTTCAAAATCGGGCCCACTATAAATTTATTTCTAAAGACTGCTCGTTAAACTCATTTATATGCACTCGGTCAAGAACGAAGTTCAACCACCCAGCTGCGCTAAGGCTATTTTCGAACGTAAACTTTACATGGCATTTCTTCAACGAAAAACTATTAATTTAGTAGTCGTAGAAGAAACGTCTACCTTGGGGTGTAGATTTACCCCCTTTCGGGATAACATACCAATTCAAGTATATTTTAGACTCCCCAAAATTTCAATATAAAGTAATTTATGAATATCGATTTTATTTAGTAAATAAAGCACTGTATAGGTACGTATATAATGTAGAGACGTAAATTACTTACATTCAAAATTAATTCCACTTATTGCCGCGGGACATCTTACGTGAGACAGTCTAGCTTTGAGTTGCCTCTCGGGTCCAGTAACAACACTTTCATGCCAAATAAGAAAAAATCCAAAGGTACATTGCCAGTGAGAATAAGTCGACTAGGTGGCCACCGCTTTGCCAGTTATTCTGCCGCCAAGCAGGCAAGCAGTAGTGTGCGTCTGTGCGCGCACTAGGTACTGTTTCGGTTTGAAGGGCATTGTAGCTAGTGAAATTACTGGGCAAATGAGACTACGACCTGTCTGATTACTAGGCTGTGTGTTGTCTATAGATGACGTGTGCAATGCAGTGTCACGCGAAACTTTATTATCTTAAAGTTCCGAGTGACAGTGCAACTGTTATGGGCGGCCGTGTCGCATAACATCAGGTGAACGAGTAGATCGTCATGTCATTCTCATTAAAAAAAGTTGCTTCTATTATCAACTAGGTGGTAGAACTTTTCTGCAAAGTTCGCCTAGGTAGGTACCACCGTTTTGCCAGTTATTCTGCCGCCAAGCAGTAGTGTCCATTGTGTTCCGGTTTGAAAGGCATTGTAGCTAGTGAAATTACTGGGCAAATGAGACTTTATGACCTGATTACACAGTGTAGTAATCTGATTACTAGACTGTGTGATGTCTCAAGATGACGTGCGCAGTGCAGTGTCACGCGGAACTTTATTATTTTAAAGTTCCGAGTGACACTGCAACTGTTATGGGTGGCCGTCTCGCTTAACATCAGGTGAACGACAAGTTCGTCACGTCATTCATTCTCATAAAAAAAAAATTACTGGTGATTATTAAAATTTCGAAAATGTGATTTGGCCAATAAATCAGGTTAATAAAAAAAGGCCAATACAATTATCTATAATAATAAATTTTATCTGAAACTTAACCTATCTTAAAACTATGGGGAAAGTTACAGTCAATTTATTTAAAAAAATCATTGATGTTTTCATTGTTACCGTTTCCAAAACATTCACACATGTAAAGGTATTGCCATTTATTGTGTAAAGGGTTATGTCATAAATTCTGCATATGTCCTCTGATTATTCATTTTTAATTTTTTAGATTTGTTGTGTCTACTAGATTGATATAAACGTATTAGAGTCCGTCTCACGTAAGATGTCCCGCGGCCTCGGCACATTCGCGCTACGGAATGCTGCTGACCTCTATATTTTAGACTACCCAAAATTTCAATTTATAATAATTTGTGAATATCGCTTTTATTTAGTAAATAAAGATGTAGTGACGTAAATTAATTACTTTCAAAATTAGTTCCACTTATTGCCGCGGGATATCTTACGTGAGATGGAGATTAACTGGGCTTGAAATTTCGAGATTTGGACATTTTAACATTTGGCCCACAGGCGAATAAACGGTAATGACGTAAAACAAACTTCACTGCTGCTCACGGTACACACCCTTGACAAAATGTTAAGTGTTACACATATACAATTAAACTGTTCACTTGAGCTGCAGTTCCGAAAGTAGTATGTCTGACTGGTGCTTGTCAGTCAGAGCTAATGCTAACACCAATCTAATCTAATAGCCAAACTGCAGAAAAGGGGCTGCTTGTACAGTAACTTAAAAGTATCTAGTTAAAACATGATACAATTATTATGTGTAGCACACTCGGTGATCAGCAAATGCATAGCAATCAGATGGTACACAAAACCCATGTCATGTCACTTTCTTCGTACTTACTTACTAAGCCTGTCAAGTGGAGTAAAACGGGGGAAAGACAATTTTGTCTACCATCCGTACTAACCCCGCGTAATTGATCACTGTCCCAAGACTCAAGAAAATAACACCTCCAGCCACTGCAAGTTTTTAACAAGAATAATCTAACTTTATAACGGATGTCCAAGTAATTTGATTTCACCTCTCACTTCATCATACAAGTCTTTGTATTCATCATGTTCTTTTACAAGAACCATAATGCATCCTCTTGTCGTACCCATCGCTGCACCAATGTCCTTGCGACTGGGTGTGTAGCAGTATGGAACATCTTTCTCTTCGCACACTGCAGGTAAGTGGCACATTATTTCTATTGGAGATATGTCACCAGCAAACACCACGATTCTGTAATTTAAAAATATAATATTAAATACTGTAACCAATCAGTGGTGCGACGCTGTATCAGTCAACAGCCATGTCCACACCATGGTCAGTGCCTTTGGACTGTGCCCAATAAGAAATTGGTGGATTGTCTACCAAAATCTGCCTATCTTCATAATTAATTCTTAAAAATCAACAGAATTGCAGGAATTGACCCCAGATTTAAAAGACAAACTTATAGTTTCTGACAGAGGTGTCATTAAGAGCGACTGGTATAATTAATCACTTTTCATGTGGCCACAGTTACTTTTCCAAGACAAAATTAAGATAACTAGTTACTAAAACAAATGTTTGCAAACATAATAAACATCACATTTGTCTCACCCTATTCAGATTGGTGTAAAATCCGACTGTGTGGATGGTGGTTGGTGTCTTCATTCAATCTCCAACCACCATCCACACGGTTGGATTTTACACCAACCTGACCAAGGTCAGTGGTTGGTCCCGATTATCTATTTTACTCATTATGTTGAATGCTTCCCAACTTGTCAGTGATTGTACTGCAACATGTAGCTTTATCAATAAGCTTAAACTGACAAAATTGTTCTATGCAGCATTATAATAATGTTGGGAAACTGTATCAGAGTGAAGTCTAAATCTTATGAGCAGCACTCTTTCTTTACTTCCCTATTTCTTGTCAGTATATTGTATGCAAGCAATCCATGATAGGTGAAAAAAGTCTAAATGGGTATGTAACTTTTCTTTGGGTAATAACTTTATGATTTATACTAGAAACGGCAATTATCAGTCGCTATTTGACAGTTCAACGTTTTCTTTCAAGTTATTTATTATACGGGTAGAATTATGAATAGATGAAGTGTTTCAGATTTCCAAAACCTAACCTCAAAATATAACAAATCAAGACTAACGACTAACCCTTTCTCTCCTAGCCGAAGTTGTTTCTGAACAATTTTCAGTCCGTTTCTGATGAAATTCTTGTGCCCGCTACTTTTTTTGATGAGTTTGTAGATCTTTTTGCTCAGTTTTTTTGTAGCCATTGGTTTGGCTATGATGCTGCAATGCTCAACTTTATCATCGTAGCCCAAAGCTTCGGTTTTCACGGTGCTGCTATCAGCCTGATCTTCTGTAAGTTCTTGCTTGATTTTGCCCATTTTGGATAATTATCGATTCTGCGAAGCACAAGAAACTAAAATAAAAACACTAAAAAGCACGTGGAAGCCAAAGCGTATATAATTTACAGTGTTGCCACCTGCTAATCGTAAAAATCTGGATTGAAATGTCTAGAAATCTGTATGAAATCTGTATGCTATAAATAGGCCAAAATCTGTATGAAATCTGTATATTAAAAATTTTAATCCCTTAAATTCCTATAGTTTATTGAAAAAAACTGTGGAAAAAAAATAGCAGCTTGAATTAAAGTTATATTTATTTATTTTTATACATGTTTTTGTTTATTTTACAAATTAATGTTGGTTCTCCATTTTTTTCAACACTGATTAAAACTGTGTGATCCGCGACTTCTTAGCTAACATGATAGAAAAAAATCCCTCAATTATTCCCAACTGAATCACAGAAAAAGAATTATATCAGTCTTTCACTGGCAAACTAACAATACCTAGCACAAACTAGCCGGCAACTTAAGTAGTTCTAGTGTAACCCGACTGAGCAAAGTAGATGAACAGAATTTACAGCTCTCTTGCGCTCCACCCATCCTCATAACTTGCTCGGGTAGTATTATACCGCAAACGGACTTATCTCAGGAAATCCCCGCTGGTACGCTGCATAGTATTGCCATGACAAGAAAATCTAAAGTACCCAACACAATATAGTAAAAAATTCACTATATAATACTTACTTACAATTTTTTTTACTAGATGTGAATCATGCTTGAATAAGTATGTGTCTAAAATAATATTGTGTATTTAAATATTGTGTGCTTTTTTATTAGATACTATGTAAAATTCAAAAAATATGTATAAAAGTAGAGGCAAATCTGTCATCTGTATCGGTGGCCCAAAATCTGTATACATACAGATAAATCTGTATATATGGCAACGCTGATAATTTACTACGTATGGAAAGCCGCAGTGTTGCCAACTTTATTTTTTAGGGAATCGTACCTTTGACGTGAAAAGATCGTATTTTCCTACAATTTCCCGAAAAAAATAAATAGTATGCGTAGAAAGTTCAATGAAAAATGCGAAATTATTTAAATAATTAGTTAGTATAAGTGCATTAGTAGTATTTTTTAATTATTTAGTTACGTTGATTCAATATTTTAGGATCCACAATATTTCTCATTTGGCATTTTATAATTATTATTTTTGTTTTATAACGGGCATAGGCTATCCCTATTTTAGCATTTTAGATACACACGTTCAGCAATTTTCTGGAACTCTAATTACAAGACTCCGGCTACATTTCATAATGATGAATGAGAATTCCACACGAAACGCAAAAAAATGAGTAGGTACGTATTTTAATTAAAAAAAACCGACAAGCGAAAGAACTGAAATCAAATTGAAATACTCATGCGTAGAGTAAAATTATTTGGATAGCAACTACGTTAATAAATAAAATGAGTAAGACGATTAGGTTTTGTCGTGTGACGGTTTGGTTTATAGCTCTTTCGGCTCTATCGTTATTGACTTTTGGACAAAATGAACTTAATTTATTAATTTGGTTACGAAGATTAAAAGCTTTGAAAAGGTCGTATGTTTTGCGTACGATTTCGAATTCACGATCGTACATCGTACCAGACCCAAAAAGGTCGTATAAATACGATTTAAATCGTACGGTTGGCAACACTGGGAAGCCGGTGGTGGACAATGAGTATATAATTATAATACCTATGGTAGGTAGGTGGTGGCAGTGCTGCCGTTTCATAAATGTAAAACTCCCAAGACAGATACGAAAAATTCGCCAGATTTTATTTTAATAGTATATAAAAAACACCACTCACAGAATTGCCCCTATTACATAGGTCCAGAAACGAAGTCTTCATACTTAACCTTGTTTGAACATGAATCAAACCATAGATTACAATTTTTTTTTCTTCTAATGTCAGTTCCTCTTTCAACATACCATATAAATAGTATTACCCGATTTAGTCGGTAATAAAAATCTAGCTAGATGTAAAATGTAAATAATAATAATTATATAACGCCTACATTAAAAAAAATTAAATAATAAAATTAATTACCATCATACTACTGTGGCGTTCGGAACGCACCTCTACTGTGTTTCTGAACGCACGACTTTGACGTTGACGTGACACGTTGACAGATCGGTTCGAGCGCCGATTCGGCTAACGAGAAGAACTTTTCCCGAGAGCACGATCTCAGCTTTTGCTCCGGCAACAAAGTTATCTCACTGCTGTAATTACTAGTGTAGCCCATCAAACTACCACCTTTGTTACGTAAACTATTGTATAGTGTAACGTGTGCGGACAATAAGACATTATACCTACTTATACACTCAACAGTGATTTCATTGCCAGAGATCCTACATCCTAAGATTCCTAAGAGTAGGTACCGTCGGCCAGCAACAGTAGTTAACAGACAACCGGGACTGCCACAGGCACCCGCACTACTATCTATAGACAAGAAAAAGGTCTATAGATAGCTCATGCAATCTTTTAATAAAAAGGATTCAAATTAAGTATAACCAGCAGTTTATTCAACATTTCTTTTAATAACTCACGAGTTTTTCAGTATTACCAAGTTAAAGGAATTAAAGAACAACAGTTATGTAGGTACAGGGGGTCTAGCAAATATACCAACCACTAACGCTTACTCCAAAATGTACTGTAATGACATTTCGGAAATCGCTAACTTTTCCGTAGCGAATGTCATTTCGATACATTTTTGGAGTTAGCGTGAGGCGTTAGCGTCAGCGATTGTGATCTTTGCTAGACCCCCTGGGCCTCAACCAAAATAATGTTTCATATTTTAGGATTAAAAAAAATAACCTTAAAAATGGGAAAACAGTGGGCGCGTGGAACGTTTATAGTTGACAATAAAACTATTCTCAGTAATTGCACTTCTGTGTTCTGTGTGTTCTTTACTATAGAAATGCGCTGAACATATTGTTAAGCGAGTATTAGGTTTCCACCAATCTTCATTTCGACTTTTTCGAACTACTTTTATCCAACGATCAGCTAGACATGGATCTGTTGGAAATCTATACAAAAGAAATCGGGTAATTATTCAGATGTCGTGTGGCAATACTGATTTTGACATGTCAACTTTTTATTGTGAAATGGTTCTGACTCTTCGTCAAATAGAAATAATTAAAATAATCTTATAAAAATACATGATTAAGGCCACTTACAAGTGAAATGTGATCGTGTGTTCCTGTGATTCGTGCCTTGAGTGATTTCAGCACAGTTTTATCACGCAAGACGGCATTTATTTTGGTATGTATTCAAAAGCACACCCAAGTAACGACTGATTTTGATTTTGACAGCTGAGAATCAATCACACCCAAAGTGGTGTGTACGGTTTTGCCCTGCTTTAATATCGTATTAGTGGTCTGGATAAAAAGTCTTTGACACCACTACATTATCATTAAATATATCTGGGCTATGATAATTTATTAATAAGTCATTTAATTATAGTAAGTAGAACATTTTAAGGTGGGTATCCCACCCACTATTTTAACAGTAATAATGGTTTAAGCCACCAAGGGGAGCTGATGGATGCAGGAGGCGAGCAGCCGCTCAAAGTGGCGCTCTCTGGGGGAGGTCTATGTTCAGCAGTGGACATCTACGGGCTGATGATGTTGAATGGTTTATGAAATCCACTAAACCATTTAAATATTCACATAGAACTACGGGTTTCTCAAGGATCACGTAAAATGAATGAATAATAATTATGTTATATTTCACGGTGATGAATGACAGAATGAAAGAAAAAGCTAGCCTGATACCTGATTATCGTACGAAAGAATGGAAAACATCGAACCTCGAGACCACAAGTTATTATGATATGCCGCCAATCCATGTTGATGCCGCCAATAGTTAATATTCATAATGTAGCCAGCAACAAGATTTGATATTGACTGACAGCCTGTCATAATTTCAAAATATTATTTGGTTCATTAGAACATTTGAATATTATAGATTAAAAAGTCGCTAAATGACGTTAGATTATTTTTCTGGTGTCCAAAATGGAAAAAAGTAGCTAGATTTAGCGACAAAGTTACTAAAACGGTATCACTGGGTGGTGGAGGCACAGACTAGGATATGAGTGGAGGTCTTTGATGAGGGAAGTAAGAGGATGTGACATAAAGCTAACTACACCTTAGAGCATTTAGAAAAGGAGGTGTTAACGTTCCTAATACGTGAACAATATTTTCTGCCGTTTCACAAGAGTAATGTAACGTAAACACGCATAGCACACGCTCAAATCAAAAACTTATACATGTAAATGGACACTAAAACAACTCCCGCACACCATCTTAAAATACGCACACAGTTATCTAATACAACATGGTTACGCGTATCTTTACACTCACACTATGGTAATCTCTAGTGATGGGCATACACTAAGAAAAATGAACGGACGAATGAAATCAACGTGCACCTACGGCCTTATTAATAAATTCCTAGTTGACTATTTTACTCCAACTTTTGTTTTCTATTTATTTTGGAATATCTAACTCGATCGAAATAGATAAAATCCGAATACACTAATCCAAACCTACTCCACGCTCATTAATAAGGCCGTTAGGGTTTTGTAAGAATTAGTTAACTTTGTCGTTGTCTCAAAGTTTGTCTAGGTCGGTAAAGCCGCTTTGCCAGTTATTTTTCTGCCAAGTAGTAGTACAAGCACTACTGAGATCTGGTTTGAAGAGCACTGCAGCTAGTAACATTACTGGGCAAATAAGACTTTATGATCCAATTGAGCAGCAGTCTACTAATCTTATAACTAGACGGTGTGATGTCTCAGATGCCATGCGCTGTGCAGGTTCACGGGAAAAGGGTCATTCATTCATTACTTGTTTTTAAGCAACTTTTTACCCCTGGTGCTGCAGTATGGTGAGGTTTTGAATCCATGCAAAATCACGTGAAATTTAAAGTTTTTTTTTACATAATTTTAGAACACTATCTTCAAATATAGGCACAGTCTAATTTTAAAACGGGGATATCGATGCCTGGTTACTAGCGAAAATGGCGTGGTTTTCTTGAGAATCTCATATATCATGTTTCGTGATTTTTCCCGTACCCCTCTTTTTAACCTCACATGATATTTTATGGACGATACCAAACTTTATTAATTTAGAGTTCCAAATAATCCTGCAATCTGTTATGATTAGCCGTGGCATAGGCCTCCCTCAGGGAGCGCCACTTAGAGCGGCTGCTCGCCTCCTGCATCCATCGGCTCCCCGCGGCTTTCACCAGGTCGTCGGTCCACCTAGTGGGGGGCCGGCCTACGCTGCGTCTTTCAGTTCGTGGTCGCCACTCGAAAACCTTTCTTCCCATCGGTTGTCAGCTCTACGAGCGATGTGGCCTGCCCATTGCCATTTCAACTTGTTAATTCTAAGAGCCACATCGGTCACTTTAGTTCTTCTGCGGATCTCCTCATTTCGGATCTTATCTCGCAGGGAAACACCGAGCATTGCTCTCTCCATAGCTCGTTGCGCGACTTTGAGCTTAGTAATGAGGCCAACAGTTAGAGACCACGTCTCAGTTCCATAAGTCATCACTGGCAACACACATATAAAAATGTTACTTACAAACGTTATTTCATATAATGTTTCAATATACTTTTACTAGGGTCATCATCATCATCATTATCATCATTAACAGCCCGAAGACGTCAACTGCTGAACATAGGCCTTCCCCATAGAGTGCCACCTTGAGCAGCCACTCGCCTCCTGCATCAATCAGCTCCCCGTAGTATTCACCAGATCGTCGGTCCACCAAGTGGGGGCCGGCCTAAGCTGCGTCTTCTGGTTCTACGAATATCTAATTTTCTTTATTGTATTAAAACTAAAAAGTATCGAAATTCTGCAGCACTGTTTGGTTAGGTTTATTATATATCGATATATTGTGTAATAGGGGTCACTTCCCTACTCACGCATACTAATGCATATTTAAATACTCACACCAACAGAAAATGGACAGGCGTTTTGTGAATGTCCGCCGTCCATATGATTCTATGTTGATGGTTTGGGTATAGTGATTTACCCATACTATAATAATTTTTTTTTGCGTTCATAGCGAACGCAAAAAAATATTCGCTCATGTATACTGTTGAAAATAGTTTGTATACCTACCTACGTGTGTAATTTTATAGTCTTTGATCGGTAACCTAGCAACTGTTGTTAGAAAATTTTCTCTTACGACAGATGTAATATGTTCTTTGGCTAAATATAAAATCGTTTACAGCTTTATCTCAAAAGTTATTTATTTCATGATTGGGCCTTCCACTGTGCTGCTGCAGGCCCATTTCCATTAGGTTATGGGCCCAGCTCATAGCTAAGTGATAAAGTTAGTAAGTTGCAGGTATGCAGAGTCCAACTTTTACGAAGTTGTCCGGCCAGTCCAACTATGGGACTTGGGCATTCGCCATGGAGATGTTCCTAATTGACTATGACCTGTGGGACTGCATAACGGATACTGTAACGGAGGTAAACGATGAGACCAAAAAGCGGGATGCAAAAACCAGATCGAAAATTTGCCTGATGTGTACTGAGAGTGTATACCCCATAATTGTACATGCACAGACAGCTAAAGAGACGTGGATAGCCCTAAAAAATGCGTATGCGGACAGCGGGTTGACACGGAGATTGTCGCTTTTACGTAAGTTGGTCAGCGTTAAGTTAAATGACTACCCGAACATGGAGGTTTATTGTACAGACATACAAGCGACTCGACTAAGCGATGACGGACGACATGTCAACATTAATTTTAGAGACGTT
The DNA here is from genome assembly GCA_963580505.1 of Ennomos erosarius. NCBI lineage: Eukaryota > Metazoa > Arthropoda > Insecta > Lepidoptera > Geometridae > Ennomos > Ennomos erosarius. The sequence continues at coordinate 2,936,479 of OY757000.1, forward strand.
TTGTTTGTACCGGATATTTTGATGAATTTACTATCTGTAAGTAAGATTGCGGCACATGGTCATATTGTTGTTTTTGATAAAAATTCTTGTAAAGTTTTTAAAACGGAAGATGTTTCTTTACATGTAGGTAATGCATTGTTAACAGCATCAGTTAAAAATGGGCTCTATGTTTTAGATCAGAATATTGATAAAGCGATGGTTGTTCTTGATGACAGGGCAAAGATGGGTGCACACGAACTATGGCACCGGAGGCTTGGTCATCTTTCCAGGGTACAAATGCGTAAGTTGAAACCATTAGTAGATGGACTTAACTTTGGAGTGGAGAACACGGAACCATGCGGAGCATGCTGTAAGGGAAACAGTGCGTGAAGAAGTTTCCAAAAGGGAAAGCACACAGAGCTAAGGAGCTCTTGAAGCTAGTCCACACTGACCTAGCAGGACCTATGGAGGAATTATCATGGGGTGGCGCAAGGTATTGTCTGATTTTGGTTGATGACTATAGTAGAAAAGTTTTTGGTTATCTGCTTAAACCCAAAACTGAGGTACTCAGTAAATTTAAAGAATTTAAGGCCTTGGTGGAGAATGAGACAAACAAGAGGATAAAATGCCTCAGAAGTGACAATGGGACTGAATATACGGGAAATGAGTTTCAAACGTTTTTGAGACAAAATGGCGTACGTCATAAGACGAGTGTAGCTCACACTCCACAACAAAATGGAGTAGAGGAACGCACTATCCGCACTATTGTTGAGAAAGCGAGGTGCATGCTTCAAGATGCGAAATTAAATAAGCGTTTTTGGGGGGAGGCTGTCAATGCGGCCATATACCTAAAAAATAGATCGCCTTCAATGGCAATCTCGACTGTACCTGAAGAGATATGGACAGGTAAGAAACAAGACGTGTCGCATTTAAGGATTTTCGGAAGCAAGGCACATGTTCTAATAAAGGACAATAAAAGAAAGAAGTTTGATTCGAAGTCTACTGAAATGACTATGGTTGGCTACAGTGAGAATCAAAAGGGATATAGATTTGTGGAGGACATAAGTAATGTGAAACGAGTAATTGTTGCTCGGGACGTCGTATTTGTCGAAGGAACGTCATGCAACACTGAAGTGTCAAATGAGAAAACGCCACAACTCGTAGATATCTCAGAGATCCTAGCGAGAGGACTTGAACCAGTAAGAAGTGTACCAACTGATACTCAAGTTACTGAAGTTGAATATTCGGAACGAGAACATATGAGTTCAGAACAGGAACATATGAGCTCAGAACGGGAACAGGTGAGTTCAGAGAGGGAGCAAGAGAGTTCAGAGAGAGATGCAGAAGGATCAGACGATGCTGACGATTTTCAGGACTCAATGGATATAGGTTCGGATCAGCAATTATTTGATGAACCTGTGACTCACTCAGATTGCACTGATCTTAGGGTAGAGCCTGAAGTACAAGAAATCGTAAGTAATCGCCGATATCTACTCAGGGACAGACGCCGAAAGGAAGAAAAGGACACTTTCATGTTTCGGATGATCCAGACCCGCATTCTCTACAAGATGCAATGGACAGGACTGATAAGGTAAGGTTATCAGCAATGGTGGACGAATATAATTCTCTGATAGAAAATAAAACTTGGGAGATTGTGAATCGACCATTGGATAAAAATGTTGTGAAGTGCAAATGGGTCTTCAAACTTAAGGTTGGAGCAGATGGTACAGTACAGTGCCATGAGGCTCGATTGGTGGCACGAGGATATTCGCAGAAGTATGGCGAAGATTACTTCGAAACATTTGCCCCAGTTGTGAAATTGTCGTCCATACGTCTTTTGCTCGGACTCGCAGCTGAAATGTATATAGATATTCATCACATTGACGTCACAACAGCGTTCCTAAACGGTGACCTCGATGAAGATCTTTACATGGAACAACCTCAGATGTTCGTAAAGAAAGGTGATGAAGGAAAAGTATGTAAGCTAAAGAAGGCCATGTACGGATTAAAACAAGTTTCGCACATTTTAGAGATTGGTTTTACAAGATCCAAATATGATCCATGCATTAACACAAAAAAAACGAAAGAAGTTTTTATAGCTATTGGTTTATATGTTGACGATTTTTACATATTTACAAATAATGCTACTGAAGCTTTACAATTGAAGAAGCAGATAGGCAAGGCTTTTAAAATAAAAGATTTAGGCGAAGCTAAAGAGTGCCTAGGAATGAGCATTAAGAGAAACCGTCAAGAGGGGGAAATTTACCTAGACCAACGTAACTATACAAGAAAATTGTTACAAAAATTCGGAATGGAAGAATGCAAGCCAGTCGGAACTCCAATGGAGTGTAACTTGAAACTTACTAAAGGTAGTAATGCAGAGGACACAAGATATCAAGAGATTATTGGATCTTTAATGTATTTGTCTACTTGTACGAGGCCAGACATATCTTTTGCGGTCAGTTATCTGAGTCAATTTAACTGCTACAATGATAACACGCATATGACAGCATTGAAACGTGTGCTCCGGTATCTCAAAGGTACAATGGACTATGCCCCTGTTACAAGAAAATGAACAAGCCTCCGGTCGCATATGCCGATGCTGATTGGGGAACCAATTCTGATGGTCATTCATTTTCGGGTTACTGCTTAGTTTTTGCTGGTGCTGTTATTTCATGGCATGCTCGCTAACAGCAATGTGTTGCGTTAAGTACTGCTGAAGCAGAATTCATTGCTCTCTGCGAAGGTGCTAAGGAAATTGTTTTTATAAAGGGGCTTTTTAATGAGTTGTGTACGAATTGTACGTTTGTAACTGTTTACAGTGATAGTCAAAGCGCTAGCACTCATAAAAGAAGCAAGCATATTAACATAAGATACAATTATGTTAAAGAGTTAGCCGAGGCAAAGGAAATAGTTATAGTTTACTGTGAAACTAATTCCATGCCTGCTGATGCTTTAACAAAACCTGTAAAAACATATTTTTTGTTTTGACTCTATGGGGTTACGAAGACTATGAACTTAAGTGGGAGTGTTGAGAATAGTTTGTATACCTACCTACGTGTGTAATTTTATAGTCTTTGATCGGTAATCTAGCAACTGTTTTTAGAAAATTTTCTCTTACGACAGATGTAATATGTTCTTTGGCTAAATATAAAATCGTTTACAGCTTTATCTCAAAAGTTATTTATTTCATGATTGGGCCTTCCGCTGTGCTGCTGCAGGCCCATTTCCATTATATACCTATAATTTTTTACCTTGTTTTTAATCAGTCAACGTGCATGTACTGATAAGTTTATTACAATTGTAAAAATGGAGGAGGTCCCGTCACGACTCCCGGTTCGTCGGGTAAACTATTTCCCCGCTAGAAACCTCCTCTCGTTACTTTTCCTGACGGAAATGCGGGGGCGTCGTGGAAATGAAAATAGGGAATACTTAACTTATATCTTGGTTCATTACTTCACAGGTGATAAGCGTTACAGTGGGTTTCTCCAACTAAAGTTGGTTCTCGCATGCATTTATTGGGGTACACTTACAGGTGGGAATTATCGTCCACCACAAATTCTACTCTCATTTGGCTCGCGCTTTCTTGACAGCATAAGTCCCTTTTGTTACAGTGGCATTCATATGTACACTCCAAACACTCTCATTTTCTGAACTTAATATGATCACGCTGTCATTTTATGAACTTTGCCTGTTTTTATTATTGAACAAGATTACTACCCATTCCAAAATTATATTTTTGAAATCTGACAGGACAAGTTTTAAATAAATTCCACTCTCATTTTTTTGTCTCTTTGTTAGACAGCATAAGTCCCGCCTATTACAGTGGCGTTCATTTGTATACTCCAGTTTATTTATTATTATTAAACGCTCTGATTTTCCGAACTTACTGCACTTGCGATTTCATCCTTATGAACTTGCCTGTTCTTCACAGGCAAAAAAAGTCAGCTAATTACAACCTTATTTTTCTGAAATCTGCATGCGTTGTATTTACACCAGTGATTTACACTGAACACCCATGAAGTTGGTAGCGGTCACAGAATTCCCCCTATTACATAGGTCCAGAACCGAAGTCTCCATACTTAACCTTGTTTGAACATGAATCAAACCATAGAGCACATTTTTTTTTCTTCTAATGTCAGTTCCTCTTTCAATATACCATATAAATAGTATTACCCGATTTAGTCGGGTACCTAAATACAAATCTAGCTAGATGTAAAATTTAATAGTAAAAATTATATAACGCCTACATTAAAAAAATATAAAATAATAAAATTAATTACCATCATACTACTATCTATAGACAAGAAAAAGGTATATAGATAGCTCATGCAATCTTTTAATATAAAGGATTCAAATTAAGTATAACCAGCAGTTTATTCAACATTTCTTTTAATAACTCACGAGTTTTTCAATATTACCAAGTTAAAGGGATTAAAGAACAACAGTTATGTAGGTACAGGGGGTCTAGCAAAGATACCAACCACTAACGCTAACGCCAAAAGCTAACTCCAAATGTACTGAAATGACATTTCGGAAATCGCTAACTTTTCCGTAGCGAATGTCATTTCGATTCATTTTTGGAGTTAGCGTGTGGCGTTAGCGATTGTGATCTTTGCTAGACCCTCTGGGCCTCAACCAAAATAATGTTTCATATTTTAGGATAAAAAAAATAACCTTAAAAATGGGAAAACAGTAGGCGCGTGGAACGCTTATAGTTGACAATAAAACTATTATCAGTAATTGCACTTCTGTGTTCTGTGTGTTCTTTACTATAGAAACGAGCTAAACATATTATTGAGCGAGTATTAGGTTTCCACCAATCTTCATTTCGACTTTTTCGAACTACTTTTATCCAACGATCAGGGCGGTTATTCTCTACGGAAACATAGATTCTACACGATATGAAACCACGTCGTTATCGTGTCTTGTTCAAATCGTGTCACAGCGTTAGATGTACCTTCGCTTTACATTAAAGTTATCTTTATTTTGAATAAAATATATTGACATATTAAGTGGTCATAATCTTTTGATGTGTTGATGTTTCGGAACGCGTCTCGGTAAAACATATGATTTTTGACAGTTCTAATCACGCCAATTACAAATTCATTTCGCGCGGTTTTGTTTTAGTTTCATAGAGAGTAGAGTTTTGCAGAATTCTTTTGTAAGACAAGGAATTTGTGGTTTCGAAGTAAGGAATCGATACGGAATAAGGGCCCAGCTAGACATGGGTGGATCTGTTGGAAATCTATACAAAAGAAATAGGGTAATTATTCAGATGTCGTGTGGCAATACTGACTTTGACATGTCAACTTTTTATTGTGAAATGTGAAATACTCTTCGTCAAATAGAAATAATTAAAATAATCTTATAAAAATACATGATTAAGGCCACATACAAGTGAATTGTGATCGTGTGCTTCCGTGATTCGTGCCTCGAGTGATTTCGGCACAGTTTTATCACGCAAGACGGCATTTTTTTGGTATGTATTCAAAAGCACACCCAAGTAACGACTGATTTTGATTTTGACAGCTGAGACTCAATCACACCCAAAGTGGTGTGTACGGTTTTGCCCTGCTTTAGTTTCGTATTAGTGGTCTGGATAAAAAGTCTTTGGTAGCGGTGTTTCCTTATTATTTTTAAAACCAGTGCAAAAAACATCGAAACCAAAATAATAAAATCTGTTTTTTGATTATGATATTTTGATAAATTATAATCACTCAATAAAAAAGGATTTTTATACAAAAGTTATTGTCAATATTTTTATTAATCGATCGTTTTTTAACATCTCTAGCATATTGCCATTTTGCCAGCCAATATTAGGTTAGGTACCAACCAATGTACTCTGTGTTATAGGTATTATATACTCTTTTTTGATTGCCATGGAAACGGCGATATACAACAATGAATGATTATTTTTATTATTTTCGCCTCGAGTTTCTTTGCTATATTTCGATTGCACGGTGAACTGTGAACCTAATTCGTTCTGTATTTAATTATGTTAACTATTTAAAATAAACATTAGGTGTTAAAACTCTAGAAAAAGACTAGCATGGTAAGTAGCGCAAATCACCAAATTATTACGGTTATTGCTTTGCTATCGCAGAATTCGCCCTATTTACATGGGTACATTGCTGGATGTAATTTAATTTTTATATTAAAATAAGTTTGATTTCTAGGGTTTACTAAGCATTCTCAAAAAACTGCGTTCCGGTCCGGACAGGGAACTTCGTTTGCTGCTTCTCGGTTTGGATAACGCCGGTAAAACGACGCTTCTAAAGCAACTGGCATCAGAGGATGTAAACCATGTGACTCCTACCGCGGGATTTAACATAAAATCAGTGATGTCGAATGGCTTTAAGCTGAATGTATGGGATATCGGTGGGCAGCGAAAAATAAGGCCGTATTGGAGGAATTATTTTGAAAATACCGATATATTGGTAAGACTAATCATGTGGTTACTGACATGAAAACCTCTGCTTTATTATTCATTTTTGCTAGTACTGCACAGTTCACAACATCCGCTATGGACCTTGTTTTAGTTTTACTTATAGGTTGTTGTAGAAACCATAGAACTTAGCACAGAATACCCGTAATAGATTCAGTTCAGATAGACAATTATAATAAAGGCCTTATAATAATTATTGTAGATAGAATCAACAAGTTCCAGTTGAACAAAATTTTTTTTCATTTGCAACTTCTGAAATGATAATTTATTATTATGTCACATGCCTTTGTCTGTCTAAAAAGTGGCATAATTCGGTAGCATTCATGTCGTTTTTAGCAGTGACTGGAACCCATCCATAACGTCCTGTCAACTTTAATTTGTCTTCCATCCATGCTAACCTAGAAGTTATAGATGGCCTGTGTCCTAGCAGCGGAGAGGTAGGTATTGGGCTGATAATGAACTATATTTTCAGATCTACGTAGTGGACTGTTCCGATCACCAGCGTCTGGAAGAAACAAGCATAGAACTAGCGGAGCTGCTGCAAGATGAGAAACTGCGAGGTGTTCCATTGTTAGCTTATGCTAATAAACAAGATTTGGCTACAGGTAACAGTTATGAAATCTACCAATTTTATGATTAAAACACTGTTTTAAACTTTCACGGTTGTTTACCACGTTTTTAATAGACTAAGGCCGACTTGCGCGTTCACTCTAACCTCGTGTTACCTGAATAAATGCCTAACTCGGATTATTTCTGTATTTTATCTTGCACGTTAGAAAATTGACCACTTATCCCGTTATATATTTAACCCGGGGGTAATTTGACATGTTGATCCTTAAGCGGCTTTCACATACTTGGCAAACAGCGAACATCAAATAGCAAACACGAACTTGAGGATGGGTGTGTGTATTTTTATTTTGGTGTTTGCCTGTTTGCAAACACACATGTATCACTGGCAAACACCATTGGTCGGTATCAGTGTCGGAATTGTGCATAGTTCTAAGGATTTGACAAATACGTTTGTCGAACGACAAAGCTGTTTGTGATGTATTCAAACGTTTGACAGTAGTACGCGCGTAGGGTTGCTAACCATACATTAATATATAGAACTGCACTATATTTCAAGGCTGTGTGCTAAACGCTGTGCGCAACTAGTAGGTTCTATATATCTCTTCGAATACTGCCCGCGAATAATTGAGATTATTTGCTGCGGCTTAAATAAAAGAGGTAATCAGTATCCTATGTGTTCCAGTATCCAGCATAAAATATAAGCTATAGCTAGCATGCTACTCCTTCGATCGCATCGTCACTTTCAAGTTGCCTGTTGCCAAGTTTCAACATGCGGTCAGTAGCTATGCCAATATAACCTTCTTCATTTAGGGCCTCACTTATAAACGCCGCTTAAAGTTAGCCATTGCTTAAAACCTTCTGTCAACTTTTGACTGATTTGAAATGTCACGCGGGAAAACACTGACTAACTTTAAGCGGATTTATAAGTAAGACCCTTAAAGTAATGTCGTTCCTGCTTTCTATTCCCGCCATATTCACACGAAGGAAATTCCGATATGAATTTAAAATCGCGGAGAACAAAGAAACAGATAGTAATAAAAATCCCTTTTGATTTTACTTAATGCATATTTTATGATACTTTTAATTTAAAAAAAGACATTAGATAGTGTTTATAAAAATGAATATTTGATAAATAATATATTTGTTTATCTTTTGTTTTTTATTATATTAAAAAGATGCTATATATTTCTCCGAAAAAAAATGTTGGCAGCCCTAACACGCTCGTCGCCTGCCATTTTTGCCCATCCATACCTAGCACTTTTGACTATCCTGTGGATGCAGTGTATGTGTTGAGTAATTTGTGGTCGGTGTTTGGGGTACTAGGTGTTTGTGGCAAATATCAAGCATGTAGAGGCGGCTTTAGGTATGTACGTTTTATAAGTTTTAAATTGACACTGGCTGAAAATGTTCTATTGATACCTCTCCAAGAAGTTCTATAATAGTACTTATATTCCATACTAACTGGAACAAGCACTTCGAACAGAAACGATAAGTTTTTCGAGAAGTTTTTTTTTGTGTCTCGAGTTGTGAATGAGTTTAAAATAAAGTAGTAGGCCAGCAGTTTCATCTCTTCAATCACATAAGAACCGTGTGTAGCATAGGATGCTTAAACAGCATGTGCTATGAATACAAACAACAAAGGTACATTACATACATAGACTGCTAAAGGCATGCCTAGCTCTTCCTCCGGTAGGTGGTATATTCCCAGTTGCCCCCACATGGATCGCCCCCAGTTTTTTTTTTTTTTATGGTTCACAAAACAGTTTAGTACATGCATGCTACAGCTTCTTGCTTATGATTTCTGTGCGATTGACTACTGTATTGTTTTTAGTACAATTTTAGTAAAAGTAAGTAGGTAAGTCAATTTACCTAATTTCATTATTTTACATTCATCGAGAATTTACAAAGTTGAGTTTATTATGCATGTAGAATCTGGTTGGTGCTCCTGAAAATGAAACGATGGGGGGCTTGAGGCAGCAAAGTCTTCTATATTTTCCGACAAAACTATTTTTAATTATTAACACCGCAGAAAAAAACTCTCACGTCTTCCATTCACATCTTGCATGTCTCTCTTTCTTCCTTCGTTCATAAACTCTCACACCTTTTTTACATTTAGATTGTCCGTTCATAAACTTTATCAGATTTTTAATCCTACATATATTCACATGAAAACAGGTTAACTACCTCCGATAATAAGGCATAAGAAAAAGACAGACTACTCCATGGGTACACAACGTACTATCTTCCTCAGACCACGTTTCTCTCCAAACACGATAGTCTAATGTAAATTTTACGGCATTAAAATTAAAGTTTAGTTTTGTATAATTTACGATGCTATGAGCTTATTCCAGTTAGTATAGAATATGTATACCTTGTACCTTTCAACTTCAAACACATAAGTCAGGTGTAATTTTGTTTTACTCTGTGCATTGAGCCGGAGGTTTACCAACTTAAAGCCCGTCACACACGTAGCTATAATATATATTAATATATTTATAGCTAGACATATTATCTTATGTTTTCTATACAAATTCTCGAGGGACCGCACACGCAGCTATAATATATATTTCTGTGACCAACCTATACCGTAATATATATTATGGTATATTTTTATATTATTGTATATTAATATATATTATGGTATAGCGAGACATATTTTGAATGTACAGCATGTTTCAACATATCCGACGCGCTCCTCGGACGCTTCTCCCCTCTTACCATTCCTGCCGCTTTGCCTGGGGGTCTAGCAAAGATCCCAAATGCTAACGCTATCTCCAAAAATGTATTGAAATGACATTAATCGCTTACTTTTCCACAAAAGTAAGCGATTTCCGAAATGTAATTCCAGTACATTTTGGAGTTAGCCCGAAGCTTTTGGGATCCCGAACGATCCCAAAAGCAAAATTTGGCGATAGCGTTAGCGTTTGGAATCTTAGCTAGACCCCCTGGGCCGCCTCCGCCCGACCAGTGTGGTCAATTTAGGCGATATATCGCCATTTAGTCTACTCGGGACTAGGCATCGGCGATGTAAAAGTCTGATTGGCGACTGGTCACTTTTTATACTACCTCAGGTACAAGTCATTTAAATTAGCCAAATTATAAATAAACTACTTTTCATAAAAACTATATCCACCTTATTAGGAGTGTGTAATATTAATCGGAATGGTCGTCTGAAGAACTATCAAGTAAATCCAATAACAATGCACTTCTTGTTGAATTCATAATTACCTACTGTGTTTTGAAATCAACCTTTATTACAAAACACGTGTAAACGCTAGGCCGACCATCAATGAAATGAAGGAAAATATATATATTATAGCATCGTTTCCGTGTGTGGTAGCTTGCTATAATATATATTATAGTACGGTATATTAATATATATTATTGCTACGTGTGTGACGGGCTTAACCCCTGTCAATATTCCGAACGTGCAAGAGAAAATGTCTGGATATTTCTGTTTACCAACTTAACTCGAATTACTAGCTCTGGGTTAGGTATTCAGTTATAATTTTAAACCGAGAACGTGCAAGAGGGCCTAAGAAAGAGGATAGACCGTTATGTCTGCTCCTAACATTTCAAACTTTTTATCATCCACCCGCATCTTCAGTCTACCCGTGAAAATGGTGCATGTAACTGTGCCGAAATATCGGGAACTCAAAAATGATTCTAATCATGATTAAAGCTCTGAATTGCCAAATTTTTTGCAGTTCTTTAGCTGCATCTTCTAGTTTGTGGTCACAACTTAAATACCTTTCTTCCCATGATCAGTTTTGCAGCAATGTGTTATGCCTTGTACGACACCCATGGGAAGAGATGGAGGATCCATTATTATTAGTTACTTAATATATATATACATAATATTCTTAAATGTATGATCATCATCATCATCAGCTTGAAGACATCCACTGCTGAACATAGGCCTCCGCCACAGAGCGCCACTATGAGTGTCTGCTCGCTTCCTGCATCCATCAGGTCCTTGCGGGCAGGCCACATCACTCATCGAACTGACAACCACTGGGGAAGAAAGGTTCTCAAGTGGCAACCACAAACTGGAATATGCAGTGTAGGCCCCCCCACTAGGTGGAACAACGATCTTAGATGTATATCTTTGTATTTTTTGTTTTTATGCAAACAGGTGAATAATCTAATAATCTAATAATCTAAGACGGGCCCGATAGCTCAGTTGGTAGTATCCCTGCCTTCTGAACTGAGGGCTGCGGGTTCGATTCCTACCCGGGACAAACATTTGTGAGATGAACATAGATGTATGTTCTGCGTCTGGGTGTTATATTGTATTCTATGTATGTATTTACAAACAAAAAAGTATATAAGTATTGTATCAGTTATCTAGTTCCCATAGTACAAGCTATGCTTAGTTTGGGGCTAGATGGCGCTGTGTGAAATGTCCACATATATTATTATTATTATTATTATTTCTAAATTCGGTGTTCACAGCTCTACCAGCAAGTGAAGTGGCCCAGCATTTGGGGTTGCACCTCATCAGGGATCGCACTTGGCAGATACAGGGCTGCGTCGCGACCGATGGAACTGGAGTAAAGGTATTATTCCTATATATATTATATTATATATTATAGCTGATGGATGCAGGAGGTGAGCAGTCACTCTCTAAGTGGCTTTCTGGGGGAGGCCTATATTTAGCAGTGGACGTCTTCAGACTATTGATGATGATGATGATGATGAGTTACTACTACGGAATACTCAATAGTACTGTAGAAAAGATTTACTCCACCAAGTCACGTAAATAAATAGAGACTCTTTCTGTAACACAATAAAGCGTAGTTCAGCTTGTACTACTTAGGCACTGAAACTGTTATAGGTATCCATACGCTTAACTTCAGGTGAACGGCTGGTCACTTCAATCATTAATATAAAAAAATACTGATTTCAGGAAGGCATGGAGTGGGTCTGCAAGAACATTCCAGTCAAGAAATAAACTTGGATCATCAGATTCATTATAGCTTGCAAGTATTATTATGAATTAATATTAATTAGTATTACAATTAACCAAAAACACTTGAGAGTTATGCGCATTCGATTCCAACAGCTGATTAGGGGCTGTTCCTTGAAAAATTTCGAATGAAAACTGACTTGACTTCTTGATTATGGCCTCTGCGACGGAGTAATGTCGCAATTTTGTCAGTGTCACGTACTAGGAAGACAAGTGATGGAGAATAACAGCTTGTAGGTACGGTGTAAAAAAGGGGAGAACAATACTCCGGCCTCCAGGTTCAAGGGGAATGATAACTGTAGTTGGCACATTATAGTAAGACCATTTTGACAGCTGTCATCTCTTCAAGGTAAGCCAACATGATACGTTTCTGAAACGAATGAATTAATAATTTCAATCAACTTGTGCACAAATAACATGTATTTACACTTGCCGTCATTGTTAAATGACAAGAAGAAATGAGATTTATTACTTTTTTTTTTAATCGCACAATGCCTATTATCTGTCATAATTGGTTCGAGTGTATTGCATTCGTAACCAATAAAACTTGAGATCGAATGCGTATGCCCCAAAATACTTTATCGTAGTTATGAATATATAATTTTAGATTTATCAATAAGTATTAGTATTGTCACTGCAAAAATCTTAGGCCAGTAACACTCTCTAAATCAGCTACTTTATTAATTCGCTACTTCGCTGATTCGATACTTCTCGGTTTGGCACTTTCCTTACTGGGGGTCTAGCAAAGATACCAACCACTAACGCTAACGCCTCACGCTAACTCCAAAAATGTATTGAAATTACATTCGCTGCGGAAAAGTTAGCGATTTCCGAAATGTCATCCTAGTACATTTTGGACTTAGGTTTGATTTTCCTCAGCAACAAATATGCCTGGCGAACTTCTGGGATGATGTTTGCTATTTTCCCCGTCGTCGCTTCTTGATATCTCCTGTTTCAAGTTTCAATAGAAGATTGCCGAGTACGGCGACGGCGCACGGTGCCTGAGAAATCTGTGATTTTTGAATTTCACTGTGTGAAATGTCCACACATATTAAAAAAAAATAACGGAAGTTCTTTTCATAAGATGTTCGAAAAAAAAAACGTGATATGGAGTGTTTTTAGACTTTTTAGTATGCTGGAACTGTTAGTCCCTCTTGCCGAGCCTAACCTCCATATTCTAGACGTTACCTCGAGATTACTTCACTCAAACATGACCACAGATTGGCTTCTTTTGGATACATTGTCGATGTCTTTCACCTCTTTTGGTTTCGCCCTGCAGATATCGCATGTCGCTGTGGAGGTATCTGATGGAATCGGGGTGATTTTGCCATCGATTGTAAATTGTGTCCCACAATTGCACCTTGCCCAACAGTTGGTTGTAGATCAGCAATTTCCATTTCGATTAACGCTCTTTCTTCTTTGATATTTAAACAATTTTACTTTGCAAATTTAAAATTAATCGGACGACAGTAAAACGTAGAAGACGCTTTAGAATTTTCCCACGTACCATCGTAACATCGACCGATGTTACTTGTACCAACGTACAAGTAACATCGGTTTCTATGGTTTTGAATAGTATTACGACCGTAATTGAAGCACTGAAGTGTGAGATGCGGTCCCATGGGCTTTGCAGATCAATACCGCAAACTTTAAGGTACTTCAGTATGTATTCTGGATGTACTTCTTTTCTACGTACAAAAACATATTATATACAACCTGACCTTGAATTGGTATGTTATCCAAGAAGCGGGTGAATCTACTCCCCAAGGTTGACTGCGTGGGTTCTACGACCTTACTAAATTAATAGTTTTCTAATTGAAGAAATGCCATGCAAAGTTTACTTAATAATTATTACCCAAACGCGTCGAGTACAGCCCTAGCGCAGGTGCACGTAGCTGGGAGTAAGTAATCTTCGTCCTTGACCGAATTCCTTAAACGAGTTCGTCGTCCTGCGTTTAGAAATGAGTTCGTTTATTTATTTTCGTATTTTGTTAGCTCTCCTGATTGCACGTGCATTTTTATGTCTCTAGCTCTTTCGTGGAGTAGGTTGTGCGTTATAGGGTTACTACGTGCAGCGCTAGATTAGTGGATTCATTCTTTAGTATGGAGGCAGTTTCAGATAAGGCTCTCACAACTTGTAGGGTATCGTGGTCCTAGTCCCACCCCTTCGGGATAACATAATAATTCATGTTCAAGTTGTAATATAATGCTTAATTAATGATCTGGTCGTAGTAAGAAGATCCATAATATCTTGGAATGTGGTTTGTCTGAAGTAAAGATCGCATATCTGCCTTCTTTCTGTCAGACAAAAGCAGTTTTGATGGATATAAACTCCTTAACCCCTCTCTGTAACGTCAATTGTTTATAGTTATCTTCCTTATATGATTTTTTGTATAAAACTTGTACTCTATCATCAGTCTAAGTCTTTTCTATTTTTATAATTTTAGGTACTCAGCGCCACTGTACATAACTTAAAAATATCAAAATAGTTGTGTCGAATCTGAGACAGTAGCGAGTTAACAACAGTGACCAAATAGAGAGAGCGTCGTCGACTCGATTCTGGGTTCAAAACTTACTTGATTCAGGCCTAAGTTAATAGTTAACTGACAGTGACTGTACCTAAGAGTTTGACTAGAAAATGTAGGCAAATCGAATGAATTCCGTCCAGTTTTTCTATGTAGGTACCTGTAGTTTATTGATTTTTACTACCATTTGTAGTGACAATAGAAAAGTATTTGATTTTGACATGTTAGTAATAAACATTGCGTGAAGTCCGTTCAGCTTCATTACTAGCTCCCCCTAATGGAGATGTTGGATAAAATCGATTTCAATAAAATATTAAAGAATTGTTACAGTGAGTTATGGAATACAATTAGGCTTATGACTTGTGGTTCAAACCGATTTAAAACACTTTTGGGTGACTATAAACAATAAGCTATCATAACAGACTTATTGCTCTGTATTAACCACAGAACAAAAATCAAAAATCACACGCCCGAATCCCGGTAGAGATGAAAGTTGTGCCGAGCATAATTATTATCTATGCGCCGAGCGCATATATTAATGTCAAGAATTTTAAACTCAAACGTGACACGCTTGAACTATATAAAAATGTGTTAAGAAATGCACTATCTATCGGGCGTAATTTTGTTTACTCTGTGGTAACTTTAAAATGTGACTTTTGTAGCTAGTCGTAATCGTAATCGTAAGTCAAAAGACCATCACTCTGTGTATATTCAAAATATACAATTATTGTAACTAAAATATTGTGGTGGATTAGTTTATTATGAATATTCATTTTGAAGTTTCACTTAACCTATTTTTTTTGTTCTATTTTGGCTCCACGCATAGTGTATTTAGACAGTGTCAAGTATTGTTATTTTTCATCTTTAAAGAACATATCACGTAAAGTGTTAGGCATAGTCCAGTCTAAGTCAGGTAGTCGTTATCCAGTGTACACCTATGGTTTATCGATGTTGCCAGTTATTTGATAAAAATCACCCAGATTTTGATGATAAACTAAAAGCGGTTGTAGGTCTTTTCCCTATTGTAAAAGGCTTCCATTATAAAAAGCTTAGTTAGTTATTAATTATGTTTTTATTATCTACAGTTATGTTATGATTATCTAGAATTTGTTAGCATATTCTTCGAAGTTATTTTCAAATTAAATCCAATAAACAGTTGTTTAACGACTATACCACTCCCACTGCGTCATCCTGACGGAACGCCCCCGGTGATTCAGTATAAATATAGCTTCATTTAAGTAAGACGTGCACCCCCGCCTGGTGACGCTGTAAAGGTCGTTAGAGACCAACAGCATTAGCCCGTTAAAAAAAAAATATGACGAGCATTCTGTTCTCGGCGACGCCCATGGCAAGTACTCTGAAGTACTCAGTTGTATTATCCTCGTTGCTAAATTGAAAGTGTAATGTCATGAAATGACCAATTGCTGACTTATTTAGTTATTCTACTTCTGAGGTGTTTATAAATTTTATTATTATTATTATTATTATTATTCTAGTCACTAAAAGTTATAAGTTTCAGTTCATAATTGAATTATAAGTATGATTATTTATTTATATGTCTATTTTAATTAATATTTATTTAGTCAGTTAGTTATTCCATCATAAAGTGATACTTAACATAAAACAACTAACGCTTCACGGCGTTCGCGTAAAATTTTTGATAGTTGGTTCGATTCCCACTCAGGTCAAACATTTTTGTGACGGATGAACATCAATGTTTGTTTTGTGAATGGCCCGTGAGTGTTTGTGTATAATTATATCATACTTTTACAAGTATTATACAAACAAACAGTATTATAAGTATTGTGTTTGTAACAGTAATGTTTTGTCACTAACCTTTACTTAAAATGTCATGAATGAGCGAAAATGAGACATAATATAATTTTGTTAAGTAGTTATCCTCAAGGAATAGTAATAGGAATTTTTTTTTAATATCTTTTTTGGGCTTTTTTAAAGATTTTTCTATCATATTAAGTTACCTCTATTATGTAATGACTCTATTTCACAAATTCTTGATAAAAATTAACAGGGACTAGTCCAAACCACGCTTGTCAATTAGAATTTCTGGAACAATTAATTATAGTATAAAGTAAATTGAATAAGTACCTAATGCATTTATCAAATTCTCCAGTTTAGAGCTATTTCACATGTTTTATGCTTAAACTTGTATAATTATTAACTTATTATAATATTGGTATTTTAACTCATGTAGCTAATAAAAAAAGGAGGGAGTCCCGTCTGATCCGAAACTGAAGCACCCTTAGGAAGCCGGAACGCTTCGTACGTACAAGCGGAATACGCACACACTCACATCATATGCAGCCGGTAGCCCTACTTTCATCTGACACACATATGTAATATGTCCGCCATTTTGGGCTTCAGTTCGATGTCAATCAAAACTCAATCCTTCTTTTTTTTATTTCATCCATGTTTTAACTTATTTGTTTTCAATAAATAAATGAAACACATTTATTTATACACAAGTCTTTTATTTAAGTTCACAGTAACTTATTAGGACGGAATACTTATTTACAGGTAATAAAAGTAGTAAAATATTTTAGTAAAGAATAAGCAGGTAAATAGAAATATAGATTCTTTAATCGCGAAGAAAATTGAAGCATGAATATTAGAGGAAACTTAAATAAGTAGCCACAGTAAATATTTTTTCTGTGTAGGTAATAAAAGTTAACTACTTATAAAATACTATTTTTGCCCTAACAATTATTGAGCATAAAAACCTACTTATTACTTATGATTTTTTTTTCTTGATGAAAAATGCTGGAAGATACGACGAAGTGCCATAGAATAACGAAAAATTATACAATACTTGTAGCACCAAATGTCCAGCAAAACTAAAAATTATAATTATATCTAAACAATATTAATAATTCTGTGCTAAATTCTTAGTTGCATTTTTTAAAACAAATTTAAGAGAACAAACACTATTCTATATTAATTATTATAGATACCTACATAACACTGCACCTACATAATAATATTTCATGTCTATTAAATTTTGCGAGACCTTTTTTAAATAGTCTAATTCACGTGTTTATTACCTACATTTTTTCGTATCTAGCAGATAAGTGTTTTCTTTGTATTGGTGAAACCGACCCAATAATACAAAGACAAGACAAACATTAGGCAATTGTGAAATCTGGTACCTTAAAATGTCAACAAATCGTACCTACTTACTAATAGTTCATTCTATATATGTTTTTAGTGATATTCTATAATACTACAATAATTTAATTTTAATTGAATCCTGCTAAATATAAAAAACTAGGAAATGTAATATTATTATACATTTATCACGGCGCTATTACTATTATTTACTAAGTTAAGTACAGAACAGATTCGGTAATTTTAATAATAAAACCTTTTTGGTAATCTTTTGTCTAGTTTGTGTTAGCAAAAGTAGCCAGTTATTTTAAATAAATTTCACCTATAATATATGTAAAATTATATTTACGAGAAATTAGTGCAAATAAAGACACTCCATCACGCTCTTTTACGCCTAACCATTTATTAATTTTTAAGACTACCTTAATAACAGTTCCGTCAACATTAAAAACATACACCACAAACTGGCCACAAACAAAAAAGAAATAAACTAATCAAATTCAAAATATTCCCAAGTTACGTTACCAAAAAGGTTTTATCTCAGTAAATTTTAAAGTTATTTTAATAAAAAGGGTTACAGCTCGCTATGGTACACCTCGGTCGTTACCTTTAGCTCGTGCTCGTGGAATGAGGAGCAGTCTGCCGGGTATGCCGCCTGAAATTAAACGTGTAATTTAATTAGGTGTGGGGTAAACCGGCGATACTCGGGGTAGTGGAAAAAGTGGCCTACAACAAATTGTTGTAGTCTATCGTAAACTTTTGACATTCCTAAAAATGTTGCTGTCCTTATCATGAATGTTGAAATGACGAGGACGGCAACAGTTTTGGGGACTGTTTAGTTATTTCATATCTTGGTCAACTATATCTACAACATCAATTTGTATAATTTGGAGTGGAAGAAGCCAAAATTATTAGTTTCTATTTCTAATTCTATTCTATTGTGTAGAATTCGTCATAACGTAAGACACATTTCACACCAATATTTCCTCCTTTCCAGTAAGATGGTCACTTTCCCAAGTGCACTAAAACAATCAAAGTCAAACGGAACTCATAGGTAGCCAATAATCTATTGTAAATCATGAATATATTGTCACTATAATAGCGAAATCGAGAGAGAGAAAGCGTGATGCTCTATGGGCATGGTTCAGCAGTAGACGTTTTCAGGCTGTTCACGAAGTAAGTCACAGTCTTTATGAAATTTCATCCATATCGATTTTTAACTCGTTTTATAGTCGTTCCCGTTTCCACTATCCACAAAAAGTATCCCGTCTGCGGTGTTCCGTGTAACAGCTTAATTACCGCCACAGTACCGCGAATGTTCGTCAAATATTTGTGAGGGCCCGCGTTTGTCTGCTAATTATACGTGTTTGAAATTAATTTGTTAGGTGCGTGCTATGAGATACCTCTCTAGGTAATGCTATGCCGAAAGGGCTTTTTAGTAGACTAGATTACGTAGAATCTGGGATTAAATTTTAGATTAGGTAATCCCTACTTATAAGTGGGACTCCCGCTGCGGGATGGTTAATTCATACATAAGTTTGAACTTAAGCACTTTCTATCACATTGATTGAGGGCTACCGTGCTTCGGAGGCCACGTGAAGCCGTCGGTCCCGGCTGTTGGCTTAAGGCATTAGGCGTTAAGTCAAGTCGGCAGCCTTTGGGCGGTCTAAAACTGAAAAAAGGGCTGACCACTTATCTCCACGAGAAGAAGAAGAAGATCACTTTCATTCATTTCCTTTTTTTCTTTTCTTTCTTTCTTTCTATGACAGCCTCCGTGGTGTGGTGGTTGAGCAGGTCGGCTCATAACCCGGAGGTGGCGGGTTCGATTCCCGCAACAAGACAAGTATTTGTGCCCGAAAAAAAAAAAAGCGCAAATACTTGTTCTGTGTCTGGGTGTTGTGGGACCATGGTCCTCGTAGTTCCTGGGTCCCTAGATACAGGGAATCCTAGTTAGGGTCCAGGATCTACGTATGTGATCGTTGGGCGTTATTATATATTATTATTATTTATTATGTACTTTTTACAGCCTTACTGTTAAATAGAGAGAGAGAGAGTATAGCCTACCTACTACGAGGGCAATACATTTGCCTGTATTACTACTTACTTGAATATAGATAGATAACTCTTTATTGTTTCACTAATGAAATTACAATAAACAGAAAAAAGTACAATAAATCTTAGGTACTAGTGCAACAATGCAGTAGTAAATATAGTTTTCCGTATACTTGCCTAATGTGAGCTGTTAGCGCGATTCAAAACAGAGCCTATATTGGATTTCTTATCAAAATCTTCATACAAAAAACAAAGCGATCCAATATAGGCTCTGTTTTGAACCACGCTAAGAGCTCACAGTACGGCCCCAGGGCCCGCAGAGCCGGCGCGGATACCTACAGAACCTTAAGGGGGGCGCTATAGAATAGAATAAATACACTAAAAACTTACCTCGCAGTTAACGTCATTTTGTATAGCATTGTAGAGGTCCCAGAACGGCCGTCCATTTTGGAAGCTAAGCGCCGCTGACGCGATCAAGCTGCTCAGCTTCGTGAGTCCTGCCTTGAAGCCGGGGAGACCTGGAATTAACAACGATTATTGTTAGGATTCATTCTTTTCCCCTTTCTTTCCCTTTTCTCGTGCTGCTGGGCTAGCACGGGCGGTAGATAAAATTGTCTTTCCTAGTTTTATGTCACTTTCTTCATACAATTTACTTGTCAAGTGGAGTAAAACAGGGGAATGACAATAGGCACGATGACTACTATTAAAAATGAACAAGTAAATATTACTTTCATAAAGAAGATTAAAAATGAATGCAATAATTGAAAAAATAAGCAAAATCGGTAAATACATCACGGAGTAATAAGCTTTTAAAGTTTCTACAGGTGGCATCTTCTGTCCTTTTCTCGCCCCACAGTTACTATGAAAAATCTACTCGTGACGTCACTCGCCAAAGAGATTGTATGAAAAGCTACCACAGCTTAGTAATGAGGTACTATAACGACCTTCCTCTGACGTCACTGGCCGTTTGATCTATCTCTTTCTATTCCAGTTTTTAAAATGCTTGTAACCTGGTCATTATTTGAGATATTTAATTTGTTTTCACAAATGTTTATCTTTTGAGGAATATTCTTAATTTATCCAAAAAAAAAATTTTGTCACTATTTCGTCTACCGCCCGTGCTAACCCTGCTGGAAGAACTAACGATCGATGGGAAAGTAAGGTTCTCGAGTGGCGACCACAAACCGTAAGACGCAGGGCTAAGAAACTATCGAAAGCATTGACACCAGCATTCTCCCCGGTATTAAAATCTAGTGCAATCACCAAGCCGCCTGCTAAGGGTAGTGATTATATGGCAAACCCTATCGATAAGCATCCAATAAGTGATGTTTTATGGGAGAGAGCCGTATTCAGCAGTGAACGTTTTCCTGCTGTTGACGTTTCTTGTTCCTTGTTAGTATCTTATAGTCGCTTAGTCTAATAGTCGAAAATAGTTAGATTGTCTGGAAGAGATCGCTGTCAGCGATAAGACCGCCCATTGTTGCACTAGTACGTAAATTTTATTGTATTCCTATTTGTATGTTTATTTGTGGAACAATAAAGAGTGCTCTATCTATCTATCTATCTATCATTGGCCTCGCCAAATATTGGAATTCTTTGTCCTTTCTCTTCACTTTTCTCTGTCTTTTTACTTAAGTCAGGATTTTTTCTTAATTTATTTACGTAGTAGGCCTGGTTTTGAAGGCTTTAGTTGACAGTTTTTAAAATATTAAAAATACATCCGTCTCTTACCTTGCCGTCTATTTCACAAGGACAGCAACAGTTTTAAGAATTTTAGAACTGTCAACTAAAACCTTTAAAATTGGCCCCATATCTGCCTATGTTAGTAAATAAGGTATATATATTTTTTTTTAATTTCACACAGCGCCATCTAGCCCCAAACTAAGCATAGCTTGTACTATGGGAACCAGATAACTGATACAATACTTGTATACTTTTTTGTTTGTAAATACATACATAGAATACAATATAACACCCAGACGCAGAACAAACATCTATGCTCATCACACAAATGTTTGTCCTGGGTAGGAATCGAACCCACAGCCCTCAGTTCAGAAGGCCGGGATACTACCAACTGAGCTATCGGGCCCGTCAATTATTCCCGTATAGCCTGTCGATTATTATTGAGTAGGTACTTATTAGATGTAGCTCTTAGTTCGAGCAAGTTCAAATGGCAATGGGCAGGCCACATCGCTCGTAGAACTGACAACCGATGGGGAAGAAAGGTTCTCGAGTGGCGACCACGAACTGGAAGACGCAGCGTAGGCCGGCCCCCCACTAGGTAGACGACGACCTGGTGAAAGCCGCAGGGAGCCGATGGATGCAGGAGGCGAGAAGCCACTCTAATTGGCGCTCCCTGTGGGAGGCCTATGTTCAGCAGTGGACGTCTTCAGGCTGTTAATGATGATGATGATGAGGTACTTATTCATACTTAGTGGGTACTACTTATTTATGTTGGAAAAATACCCATCGCGTGGTGCGCAGGCAATGTAAACACATTATTGAAGCCATTAAATTCTACCACAATATGGTGTACCTACTTCAATGTAGATTGCTTGATAAAATGTACAACCATAAAATTCAATACAAAACATGATATATTATAATTATCGCACACGATAATAAATTTTGCTATGCCATCTGCCGTGTCCCTAAGTAGTTTATTATTATTATTACTTACAATTTATTATCGGTAGGTACTGAAGGCTAAATTAAATGAAGAAGAAAATAAAATGAAGGGAGATGTACCTAATAATTACCTAACTAAAAAGCGTTGGGGATAAGTCAGCCCATTGTAACTACTATAAAGTAAGTAGGTAATTATTTCATAAGTACCTACCTATAGGTAGATATACAATTTTTGAGATCACCAAGGCACCACTGCATGGTGATTATGGCAAACATCCCTATGGTAAGCGCACAATGTGTCGTTTTAAGCGAAAACATCCTCATGCTGTTAGATGATCGGGATGTGACGTAATACCTCAATGGGTATACCCATTGGGTATACCCATTGAGGTATACGAGGTATGGGTATACCCACTAGCGCTAGATCGAGTTACAATCATAGATCATTCTATTCTAAGTTATATTGAGACATAAGTATTCTGATTCTGTGGTTGACAGAGTCACATGCGTTTGAAATGATTATGACGATGATGATATTATAGGCTTTAGAACTTACCAGGCTTTCCTTGACCAGGCTGTTGGTTCACTAGACACATCAGATGTTCCTGACAGTGCGGAGCGCTGACTGAGTGCTTGTATGCTCTGTATACCCTCAGAACTGGTTCGATGATCTCCAAGTTCAAGGTGTCTGTGAGACGGTCCGCTACCTTGTTGTAGTCTGCTTTGGTTGACATAGATTGGGTCGTCTTCTCCGCCATTTTCAGGGTTTGCTGAAATGAAACATTTCGAATAAGACAGTAGACTTGGTTCTTTTGGTGGAGGTGACCAGTGACCAGTTGGTTTGTATTTGAACCAAGATATCTACATTATGGCAGTGGTATTGTAACTTTGAGTTCTGCTGAGTGGTATAATACTGCTACTGGTGGGCACCTACAGCCGTCGATTGATGTGCTACCAAACGCAGTAATCTTATTGTAAGGATTATATACTCTTTGTATGCTATAGCCACTGGGTACTGTCAGGTGCACGTCTAGCTCCTCTTGTCATAATTATCGGCGTTTCCAGGTATCCACAACTTAAATAGTGGTTTACAGAAAATCGAAAATGCTAAAATATAGTAGAAACATAGGTTTACCTTTAAATATTCAAGAGCTGGCTTCACGTATTCTGATACATCAGTGTCTATATCCATATATTTCTTCAGCACAAAGTTGATGAGCGTCGTGATTGACTTTTCCGGCTTCTTCATGTCTAAGTGGGTGCTTTTTGGTAGACCTTGGGAGTCCAGGAAACTGTTGATGATGTACTGTCCGGATGAAAGGTACCTGTTGAAGGTAATACCGAGATTATATAAGGTTTATAGTCACCCTAGAAGATGTTGAATGCTGAACATAGGCCTCCAATACAGAATGCTACTTTGAAGGCTACTTGCCTCTGGCATCCAACGGCTCCCCGCGGTTTTGACCTGGTCGCAGCACACCTAGCATTGGGAGGCTGGCCTGTACTATATAAGGTTATTTTGAAATGACTACGAACCATGCTTACTGCGTGTAGGTAGGCAGTATGCCTATCGATCGACAATCAATAAGAAATCCGGGCTCGGCCAAGTGCGAATCAGCCACGCGCACGAAAGCACAGACCTTGAGCCTTAGTTAGTAATAGGGTTCGCTTTACCCTTTGGGTACGGAACCCTAAAAAGTGAAAGAATGGGATTTGAAAAGGACTACTTAGCCTAGCTGGCTGACGGTGGAAAACATTTGAGAGGATCTAGCTTGCAACGAAATGAACGAGGAATCAAAAATTTTGGAGACAACGTTGACGACCGTAAAATGAAGATATAATATTTACGATACAGTTTTGTCCACTCGTGTAAGCAAAATAACCTTTTATTTCCCAAGAGTGGTAGGTATGTACTTACTTCTTATAAACATCAGGCTTGGCGACGTGTACGACGATGTCAGTCAAATATTTGGCAGAGGCCTTGATCCAGTGTCTCCTAAACGAGTGGTTTTCGAAGCTCTTGAACATGACCTCGAAGCTGATTTTTCCATCAGGACCCGTGAACGCCTTCAGGGCTCTTTTCATACCAGACTTCTCCCACACTGTCTTGCCAAGTTCAGAATTGATAAACAGGTCCCAGTACAAATGGGCTTTCTCCAGGAATGGGGGGAGGAAAGAAGCATGGTCTTTATGGTCTTCGGCGATCTTCTCCGATTGAGTGTTTGATAGTGAAGTTATAGCGTTCATTATGACCGGCATGAATCCCACAGCGTCTTTGTTTGCTAGTAATCCTGATGCAAGATTCAGCATACTTTCGATGTTGAAATCGCTTTTGGTTTCGCGTTTTTGACGCGCCGGTGCTTCAGTGGATACCATGTTTTGGGCGAACATGGACACCATGGATCCTATCAGAGCTGGATCGATCTTGCCATCCTGACCGCCGAGAAGGCTTCCCAAACCTTTAGACAATGCAAAGAGGATTAAAATTAGCATCAATAATTTACTTATAACTTCAGACGCGCACTCCACGTTGATGAGGAAGAAATATAACCACGGGCGCACTTTTTTTTATGTGAATGAATGACGTTACGTTCTAGTCGTTCACCTGATGTTAAGCGACACGGCCGCCCATAACAGTTGCAGTGTTACTCGGAACTTTAAAATAATAAATTTTTGTGTGACACTGCACTGCGCACGTCATCCTGAGACACCACACAGTCTAGTAAGCAGATTACTACACTGTGTAATCATGTCATAAAGTCTCATTTGCCCAGTAATTTCACTAGCTACAATGCCCTTCAAACCGGAACACAATAGTGCTTGCACACTACTGCTTGGCGGCAGAATAACTGGCAGAACGGTGGTACCTCCTAGACGAACTTTGCAGAAAAGTCCTACCACCTAGTGAAACTCATACTCTTTGTTCTATTTAACCAATAGTCTCATATCTTAGGCTATGGCTTAAGCCGCCATCATCATCAACAGCTTGAAGACGTCCACTGCTGAACATAGGCCTCCCCTAGAGAGCGCCACATTGAGCAGCTGCTCGCCTTCTGCATCCATCGGCTTCACGCGGCTTTCACCAGATCATCGGTCCAGCTTGTGGACCATAGTCAAAAGTTAAATAATTTATTGAGGCTATTATATACGCTATTTTATCGTTTTTTTAAACATACCTGACAGCATATCCCCAGCGTTATTCCCACTTCCTTGCCCGAACAGAGCCCCAAGGTTCTTAGCTCCATCTCCCTGCATCAGGGATCCTACGATACTGCCCAAAGCCGCCATTCCATTGGAGTTTCCTCCATCCCCCATGTTCTGGAGGAAGGCGGATGCCATGTCCATCAGTGGGATGTCATCGTCAGCTTGAAAGGTTGGTAAGGTGAGGGAGCAGAGGATAGTGAGTGTGAGGGTGAGACGCGCCATTTTGTTATCTGGAAAGAAAAAAGGAAAGAAATTCACTTATTGGCAATAGAATAGAATAATTTTTATTATTAAGCTGTGTACAATATGATCTTAGGGTGCTAAGTTATTCAGTTCCAACAGTTTTGTCCATTTCGAACGTTTCGAAATGAAACGCATTGCAATTCAACGGGATAATACTGCCAGCATGTTGGTAGGTACGCTGCCTACAGCTGGACCATAATTTGTACTGTATAATATGGTCAGTAGGTAAGTAACGTAGTTCGTGTAGCTAGTTAGTGTGAATAAAAACTCCAGAAATAAACTTGGTTCTCAAAGTATATGTAAATTATAATACTCATAGCACATTACGGTACGGCACACGAGTTACGGAGGCTGCAGGTGGAGGATGCAGAAGAGAAACTAATATGGTTTCTATGGTAAATTAATCTATATTTGACGTTCAAATATTACACGATGTAAGTATTCTAATAGTCCTACAATCTAAAGTGGTGCTTCCGGCCCCAAGGCCGGGACCGGAGTACCTTATGCCATTCAGAAACACGCGAAATGACATAAGACACTGTCTTCTGCGTCGGCGCATTCCTGGATGGCACCAGTCGCGGTGAGCTGTGGGCTGACGTCACGCGGCAACGTAACACACGTAGAATTTGTGAACTAATGTTATTATTGTTGGGTAAATAAACTTACTGAAATAATAATACCTATTCAAAGCGCGTTTTCCGAAGCATTTTCTTTACACTTCACATATAATTTTATACCTGTATACCTACTTATATACCCATCCAGGCAGACTGTAAGTATTTTTATTTCAAACTGGTTTACGATAAAAATACGTCAGGAGCGAGTTGTGCGAAATAAAGATAGGGTTCCGTGACGGTTTTTACCTTTTAATGGTGACAGTATTTCCAAGTAAAATCGAGTAATCTCTGCAAGTATGCATGGTCTGTTCTTAGGCAGAAAGCATGCCCCATCGCAGACTAGGGGTAATAATTAGATACTTATTTAATTTGTGATAAGTGACATAATTATCAGAATATTATATTGTTCAGACGCTGTCTAGGCAGAAGAGATATTATATTGTGCTAAAGTGCATGCCTGCACTGTGGTGGTAAGCGCCTACACAGGATAACGTCATCGTTGCCGGTTTTTACGACAGTAGATTAGGATTTACATAACATATCAACTGACTATGGAACCCTAAAATATTATGTATATTATAATGGAATAATATGCACGAGTTACACATAAACTTCAGCAAGGATTAGTTGCCGATAAAATCGTGTGGATTCAGACCAATTTAATGTCTGGCATTTTATTAGGCAGGTACAAACGAAAAATAGCCCGAACTTGACAAAAATGTAATCGTGTCTTTTTTTTTTTTTATGAGAATGAATGACGTGACGAGCATGTCGTTCACCTGATGCTAAGCAATACGGCCGCCCATAACAGTTGCAGTGTCACTCGGAACTTTAAAATAATAAAGTTTTGCGTGACACTGCACTGCGCACGTCATCCTGAGACATCACACAGTCTAGTAATCAGATTACTACACTGTGTAATCAGGTCATAAAATCTCATATGCCCAGTAATTCCACTAGCTACAATGCCCTTCAAATCGGAACACAGTAGTGCTTGCACACTACGGCTTGGCGGCAGAATAACTGGCAAAGCGGTGGTACCTACCTAGACGAACTTTGCAGAAAGTCCTACCACCTAAAAAAGTAGTGTCTAGAGAGTTACTAGTTAGTGTCCAGTGTATTCATTTGGCGCACTACTTCGCCAACACGCAATAAATGTCGCTTGATAATCTTGCGTTATGCAGAAATAAAATAATTCGAAAAATAGCCCGCGTTATTCCGTTGTATGGGATGAGGCATCTGTACTGTAGGTATTATATTATCTGGGGTTATACATACCTCTACCTTAGGAGAGACACAGTATAAATGACATAATACAACATGTTCTCGAATTTTTTTAATCTCGAACACCCTCCCGATATTTTCGTTAGGAGTAATTCAGCCTCTGTAGTGCGGTGGTTGAGCAGGTCGGCTCATGACCCAGAGGCGGCGTATTCGATTGCCGTGACAAGACAAGAATTTGTGCACAGAAAAAAAGCGCAATTACTAGTTCTGTGTCTCGGTGTTGTGGAATGGTCTTCGTAGTTCATGGGTCCCTACAGAATCCTAGTTTTTTTTTATGAGAATGAATGACATGGCGAGCTAGTCGTTCACCTGATGTTAAGTGACACGGCCGCCCTTAACAGCTGCAGGAACTTTAGAAAATTTCGCGTGACACTGCACCGAGCACGTCATGCTGAGACATCACACAGTCTAGCAATCAGATTACTACACAGTGTAATCGGATCATAAAGTCTCATTTGCCCAGTAATTTCATTAGTAGCTAGTGAAATTAATGCCCTTCAAACCGGAACACAGTACTTCTTCTATCGCTTTTTTGCAATAATTCTGCTAATGTCAAGTGATTAAAATTTGTACGGTTATGTCAAGTTTCATGTTTGACAAAAGTTTCATTTTTGACAGACGTCACATTAGACAGATGTCAATTTTGTCAGATAATCGTGTTTTTTTCAAATGACATCTGTCAAAATGACATCTTTTTAAATGGAATCCGTCAAAATGACATCTGTCAACATGGCGTATGTCAAAATATTATACTCTGTTTTTGTTGTGACGGCGGTATACGTAACGGCTTAGTTTGTTTTTGTATTTCATTGTACTTCTGGTTAGTTTCGAATCTGTTGAGTTGAGAATCTAGTGAGTTGCGAATCTGGTGAATTGAGAATCTGGTAAATTGCTCCTGAGCGGAAAAGTCCTACCACCTAATAAAAGTTAGGGTCCAGGATCTGTGTATGTGATCCTTATTTATTTAAGTATTTATTATTAGTGCCGAATGGTCTTCGAACCTGTATGCATCGGTTACCGCTGAGCCACCCTCGCTCGTTGTTATTATGTTTGACACAAAAACTGAATATGCTATAACCATCGAGGAAAGGACCCACAAGCTGGCAGCATTCGCACTGCGACAAAATTTTCTCGCCACTTTCTCGTGAGAGACCGTGACAAGACTATCGTAGCGCCTGTGTGTCTCACTCTAACAACGACGATAAGTTTTCCCGCGGTGCTCATTGCTAGGCCATCTCGATCCTATAGATACACGGTATATTTATAGCCTTACATATTAATTATGGTATTATTAATTCAGGTGTTATTTCAAGTTGTTATTGAGTTTTAGATAAGCCATTATGCAGATTAATTAGTATTACTTCAGGTGTACAAGTTATTGTTGACTTTATGTTTGTTCTGAATATTTCAATTTATGAGCGTTACTTAACGTTTCAGCGGATATTATGAAATACAAATTGTTATGAGCAAGCTTGGGTTATTACTAAACACTGTGGAAAAGCTAATCAGTGTTTTCTCTTATTTTATCTTTGTCCAATTCAAACTCAGAGAAGGACAAAACACTAAATAACTATTTTCCCACTACACACTGTTTAATAAAGGGTTTAATATTTTATGGAGTTGAAAGAGGTGTTGAGATTTTACTATACTTGTCCTGTCGCGGGAATCGAGCCCACTGTCTCGGGATTATGCCAGCCGACCTGCCCAACCACTACACTATACAGAGGCTGTCAAAATCATCGAAATTATAGTCGAAATTTAAATAAAATTACCTAGGTCTTTATTACTGAACGTGAACTCTGTATACATGTCACATAAAAACCGTTTGTCTATAAAAAGCTAAAATACAACATTATTTATAAACTGTCGATTCATTGCAAACTGACAATCTGTCTTACAATAACACGGATGATATTTCAATTATTCATAAACAGTCGGTGAGTTTATAAAAAAACGGTTTTAGTAGCGTTTAATTGTGAACAATGCATAAATTTTTGCTGTAATTTATTGGTTTTCAGAGTCACTAGTGGC
Source organism: Ennomos erosarius (assembly GCA_963580505.1). Taxonomy (NCBI): domain Eukaryota; kingdom Metazoa; phylum Arthropoda; class Insecta; order Lepidoptera; family Geometridae; genus Ennomos; species Ennomos erosarius. Next base: position 2,966,152 of record OY757000.1, read on the forward strand.
TAACCAGTAGGTTACGATGACGAGCGAAGCGAGAAGGAGTGTTAAGTTAGTTTTGACCTCACTAGAAGTACTTACACAGATACAAAGACTAATTTACTGGCGCTTTGTGGTCAAAGATTCTTATGTCATCATCAACATTTTCAACAGCCCCAAGACGTCCACTGCTGGACATAGGCCTCCCCTATAGAGCGCCACCTTGAGCGGCTGCTCGCCTCCTGCATCCTGGCCGGCTGGCCTACGCTGCGTCTTCCGGTTCGTGGTCGCCACTCGAGAATTTCTTCCCCATCGGTAGTCAGTTCTACGAGCAATGTGGCCTGCCCAACTGGCTAATTCTAAGAGCTATATTGATTGAAGATTCTGATGTGCAAACTCCTAACCCCACTATTTTCTAAAACGTCTTGTAAAAGATAGAGTCCAATTTAGTGAAGCAACGATTCGAGAACAATTGTCTAGAAAGTCGTTTGTCTATGTTTACTATTGTTTTCGTTAATTGTCTTACTAGATTTCATGAGGATCATTATGTTGTTTGAAATGTAGATGATTTTTACAGATTTCAGAAAATAATAAGTAAGTACCTAATATTATGTACTTACTTACCTATTTTGGAATATTTATCTATGAAGTAGGCTCTACATAATACCCCAGATAATATAATACCCCAGATAATATAATACCTACAGTACAGATGCCTCATCCCATACAACGGAATAACGCGGGCTATTTTACGAATTATTTTATTTCTGCATAACGCAAGATTAAATGAATACACTGGACACTAACTAGTAACTCTCTAGACACGATTACTAAATTTTTTTCAAGTTCGGTCTATTTTTCGTTTGTACCTGGGGGCCCCATGGTAAAATTAAAACAGTTATATCCACCTACAGACCTAGAAGTCAACTGCTGAGCATGGGTCGCCATTTCGACCGGCTGCTCGCCTCCTCAATTCAACTCCCTGCGACTTTCTCCAGATCGTCGGTCCAACTAATAGTAAGTCTATGCTTCCACCTAATTACTATTTTACACTAGATTTTGTTCTCTAATCTCTGAAGCAGAGATAGAGAAAAAGTGCCGTCTTTTACTCCTATAAATAAAAGATTGTATACCCTGCATGTCTCCCGGTCTGCGACATACCTACTTGTATCTTACAGTTACAATGTTCATTACGCGTATCGAGAGAAAAAGTTGAGAAAGTGCTCGTCTTGTCGTTAGGTATAAAATAGGGACATTGTACCTCGTTATGTATAAAATAGGTACATGTTTGCTAAATGGTATAAAGAATATCTGGGCTACTTAATTAAATGGTGTTATAATATAAGGTAAGTATGCATGCACCTCTAGGTAGAAATATGGCAGGAAAAAACAATGCTCCTCTAATTATATTATTCCTTCTATTTCTTCCTTCCTTAGTGATTAGTTATTAAACATTTACACGTCTTGCAGACTAAACACACGTGCAAAAATTTGTGTAAGATCTATAAGTACTATACATGTATTTTTTTTTTAGCAAATAAACGATTTCATTGATTCATTCCTATTCATAGGTAATTTTCAATTGCTTATATTTCTGACACGTTGGTTTTCTTTTGCGGTAGCATAATTAAAACTAACTCTTTTGTTAATCTATCAGATTTGATTCTTAGACGAGAAAAATCTGTAGATGGCATGGATACACAAAGCTAGAAAATGTGGAAATGGTAAATTTCAAAATCTTCGGCTACCTCTGCTGAATCACTGCCAGTTTTTTACGGCAAGGAATGAAAATGGGTCCAAAAAAAAATTTGAAATAACAGAAATAACGCTATTTATGTTACACTCACAACAGAACTACAATAATAAAAGACCATTACATAGAATGTATACATTTTTTGCCCACATTTCTCCAAACCATTATCTACGTAGATATGTAGCTAACTAAGTAACGTTTCTACATTTCAAGAGAATGAATCACATCGGGTTTCTTCCTTTTGCTTGTGTATCTATTCGTTAGTCATCTATCTATTACCCCTCCCACAGGATCTATTTAAGCGTCTGGGTATATAATATTTTTACTATCAGTGCATACTGTAGACATATTTAAATTAATTTAATGAAAATTCATTGACGATGTTAAGTTTGTTTGGCTTTCCTGCGGGAACGGGTTATTTTTCCGGGATAAAAAGTATCCTATGTGTTAATCCAGTATATAAGCTATCTCTATTCCAAATTTCATCCAAATTTCATCCCAATCCAGCCGTTACGACGTGAAGGGGGAACACACACACACACACACACACACACACACACACACACACACACACACCCACTCACACACGCATTAATTTTATCGTGATAGTGTGATGTGATGTGAAGTGGGATTCCTTACCCAAAAAAGTGAACCCTATTACTAAGGCTCTGCTGTCCGTCTGTCCGTCTGTCACCAGCCTGTATCTCACCGTGATAGTTAGACAGTTGATCACAAATGATGTATTTCTGTTGCCGCTATAACAACAAACACTGAACGGGACCCTTCGTGCGCGAGTCCGACTAGCACTTAGCCGGTTGTTTAAATCGATTCAAAATCCTTATACTTTACCCGTAAAAGAAATCAAAACCGATATCATCGTTGTACATTCATGGGCTCCTACCTCAACCTAACGGTACAGCCTCTATGACGTCACACAGCCCGGCCGTTGACCTCACCTGTTCTGTCGATAATCAGATTCGAAGGCACTTGTAAATTACGAATTCGCGTGTAGCGTTTATTATTGAAGATGTTTTTTGCGAAGTGGCTTTTGAGGACTTCGAATTTAGACTCCTTAATTTTTTCAACAGACTTTAGTTTTCTACTTTCGGTATTTTTTTATTATTTTTGGTACTTGGTACTCCGTCATTTATTTTATTATTATAAGTGCTTAATACGTACATGTTTTATATTTTAACCGATTTAGAAAATTCTAGGGTATTTTATCTATGATTTCACCCCTTTTTTCAAGGATAATAATGATTTATGTAAAGAATGACATTAACATGACATATCATGTTAATGTCATTCTGTACATAAATCATGGTAATGTCCATGTAACTACTTATAAATGTTGGGAAATTAGGAAAACAAGATTGAATTATGTAATTAGGTATCTACTATTAAACTATTACCTATCTATTTCTATTTCTGTGCCAGAAGCTAGATAATACGGTAAACTTTACATCAAGTCAAAAGTTTTTGGTACGATGCGGGATACGCACGCACGTGCCAATTTATGTGAATATACCCGCATAGCCTAGATATAATTATACATAATTAAATAAAAATAAATTACTTTTTCACCTCACTGGCTCGGAAAGATTCTCTTTGGCATTCGAAATCAAAGCAGTGTTTTTAAAATTCGAACGTTTCTGTGTGTTAATATTCTCGCCAATCACAGAGATAGAATTTGTTACTTCGCCAATAATAATCGAGGATTTAACCACAGATCTGCTTACTATTAACCTTTTTTCTTTTTTTTTTCTTATATAATGGCTCCACACACACAGTGTATTTAGCCAATGTCAAGTACTGATTTAACCTTCTTGATACTGCCAGTCCACTGAAAATTCATTAATATCTACTAAAATAGACATATAAATACTTCTTCGTTTTCTCATTCGCCAATCTCATTTTAGAAAAGCACGGCAACTGCATGAAAATGGATTAATAACACTTTTTCTTTAAATTTCGAAAAATAACGGGACCAGCTAGTCTTTTACCTGATGTTAAGCGTTACGGCCACCAATAACTATGAATAAGCTAAGATTTTCTTAGCTTTTTAAGCTGTTTCCTCGGTTTTTCCTCGCTGTAGTGAGATGAAAAGTTGTGTGTTTTACTCGGCTGCAAAGTTTTTTTGCGTCTCGTACCTTTGAAACCTTCGCTACGCTCAGGATTCTTCATTTGGACCTCAATGCTAGAATTCTTCGCTTGCTCAGGTTTCAATTCAAGTACTCGTGCCAAAAACCAACTTTGCACCTTTGTATAACAAATAACTATTATAGCTTCGGCAATCTTCATAATATTATGTAAAAAATATTATGTTTTATGGGTGCATAGATCTATATATCAGGATATGCCCGAAGGAACATTTTATTTACTCAAAATGGTGCGGGGAAAAGTCAGCGCCATCTCTTAGATTACTCAGGAACTACGATGAGTTGGGAAATTAAACGCTGCCATTATGTCCGTCAATGTTTGTTTACAATGATTATCCAAAATATAAATTCGGGCGATTCATACTTAAGTAGTGCCCTCAGATAGTACCTATATCATCTTGAATGACTGGTGAAGTACTTAAGCCTAACCATCGGCTTAGTGCGATTCAAATGAGGACCTAAAGGGAATCGCCAAACTCCAAATTGTATTAAACAAACAAACAAACAAACAAATGTGTGGACATTTCACACAGCGCCATCTAGTCCCAAACTAAGCATAGCTTGTACTATGGGAACCAGATAACTGGTACAATACTTAGATACTTTTTGTTTGTAAATATATACATAGAATACAATATAACACCCAGACACAGAACAAACATCTATGTTTATCACACAAATGTTTGTCCCGGGTAGGAATCGAACCCACAGCCCTCAGTTCAGAAGGCAGGGATACTACCAATTGAGCTATCGGGTATTGTAGTGATTCATAATTTTATGAGGGTATCAGGAGAACTAAAGTCGCCAGCATAGCAAATAAACTCATTCATTCATAGCTCTTAAACTAACAAGTTGAAATGGCAATGGGCAGGTCACATTGCTTGCAGAACCTACAAGACGGGGATGAAAGGTTCTCGAGTTCGAACCGAAAGACGCAGCGTAGATGGGCCTTCCACTGCTAGACCGATAACCTGGGGTCTAGCAAAGATCTCAAACGTTAACGCTAACGCCAAACGCTAACTCTAAAATGTATTGGAGTGACATTTCGGAAATCGCTTACTTTTCCTTTGGCGTTAGCGTTTGGGATTTTTGCTAGACTCCAGGTCAGAACCGCAGGGAGCCGATGGCAAAAGGCAAGCAGCCGCTAGTGGCGCTAAAAGGGGAGGCCTCTAAGCAGAGGCCTATATTCAGCAGTCGACGTCTTTCAGGCTGATGATGATGATAAGGATGGTTTACTTCAATAGACCCGCATGGTGGGCTAAAAGGTAAGGCCCCTGAAGTGCTAACACTCCTTAGGCGCTATAGCTGTCAAAAAATATCTACTCCGTTGACCATTTCGACCCCTCTAACTTCTAAGATTTCAAACAACATTTTTTTGACAGCTCCGTTTTCCCTCTGTCACTTTTGCGACGTACTTATGAGGGCACAACCCAACATGTGCCAAACATGTCAAATCCCTCTTTATTATGTCAGGCCAGAACTAACCATGAATTTTGTTTTTCTCGGACAGTGGTGGTTTTTTTTGTTTGGGATGTGTACATGTATGTATGTATGTATCTGTAAATATTCGTATGCGTATACAGGTCGTATTTTTATTATTTTAACTAATCTAGTATGGTGTTACGGGATATACAATTTCGTAGATATTTTTCATCGCCGCCGCTCGCCGACGATGTTGGATTTTAGGGGTATTTCCTGCAAAAAGGGTGAAAGGCTTATCGTCCGATTTTGATAATATTTAGAAGTAACACTGGGTGCTCAATGATGAACAAGTATGAGCAGAATCGCTAAAGAGGTTGCCAATATAAGGTTCGAATCGTGAATTTCGGGGACGAAAATGCCGCAAAAAACTTTGTGCTTGTGGGCCTGTGGGGTCTTCTGTTCGCATAAATCATACTTAGATGTTAGTGTATAATTTGGAAAAGATTTAATACTAATAAATACAAAGATTTGTAAATATTTAAGGAAAACAACAGAGAATTTACGACATAATTCCTTATCCCAATTTTAGCTTCGATGATGGTTACAGTAGGAAAATTATGGCACAAAATAGGGTAGGAATGACAGTTTTATTGACGGTAAACTATAACCACCAAGACCAAATAAAAATGGATATACTTGCCTCTAAACATAGTAAAAAAGATTTCAGGGGATTTTGGAAAAAGACAAATTGTCTGAAGAATCGGCCTAGCCTTCCGGTGACCGTGGATGGCACAAATGACCTTAAGGGCATTGCTGATAAATTTAAAAGCTATTTTCTTGTTAAATCGCCATTGGGCCTATCACTATCACTGGCTGCGGAAAAGATGCGTGGGGAATATATCAATACGCGAGTGAGTAGCAATCAGGTGTTGACGGCCATAAAATCTATATCAAAGGGTAAATCCCCTGGCCATGACGGGTTGAGTGTGGAGCACATACAGTACGCGGGGCCTCATATATCTAGGGTGTTATGCTTGTTTTATAATCTTTGCCTATCTCACTCATACTTGCCAGCTGATATGATGAAAACTGTTGTGGTGCCGGTGGTGAAAAATAAAGCGGGGGATTTGTCAGCCTTGTCAAACTATAGGCCTATCTCCTTAGCGACTATAATTGCAAAAGTGTTTGACAGCATTCTCAATATGCATTTAAATCGATACCTGCAGTTAAAAGATAATCAGTTAGGGTTTCGACAGGGGTTGTCCACCGAATCCGCGATATTGTGCTTGAAGAGTGCTGTTAAATATTACACTGCAAGGAAAACACCTGTTTACGCTTGTTTCCTTGACCTTTCAAAAGCATTTGACCTGGTGTCATATGATATCCTATGGAACAAGATGGTAGAATCCCATATGCCGGATGAACTAGTCAATATTTTCAAGTATTGGTACGGGAATCAAACTAACTGTGTGAAGTGGGCGGGAACTACGTCGGACCCGTACAGGTTGGAATGCGGAGTGAGGCAGGGGGGGTTGAGTTCTCCCTCCATTTTCAACCTGTATATTAACGGACTAATTGGGGCGCTTAGCGAGCAGCATGTCGGTTGTCACATTGATGGCGTTTGTTTCAATAATATTAGCTACGCGGACGACATGGTGCTGTTGAGCGCCTCGGTGTGCGGACTCAGAAAGCTTCTGAAAGTATGTGAAAGATACGCAGCTGATCATGGGCTGATTTATAATTGTAAGAAGAGCCAGTGTATGGTTTTCCAGGGAGGTCCTAGAAGGGTGACAGAGATGCCTCCTCTTTTACTCAATGGATCACCATTGGAGAGAGTTGAGGAGTTTAAATATCTAGGACATCTTGTCACGTCCACCCTGAAAGACGACGCTGACATTGAGCGGGAACGGAGGGCGCTGTCGGTTAGAGCGAACATGGTGGTGCGGAGGTTTGCACGGTGTTCGGAGGAGGTGAAAATAACTCTATTTAGAGCTTATTGCACGTCCTTCTATGCTGGTAGCCTCTGGGCTGACTATACGCAAAAATCGTACAGCGCCCTGCGCGTCCAGTTCAATAACGCGTTCAGGGTGTTGGTGGGGCTCCCCCGCTACTGCAGTGCGTCGGCAATGTTCGCTTGCGCACAGGTGGACTGTTTTTACGCCACTATGCGCAAGCGGGCAGCGTCACTGGTGCGGCGCGTGCGGGGGAGCCACAACAGCATGCTGGCCGTGATAGCAGGGAGACTAGACTGCCCTTATATAAATCGGTGTTGCAGCCTACACGTTGCACACTGCACACAATAGAGGAGCTAAATAATGTAAGCGTATGTACCTATTATAGTAGTATTTAATTGACATTGAGATAATAGGTTATGATAATAAATTTATTATGAGGCTGACATTTTAATTTGATTTCAATATTTTGTGTGTAATTTGTAAATTTATTTGTAATGAGTGACTGTAATGTATTTAAATAATTAATTAATGTGACTGTCCCTTTCAATGAATGTGTAATATTGTATGAGTCTAAGTTACTTGAAATAAATGAATTTATTATTATTATTATTATTATAAAAAGGTTGACAGGGTTTTTTGCCAATAAATCACGCATTTTTTCCTTATATATACCAATTTAGGTAGGCCCCAGTATGCTTAACTTGCAACTCAAGTTATAAAATCGACGTAAATATTTCTTCTCACGAGAATTTGACCTACTAAAACGCAAGAAGGTTTATGACGTGTTCCTGGTCGTATCAAAGTTTACCCTAAAAACTGGGAGAGATCGCAAGTATCTACACATAAAGAGCGTCAACGTCATCCAATGTAGGTGACTTCTTAATAAACATTAACAATTTGATTTGTTATTTAAAATTATCTACTAACTATATTTATCTTATCTTTGAATCTATTCTACAGATTAATTTTAAACATAAATTATTAAAACAGTACGTCTACTAAAATGTAGGTCTAGGTAAACCTTTTTTAATATTTCATCACCAAACAAGAGGTTTGTTTGTATGTTTGTTTGTTTATTTGTGAGGGTAGCTGTCAGCCCAACAAATCCCACTGAGTCGCTTTATGTTATACCTATGTACCAACAGAGATCAATCATCAATATATAACGTTTATAACCCGTAGCAAGACGAAACGGATACATAAATTTTACCAATTAAATAAAATATTTCTTCGTAAATATCCCATTTTAACAATAATACGTTAGTGAAGGCTTTTAAAAATCTTATATGAGTATTTAAACTTGTAGGCCAGTGCGGGTAAAACCACGGGAAATCCATAATTATAGCAATTTGATAATCCTCATAATCAAAACTTATCTTTATTTGTAATTAACAGATAAAACACGAGTGTTTGTTATAAGGTTATACAAAAAAATTGCGGCAGCAGCTGACTGTAACAAATTAATCGACCTGAATAAAACTGCATACTTAGTTCTTAAAAATAATGACTTAGCGATTCTTCATTGCGTAAAACAACTGAAGATCGAATCTTGGAATGTCGTTTTACTATAACCCCAGATAATATAATACTTAAAGTACAGATGCCTCATCCCATACAACGGAATAACGCGGGCTATATTTTATTTCTGCATAACGCAAGATTATCAAGCGACATTTATTGCGTGTTGGCAAAGTATTGGGCCAAATGAATACACTGGACACTAACTAGTAAATCTCTAGACACGATTACTACATTTTTATCAGGTCCGGGCTATTTTTCGTTTGTACCTGATGGGACCCTATGATATAAATAATCATAATAAATAACTTAATAAGTAGGTAGGTGTATAATACTCGAGAATTTAACTTTTTTAATATCTATTTGGCTTTATTTTGCTAAGGCTTAAGTCGAAATAATAGTACCTACTTAAATATTTATCTACTTAGTATAAGTATCTACATACAAAATTACGATTTAGTACATTTTTATGTATTATTTCATTAAAAAAAATTAATAAAAAAGGGGTAGCAGGGAAAGTAATCTTTTTTTAATTAGTTTATCAAACGTATAAATATGAATGCTGCCTAATTAGTTCGAAAACATTTGAAAAATTAATTACATTTCTTACAAGAACATTAAGTAGGTCAAATTACATGGGTCTAATTTATGAAATTTTAATGAAACGTAAGAGTTTGCCTACTTTTTTTTGTAATAAGAATTCACCCCAGATCAAATTACCCCAGAAAAAAAAGCGGTAAAAAAGTAACAAAAATTCACTTACCTCCAAAAACTATTTAATTCTAAAATTGAAATGCACAGCCACTGATCACACTACAATTATGTCTTCAGTTGAATATGAATTGTTATTATTTTTTATTTGTAATTCTATATCAAGTAAACAGTCATCATCACTTTAAATTCCTTTCCACACTACTCATCAAAACATTTTCCGCACCGGTAAAATGTAAAAGACACGTAACCATTGGAACCTCAAACCAATGTTGCCATTAAAAAAAACTATAAACACTGGTTATTTTTGAAGCAACAACACTGAAATATTCTGCAATAATATTTCAAATGTAAAAAATTACTTTTAAAATAAAGTTTAAATCGGTGCGCGAGCAGCTCAAATGATTTTCCTATACCATCTAAACTGGAAACGGTATCAGCTTTTTTGTCCTTGTTTACTGAATAACTGTGTCTCTTTTACGCGTTGAAAATCCAAGTGCACACGTCCTTGACTGAACAGTTCTACAAGAAATGAAGATGTTAAAAGTACCGTTGTGGCAGTTTGTCTCTTTCTTTCATTTAACGTTCCAGTGACTTTAGAAGGAGATAGTTTGTATTCGCTTGGCGTGAGCTCGGAGCCTCGGACTGTCAATGACCGGAGGCTTTGAAGGACCAAAATAAAAGGCTTGAACCGATTTGTATAATACGTGATCGTGTGTACAGTTATGCCAGGTCCTTTGACCTCTTTTATTAATGCACGGAAATATTATCTATTCAGGTAGATAAGTATACGAAAATCTAACAACTTGTAGACTTTAATATTATACTTATACTAGGTATTGTTACTAGGTAACATGTACTATGTTTAGTAGATAAGATAAGATTTTATGGATAGTTAAATTCTTCTAAGTAAAACTTCTTCATAGCACTGGCATCAGTTCTATGCTTATGTGGCTTGCTCAATGTAATTCTAACTTGCGAAATCAAGCTATATCGATCATCTTAGTTCTCCTTAGGATCTCCTCATTTCGGATCTTATCTAGCAGGGAAACACTGAGCTTAGGTCTCTCCATAGCTGGTTGCTCGTAGCACCTAGGTACCTCAGCAACTTTAATTTTTATGCTATAAGGCTTTATCACTATTACTTATTCAGTAGGTAACTCTATGTCATGTCTATTTTTATTGGACCGTTAAACCGATTTCGAAAAATGCACATGTCTGTATTATGTTCGTCTTCTATATCGGAGAGAAGTCATTGGGAAGGGTTTGATAAGAGCCAAAGAAAACAAATAATTTATGATATATTTTTTAATAATAATTAATGGTAGGTACAAAATGATAAAAGCTTTATTTCAACATTAAATAATATGGTTTCCAAAATTTTTTGTTCACAAGACTAGTTGCAGAAACTTTTGGTTCACGGACACATGGACAATTGGACCGACGGACACGCCCACTCTTGATAGCATATATTATTTTCCCAGTGGATAAAAATCCCCTCGCAATTGCCAAAAAGGTATATAAGGTGCGTTCTTATGACCATCATAAATCAAACCAAGGGTGACTCCCCATTGTGGATAGGCATACTCGTAATACCAATGCGTCAAGTACGCGTAGTGGTGTATTTTCGTGTAATAATATCTGAAATCTGTGAACACGAAAATTCTGTCTTGGTTGTACCTGATCTCGAAGCATCCTGCACCAACGACATAACGTTGAACAAACAACCCTCCCCCGTTTTGAACTCCAGAAAACTTCAACCGATTCTGAATGCATACAAATTTACCCCATGCTTTGGGTATATATTTGCTGCAGTCTACTATCTCATACTTTTCGAACCCCCAGTAGAAAATCTTATAGTTTTCATGTACATGTTCCATGTATTCGTAGCCGGAGCCTGCCATCCAGACATCATTATAATAGACGTAGTATTTCCATGGGACCATGAATGATCGGTACGCGTAGTGGAACCGCTGTGGTGGCACCAGAAAGATGTATATTTGGTCTCTGCTGAAGATGATGGAGACGTCATGGCGGGGCTGGTGCGTGCAGCGAGGGCCGTGACAATGCTCGGGATTCAAACTCAAAGGGACTAGTCGAGTGACACTCCATACTCTGTACCTGGAAAAGGTAAATGTCTGCTATCAGGAAATGGGGTAAAACATTCTTCTGAACTGAAGACAGCCTAAATAATAAGTACATCAAAAATTAAAAATCTGTGACATTAAATCTTATTGATTGACTCAGGCGTGATCTCGCGAAAGTTCATTGTGAAACAAGAATAAGTAATGCGATTCCGCTCAAAATTAACTATGAGATTTATACAAAAGGATAAGAGAAATATTTTTTCGTCTTTTTTTATAATGTGTAATGTTGTTTACATTATTTTGTTTCATATTCAGGGTTTTTTTTTAGCTAATTGTACATAATCATTAAGTTAATCATCTTGTAGATTTACTGTTACGTGTAGCTCTTAATTAAATAATATATAATATTTAAATGGCTAAGGCTGAGTTGCACTAGCTAACTTTAACCCTAACTTTAACTGCTAACTGTCACCGTCCACGCCCGGGCGGACTAATGTCAAAATCTGACAGTAACTTTAACTGTGATGTGCAACTCAGCCTAAGCCTTTATATGTATATCTTTGAGTTGATGCTGAGACATAGTTACCTCCTACTTTTGTCGGCTGGACGCTTGCCCTCCCGTCGCTGTAAAGGTCGGTATAGACCAACAGCCCGTTAAAAAAAAAAATGTATTGAGACGTACCTGTATGGGGTGTGGTGTTCACCAGCTCTTCCTAATGCCCATATCCGCAGTTCAGTTTGTCTGTTTATATAGGGATCAATGTAATTGTAGGAAGTTATCAGCACTCTTCTATTCAATAATACCGCCGTGCTCAATGGCAGCAAATCTATAGAAAAACAACTTTAGTTAATTTTTAACAAAACAAAACTAATATAAGTAGTATTATTTCCAGTTAAATATTTACAGCTGGTTAAAACCGTGGGAAGCCGATTGATGCAGGAGGTGAGCAGCCGATCAAAATGCCGCTCACTGGGGGAGGCCTATGTTCAGCAGTGGACGTCTTCAGGCTGTTAATAATGATGATGATTTACATCTAATAATGTTTATATTTTGTTGTATCTTTTAGCTTTTTCATTATTTGCATTATCTTTTTGCAAAAGTTAACTGGAAGAAAATGCTACTTAGCATTAAGTTCGCGTATGTGCTTGACTTACTCTTGTGCAATAAAGCATTTTCTATCTATCCATCTATCTATCTTTATGTTTAGTTTTACTCGTATTTTCGACACATCTTGTATCGGGTTATCAGTAATTTTATTAACCCATTGCACTAGCTTTTTTCAGTAATTTGGTTGACCCTATGTGTGTATCTTTGGTTATGATAAAAGTACTATCTGTATTTGTAATGTAGTACTTACCAATAGAGATTCCAGCAACAACGTTCAGTCGACGCCGCCTAGCAATCTCATCCCAGTCGTACCACCAGAACCACCAGCTCATAGTCGTAGCGTAAACCCACTGCCATCTGAAGAAGCTTTGCCGAGGAGTAGTGTCCGTCCTCACACCTCTGATCGTGGTAGTCCCATGGTCCCAGAAAGCGGATGCATTGCTTACGGCCAAGAGAACGATAAATACTCCTCTGAAAAAATAACAATTACAACATCGGCTTGATTTTTTTTTTTTTGTCTATTGCTAGAGTGACCAATTGAAATTAAGCATTCTAATTATATTACAATCTAGCCATCTATTTGGCTAATGAGTCATTTTACTTTAACTTAAACTTCTAATACAATAATTGTCTAAGAATGTGTCCAATAACACGTTCCTTGTTGTCTCTATTAAGGGGAAGACACATTGTTCTTGTGTTCTTTTTAAGTAGCACTTACACTGCACCACATTAGACTATCACATAATTTAAACTTTAACACTAACTAAACTAACTCAAACGGTTTTATTCTTTTTAGTCTCCTCAGTAGATTCGTGTGGTCGAGGAGCTGGATAGCCTCATCATTCACATGATGGTGAAGTCTATGTTGATGACATTCTGCATACTTTTTAATAATATTGTCGACAAACTCTATTTTAAGGTCCCGATGGAGGTCGTCGTTTCGTATATATTAACAACAAACGAATAAAAAATGAGAAAAATATATGTTTGTTAGTTTGTGTTGTTCCCTCTTCACGCTGCAATGGTTGGACAGAATTACTGAATGAAATTTGGAATGGGGTAGCTTATACACTAGATCAACATAGGTAGTATACGATACTATTTATCCGCGGCTGAAACCGCGGGCGCAACTAGTTTACAATAAAATTATTAATATCATCATCGCCATTAGCAGCCCGAAGACGTCTACTGCTGAACATAAGCCTCCCCAAAGAGCACCACCTTGAGCGACCACTCGCCTCCTGCATCCATCGGCTCCCCGCGGTTTTCACGCGCGGCCGGCTTACGCTGCGTCTTCCGGTTCGTGGTCGCCACTCGAGAACCTCCGCAATGAGGAAATCCACAGAAGAACGAAAATGACCGATATAGCTCTCAGAATTAGCAAGTTGAAATGGCAATGGGCAGGCCACATCGCTCGTAGAACTGATTAATATAATCTGTTGAAATAATTTTTTTGTGTTGGTGATTTATAACAGTAAAATCCAGTTACAACATGGTAAAAGTACAATTACAAAAAACAATAATGTTATTTATACTCTTGAAAACAATAATGTTATTTATACATTTCAATAGACCATGGATATTTTTTAAATGAGAAAAATGGTGTTAGATTCCTGTGTAGAAATCTTTTTTGTATGAAGTGACTTAACCAATGCATTTGATTGTGTATGTCATTAACCGTCATTATTAAATTGAAGTATAACGGGATTCATGGGAAAGCCATTCGATCTAGTCTCTTCTTATTTTAGTAATAGAATTCAGGCAGTTGAAGTTAAAGATGCAAGAGTATCGGGAATTCATGACTAAATTGGGGGTTCCGCAAGGTGCAATATTAGGACCATTCTTATTTTTAGTCTATAACAATTTTTTGTAAAGATCCTATGTGATATTGTTTTGTTCGCATATGATATTATACGTATCTTATACTTAAGGTTGACTCATCTATTCAAGATTTTTAATGATGTTAAAATGGCATTTTTACTGGTTCTGAACTGGTTTACTAAAAAGAATCTAGGTAAGTAGGTATTTTGAATGCTTGAGTATGAAATCACTCTTATATAAAATTAAACTGATAAAATAATAATTAAATATGTACAGAAATAAGTAACTTAAATAGAATTAAGTCATTGTCATTCTCGTTTCCGTATAATTATAAAAAAATATTATACATATTTTATTGTACTTACATTTTTAACATATTATTAAACTAAATAACTGGTGTCAAGAAAATAAATGAACTTAAATAAGAAATGCATACGTTTTATACGCAGGCACTGATCGGTAATGTTTTGAGTTTTGAATATCAACAAATAAATATAGGTGATAAATTATTTCAAAATAACAACAAGCTATGAACATGAAGCCAATTATCGAATTCTTTATACCTAAGTATTTATAATACCAATAAAATAAGTCAACAAACTGAGAGGTTTAAAATGGACAATCTGCTGTCTGTCTCGCTCACACATTTGAAGCTATAATTAATAACTTAGTTAATTAAAATGAATGAAAAGTGTGTATAATGTTGCATTTTATTAACCACACCACAATAGCTATATTAAGTAACTCAGCAATAATTTGGCAGAAAACCGATGCGTCGAGGATGTAGAGGGTCTAAATAACCCTGTATTGAATAAAAGACATAACACTGAAATCCTTAATTAAATCAATCCTTATCCTCATCCTTAATAAATAACAGAATTCAGAAGTTCACTTGGGTTTTCATTAAAAACAACGTAGGTATATGCGTACAAATATGTTAAATTGTTGAAATTAACAACATAAAAATCCTTAGAAAATAATCAGGTTTGACTTGCCTCTGCGTCAAATATTTATAAAAATAACGAAAACAAACATTTTGACAAGTAGGTAATTTTTTTACGCCTTTTTTACATCGTGCATCTTTTTGCTAAATTATAAGCAAGTCGGGCATTTACCTACCTAGTTTCATTTGAACTGTAGTTTATTTATCGCGCCTGTAATTTCTTACCAAATGCAACTTTGATAGCAACAAGTGTTTAGTAGGCGTTAACGAGTTGTTTTTTGTAACTGTGATTCGATTTCGATGGAAACGCGTGTAAACGCCCGCCGCACACCATCGTAAAACACGTACACCGTTATATGAACTAGCGTAGTTACGCAGTGTCTACACGCACATTATGATATTGTAGATGACCAAGTAGCGCCATATGACCGGCAGAGGGGAACGCCTTGCCTTGCCACCTCCTTTTCTAAATGCTCTAAGGCGCTAGGATCGCCAGACCAGTGTAGCCTTTCTGGCTCAAGTATCGATTTCTGCACCGGTATAGGATCTATGCCGGAAGCTAGTCGTCCTAATTTGTCGACGCCTACACCGTCTATTTTCTAAATTGTCATACTTCAACTAATTCCTCCACTATCTTTACCGTTTATTCCCCATTCCTCTACTTCTCATTTAGTTCTTTCTTAACTCATCCACTCCTGCAACATTATTTTTAAATTGTAATCCTTTAATTTATTTGTAGTAATAACAGAAAAGATTTTTAGTAAGCTTTTTGTTCTTTTCCTTGTTATTATGATCACGTATCAGTGCTACGTCAGCAAACTACTCGTAGATGAATCATTCATTCGCATAAACAGGATGTTGTGTTTTCAAAACAACCGTACTTACAGTTAGAGTTAGAAGCACGACCTTACCGTCACCGATGGGTTAGTGAACGAAACAAATTTAACACGGAGTTAACAAAATGAAAATTAGCATCTTAAAGTATACGCTAATTTGTATTCTTAATTTACAACAGTTATTATATCAGGTAAGTGTTAAGTATTTTTTTGTTTTAACCGCTTTTTTACCGTTTATAAGAGCCTCGCTTTGAGCGGCTGCTTGCCTCTTGCATCCATCGGCTCTCCACCCGACTATTTATAAATAAATGAATATCATTATGCCCAACGCTTATGACGCTCTCTAGGGAACGCCTATATTCAGCAGTAGACGTATTCAGGGTGTTGATGAGGATGATGATGATTGTGCCCAACGATCACATAACATAGTTCCTCAACCCTAACTACCTAGTTCGACTTCAAGTCCCGCTCGTGATTAAAATTTTTCCTTTACAAATGAATCTGTAACATATTACATGTTGTGTTTTACAGGTGGAAACATTATCAAGAGAGATATCATACCCATTGGGGACTATACTGGGAAAAAGTGAACACCATATCCATGTTGGTATATCCATAATATAACATAGTAGGTATAAGAAGTTTGTTGAAGTTTACGAAGGTTGCTTTGTGTAACCCGCACTTAACCGTTTCAGAAAAAAAAAGGATCCTGAGTGTTATTTTGAACAATTGAACTATGTCAAACAGCGAAATCCGTTCAGTAGTTTCAGCGTGATGAGTGTTGAAAGGGACAGACAGACAGAAAAACCAAAAAATTGGTTTCAGTTCATTTTTATTATAATGTAAGGTATATTAATTTTAATTCATATACTTACTTATGTTACTAGTAATATATTTCCAGAGTCATGTCTCCTCTCCTAATCGGACAAGATTGACTGATGACGACATTTATTCCGAAATGGTCCCAAAAAAAAGGAAGTCACGAAGAAAGTTAGAAATAGAAAAGAAAATCGACTCACCACAGAGAAGTAAACTTAGAAAGAAAAATCTTAGAAAGAATGCCAAAGGAAAGAAAATGAAGAAAAGAAGTAGAAAGAAGATTGTAAAGACATTTTTAAATGATGATAATAACAAATATGCCGAATCTATGGAGGGACGGGAAAAAAGGAGAAAGCCGGTAGATATTGTTGTGCATATCAAAATGGAAGACTATTAGTTTTAATAATTAATAAAAACAGTTTAAAGTTTAACAATTTCTAAATTTTATTTGACTAAATCACCATTAAAAAGAAAGAGAAGGTTGATTTTATACCTACCTAAGCCATCGAGATAAGATCCGCAATCAGGAGATCCGCAGGAGAACTAAGTGACCGATATAGCTCTCAGAATTAGCAAGTTGAAATGGCAATGGGCAGGCCACATCGCTCGCAGAACTGACAACCGATGGGGAAGGAAGATTTTCGAGTGGCGACCACGAACCGGAAGACGAAGCGTCGGCCGGCCCCCCACTCGGTGGACCGACGATCTGGTGAAAGCCGTGGGAAGCCGATGGGTGCAGGAGGCGAGTGGCCGCTCAAGGTGGCGCTATTTGGGGGAGGCCTATGTTCAGCAGTGGACGTCTTCGGGCTGTTAATGATAATGATGATGAAGCCATCGAGCCCAAAACTAAGCAAAGCTTGTAGGTACTATGGCAGCCAATTACCTGATAGAGTAGGTTAGGTAGCAATGAGGAGATCCGCAGGAGGCGGAGCACTAAAGTGACCGATATAGCTCTTAGAATTAGCAAGTTGAAATGGCAATGGGCAGGCCACATCCCTCGTAGAACTGACAACCGATAGAGAAGAAAGGTTCTCGAGTCGCGAACACGAACCGGATGACGCAGCGTACGCCGGCTCACCCGCTAGTTGGACCGACGATCTGGTGAACACCGCGGGTTTCCGATGGATGCAGGAGGCGAGCAGCCGCTCAAGGTGGCACTCATGAGCCACATATGTTCAGCAGTGGATGTCTTCGGGCTCTTGATGAAGATGATGATGATGATGATGATGATGATGATGACTCATCTGATTAGGTAACGTAGAAATAAATCGTTATGAAAAGGATTAAAAGAAATAAAATAAGCATAATATTAACTTAAAACATCTATTTTATTGATTATAATTTTTATGTTTTGAATTCAGTTTCTTTCTCTTCCATAAACCCTTGGCCTTATTTCGCTTTCTGCGGTTCATTTTTTGAATAAGCTTAGCCAATTCTTCGGCTACTTGGTCCATATGTTTCTTCGATAAGTTTTTGTTGACGTCAGGAAACCTTTTACGTAGTTCTTTCATTACATGATCGACGACGCTTTCAGTGACCGCTTGGACGTGTCTAGCGTGCTGAAATAAAAAAGTAGTCATCATCATCATCGTCATCATCATCAACATCATCATCATCATCATCATAATCATCATCATCATAATCATCATCATCATCATCATCATCATAATTATCATCATCATCATCATCATCATCATTGATGATAGTTAAAATTTTCACAGATGACGTAGTTCATTTAGAGGACCCCAAATCCTAAAGTGAGCTACGGAACCCTATGGTAGAATTAAAAATAAACATAACTTACTCTTTCATGATTAAAAATGTCTTCATTGCTATCAAAATCAAATAAATGATTCGTGGTTGGCACAAAAACCTGCAATAAAAACTTAATTATTATAAAAAAACTAGTACTTACATAAAACATAAAATACTTACTTAGGTTTTAAAGAAAATGTGATACCAAACCTTATTTTTACTAAGTTCCGAGAAAACGCTATCAAATAAAAAAGCCATATAAATGGCCGCCATGAAAGAAAGTTTCATTTCTAAAAGATAAAAAGATATGTATGTTTTGAAATCTAGTAACACTACCAATTTCTATATTAGAGTTTTCATTAAATTATAAGATTCCTTGAGTGCTGATCTTTTAACAACGAAACACTTTTAAATACGTTTAATTCAAATAAAAAACTAGGAATTAACAAAAGCTCCTTTACATTACAATAAAACAGGGATTTTTTACACACAAATATCGATTAATTTATTGCCAGTGGAATTTGAATAAAAACAAAAAATGCGAGACAATAGTAAATCCCAAAACCAATGTAATTTAAAATTCGATTTGCGAATGGGATCCAGTGTCGGCAATTAGAAAATTACTGTTATAGTAGTCGCTGTCACAATTTTTCTGTTCTTATTGTTGAGCTGTGATTGGCTAGCGGAAATGTTGACGTTTTTATTGGAGTCTTAACAATGGGAACTGTTTTATGCTTTTTTTTGGGCCAGCCAATCAGTTAAAAGTTTGATAGTGCTCTAATTTTAACCCTAAGACACGTTTTACACTTGTAAAAATAAAAAAGTTAAATATTTTGCCCTACTTAGCCTGAAGCGCTGAGCATTGTGAAAAATGAAGCTTTGGGCGAAGTTTTTTTTTCGTGCTCTGTGGCCTGAAAGGATCTTTTATAAATCTTGTTATTGCTGAGGAGGTACCTAAATAAATATTTCGAACAAAATGAATTTCATTATAGGTACCTTTTAGTTTTGTGGTTGTCGGTTAAAAAATCTTTTATCTATATGTATAAATAAAATAAATAAATATGTATGAGCTACGCGCGCAGTTTTTGTTGCGTAAGAAACGTATCCTATATAATGTTGTCAGGTATCTCTCTCCTAAGCTTCATTGAAAATAATAAATAGGATCAGTAAAAGACTTAAAGTGACGGATAGCTCTTAAAATAACAATTAAAGCAAGTTGAATGGCAATGGAAGAAAGGTTCTCGAATGGCGACTACGAACTGGATGATGCAGCGTAGGCTATCCCCTACATAGGTGAGCCAACATGGTCAGAACAGCGAAGAGTCAGTGGATGCAGGAGGCTAACACTGGAATTCATAGTCGAGGCGGGGGCTCCTCCAGAGGATGAATCAGGCGCTGTGCGGCAAATTCTAGCTTTATGCATTTCATAAACAAAAGCAGCCTCCAATCTGGCATGATCAGAGGCTGGACGCTGATTGTCCGAATTTCGTCAACCAAACGGTCTCCTTGCTTTCAAATCGTGTTATTTTATTATTTTATTAAGTTTCGTGATATTTAAAATACGAATAAGGTATATCGGTACCGTTTCTTCAATATTTACCAGTTAAAATAATATATTTAACACAAAATAGGCACACAAAATATACAAAAATAATATTTCTTTTAACTTTTTTGTGAGTGAGTGACGGGTGACATTTTGGCGCGACTTTTAATAGTACAAAAGTCGTGTCAATATGACACTCGACAAAATTTTCATAGACAGCTTGATTGAAATCATAGAGTATTTAATTAAAATGCAGTTCCGTTAGGGGTTTCTCCATCAACATAGAATCATATGGACGGCGGACATTCACAAAACGCCTGTCCATTTTCTGTTGGTGTGAGTATTTAAATATGCATTAGTATGCGTGAGTAGGGAAGTGACCCCTATTACACAATATATCGATATATAATAAACCTAACCAAACAGTGCTGCAGAATTTCGATACTTTTTAGTTTTAATACAATAAAGAAAGTTAGATATTCGTAGAACGCAGCTTAGGCCGGCCCCCACTTGGTGGACCGACGATCTGGTGAAAACTACGGGGAGCTGATTGATGCAGGAGGCGAGTGGCCGCTCAAGGTGGCACTCTATGGGGAAGGCCTATGTTCAGCAGTTGACGTCTTCGGGCTGTTAATGATGATAATGATGATGATGACCCTAGTGAAAGTATATTGAAACATTATATGAAATAACGTTTGTAAGTAACATTTTTATATGTGTGTTGCCAGTGATGACTTATGGAACTGAGACGTGGTCTCTAACTGTTGGCCTCATTACTAAGCTCAAAGTCGCGCAACGAGCTATGGAGAGAGCAATGCTCGGTGTTTCCCTGCGAGATAAGATCCGAAATGAGGAGATCCGCAGAAGAACTAAAGTGACCGATGTGGCTCCTAGGATTAACAAGTTGAAATGGCAATGGGCAGGCCACATCGCTCGTATAGCTGACAACCGATGGGAAGAAAGGTTTTCGAGTGGCGACCACGAACTGAAAGACGCAGCGTAGGCCGGCCCCCCACTAGGTGGACCGACGACCTGGTGAAAGCCGCGGGGAGCCGATGGATGCAGGAGGCGAGCAGCCGCTCTAAGTGGCGCTCCCTGGGGGAGGCCTATGATCAGCAGTGGACGTCTTCAGGCTGTTCAAATAACATAGTTCCATAATAGTTAGTTTTTATTTTACATTCGCGTTTTCTTATTCTATTCATTAAAATGATGGTTAAATTTGTAAAAAGGGTTCCGTACCATTATCTATAAAAACGAGCAAAAAATCACGTTTGTTGTATTGAAGCCCCTATATTTATTTTAGGGGAAAGGGATGAATGGATGGGACGGGTGCGCCTGTCTCCCTTCGCCGTTCCATCTATTCATCCTTTTCCCCTAAATTTTTCACTTTTGCTTCTCTCTTACCCATAAACAGGGTAATGCATAAAACTAATAAACCCGTGGGAAACCAGGGCGGGTCAGCTAGTTTATTATTAATTTCATAACTCATATTGAAGCCAGACGACACTGGCCTATCTATTGTATTTTATAAAAGTAGGTTAGGTGCCTATTTTTAAATTGCCAGATTTACACCTACTTTTTCATTCTGTTTGCACTTTGATCTAAATCCATTCAGCCACTTTTAAGGAAAGAGATTTTCTAGTTTTAATCTCCCCAAAACCAAAGTAATTTTGTGCAAATGTATGAAGATTTACGAATATCGACAAAATGTAATGGACAGTGTAGGTAGGTACATCACTATTCGAGGGGCGTAAAATCGCCCATCCCAAAAATATCAATTAAAGCATTAAATCTTTCAGTAATTGCAATCGCATGGTAATTATACGGTGGAAAAAACGTATATTCTTAATATGAAATGCATATTTACTTCGAAACTTCGATGTTTAACATAAAAATAGTCAGTAAACTTTAACGTATAAAATGATGATTCTGGTTTTCCACCGACTCCTCGGGTTACTCTTGATGCACAAAACACAGCACAACACGACACAATTTCACTATTGATACAATATTTAGCCCTAATAACAATATAATCACTAAATTTTCACGTTTTATGCTCTCGCATTTAATTTCATGACACACCAAACTGTCAGAACATGACACGCGGTGTCGGTAAGGCGACGTTGCCGTACCGACATTCGCTTTCTCGCATACTCTATGCGACGATTCGTGTATTAGACAGAGATACAAGACAGTATGTTTACACGGCAACGCCGCATTGGCAGATTTTGGCTCTCTCCATAGACCTCCATGGGTTTCTCCAGGGATTGTTTATGAAAGTGAAAGAAGAATGATTACGCATTTAATCTCTAGGCAAAAGTGGAACGATAGACTTTCGGGGTTTGTTCAACCTTTGTTTATGAATACCACTGTTTAACTGCTCAAACTGGCGCTCTACGAGGAGGCCAATGTTCAGCAGTGGATGTCTTCAGGCTGTTGACGATGGTAATGATGACCCTTTAAGAAGTTTATTAAGGATAGTAGGCTGGTTTATAAGCAGGCATGGTATCGAAAAGTAGTATAGCTGAATTTACCTACCGTGTTCGCAATTCTTACGGGTGAAAGTGCTCCAGTTTCGATCTCAAGATCGATAATTTCACTCGAGATCTCACAGCTCCGGTAGCCGTGATCGTCTAGTGGTTAGGACCCTACGTTGTGGCCGTAGTAACCCAGGTTCGAATCCTGGTCACGGCAGTGTCACACACTGTCATGGTGGAGCTTTTTTTATTAATTTAATTCTTATCATAGGTTACTAGAAATAAAGTTGGTTCAATGTTTTGGCCAATGATGCAATGAGCCCTCGTTCATCATCATCAGCCTGAAGACATCCACTGCTGAACATATGCCTCCCTCATAGACCGCCACAATGAGCGACTGCTTGCTTCCTGCATCCATCGGCGCCTCGCAGCCGGATCGGATTCAGATTCAAATTCAGATTCAGATTCAGATTCAGATTCAGATTCAGATTCAGATTCAGATTCAGATTCAGATTCAGATTCTGATTCTGATTCTGATTCTGATTCAGATTCAGATTCAGATTTTTATTGCTTCCATAGTGGAATATAAAATTAAGTCTAGGTTCATATGGACCCCGTCGGGTGCAGCAAACTTGGAGAGAGGAGGGCAATCCTCGTGTAACATGCACTAACCACACAATATTAATTCAAACTCATTCATTATTCCTGATTACTTTCTTAACTCACATTGCACTGTGTTACACAATCGTCACTATCAAGGAGTTTACACTAGGTACCTTGTCTAATGTTAAATCTGATATAAGTAATTCATAGTAATATAATGTCACGTCACATATTTTTAATCATTAAACCACCCGTATTGTACCTATAGTGCTACTGCGCAGTCGTCTAACTGACTTCAGAACGGTAAAGCTTCGTACAGCACTGCCAGTACAATAATTGGTATCACTAACCAACATAAGATAATTAGCATCCCTGATGTAAATAAAACTACGAAATCTTCAATATCCGTGCAGGAATCTCGAACGTCCCGGTGTGTATAAGGGGTCCATCATGTTGTTAGATCGGACGCTGGGTCGCATCGCACGCATATGTCTTGGTCCTCCACCACGCTGTAATAATTTGTGTTAGTAAGGCCAGGTTTCTACTGGCAACATAACTTCTGCAAGAAGATTCCGATCGTCTATCAGACCGAGCACAATTGAACGCGGTCCAACTTTTGTCTTTTTCTGTCATTGGAATATCGAACTCCAACCGAAAAAGACAAAAGCCGGTTTAAACAATTCAAAATTACTCCACGTTTATTAATAAGGCCGTCAAGCTACAGTCTGAAAGATGGTCGGAAGCTTTCTTGAAGGTGGAAATCTGGCCTAACAACGTATGAGTCAAACATACACTAGACGAATTGAGGGGTGTTGAAGTAAAATAATTGGGATGTGCAATTGGACTGTGTATTTGTCAGCATGGTAAGTATACAGTCCAAATGGTTTTGTAGTAGATATAAAAAGCTAGTGACAGCTGGTATCATAAATTATAATGATAAGATATGAAAAGTTAAACAGTAAAAGTATGAATTAATTTGAGTTTAGATGAAGATAGATCAAGGTAAAAACAATAGCTTGTCCATATAAAAATGATTAAAATTGGGTGCAAGTTACAATGGACGAAATAGTATCAGTTTATTAAACATGACGAGAGTGAGAATTTTCCTTATTTTTCAAAAGAAATATTTCTAGTGCAACTACATAATTATGGGTACAGATTAAGATTTCTGTCCATTGTGGATATTATTGTTCTATTCACTAACTTACGTCTTTTCTGCGATTGTAGCGTTGCGAATCCTGCAGTTTCAACTTCATACTATCTAGCCTGTCCTGGTAATATTTCCTCCTTTCATAACTTAGAGGATCATCATACCAAGGTTCGTTATCGTAATTATTCTTACCCTCAAATCTATAATCTAAGCTATTACTTCTATGCTTTAAATTTTGGTTTCCATTTCTTAACATATTTCTTTCGAAATTATTTTTGTGAGTTTTTCTTCCTTTGAATTCATTACCGTACCTACGTTTCAGATACTCAAGAGAATTAATTTCATTATGATGTTTTGGACGGTTATTGTTTCTATTTTGTTGACGCATATAAGGATTATTTTCTATTTTAGTACTCTTGATTTGTTTCAATTTAGACCTTTTACCGTTATTATCTACTTCAATATCATTGTAATCGTATCTATATTTATCATCATCTAAATTTTCAATATTTTGCGACTCTCTGTGGTCATTTAAACGACCATCATTGTGAGTGAACGAATCATGCGGTGGCTCAAGTTTATGAACACCATTTTCATCATCAAATTTATTGTCATGTTCTTTCGTGTGTATATTATCACGATCTTCACTTTCTTTTGCACGTCTATTATGTTCATTCCTTAAATTCGCGTCATGTTTGGTTGTTCTCTTGATACTGAGTGTATCTGCTGACTTTCCAACCACTTTTCCATATATTTTCTTTATTTTTTCATCAAATATCTTTTTATCGCTGTCCTGCAATTCTATATGCTTTACTTCTTGCTCCAAAGTATCTAATAAGGCCATCAGTTTATTATCACTTTCTGTAGCAGTACTATTGTCTATGTTTCTGTAGTCGTGAGAGATATTTAGTTCTTTCATGTGACTATCGTGATTTATTATATTTTGCTCAGCTGTGTTTAAAACAGTTTCTGTTGTTAGTATATCATGAAAGTGTACTTCTTCAATTATTTTATTTTTATGTGATTTTGGACGCAAATAAGAATTCAAATCATCGATCCGACGTCCAGCTTCTAAAGATTGAAAATCATTCAAATCAGATACCACTTCTTCAAAGGTGTTTGTGATTGTTTGCCTTTCTCTAGGCAGTATTAAATTTTGTTGATTAAATAGGTATTTATCAGCTAGCTTTTTTCCTTCAGAAAAATCTTTTCTTGGTATTACGTCTCTTTTGTTCGATGTCGTAAAGCTGTGTGTCCCAGGAAGCTCGAATCTGGGTATCTTCCCGAAGATACTAGTTTTCTAGAACAATTTTCACATGCTATGACTATGAAGTTGAAATGGCAATGGGCAGGCCACATCGCTCGTAGAACTGACAACCGATGGGGAAGAAAGGTTCTCGAGTGGCGACCACGAACTGGAAGACGCAGAGTAGGCCGGCCCCCCACTAGGTGGACCGACGACCTGGTGAAAGCCGCGGGGAGCCGATGGATGCAGGAGGCGAGCAGCCGCTCTAAGTGGCGCTCCCTGGGTGAGGCCTATGTTCAGCAGTGGACGTCTTCAGGCTGTTAATGATGATGATGATGACTATGACTAATTTGGTATGATGAGTCAGTAAAGGTGCCAGCATGTGCATTTACAGATAAAATAATATTCTAGGCCAAAACCTATCTATCTGATTGAATAATAACGGTTAGTTAGGTACCAACATTATGTAATATCTGTAGCGAGAGGAGAGGGAATAAAGAAGTGATAGAGAGATAAAATGTGAAGAATACTTATAGTTACCCGAGTTTGCTTTTGTTTACTAGAATGCCTAACTTCCTTGTCTCTGTTTTCATCTTGTTCCTGATCTTCGTGATGCTTCAAGTCATTTGGTATTTTATTGAAGTGTCGACTTTTAACTGACACTGCATAAGCTGATTGTGATTTTAATCTGAAATATTATCAGATTATTTTATTGTAAAGAAAAATATATATCTTTTATTTAATAAATAGCAATAATAGCTTAGTTAATAGTTACACTGACTGAAAACCTTAAGTCTTTAGATCGCAACCTGGCAAAGACCTTGAGCTATTGGTAAATAACATGGTGCAACCATAATAATATGGTATGCTAAGGCATACCTAGATCATTATCATCACCCAGCCTGAAGACTTCCACTGCCGAACATAGGCCTACCCCAGAGAGCGCCACTTTAAGCGGCTGCTTTCCTCCTGCATTCATCGGCTCCCCGCGGTTTCACTAGATCGTTGGTCCATCTAGTGGGGGGTCAGCCTACGCTGTGTCTTCCGGTCCATGATCGCCATTCGAGAACCTTTCTTCAGCATCGGTTCTCAGTTCAACGATCGATGTGGCCAGCCCATAGTGCCTATTGCCGTTTTAGCTTGCTAATTCTAAGAGCTACCTACATAAGGCATTTGTATTTCAATTCTCTCTTAATGAGAGTGCATAAATATCAGTTACGAATGATACATAAATCAAGACTAGTTTCTATAGTAATGTTGGTATTCTACATTAAGTAATTATCGAAAGTAAACTTTGTTAATATTAATAGGTATTTATTTTGATTGTGATCTCCCTGACTCCAAATAATAACTTACGGAAATGAGTGATTACTACTTTTCGTTTGGACTAGGAATGTGAATGAAACGTGTCGATTTGTGGAATGGGTATTCAAAGCAAATGCATAATTCATTCGTTAAACACTTTGAGAACTCATGCATACATACAGTATGTATCGACACACTTCAATCGGTGCATAATGATGGTGAAAGCGGAATCTGCTAGCAGAATGTGATTTGCTGAATTGATTTCTTTTAGATTCATTTTGTATGAAAGAAAATGTTAATTTACGTTGTTGCTTTTATAGATATTGAGTTAGAATTTCGGCACATACATAACTCTAACAATTCAACATTCTTATTATTTGTATTCTGTTTTGATTATCTAAACATAACTAGAACCTATTGAGTCATTATGTTGTCACGTACTATATAGGTAATATTTTTACCTATGGTTAATTATAAATGCATACTTAAAGTTTTCAAAAAAAAAAAGTGTAAAAAGTCTTTGCTACCTTGATGACTTTATCATGCATATAAATAAAACTGGAAACTACATAAATCGGATAGTACCTAATAAGTAAATAGACTGAAACCCCATACTTCGAATAACTGAATTAAACTGAATAAATAAATAAATAATTTTATTTTCAAAATCACTGTTACCTTTGCAATTGGCTGTTGGACTTGGAGACAGTCGCGCCAACCGATGTTTTTGGCTCATGGACGGATCTCTGTAACAGATAACAGGGCCCTTATTCCGTATGACCATTCACGCACGTAACGCGGCGCGTTACGATATCTTCGTGGAATGGTTTTGGGTTTAAAATGCTATTCTGTATGCCGTTGTCAAATTTGACAAACACGACAACACACGTTACACGCACGTCAAAAAACATAAAACACTGGGCACAAACAATCTAACGCGTGGCATACAGAATACAATTTTTTGATTCCATGTTAATTCCATGTCGTGGCGCGCATTTACGTTTGGAGCATGTTACACGTCACGCGTTATTGGCAAGGAATCTCATCTGTCATAGCGAATATTCCCCCTGTTAATTTAGTGCTAAGTATAATTGATTGATGCGATACAAGTTGGTAGAGTCAAGCAAGAGCAAAATCAAACTAATTTATACATTTCAGTGTGTTTTATTCTTCTCCTATCTATTGTGAATCTCGACACGTAACTATATGATAGGATAGCATAAGAATAGTTACGAAGTGTAGGTATGTTGTCATTTTGCTCATCGTACATAGGGGTTTATTTTTGTTGTCCCCTTTGCCATAGCCCCACTGATGAGAACAACGAGAAGTAGGCATTTCTTTACCTATTCGGTTTCTCGACTGTAGACTCGTCGCCCAAGTCCTCTTCCAAAAATTACAGAAAGTTGATTATTTACCCTGTTTTCCGAAACATTGTTATCGAAAAGTTCTTCAAAACTGTCGATAACATTCGCGCGCTCTATATGTGATGTGTTGCCAGATCTGTAAAACATCATTGAAACCTTTTTTATCTTTCTGAACAGGCAATTTGTTTAGCTCCAATATCAGAACTTTGAAGCTCGTAAGCATATGGGTTAATTTTTCTAACCAGTTTTTTTACAATCAAAAGTAGACTTTTAATTCAAAACAGAAAAACAATACATTAATTAAGATCATCAAAATCTAAGAAATCCGAAGGAACGAGACAAAATTTACTAACACTACTATTATATTTTACTGTTTTAATTAGTTTAATTTATGAACACACCCCGGAATGCCAATGGATGCAGGAGGCGAGTAGCTGCTCAAATTAGCAGGTATGCTCTCAGGGGGAGGCATATGTTCAGCAGTCGACGTCTTCAGGCTGTTAATGATGTTGATGACAGTACCTATTTCAGATGTGCCTGTAACTACTGGTAATTTACCATGACTTGATTTACTATAACATAAAATACAAATCCGGCGTAAATTATGAAATAATCTTTACAAAATCATAGGTACCCGTGATGAAATCTACTTACTTATTCGGCTTGAAGAGCTTATTCGGAGGAGCGTCTTCCACAGTGAATATAGGCAGAAGGATAACTGTAGCGTCACAGTTGCCGTTTGGACATGTTCGATCTTTGTGGAGTTGATTTCGTTGCTCTTCTGAAATATGACAATGCTCTAGGGTAAGCGCACAAAACAATGAAGTGGAATCAGCACCTTTTAGGATAAGCTGTTTTTTTTTTATCTGTGTAGCTATATTGGCAAACTGGGACTACTCCATCTCTTCCCTTGGATGCTGGAAGAGCCAGGTAAGGGCATTCCCATTTCCTACATACAGACAGCTGGGCTTAAAATCTTCCGCGATCACCAAGCTGCCTGTCAAGCATGGTAATTAAAGCAAATCCTTCCCATATGGTAAGTATCCAAGATGATGTCGAGACGCAGGACATCTCGCTGACAGAGAGACAACGTGCAATACAAACTGGCAGAAGCACAGACTTGATATTCGATGAGTGTTTTCCTATTACAGCTCAGGGTGCCAAGAATTTTTGAAAATTCAAATATATGGGGCGATTGCGTTATAGACTTTTAAAAACAAACGGGCCAAACCGGAGGCTTTCCTAGTACGAAGCGTTCTACAAAATAATTAATATAGTTTTTCATAAGCTTTTCACAGCTTTCGTTTCACCCAAATTTTTATTTCGTCGGTATAATCACTCCGTGACCTCATTAGACCCTTAGAGATTACGGAGGTGCCCCTAAATAAATGGATTAGAAACCTACCATAGATAAATGGATGATAGTAAGCTTCTTACGAGAATTAGTTGGGGGTATATCTATGGTTGAGGTGTTCTACCAGAATTTCATTAATTATCATCGTATATTTTTTCAGCTATGTACAAATACATATACAAATATGTTTATTGCAGTAAATGTGGTACAATGCGGTGTTAATATAAAATGTTCGTTTCGTCACATTTCACTTGAATAAGCTTTGATTGTGTAGGGTCAAAGTGGTGCTCTATGGAAAAGGCCCATAATACAGCAGTGGATATCTTCAAGCCGATAATGATAGGTAAAGTAGGAAGAGGATATATTAAGGGCACGTGAATACATTAATTGCCTCATATAATGAGACTATGGTAGCCCCAAAGTACTTTATGTGGTAAAATCTTGCCTAGACGTCGCGTCACCCGTCGTTCCAACTCAACGATTAAAAAGACATATAACCTATATTAATCTTCTTAGGACTGAAATAAATTTAGATTTAATAAAATTCAAGTTTTACACGGGTGGAAATCAATGGGAAAAAAAATATCTACAAAGTGGTTTTGATTTAAATTTTCCTGAATATACTCTTAGCTACCAAATAATGTAGTATCCGAGAGAAATAATAATGACTGTTGTTTTAGAATAGAGATAATAATAAAATTTAATCTACCCTTATTCTAAGCTTTGTTAGCCTACCACATGAAATACGAACGTACACTGTAGGGATTTCGGAGCTTAGAAGCTATATTATGTTTTAAGATACTCATCATCATCATCATTAACAGCCTGAAGACGTCCACTGCTGAACATAGGCCTCCCCCCGGGAGCGCCACTTAGAGCGGCTGCTCGCCTCCTGCCTCCATCGGCTCCCCGCGGCTTTCACCAGGTCGTCGGTCCACCTAGTGGGGGGCCAGCCTACGCTGCGTCTTCCAGTTCGTGGTCGCCACTCAAGAACCTTTCTTCCCCATCGGTTGTCAGTTCTACGAGCGATGTGGCCTGCCCATTGCCATTTCAACTTGCTAATCCTAAGAGCTACATCTAATAAGTACCTACCTACTCAATAATAATTATAAGTATTTTCTACAGTAATTGATATACCTAATTTACTAACATAGGTAGATATGGGGCTAATTTTAAAGGTTTTAGTTGACAGTTCTAAAATTCTTAAAACTGTTGCTGTCCTTGTGAAATAGACGGCTGACGGGATTTCAACTTGCTAATCCTAAGAGCTACATCGGTCACTTTAGTTCTCCTGCGGATCTCCTTATTACGGATCTTATCTCGCAGGAAAACACCGAGCATTGCTCTCTCCATAGCCCGTTGTGCGACTCTGAGCTTAGTAATGAGGCCAACCGTTAGAGACCACGTTTCAGTTCCATAAGTCCATTTAAGATACTGCCATGCTTTAACTCACACCCGCAATTATGAAATGTTAAGAAATACGAATAATTTTGGATTTTTCTCCTGAAAAACTAGAAAGTTTTCTTAAAAGACTGTGGGAATCATTCAACTTAGTAACATCTTCGGCATTGATGACGTAAGCCCCAGTTTTCACAAAAGTCCAATAGCCTTCTGAACTGAGGGCTGTGGGTTCGATTCCTACCCAGGACAAACATAATTTGTGTGATGAACATAGATGTTTGTTCTGCGTCTGGGTGTTATATAGTACTTTATGTATGTATTTACAAACAAAAAAAGTATATAAGTATTGTATCAGTTATCTGGTTCCCATAGTACAAGCTATGCTTAGTTTGGGGCTAGATGGCGCTGTGTGAAATATCCACACATATTTATTTATTTATTTAGATATGGCTACCTCTTACTTACCAGATTCTGGTTCCACAGGATTGCATAAACAATCATCATCTTCCTGACTGCCAACTGGACAGCCGCAGTTGTTAAACGAAGTGGCTATGTCAGATGGAGGCACCGTGTTATATACCGCACCACCGGTGCGTGGTCTTGCTGAGATGTTGCAGATTATTTGGATGGCCTGAAAAATAACTGGCTTTCCAGGAACAGCCGAAACATGCGAATTGTCGTTGGATACGTAGTATACAATACTTGGTCTGTGACCCTTGGTGACCGATTATGAATTTGAGGAAACTAGATAATGTTTCAGTTTATTTGGGTATCAAGTAATTCTTAACGGCTACTTTTGACCATATTTCACTTGATGTTGAGTGATTATGTGATCGATGATGTAGGACTCCCACCTATTATAAGAAACCCGTTCGTTATCACACAGATGTTCTTTGTCACTATCATAGGTACTATGCTGGTTTGTCACCCTTTTTCCCATTTGCTTGACTTGGCTCCAACAAAACTCATCACTAGTCATTAATATCTGCGTTTATGTATCTTTCCTGCTAAATTAGTATACATAAAGTGTTAATGAATAAATAACGTGTTGACCAAGTAGCAGAATAGGCCAATAGAATAAACCTTACATTATAATTCAGAGGAGCTCCATTAGTATAGTAAGCGTATTCAGTGTAGGCTGAAATACCACAGCCAATATGCGTGGCGGGGCCGTATATCATCTCCATGAAGAGACGTCCAGCTTGATTGGTTGCCTGTCTGAGAACCGAAACATACTCTAATTCATAGTACACAGTATAACAGTAGGTCCAGAGTGTAATAAAGGAGGTGAAACTAGATCAAATTATTATCAACATAAATAAGACCTACAAAAAACATTCTAATAGAGAAGATACGTAGATAAGTGTTTGTAATACTTACGAATACCAATCCGTGTAGGCTGTCAACATTTGAACGGTAACGAAGTTCTTCTGCCCATACCAAGTTTTCAACGACTGCAAAGTGGCATACATTAACTTTTCATTGTTTAGCCCTTTCGCAGTCATATTATTTCCTTTGCTGACCGGAATCCAATCAGAGACGCTGAAACGGACCAGGCCGGCCGTCTGGCCTGGCTGAGGGAACTTTTCTGAAATTCAGAACAGACTGACTTACACTACACTGAAAGAATTACGAGTCGCGTTGCTTTGGCAGTCTTTATAACTTTCTGGTAAAGCCGTAATGTAACAAACAAAGGAAACATACTTGTAGCTCTGCACATGTCGTGCCGTAGTACGCACTGGTTTGCCAGTAGTTGGCCAAACGTGGCCAGTTCAGGGTCCCATCTCTGAAATTATATAGATGATTTGACTATTCGCACCTGTAAATATGCATTTCACATATCCAGATTTTTGAATTTGATTTCCTTATTGAAACTGGAACGATATTTTAACACCATCATATATTTTTTAATAAAATATCTATGTGAATTTATAGACACGTGAATTTTCACAAATAAAGATGGTAAATTGCATAATTGATACCTAAATCTATTCCGCCAGTACTTTGTGGAAAAGCAAAAAGTAAAACTAGTTTTACCTACCAGTCTGAAAATCCCGTAGCCTCTAGGCAACTGTACGTCACCCTTCCCTTTTTCCTTGCCCCGGGCTATTTTACTCCTTGCCCTAAAATTGTAGAAATTTAATATTCGCCACCTTATTCCCTCACAAATCGATAACGATTCAATTAAACAAATCGTAAATAGCAAAAGAATTTTGAAGGGGTGTAGGTGTGTGTAATAATAAAATTGAACGAATGTTATGATAAATTATATGGGACATAAAATGGTGCATTGCTGTTACGCCTAAGCTGTTAAACTTAAATAAATAAATTACAAAATTAAATGAAATCTTACGCATTTATAACTTCTAGCACCTTATTAGCCAATTCCGGAGTCATTGATACATTTTTCGGGTTCCTACATAGAGGTCCCATTACGCTGTTCTGAAACAAAAAAGAGATCTTGAAACATTTTTGTTCGTTTTTTAATAGTTAAAGGCAAAGAATTTTAATCAAAAAGTGTTTTTTATTAGAATCGCATCTTGTGGACGGTTAAAAGAGGCTATAAAAAGTAGCTGTTGAAAAAGACGTTCTAATTTTAGTAGTGAATGGGAGATGTCTTTGTCTATACAAGGTGACCTTGAATTGGTATGTTATCCCGAAATGGAGGGACTGGGACCATGATACCCTACAAGTTGTGAGCTCCTTACTTGAAACTGGGTGTTTCCAAAACACCACGGTAAAAAATAAATACACTCGAAAAATTGCACGTGCGATCACTACGAGAGTTAACAAGTTACTACAAATTCATTTCTAAACACAGGTCGTTAACCTCATTTGTGTGAACTCGGTCAAGGACGAAGTTCAACCACCTAGCTGCGCTAAGGCTATATTCGAACGTAAATTTTACATGGCATTGCTGTAATGAAAAACTATTAATTTAGTAAAGTCGTAGAAGAAACATTGTCTACTTTGGGGTGAAGATTTACCCCCTTTCGGGATAATATACTAATTCAAGGTCACCTTGTAGATGTTCAGCGCGAACGTTTACTGAAATGTATTGTAGTTTCATGAAAAAGAGCCCGAGAGAGATTAAAACTGTTTATTGTACCACTACATAATATTACAAAGCACTGCACGTTTTACATTTTTGTAAGATATTAATAATTATATTTTAGACCGCCTACTAATACATATTTTTATTTTTCTTGAACCACAGACTAACTACACCAAAGAGTATAGTAGCCACCTTGGATTACACAACAAAAACGTTCCGTTCCCATACATAGACTGACAAAAATTCCAACATTCCCCCTCGATTGAGAGTTTTACTTAACAATCGCTTAATACAGAATTATTGTACAGTAAACAGGCTCATATTAGGTTACAAATGTTCCTATTTCAACAAACATATATATATATAGGTATACTATAATGCTACCTACCAAAAGTCTTTAGTGTAATCAAAAATTATATCTTATACTAGTATTTTGCTCCGTGCGCGGGCCGCGTGCGGCCCGCGAGGACGTTTTCGTGGCTGTTGTATTTATAAAAATGTTATACTTTAGTTTAAACTTGTAATTTTGCAAGTATTAGTACAAAACAGCGGTATTTTTCAAAGAAAATGATAATGCGCTTGACTTTGCATGGCGGCCATCTTGAAAAATGCTGTCAGTCAAGTAAAAGGTCAAAATTTGAAATCAGCATCCTTTAAAACCCCCAAATATAAAATATCAGCCGAATCCGAGTTACTATAAAATCGGGCGCCATTTTGAATCCGCCATCTTTGAATTATTTTAAGACTGTAAGAAAGCCTTCGTTGTTCTCTGTAACATGAGTCCAAACACGCTATGCTTGCCTCTATTAGTTTCGATAGTGTGCGCCTTTTAATTTTGCATGGCGGCCATTTTGTTATGTTTCTTCAAAGAGTGTCTATTTTATTCCAGGTTCCCGAAAATATTCAGTTGTTAGGTAAAAAAAGGTTAGTGGTGTTGAAGTTAGGTTAGATTAGCTAAAGCCAATTAAAAAACGTCGCATTAGTAAAACATTGTAAACGTAGCAATGGGTAGTTTGATCGTCGTCGCGATAGGTAGTTTGAAGCTCCTCCTCGCTTCACTCGTCATCGCAATAGGTAGTTTGTAGCTCCTCCTCGCTTCGCTCGTCGTCGCGATAGGTAGTTTGAAGCTCCTCCTCGCTACGCTCGTCGTCGCGGTAGGTAGTTTGAAGCTCCTCCTCGCTTCGCTCGTCGTCGCGGTAGGTAGTTTGAAGCTCCTCCTCGCTTCGCTCGTCGTCGCGGTAGGTAGTTTGAAGCTCCTCCTCGCTTCGCTCGTCGTCGCGGTAGGTAGTTTGAAGCTCCTCCTCGCTTCGCTCGTCGTCGCGGTAGGTAGTTTGAAGCTCCTCCTCGCTTCGCTCGTCGTCGCAATAGGTAGTTCGAAGCTCCTCCTCGCTTCGCTCGTCGTCGCATTGGTGGTTTTGAAAATATGTATGGCAGCCATTTTGAAAAACGGTGGATGTCTAAAAGAAGCTAAAGCATGTTAATCAGTATCCTTGGGGACACTCAGATATCAATTTTCATACGGATTGGAGATCCATAAAAAAGTTCGGTAAAATGAATGAAATTTTTCAAAATGGCGGAATCAAAATTTTTTCCCCATATTCTTGCTAAGTATCTAGGGGGAGTCTTAGATATCGATTTTCATCCGGATCAGATAACTTTTTCTATAAGTCGATACGTCTCCATCCGCCATCTTGAAAAAATCTATTTCATTTGTGTTCTGTTTTGTTCCTTTATACATCTTTACTCGATCCCCAGAAACAACTTTTCTATTACATTCATATTGGAGGCGTAAAAAAGGAAAGTTCATATTTCGTTAAAATCACCTTTGTATGGCAACCCTATTGAAAAATGGCGCATGTCAAAATTTGATTTTAGAATGTTGATCAGCATCCTTGGGGACCGTCAGATATCGATTTTGATCCGGATCGGAGAATTTTTTTTTTCCGCCATGACTAAATTTCCGCCATTTTGAAAAAAAAAAATTTGTGGTCTTTTCCCTTTTGGCCTCCAAACAATATTAGTTCGAGCTCTTTATACTAAAGTATCATGGTTTCGACGTCATTTCCGGTTTAAATTTGTATGGCGGATTTTTTTTTCCGCCATTTTGGATTTTTTTTATTTTTTCTAAAATCGTCCCAGGGTTTGCTATGACATTCCTGAGAACGCATATGACCCATCTCACACCGTTTAGCCAGGCAGTTGATGGTCACGATGATGGAAGGTCGGAAGACCAGTTCATGAAATATTTTGAATTTCGATTGTCCACTTTCATACAAATTTAAAAAAAAAAGTTCAAAATTTCCCATAGGTTTCGAGAAACAATGAGCCAAAAATGAAAAAAAAAATTTGTATGGCAGCCATCTTTAAAAATGGCGGGATCCAAAATATTTTTTCAAATATCGAATTAGGGTCCCCAAAAACCCCCCGATGCATAAAATCAGCCGGATCGGACCAACTTTCAAAATGGCCGCTATCTTGGATTTTCATGACGACCATCTAAAATCCATCGAAAGCCCCCATGCCATGGTGCTCTATAACATTTTAGTCGAGCACCCCCCACCTACCTTTTACCGTTTACGATTTATAAGCGTTTAAATTTTTCATGCTTATTATTTTTGTTCATTTCTCTACCACTGTAGTTCGGGTATAAAACGCTTGCGTGTTTTAGAGTCGTACAACGCCATCTAGTTTCTTTTCTTATAAGCTTCAGTTAAAAAATGATAGGTGCATTACAACTTTATATAAAAACCACGTTTTTGTATGAAAGGTACTAATTTTTATGACTGCTTTAGAATACATTTTTTCGTTCCATTAGTTTATTTTTATCTGTTACCGTTTCTGAGATCCCTTGGGGTTCTCCAACTTGGAGACGACTTAGCAATGAAGTTAATTTAATGTTTTTGTTTTTTTCCATTACGCACACCAAAAAAAGAACAATTTGAAAAACAATTATTTTTATCAAAATGAAACGATTTACGGATAATCGATTTTTTTCGTCCAATAAAATTTATTAATTTAATATTAAAAATCGGTTTGCCCTCCCTTAGGTCACATTTAGCGAATAATAGTCTGTAGG
Organism: Ennomos erosarius; assembly: GCA_963580505.1. Classification (NCBI taxonomy): domain Eukaryota; kingdom Metazoa; phylum Arthropoda; class Insecta; order Lepidoptera; family Geometridae; genus Ennomos; species Ennomos erosarius. Next base: position 3,003,586 of record OY757000.1, read on the forward strand.
TCACATCCCTACCTCAACTCAACTTGTACCCTGTATTCCGATTCACGCTGTAATCGCTATAATCGCTCACAACGCTCACGTTGATAATTCGTTCTGATTCAGATATTACGCTCACGACTTTGTGCGCTGTCAATGACCCGAAACTACCAATCACAGTCGTTGATATCGCAAGATGGTGTCGGTCATGACGTTTGTCAAAGGATATCGTTGTCGCACTCACGGCCATTCAATACGCGTATTTAGCGTGATTATATCGATATTATTACAGCATGAAACGGAATACGGCCTTAATAAGAAGTTTGATATTATCGATTACAGCGTGAATCGGAACACGGGGCAAGAATTGTCATTAAAAGCGTTACATACCACAGAGTACATTGGTAAATACTGAAAGTTACATACTCTTTGGTCATTAAAATAAAAAAAAGTTACTTTACAAATACAAAATAAAATAAATAGAAAAATGGAGTTTTGGCGGGAAAGTGAATAAGTTCACGTCATTGCATTGTATTATTTCTCAAAACTTGTGCTTTTTCCAGTGTTGATGTTTAAAATTGGTGGCGTTTTACGCATTAAGTGCGGAATTACGTGCATGAGTGTGGTCAAGTGTTATAATGTGGTTTTTCGTGTTGCTTCCAAAATTCCATAGAAGCTTCTTGTAAAGTTGCCACCACTTTACTTGAGCATGATTTAGACTGGACTATGACTATGACTAAGATTTGACTACGTAAAATATTCTAAAACTCGATGAAAATATACAATACTTGACACTGGCTTAATACACTATGTTAGGAGCCAACATATAAAAAAAAATGATGTAATGCGTATTACCAATGTACTCTGTGATGCGTATAAATTCTTTCAATCTTTACCAATGTACTCTGTGATAAATTCCGTGCTGAATATCTGTTGTGAATCTTGTAAACAACAACACAATAAACAATATTAAGCAATAAATGTACATTTTAATAAAAGGAATCACATAAATAAACACCCAGCAGCAAGATCATGGAAAGCTGTGGTTCATGTGGTGATTTTCTTCACATTTATCTATGCACATATAGGTATAATAATTATAACATTATCTCCATAGAAGAATTCCTTTAAATCACGCCATATTTGTTACACAGGCGAATTCTGTTTATTTGCCATCTCGTCATCTGCTTAGCTTTGTACCTTAATTGCATAGGTCTAGATTCTAAATCTATGTTAATGTGTTAAATATCAACCTAAAACCATTTGAAGTTTGTACGTGGGTAAAGTGTAGCATGTAAAAAAACGAAAGTAATATAAATAAACAGGCAAGTGCAAGTTGAAAAAAATCATGTTTGTTGTATTTGTTGTATTGGCAGCAACAGAAATACACCATCTGTGAAAACTGTGTTTTAACTATCATGGTTCATGAAATACAGCCTGGTGACAGACAAACGAACAGCACAGTCTCAGCTATGTGTCCATTTTACTCTTTGGGAACCTAAAAAGATTTTTGCTTTATCTAAAAATGCATTAGACACTGTAATTTTTTATGATACTAATACAGTGTGGTCTTATCCGGTACAAACGAAAAACAGCCCAAACACTGTCAAAACAATAAATATGTTAGTAGTAATGACTATTAGTATAAAAATTCAGTGAATAAAAGCTATTTTGTAATGTCTGATGGTTGTTGATGCATAATAATGCTTTTATGGAATTAATAGTAAATTTACCTTAAATTATTTTCTTTTGCAGCCCTATTTTTGCTGTAATCAAGAACTTGATCAGATGTATGGATACCAGATATTACAGCAGGCTGCAATGACTGCATGAAACAAATGATTTCAGTTGCAACAGGGTGAACAATTAATTATAGAATCCATTTATTCACAGATGTTCCAAATACAACCTTAGCAAAGTTAATGGTGTTTTATTTACTTTTTTTTCAATGTATGTAGGTAGTTTCAAATGAAGGGAAATAATATTAGTAAATTGCCTGTTAGCTAAAAATACATACATAGATTGTACTTACCTACTGGTCTCATGCAAGGCATATCTTAATTTATGTTTAAACCTGGTACCTAATAGTAATTATTGATCTGGTCAGTACCTACTGCGAGGAGCTGATGGTTCATCATAGTCCATCATCATCATCAACAGTCTGTAGCCGTCCACTGCTGAACATAGGCCTCTCCCAGAAAGTGCCACTTTGAGCAGCTGCTCACCTCCTGCATCCATCGGCTCACCGCGATTTTCACCAGGTCGTCGGTCCACTTAGTGGGGGGTCTGCCTACGCTGTGAATCTTAGATCACACTATTATTATGATTGGTATATTGTGATAGTACTTTCATGGACTCTTGAACATAGTACATCGGTGTTATAAAAATAAATCAAGGGACCAAAGAAACTTTGAGACACCATTTTCTAATTATTATTTTACCACATTAATTCACAAACACTGTTTCAGTCCTTCAGGATATTACATTTACATTCTTCTTAGGATCTTTACCACTATTGGAATCATTTCCTAAGTTCCAGCAGCACAGTTACATGCTTTATGATCACAGGTAGACTGAAAGGGCAGATAGGGTGGTAAAAATCTAGGTTTTGGGCAGTTTTTTTGACTCTTTCCCTTCTTTTGTAACCTGAAAATGATAAAGATAATAATGTTACACAGTTGTATTTGTTATAGGTACTGTACATTTTTGAATTTATTAAACTGAAGGATTACTGTAGTTACTATGCTTTTTATGCTTTCCTGGATTAAATTCCTCTTGTGTAGGGAATGATTCTACAAGCCATATTGGTAACTTTAGTTCTGCACACAGGAAACACCGAGCTAAGCTCTCTCCCTTACTCATGAGGTTTGTGTTATAGTAGTAGTAGTATTATTCATTTTAGGACCTACCAATAAGTTATGAATAGGCATGTCACCAGTCAGATGTCCACAGCTGAACATAGGCATTCCCATTAGAAAGGAGGATTTGATTATAATAAAAACACAGAAGAAAAGGAAGAGGAAAATAAATAAATGTGTGGACATTACACACAGCACCATCTAACCCAGAATTAAGCATAGCTTGTACTATGGGAACCAGATAACTGATATACTCAGATAAACTAACAGTATATAATACCCAGACAGAGGACAAATACCTATTTTCATCACACAAATGTTGGTACCAGGTGGGAATCCAACCCACAGTTTCCTAACTATTCCACTGCAACTCTAGATCCAAAGTAGCATTATTTAAAAAACATTACCAACTTGCAACCCTGCATATTATTCCCAAATACCACCTCAGGGCAATTTACGGGCAACTGGGAATATACCGGTTACATACATAAAGTGTGATTCAAACTCAATGTCCGCTTTGAAGTCGGTGAGAAGTATGAGTGGAGCATGTGGATGGCTTGGAATGCACTTCATAGCCGCCATTGAGTTTGTACCACACTACCAAGAGATAGAAATATATGTATCTGTTACCTGGACTTAACACAATTACCTTACCTATACCACAGAATAAATATATAGTACTTCTATACCAAGACCCAAAAAAAAACACTTTGATACATTGATAAGATAGTTTATATAACAATAGAAAAGAGAAACTGTCTTTATATGACATAAGTAGCACCTCATTATATAATTTTATACACCTACATAACTATTATTATTATATTGAATTGTTTCATTTTGATTTTGCATGCTTTCTTTGAATAAAAACCAATTTGTATCATCATCAACAACATGAAGACAACCAGGCCTCCCCCAAAGAATGCCGCTTTAAGAGACTGCTTGCTTTCTGCATCCATCGGCTCCCCATGGTTATGGTCACCAGGTTAGCGGCCCACCTTTTTTCCCTTCTGTTGTCAGTTCTACGAGTGATGTGGCTTGCCCATTGCCACTTCAACTTGCTGATTCTAAATAAGATAACATAAATTACACCATTATACATACTACAAATAAATATATACATACTTACTTCATAAAATTGCTTTGTTTACCTCAACTATTGGTGAAAATACCCACCCTAAATCTATATTAAGCTATTATTCACAGTTTCCCCATAAGCTTAGAAGATTAAATAATAAAAACTGTATCTATAGTGTGGTAGTAGCATACCACACAGCCACAGAATTAATATATTATATAGGCTAACAAGAAGGTTTACAGTAATAGGTGACCTAATTATTTACCTGATGCTAAACCAAACTCCTGTTTTTCCTCTGTCATAATTAACATCCATCACTGAGCGCTTGTTTTTTGGATCTTTTATAGGTTGGAACTCTGAAAATGAGACAAGGTAGCATTGAGTTAATAAAAAACAAGGTGGATATTAATACTTTAGGTACTAATAAACAAGCATAGAATTTTAGTGTGTTCTGGGTGAAGAGCATAATTTGTTCCTGGTATTGTTATCATTTTATGCTAATGCTTAGAATAAGTACCTAGTCTATGCATTTCTGCAGTATATTTTGAGTCTGCTTTTACTTGCTTATCTTGTATAGTAGTAAATTTCGTTTATCATAAGACTTACTTGTTGCTATACGTGTCAGAACCCACAGCAAATGACACCCACGGGAACAAATAGGCTGGTTCTATTCTCACATCACAGAATTCCCCCTATTACTTGTCTCACATACATAAATAATGTTGTTTTTTTTATTACAAACAAAAATTAAACCGCCGCCATCTCTGTGGCCGCCATATCTATCTAGTCAAATGCACAGAGAACTTTGCTATATACGTCAAATGTCAAAACATGAAACTGAAGTTAGTCGTATGCGGCCATCTTATTTCATACGATTAACGACCTTATTTGAGAGCCGATAAAGTTTCTTACTGGATGACAGGACAGGAATATATGACTTTCTGAGTAAGTATTTTTCGGTTTTTGTATGAAAAATATGATTTTTTGTATAAGAGGTACCTTTTTTTATTGTTTATTTAGAATCGTCCCAAGGTTTACTACATTTTCGTTCAATTAGTTTATCTTTATCTCTTACCGTTTCCGAGATCCCATCTGGAACTTCTTCCTGGTACCACTTTCTGATGCTGACATATTTAATTCTTTGCCTCGGGATTTTTCCGCACAAATCTCTCATAGATTGTAAGGTCGTCCGATGGCTCCTTCTTACGAAAACATTCATGTCAATAAATCATCTGTCACCGTTTTTTAGCTTTATATATCTGTTAAGAAATAAAATCTAAAATCAAACAAACCCAGTTAATAATAAGTACCTATAGTATCTGATAATAACTAAACTATATTCAAGAATTTTTTCATTACTTGCATTCTTTCACAAGACAAAGACTTAGTCAACAAATCAGATAGGTTCTTATCTGTTGGAATATACTGAACTTCAATACATTTGTTTTGAATCAAGTCTTTAAGGAAATGGTTCTTAATGTCAATATGCTTTGCACGCTTACTATTTTCCATTGACTTGGATATTTGTATTGCACCTTTATTGTCCATGTATAAAACACACTTTACACTTAAATCACTGTTCACTTCAGAAAGTCCATTTAGGTCACAATACAGTCCTTTCAGATATAGTAATTCACAAGCACTAGTAGCTGCCGCTACATATTCTGCCTCAACAGTTGAAAGAGTAACGCAGGTTTGTTTTCGTGATAACCAGGCAGTCACATTCCCATTGTACAGAGTAACAGACCCAGTTACACTTTTCCTGTCAGTGCTGTTACTTCCCCAGTCTGCATCCGAGTAGGTTTCTAGACTCTTTTCCTTCGACTTTGTGTATACAAGACCTTCATTTTCTGTACCTCTTAGGTATCTCAACACTCTTTTTGCTTGTATCCATGTAGACTGTGTTGGTTTATCCAAATACTGGCTAAGGTACGATGTGGCATAACAAATGTCAGGTCTTGTGAATGATGAAACAAACATGAGACTCCCAATCAGCTGTCTATAAGGTACATTCTCTATGACAGGTTCATTCTCATCCTTTTGAAATCCCTTAGTTATTGGGGTAGATGTCGCTTTGCATTCAGACATACAAAACTTATCAAGCATTTTTGAAATTTGTCTTTTCTGTGTAAGTTTCCTAAAAACGATTTAGGTTCACCAAAGTCTTTAACCTGAAACTCTTCTTTCAATCCTTTTATAACTTTTTCTATATTATTGTCAGGTCCAGTTATTATAATATCATCGACATAGATCACCATCCACACTTTTATATCTTTTCCTATGTATAGGCAAAAATCACGTAGTGATCTTGTAAATCCATTCTTTTCTACATAATCGTTGAACCTCTGATTCCAGCATTTTGGGCTCTCTCGTAGACCATATAATCCCCTGATCAACTTCAATACTTTATTCTTTTTGGTATCAACTCCTTCTGGAGGCTTTATATAGATTTCTGATTCCAATTTTCCGTTTAGGAAAGCCGTAGGCACATCCAGCTGTCTTAGTGGCCATCCATGGTATATAGCATGTGCTAATAATGTTTTTACAGTAGATATCCGTGCCACTGGTGCATAGTTCTTTCCTAGATCTTCTTCTTTTAACTGAAATCCTTTTACTACTAGTCTGGCTTTTCTTTCTCCATTATCTTTAGTTTTGAACACCCATTTTGTATCTATTGCTTTCTTATATTGTGGCAAATCAACTTCTATCCAAGTGTTCATTTTCTTCAGTGCATTTAGTTCAGCGTTAATAGCTTCTTTCCATCCATTATTTAATGCTTCATTGTAGTTTTCCGGATCTACACCTTCATTTACCAAGCAGTAAGCTTCATGTAACTCATATTCATTATACAAATATCTGGGCTTTTTTACTATCCTTCCGCTTCTAGTTACATTTTCTTCTTCATTTATTGATTTATCATCTGATCCTTCATTTTCACATTGCTTTCTATCATCATTTTCTTCTTTTTCTTTCTCTTCCGGTATTACATCTGTCTTTTCTTCTTCATAACAGTAATTGGTATCTTTCTCTTCATGGCAGTTTACATTATTTTCATCAAACCTTATGTCATTTTCATCAAACCTTACATCCCTGGTTATTATTATTGTGTCTGTATCTGGATCCCATACTTTGTAGCCGTTTTTGGCATAGCCTACCATTCTTACGGGTTTGGCTCTTTGGTCAAGCTTGTCTTTTTTAGGTAATATAGTCATCCATGCTTTACTGCCAAATATTCTTATTTTATTTAGCATGATTTCTTTCTGAAATTCTTTGGCTGGTATCTTATTATTTATGCTCCTTGACGGGCATCTGTTAATCAAAAATGTTGCTGTTAATACTGCTTGCCCCCATAAATGTCTGGGCAAATTTGATTCATCTAACATTGTTCTCGCCTTGTCATATATAGTCCTATTCATTCTTTCGCTTTTGCCATTCATTTGTGGACTATATGGTAGTGTGTACTCAAGACATATACCTTTATCTTCACAGAACTTTTTGAATGTATTAGAAGAATACTCACCACCATTGTCGCATCTAATTCTTTTTACTTTTATTTCTTTTTCTCTTTCTATTGAATTTATGTAATTTACTATATTTTGTGCTGCTTCAGACTTCTGCGTTAGTAAGTAGGTTTGAGTGAAATGAGTATAGTCGTCGATGATCGTCTGGAAATATTTGTAACCTTCTTTAGTGGGAACTCTGGTTGGACCGGCAACATCAGTATGAATGAGTTCTCCAACTTTTCTCGATTGAAGTTTGGGTACTGGCTTAAATGGCAATCTTGTACTTTTATTTTTCATACATATATCACATAATTTGTCATCATATGGTAACTTTAAAATAGCTAAACCTTTTCTGTTTAAATGTCCGAGTCTTTTGTGCCAAATATTTTTACTTTCTGTATTGCAGTAATCACAGCTTTCTTCAATTTGTATTAGTTGTAGCTTTAATATATATAATTTTCCTGATCTATTACCATAATATACTCCCTTCTCTGATTTTATGATTACATTGCCATCTTTGAATATTACTGTTTTTCCGTTTTTCATCAGGTTACTCACAGATAACAGGTTGTGGGCTATGTTTGGCACTATGTAACTTTCTATATCAACTGTTTTATTTTCGTACTTCAACTTAAACATTCCCTTTTGCTTTGCTTCTAATAATGTTCCATTTGCAATTTTAATTCTTATGGGTTCCTTTAGATCACTTATATCAGTCATATATTTTCTGTATTTTTCTTGTACAAAATTATGAGTTGCTCCCGAGTCTATAACAAATATTATTTCATTGTCTTCTATATAGGTTTCCCGTATTGGTGTTTTTTCATAACTGCTTTCTGCTACAAACAACTCACTTTCCGACTGTACTTCTGCTACTGTTGCTTTCGAATAGTTTCCACGACTGTACCCTCTACTTCTTCCTCTGAAACCTCTTCCTCTTGTTCCACGCTTTTGTGCTTGATCATTTTTCTCCTTGCACTGGAATGACTTATGTCCTTCTTTTCCACATCTATAGCAAGCAAAAAAACTTGTTTCTACATTTGCTTTCTTTGTACCTTGGACACCTTTTATTTTTAGTTCAGCATCTAAAAGTCTGGCCTTGACAAATTCAATATTTAGCTCTTTATCGTCACTCATGGTTTCAAGAGCGGTTATGACAGTCTCGTATTCACGCGGCATTGTTAACAGTAAATGACAGACTTTATCGGTTTCATCTAACTTCGTACTTGTCGCTTCGAGTTCTGCCACTAAATTATCAAATTTTAGAAAATGGTCTTGCAGATTGTTTTCTGTAAGACGAAGTGCAAGAAGTTTCTTTTTTAGGTACAACTTATTGAACACGCTTTTTCTTTCGAATACTCTCTCTAGTTGCATCATCATGTCCGCCGCTGTTGTACATTTTTTTACGATCTCCAAATATCTGTCAGACAGGCACTGTACAATAATCGAGCGGGCTTTGGCATCTTTTTCTGTATTCTTTTCTTCTTTATACAAAACATCAGTAAGGCTTCTTTCTTCAAGTAAGATTTTCACTCTAAATTTCCAATTGGAAAATCCCACGCCATCTTGCAACTTTGGGTAATTCAAGACGTTTCCGGAGGCCGACATAATTTTAATTTGTCAACCACGCTCTGCTATTGTAGTTTCATGAAAAAGAGCCCGAGAGAGATTAAAACTGTTTATTGTACCACTACATAATATTACAAAGCACTGCACGTTTTACATTTTTGTAAGATATTAATAATTATATTTTAGACCGCCTACAAATACATGTTTTTATTTTTCTTGAACCACAGACTAACTACACCAAAGAGTATAGTAGCCACCTTGGATTACACAACAAAAACGTTCCGTTCCCATACATAGACTGACAAAAATTCCAACAGAATGGAGGAGAAATTCAACTGAATAAAGTTGGTAGAACTGATCAAACATCTGAGATTCTGAGAATATCACGAGTGAGAACCGTCAACGAACGAAGCGAAGCAAAACGTGCTCGTGCACCTGTGAGGCAGCTTAGAGGTTGCTTAAACTAAATTTTGTTGGGAAGCTTTGTCACGCGATGAGCTAGTTGTTCGCCTGATTTAAAGCGTCACGGCTGCCCAGCTCATAACTGTTACAGTGTCACTTTTTTGGAACTCTAAAATATAACGTACCTATGCATGATACTGCACTGCGTGTCAACCTGATACATCAGTACAGTCTAGATCTACATAATAAGATTATTAGACGGTGAAATCAGATGAAGCAGTCCCATAATGTTCAGTAATTTCACTAGCTTCAGGGTCCTTGAAACTGGAACACAGTATAGTACTTGCGTACTAAGTACTGCATGGTAGAATAACTAGGCCAAAGTGGTGGTAAGGTAACCCTGTAAAAACTATAGAAAAGAAAAGTCCTAAAACTAAATTTTAGATTGCATGCTCGTCAATTGTGTTTAGAGCAATCCTTCCCTATGGAACTACCAACCTAAATACTTATTGAAAGTTCATCTTCTCCTTAGTACTTCTTACTTTTTTACACTACCACTAAAGGTAAGTGATATTTATATCGTAGAAAATATTGTAACATGTGATAATTATAACTTACAGGATTATAATACACACACATAACATGTGACCCTTCTGGACAGTGTGGCATCTTGGGACAGTAGTCTTCTAAATATATGCCTTTTTGAGTGTGCCTGTCCAATACCCGTGAACTCTGAACACATGTTGATATGAAGAACAGGAGGAGGCTTATCTGGAATAAAAAGGTGACGAAGCAAATAAAAAATGGAGAGGTAAATATACAAAGATAGATCAATTATTAATTGTAGACCTAAAGAATAAAATTTACAAAAACAATAAATATAATAATTTTAGTTGTTGTTGTTTTTGATTTGGTTTGAGCGAGAAGTAGAGATAAGTAGCTATACAATAGTAATAAACGATTTTTTTCAATAACGATATCGTATCGGACGATATAAAACGCTCTTTCTGTATTCAGCCGTACGCAATGGAGTGTCGGGTCGTATATTGCCCTCAGAATAATAGTATAGAAGGCGCATTCAGAAGAACCGCGTGATAATGATAAACAGCCTATAAAGCTCCAGTGTCCTAGCTAGACTACTTCTGGCATTATCATATTATGGTAAAATAATTATTATATTTTGTTAGTATATCGTTATTCTTTCAAAATGTCTTTGCTTAGTGTTTATGAGGCAGCTTAATTTTAAACTAATTATTTTCATTGTCAATGAAAATGGATTAATAGGTATCTTTAAGAGGCATCTACTTACTCTAATTATTCTAATTTTTCATAATATTCCATTTCTTTGCCATTCTCTAGTTTGTGTGCAATTATGATCTGTGGGATTTGTGACTGAAAAAATAGCAAGATACATTTAGGTCTTTTGGTGGCTTCACCTTTGAGGTCTACGAACGTAATCTATGTTATTTTTTTAGTCTAAGATTTTACCTACCTATACAAGGTGACCTTGAATTGATATGTTATCCCGAAATGAGGGATTGGGACCATGATACCCTACAGTTGTGAGAGTCTTACTTGAAACTGGGTGTTTCCAAACTTCCATGGTAAAAAATAAATCCACTCGCAAAATTGCACGTGCAATCGCTACGAGAGTTAACAAGATACTATAAATTCATTTCTAAACACAGGTCGTTAAACTCATTTGTGTGTCAAGGACAAAGTTCAACCACCCAGCTGCGCTATTTTCGAACGTAAACTTTACATGGCATTTCTTCAATTAAAAACTATTAATTTAGTAAATTCGTAGAAAAAACATTGTCTCCCTTGGGGTGTAGATTTACCCTCTTTCGGGATAACATACCAATTCAAGGTCGCCTTGTAGAATCTCTTAGCGCAGACATCATTAGTTCGTGCTTCAAGTCATTTTCTTCCCTTTTTTTATTTTGTCTACGAATGTTATCTATTTTATTTTTTTAGTCTAAGATTTTACTTACCTTATAGAGCATCTTAGCGCTATTGAATAGCTGGCAGACATCATTAGTTCGTGCTTCAAGTCATTTTCATTGCATAGGGTGTTCACGTTTGTAAATCTGAAATGATATAGGAGTTTTGAGACCATTTTAAGCTTTTTAGAACGCAGTGTGTCTGTTATCATTACCGATACTAAGGCATTGGACAGGGATGCCTGTCTTCCCGACGCATCGAAATGCTAAATAATAATAAATTAATGCACCTAATTCGAGGTGACCTTGAATTAGTATGTTATCCCGAAATGGGGGGGACTGGGACCATGATACCCTACAGATTGTGAGAGTTTTACTTAAAACTGGGTGTTTCCAAACTTCCATGGTAAAAAATAAATCCACTCGCAAAGTTGCACGTGTGATCGCTACGATTTTGACATGAGTTAACAAGATACTATAAATTCATTTCTAAACACAGTCATTAAACTCATTTATGTGCACTCGGTCAAGGACGAAGTTCAACCACCCAGCTGCGCTAAGGCTTTTTGCGAACGTAAACTTTACACGGCATTTCTTCAATAAAAAACTATTCATTTAGTAAAGTCGTAGAAGAAACATTGTCTAACTTGGGATGTAGATTTACCCCTTTTCGGGATAACATACCAATTCAAGGTCATCTTGGGTTGTCTGGAAGCTTTAAGCGATAAGACCGCCTATTATGACACTTAGTTTAAGTTTGTATCTATTGATTGTTTTCTGTAAATGTGGTGTTTTAAAAAACAGTTTTATCTATAATTTTGTAATCTATGAATTTAATAATTTGTGATGTAATTTGATTGACATTAATAAATTGTAATTATGATTCTACTAATACATAGCTAAGTTTTTGTGTTACTATCAATGTAGATTGAATTATCTGGAATAAATGAATTTGAATTCGAATTATCATCAAAAGCCTGAAGAGGCCACTGCTTCACATAGGCCTCCTCCGACAGGGCGCCACTTTGAGCTGCTTGCATCCTGCATTCATTGACTCTTCGCGGTTTAAACCAGATCGTCATTACACCTAGTAGGGGCCAGCCTGCGCTGCATCTTCCGCTTCGTGGTCTGGTCACTACTCTAGCTAGATCCTTCCCCACACCCTGCCTGCGACATAGGCTCAGGAATCAGTCAGTCGGCGTCAAAATTTTTAAGCTACCCGAAAGCGTTAGACCATTGTTATGGCCGATACCAGGGGGTCTAGCAAAGATACCAACCACTAACGCTAACGCCAAACGCTAACTCCAAAAAGGAAATGACATTTCGGAAATCGCTAAATTTTCGTAACGAATGTCATTTCGATACATTTTTGGAGTTAGCGTGAGGCGTTAGCGTTAGCGATTAGGATCATTGCTAGACCCCCAGGACGGTTTGACTTACTTACTTACTCTCCCAAGACAGTATTGAGAATTGACCGTAAAATAAAGTCAAAATTATAAAAAGGAAGCTCCACCATGACAGTATGTGACACTGCCGTGACCAGGATTCGAACCTGGGTTACTACGGCCACAACGTAGGGTCCTAACCACTAGACGATCACGGCTACCGAAGCTGTGAGAGATCGGGCGAAATTATCGATCTTGTTGATCGAAACTGGAGCACTTCACCAGTGATAATAGCGAGATTGCGCAAGAGTTTTAGGTAAGTACTTTACATGACACTGAGGTGGGAGTGACGGCTCAAGAGTCTTACTTAAGTATGTAATACTTTACACTGCAATTCTCATGGGCGGCCGTGGCGCTTAATATCAGGTGAACGTCTAGTTCATCATTAACACATTTGCGCCGCTTTAGCTGCTAAAATACAAATATGAATTTGATTCTAAATGTAGGTTATATTTTAAAACTTAATAGGTAGGACCTTCAATCCGGCTCCTAAAAAGGTTTTGAAAAAACTCCACGAACTTGCCAATAAATAAGTTTTCAGGTATCTTCAATAGTCATCTAACAAGTTCAAAAGACAGCCTTTACAATTCGTTTATAATTTAAGGTTTTTAAATCAAATTGTAGAACTTTTATGATTGCTTCTTTTTCTAGAATTCCGAGGGAAGTTAAGTTAACATTTTGATTGAAGAATAAGTTTGGTTTTTTGTGGTTTCTACTAGGCATGGTAATGATTGCTACTTTAAAATCATAATCATTTCATCATATGGTTTATTTTAGTCACTGTGATTTACCTGCTACTTATCACAGGCTGTGATTTTTCACGTACTATGATTTTACATATTTCATGCTTAATGAATTTATGATCCATGGCGATTGGCGGTGCTTCATAAAAAGGCACACAGACGCGATTTAGGAGCAACCCAGCGAAGTTACGACGGCTATGATTTTTCACAGGCTGTGATTTTTCATATGCCTAATGATTTTATCATCCATGGTGATTGGCGGTGCTTTATGAAAAGGAACACAGACGCGAATTAGAAGCAACCCAGCAAAGTTGCGACCTGCTACTAATGGTTACTAAAAAATCTAACGCAGTTTTTATAAAATTATAGATTACTGGTCTCAGTAGGTTTTCTAAAACATAAAAAAAATTATATGTTTTGATATTGACCGCTGATGCTAATCTCGTATTATCAAATCCGAAGCCACGATTCATCAAGTGTGATTAATCACACTGTGATTAGTAGCAGAGTATATTCCGAAAAGTAACAGAGTGATTTGTGATTTATATAATCATATGATTTTTCACCTGCTCCTTGTGAAATTATCCATGCCTAGTTTCTACGCTAAATGAGTTTGTTACAATTTTTGTTAATGTTAACCTAAAGTTAAACGTTAAAGCAGTTTCTACTTAGTAGAAACTAGAAGCTTCCCTCATGTAAGTAAGTATACAAAAGTTTTACAGAATAATATTAATAATAATTTTAATTGATTTATAATATTTGCATAATAATTAATTGAATTTGTTGGCTTATTATTAGGTATAAGACCGAAACTGTTTATTAACAAAATATTACTCAACTCATCTTATTAAGTTATTACCTATAATACCTATTAACCATACTAACCTAAACCTGCGACACCCTTATCGGGTAAATGTACCTACTTAGATTTAAGACATTTTATACATAAGACCTGTCGTCCTGTACATTAACGCAGAATAAATGAATTGAATTGAATTGTATACGTAAATGATATCATTACCAGGTACTATGATGGTAGTCCAAAATTGTATGAACTTTGACAGCAATTAAGCGGCAGACGCAATCGTAAAAGGGGGGCCTTACGTTAACGTTACACTTACGCGCGCGTTAATATTCGTGCTAGGCCTAGGTACTGTAATATTTAAACAAAGTAGATTTTAGTGCCAATATTGAAGTGTTTGTAATATTCTGTTTGTTTAGTTTGTGTTTGTTTCTATGGTTACTACTGCAGGTAATATATTATCTGGGATGGTTACTAAGAAAAACGGTTACTTCATAATTTCAAATATAAGCAGCAATGCAGCTAAACTGACAAGAAAGTGTTTTATTTAAAAGAAAGGAATATGGAGTCTTCCACGCATGATTAGAGTTCCATCAGGGTCATTATTCCGTATCGATTCCTTACTTCGAAACCACGCGAATTCCTTGTCTTACATAAGAAATCTGCGAAACTGTATTCTCTATGAAACGAAAACAAAACCGCGCGAAATGAATTTGGAATTGGCGCGATTTGAACTGTCAAAAATCGCATGTTTTTACCGAGACGCGTTCCGAAACATCAACACATCAAAAGATATGACACTTATTTCAATATATTTTATTCAAAATAAAGATAACTTTAATGTAAAGTGAAGGTATATCTGACACTGTGACACGATTTGAACAAGACACGATAACGACGTGGTTTCGTATCGTGTGGAATCTGTGTTTCCATAGAGAATAACCGCCCAGGTTATGTGCCCAGCACGCTTCCACTCCAACAAAATGTTTCCTCCGATCCGACCTATTAGATGATGCCAATATTATTGTCGCATAAAAATTTAAAGAAAACCTAGGTATACAGGGTTACAGGAAAAATCGTGCTAGATCCGTTAAGGGCGTGGAGTACCCATCATTTCTGACTTATTTCACTATGAAACACCCTAGCCTAAACTTAACCCTTTTCGAAATATTCGACTTTTAATTTTTTTTTTTTAAATATTTTCTGTGTTTTATTATTATTATTATTGCATTTTTACATGTGTAATAAGATGCTTTGGGACGTCAATCAATAAAATAGTACATAATATAATATTTAATAGACTATAGTAGACAAGTGAAAGTTAAGAAATAAAAAAATATTTGAATCTGTATTTTTTTCTAACGGATATCTAAAAATAATATTATAAGTTTAGGCTAGGGTGTTTCATAGTGAAATAAATTAGAAATGGTGGGAACTCCACGCCCTTAGCGGATCTAGCACAATTTTTTCTGTAACCCTGTATAGGTACTTACGGCTCTAGTATAAAATACCTTCAGTGCTGCATTGCTGTAAAACTATTATTTCAAAATTAGCTTGTATTATGTTTTATCCAAGGAATAAAAATCTGACTATTGGAATATCATGCTTTGGTTGGAATATTTAGATATTGAATTAGAATAATAAACACAAATAATTTTACATAGGCACCGAGTTCCTAAGACCTAAGACGTTGACCCAATCTTTGAAATAATCAGCACGTTTTATGTTCAAAACAAATGAAAGCTTATAGGATTGCATCCGTTTTCACCTTTTTCAAAGAACAATGGTGTTTATGGTTTTGAAAGCTATAAACTCGTAGTTTATAAATCGTGGTCGGTACATGAACAACCTTCATTTGGATTAGTTAGCCGGTTATGATGTACAGATTCTTGCTGGTTTCAGCATTTGTTTTAAATGGTTTAGTCGGCGCGAATGAGGTGAGGTTCAATTTATTTTTAAATTTAGAACCGTGCGTCGATTGTTTTTCTCAACTGAACA
Organism: Ennomos erosarius; assembly: GCA_963580505.1. Lineage (NCBI taxonomy): Eukaryota > Metazoa > Arthropoda > Insecta > Lepidoptera > Geometridae > Ennomos > Ennomos erosarius. The sequence continues at coordinate 3,019,903 of OY757000.1, forward strand.
AGCACAGGCTGATTATTATGAAAAATAAAAAAATATTACATTATTAGATGGTGCAATGCTAAGGAACTTCCGTAAAAGTTTTCGAATACAGAGTCTAGAGCAAACAAAATTTTATTTAAAAGTAGAACGATTTTGCTAACGAGGTAGATATCAGAATTATCGTTCAAGCATTTCCAGTCTCTTAAAATTTAACGTCAAAAACGCAGCATGTAGAATTGTAGAGACATGTTCAAAAGATCTCAAATAAAATATGAATATTTCTTTTTCGCGACCTATATATTTTAAAATTGGCTATGCATTTCGCCGTTTTTGCTATCCCGTGAATGTTGCATGATATTATTTTTTTAAAGTACTTTGTTTTATTAATAAGAACTCGATACATTTCCAGGGTAATACAAAAGAAGCGGCGTCTGAAAATATAAGCAAAAGTAATGCATTGACAAGCTTCACTGTTAAAAACAATGTGGTAAGTAAATACCCAATTAACCCCCAAGGTAATTCTACTTTAAAATATTTATAAAATCATTTTGTTTTCATAATCCAGGCTTCCCACCGCAATATCACATACATCGAAAAAGCTGAAAACATGCTCCGAACGCCCAACATCAAAAAATACTACGAAGAGCACAAAAAGAAGAAGAAGGCAAAGAAATCACCGAAAAGAACAATACAAAAGATCATAAAGAAGAACAGGGCTAAAATGAGGAAAGTTTACTTTAGCCAGAAACCAAGCCAGACGACACCACCACCTAAAATTGACTACGAAAAGTTATATGGACAAGAGGAGAAGCAGTGGACTGAGCAGACTACAACACACGCAAGTCAAAAGAGGAAGTCCAGAAAATTCAGTCCAAAACTAGCAAGATACCACATGCCATTCCAAAAACTACAGCCGATGAAAGACAGACGGTACAAAAGAGGAGGTTTAAGTAGAGAGTTGTATATTTTGAAAGATTTAGATGAAATGGAGTTTTTGAGTAAAGAAGACGGAGATGATGTCGTTAAGGCACATGTTAAAAATTTCTGGTAGTTGTTAAAATAAATACATCGAGGAAAACGTCTCTATGAACACTAAAAAACATGGGAAATAAGATGTTATAATTAATTGGTGAATATAATTTTTGATTTATTAATTTTTTAATAGTACATACGGGATATTTACCGTGATTAGAATCATTTTTGAGTTCCCGATATTTCGGCACAGTTACTTGCACCATTTTCACGGGTAGACTGAAGATGCGGGTGGATGATAAAAAGTTCGAAATGTTAGGAGCAGACATAACTTTTTATCATCCACCCGCATCTTCAGACTACCCGTGAAAATGGTGCATGTAACTGTGCCGAAATATCGGGAACTCAAAAATGATTCTAATCACGGTAAATATCCCGTAAGTACTATTAAAAACGTGGTAAACAACCGTGAAAGTTTAAAACAGTGTTAAATCAGACATTTTTACAAGATTGTTAACCAACCAGTCCCATCATCACACAACGTACCTACTATTATTTTTGGACAATATGAAAACATGCTTACTTACTCAAAAAATATCTACTTTAGAAATGAAAATTTTATCATATTTATGTAATACACTGTAAGACCAAACTCCAGCGTGATTACACTACTCTACCGTAAAACACGTAGGATAGGGATGCAGGTCATACAGGGTTAATTAAAATGTACCTACCTCTTCAGGATCACTAAAATGCTATGAGCTAAAAGGATCTAGTAGGTAATTTTATGTAAATGTTTGGCCTTACGTGTTCTAATTACTAACTTTTGAACTCAAACATAATTTTAATAATAATAAGCTTTAAATTATTTTTTGTTTTATTTGTATTCGTTTGATAGATCCTTCTTAAATCCTAAAAGCTATTGTAGCTCAGCGGTAGCCTGTGTGACTATAAAACCGACGTATCCTGGTTTGAATCCCACTGATCCTGCACCAATGACTTTTGAAGTTAGAATTTAGACTCTCTCACAAAAGGTAAAGGAGGAGGAAACCAGAATGTTTTAGAATCACAAACATTCGAAGACAAGATTGCGTCATTTATCTACCAACCCGCACTTGGCCACTGTATTGGATTATGGCCTACACTCTGTGCCTATGAGAGAAAGCCGATGTCCTAGCAGCACTGGGGGTCTAGCAAAGATACCAACCACTAACGCTAACGTCTCACGCTAACTCCAAAATTGAAATGACATTCGCTGCGGAAAAGTTAGCGATTTCTGATATGTCATTTCAGTACATTTTGGAGTTAGCGTGAGGCATTAGCGTTAGTGGTTGGTATCTTTGCTAGACCCCCTGGGCACTTGTGGGACTAATGACAATAGATACCTCTATTCTTCGTACGTACTAATATCACAAAATAAAAAAAGGTAAAAATTTGAAAATTTATTTACAAAATATTAAATAATTAACTTAACAAGTTGTAGATTATGTCATACTGACAAACAATAAGATAGATGCTATCTATACACAACAATCAAATAAATTAGAGGTGGTGACTCTAATCTAGTACATTATGACTTGTAAACAATGCATGCTTATTATCTAATTAAATAAATAACTTTAACAATCATTAATCACGTCCATATTACAATGATAAGGTAAATATACAAACAGTCAATGGAAGTCAAAAGCGCAAACCAAAACCGTTTCGAGAGATGCGTTGTATGTAAACTACATATTTATGTACAGTTTTAATAGAAAAGAGAGCATTATAAAAGTTGTGAATGTAGAAAAGGACTGAGATGTTCAAGATGAGTCCTAGAAAACCAATATTATCCAACAAAACTCTGCGGAAATCATAACTCTACAAAGTATTTTGTCACAGAAGTCACTGACTACAATGATGACACCAGTAACTTTCTTAATCCTTCAACTGATACAACAAAAGAATTTCTTAATAAAGATCAAATAATGGTTCTACTAGATGGCACAATCTTGATAAATAAGTTTGTGATAATGATGTGGCATCTAACAGATCTGATAACGGTATTGGAAATTAGGGCAACCATAATGACGATGATATTAATAAAACTAATGATGTCTTGCAAATGATGCCTGAGTACTTATAACCATTGGATTTTTTTCACGATCAAAATGTAATTAATTACAGCAATGATATTGCATTGATGGTTTTAGCAGACAATGGGTAGTTAATAAATGTCTTAAGTGATTTTGAAGACAACAGTAGTTATAACACTAACAATAGCACTGATGATAAATAAGTCTTTAAGGTTCTTCTGCTTTAATTTCTTCTCCACCCTTTTTGTTCCTGTACTCCCAACCTTGATACGCGAGGTCCTGAGGACTAACGTCTTGGTGTTCTCTAAAGGATATCCCACCGGAGCCATACTTGTTGCCCTGTAAAACAAATTCAAAGATTAAAATAAATTTTAAAAAAACTTCGGTTTTTGCATGTTTGTTTTTATTTTCTGAATAGGAGGCTATAGGACGTATAGGGTGTAGGTACGTATTTTGTTGAAATATTTTTAGTGCTGATTTAAGAATAGAGAATACCTTGGATTTTTACGAGAACTAGTTGACTTGTGTATTTTAAATTGTAAGCAAAATTTTATGCGATTGCATTATAACTCTCCTAAAATACCTATTACACCATTAGTAGAGTCACATTTTTATAGTTCTGAGATGGAAAGTAAAAGGGAGCATACTTACAGCATAACTGTCGTAATGGCCGTACTGAGTTGGTGGGTGTTCCCTGTAAGGTCCAACACCGATGCCAGCTGGACTGTATTGGGGTCCGTTGTAATGAGACGGCGAGAATGGAGAGGTCAGGTTGGGCTTGCAGAATTTGAAGTATCCGATAACACCTGCAAACATATAACGCGGTTAGTTTTTGAAGAGGACTATTTACTAAGAAGGAAGGTAGCGCCAAGAACAGGCGTAAAAATGATCTTGTATACTGTGCCTCCAAAGACCTTCACAGAAGTAGCAGCAACACTAACAAGTATCGAAAAACTTCTAGTAGCCCTGAACATGAACTTACCAGGGACGATCAGAGCCATGAATCCCAAGAACTTCTTGAAGCTAGCGAGTCCAAGGATGAGAGGCAGGAAAAGGAGCAGCTTCAGCTTGAACAGCTTCAGGATCAGGAGCATGGGAATGATCAGCTTTTTGAGCTTATGACGGCCTGTAAAATGCAGAAATATTTGTTAGAAAAAATGGAGATTTTTACATAACGGATCCGACGTATTTCACTATGCCATGCTCATTTCTGGCATGACCAAAATAACAGAAGATTTAGTGACAAAAAAGCATAAGCAAAATTCTTTAAAGAACTTACGGAATGGAGAGGCTTTCTTATCCTCAATGATGTCGACTTCATCGGCAATCTCGTCTATGAATCTAGGAGCAATGACCCCATCAGATGTCACTTCATTATCTAGCTGGAACTCGAGGGCCGTTGACCTCAAGAATCTGTAATCAAAGGTGTTGACTAAAACCATGACACTTATAATTTACTTCATAATTTACTCACTTCGAGATAATGTAGAACTTATTTTGTTGGTTTCAATGGGATGAAGAGAAGCAGGAAATGATGTCATAGAGAGGCTAAAACCTTGCGTAGGTTGGCTATAACACGACTACATCTAATATTACCTGTCTTTCTAAAAGCTTCTGTCAGAAGCTTTCACAAGATTTTGTGAAATTAGATCGAGTTAACCATTGAGAAGGCTGAAGTACGTAAACCCTAATTTGCATTTACATTATTTCTCCTAAATAGAGGCTTGACTAACGACCCGACATCTATTGCCAATATGCAAAACTGAACCGCTCACGTAATACCATAAAATGTCGACGAGCACGATGCCATTGTGTATTTTACTACCTTATCACATTCAAGTTTGAGAATTTTGGCTTATAAATCACGAACATAATATTTTCCAAGGTGTAAAGTTACCATGAAAATAAATAGGTAGATAGATAGATAGAAAAGTCTTTATTGCACAAACAAAAATAGTAGGTTCATAGGCGAACTTAATGCCATACTTAGAGCACTATCTTCCAGTTAAGTCCGGTGTATTATGGAAGTGTTTAAGTTGTAGGAAGTGTGAAGTGTTTTTGAAAATAATGATATATCCTTTACGTGACCATGATGGAAACCTCTGGAATCCCAGCATTAAGATGACAATTGAATAACAATGCATATGTGTACAATATCAGGTCGCTGAGAGTTAGAGAGTTAATGCTAAGCTGTTCGTAGCTGACGGCCCACTCTGATGAGCTAAAGGTTACGCAAAAAGTTGAAGATGTTGATAAATACGGCGATGATGATGAGAATGAAGATTTCGTACCTTTCGATCTTCCTCATGCCATATTTGACAAGAGCATCCCAATCGGAGTCCTCGCTACGCGGCTGCGAGCTCAACTGTGGAGGTTCCCTAGCCAGAGCCCTGGCTTGTTGGTCTACTTTCACGAGCACCGCGTTTTCTGATAGCCTGGAAAGATCAAGTTATGTTGGTTAGAGTCAATAACGTGACACTGGTCAGAACCGCGGGGAGCTGTTGGACGTCAAAGGCAAGTCAGGTCAAAGTGTGCCTATGTTCCACAGTGAACCTTTGCATGGTGATGACCTGACTCATCGTTCATTGCGATCAACAAATGACCGAAAGAATATGGAAAGGTTGATTAAAAGACCACAATTGGAGTTTTGGCGGGAACGCGGAAGAGTTCACGTCGTTGCATTGTATTTCTTTTTCAACACTTTTGCTTTTTCCAGTGTTAATGTTTAAAATTGGTGGCGTTTTACGCATTAAGTGCTGAATTACGAGCATGAGTGAGGCCAAGTGATATAACGTGGTGAAACGTGACTTTTCGTGTTGCTTCCAAAACTCCATAGAAGCTTCTAGTAAAGTTGCCACCACTTTGCTGGAGCATGACTTAGACTGGACTATGACTACCTGACTTAGACTGGACTATGACTAGGATATGACTTTGCGTGAAAAAATTTATAACGCGATGAAAATATAATACTTGACACTGGCTAAATACACTATGTGTGGAGCCAAAATATAAAAAAAAAATAAAAAAAGAAAAAAAAAAAGCAAAAAAAGGCCACAATTAAACCGCGACGTTTAATTGCAAAATACACATTTTTCAGTATCCATTGAAATAAAATGAAGACCAGCCATCTGGATGGGATTGGATCATTGGAAAGCTAATTCTTTACAGGGTAAACCATACTAAACAAATAGTAGGTACCTACTTTTAATAGCTTTAAATAAAGTAATAAAGAGTTTTCTTCTTTCATCAACATTAATTACAAGAATAAAGTGACATATCATCAAGCCTAAAAACTTACTGGTAAGCTTGTTTATCGAAGAAGTCGTCAAAAGATCTCAGTGCCTGCGCTTTAAAACAGTCGGCCAAGTCTCCATTGAGACACTGCTGCGTAGACTGCTGGATGTAAGGATCCTGGTCTTCCCCGAATCCAAGCCAGTCGGAGAGAAGACCACGACCTTGGGCTGCGGGCTGGAAAAGAAAAACCCGAACTAAATAAAACAATAAATTTTGAAAGGTATTACACGTGTCTCTTATTTTGCACCCCAAGAAATAAGTAGGGACTCCTTGGGCGCCCTTTGTTTCTACTAGATAGATAGGTAGATAAACATTTTATTGCACACACACCAAAAAATGATACAATTAAGAAGAATAACAAATTTTACAGTAACGTGTTACAATGGGCGACCTTATCGCTAAAAGCGATCTCTTCCAGGCAACCTTTGGATGGAGAGGATTTGTCGAAGCGGTTAAAGACGGGGTGCACTAACATAACTACATAAATAAAATACCTTATAAACTTACTAAATAACTTTAGTAATATACCTACTTAAATATAGTATACTTACATATTATATCTACATATACTTACTTATATATAATAAGTGGATACTTAAACAAGTACCTAGTATGATGATAAATGATATATTAAAATAAATAATTGTATGCGGCATAAAACATAAGGATACGTGGTAACTTTTAACGTAGGGCTATAAGTACTAGATTTCAGGTCTCTAAATTATGTCCACTAGTAAAAACTCAAAAATGTCTGTGCATTGTTTTATCAGTCGTAAGAAGTAGATGAAATATTTATTTTAGAAGACAACAGAAGAACTTACCGATCGTTGATAATCTTGACCACCTCCCCCGAAGTTCAGGGACCGTCCTTCACTCTGTTCCTTTGGCCCCTCACCAGGGAAGTTGACTCCATCTCCTCGTGACTGCAGCGCGAGGACTGCAGCTATCACCAGCATCAGCCACCGGGGTTGGTACATCTTGCCTTATGGTGTCCTGGAAAGATGGAGAACGGTGTTTTAAGACTTCCTGGCATAATGAATTAGGTTCATATTTCAGGATCAAAGAGCTGAAATAGAATCTAGATGTATTAATAAAGCTTGAAAATTGATTTTTGTTTTTGTTGCTAATGATCCATGCACATAAAGAACACATAAGTACATGCATTAGCATAGACAATGCATGTGCAATGCATGCACATGCATTGTCTATGTCATGCATAAGGTACTCCTAGTCATGATGACTACTATTAAAAATGAACAAGTAAATATTACTTTCATAAAGAAGATTAAAAATGAATGCAATAATTGAAAAAATAAGCAAAATCGGTAAATAAATCACGGAGTAATAAGCTTTTAAAGTTTCTACAGGAGGCATCTCCTGCCCCTTTCTCGCAAAACAGAGCGCCCCCACAGTTACTATGAAAAATCTACTCGTGACGTCACATGCCAAAGATATTGTATGAAAAGCTACCACAGCTTAGTAATGAGATACTATAACGACCTTCCTCTGACGTCACTGGCCGTTTGAGCTATTTCTTTCTATTCCGGTTTTTAAAATACTAGTAACTTGGTCATTTTTTGAGATATTTAATTTTTGTTTATGATATTTAGTATTTATAATATTTAGTCATCATGCCTATTACAGACATGCATTACCAGAATTAAGTATACTAAAGTTCTGCATTGTCTAAGTTAGCTTTGGAGAATTTAGCTATATTTGTGTTGTTACACAAATTTTAAGCGATATAGCGTAATCGAGTGCAAATTCCTCACATTATAATGTGCGAAATTTGCACTCGCTTACAACAGTAAATGAAAATAACGCGAGGAAAGTGGGATGTTCTTGAATCACAAAAGACGACAAATACCTCTAAATACAAGACGTACTTATAAGTATTTAATTCAGTCCCTATATGTGCAGAAAGAAATCTTACTTAGTCGTAAAATATCTCAACAAAACAGTTCCCATTAATACAACTTAAGCAACAACCAACAAATCAAAACAAAAATAGAACACAACATTACCTGTCAGAACAAATCGCTTTGCTATAATTGCCTGAAGTCTAGACAATGAAAACAAACAGTGGCATTAAGAAACCAAGAAATAATTAATGTTTTCTGATAAATCAACGTCAGACATGGCTATTCTCATTTAAATCGGACGTATTCGACTAAAAATATCGAATCGAAACCATTCAAACTAGTATTTCTGTGAGTTGTAGAGCTTAAAACCGTTTTTGCGTTGCTTAGAACTGAAAATCAATTATTTGTACATTATCAACACCCATGAATCAAAAAATCATTATGAATAAAAACTGTGACAACTTTAACATCTTTAAATTCCAATACTTAAAAATACCTAGAAATGGACTACCTGCTCACAAAATTTCACGAGAATCGGTTAAGAAATGAGACCTGCATTGATGAGTTGAAATAAATTGTGTCCAGAAGAACTTAACTTCATTTTTCTCAAATATTATGTAGAAAGCCTGGAAGAGCAAGGAGGAAAACACATTCCGCATCTTGCAAGTTTTTTGGAGAAACGAGCACTCTATGTCTCTTTTATATCAATGAAGGATGAAAGAGACGCGTGCAGATTTCGAATCGGAACCTTTCCCATCGGAAAGCAAGGCGATTCACAGTCCATCGACTGTGAATCGCCTTGCTGCAGACGTTTTTGACACTTTGCAAATTGCCTAGGCAGGCAATTTGGAATACGCCATGTTCCGCTATAAACTATGCTCTACAAACGTCTACAAAGGCTGACTAATTACCGACAAAAACATTACAGTACCTAATTAGAAACAGTAGCCAAAAAAAAACCAGTAATTAGTAATAAGATTGGATCATTAGTCATTTAGGCTAAACGTTAATAATAATTAGCGAAAACAGGGATTAGAATGCCAGGATATTTTAGTCAGTGGGCTAACCTTTACTCACAGATCAAGTATATCATCATCATCATCATCATCATCATCATCATCATCATCATCATCATCATCATCATCATCATCATCAACAACCTGAAGACGTCTACTGCTGAATATAGGCCTCCCCCAGAGAGTGTCACTTTGAGCGGCTTCTCGCCTCTTGCATCCATTGGCTTTCACAAGATCGTCGGTCTACCTAGTATAGTCCAGCATATAAAGGACTCTATTTTACTTTTAGATCTTTTTTTGTATTTTTTAGTCTGCGTAAACTCACGGTTACTTACTTATTACACTCACCTAATCACTTATAAATAATATCTGTGTTATTACATTATAATCGGCCATTCACTTTCAAAGCCTTGTTGAGTAAAACGCTTAGTTATTTTTGCCGTAGGTGCGCTAATTTATATTATTTACTTCATCTCTTACAGGCTGCTGCTGTACTTTCTCAAACGTGGAAGTAGGTAGATACCTAGTATTATATTATCTGGGATACCTATACCTACTTTACCTACTATACCTACCGTTTATTCAGAAAAATGTGCGAATTGGTACGGATGATTGATTGATCGATTAATTGGTCGGATGGATGCAGGAGGCGAGCAGCCGCTCAAGGTGGCGCTCTGTGGGGTAGGCCTATGATCAGCAGTGGATGTCTTCAGGCTGTTGATGATGATGATGATGATGATGATGTGATGATAATGATGATGATAATGAAAAATTGGTATACATACATAAATAGCAAAAGTTGGACGCCCATGTGTTTTGTACAGACTTCAAAAATAGAGGTTCTGAGTTTGTAACCACGGATCCTATATAACCGCCGATAGCCTAGTATTATTAGGTACAACGGTACAAATACAATATTAAGTACTGCAAACCCTCTTTTTTATCGATACTTACTACCTGTGTACCTATAACCTACTTATCGATCATTTTACAGCACCAAACTGAACTACAGCGACGTAAGTACCTATATTATAGTGAAGTTTGAACTGAAAAAGAAACGTAAATACTGCTTAAAAAAATTGTAAAATAAGTCATCTTACATTACAAAATCCAGCATTCTAAACAGGACCGTAAACAAAACAACACCACAGACTAAAAAATATCTAGACTTTATTAACAAAATGACGTCACAAAACACACACACACTAGCAAGTTTCTATCTGTCAAACATTAGAAAAGCGGTGAGACGTGCACACATAGACACTTCTCACGTGATCCACAGACAAGATAATAGTTTGTAGTATTTTACGTCAAAAATGCGCGGTAAAATCCAAATATAAACACGCGTGCGAGCGAGACGCACGAATGGTCGAGACTGCGCACGCGCATTACATTGATTTCTTGACTGTGGTGATTATGGTGTTATGTACTTTAGCAGCAGTAGCGAAGCTTGATTTGTTTGCAAAGAATTAACTTAATGTTAAGTTTTTGAACTTTCGCTTTTATTTTTATGTTAGGTACATACCCCCTTTCTCTAAACTACCCAGGTTTCATGCAGTAATAGCTTGTTTTTCCGTGGAAATACTTAATTTTTGATGTTTAGTTTACAGATTAATTTGTAAAGGAAAAATTAGAATCACGAGCGGGGATTGAACCCGCATCCATCTATCCCTCAAGCCGGGAATTGCGAATTTTGAATTCGGACATGAGACCACTTGTCACGGTAGCTTAAGTAAAGCATATCCCGGCTTGAGGGATGGATGGATGCGGGTTCAATCCCCGCTCGTGATTCTAATTTTTCCTTTACATATTAATCTGTAGATTACGCTGAGCAGGCGATACTGCTTTAAAAATCATAAATAATGATATTTAGTTTTTTAATTGTTCTTATTATAAAACAAATGCTACTCTTGCATTTATCTTCCAATTAACAAATGAATTAATTTTAATTAAAAAAATAATGTGTCACAGAATACGTAATAGTACAGGTACTCTGAGTAACTTCGATATAGCTGATTCTATTAGACCTTTAGGTAATATTGTGAGCGTGCACCTGCGCCTTTCCCTGTTTTGATTCAGGCCTTTACTTTCTATAATAATATAACCGGTGAAAGGAACCAGTCCCTACTAAATAATAGTCAGTAATACTAGTTAGGTTTTCTTTCATATAAAACAGATATACTTATCTGTATAGTCAGATCTTGATATATCTTTTAAATAATTTGCCATTAGGCGCACCTAACTTCTTTCACGTAGTAGCAGCCTCGCCATAGCAGCATAGAGGTAATCTCTGTTTCCAATATTTCTTTCCGTGTTCCGGTGAAAAGATGATTCGGGGGTTTCCGGCGGATCCCTAATGACTGTTAAAAACATAATAAATATAATCCTAAAAAAGGAGTTTAACCAACTTCGAACGCCATAATTTTTTTTTCTTATATTTTGGCTCCACATATAGTATATTTAGCCAGTGTCAAGCCAGTGGCAAGTATATTTTCATCGTGTTATAAAATATTTCACGCAAAGTCATGTCCTAGTCATAGTCATAGTCCAGTATAAGTCAGGTAGTCATAGTTAGTCTAAGTCATGCTCCAGCAAAGTGGTGGCAACTTTACTAGAAGCTTCTATGGAGTTTTGGAAGCAGCACGAAAAATCACGTTTCACCACATTATATCACTTGACCTCACTCATGCTCGTAATTCAGCACTTAATGCGTAAAACGCCACCAATTTTAAACATTAACACTGGAAAAGTTTTGAAAAATAATACAATGCAACGACGTGAACTTTTCCGCGGTCCCGCCAAAACTCCCCACGCCATAATTTCATTGCTGAGAATTTCTTCGGTTTTTTTCAGTCATCGATGTTTCTATGGAACCTATCTGAGAGGATAATTAAGTATCGTTTCATATACAAAAGCAATTTTCTATATCGGCTTATAAATCAGGAACTTCTGATGTAATAAACTAAAAAAAAACAAATTGAGAACTAAAGGTGCAAAGCACACAATTTAATAAAAAGAGATGGACATACGAGTTGTGAGAGTCAAGAGCGAGATGCAACAAGGGTGTGACGTTGACGCCAATACACCTGCCTCCCTATTACGATAAACCTAGCAGCGCTGTTGACTCGCGTCTGCCGCTCAACTACTGTCAAAATTGTATGAACTTTGACAGTGGCTAAGCGGCAGACACGCGTCAGCAGTGCTGCTAGATTCATCGTAATAGGGGGCAGAGCTTAACTACTGCTCTATTTTTTTTGGTGTTGAAAAGTGTGAAGCTTTTTAACTGGGAACCCAAGTACACTGTGCCACCTGTAACGGCACCAACCAATTAATATGAGTGTAATGTCACGAAATTGGACTCCAGTTGTGCGTGGCATGAAGATGAGCTGACACCGTCCGTGTAAAAGGAGGAAGCGGTATTGTGAAATGCGTCACGGAATGATGACTCCGTACCACTAACTGTTTGTGGGATTGAGTTCGAGAAATACAGTGTTGGTTGTATGTAGTCTATAATGTATTTTGGTCGCACAACGAGCTAGGGAGAGAGCTACACTCAGTGTTTCCCTGCGAGATAAGATCCGAAATGAGGATATCTACAGGAGGGTTTAAGTGACCGATATAGCTCTTAGAATTAGCAAGTTGAAAAGGCAATGGGCAGGCCGGCCGCCCTAGGTGGTCGACACTGGCCAGTGCCGCGTTGAGCTGATGGGTGCAGGAGGCGAGCAGCCGCTCAAAGTTGCGCTCTCTGGGGGAGGACTATGTTCAGCAGTGGATACATCTGACCGATGATGATAGATAGATACATAGAAAATGCTTTATTGCACAAGAGTAAATCAAGTACATAGGCGAACTTAATGCTAAGTAGCATTTTCTTCCAGTTAACCGTTGTGTAGTGTGGAACGAGTTGTAGTGCTGGTTGAAAAGGAATAAGAAAAAGAATTACCCAAATAAAATAATCATAAGAAGTAGCAATGGATAATAATATGAGTTTAGATAGATAAGGTTTTAAACAAATAATGCATATTAATATCCATGGAACTAATAAAAAATTAATATCTCACATATTTTATATTAAACTTACTGCAAATTAGAATACAGTACTTATATAATAAACAATTTAATAACTATTTTAAGTGCTCAATTTTTCTGACTGTTCTGAATGGATATGAAGTGTTGATATAATTTGGATTTGAAGATTCCATTGATGATGATGATGATGACGTATCTTGTGTATTATTGAAAGGCTTTGTAAGCCCCGAATAAGATTTTTTCTAAAAGTCGTTTCAGAATCTTGGTCCGCCGATGGATGCATGAGGGAGGTACATTGAGCGGCTACTTCCGAAGTAGCCGCTCAACGTGTCATTAGAATGGGTCATTGATATAACCTGTATAGCTGATATAACATTTTAATTAATTTAGTAATAAATTCTTGTTATACTTACTGTAATTTATGACCCAGATGGCACTTTACAATTAATTAATTTTAGTCTAAGCGTCTTATACTTGTGCGAGACGAGCCAGCGTGGTTCAGTGGCAGCTCGCTTTATAATCAAGTAGGGACCTACCATGATCTATCTACCTAATGTTTTTAAGGTTCCGTAAATACGCAAAGGGTAAAGCGAACCCTATTACTAAGGCTAATATTTAAGGGTGCTCCCATAAAACAAACGTGATTTATTACTCGTTTTTATAGATAATGGTACGGAACTCTTCATGCGCGAATCCAATTCGCACTTGGCTAGTTATTTATGAGAAAAACGCATAATTACAATATTGTTGTTGAAACAGACTTTACAGAATATTTTAAACTGTCGTAAGCTTTAACAACAACCCCAAACAACAAAACCCTGTTTAGCTAAATTTTTCATAAGCTCCGGTTATACTATACAGGGGGATCTAAAATATACCGTGACAAGTGGTCTCATGTCCGAATTTTTCCTTCACATGAGACCACTTGTCACGGTAGTTTAAGTAAAGCATATCCCGGTTTGAGGGATGGATGGATGCGGGTTCAATCCCCGCTCGTGATTCTAATTTTTCCTTTACAGATTAATCTGTAGATTACGCTGAGCAGGCGATACTGCTATAAAAATCATAAATATCTTAATTTCTTCAGATCGTCAGTATACCTAGTGGGGGGCCGGCCTACGCTACGTCTTCCGGTTCATGGTCGCTACTGGAGAACCTTTATTCCCCATCGGTGGTCAGTTCTACGAGCGATGTGGCCTGATCATTGCCATTTCAACTTGCTAATCCTAAGAGCTACATCGGTCACTTTAGTTCTCCTGCGGATCTCCTCATCTCAAGGGATCATAAATATTGATTAATTTTAATTTCGGTTTTTCCCTCAGAAAGGGATCATTACAAAATTGAAATATTTTATAATTTTCCTATTCCAGTTGGATTCTCTCAGATGTTTTTAAGAGTTACTACTTGCCTGACAATTAAATTTTTTATATACGCTAGCCCTCTCCAATGGAATCAAAACACACTTAATTCTTATTGCTATCATTGCCCACCACTAGGTGGACCAATGACCTGGTCAACAATGGGGAGCCGATGGATGCAAAAGGCAAGCAGCCGCTCAAAGCGGTGCTCTTTGGGGGAGGCCTATGTTCAGCAGTGGACGTCTTCAGGCTGATGATGATGATAATGATGACTCTAGAGTACGTTGTCAATGATATTAGCTAGAATCACCCTGTATTTATACCCTTAGTAATTCTGTACACGCTTAGGGTGTCTTACAAAGTTTCAAGGGAAGGTCCTGGAGCTTAATCATCGGGATCAGGTTTTGTTCGGAAGTTATTAATAAAATCGCCTCTGTGTTTGGGGATGGGTCGTTTTGGCCCGAGGGCAACGTGGATGTGCGAAGAATATGGAAGTAACAGGCCAAGTGCGAGTCAGACTCCCGCGAAGGGTTCCGTACCATTATCTATAAAAACGACCAAAAAGCTTACGTTTGTTATAGCCCCCTTAAATGTTTATTTTATTCTGTTTTTTAGTATTTGTTGTTACAGCCGCAACAGAAATACATCATCTGTGAAACACTGTCTGTCTATCTTGGCTCATGAGTTAGGTACAGCCTGTTGACAGATGGACAGATAGGCAGACAGACAGACAGACAGACGGACAGCGGAGCCTTAGTAATATAATTCGCTTTACCTTCCCCTTGGGTAGGGAACCCTAAAAACTTAGCCGTTTTTATAAAAACTACTTTTTTTATTTGGATTCAATTATAAATATGCATAACGAAATCTATGATTAAATACACAGCATAATCATTATGCAAACTTAAAGAAATATAATGAAGAGTCGTAAAATATTTATTCCAAAATCTAGCTTCCGTCTTCTTCTTTCTTCTTCTTCTTCTTTAATGGCTTTCTATCGCTGTTTTGCAATAATTCTGCCAATGTCAAGTGAGTATAATTTGTACGGTTATGTCAAGTCAAAGTCATATTTTGTCAGTCAAAACGCCAAGTAAAATTAGAGCCTTCAGTAAAATTTCCACCATTTTACTGAAGGCTCTAAAAAAGGCCGTTGAAGCAAAAACGAAATTGTATGGTTTTATGATCTTAAAACCATTTGCCAACACTCGTGCACATTCACGAACACTTAACGGATAATAATCCACCCTTATTACACATTATAAAGTTCAAGATACACTAGTTTTGAAAAATAAATTCAAAATTCGCAACCGCCATTGTCGGATTTTCTTCAAAGACCCTAGCTTCCGTCTAAACTTTAGAGACTCCTACAATCCGGCAACAACAATTAATTATACGACCCATTGAAGCCCCAAAACTGAAGCTTTATGACCACAGACTAACCTTCACACCTTTACGTAAGCTGGTGTTCTGCACACGTCAACCGAAGACGTTATGTCACATCCATTGCATGTGACTCACGCATCCATGTTCTTGACCCGAATAATACAAGGATACTTTCTCCTGTTTGCAAAGGTGTTGAAAACCTTTAGCCACCATTTTATGTTGAGCTTTTGCGGCTTTTAGTCTATCTATACTTATAATAAAACTGTAACAGGTACAATTCTGTACATTGAAGATATTTTGAATTTTTTTTGGGTATTTTCGAGGCTGAACCAAAGATTTTTTTTCATTTGATTCATTTGTGTCTGTATGTTGGCTGAGCATCACGCCAAAACTACTGAATGGATTCAAATGAAACTTGGCATGATTTGACTTCATACTCCAAGGTAGAATAGAATACTTAAATACTTATTATTTGAAATTCAGCACAGTTCCCGCAGGAGAGGGGTTAAAAGTTAAAATATGTATTTATTTTTAATTCATTAATTCGTGGTCCGATTTAATTCATTTTTTTTGTTAGAATGGAGGTACTTTTAATATTTTCCCGTAAATGTTTCAAGGTTTTATGGTTCAGAAGTTACAGATTTTCTACCTTCAGTATTAGATTCCAAACCACTCCTATCCAGTACTATGGTAAAGAGAGAAGGTAGGGGGGAAATGGAATCCTTTTCCTTTATCAATTTTCCTCTTTCTTCTCTCTTCCTTTAGACAGTGATAAGGTCTAATACTAATCAACCCGTGCAAAGCCAGGGCGGGTCAGTCAGTATACTGAATTTTACACAGAAATGTCACAGAATACTTTGCACTATGTACGGGTATGTAAATACGTTGGGGGGTCTAGATAAAATGGGTGTAAGTTACTTTGTGTTGGATTTGTTCCGGGTATTGGATTAGGTATTTTGATGCTTTGGTTTTGAATGAGAAATGTCGGTTTGTTTTTCATATTATTGTAATACAAAGAACTTATGTATTTCCTATTTACTTTATGTAAGTTATTTGGTGGAGAAGGTCTTTCTTTGCCTGAGGCGTCTTGATCAACGATAAATAAGTTTTTTCCTAAAGAAGATACATAAAAAGGTGCAAAGTAAGTAAGTATGAAAGCAATATGAACAAAAAATAATTTTAATGTAAAATAAACAAGGAATTTTTCAGGATTAAAATTTAACATTTAAAAAATATCATTTGTATGAAATAATCTATTGATTGCGCTAACCAATGGACACTAAAATAATCATAAATATTAATTAAAAAATTTAATTGATGTCATCAACTTATCAAAGTTCTCTTAGGATTAACCTCTCCACTTTTCTATTCATTATGAACTCGCGTTTTACTCCAAAATTTATTTTCGAAATAACTTAAAACATACTCTCATTTTAATTCCAATTGTGAAAATTCAAAATCACTTATTAAAGTTATCAACGCATTAAAAAATATAATTGTTATGGAACACTTACCTAATTTATTAAAACAAACAACTTAAAAAAACTAGACCACTGCACTGAACGCTGCAGGCAAGAGTGGCCAGCCAAACTCAAAACAACCTTATATAATAACAATATAAGAATTGCATAAACTTCTTGGATCCGCGTTGAATCAACCCGACCCGCAAAACGAAAATATCATCACCTCTAAAGTTAGTAGGTTAAAGTCTATTATTGCAAAAAAATTCTGAAGGCTTCAGTGAGTAATCGTTTAGGTTTGAAAAGATGTTGTTGAAAGAAAATAGAGATTATTGTGAACATTTAAGGTTTAGTTTTCAGTGTATAAATAGCGTAGAGTAACCGGAGTGCGATTCGAGTTAGCGCAACTTGGGGTATCCCCGAAAATCCACAAGGCTAAGCAAGTATGGAAAACACTTATTTTGAAATAGTATTTACGATACATACCAAATCATCAACATAGAATCATATGGACGGCGGACATTCACAAAATGCCTGTCCATTTTCTGTTGGTGTGAGTATTAATATATAAATATTATATATATTATATATATAATATTATATTATATGAGTATTATTATTAAATATGCATTAGTATGCGTGAGTAGGGAAGTGACCCCTATTACATAATATATCGATATATAATAAACCTAACCAAACAGTGCTGCAGAATTTCGATACTTTTTAGTTTTAATACAATAAAGAAAATTAGATATTCGTAGAACCAGAAGACGCAGCTTAGGCCGGCCCCCACTTGGTAGACCGACGATCTGGTGAAAACCACGGGGAGCTGATGGATGCAGGAGGCGAGTGGCCGCTCAAGGTGGCACTCTATGGGGAAGGCCTATGTTCACCAGTTGACGTCTTCGGGCTGTTAATGATGATGATGATGATGATGACCCATCCTAGTAAAAGTATATTGAAACACATTTTATGAAATAACGTTTGTAAGTAACATTTTTATATGTGTGTTGCCAGTGATGACTTATGGAACTGAGACGTGGTCTCTAACTGTTGGCCTTATTACTAAGCTCAAAGTCGCGCAACGAGCTATGGAGAGAGCAATGCTCGGTGTTTCCCTGCGAGATAAGATCCGAAATGAAGAGATCCGCAGAAGAACTAAAGTGACCGATGTAGCTCTTAGGATAAACAAGTTGCAATGGCAATGGGCAGGCCACATCGCTCGTAGAACTGACAACTGATGGGGAAGAAAGGTTCTTGAGTGGCGACCACGAACTGAAAGACGCAGCGTAGGCCGGCCCCCCACTAGGTGGACCGACGACCTGGTGAAAGCCGTGGGGAGCCGATGGATGCAGGAGGCGAGCAGCCGCTCTAAGTGGCGCTCCCTGGGGGAGGCCTATGATCAGCAGTGGAAGTCTTCAGGCTGTTCAATTAACACTGTTCCATAATAGTTAGTTTTTATTTTACATTCGCCTTTTCTTATTCAATTCATTAAAATGATGGTTAAATTTGTAAAAAGTGTTCCGTGATCTATAAAAACGAGCAAAAAAACACGTTTATTGTATTGAAGTCCTTGTATTGATTTTAGGGAAAAATATAGAGGAAAAGGATGAATGGATGGGACGGCTGCGCCTGTCTCCCTTCGCCGTAAACAGGGTAAGGGCATAAAACTAATAAACCCGTGCGAAACCGGGGCGGGTCAGCTAGTTTATTATAAATTTCATAACTCATATTGAAGCCAGACGACACTGGCCTACCTACTGTATATTATAAATGTAGGTTAGGTGCCTATTTTTAAATTTCCAGATTTGCACCTACTTTTTCATTCTGTTTGCACTTTGATCTAAATCGATTCAGCCACTTTTAGGGAAAGATATTTTCTACTTTGTAATCTCCCCAAAACCAAAGTAATTTTGTGCAAATGTATGAAGATTTATGAATATCGACAAAATGTAATGGACAGTGTAGGTACATCACTATTCGAGAGGCGTAAAATCGCCCATCCCAAAAATATCAATTAAAGCATTAAATCTTTCAGTAATTGCAATCGCATGGTAATTATACGATGGAAAAAACGAATATTCTTAATATGAAATGCATATTTACTTCGAAACTTCGATGTTTAACATAAAAATAGCCAGTAAACTTTAACGTATAAAATGATGATCCTGGTTTTAATTCGACTCCTCGGGTTACTCTTGATGCACAAAACACAGCACAATACGACACAATATACTATTGACACAATATTTAGCCCTAATCACAATATAATCACTATATTTTCACGTTTTATGCTCTGGCATTTAATTTCTTGACACACCAATCTGTCAAGACATGACACGCGGCGGTGGTAGGTAAGGCGAGGTTGCCGTACCTACAGTCGCTTTCTCGCATACTATATGCGACGATTCGTGTATTAGAGAGAGATACAAGATAGTATCTTTACACGAAGGATGCGGAGCGGCAACGCCGCATTGGCAGATTTTGGCTCTCTCCATGTACCAAATAATGTACCATCATAGACCGCTTCGTCACGTTCCGTTAGATGAAACTGCGGTCACAACTATACAGTTAAGAAAAAAAAAATGGCGGGGATAAAACATAGACACGCAATGCATAAATTGTTTTGTTTAGTTTTAGACAGAACTTTTTTCTATTAAAACTTGTACAGTGATGCCTATTTTTTATTTTATTTCTTCATTATCAGTCTACTGAATGAACATAGGTCCCATAGAGCACCACTTCAAGCTTGCCTTTTGCATCCAACATGGCAATCCAACAATGAAACAATATAATTTGGGGTTTTAAAGATATGTAATAGTTACTTGTGTATTAGAAGAGTAAAGTTAATAATAGTAGTGATAATTTTTAACAAGATCCTAGAATCCTAGAATTGTTAGAATCTGTTAAGTTAGAATTTTGAGCATACAAGGAATTCAAAGACTAAAAAACTTCAAAAATTTTGACCTCATCTGACACAAACAATGATATTAGAAGTAAAAAAAACACATTGTAGAGGTATAATTAATGCGTTTTTGAAAGTGTTTCGACTTTTTGTGGATGTTTTCTATAAAACCTTCGAACTTTGAATTGACTCGGTTATTTCTTAGCTAAGTGAACAAGGGACATAGTTCTAGTTTTGTTTACAGTCCCGACACAAAAAATGAACAAATTGCAACTCACTTTGCTCAGTGAGCCAAATCCTATTTTATTCACTGTTTCTTGCAGCAAAGGCATATTATGCGAAATAATTCACTGATTTAAAAAAATTAATAACATTCCAAAGAGATCTATATCCCAAATGAAAATTAAATAATTACCATTAATATATTATAGGCTATAAAACATTCAACAAAAAAAGCTGCTTCCACACTAACATAACCACTGTTATTGAGTGGAAGCTACGCACGCTACGGATCCTGTATTTATTTCATAATTCAGTTCATGGATACACCAAAGTAATATTCCTATAAATATTAACTTGTTTTGAAACGTGTAAAACCTTAGTGTAAAATGAAAATCAAATTTGGAATGTTTTAATAGTTTTTCCTTATTTTCAAACCGATGCAACGTTTTGGTTTTTAGTGCTGACTCTTTCTCTTAAACCTTTAAGGCTCTCGACAAAACAAAACCCTGTATCGTTCATCACCAACAGCCTGAAGACGTCTACTGCTAAACATAGACCTCTAGAATGCAGTTTTAAGCAGCTGCCTGCGGCACTGCGACTGTTATGGACAGCCGTGACGATTTACATCAGGCGAACGACTAGCTCCTCATCATTATTCATTATTTACATAAAAAAAATTGACTGCGTGTGTTAGTGCGCATTCTTGTTAGACAAATGGCGATTATTAATAATATTAGTTTGTGTTATATTACATAGCACACTCTTCAAATAACAAACAGTCTGTGTTTGTCCACCAAACTTGCCTGATGGTAAGCGCCGGTGTGATTGAAGATGGAGCACACACACCTAAAAGTAGGTAGGTACCTATTCACTCTTAGCACTGAACAACAGGGCTAAGGGTGCCCAAAGGCCCAGGGGCCTTACCACAAACTAATACAAAACCATCATGGTTCGTGACAGTATGCTTCAAGGTTACAATAATATTGTTTGAATTCGTACTATGAACCTATAAAGTATTCCTGAGTAAGAACGAGACGTCTACATTTTTATATAGCGTTATGACTGTCGCAGGTCAACATGATGTAAGTATTTGAGTGAACGATTTAAGATGACGTCATCAAAACTGCTCTGCGTCAACAACAATACAGTATTCTTACTTTAAAAGCTCGTTAAAATGTCGGTTCTACGAACGAAATCTACACACATTACTATGAAAAGTCGAAATGTGTCAGAAAATGAAAATAAGCTTTCAATGAAGCATTTTGAGGCCTATCATATGCAAAGAACTGCTGTAACTCCAGGTACTTCAGAGATGAAGAAATAAATAAAAGCTCGGTAAAATGTCGGTTCTACGAACGAAATCTACACACATTACTATGAAAAGTCGAAATGTGTCAGAAAATGAAAATTACCATTCGATGAAGCTTTTTAAGGCCTATCATATGCAAAAAACTGCTACAACTCCAGGTACTTCAGAGATAAAGAAATAATTAAAAGCTCTGTAAAATGTCGGTTCTAAAAACGAAATCTACACACATTACTATGAAAGGTCGAAATGTGTCAGAAAATGAAAACGAGCATTCGATGAAGCATTCTAAGGCCTATCACATCCAAAGGACTGCTACAACTCCAGGTACTTCAGAGATGAAGAAATAATTAGAAACTCTGTAAATGGTCGGTTCTACGAACGAAATCTACACACATTACTATGAAAAGTCGAAATGTGTCAGAAAATGAAAATAAGCTTTCAATGAAGCATTTTGAGGCCTATCATATGCAAAGAACTGCTGCAACTCCAGGTACTTCAGAGATGAAAAAATAAATAAAAGCTCTGTATAATGTCGGTTCTACGAACGAAATCTACACACATCACTATGAAAATTCGAAATGTGTCAGAAAATGAAAATGAGCTTTCAATGAAGCTTTATGAGGCCTATCACATCCAAAGAACTGCTACAACTCCAGGTACTTCAGAGATGAAGAAATAATTAAAAGCTCAGTAAAATGTCGGTTCTACGAACGAAATCTACACACATTACTATGAAAAGTCGAAATGTGTCAGAAAATGAAAATGACCATTCGATGAAGCTTTTTAAGGCCTATCATATGCAAAGAACTGCTGCAACTCCAGGTACTTCAGAGATGAAGAAATAAATAAAAGCTCGGTAAAATGTCGGTTCTACGAACGAAATCTACACACATTACTATGAAAAGTCGAAATGTGTCAGAAAATGAAAATAAGCTTTCAATGAAGCATTTTGAGGCCTATCATATGCAAAGAACTGCTGTAACTCCAGGTACTTCAGAGATAAAGAAATAATTAAAAGCTCGGTAAAATGTCGGTTCTAAGAACGAAATCTACACACATTACTATGAAAGGTCGAAATGTGTCAGAAAATGAAAACGAGCATTCGATGAAGCATTCTAAGGCCTATCACATCCAAAGGACTGCTACAACTCCAGGTACTTCAGAGATGAAGAAATAATTAAAAACTCTGTAAATGGTCGGTTCTACGAACGAAATCTACACACATTACTATGAAAAGTCGAAATGTGTCAGAAAATTAAAATAAGCTTTCAATGAAGCATTTTGAGGCCTATCATATGCAAAGAACTGCTGCAACTTGTAACGATCCAGGGTGTCTCGTGACGTCACAAATATTAGAAATATTTTTCAGTTTAAAAAGAAAAACAATATTATTCAATCAAATCATTTAACAAGTAAATAATAATCCAAAAATAAAGCAAATATTCGTTTTATACTGCACTAACTGGTATAGAACATAGAGATAGGTGTAAAAGTAGTTATCTAAACGTAAAATGAGGTAATAGTAGAAAGAATAAAAACTCCTTAATAAAAAGGTTCATACTTAATCGCGAGCTGGCACTCTAGGATGTGTCAAACACTTTTAAAATAATATTTTCGGATTGGTTTTGACAGTGTTTTACTTGGAAAAAGATAGATGGCAAAAAATATAGTTTTATCCTGATTTTATTTTTCAGAAAAATGTGTGAACGGTGCTACGAATGGAATAGAGAGGAAAAACGGGGGATTTTCTTTTCATATTAGAAATTACCAAAATTTATAACGAAAAGGAAGATTGACAAAGATAGGTATTAACTACAGGAGTGGAGAGGTCTAGGAATTATGGAAACCTAACGGAGGAAAATATGAATCCAGAAGTTGATATGAACCGATATCAACTGAGGGAAGTAATTACATTATTTCGTAGCTAGTATTTGCAAAGTAATTAGTTTTACCCAAGATTTAGAGATGTCAGTTATGAAAATGTTCCCTGGAGAGCTTAGGACTTTCCTTGTAAGTTGATGTTGAGTGCAGATGCTTAGTGTAGAATAAGAACGTCGTGGAAAGCACGCCGAGCGGGCGGATTGATGATGGCAGGGGATTTTATTGTAGAAGGGAAGCTAGTGCTGTTTACTGCATATTTCCTTAGCCGGCAGAAGCCTAGCATTATACACGAAGGAGATGAAAGATTTTATTTCACGCGGTGATGTAAAACATCGTAGATATTATGTAAAATACTTAATATTTGTTTTGAAATCTTTTTATGAGTTAGTTCCAACTGGAAACTTTGACAGCTGAATATTCCGTGTTTAATGTTGCTATCCATTCTAGAGGATAATATTGTTTTACAGACTCTGCATAAGTAGGTAGGTAATCCTTTAGTTGCCACAGGTGGAGCAGACGGAAGAGAAATAGAGATCGTATTCTCACGCATTGACTGAAGCAAACCTCACGAAAGTGGATTAAAAAATAATACTATTTTAGATACAATGCTTTTTCACGAAGCAGGAACTTGAAGGAGGAGGAAATCTTATTTTCTCAAGTGGTTTTAGAAAGTATCGCGACTGTGTATGAATATCGTTATAGTTTCAAAACAGGTAATGTTTTATGCGTCTATTACGAAATAACTTGGAATTTAGAATAGAGTCTTCCTTAGTATGTAATAGGTATTTATCTCAATCAAGTTAGTGTGACCACGAACTGTGTAGGCTGGTCCCATTGGGTGGACCTATGATCTGGTCAGAGTCGTGGGAAGCCAATGGAAGCGGAAGACTAACGGCTACACAGAGTGGCATGGGTTCAGGATGATGGAGGTGATGATGATGATGAGGTTTGACCTGGTAAGAGCCGTGGAAAGTCGAAGGAAGCGGAAGACTAACGGCTGCACAGTGTGGTTGGGTTTATGATGATGATGGTGATGATGATGATGATGATGGCGATGATAATGATGACATCTTCAGGATGATGATGCTGATGATGATGTTGAGGGACGAGATAGGCAAAGATCTTATAAGATAAGATGCAATATATTTATTTATCTCAAATCTATGGGCATAGTTCAGTTTGGTGAAGTTTAGATTTGACATTGTTTTAATGAATTTTCAATAAAAACATTAACTTTTATTTTACAACTTTATAATATTTTTCAATAGTTAATTATTGTCCTTCGTATTTATATGGGTCAAGCATAAGCAGTACCTTGTTAGTGACTCCTTACCACACGGATAGGATAGCTAATTGTATAAATTCGAATGAGAATAACGTCTTGTTGATAATTGATATCAATAATATATTTACAACTTACAATACATACACTTTGTTCTACGGATCAAACATAACTGTAGCATATTTCATTATACTGAAATACGTCTTAGATATATGGATGATTTCTATGAAAGTTCAGGAGAAGCAAAGTCAGCCTGAGAATTCATAAACGGTTCAATGTCTATAGTATACAAAATATATGCATAATATTATTATAATATCAATAAATACGGGTATGGAAACGATTAGGAATAAATTAAATGAAACGAAATTATCTTTATTTCCGTCACACAATATCGCAAAAGGAACAATATAACACGGAACATAAAATAAGAAACTTATATAAATATACTAATTATATTCTGAAGCGATATTGCACGATGTCAGAAACAGATCCCGGCTCAGCTCAGCATACAACTTATTATCATTGTGTAATTACTCCGAAATAAATGTCCTGAGTTTTTATTCAACATTATTAATCTCCATTTCATGTCGGCCGAATCTTCGAGAGAGGAGCAGAGGTTCCACACGGCGAGTTTGCGCATAATACATAACCTACGGGCTCTTCTTTGTAGGAGAATTCAGCAAGACATGTCTGATTGTCATTCATCGAAACTTATTTAAAAAGGTCATGTATATCTCATAGATAATAGTATTTAATCTCGATAGATGTATTAACTCTAAATTTACAGTTTTCCAAAATGTTATATAGCATCGTAATTCGACCTTATAATTATTGTAAAATCAAATATTGTTAAACCAAAAAGAATTTAAAAAAAAAAGAAAGAATAAAAAAATAAACCCTGAGGAGTTTCTTTGGGCTTCTTCTCAATCAGGAGTAATCGAAGTTTCCGGATATATTTTTAAAACTCAAAGTTAGTTATGAGCGACAAAATAATTCTAACATTTAATTATATATTCTGAGTACTAAAATTCAATAAAAGTATTTTGGTAAAGTAAATTCTAAATTCATAATCGTTTGAAATAACTTTCAATAAATAATTTGAGTTTTACTTATGTTTTTATTTATTAATCTATAATATAGAGCATAACGTAGGAAAGTAAGGGTAACGAATTCTAAACTATCATCATAGAAGGCCACTTTAATAAACCAGATTTAGGTTTAGGATTAATTTATAGTTTGGAATTGGGGCTCAGAAGATGGCATCATGATAAGCAGAAGAGGTTTATCATGACTTCGCTAATATGTTTAAAATAGGCGTAAGGGAATGGTAGAATGGGTTGTAAGCATTTCCGGTAGGAATGAAAGTGAATATGTTTAAAATAGGCGTAAGGGAATGGTAGAATGGGTTGTAAGCATTTCCGGTAGGAATGATAACATTTTTGTAACTAGTGGGAATTTTTGGGCCGAATAGTGGAAGTGTAACAAACGGGAATTTTATATTTTTTAGATAGTATTCGTTTAGAGATTCTGATATATACACTTGAAGTATGGTTCTGAAGTTAAATTATAGGAAGGACTTCAGGTTTTCTAAATTAGGTTAATGTGAGTTGTTTTGGAGCAATCTACGTTTTCGATATTTCCAGCAGATATAGGATTAGCGTTCATCATAGGTTCAGATTGCAAAGCTTAGTAAAATAAAGAAATTCCATTCTACTAAATTATCCGTGTATTGATTAAGTGTTAGTTAGGAATTGTCTCATTACTTTAAAAGGATTTGGATTACTACATTATCACAACGTACGGGTTCTATCACTTTTAGGAGACGATCACTTGGCCATAACAAATCTAGAACATACAACAAGCTTAGGTTAATTTTAGGTTCTTTCCAACGGTATTAGTTTGCTAGCGTTTATTTAATTGCAATTTATAGGATATTTAAATTCAGGTATTAAAGTAAAGTTGGTTACTAAAAATACAATTATATGAATTTAGGGGGATTAGGGGGGGGGGGGGTTATTACAAACTCCAGGTACTTCAGAGATGAAAAAATAAATAAAAGCTCTGTATAATGTCGGTTCTACGAACGAAATCTACACACATCACTATGAAAATTCGAAATGTGTCAGAAAATGAAAATGAGCTTTCAATGAAGCTTTATGAGGCCTATCATATGCAAAGAACTGCTACAACTCCAGGTGCTTCAGAGATGAAAAAATAAATAAAAGCTCTGTAAAATGTCGGTTCTACGAACGAAATCTACACACATTACTATGAAAAGTCGAAATGTGTCAGAAAATGAAAATGACCATTCGATGAAGCTTTTTAAGGCCTATCATATGCAAAAAACTGCTACAACTCCAGGTACTTCAGAGATAAAGAAATAATTAAAAGCTCTGTAAAATGTCGGTTCTAAGAACGAAATCTACACACATTACTATGAAAAGTCAAAATGTGTCAGAAAATGAAAACGAGCATTCGATGAAGCATTCTAAGGCCCATCACATCCAAAGAACTGCTACAACTCCAGGTACTTCAGAGATGAAGAAATAATTAAAAGCTCAGTAAAATGTCGGTTCTACGAAGGAAATCTACACACATTACTATGAAAAGTCGAAATGTGTCAGAAAATAAAAATGACCATTCGATGAAGCTTTTTAAGGCCTATCATATGGAAAGAACTGCTGCAACTCCAGGTACTTCAGAGATGAAGAAATAAATAAAAGCTCGGTAAAATGTCGGTTCTACGAAGGAAATCTACACACATTACTATGAAAAGTCGAAATGTGTCAGAAAATGAAAATAAGCTTTCAATGAAGCATTTTGAGGCCTATCATATGCAAAGAACTGCTGTAACTCCAGGTACTTCAGAGATGAAGAAATAAATAAAAGCTCGGTAAAATGTCGGTTCTACGAACGAAATCTACACACATTACTATGAAAAGTCGAAATGTGTCAGAAAATGAAAATTACCATTCGATGAAGCTTTTTAAGGCCTATCATATGCCAAAAACTGCTACAACTCCAGGTACTTCAGAGATGAAGAAATAAATAAAAGCTCGGTAAAATGTAGGTTCTGCGAACGAAATCTACACACATTACTATGAAAAGTCGAAATGTGTCAGAAAATGAAAATGATCATTCGATGAAGCTTTTTAAGGCCTATCATATGCAAAGAACTGCTAGAACTCCAGGTACTTCAGAGATGAAGAAATAATTAAAAGCTCAGTAAAATGTCGGTTCTACGAACGAAATCTACACACATTACTATGAAAAGTCGAAATGTGTCAGAAAATGAAAATGACCATTCGATGAAGCTTTTTAAGGCCTATCATATGCAAAGAACTGCTGCAACTCCAGGTACTTCAGAGATGAAGAAATAAATAAAAGCTCGGTAAAATGTCGGTTCTACGAACGAAATCTACACACATTACTATGAAAAGTCGAAATGTGTCAGAAAATGAAAATAACCATTCGATGAAGCTTTTTAAAGCCTATCATATGCAAAAAACTGCTAGAACTCCAGGTGCTTCAGAGATAAAGAAATAATTAAAAGCTCTGTAAAATGTCGGTTCTACGAACGAAATCTACACACATTACTATGAAAAGTCGAAATGTGTCAGAAAATGAAAATGACCATTCGATGAAGCTTTTTAAGGCCTATCATATCCAAAGAACTGCTACAACTCCAGGTACTTTAGAGATGAAGAAATAATTAAAAACTCTGTAAATGGTCGGTTCAACGAAAGAAATCTACACACATTACTATGAAAAGTAGAAATGTGTCAGAAAATGAAAATAAGCTTTCAATGAAGCATTTTGAGGCCTATCATATGCAAAGAACTGCTGCAACTCCAGGTACTTCAGAGATGAAGAAATAAATAAAAGCTCGGTAAAATGTAGGTTCTGCGAACGAAATTTACACACATTACTATGAAAAGTCGAAATGTGTCAGAAAATGAAAATGACCATTCGATGAAGCTTTTTAAAGCCTATCATATGCAAAAAACTGCTAGAACTCCAGGTATCATATGCAAAAAACTGCTAGAACTCCAGGTACTTCAGAGATAAAGAAATAATTAAAAACTCTGTAAATGGTCGGTTCAACGAAAGAAATCTACACACATTACTATGAAAAGTGGAAATGTGTCAGAAAATGAAAATAAGCTTTCAATGAAGCATTTTGAGGCCTATCATATGCAAAGAACTGCTGCAACTCCAGGTACTTCAGAGATGAAGAAATAAATAAAAGCTCGGTAAAATGTAGGTTCGGTTGTCTTAAGCTGTAAGCTGCAATGTAAATTTAAATATATAAATAATACAGCCTGGTGACAGACGGACAGATGGACAGTTGAGCCTTAGAAATAGGGTTCGTTTTCCCTTAGGTTATGGAACTCTAATTTAAAAAAATATTATTAGTGAATTAAAATTCTTATATTAGTTATTTTAAGTACATATTGATGTAATATTTTATATTATCAAAACTGTTTATTTTTTTAGGGATACAATTCATTCATTTATGCAATAAAAATATATCATTTTAATGGCTATTAACTTGAAGTACCTGGAGTTGTAGCAGTTCTTTGCATGTGATAGGCATTAGAATGCTTCATCGAATGCTCGTTTTCATTTTCTGACACATTTCCACTTTTCATAGTAATGTGTGTAGATTTCGTTCGCAGAACCGACATTTTACCGAGCTTTTAATTATTTCTTCATCTCTGAAGTACCTGGAGTTGTAGCAGTTCTTTGGATATGATAGGCCTCAAAATGCTTCATTGAAAGCTTATTTTCATTTTCTGACACATTTCGACTTTTCATAGTAATGTGTGTAGATTTCGTTCGTAGAACCGACATTTTAGAGAGCTTTTAATTATTTCTTTATCTCTGAAGCACCTGGAGTTCTAGCAGTTTTTTGCATATGATAGGCTTTAAAAAGCTTCATCGAATGGTCATTTTCATTTTCTGACACATTTCGACTTTTCATAGTAATGTGTGTAGATTTCGTTCGTAGAACCGACATTTTACCGAGCTTTTAATTATTTCTTCATCTCTGAAGTACCTGGAGTTGTAGCAGTTCTTTGGATATGATAGGCCTTAAAAAGCTTCATCGAATGGTCACTTTCATTTTCTGACACATTTCCACTTTTCATAGTAATGTGTGTAGATTTCGTTCGTAGAACCGACATTTTACCGAGCTTTTAATTATTTCTTCATCTCTGAAGTACCTGGAGTTGTAGCAGTTCTTTGGATATGATAGGCCTCAAAATGCTTCATTGAAAGCTTATTTTCATTTTCTGACACATTTCGACTTTTCATAATTATGTGTGTAGATTTCGTTCGTAGAACCGACATTTTACAGAGCTTTTAATTATTTCTTTATCTCTGAAGCACCTGGAGTTCTAGCAGTTGTATGCATATGATAGGCTTTAAAAAGCTTCATCGAATGGTCATTTTCATTTTCTGACACATTTCGACTTTTCATAGTAATGTGTGTAGATTTCGTTCGTAGAACCGACATTTTACCGAGCTTTTATTTATTTCTTCATCTCTGAAGTACCTGGAGTTACAGCAGTTCTTTGCATATGATAGGCCTCAAAATGCTTCATTGAAAGCTTATTTTCATTTTCTGACACATTTCCACTTTTCATAGTAATGTGTGTAGATTTCTTTCGTTGAACCGACCATTTACAGAGTTTTTAAATATTTCTTCATCTCTGAAGTACCTGGAGTTGTAGCAGTTCTTTGGATATGATAGGCCTTAAAAAGCTTCATCGAATGGTCATTTTTATTTTCTGACACATTTCGACTTTTCATAGTAATGTGTGTAGATTTCGTTCGTAGAACCGACATTTTACCGAGCTTTTAATTATTTCTTCATCTCTGAAGTACCTGGAGTTCTAGCAGTTTTTTGCATATGATAGGCCTTAAAAAGCTTCATCGAATGGTCATTTTCATTTTCTGACACATTTCGACTTTTCATAGTAATGTGTGTAGATTTCGTTCGCAGAACCTACATTTTACCGAGCTTTTATTTATTTCTTCATCTCTGAAGTACCTGGAGTTGCAGCAGTTCTTTGCATATGATAGGCCTCAAAATGCTTCATTGAAAGCTTATTTTCATTTTCTGACACATTTCGACTTTTCATAGAAATGTGTGTAGATTTCTTTCGTTGAACCGACCATTTACAGAGTTTTTAATTATTTCTTCATCTCTGAAGTACCTGGAGTCCTAGCTGTTTTTTGCATATGATAGGCTTTAAAAAGCTTCATCGAATGGTCATTTTCATTTTCTGACACATTTCGACTTTTCATAGTAATGTGTGTAGATTTCGTTCGTAGAACCGACACTTTACCGAGCTTTTAATTATTTCTTCATCTCTGAAGTACCTGGAGTTCTAGCAGTTCTTTGCATATGATAGGCCTTAAAAAGTTTCATCGAATGGTCATTTTCATTTTCTGACTCATTTCGACTTTTCATAGTAATGTGTGTAGATTTCGTTCGTAGAACCGACCATTTACAGAGTTTTTAATTATTTCTTCATCTCTGAAGTACCTGGAGTTGTAGCAGTTCTTTGGATGTGATAGGCCTTAGAATGCTTCATCGAATGCTCGTTTTCATTTTCTGACACATTTCGACCTTTCATAGTAATGTGTGTAGATTTCGTTCTTAGAACCGACATTTTACAGAGCTTTTAATTATTTCTTTATCTCTGAAGTACCTGGAGTTGTAGCAGTTTTTTGCATATGATAGGCCTTAAAAAGCTTCATCGAATGGTCATTTTCATTTTCTGACACATTTCGACTTTTCATAGTAATGTGTGTAGATTTCGTTCGTAGAACCGACATTTTACAGAGCTTTTAATTATTTCTTTATCTCTGAAGCACCTGGAGTTCTAGCAGTTTTTTGCATATGATAGGCTTTAAAAAGCTTCATCGAATGGTTATTTTCATTTTCTGACACATTTCGACTTTTCATAGTAATGTGTGTAGATTTCGTTCGTAGAACCGACACTTTACCGAGCTTTTAATTATTTCTTCATCTCTGAAGTACCTGGAGTTCTAGCAGTTCTTTGCATATGATAGGCCTTAAAAAGTTTCATCGAATGGTCATTTTCATTTTCTGACTCATTTCGACTTTTCATAGTAATGTGTGTAGATTTCGTTCGTAGAACCGACCATTTACAGAGTTTTTAATTATTTCTTCATCTCTGAAGTACCTGGAGTTGTAGCAGTTCTTTGGATGTGATAGGCCTTAGAATGCTTCATCGAATGCTCGTTTTCATTTTCTGACACATTTCGACCTTTCATAGTAATGTGTGTAGATTTCGTTCTTAGAACCGACATTTTACAGAGCTTTTAATTATTTCTTTATCTCTGAAGTACCTGGAGTTGTAGCAGTTTTTTGCATATGATAGGCCTTAAAAAGCTTCATCGAATGGTCATTTTCATTTTCTGACACATTTCGACTTTTCATAGTAATGTGTGTAGATTTCGTTCGTAGAACCGACATTTTACAGAGCTTTTAATTATTTCTTTATCTCTGAAGCACCTGGAGTTCTAGCAGTTTTTTGCATATGATAGGCTTTAAAAAGCTTCATCGAATGGTTATTTTCATTTTCTGACACATTTCGACTTTTCATAGTAATGTGTGTAGATTTCGTTCGTAGAACCGACATTTTACCGAGCTTTTATTTATTTCTTCATCTCTGAAGTACCTGGAGTTGCAGCAGTTCTTTGCATATGATAGGCCTTAAAAAGCTTCATCGAATGGTCATTTTCATTTTCTGACACATTTCGACTTTTCATAGTAATGTGTGTAGATTTCGTTCGTAGAACCGACATTTTACTGAGCTTTTAATTATTTCTTCATCTCTGAAGTACCTGGAGTTTTAGCAGTTCTTTGCATATGATAGGCCTTAAAAAGCTTCATCGAATGATCATTTTCATTTTCTGACACATTTCGACTTTTCATAGTAATGTGTGTAGATTTCGTTCGCAGAACCTACATTTTACCGAGCTTTTATTTATTTCTTCATCTCTGAAGTACCTGGAGTTGTAGCAGTTTTTTGCATATGATAGGCCTTAAAAAGCTTCATCGAATGGTAATTTTCATTTTCTGACACATTTCGACTTTTCATAGTAATGTGTGTAGATTTCATTCGTAGAACCGACATTTTACAGAGCTTTTAATTATTTCTTTATCTCTGAAGTACCTGGAGTTCTAGTAGTTTTTTGCATATGATAGGCTTTAAAAAGCTTCATCGAATGGTCATTTTCATTTTCCGACACATTTCGACTTTTCATAGTAATGTGTGTAGATTTCGTTCGTAGAACCGACACTTTACCGAGCTTTTAATTATTTCTTCATCTCTGAAGTACCTGGAGTTCTAGCAGTTCTTTTCATATGATAGGCCTTAAAAAGCTTCATCGAATGGTCATTTTCATTTTCTGACACATTTCGACTTTTCATAGTAATGTGTGTAGACTTCGTTCTTAGAACCGACATTTTACAGAGCTTTTAATTATTTCTTTATCTCTGAAGTACCTGGAGTGGTAGCAGTTTTTTTGATAAGATATGCCTTAAAAAGCTTCATCGAATGCTAGTTTTCATTTTCTGACACATTTCGACTTTTCATAGTAACGTGTGTGGATTTCGTTCGCAGAACCTACATTTTACTGAGCTTTTATTTATTTCTTCATCTCTGAAGTGCCTGGAGTTGCAGCAGTTCTTTGCATATGATAGGCCTTAAAAAGCTTCATCGAATGGTAATTTTCATTTTCTGACACATTTCCACTTTTCATAGTAATGTGTGTAGATTTCGTTCGCAGAACCTACATTTTACCGAGCTTTTAATTATTTCTTCATCTCTGAAGTACCTGGAGTTCTAGCAGTTTTTTTGCATATGATAGGCTGTAAAAAGTTTCATCGAATAGTCATTTTCATTTTCTGACACATTTCGACTTTTCATAGTAATGTGTGTAGATTTCGTTCGTAGAACCGACATTTTACCGAGCTTTTAATTATTTCTTCATCTCTGAAGTACCTGGAGTTCTAGCAGTTCCTTGCATATGATAGGCCTTAAAAAGTTTCATCGAATGGTCATTTTCATTTTCTGACAAATTTCGACTTTTCATAGTAATGTGTGTAGATTTCGTTCGCAGAACCTACATTTTACCGAGCTTTTATTTATTTCTTCATCTCTGAAGTACCTGGAGTTCTAGCAGTTCTTTGCATATGATAGGCCTTAAAAAGCTTCATCGAATGTTCATTTTCATTTTCTGACACATTTCGACTTTTCATAGTAATGTTTGTAGATTTCGTTCGTAGAACCGACATTTTACCGAGCTTTTATTTATTTCTTCATCTCTGAAGTACCTGGAGTTACAGCAATTTTTTGCATATGATAGGCCTTAAAAAGCTTCATCGAATGGTAATTTTCATTTTCTGACACATATCGACTTTTCATAGTAATGTGTGTAGATTTCGTTCGTAGAACCGACCATTTACAGTTTTTAATTATTTCTTCATCTCTGAAGTACCTGGAGTTGTAGCAGTTCTTTGGATGTGATAGGCCTTAGAATGCTTCATCGAATGCTCGTTTTCATTTTCTGACACATTTCGACTTTTCATAGTAATGTGTGTAGATTTTGTTCGTAGAACCGACATTTTACAGAGCTTTTATTTATTTTTTCATCTCTGAAGCACCTGGAGTTGTAGCAGTTCTTTGCATATGATAGGCCTCATAAAGCTTCATTGAAAGCTCATTTTCATTTTCTGACACATTTCGAATTTTCATAGTGATGTGTGTAGATTTCATTCGTAGAACCGACATTATACAGAGCTTTTATTTATTTTTTCATCTCTGAAGTACCTGGAGTTGCAGCAGTTCTTTGCATATGATAGGCCTCAAAATGCTTCATTGAAAGCTTATTTTCATTTTCTGACACATTTCTTCTTTTCATAGTAATGTGTGTAGATTTCGTTCGTAGAACCGACCATTTACAGAGTTTTTAATTATTTCTTCATCTCTGAAGTACCTGGAGTTGTAGCAATTCTTTGGATGTGATAGGCCTTAGAATGCTTCATCGAATGCTCGTTTTCATTTTCTGACACATTTCGACTTTTCATAGTAATGTGTGTAGATTTCGTTCTTAGAACCGACATTTTACAGAGCTTTTAATTATTTCTTTATCTCTGAAGTACCTGGAGTTGTAGCAGTTTTTTGCATATGATAGGCCTTAAAAAGCTTCATCGAATGGTCATTTTCATTTTCTGACACATTTCGACTTTTCATAGTAATGTGTGTAGATTTCGTTCGTAGAACCGACATTTTACAGAGCTTTTATTTATTTTTTCATCTCTGAAGCACCTAGAATTGTAGCAGTTCTTTGCATATGATAGGCCTCATAAAGCTTCATTGAAAGCTCATTTTCATTTTCTGACACATTTCGAATTTTCATAGTGATGTGTGTAGATTTCGTTCGTAGAACCGACATTATACAGAGCTTTTATTTATTTTTTCATCTCTGAAGTACCTGGAGTTGCAGCAGTTCTTTGCATATGATAGGCCTCAAAATGCTTCATTGAAAGCTTATTTTAATTTTCTGACACATTTCGACTTTTCATAGTAATGTGTGTAGATTTCGTTCGTAGAACCGACCATTTACAGAGTTTCTAATTATTTCTTCATCTCTGAAGTACCTGGAGTTGTAGCAGTCCTTTGGATGTGATAGGCCTTAGAATGCGTCATCGAATGCTCGTTTTCATTTTCTGACACATTTCGACCTTTCATAGTAATGTGTGTAGATTTCGTTCTTAGAACCGACATTTTACAGAGCTTTTAATTATTTCTTTATCTCTGAAGTACCTGGAGTTGTAGCAGTTTTTTGCATATGATAGGCCTTAAAAAGCTTCATCGAATGGTAATTTTCATTTTCTGACACATTTCGACTTTTCATAGTAATGTGTGTAGATTTCGTTCGTAGAACCGACATTTTACTGAGCTTTTAATTATTTCTTCATCTCTGAAGTACCTGGAGTTGTAGCAGTTCTTTGGATGTGATAGGCCTTAGAATGCTTCATCGAATGCTCGTTTTCATTTTCTGACACATTTCGACTTTTCATAGTAATGTGTGTAGATTTCGTTCTTAGAACCGACATTTTACAGAGCTTTTAATTATTTCTTTATCTCTGAAGTACCTGGAGTTGTAGCAGTTTTTTGCATATGATAGGCCTTAAAAAGCTTCATCGAATGGTCATTTTCATTTTCTGACACATTTCGACTTTTCATAGTAATGTGTGTAGATTTCGTTCGTAGAACCGACATTTTACAGAGCTTTTATTTATTTTTTCATCTCTGAAGCACCTAGAATTGTAGCAGTTCTTTGCATATGATAGGCCTCATAAAGCTTCATTGAAAGCTCATTTTCATTTTCTGACACATTTCGAATTTTCATAGTGATGTGTGTAGATTTCGTTCGTAGAACCGACATTATACAGAGCTTTTATTTATTTTTTCATCTCTGAAGTACCTGGAGTTGCAGCAGTTCTTTGCATATGATAGGCCTCAAAATGCTTCATTGAAAGCTTATTTTCATTTTCTGACACATTTCGACTTTTCATAGTAATGTGTGTAGATTTCGTTCGTAGAACCGACCATTTACAGAGTTTCTAATTATTTCTTCATCTCTGAAGTACCTGGAGTTGTAGCAGTCCTTTGGATGTGATAGGCCTTAGAATGCTTCATCGAATGCTCGTTTTCATTTTCTGACACATTTCGACCTTTCATAGTAATGTGTGTAGATTTCGTTCTTAGAACCGACATTTTACAGAGCTTTTAATTATTTCTTTATCTCTGAAGTACCTGGAGTTGTAGCAGTTTTTTGCATATGATAGGCCTTAAAAAGCTTCATCGAATGGTAATTTTCATTTTCTGACACATTTCGACTTTTCATAGTAATGTGTGTAGATTTCGTTCGTAGAACCGACATTTTACCGAGCTTTTATTTATTTCTTCATCTCTGAAGTACCTGGAGTTACAGCAGTTCTTTGCATATGATAGGCCTCAAAATGCTTCATTGAAAGCTTATTTTCATTTTCTGACACATTTCGACTTTTCATAGTAATGTGTGTAGATTTCGTTCGTAGAACCGACATTTTAACGAGCTTTTATTTATTTCTTCATCTCTGAAGTACCTGGAGTTGCAGCAGTTCTTTGCATATGATAGGCCTCAAAATGCTCCATTGAAATCTTATTTTTTTTTTCTGACACATTTCGACTTTTCATAGTAATGTGTGTAGATTTCGTTCGTAGAACCAACATTTTACAGAGCTTTTATTTATTTTTCATCTCTTAAGTGTCTGGAGTTGTAGTATTTCTTTGCATATAATAGGCCTTAAAAAGCTTATTGAAAGCTTTTTTTCATTTGCTGTCACACGCCTACTTTTCATATTAAAGTGTCTAGATTTCTTTTGTAGCCCCGAGTTTTTTTTTTTCACACCAATGAAATACCTGAAATTTATAAATTTATACTCACCTGAAAGGCTCTATAGAACCTTATCGAGAAATGTTGTTAAATGTGTTGACTTTACAATTTGGTCGGGTTATCTCAGGCCGCTAACTTTAGGCCGCTAACTTCACACCGGTAGGAACTTATACGTATACTAATATAAGTTCCTTGGCTATAAGAGATTATGGTAGGCCTCAGGTAAATTTTTTTTTATCGTAACTTTCAGAAACCCTTATAAATAATAATGATTAATCAAACCCCTTTTCAACAAATTAATAATGTAATCACTACAAAGGTCATTTTCTGAAATATTCTGCCATCTTTTAATTATGTTACCTGAGAGTGACTTCTGAAAATTCAGTAAAATTGACGACAAAGTAACTATTGAGTTTCAACAGATATTGATTATTTTAGAAGGTGACTTTAGTTATTTTATTTATAGAATAAATACGAAGGTTTTGAGTTTTTTTTTTGAGTAAACTTGTCGACAAATTGGATAGCTTTTCGTAACTATAATCGACAAACAATGAGCTTTGAAGATATTTCTTTCCCCCCCAGGTAGCAAAACACTGTTTTCTAAGTCATCAGTGTAAGGAAACTTGCCTACATGTTAAACAGGTATGCTGGGGACCTGTCTAACCTATTTCTACGCCACCGTTGCAACTTTATATAACGTGATACCCCGACCATTAAAGAAAGCCAGCGGGAATAGCGCATAGGCACAATATGTCCACCATAAACTATCATCATAAAATCATCATCATCATCAAAAGACGTCTACTGCTGAACATATTAGACCTCTCCCAGAGAGAGCCAATTTGAGTGACTGCTCTCCTGCATCCATCTGCTTCCCGCGGTTTTCAATAGATCGTTGGTCCACCTAGTAGGGGCCGGTGTGCGTCTCCTGGTTCGTGGTCACGTGGAGAACATTTTTGTTCCCCATCGGTTGTCAGTTTTATAAGCGATGTGGCCTGCCCATTGCCGTTGCAATTTGTTCATTTACTCGGCGTAGCCATCAATGAGTCATGAGGGACATGGATGACAGCATCGCTAGCGTGCATAGATTATACATCTCCATCGTCAACTTGTCATTGCCGCAAGAGGCATGTGGAAATCAAATGCTACACTGTGTGGCGTAAAATATAGCACATACTAGAAATAGTCAAAGCACCTAACTTAACCATGAAACTAAAAATGTATGTAAAAGCCACTTAGCTGCTGGTTTCATGATCGTCCAGAAAACTAAGAAGACTTGACTTGAAGAAAATTTTGGAGAAAATATTTATAAAATATGCCTCCCTAATTTTTAACTTAATTAATTTTTAGTTTGCAGTAAAATCGTATTAGCTTCTACACGTCATAGCAATGGTGTTAGCTTTTAGGTCGTTAACCTGACATTAAAACCAACGAAAAGTTCAATAACCAGAATAAAAAAATTGTGCCCATGACTCCACTAATTTGGCACTACTAACCGAAAAACACACATAATAATTACGCAATTTTAAGTCGATGATACTGTCACAATTATACAGAAATGAAAATGAGCAAATTAAGCTTTGAAGTCAAAGAAATAAGGTTGTTTTGGTAGTGAGACAGACAGGTCAACTTTCTACT
This sequence comes from Ennomos erosarius, assembly GCA_963580505.1. Classification (NCBI taxonomy): domain Eukaryota; kingdom Metazoa; phylum Arthropoda; class Insecta; order Lepidoptera; family Geometridae; genus Ennomos; species Ennomos erosarius. The sequence goes on from OY757000.1 coordinate 3,059,060, forward strand.
GAGAAAGTGGTAGGGGAAGTCTTAACCGGATCTTAGTACGTTGGCTGAGATAGTAGGCATCTTTATTCTTGATACTTACAATTTATTAAACAGAAAACGAAACTTAATGTAGTCACTACAGAAACGAAGCTTAGGGAATTCAGTCACTTTCATGACTATGCTAAGCAGTAGGTATTAATTTTTTGTAGAGTTCGTTGCTAACCCGTAAAAACACACTGCTTAATACCACTTTTTATTATTATAGTTTACTATCTGACCCGCCCCGGCTTCGCACGGGTTAATTAGTTTTGAGTCCTAACCCTGTTTATGGGTAAGAGAGAAGGGAAAGGTAAAAAAATAGGGGAAAAGGATGATGCTTCTATCTTTCCTTCGACATGGCGAGTATATATTTTTTTTTGTTTTTGTTTTTGTTTTTTGTACTTAAAATTTATATCCAAATATAATAATATGCGAATAAAAAATCTTGAATAAAAACTACATCCTTATTGCTTGGGCAACCCGCACTTGGCCGTTGTAGAAAACAAAAAGTATCCTAAATGTTATTCCGCATAATTAGCTATTACCATACCAAATTTCAGCAAAATCTGTTCAGTGGTTGCAGCGGGATGCGTGTTTAAAAAGACAGAGAGACAGACAAAAAAGAAAAATTGTTTCAATTCTATATCGATTAAGAAGCATACTGCCGTCAAAGTTTTCCAAAAATATTCAATGTACAGATTTAGCCCAGTTTCAGTTTTATTATTATGTATTGATTGATTCTCCACCTGAAAAAAACTCCCCAATTTTATCCGCTGAATCATTCAGACACATTTCTACGTTCGCTGTTGATTGATGGGAGCCAATCTGATCACATGCAATTCTACTTGTAGCATTTAAACACGGGTTATGTCTAAAAGTTAGAAATAAAACAATCGTACTAATGTGATGAATGCGAAGTTCGTGAAAGTTTGTGGTTAATATTATTGAACCAATTTCTATGAAATTTGAAGTGCAGATAGCTTATGCGCTGAGGCAATACTTGTAAGTATTTTATAAAATAATATTAGCAACCGTTTATTTTTTTATACTTGAAATAATAATTACAAAGCCTTAAAATTGATGTAATATTCTTAAAAGTATCAAAACGTCTCAATCCATCTAGACGCTTATTGAAGCGCTATACGTAACGGGCAAAGAGGCTATTGCCTTTGCCCATGTCCGCCTTTGTCTCGTAAGCGGACAGATTTCTGACAATACAAAAGGAAGAAAACAATACTATACCGTCCTCATTTGAAATGTAAATGTGTTTTGAAGAACCGTTTGTAACTTTTTGCGGTTGCATTTGAAAGAGTTTTTTGTAATGCTATTCCCAACCGACATCAAAATAGGAAGGTTCTCAATCTGGTTGTAATTTTTAAAATGTTTATCAACCTGAATTGGTCCACTGCTGAGCCTCCTCCCACACAGAGTGCCACTTTGAGCGACTTCTATTATACATAGACCCCTGCATTCACCGACTCCCCGCATAATCAAATCTATTTGTTACTTCAAAGCATGGGGTCCCATCAGGTACAAACGAAAAAAAGTCCGAACTTGAAAAAAATGTAGTAATCGTGTCTAGAGAGTTACTAGTTAGTGTCCAGTGTATTCATTTGGCCCAATACTTCGCCAACACGCAATAAATGTCGCTTGATAATCTTGCGTTATGCAGAAATAAAATAATTCGTAAAATAGCCCGCGTTATTCCGTTGTATGGGATGAGGCATCTGTACTGTAGGTATTATATTATCTGGGCTTCAAAGTAACTAATACATTTGGTTATGTGGGAAGTTTCAGAACTTCGTCATTAATAACGCCATTTAGAAATTCATTTTTTTATTTAAAAGCTTATTAAAGATTCAAATTTATCATCAACAGCATGAAGACTTCTACTGCTGGACATAGGCCTCTCTCAGAGGGTGCCACTTTGAGCGACTTCTAGCCTTCAAATTGCATAATCCAAAAAGTATGTTCTCAATCTCATAATATAATCGGTTTTTTAACGGTTAACGGTCATCCATCCAAGTAGGAGCCGTGAATGTGGTTGCTTTACCATCATGAGATAATCTATCGCTATGGGTAAGTAGGTACCTAATTAGGTAGGTATCTCTATTTAAATCGAAAAGATTAAAATCAAATAGCAAATTAATCAAAAGCTTATAATTTTGTAACTATATAATTTTATTTCATCAATATACATTTCTAGTTACATGACTTTTAGAATAATTATAATATACGAAAAAATCATTTTTATGGTAATTTTTACGTAGTATCTGTAACTCATGACGAGCGCCTGTGACTATTTTTTTTTAATATCTACGGTAGGTTTGAGTTTATTTTACTATAAATACCGACATACAACAATTTAATATTAAGTATCTAAAGGAAAATAAGAAATGCAATCCTATAACAAATATTATTTAAACAAGTTCAATAATTGTAACGTAATCAAGCTATTTCCACAGAGCATTGAAAAAATTACGCTTTTTGTAGGGTACTTTTTTCCGTGCTCTGTGATCACTTCATAGATACAAAACAAATAATTTTGAACGGATTAAAATGTCAAAATAAAAGTTCTTAGTAGGTACCTACTTGACATAAAATAACTAAGTATAACCAGAACAGAAGGGTCAAGGGGAAAAGGTTGTTTTTTCCCGCTAAATTATTGATTGAGCTTTGTATATTCATCATCAGCCCGTAGACGTCCACTGCTGAACATAGGCCTCCCCCAGAGAGCGCCCCTTTAAGCGGCGGCTCGCCTCCTGCATCCATCGGCTCCCCGCGTTTTTCACCAGGTCGTTGGTCCACCTAGCGGGGGGTCTGCCTACGCTGCGCCTTCCGGTTCGTGGTCGCCACTCGAGAACCTTTCTTCCCCATCGGTTGTCGGTTGTCTTATATATCAAAAAAGTTCAAATAAAATTACAATCAGTATGGAAAAACAATGTTAAAAACAATATAAATTACAACAAAAATAAAACTATAAATAACACACCTGCACAATAAATTACATTCACACAACACACAAATAAATAATTCAACTAACTAATACAAACAACCTAATATATAACTATAATTCAAACAACCATACTAATTAATAAATAATTAAATATATAATTTAACATACAACACTTTGCATTTTAATTATAATAATTCCGAAATGGACAAAAAAGTGTCAGTTGGAAATACAAAATGCGTCTCTCCGATAAAATTGCATAAAAACTACATTGTTTTGATAAAATTAAACAATTACCATAACTTCAGACTTATATAAATATTAATCAACCATTATTAAAATCATGATGGGGTGACAGTAAAAATGGAAGCTAATTAGAAAGAAATAATTATGAGCAAAATTAGCAACATCGTGAGTGAAAATGGTATTTACGCAGACACCTTAATATTTTCTTGCACACAGCATATTTTTCTGTCAGACCATCAAAATCTGTCAAAATGATTTCACATTTTTATAAATTACTAGCTACTACCCGCGGCGTTGCCACGCGTGGACTACATTATATATGGCTATTACGCTAATTATTATCCTTGATATTCCTGGACCAATTTTGATGAAATCTCCACTCATGGCTACTTAAATATAGAATTTTCGATGATATTTCGATAAGTATCATCGAACTCATGATTAATTAAAACCTATATTAAATTAAAATCTAGGCTTTCAAAACATTTTTACAATAGGGCAAAGTCTTGCAAAGATACCAACCGCTAACGTTAACGCCAAATACTAACTCCAAAATGTACTGAAATGACGTTTCGGAAATCGCCAACTTTTCCGAAGCGAATGTCATTTCGATACATTTTTGGAGTAAGCGTGAGGCGTTAGCGTTAGTGATTGTGATCTTTGCTAGACCCCCAGGGCATTTTACATAACATGTTTCATACACAGATTAGAGAAAAAATCCACTTAGTATCATTCCAAAGAGTATTATTATACTTCTGTATCATTCAAAGAGTATATAATTTATACGTAACGTAAGAGTATCATTGGCCCACTGCATTAGCCTATGGTGGTAATAGTATGCATTGGCCCTCAGACCTGTGGGCCAAACATAAACGTCATGTAATGACAAAAATAGGCGTAGCAAGGGTCAAGATTATACTCCCAAGGGTAAAGCTCTAACTATCACGGTTCATGAGATACAGCCTGGTGACAGACAGACAGACAGCCTGACAGACGTCGTTAGTCCGTTTTGGGTACGGAACCCTATTACTAAGGCTTCGCTGTCCGTCTGTCCGTCTGTCACCATCAGGCTGTATCTCATGAACCGTGATAGTTAGACAGCTGAAATCTTCACAGATGATATATTTTTGTTGCCGCTATTACAAAAAATACAGAATAAAATAAGTATTTAACCCCTTAAATACTTATTTTATTCTGTATTTTAGTATTTTTTCTCTCTCATACATCAAACGTTTTTTTGCTAGTTTTTATAGATAATGATACAGAACCCTTCGTGCGCGAGCCCAACTCGCACTTGGCCGGTTATTTCTCTAATCTGCGGGCACTAAGTATTGCAATCGATTCATACTACTTACATATTATTTGATGGTATATCTATTTTACTCAAAAAACCCCAAACAACCTGCAAGGGCTTAAATAGAAAAACTAATAATGGTTAATCAAATCTAATAAATTGTAAAATTTCATTCTACCGTTTAATGCATATTACTACCGAAATTAACTTCTATTACTCTTTGTTCATGGCCTTACACACGTTTTTTTTCTTTAATTTGTGCCTCCAGATGGACTTTACGTGAAACATGTGAAATATTCAATAACAACACGACGAAAAATTACTATACTTAACACTGGCTAAATACACCATGTGTGGAGCCATAATACAACATAAAAAAAATTACTGTGACACAAACTAACCGTCAGTAGCCAAAAAAAATTCACCATGAAGCGGCCATGTTGTATAAAATTCCGTCCGGTTTCGTAATGATATTTAATAATTTTGACCAAATTTTTTTAATGATATTTGTATTTTAATATATCCTATGTTGTGCGCTGGTTATTTCTAAGCATATTAGTGCAACCCGCATGAAAATCAGTTCAGTATCTAGGGATTTGTTCAATAACAAACAAACAAACAAACAAACAGCTACAAATTATTGTCCCTAGATGGCGTTAGATACGATAAATTAGAAAATGTATGGAGAAGGGTAAAAAGCCTTGTAGTCCTGCATCGCGGTTACGATATTTTTTGAACAATAGAACCTATGGGATAAATTAGATTTGACATCATTATGTGTGTGTTCCATAGCGCATCAGAAATACACATTTATTATATGTAGGGATAATTTTCCAGTTAATTTTAGTAGATTTTTATAATGTTCCAGTTAATGTAACTTTTAGTTAGACTTAAGATAATACACTCTGAGGTTGAAAATTCTTAGTTGTGACAGTTTTTCTGCTTTTGTAGCTTGTACAGAGCAGTCATGATAATCGTAAGTAGTTAGGTACCTACATCGTAGGTATTTAAAAGTATTTAATGGAATGCACGCGTGATTCAAGAGGTCCAGTATATATGTAGGTAACCAGAAGCATTATTGCAAAATATTTTAGATTGTGTGAAGTACCTATCTTTGGTTTCCGCAATTTTCATTACCACACAGTAATTAACTATATCAATACTAGTTAACTGTTCAATGTTTTAAGTTCGCGTTTCAGATAAACCAACCACCACAAATAAGAATATTTTTTTCAGAGTGAACTATCTACCTTAAACAGAATATTCTCCTATTCCAAGATGCATGCCAGCTTCTGTCATCCTTAAAAAAAAACCAAAATCAATGTAAGATAATATAATATATATGTATTTAATTTGAACGAGAGATCATGATTTACACGAGATTTCTTGTCACGGTAGCAATCTCGGCTTGAGGGATGGATGGATGCGGGTTCAATTCCCGTGATTCTAATTTTTCCTTTACAAATTAATATGTAGATTACGCTGAGCAGGCGATACTGCTATAAAAATCATAAATATAAAGAAAGAAAGAACATTTATTCAGGACATTACACAACATTACATACAACGTGAAAATAAAACAGAGAACAAAAATAATAGGTAGGTAGGTACCATAGTAGGGGAGAGGTGGCATGAAAGGGACATTTTTGGTTTTGAGGTCCTAGTAAGTGATTGAGAAAATATTTGGATCAGGTCGGAGTCGAATATGAAGTACTTATTATTAAACTATTGAAATGAAATGCAATAATTGTCATTAATTTAGTCTTAATTATTTATTTGCGTATTTAGAAAAAATGTGTTTTTTGTCCCATTCATAAATTGCCTGTATTGAAAGGGACGCAGTAATTTATGAAAGGGACAGTAGCTAATTCGAGGAAATATGTTACAATAACTACTTAAAAATCAGATTTAAAAGTGGGTGGAACTAACTGCCGTTCCGTTTTCATCTTAAAGATTAATACAATTAAACACTGATTAAGTATTTGATTATTTACGTTTACAACATGTATTGTGCAATTTGTTGCCATAATCACCACGCTTGGCAGGCGGCTTGGTGATCGCAGTAGATTATGATGGTGGAGACCAAGGAGAATGCTGCAGCCCATTCCCTGGATATTCCCTTAGCTGACTTTTACGGCACCCACAGGAAGAGATGGGGTGGTCCTATTCGAAACCGGGACCACAAGGCTAAGACAGGGACAGGACACGATAATCCTAAATTCCGGTAACTTATTCTTCTACCGGGAGGGAGACCAACTCTCCGAAGGTGGTGTCGGGTTTCTGGTCCGCAAGTCTCTCGTCAACAACGTGATCAAAGTCGACAGTGTGTCGACCAGGGTAGCGTAACTGATACTCAGAATAACCGAACGGTATTCGTTGAAGGTCATCCAGGTACACGCACCGACCTCGGCACACTCCGACGATGACGTAGAAGCTATGTATGAGGATATATCCGAAGCCATGCATACTTCCGAAACATACTTCACCGTTGTGATGGGAGACTTCAATGCGAAGTTGGGCACAAGGCGATAAGCTAAGAGTGGGGCCTTTTGGATACGGGCAGCGGAACCCTCGGGGACAAAGGCTGGCTGACTTCATGGAGAAGGAGGGCCACTTTAACTCTTTCTAAAAGAAGCGGTTCATCATAAACGACGGTTCCAAGAAAAATGAGGTAGACTTCATGATGACAACCAAGAAGCGCATATTCGATGATGTCTCAAGGATGATCAGCTAGGTGAAAACCGGTAGCGATCACCGTATTGTAAGAGGCACATTGAATATCAATGTTAAGCTTGAAAGCTCGCGTCTGGTGAAGTCTATGCTCCGTCCAAATCCTGTCCAAATCCAAAACCTCGAAGGCTTTCAGCTGGAACTCCAAAATCGCTTCCAGTGCCTTGCCGATTGCAACACAGTGGACGAGCTGAACAACGGGTTGGTGGAAACTGTCCAAGCTGTTGGAGCTCAGTTCTTCAAGACCCAACGCCGAAAGGAGCCAAGAAGCTTTTATTGCCAATGTTTGCTTTATAAACAAATGAAATACATTCAGAAGATTTGGCTTTTGCGAGCAATCTGTGCAAATGCGATTTGCTTGCATTGACTGTCTTAGCAGCTGACCTTACAGAAATACCTTTTTGTAGCATTTCATTAACTGCCTCTTCAATTTTGTGTGCATCGACACGCGATCTCTTTGAAGGTGGCATTTTTAATCTAAAAAAATGTAAAAAACTGATTAGAAACTTAGTGCAAAATAGCAGTCTTGAAAGGGACAGTTATGAAAGGGACGTCCCATTCATAACCGTTTGTTGTGTCCCTTTCATAAATATCATACAAAATTTGAAAACATAACCACAAAATCTACAATATCAAATTAAAGTTCACCTATCATATCTTTTCGTATCTGTGAATGTTCAGCCTGTCTTAAATAATAATTCACACATCAATAATCAACACGCAGCAGTTGATCAAACGTTTTACAATTATTACAGAAAAAATACTTTTCACGCCCAATATCAACACTCGCACGAATCCGCCATGTTTGAAATGACAGGAATATGAAGTTAGCCGCGAACGAACTTGCGTTTAGGTTGCCATACGACAAAAATAGTGCTGTTTCGAAATTGTATATACTTTACCGGTTATTTGGATTGTCCCTGTCAATACGTGTCCCTTTCATGCCACCTCTCCCCTACTATACAAGGTGAAGTGGAATTGATATGTTATCCCAAAATGGGGGGGACTGGGACCATGATACCCTACAAGTTGTGAGAGCCTTACTTGAAACTGGGTTTTCCCAAACCTCCATGGTAAAAAATAAATCCACTAACAATATTCAACGTGCGATCGCTACGAGAGTTAACAAGATATAATAAATTCATTTCTAAACACAGGTCGTTAAACTCATTTATGTGCACCCAGCTGCGCTAAGGCTATTTTTGAACGTAAACTTTACATGGCATTTCTTCAACGAAAAACTATTAATTTAGTAAAGTCGTAGAAGAAACATTACCCCCCCCCACTTTCGGGATAACATACCAATTCAAGGTCACCTTGTATGTAATGTTGCGTGATGTCATGATATAAGTCCCGACTCAGCAAAAATATATTACCTATGTTTTCCCAAGTTTCCTGGCTGTGACCAGTTTATTGATGTCATGGTATGCAGCAATCATTGTGTGTGCGGGGGCCGCGTTGCTGGCGCAGGTTGGGAAGGCTCGCATGCAGTCGGTGCCCTCCTGACCCCGCCTGGCGGCTCTCATGTAGCGGAAGAACCGTAGGATTTCAGGATTGTCCGACACCGGACGACGGAGCTCGTTTAGTTCTCTGAAATGTTAAAAACATGTTAACACAAACCAATTTAATTTTACTCTGTGGTCGTGTACGGACTCCATGTCTTGTATACTCTCTCTAGGGAGCATAGTCCGTGGCTTGTCCATGACCGTGTCTCTCTATATATAGATCTACGTAATCTTTGATGTAGATTTACTAGATACTTACTTTTGAATCTATCACTTTTGGAACAAATGAAGGATAGATTTTACTTTGCAGTTTTTGTGTGCTTTAGTTGCTTTAATGAATCCTGTTTTAGTATAAAAATCTCAAAAAAAAATTATAGAATAGAATTAGAGATAGTAGGAATAGAGACAGTACATATAGATAGGGATAGCAGGGGTATTGATAGTAGGGATAGGCTTTAGGGATAGTAAGCATATTAGAGACAGTAGAGATGGGGCTAGCAAGGGTATTGACAGTAGGGATAGGCTTTAGGGATTGTAAGAATATTAAAGACAGTAGAAATGGGGCTAGCAAGGGTATTGATAGTAGAGCTTGAAGGATAGTAAGACTATTAGAGACAGTATAGAAATAGGAATAGCAAGGGTATTGATAGTAAGGATAGGTTTTAGGGATAGTAAGTATATTAGAGACAGAGAGATGGGGATAAAAAGGGTCTAGATAGTAAGAATAAAATTGTAGGGATTGTAGGCATATAGACAGTAGGAATAGTATGAATAAGGATAGTAGGATACATACCGGCTTAGCTGCGCAGAAACCAAGTTGCTATACGGGGCGTATTTAGCAGGGCTTGCGTACATCAGGCATATCAGCTGTTCCCTGCAGGCTTCTAATTTCACGTCGTGGACGCTCTGCCCACCAATCTGGTGCGATGGTGCTTCGTCGATCGCGTTCTCGGATGGAGTCAAACCTGGTGTAAAAGGTAGGACAATAAGTGAAGTTTTATTTTAGTTATGAATTGATGTGGGTGAGTAATTAAGAATGACCGGTCAAGTGCGAGTCGAATTAGCGCATGAAGGGTTCCGTACCATTATTTATAAAAAGAGCAAAAAAATTACGTTTTTGTATGGGAGCCCCCTTAAATATTTATTTAATTATATTTTTTAGTAATTGTTATTATAGCGGCAACAAAGATACAGGCAGGTCGATAGACAGATGGACAGCGGAGCCTTAGTAACGGGGTACTTTTTCCCTTTGGGTATGGAAGTCTATAAAAGGAAGAAAGAAAATAAAAAAAGCATTTCAAGAAATACAACAACATTACAATTTTATATTAATCTTTCTGAAAATGTAATCATACGTCTTTCATATCTACGAGAGTGAGTGATTGTACATAAGATGGAAGGATTCCTTATTTTTGAAATAAAAAAATCATGTTTTACATAATCGTATTTTTTTCTATTTTTATCTTCAAAAAGCCTAAAAAAACAATGTTCCAGTTACGGATAATTTTTCAAAGCATCAACCGGAGTTCCTATTCGGTTAAATTTCCGATTTCCGACTAGGATTATCATGTATCCGATAAGCATTAACCTCGTTAAGAGTTAAGACCCCCATATCTTATGGATCAACGTGTAGGATAAAAAGGCAATCTGATAGGCAATTGACGTATAGAGCGGTACGAATCCTATTTCTTTGTACTAAATCAATGCCAATTTTTTCTTGGGTATTGTCTATTATAGCGGTGTACTGAGGCAGTTTATCTTTACCCTTAATTTTAAACTTTATACCTCATTTGACCCCTATATGGATAAACGTTTAAAACCCCTTTTTAGACTAAACGTGTAACCAATCAACAAAATAAACGTGTAAATTACTAGGTGGTAGGACTTTTCTGCAAAGTTCGTCTAGGTAGGTACCACCACTTTGCCAGTTATTCTGCCGCCAAGCAGTAGTGTGCAAGCACTACTGTGTTCCGGTTTGAAGGGCATTGTAGCTAGTGAAATTACTGGGCAAATGAGACTTTATGACCTAATCGCACAGTCTCGTAATCTGATTACTAGACTGTGTGATGTCTCAGGATGACGTGCGCAGTGCAATGTCACACTAAACTTTATTATTTTAAAGTTTTGAGTGACACTGTAACTGTTATGGGCGACCGTGTCGCTTAACACCAGGTGAGCGACTTGTTCGTTATGTCATTAATTCACATAAAAAAAAAACGTAGCTTACCTAGTTCTTTTTTCGCTGAAAAATGTTCAAAATTTGCCTGAATCCTTAATGCGTGATTTTAATTTTCAGATCCAGATTATTTGTCTTTACATCGCATTTCCTACTTTGTAACCTTGGCAAAGAGCCGATTCAGTATGTAAATAACGTTAATGGCCCGGAGGAAACCGCGTGTCATTGATCAATGATCTGTGTGAGATTTATAAAGACAGGAAATCCTTTGGAGGGTTTAATAAAACGGCTTATGTCAGCATTTAACACAACATTCTTATTAAAACATAAAACGTTTGATCTAAGCAACACGTAACCAACATTATGTTAGTCTGTCACCACCCTCTTATTCACTAGCCTGAATACGTCGTCTACTAAATATAGTCCTTCTCCACAGAGCACCACTTTGAGCAGGTGATTGCTTCTTGCATCCAACTGCTCCCTGTGCTTACGACAATGTAGGTCTATTTACCTAGAGAGCCTACGCTGCGTCTTCTAGTTCATGGTCACCACTCGAGGACTTTTATTCCCCATCAAAGGTCGGTTTTGCGAGCGAAGTGGCCTGCTCAACGCCATTTCAACTTAATAACTTTTAAACGCTTAGACTTTAGTTCTCCTTGCGGATCTTTTCATTCTGAATAAATACCTCCCCAATAGGCATGATGACTACTATTAAAAATGAACAAGTAAATAACACTGTCATAAAGAAGATTAAAAATGAATGCAATCATTGAAAAAATAAGTAAAATCGGTAAATAAATCACGGAGTAATAAGCTTTTAAAGTTTCTTCAGGAGGCATCTCCTGTCCCTTTCTCGCGAAACAGAGTGCCTCCACAGTCACTATGAAAAATCCACCTGTGACGTCACATGCTAAAGATATTGTATGTAAAGCTACCACAGCTTAGTAATGAGGTACTATGACGACCTTCCTCTGACGTCACTGGCCGTTTGAACTATCTCTTTCTATTCCGGTTTTTAAAATGCTTGTAACTTGGTCATTTTTTAAAATATTTAAATATTTTTTTTTAAATATGTTTATCTTTTGAGGAATATTTTTAATTTATGCAAAAATATTTTAATCATCAAGCCTATTAGGGAGATGGGGGGTTGTCATAATCACCATATGGTCTAGCATGCGCAGCGCGAGAAAACTTGTCGTCGCTGTTAGAGTGAGACACACTCAGGCGCTACCATAGCCTTGTCACGGTCTCTCACGAGATAATGTGTCGAGATAATATTGTCGCAATGCGCATGCTAGCCCGGCGAGTTTAGCAGGCAGCTTGGGATTGAAGTAGATTATTGTAACGCAGACCGAGAAGAATGCTGTAGCCCATTCCCTGGATATTTCCTCAGCCGACTCTTACGGCACCCACGGGCATAGATGGTGTGGTCCTATTTTCATGTTGGGACCATACGGCTAATGGGTTGCTACTAAAGTATCTACCATTAAATCATCATGTTTTACTAGGGGATAGGACTGTTCTGCAAAGTTCGTCTAGGTAGGTCCGCTTTGCCAGTTAATCTGCCGCCAAGCAGTAGTGTGCAAAAACTACTGTGTTCCGGTTTTAAGGGCATTGTAGGTAGTAAAATTACTGGGCAAATGAGACTTTATGACCTGATTACTGATTACAGAGTGTAGTAATCTGATTGCTAGACTGTGTGATGTCTCAGGATGACGTGCGCGGTGCAGTGTCACACGGAAATTTATTATTTTAAAATTCTGGGTGACACTGCAACTGTTATGAGCGGCCGTGTCGCTTAACATCAGGTGAACGACTAGCTCGTCTAGCCATTCATTGGCATAAAAAAGTTGTCGTTTTATTGTTTTCACTGTTGCTTACCAAGTCTTGCAAAGATACCGTCCAGTCGAGACAACAGCGGCGAGTAGAATGGATCATAGTTGCTCAGGATCATCGAAGATGCCGGAATTTTCTGGAACACCTGAAACGTGAAAACAGCTGTTTAATTTTTGTTTCATCGTGGAACTAACCGCAAATTTCAAAATTTAGATTTATAGAAGGGTCTATTCCCTTTATATTCACTGACAGTTAACTTACAATAATCTAATGAAACCTAACAATGGAGACGCTCTATTAGGGAGGCCAACGTTCAGCAGCTGACGTCTTCAGGCTGTTGTTGATGATAATGACGATGATTATGATGATGATGATAATTATGAAGGCGGATTGAAGTTCCACCAAAAATGTTAATCTTCAATCTGAAAACTGGGGTCGTTGAAAGAAATAATATTTTTACTCACTTTGTAGTTGTTCGTGGATTGCATCTGGTTCTGGTAGTAGCTATTCTTCGATGGTATATGCTGACCAGGGATACCGAATCTGGAAAATAAATGTACGTCACAGTTACAGAGTAAATTATCCATCCAAGTGCGAGTCAGAACAGCGCACGAAGGGTTCCGTACCACAATCTATAAGCACGAGCAAAAAAGTCACATTTGTTGTATGGGAGCACCCTTATAGATTTATTTTATTTCGTTATTTAGTATTTGTTATAGCGGCAATAAAAATACATCATCAGTGAAAATTTCAACTGTCTATCTATCACAGTTCATGAGATACAGCCTGGTGACAGACGAACAGACAGACAGACAGACACACAGACAGCGGAGCCTTAGTAATAGGGTTCTCTTTACCTTTTTTAACCCTAAAAAGTGATCGATCACATCCGAATGTATGTCCTCGCGTACAGGTTGTATCTTTCAACTAATCTTGGAGAAACTAGGTAAGTAATAAGCACGTACAAATCCTACATTTTCTTAGAATTTTAGGTTCCGTAAATTTTTGTTGGGTACAACTGCTTATTTCCCACAAAAAGGGCTGATTTTGACAATATTTGCCAGAAAATTCTGTACTCGATTCTCAACAAGCATTTTAGCCATAAATGAGCATAACGTTAGAGCGTGGCAAGATAATGATATTTGAGTTTTTGATGAAGTTAGGAGCCTTTATTTGCGAAACCTTTGAAAGAAGTTTAATTTGATATAGGTAACATTATACCTAATGTACCTACGTCGCAGACTAACTCACTCCAAAAGATTAACCTTTGAAGGGATACCTTAGCAAGGATTAAATTTAATAGTAGACAGGTTGTACGTGAGAGGGAAAATAAATGGAGAAGAAAAAGCTAGTTCATTGGATAGTTTCAGCTGATAGGGGTTTCTTTAAGGTTTTTATATGTGAATGAATGACGCAACGAGCTAGTCGTTCACCTGATGTTAAGCGACACGGCCGCCCATAACAGATGCAGTGTCACTCGGAACTTTAAAACAGTAAAGTTTCTCGTGACACTGCACTGCGCTCGTTATCCTGTGACATCATCCAATCTAGTAATCAGATTACTAGACTGTGTGATCAGGTCATAAAGTCTCATTTGCCCAGCAATATAACTAGCTACAATGCCCTTCAAACCAGAACACAGTAGTGCTTGAATGCTACTGCTTGGTGACAGAATAACTGGCAAAGCGGTGGTACCTACCTAGACGAACGTATTAAAGGTTTATTCTACTTTTATACCGAGTGGTCCCGGCACGCGGCACAAGAACATAGGACTACACAATCTCTTCCCGTGGGTGCCGTTATTATAATCTTCGGCGATCACTAACTTACCAAGTGTAGCAATCATAGCACTATTCCCTAATCGATTATAATCGAGACCCTACACAAACTCTAACAGACTTATTAATAAACATGGAGTAGGTTTTACTAGGTGGTAGGATTTTTCTGTAAAGTTCGTCTAGGTAGGTACCACCACTTTGCCAGTTATTCTGTCACCAAGCAGTAGTATTCAAGCACTACTGTGTTCCGGTTTGAAGGGCATTGTAGCTAGTTAAATTAGTGGGCAAATGAGACTTTATGATCTGATCACACAGTCTAGTAATCTGATTACTAGATTGTGTGATGTCTCAGGATGACGTGCGCAGTGCAGTGTCACGCGAAGTTTTATCATTTTAAAGTACCGAGGGACACTGCAGCTGTTATAGGCGGCCGTGTTGCTTAACATCAGGTGAATGACTAGCTCGTCACGTAAAACATTCTTATAAAAAAAGTAGCTATGGACTAGTTAAACCACCCTTTGACTTTTTCGATCAATTTCGATATTCGGATAACAAAAAAAGACAAAAGTCAGAATAACTAATCCAAAACTACTCCACGTTTTATTTGCTCCACTTGCCAATGTGTCCCTTGTCTATAACACCTAAAGCGACGACTTTCATGATGCCACGGATGATAGCATATAATAACAATGATGAAGCCTTTATTTCCACTACAAAAATGACATTTATACAATATAACTCACAAAGTATTCAACATATTTACAGGTTCATAAATACATGCAGTTTTGGATTAAGAATTATTCAATAAACATATCACAATTTATCTAAAGTATGTTACAATCTAATTATCATTTTATCATTTATTATAATTATTATAATCTACACTGGCTTATTTTTATTGTAAAATTTATCATACATAATAGGTACTATTAGGAACAATAGAAGAACAATACTTCAAATAATTAATAGTACAAGCTATGCTTAGTTTGGGGCTAGATGGCGCTGTGTGAAATGTCTACACATATATTTTTTTTTAATTAGAGAGCTATGATTCTTAATTTAGTCCAATTTATGACGGTTGTTGTTTTTATGTCTTTAGAACTTAGTTTCAACATTTAAGTATAACCTACTGTGATTTTCAATTTTTTATTTATATTTATATAATTTAAGTATTACCTACATACATAAATTATACAAATATAGATAAAAAAAATTGAAAATCACGGATGATAGAGTAGAGGTGGCAAAATTTTGCTGTACATTTCTTTAAACGTACCATTGACACGGAAGAAGCAGAAGCATTATTCTACAGTAAAATTGTTCAAGCGTAAGTATTTACTTACCCATATAAATACTTTGGTACTAAGCATTAGTAATTCCGGTAACGTTAACGTAATTTTCCCCTTAGCACCCGCGAAATCTAATAGGGCCAATTCGAGGCAACCTAACCATAACTTCGTTCTCTTTGGGAAGCGCACCTTGATCATTTTATTCGTACGCAAGAAAATTGGCTCAATATTAAGCGGAATTTACCAAATTACCTCGCACTGTTTTTATACTTTTTTATTCTGTACAAACAAAATGTTGGCTAAGTGGGAAATTGCCGATGGGAATAGACAAAATGTTGTTAAGGAGGGAAATAAAATTGCCGGAATTTCTTTACGTTATTGGAATTTCTTGTTTCGTTATTTTGCACGCTCGAAAAAACAGGGATAATTTTAATGTGTTGGTGCGACGTGATTTTGTTTTTAATGCTGTCCCAATTTAAAAAAAAATAGAAATAAGTATTTTAATGTTGATTGCTAAGAGAACAGTTGTAATTTTTGTTTCTGAATTAAGTAAAATAAAATTAATGACGAAACACGATTAGATGCATTTCACCAATGCAGTCCACCAAAAACATGAAGACACACTGCTGAACATACGTCCTCCACAGAGCGCTACTATGAGCGGCATCCTGCATCCATCAGCTCGCGGTTTTAACCAGACCGTCAGTCCACCGTGAGAATGGCTTAGGCTGCATCAATCGCTTCGTGGTCGCCACTCGAGAACCTTTCTTCTCCACCAGCAGTCCAAATAGTCTCATAAGTTTTTCGCCCCAAAAATATCACATCGCTTACCGAGACATATCAACATTCCCAAGTTCGTTAACATCTCCCGACTCCGCGTATGTATCTGGGTAGACATAAGCCCCAGCTGGGTTGGTCTCGTAACCAATCACATCCTTGTTCTCGTTGTTGTAGGAAGTCTGGTCTTCCGCGTTGATAGGCGGGTAGCTGGCTTGGCTGGAGCTTGCTGACAGTTGGGAAATGCCTGAAACGTACAGTGGAAAAATTTACTTCTAGAACTGTCTAGTCATACTGATATACACTTTCATGGTTGGTCACTTTTAATCGTGTACTTTCTTCATGTTTAACGTGATTGGAATCATTTTTGAGATCCCGATATTTCGGGACCGTTCACGCGCACCATGTTCTGGTCACGGGTAGACTGGAGAACGTGGGTAGATGATAAAAGATTGCAAAAAGTTAGAATAGAAGCAGACAAATAAAACTTCGGGAGCTCAGACATGATTCCAATCATGGTATAAAGGTCCCGTCAGTAGTTACTGTTCAATTGTAATGCTATATTATAGTTTAATTATAGAGAAAAGTATATTAGTAGCTTAACATGGCCAGAACTGGCCAAAAATGGAGTGGAAACTCTGTATACCTACTTCATACCAGATGCCTTCAACCAGTTCTTCTATGCATGCAGATAGGATATATCCACGAGGTTATTACCTATATTTATGTGCTGTTAACGTAGGTATGGGATTTTACCGTAGAACCCGAAGGCGCAGCGTAGGCATACCCCCACTAGGTGGACCGACGACCTGGAAAAACCGCGGGGAGCCGATGGTTGCAGGAGGCGAGCAGCCGCTCAAAGTGGCGCTCTCTGGAGGAAGCCTATGTTCAGCAGTGGATATCTACAAGCTGATGATGATGATGATGATGGATTCAGTGCTTAAACGGCTACTAGTCCAAAACTCCATCAGTTTGGTGTAAAATCATCGACATAGAACTAAAAAATAATTTTGAATCTGAATGAATGTAGGACATTTTCGTAAGGCACAAACACGTTACAATTCGTTTGATGTTATTGCGGAATATAATAATGTTTAGTCACCTACTTAGATATATTATATGAAAAGTTATGGAACTTATTATCACCCTCAAAGCTCCAAACTTTCAAAATTGGCAAAATTGGTATAATATATCAAGAAAACTCCAGAAGCCAAGTTAATAATTTATGTCAGCTAAAAGGCAGACGAAAGCTTTTGAAAGTCGACAATGTGTCACACACTTTGTTACAAGTTTCTCAGAAAACAACTTTCCGTGTGATGATTCTTGAAAATAAATCGTAGCCCAATTTGTGAAATTAGCTTTAAACGTGATCGTTTGTTTTATCAGAAGTAGGCTCATTTTTTTTCGTATTGAAAAGGCTTTTTAGGTGCTACAAATGTTTTAAGATTCATCACAATAAGTACTAAGCTTTTCAGCAGTTCTTGGTGATCGGTGACACAATGTAATGAAATCTAACCATCGCTTTCCAGTGATGAGTTATGGCACTAAGATGTGGTCTCTTACTGTTGGCCTCACCAGTAACATCAGAGTCGTTACAACAAGCTTGCAACAAGCTATAGAGAGAGATATGCCCGGTATTTCCAACTGCGAGATAAGATCCGAAAAGAAATGATTTTTAGTTACTATATTTTATGACCGATTAGTTCTTAAAATTAACAAGTTAAAAAGGTAATGGGCAGGCCACACCACTCTTAAAACTGACCACCGATGGGGAACAAAGGTTTCGGCACCACAAACCAGAAGACGCAGCGTAGATAGGCCCCCGCCCCCACTACGAAAACCAACAATGGTCAAAACCAGAGGCAACCGTTGAATGCAAAATGCAAACGTCAGCTACTCAAAGTGGCTCTCTATCAGGGAGGCCTATGTTCAACAGTGCACATCTTCAGGCCGACAATGATGATGATAAAGGGAACCAAGAATATCTTACCTTTTCCAAGGATCTTGCCAAAGCTTCCCAGTATGCTAGGCAGGAACATCGCGAGGAGTACTGACTTGATCAGAACTTGTCCACCGATGAACAGCGGCAGAAGGAACTTGTTAATGCCAAACGCTGTGGACAAAAATAAAACATCATAAAATAATGTAATGTTAGGTGTCCTTGTCTCAGATAATATTGTTAAGTACCTGTGTTATTAAGTGTTCTGTGTAATCAGGTAATAGGATATTTCGGTAATACTTACATCTGAACCCCATAAGCTTGGCTGCTTTCGGAAGATTAATTGATAACACATGAGTGTTAAAGAACTCCTTGACTTTCTGAAACATTCTATATTCATATGTATACGTGCTAAACAATGCCCTTCTTTGGCTTTCTTCTACACTTTTGTCACTCTTCTTATTTTTCGCATCTTCAGTTGGTTTGATTTCAATTCCTTCAATAATTTCATATCTATCTTTGCTTAGTGCTCGTTCAAGTAAGTTTTCTACTTCTAATTCTAATTTATCTATAGTTTTATTTACAACTGAAGCCTTACCAGTTAACGTATATACAATATCAATTACGTTATCTACAAAATTTTCTGTATTAAATACTTCATTATTGCTAGTGAAACAAGTATGGCATTGACTAACATCTAAATCTATATTATCTCTTTTGGTTGTGCTTTCTCTTTTCGACTCTGTTGTCTCGCATTTCACTTGCGTCAGTAAGGATATGTAAAGTATGATTAGGAGGTTAAACCTCCGTTCCATTTTTCTATGATTCCCTTGTGTTTTTTGATTTATAAGGTCCATTTTTGTTCGGTTGTAACCACATCACCGAAGGTGGAGTGTTATATTCAACAGCCGAGTCTAGTGATGGAGAAATCTGAAACAAAAAGTTTTATTATCAGTTTAGGATTCACGCCATTGTTTCGTCGCTTGCAGAAGGTGTAAATTATGGGTAAATATCTTTGGAAAAGTATAACATAATAATAAAATGCAATAGACAAATTATTGATCAATTAATTCAAAATCATCAATGCGTGGTGAGCGAATTGATTACTTTCATTATAATTTTATTTCAGTGCGTACTTTATAATTTTTGAGTAACTTTAACTAACGCAGAAACCGGAAAAGCGTTAATAATACTACTCGAATAGGTATCCAATAAACCTCTCAATACAATAAGTTCCAATCAGCTATTTATTTGCTGACATGGCAGATCATTAGCGCCGAAAACTGTTTCGGACCACCGCAACCAATCTCGACTATATCACTGGACTGTGCATACCGTTTAGCACTTTGCTGTAATAGCCATACTTCCCTCATAATAATTATATTCGCTACTCATGAAAAAGTTTATTCGTACAATTTTGTCTCTGATGTATGTAAATAGAATAACCGGGAATTATTTTTCCTACTTGTTCTATTGGTAGAAAATATTCAATTTTTATCTCTTTGTGTGTTGATAGAACAACCGAGAATTACTTTTCTATTAGCAGAACAGACCCCCCCCCTACCCCCCGCCCCCTATCGGTAACACATCGCAAAAAATATTTATCTGACAGAAATTATGGGTTTTATTATACTTTTCTATTTTATAAGAACGTTTAAGTATAGAGCTATACCGCCCGCAGCTTTGCACGGTTTCTTTGATTTATTTATGTCGCCACCTATGGGCCAAATGAAAATGTGACAATCAAATAGACAGACAGACCAATGGCTATTTTATAATCATTTTGGAAGAATTTTACTAAGACACGCTGCAGAAAAACCGAAACGACCGAACGTGTGAAAGTGAACTAGACTTAATTATAATCCTGCTGGTACTCCACTGATATTTTGGTTCATGGCTAAAACTGACTGCGTGTGTTCAAATATTGGGAAACCATATTAGTGTGCAGAATAAAACGGAGCGAATCATTCAACTACAACAAAGCTGACAATTCGTAAAGATATAGGCAACCTGCGGCCAACATTATGGCTGTTAGTTATCAAAACAGTCCAAATATTCTTTTAACAAAGCGAAATGATTTTGAAAAAGGGGAACAAAAGCTTAGTAAACAATTTTCCAACATAAAGCTGAGTGTCCATTAGCGGAAAGTTATAATGAGATAATGAAAAATCGCTTGTAAAAGCTCAGTAAATGCGGTAATGGTAGATAATGCCCAGCTGTTTTAATATTAAGTTTATACGATATAAAAATCGGGTAAAATCAGGAAAAAGTTAACTGCGTGGCGATAAATTGATAATGTTGTGAAGTTAAATGGAAAAAAAGAAACCTTCGTGTTCTTATAGAATTTATATTTATTAATTTAATTTTTATTGAAACTAAAGTCTTCTGAACAAATGTTTGAGTCTAAGAAAGACAGTTAATGAAAAAAAGAGAGAAGGAAAGAGAGTTCTAAACCATTAAACCACTAAACCAAAGCTAAGTAGCATGAATGGTTTTAAGGAACGTTAATAAAATAGTATTGTGATTGTGAAAGATAATATTTTTTCTCTGTCTATATTTCACTTTGAAATAGGCAATAATAAAAAAGGTAAAACACGTAGTAGCTTTAGTCATTCAGGTTGTATGGTAGAATGCGTCTTCCAGTCTTTGAACATCACAATGTAGAACATTCTGTGTAAGTTTTATCACATAAACTTATGTAGCGTACACATTGCATATTGTATAGTTACACCTATATAGTCACCAAATAAATTATAAGTTTAGTTAAAATATAGATATTTATTGACAAATGACCGCCGTTAGTAGTGGAGAAATATTTTATGTTCGGAGTTTCCTTACGAAATCTGAAATGAAGAGATCCGCAGAAGATCTAAAGTCACCGATATAGCTCATTGAATCAAAAAATTGAAATGAAAGTGGGCATGCTACATCGCTCAACAACCGATGGGGAAGAAAAGTACTCGAGCGACCACTAACTGGAAGATACGGCGTATACTATGACCCCCACTCGGTGAACAGACAATCTGGTCAAGACCGTGGTATTCCGGATGCAAGTGGTGCTTTACCTATTTAAGGGACGCCTATGTTCAGCAGAACTCATCATCATCACCATCATCATTAACAGCCTGAAGAACTAAAGTGACCAATATAGCTCTTAGAATTAGCAAGATGAAATGGCAATTGGCAGGCCCTATCGCTCGTAGAATGGTCAACCGATGGGGAAGAAAGGTTCTCGAGAGGCGACCACGAACCGAAAGACGCAGCGTAGGCCAGCCCCCAATAGGTGGACCGACGATCTGGTGAAATCCGCAGGGAGCCGATGGATACAGGAGGCAATCAGCCGCTTCAAATGGTGCTCTGTAAGGGATGTCTATTTTAAGTAGTGGACCTCGATTTATATATCAGGATATGCCCGAAGGAACATTTTATTTAGTCAAAAAGGCGTGGGAAAAGTCAGCGCCATCTATTAGATTTCGCGTGAACTACGACAAGTTGAGAAAATTAGGTGCCTATCGCTGCCATTATGTCCGTCAATGTTTATGTTTACAATGATTATTCCAAATATATATTCGATTATTTTGTTACAAAACAGTGTAATATTGAAAATATTGAATTACTTGAGGTAAGAAACTTGGTCCTTTTTTTTACTGCACTTTTGGGTATAGATTGTGCAACCCTTCACAATACAACTTGGCATATTTTGTTTGACATTCGACCGATGCCTTCTAACTTCCATCACAGACTGAGCGCTAGTGGATGCCAATCTGTGAAATTGGCTCCCACTTTGAAGCGACGTTTTAACCTGTCATTAGGCCTGTCCTTAATATATATGTCTATGGTAGTGGATGTCTTTAGGCTAATCTGTTATTGTCAAAGTCTCGCTCATATAGTGAGCTCTTAGCCTAACAACAGAATGCGCCTTTTAACTTTAACGGTTATGATCATAACGTGTGAAACGTACTTGGTGTCCTTTCCCTTTATAGCTGACAGGAGAAATATCTGTCTCTGGAATGGTGTGGATTTAACGGGTCTCCGTGTTTGTACAATATCATCAACAAACCTTTTAGAGATGGAATAGCATACTATTAAATGAGATATGAAGATAAAAATATAGATTTTTACTACACCAGAAAGCGAGTTAATTAATTCTCACTCCGTAGATTCCATCATGATGGATCTAGATAGTGAGATTTTATTTTCCCAATGGATCTATTTACAGACTGTGACACTACATGATTGTATCTAATGGGGATTTTTGTTCTCAATAGATCCGTTTTTATGGTAGGTATCGTACAGTTTTTTCTTAACCATTTGTGTCTTCGGCAAAGGTCTTCCCCATTTCCTTACGCGCTTTATAAATTACAATGGATTTAATGAGAAACGTCATTCTCACTAGATACTGGATTCTTTAAAACAATGGATCTATTGAGAACATTTTTCTTCAGTAGATCCATTCTACAGATCCATGGTGGATCATAATTTATAATACTATAATCTACTAGCTAACTCGCCCCGGTTTCACACGGGTTAATCGCCTTATCCAAAAACTGTCAAATATTGCTTATAAAGTACGTAAAGCAATACAGCCGGTTTTATGAACCTTTAATAAAAAAAATTATAAAAGAAACTCGGACTGGGCTCTCAGACATAGTTTATTTCCGTATTTTGAATACATGTTCTTATTTGCTGATATTAGTTCGGTTAATTGACGTTTCTGGTTGGCAACACTGGCTTGCTTTATTTTGCGAGCGTTCATCGGACAGTTGAGTAAGATCTGCAGATATAGCGTTTGAAGGATGTGGGAAATTTGATTAATTAGGTTTCGATGATATGGCGTTGTGGGAATCAGCTTCGGTAAAATAGCTTTCGACGACGAGTACTAAACTCTTTGATGAACTGTATAAGAAGTAGATCAGTTATTTAGTTCTTAGTTTGCTGGTGAAAAGCTTTAATCAATACATATTGAAAAAACAGGGAGAAATGGGTGTTTAAAAGGTGCTATTTTATTATGCTGTTTACGCCGTAATCGAGATGACGTCCGCGGGCCACGGAGCGCGGGGGAGGAGAACCGAGAGGACCGGGCCACAATCGGCTCTCGCGCACTCACTACACCGGCCGCGTCTACATATTTCTGTTATTTGTGTAAAAAAGACAAATAAAAGTCTATTATTTCTATATTTACAACATATAAATGTCCCGCGGAGGCGGTGACAATGCTATTAGCTGGAAAACTACCTATGTAACTATGACTCACGCTCTTTGAAAATATTAAAATATACCTATTCTATGAAAGCACAAATACTTGTTTTGTGTCTGGGTGTTGTTGGAGCATGGTCCTCCTTGTTCCTGGGTCCCTAGATACAGGGAATCCTAGTTAGGGTCCAGGATCTATACATATGATCGTTGGGCATTATTTATTAAAAGCCTGTCCCTCAATCACGAAATAACGAGAAAAAGTCTCAGTAGTTCATACTGAACTTTTTTCACGGACCCTATACGGAACAAAACTACAATTCCCCTTTCCCATCAAGTGAGATGTTCATCAACACGTCCAAGATTAAAAAGAACAATCAGAAAAAAACAACAAGAGTAAAACTTACAAGAGTAAAACTTATTTTATTTGTCCGTGAACTAAACACAAGGAAGTACACAACAGTTTTCCTTTACTGAATATGAATGGAAGAGAGGTGGAGGTACTTAAGAGTAACTCCTAACTACAAACTACATTAAGTACAATCTTCTAGCTTGTTGTAGTGTGGAACAAGAGCTAGCAGCGGTTTTAGTCATCTCATTTTAATTACGTACCTTGTGCCTATATTCTTTGCTTGTGCCATTGCGTTATATGTTTACAAATGCTATGGATAATCAGCAGGAGTTTTTAAATTTCTTTTAAAACTGTGTTGTCACTGCAACTGTTATGGGCAGTCGTGTTGCTTAACATCAGGTGAACGACTAGCTCGTCAAGACATTCATTCACATAAAAAAAAAATGAAAAACCCTAAATATAAATTAAATGGAACGTTATATTTAAGTGAACTATATCATGGCACTAAACAAAAATTAGCAGGATCGCGGTATCAACGCAACTATTTATTAACAGTTTTACCATTGTCAATAATAGGTAATTTAAGAACTATTAAGGAGAGCGTCATATTATACTCCTCTCTTGTTCAGCACCAACACTTTTCCACCGTTCAGAAAGTAAAAGAATAATCTAAGCTAACTTGTACTTTAATGTTTTCCATTTGGTATAAACCTCGGTCTTGACTCTTGTTTGATGATGATAGCATGATCTGCATTAGTGCGTTCTTCTTTAAAAGATATATCTTCACTCTCAACTCAGAAATTAACAAAAAAATAAACAGTCTGAAACTATTGGGAATAATAGAATTGTTGGCTCTGAAACTAAAACGTGTTGCTAATGTGTGTTAATAAACAAAGTTTGGCAGAAGTTTCTTGCATCGATTAAGTACGGAAGGTAGTGAAACTGAAAAAACAACTTCGTAAGAGGTGCACTTATATGAACAAAGTTGTGAAGTAAATGAGAATAGAGGTAATTAAGAGGTAATTAAGGTTTCCCGCAGCAAGAATTTGAAGATTTGCCATCGCTCTGCGCGAAAATTTAAAAAAGGAAGACGGACAAGCATAGTTTTAAAGCATCAATAGGTATATCAAAAATCATCGAAATAAGATTTAACGTTTATTTAACGTTCTGCCCGAATAGCATTGGCACTTTTTATAGACAAGAGGGGGTTTAACGCTTCCCTTAAACCGTAATCGTAAAAGCTGTGGAGAGAGCTATGCTCGGTGTTTCCCTGCGGGGTAGTGCCCAAAATGATTAGGTCCGCAGGATAACTAAAGTGACTGATATAGCTCTTAAAATTAGCAAGTTAAAATAGCAATGGGCAGGCGACATCGCTCGTAGCCAACTGATGGGGACGAAAGATTGTCACGAGTGGGGACCACGAACCGAAAGACGTGTTAGGCCCTCCAATTATATTTGGACCGATGATCTGGTTGGAGCTGATGGATGCAAGAGGCATGCAGCCGCGCAAACTGGCGCTCTATGTGAGAGGCCTATATTAGGACGTCTTCAGACTGTTAATGATAATAATAATAAATAATAAATATGTGTGGACATTTCACACAGCGCCATCTAGCCCCAAACTAAGCATAGCTTGTACTATGGGAACCAGATAACTGATATCATACTTAGATACATTTCAATGATGAAACTGTATTCAAACTATTTGACTACTCACTACAAAATGTACTGAAATGACATTTCGGAAATCGCTAACTTTTCCGCAGCTTATATGTCATTTCAATACATTTTTGGCGTTAGCGTTTGGCGTTAGCGTTTGGCGTTAGCGTTTGGCGTTAGCGTTTGGCGTTAGCGTTTGGCGTTAGCGTTTGGCGTTAGCGTTTGGCGTTAGCGTTTGGCGTTAGGGTTTGGCGTTAGCGTTAGCGGTTAGTATCTTTGCTAGAGCCACTGGTATTATACGACGTTGTGGTACAAGGATCCTAATATTAAGAGCTACCTAACACGTCTGGGACGTATTTCTAATTAATTCAACTTAGTATTTACAAAATTAATCATACCATCTTAATTTAACTCGTACAGTGGCTTTCGCTTGAATAACTACACAGAGTAAAATACTACTTACAGAATGTTAGCTTCAATAATAATTAATGATTCCAAAGGGTCCATTAAATTCGATAATTATTTATTTTAATTATCTAATACTAATAATTACTCCGTTGGTTTGTCTGGCTCTACGCAATTAGCTTATTTAGTCAGTGCATGGTTATCTGACTGCATGGAGTTTTGGGGAGAAATTGTTTTTTTCACTTTTACCATTATCTTATTATTACGCAATAACACCCAATCTTATTATGAAAAATAATAAAAATAAGACAATGGAACATTTTCACATTCCCGCCATATCTTCATAAATTCTTATTTAATATAACAATTATTGGCGTTATTTCAAAGTTTAGTTTCTGGATGTTTATTTTGTGGTACCTAATTTTAATTAAACTTGACGGCTCAGCAACTAAAGTTTATTCTGAAAACACGAACTAAGCATTGATGTAAGATTTAACAGAGGCTAAATGCATCATAAAATAACCACCAGTAGTGGAAAAATTACACTATGTATAGGATCATACAAAAATATGCAGGTGAGTATATATTTATTATAATTTTGCACATAATGATGGCTGCTATCTGGCGACAATTACATTATCAAGTACCATAAAACAAAATAGAAATGATTTGCCTTTGTGCTAAGTAGAACTATGATTACATGCCACGTTTCATGCACATCGGGACAATGCTGAGCTGAGCTCTTTTTAGCACTACATTCATTTTTCCTACTATCTAAGGTTTTTTATGTTTTCATACGTGTATTCAGATGTAATATAAGATATGTACCTACATAAACAGTATATTTAAATGTGTGTGTTGAATAAATGTTAATTTTTTTTTTTTTAGTCTTTTTTCCTTCTATACAAATTATTTATTTTCTTCATGCGCGGGCCTGGGTGTATTTTATTGCGTAAGGACTTGCGAAAGTCATCTTTTACAGAAATAAAGTGAGTGACTTTCTAGACACAGCCTTAGAGGAATGATACAGCTTTAAAACTCTCTAGGGTAATAAGTCGATGGTTGTAACTCGATTTACTAGGTGTAATCAATTACATTCTGTCTACGATTTAAGATTAATCTATGTGGACTAGTTTGATTTGCCATTAGTGAGTAGGGAGTAAGTATCCCTATCCCTAGTATAGGGATTAGGTATACAGTGAGCCTTGAAGATTTATTACGAGTATATTAGACTAATTTCAAATTCGTGGCTCTATATATCTACTATAAAATCTACATAATTATATTATAAAACAATATTATAAAAAGGAATGATTTGGTTGTTTGTTTGTTTGTTTGTTTGTTTGTTTGTTTGTTTGTTTGTTTGAAACGATCTGAACCGATTTGAAAATCCTTTCACTGTCGTGAAGCTACATTTTCCCGGGGTGACATAGGGCAATTATTATATTTTGAAAAATTAGGGACCGTTACTAAAACTCCAATAATGTAATCCAAGGTGTAAAAAAAATATCTAAAATAATAATAATAAATAATAAATATGTGTGGACAATTCACACAGCGCCATCTAGCCCCAAACTAAGCATAGCTTGTACTATGGGAACCAGATAACTGGTACAATACTTTTATACATTTTTGTTTGTAAATACATACATAGAATACAATATAACACCCAGACGCAGAACAAACATCTATGTTCATCACACAAATGTTTGTCCCGGGTAGGAATCGAACCCACAACCCTCAGTTCAGAAGGCAGGGATACTACCAACTGAGCTATCGGGCCCGTCCCAAATATTCATTACATCGCGTATACCTACTCGTGCGAAGACGGGACAGGCCGCTATTCTCATATATTTTCTTTTATTAGTATGGCATAAATGAGGCGTTTTATTAAAAAAACCTGCAATTTTATAAAGCCCCGATAGATGGCGTTAAAATACGGGTTTCAAGTTATGTTATTGTTAAGATAATTATGTATCGAATTTAGTATCCTATCCTTATTTTATGGAAAGCATAATACTCTAATGGCTTTTTATCGACAAATCGACAACGTACTCTGTGATTCACTCAACTGAATTTGACATATCCTTGTACTATGTATTTATTATTTATTTATTTATTTACTCTGTGGTTTGAAACTACGACCATCCGGGCTAGCATGCGCACCGCGACAAAATTTTCCCGACACTTTATCTCGTGAGTGACCGTGACAAGAATATGGTAGCGCCTGAGTGTGTCTCATTCGTACAGCGACGACAAGTTTTCTCGCGGTGCGCATGCTAGGCCATCATGTCTGAAATACGTCGTTGGTACGCCATCTAGTGACAGAAGCCGAAACAGGTTGTTTTTTTAAATAAAACTCATTACCTTTATCATATCTACCATAACCCCATCATCATTTCTAAAAGTTGTCAAAACTTCTTTTCAAGGTATTTCAAAATGGCTATGAAACAAAGGTAGATAAGGTCCACGGCAACAATTAATCTTTTTTTTAACAAAAGAAACTGCAATTTGGAAGTTTTAAAAGCGGTCCCAATGCTTTTCCGTCTACAATACGCTTGGAACATTGTTTTTAAAACTTCGTACTTTTCGTCGAGATTAAAACCTCTGCATCCTCTACATATTTTTTTATAATACAGTCGACCTGAATTACTTTTCGTAACTTTTGAATGCAACCTGTGTTTCAGGTACCTTGTGTACCTACATGAAGCATATTGTGTAGGTACACGTAGTAACTTCAACGGCCGAAGTCGACCTGAATTACTTTTCGTAACTTCTGAATGCAGCCTATGTTTCGGGTATCTTGCGTACCTAACATGACGCATATTGTGTAGGTATACGTAGTAACTTCCAGCCGAATACGTCCACTGCTGAAAATAGGCCTCCCCCACAGAGAACCACTTTGAGTTGCTGCTTGCCTTCTGCATCCATCGGCTCCCCGTGGCTCTGACCAGATTGTCAGTCCACTTAGTGAGGGGCCAGCCTATGTTGCATCTTTCAGTTCGTAGTCGCTATTCGAGAACATTCCTTCATCGGTTGTCAGTTCTACGAGCGATGTGGCCTGCCCACTGCCATTTCAACTTGCTAATTCTAAAGGTAAAAGATAGGCATAAAACTTCCCAGATAGCCAGGGAAAATATGTTTTTGTCATTTTCATTTCAACAGCTTTATTTCCTATTATTATTATCACTTGTTTTAATGGTCTCTATTGGGACTTCATAATGCTACGTAACAAATATGTGATATTGGCCTAGTTCTCAAGCTCGCTAATGGACCCATTTCTATTTTGCATAAATTTAGAATTTAACTGTTTATTTTAATTAGGATAATAATTATTCATATATTCACAGACGCGTGTATTCATAATTAAGTTCTGTTTTCTACTGGCATATCGTATAAGCTTTAGAACTAAAGTGACCGATATAGCTTTTAGAGTTAGCAAGTTCAAATGGCAATGGGCAGGCCACATCGCTCGCAGAGCTGACAACCGATGGGGAAGAAAGATTCACAAGTGGCGACCACGAACCAGAAGACGCAGCGTAGGCCAGCTCCCCACTAGGTGGACCGATAATCTGGTGAAAACCGCGGGGAGCCGATAGATGCAGGAGGCGAGCAGTCGCTCAAAGTGGTGCTCCATAGAACGTCTTGTAGTACAGGGTTAAAGTGGAGGGCACTAGACCGCGTGGAAGGTCACCGATGCGATGGACTGACCAGATCAAATCTGCTGTGAGCGGTCCCTTGCATGAGTGTACCAGAATGACCGCCAGCAGGGAAAGATGGCGAGATATCGTGAGGCGAGCTACGTCAGCCCGCCACTCTTCGTGACGACCACGACCACTATGCCAAGAGCGATGCGACTGAGAAGAAGATTATTCTCAAACTGGGAACAGGATGTTCGCAGTGAGTGTCTTTTATCTGACGAAATGATGCGATATTGTAGAGGTTTGATTGATTGATTGATTGATTGTAAACTGAAATAAATTTAACATACCTACTTACATAGTTTTTTTTATCTCATATTAAATTTCTCTCATTAATCTATGAACATCTGAATCAACAAATTTTTAGTTGAGTCATCTTATTTTTAACAGAATTTTTTCCTGATTCATCTCATCTCGCCACTTTCTCCTCACATAATGAATAATATTTTGGGATCGGCTATAAATTAGCCAATTGTAGGTCATGACTATAACCGACCGGTTTTCCCCATAGCGGAAGTTCTGGGTCATTTTGACCCAGAATGTATTGTCTTATCAAAAAGTCTTAGTTGCTTTAGTTGAGATTTTTGATAAATTGCAAATTAAATCAGTTTATCATTTAATTTGAATTCGAGGTCATCGATTCTCCATAATACAAGCTCGCCCCGCAATTGATAACAATTATAACAAATTGGATAAAAAGCAAATTGCCCCAAAACTAAGTGTTTAGCAATAGCTTATTTGGTAAATCTCTTTATTTATCGTAAATAGGGCTTGTCGAATTACCGATTTCACAATTATGAAAGGAAAAAGTACGGACGATGAGGACCGAGATATCTTGTACATCTTAGTCTGAGAGGAGGCCTATGTTCAAATGATAATTGACGTCAGCAGGCTACTGATAGTTAGAAGAATTTATGTACCAAGAAAACACGTCAGTAGTTACTAGTGATAGATTAATTAGCATTCGCATTCATTTTTAGCATGTGAAAACTCAATTAGCATTTCGCAAATGAAATGTAGTTGCAAAATTCTGTGAAATATGAAATTTCATTTCAATTAATTTAGTTCATTTTGAATTCAATTTTGAATATAAAGTTTAATTTCATGTTTCATTTCATTTTTCATTTCCATTTCATTTCATTTTAGCAAATAGCATAGCAATAGCAATAAGCATGCTAAGACTCGTGAATTAGCATATTTATGTAATTTACGCGAAATCGCATTAATTGCCATCGCTAGTTACGCCACCTCTACATGCAATGGTTAATAAATAAAGCGAGGATTTCCTCACGCGACCCACTGTCCGCTACTTTCGCTCGCTTCGATTGTCCACGCGGTTCGAGGCATGGGCTATAGCGAGCATGAAAAAATTAACAACAAACAATACTTATACCTGCACATTTACTGGGTGGTAGAACTTTTCTGCAAAGTTCGTCTAGGTATACAGGATGTAATTGAATTCATTAGCATCCTTTAGCTAAAAGGCTCAGTAGCTCGGCGTATGCTCTTCACAAATTAGCTCCCATTGTCAACACAGACGCACTCATGACTGCATATTACGGGCTAGTGGCTGCAGTTTTAAGATACGGCTTAGTGTTTTGGGGAAACTCTCCTTATAGGCCTTTTTTTGAAGGGTTAAATCTGTTGGTTTTTACTGACCTTTACCGCTGTAAAGGTTAGTAAAAACCAGGTGGGAAGGCAGGCGCTTATGGCGCCCCGCCCTGCCATAGTGGGAGACCATGGTGCCTCTGCCGGGTTAGCACCGACGGTAGACAAAATTGTCCTTCTCCTGTTTTACTCCACATGACAAGTAAATTGTATGAAGAATGTGACATAATACGGGGAAAGACAATTTTTTCCACCGTCCGTGCTAGCCGCACTGGGGTGCGAGCCTCGGCTTTAGGCGTTGCCGGGATAAGAGGATCGATAAGGCTACGATTACGGCTACGGATTTCCATAGGGTCTACTGGCGTGGAAAGTCGCGACCATTCTAGCTAACCTACAGGGGGTACGTCGACCTCGCCGGTGGGGTCTGTGCCTGATTGTGTTGCGCTGGTATCCTATACCGGTGCTAAAATCAGTACCTGAGCCAGAAGGGCTAGACTGAGGGTCTAGCAAAGATCCCAAGCGCTAACGCTAACCGCTAACCCCAAAATGTATTGGAATGACATTTCGGAAATCGCTTACTTTTCCGCAGCTAATGTCATTTTAATACCTTTTGAAGTTAGCGTTTGGCGTTTGGGATCTTTGCTAGACCCCTGGTCGGTGATCCTAGCGCAGACAAAACAACGGCTGCTATAGGATCGTCCGGGTCGCTCAAGACGTGTCCGCGGCGGCGACGAAGACGGAGACGTTCGCCGGGGTGCTCTATGATAGACTGCGATATGGATATTTTGTAAGATAAATAACAAGTTTTTGATGTATGATATAAACCTCACAAATCACTAAATTTTAGAGTTCAACTAGAATGCTCTTGATTTTTTATAGATTTATTTACACCATTTCTTAATAATAAAATCACAGCCATAATATATAGCAATAATAATTCGTTATTATTGTATTAACAAAAGAGACTCTTCAGGAATGTATGCTACCTGGGCTACCTATACCTACCTATATACAATTATGTAAGTCCGCTTACGCTATATTATAAAATCGGTAATGATTATGTTTGTTTTTGTCCTATCATTTTTTTATAAAGTATTTAGTTTAATTGCTTAAAACAAAAAAAAAATGTTTATGCTCACAACACTAAACCTTCAAAGATGGTTAAAGTAGTAGGGGCCGAGCATCAGATTATAGCTGGACATTAGTTTTCTCTTTCTGATCTAGTATGCAACTTATGGAAGGATCCTTGGACAAGGAGATTTTTTGTAGTGGTTATAAAAGCGTCTTTTACTTGTATTAAAAAACAATAGCACTCATAACATCTCGAGTTTCGCGAGAGTCATAATAATGGGCTTTGACAAAACTGCATATTAGGTCAATTACATTTTACTGATAGATGCCAAAAACTAGCTTATTTAAATAGCAAGGTTGTCTGGAAGAAATCGCTTTAAGGGATAAGACCGCCCATTGTACTAGCATTATAAGTAAATTAAGTTTTTTTCTTTTTGTATGTTATTTTATTTGGTGTACAATAAAGAGTTAATCTATCTATCTATCTAGTGTTGCTGACTGTACTTTTACTCATTTTTGGTACTTATGTAAAAGTGTGACCGATCGGTATACGATTTTTAAAAATATATTAAATTTTTGGAATGTGTGACCGAACGGCCCTAGTTTTTTATGGATGACCGATCAGAACTGTGACCGATTAGTACTAACTCGTTTGCGCACCGCAGTTTTTTGGTAGTAATCTTATTTTTTAATAGCAGTTTCAAATTTATTTTTATTTTTCATTCGATCTCTTTTCCCTATAAAATCCATAACAAAATGATGTACAACTACATACTCAATTTATGCCAATGAATTCAATAACATCCTGTAGATACCAGCTTCCCGCTTCCCCAGTTATTCTGCTGCCAAGCAGTAGTGAGGAAGCACTACTGTGTTCTAGTTTGAAAGGCATTGTACTTAGCTAGTGAAATTGCGGAGCAAATAACTTATGAATTGATCTCACAGTTTGGGAATCTTTTTTAGACTGTGTGATATCTCAGGATGTCGTGCTCAGTGTGCAGTGTCATGCGAAACTTTGGTTTAGAGCTCCGAACTTCGATCAGGGAAGGTTTCGAGTGACACTGCAATCTTTTATGAGCAGCCTTGACGCTTAACACCAGGCCAACGACTAGCTCGTCACGTAATTTGTGTGCACACAAAATGTGTCGTTTTGACATTGGTGTCAGTGATGATTTTAAAGTGTAAACCAATCAATTTAATGATTAAAAAATTACACACAGTACCTAAGTACATTTAACTAAAATATCATTGAGTACATCTATGTACCTCTGCGTTATATTTTATCTGATCAACTACCGCAACCCATAAACAAGCCATACCTTCCAAAACTTTGATACACTAATATAGATAAAACGAAACTAAATAAACAAAACAAACAGAACAAAAAGGAGCAGAAAGTTTTTATTGATTTTCGCTTATAACTCTAAGTCTTCGTAGTTTAGAAGAAAAGGGTCTAACCCATTAGTAGTTGGTTAAGTAAACAATTCCATGAACTTGGAAGCCTTAATCTTTGTTGCAAATAAGAATTCTTACATTCAGCAACAATGAGATAGATCGTTATTTCAATAATACATGTTAAATTTTTTCTTGGTCTTTTAAGTAATATTTTTGCGCGATAAATAACTTGTAGTGCCACTGATGTCATTTTCAAAACAGTGTTGAGGTAAATAAGTATACCTAATTGTTAGTTTGAGTCTAGTATGTCATTCAACTAAGCTATATTAAACCATTTTTTTCTCCAATCTGTGAAAAACCTGTACGGTTTTCTTTTTAAAAAAAAATATAAGAATTCCACTAAGGAGTTTCACATTACGAAAGTATATAAGCAGAATGAACGAAACTCCTTGGAAGCGCATTTGCTGAATAAGTTTGTCGCACTTTCATTCTAAAGCGAAAATGAAACTAATTCTAATTAGTTATAATTTTCACCACACGCAGGTGGCACCATTTGCAATGTAAATGCGCGCCATTTTAGACCAATTTTTCTTCTTCTTATGTTATGGCTCCACACATCAGTTTATTTAGCTAGAGTCAAGTATTGCAATACAATTTTTCATCATGTTATAGAATTATACACGTAGTCAAGTCTTAGTCATAGTCATAGTCCAGTCTAAGTTATGCTCTAGTAGAGTGGTGGTTACTGTACCTACTAGCTTTTCACATTAGATTAGAAACGTCAAAGATTGTTTGTTGCTACTTTCCCACTAATAAACAAAGTTTGCTTCAGTGCCTGTGGTACTGTTTTCTCGCAAATGTGTTGAAAAACGTTGTATGATACACGGGTTGGTTTTTACAAACTCGTGACTATGATATGGCTTACATTTGTCTACTCGTTAGTAAAAACCAACTTACCGCCCCTAATATCATAAATAACTATTTCAAACCTACATCCATAATTATCTGCATAGAACCTACCTTGCCGTCGTCCTTGTTTCTAGATAACTATAACCTGTGTGTCTTCAACTCAAGAGTGAACAGGTATCTTCTAGGCCAGCATGCCGCACCGTGGGCCGCGTCATCACTTACGATCAGGTGAAACAGTGGTCAAATGCTATGGATATATATTATGTATAAGAAAAAAAAGAGAAAGCATAGGCCTGGAGATTTGCGAGTTTGCGAGTATTTAATAAAATATTTGTCTTCGTTTAATTTTTTTTTAAATTCTCGCTTTTTACTTAGACCACGCAGTGAAATGGCGCGTGCGAGTAAGCAAATACCGATGCAGTGTGGCCGCGGTCACTGCTTTCTACGCATCTGTAGAGTTCCGTGGCAAACAGTAGATTTTTGTATACTTCAGGCTTATATTATCTGGGCTCCAGGTATTTGGGCAGCCAAATACCAAACCTACTACTACAAACCTAATAATACAAACTGTTCATAAAAAATGCCTTCGACAAGATAATTTGTTTTGTGAGGTAGCTGGGTAATTAGATCAACACAAAATAAAAATGTATTGGACCTAAAGTACTGCCTTGTGGCACTCTAAGATAGCTAATGCATTTAGTTGGACTGGTACTTTGTAATATTATTGTATTTTGTGAGTATTACCACCACCAGCAGCAGATATAAAGATATATAATATCGTTCAAGCCCATGAAGCAACATTTGGTAAGGAAAATGACCCTATGCACAACATTTTCAGCTACACTCATTTTGAGGAGAGCCCTAAGAAGGAAGAAAGTCTCAAATACTAAAAATCTGAAATACTTAGAATAAGTTAAGAAGCATTCGTCCTTGTTAATCAAAAATGATTGAAATCCCAAAGAATTTGTAATTGCCGTCATTACGCAATACATAAGCCTTGACGTGTTTGCCAGTATGTGGACTGCGAAAGAGATGATAAAATTGTACATAGAGAGTTACTACGGGAACTGAGATATAGCAATGTTTATAAGGAAAAATGTGAAAGAGAAGACATGTTACACTGACCCACTCAGTAAAAAGAGAGAGAGCCAATAATAACGAAAGAATGGGAAAGCAATGACAGAAAGAGTGGCATGCTAGGTCACCCAAACACCATCACAGAACAATATAGCCTCTGTAGCCTCCACAGCCACACGCCGTGTAGCTTCTAAAAAGCATCTCAGCCCAAGTGCGCCAGACACTTTCTATATATGCAAATACTCTGTCCAATGTCCATCTGTTTGTTTAAAATTCAAGGTTTACGGTAAAGAAAGTCAGTGGGTAAATTAACGGTAATTAGGAAAGCCACCGGTAAATCTTTGGTAAAATGGTAAACAAAGTTAGGAGATGCTAATCGAATTTTGTTTGACAATGGAGAAAATGAGCTGTAAGATTAGTAAGGTATGCATGTGACGCCGAATATTGTCAACAAAGAAAGAGATTCTGTTTTGACTGATTGTTAAAACATAGTAGGTCACAAGAGGGTTTTCTTGGTTCCATATGGTAGCTATTGTTACCATCGCCTTGGACTGGGTCAGAACTATTTAGTTAATCAAAATATTTGCAGTAATCATGGTTGAGTTTGTCAATAAATACTGAATAACGAGAGGTTTGCTTGCCGTGCTGTGTGGTCCCTGCAAGGGTGAATCCAAACCATTGGTGCCATAAGAGCTGGCTAAGGGAATGCCTAGGGAGCGGCATCAGTATTTTCCTCGGTTTGCGTACTATGGTCACTGAGACGCCTGCCAAGTGGTGATTATGGCGAACCGCCTAATTAGGAAGGCATATATGTTAGCAGTAGACGCAAAGCAAAAGATGATAATGAAGGACAACTTTGCAGAGGGCGACTCCAAAACTATTTGGTAAATTGTCTACAATTATACACGTGTGTAGCATTTGTATCAGAGCATGTCATTCCAAAATGTGGAATGTGAGGAAGAGCATACCTATAATACTAACAATAAACAAAGAAAACAAAAACAAATCACTATATTACATTCGTAATACGTAAGTACATATTATTATTATATAAGCTACAACCCCAGATAATATAATTTAAAATAAAATAAAAATAAACTTATTTGAAATAGAAAAACATCATCTTAACTGCTCGGTTAACATCGCAAAAGAGTAATAAGTAGGTAAGTATGAATTCCATCAAACTTTAATTTAAAACCGTTTAGGGTGAAACCCACCCTTAAGTGTTCGCCGTATTCAGGTTAAAATATAATAATTTCCTTGAAAAGGGCGAGGGCGGCCTTCTAACAAACATAATACAATTAGTAAATAACTGCAAGGTGAGTGGGCAAGTAACAAATTAGTCTTTCGAAACTGCCGAGGTGAAATCATTGTTCAGGCCTTTGATGTAGCGACTAATAGCGATATCAAAGGATCAAAATTAAAGACCGCTATAAAGCTAAAACTCTTTATATTTATGATTATTCTTAATATCCTCCATTATTGAACCGACAAACCATAGGGAGCTGAAGCTGATGGATGCAAGAGGCAAGCTGTCCCTCAAAGTTGCGCTCTATCTACCTCTACGTAATGGTTTCTTTTTGTTTGTTTGGCCACACACTGGACTATAAACAAACACCATAGAAATGTCTACATAGAAAGTGCTAACTCAATATTTGCATGACATAGCCTTGAATAAGATCCGGCACGGAAGCTGGTGAATTTAGACTAAGAGCTGACAAGAAGACCAATTAAGGTCTTTTCACAAGTAGGTACAGTGCTCTAAAAACGCATTCAAAACTAATATATTTTAGCTACAGCCTATTTAGAAATAAAACGCATAGAATAACTACTTATTCTACAAATAAACCGTTAGAAAAGATAAATAAATTATTGAAAAAAAAAAAAAAAAAAAAAAAACAGTTTGTTATAACAAAACCGTTATAACATAACCGTTAGAAAAGATAAATAAATATTGAAAAAAAAAAAAAAAAAAAACAGTTTGTTATAACAAACTGTTTTTTTTTTTTTAAATTACCTAATTTTATTTAAATTTAATCTCGTTGAGGACTACGATTTAATCAGCCTCATCCTATAGCTAGTTTTAACATTTTATTGAAAATGTCCTACGCCTCTCGCTATTACCTTGTTTGGATGACTCATTTGGTAAAGAAATGGTTACCAATGTCGGCATCTGTTTACTCCCAATCAGTTGGTATTCACTTTCACTTAAACCGGTTCGAAAGAGGTTTATTTGTTGACATCATAACTTGACTTGTTGCGACAAAAACTGCAAAAGAAAAACCATGAGTACCTACCTAACTCATTACCATTCGGTCACAGGCCCTTTCTGTCACAGTTCTGCAGTAAACCTATACATCGAGTCCCTCATCATTATCATCATTAACAGCCTGAAGACGTCTACTGCTGAACATAGGCCTCCCACAGGGAGCGCCACTTTGAGCGGATGCTTGCTTCCTACATACATCAGCTCCCCGCAGCCGTATTGAGGTACAAATATGAACCACAGATCAGATAAATAATCCGTCTATCTCCCAAAAATATTCAATCAGATCTTTACCATGGGATCACCAATTAGTATGTTATGGGGAACTGGGACCATAATACCCTACAAGTTGTGAGAGCCCTACATGAAACTGGGTGTTTCCAAACCTCCATGTTAAAAAATAAATCCACTCGCAAAATTGCACGTGTTACGAGAGTTAACAAGATACTATAAATTCATTTCTAAACACAGATCGTTAAACTCATTTTTGTGCACTCGGCCATGGATAAAGTTAAGGCTATTTTCGAACGTAAACTTTAATGCCATTTCTTCAATGAAAAACTATTAATATAGTAAAGTCATAGAAGAAACGTTGTCTACTTTTCGGTATAACATACCAATTCAAGGTACTTTAATTGTATATCAAACAAAAACACATGACTTAAATTGGTCCAGAAACTTGGAAGAAATTGGTTAAAATTATTGAGAGTCGAACTTCCTAGTCCTTTTTTTCGAAGCGCTTAAAATTGTACTATGCCTACCGAATTTTGATGTTGAAATATGGAGTATTAGTGAATATCAGCACAAAGTGCATTCATCGTGTTCCGTAAATTGCATCGAACAAAATACGCATATAATCTATCTCCGACCTAACCATTATATTCAATTTTTCATCGCTGCAGGCGACAGAATAATTTCCAGAGTAAGTAATAAATAGTGAAGCTTCCACCTTAAATTCCGTCATAAATCACACAGTATGTGATCATCACATAATTCCATTAGAAGCTTGCGTTAGGTTACATTACAGCATGCAATTTTCATAACAATACATTTCCCAGACAGTGAACGGTGTTACAGTTCACTGAATTAATTTAAGGCGAAGAGTAGAGCAAACAAGGTGATTTTTGGCACGTTTGCTGAAGATATTAGAGCATGTGGAGCTTTGAATTTATTAATTTTTTAGTCTAGTAATGAATATTGAATAATAAAGTTCTATGAAATCATGTCACACTACAATACATCATGTGCAATAGGCATGATGACAATTTTTTTTGGATAAAATAATTATATTCCTCAAAAGATAAACATTTGTGAAAACAAAAATTAAATATCTCAATAAATGACCAAGTTACAAGCATTTATATTCCACCTATTGTACACTATAGAAACAATAAAAATCTGATTCTGATTTTAAAAAGCGGAATAGAAAGAGATAGCTCAAACGGCCAGTGACGTCAGAGGAAGGTCGTTATAGTACCTCATTACTGAGCTGTGGTAGCTTTTCATACAATCTCTTTGGCATGTGACGTCACGAGTAGATTTTACATAGTAACTGTGGGGGCGCTCTGTTTCGCGAGAAAGGGACAGGAGGTGCCTCCTGTAGAAACTTTAAAAGCTTATTACTCCGTGATTTATATACCGATTTTGCTTATTTTTTCATTGATTGCATTCATTTTTAATCTTCTTTATGAAAGTAATATTTACTTGTTAATTTTTAATATTAGTCATCATGCCTGTGATGTACTTATTGCTTCTATTGTGACATCTTTCAGAATTTCATACATTAGTACTTTACAGTCCTTGTGTGTATTAGGTAGTGCTCCCGTAACGGACTGCAGCACAGTTTTTAATATTTCTAGGACATATTTTTGGGTGATGAATCTTTTTCATTATGCCCCAACTTGGCAAGTAGGTCGCAGATGTTACAGCTATAAACTTTTGAACTTTGAATAGTTCTTATTATTTTAATGATTTATTTTGGGAGAAAGGAATAATTTAATTTATTCGTTCTAGAGAGTATGAATAATAGAGAAGATGAACAGTCTGAATTCTGAATCTTATACTGTTTTATTGTATTGAATCTGGGGTATGAATCGTAAAAAGACAATAAGTATCTATTTTTTTTTTATTCTGCGAACACCACTTATCAATATTTGTTTAGAAGTTGGTTTTTCGTTTAAAATTGGAGAATATTACAAAATTTTAAGAAATTGTAGAACCTTGAAAAGTTTCAGGTTTCGTGGGAATTAGTTTGATAAATATGTGGGACTTTACCTACTCGAGCGACGAGCACCAACATTCACCCCCATATTCTAAGACGTTACCTCGAGATTACTCCACTCGACTCAACCTCGAATTAACCTCATTTTTGTGATTTGGTATTTTTAGTTGACAATAAATAATCAACTTGACATTTCTGCGTCAATTTTTCTCAAACGAGAGAAGCGAAGCAACTGTCAACTCAAGGTACCTACGTTGCGATGTATTTTGAGTTTCCTTCAAAGTTAAGTAGAAGTCAAGTGAAGGATTTTTGGAAAAATGTTTTGGAATATGGGGGTCAGAATGATAAAAGCAAACACGAGATGATGCAGATAGGCATACTATCTCTCACTTCGTTCGTTCGCTTGATTTATTAATCATTCATTCATTTCCTTTTTCATTTTTCATCACATTTTAGTTTTGGGAATGCCAGTCAATAGCCATTAGGTAAAGTAAGCCGTGTCAGAATCTTTCGGGCGGCTTAACATTTCTGACAGAAAAACATACAGTTCTATGGGAAAAAAAGCCTTAGCTAAAAGCATTTTATGTCGTTAGAGTATTAGAGCGTTCTAAAACGGTTCAACCATTAATGGCGAGCTTTTGAGCTCTACATAATTATAGGCATATAAAACGTTATTTGATTTTATCTTCGGAGAATTAACTTAAATTAACCATAATACGTACTTACATAATAATAAAACTATGAGGTTATTCAAATCGCCATTCAATTATTTGTGTTTCTCAAAACCTTATCATTTTCTATAAAAAAAGGCAAAACTGTGAAGTTTCCTAGAAAATATTATTTTAGTTCAAGTTGTAAGTACTATGCTCGTATTTCTTACTTACCTAAGTACATAGGACGACAAGTTTGCAGCCGAGGGATACATTACTTGGCAGAGATATAGAACAGAAATTAGGCTGGGAGCCACCGGTAAATAAATATTTCAGCATGTTGTGTTACCAGCCCGTGATTTCATACAATTATTAAAACTCCATTTGTAAGCAGGGTCTTTATTCTCTATCGATTCCTTACTTCGTAACCCCGCAAATTCCTTTTCTTGCAAAAGAAATCTGCAAAAGTCTATTCTCTATGAAACGAAAACAAAACCGCGCGAAATGAATTTGGAATTTGCACTGTCAAATATCATATGTTTTTCCGAGACGCGTTCCGAAACATCCACACACCAAAAGATATGACCACTTAAGTCAATATATTTTATTCAATATAAAGATAACTGTGATGTAAAGTGAAGGTATATCTAACGATGTGACACGACTTGAACAAGACACGATAACGACGTGGTTTCTTATCAAGTAGAATCTGTGTTTCCATAGAGAATAACCGCCCTGTACTGTGTTCCAGATTCAAAGGCATTATAGCTAGTAAAATCAATAAACAAATGAGACTTCATAACCTAATAAATTAGAAGTTTACTAGACTTGGTAACGTATCTGGATGATGTATTGTGTGCATTGCAGTGTCACGTGAAACTTTATGATTTAGGGTAATATGATACGAGTAGTTGTGATGCTTAACATCAGTCGAACAACTAGCTCATAAATTTACGAAACAATAAATTATTCATCGTCCAAAGTTATGTTATTCATGAAAAAGTGCTGAAATAAATAGCCGATTTCGAGGTTATCATTATATACATTCATCCCATGAATACCAAATTACCTAAATAGATGTAGAATAATAGATAATTAAACACTGCAAACTTAGCAAACGTTTTGTCTAGTCAAACAAGCTAGGAACCTTAGATATCGGCGACTTATTTAATTAAAGTACACACACGGTGTTTTCTAGTACTTCTTAATAATATAGGAACATCATAACGAAATATAATTATTTCACGTAATTTTACTGTCCCTTTGACTCCCAGACTATAACTTCCTTCACAAAATGGGCAATAACGTAACACAGTGGAGCAGTTATCACGTTTTCCCAGACTTGTGTTAATGCTGTTGTACAGTCAGGGGGATATGTGTTTAACCTATAAATTATTTCGCTTAGGCTTGCATCTTGTTTTCTTATGTAGGTAACCATTATTACAATATTTAGGTCAAACATCAGATAAAATCATCAAAGTATTAATTACTTAATAAAAAAGTATGGTCTTTATCATTTCTTTACCTACTATTTTTTTTTTCTTTCCTCGTCTATTTTTTTTTTTTATGCGGACAGATATATTATATTATGAATTTATCCATAAATATATAGGTAACCTAATTATAATAACTATGTGTTAGTACCGTTCAATAATCCATAAAAACTAGGCTATCTCGGTAACACATTCCAAAATTAAAATAATATTACTTTTTAAAATGATTCCCCTATTTGTCACAGTTTTCCATAAGCACCGAAAATGAGAAAAAGCCACAGACATTTAATGGTAAGATTAGATGTCGGTGGAAAAAGTACAGTCAGTAACGACTTTTAATCCATCGAAATTTTATCCTACTAGGTGATACTTTGTGGGACTTTTCTGCAAAGTTCGTCTAGGTAGGTATATTACCACGGTACCAACGCATTGCCAGTTATTCTGCTACCAAGCAGTAGTGTGCAAGCACAACTGTGTTTCGGTTTTAAAAGCACTGTAGCTAGTGAATTTACTGGGCAAAAAAGATTTTACGACTCTTGCAGTCTAGTAAGCTGATGTCTCAGGATGACGTGCGCAGTGCAGTGACACAAAACTTACCTATATTTTAGAGTTCTGAGTGACACTGCAACTATTATGAGCAGTTGTATCGCTGAA
The DNA here is from genome assembly GCA_963580505.1 of Ennomos erosarius. Lineage (NCBI taxonomy): Eukaryota > Metazoa > Arthropoda > Insecta > Lepidoptera > Geometridae > Ennomos > Ennomos erosarius. Next base: position 3,102,255 of record OY757000.1, read on the forward strand.
CATCAGGTTAAAGACTAGCTCGACCCGTCATTCGGTGGCATAAAAAGAATACACTGAGAATGTAATATTTTTTTGGAAAGTGGAGGTTTTTCTTGAAAGCTCTTTTTATGGTTAGGCCTGATTTTGTCCTATTAATCTCATTATTCATAATTAATCAAGATACTTATCTTGTGTACAAAACAAATATAATTTAATAAGTACGCATAAAAGCTCTTTTCCTCTCACTGTACCCATATTGTTAGATTACCAGAAAAGCAGAACAATGGAACCACAAATGTAAGTTACTCAAAGGTTAATCTATACTTATTAGATTTTGGTAAAACAAATAAAGGCCTACATACTTACTCTAATTCTACATTCATATTGAAGACTCCTGATTAAAGACCTATAATTAATTTCGGGATTTTACTTACCAAACTGTGTGCGCGATTCTCTAATTATAATTTAATCATGTAATTAATTTCGCATAATTACAATGCCACAGGGATGAGGTCGTAATTTCAAATCTCTGCGTCATTAATTACTAGAGGCACCCCGGGGTTTCATCCGTCGTTCCCGTGGGAAATCTAAATCTTCCGGGATAAAAGTTATAATTATGTTAATTACTACGATGCCAATCTTCTAAGTAAACAATTACAAGTATCTAATGCCCATAACACCCAAATAACAAAAAGCCAAAATTTATTGTTATTGACAAAGAGAAATTTAAAACAAACACCTGAAAACTAACACGGTTATGTCACGGACAAAAGTAAAATACTTCCTAGCATCTGTCCCCGTGGTACTGAGGTAACAAATAGAACCATCCCATCTAATCCCGTGGGTGCCATAGAGTCGGCTAACGGAATATGCAGAGAATTAGTCAGCAGCATTTTCTTTGGTCTATATAATAATCATCATCTGCGTTCAATTTTTAATAAGATTCTCTCAAGGTTACGTACTGAGAATGACTTGGTTTTCAAAAAGAAACTTAATGAGTTGTTGGTGGACAAAGCATATTATAATATTGACGAATTTCTGAAAGATAAAATTTAATTTTAATGTTAAAATCTCAACAACTGTTATGTATACTTAGTATGATTAATATTTAGATAATTGTATAATTGGACATTAAGCAGGTATAATTAATTAATTAATTAACTAAATTGTAAAACTGACCAACATAAATGCTTGCATGTCTTACGACTGAGATAGAGACTCTAAATTAGAATTTATAAGATCAGAATCTTTTGTACTACCTATTTCGTAAGAAATTAAGACACCTGTCAAGAGTAGGTATAGTATAGTAGGTAGTATACAAGGTGACCTTGAATTGGTATGTTATCCCAAAAGGGGGTTAATCTACACCCCAAAGTAGACAATGTTTCTTCTACGACTTTACTAAATTAATAGTTTTTCATTAAAGAAATGCCATGTAAAGTTTACGTTCGAAATTAGCCTTAGCTGGGTGGTTGAACTTCGTCCTTGACCGAGTGCACATAAATGAGTTTAACGATTACAGTATCTTTTTAACTCTCGTAGCGATCGCATGTGCAATTTTGCGAGTGGATTTATTTTTTGCCATGGAGGTTTCGAAACACCCAGTTTCAAGTAAGGCTCTCACAGCTTGTTGGGTATCATGGTCCCAGTCCCCCTATTTCAGGATAACATACCAATTCAAGGTCACCTTGTATAATACCTAAGCAGTTTCACGCAAAGTTTTATCAAATTTAGATGAGCCGTTCCACCGCAGAAAAACCCGAACCAAACAATACCATGTTTTACATGAAAAAAAAAAAAACAGAAATGACCTGTTTAAATTAATCCCAAACAGATTGTTATATTTCCGTTTTAGTAAAAGAAACCGCAAGTAAATTATAACCTGATAATGTTGTCGTTAAAAGAAATTGTGTCAATACTTCAACAGCACTCCATTAGTATAAAATTATATCGCATTATTCCAATACCAGGTACGCTAAACAACCGATCATTCAAGTATTTGAATACTAGGTATGTACTTACTCTAAATACTAAGTGCTTTCCACACAATGCAAGGTATTATTCCAACTGTACCGGTAAACGGGCGGTGTATTTCCATTTCAAGCTAACCGCAATAGAACCACACCATTATTACCGTACTGTGGTTTATTGTACCTACCAATATATTATGTGATATTCATCATCATTCCACTACTGAACGACTACGCCCAAGCGCTATGCTCGGTGTTTCCTTGCCAGACAAGATCCAAAATGAGGATACCCTCAAGAGAACTAAAGTTACCAATATAGATTTCAGAATTAGCAAGTTGAAGTGGCAGTGGGCGGGCCACATCGCTCGTAGAACTGACAACCGATGGGGAAGAAATGGTCGACCATGAACCGGAAGACGCAGCGTAGGCCGGCCCAACAGTCTAGGATGGACCGACGACAAGGTCAGAACCGCGGGGAGCCGATAGATGCAAGAGGCAAGTAGTCACTTAAAGTAGCACTCTTTGGGGGAGGCCTATGTTCAGCAGTAGGCGTCTTTAGGCTAATGATGACGATGATTGTAAGTAAGCGTAGGAGGGCTAGACGAGAATTTTGAGAACGAAGTGCTTTGATTGTCAAGTCGCAAATCTTCAAAGGTCTCTGTTGAGGTGGTGTGGTGTGGCCATGTTTTCTGTATGAAAGATAATAGGCTGCCAAGTTTCGGTAATATACTTATACCTAACTGTAATACTCACGGAGTAATGATCCAGAAAAAGAAAACACAAATAACATTTATTTGTATCGCGCTACACGTCTGCGTAATTTATCAACGCTTGTAGATAAAACCTAAGGACCTGAAAGTAGTCTTTGCTAGTGCTCAAGGCTGTAAGGGCCAACCTCCAGCAAGACTAATAAGTAATGCAATTAATAAGTTTTTTAATAACAAATATGCTCTTATAGTATAGTAAAAATAAACATAAATATATACCTACCTACTACTTTATTCTCAAATTTTTTGTAATTCAAAGTCGTAATTTTTATTAAAAAGCATCTGACCCGCCTAGACTTTGCACCTATTTATTATTATGCTTGATAAGATTGGTAGGTATATACCATTTTTTTTATTTAAACACCTTTATATATTATACCGACAACAAATAAATTTTGATTACCTATACCTAACAAAAAAGTTATACTAAGTTATAGTAAGTTATCACTGTATACGAGAAGCGAGCTTAAGCTTTTTCTTCTTGTGTACTGGTGGAGAAGCAGCCTAATAGGGTCTTCAAATGTCTTCTAGGCAATAAAACAAGCTAAAGATCACTTGTTAACGTTTGGGCCCCAGACTAAACGTTTTAGCTTTCGTGAGGCGTAGACTTTTCTTAAAATTTCACGGTTATTTACTACACTTTAAATAGTACTTAGTTTACGGCATGGTACAACTAACTGTGTTGAAATATCGGGAACTCAAAAATTATCAAATCACGAAGATCCCGTAAGTACTTAACCAATGGCTACTAAACTTTATTCCATAGGTCAAGAGCCTTCAGTTTCCAGCCAGACTACTTTAGATAGACCATTATCTTGATTCAGAGTTTCCGTTGCTTTTCGTTTTCATTTGAATTGCAAAACTACATTATTAACAGGCAAAGGGCGGTATAGGTTACAATTAAGGTTATTGATACAAGGGAATTTAAGGTACGAACGTTAAGAGACCATTCAATTTAGATACATTTATATGCGCGCGGGTTCAATTCCAGCGACGGAAAATTTCGTAAAAGTATTTATGCACAGGAAATAAAGCGCAAATAGATACTTGTTCTGTGTCTGATTGTTGTGGGACCATAGTCCTCGTAATTCCTGGGTCCTCCAGCTCTAGATACAGCGAATACTAGTTATGATCTATGTATGTTTAATATTTATTTAAGTCGTCAGGCCAGTGCGTTCTCACTGCTGGGACAGCCTCTTCCATAGGGCGAGAGTGTAGGCCATAAAGGTCGCAGCTCATTACCCGGCACCCGATCCGCACCGCCTCGTCTCGAGCGGTTAGTATTCTTTATATGAACTTGAAAGCATGCTCTAATTACATCAACTCCGTATCGTCACCGGATCGCCTCGGTCGAAAGGTGTTCAGGCGCGGACGGCGAGTGGACCATTTGGTGACAATTCGCTTTGATCACGCAACGTTCACAAGTAAGAACGCGTCATCCACCCGTGGACCACCTGTTGACACCGAGCGATGAGGCCGTGCTGGTTGGGCGCTGGGTTAGTATACCTAATGAGCCGCGACCTTTATCCACTGCGCTGGCCAAGTGCAAGTTGGTGGACAACGAAATGTCCCCAATTAAGTAGTGTGATTTTTGATCAAGCTAGTTTTGTCGTTGGTGCAGAGCCGAGCGTTTGAGGCGGCTTACAATAAAGGTTCTTAACCTAACGTTATATCTATTATCTGTTTATATTATCAATTTTAATTTTTTGCTCACTGTAAAGTCCAAAATCTCTGTGACAGACAGACCTAGAAATTTAGGTTTTACCTACTATCTATTTACGTGACTTTTTGCCTTACTCTTTACAAGACGTAAACAACTTTCATCTATTATCCTTCGTTCATCCAACCAAGTTAAACAACCAATTAGATACCGTGACTTATCTATTCTTTACACATCTATCCGTTTTCAGCCCGCAAAAGAAGTGAAAGTGAAACGTTCCGTTTCACGTAAGCAATAAACTCATCTGTATGCATGCTTTGCGTTCCGTTACACGGAGTAGGCACCAAAGTATTATAAATGTTATTTTAATAAACAGGATACTTTTATCCCGGAAATTGTATATACCACGGAAATCGGGTAAAACCGTGGTAGTTCTTGTACCTAATAAAAAAAAAAACTTATTACCTTTTTAGCTTAGCACAGCTTCAAAATAACCAACTGACCATATTTTACTGTATAAAAATCAATTGAGAAGGTCCATGTTTTTAAGGTTCATTTTGCATTACAACTGAAACTTAAAGTTTAAAAGCTTGTGTTCTAGCGAGCACTCATAATTTTATCGGTATGGTAAACTCCCGGTTTATCGCAACAGTAAAATAAATAAACTAGCGGAGGTCTGTTTCACCAATTCGTGTGATTCAAAGATAAATTAATTTTTCTAGAGCTGGTTCGAAATCCATGCAAGATATATTTATAAATGATCCAATAGGTAAAATAAACAAGTTGTATCTTGAAACTTAAACTTAGTGATTAAAATAACAAAAACTGCTCTTAACAGTTCTTAAAATGATTTTATTTTTATTTTCTATTCTGTTACGATCAATTGATTTATTTTTCTAATCTGTGGTTACGATTTTTATCTTTATCTACCAAGGAAGTTGTATGTATTACTAATTATCTACTCCAAACTCATCAACAAGTGTCACGTCGAATCACGTTCAATATTAATTGCTCAGTGAAGTCAACCATTAGGGGTTGGACAGTTTGATAATTACATTGAGTTCCACAGAAAGTTTCCCCTCGGAATATCTTTACGCTGGATTGCGTTTGGCGCTAAAAGAGAAATACAGCTACTAATTGGCCATTTAGCAGCGATGGTGACCACTTGACTTCAAATGGGCTGCCTGATTTAAAAAAAAATATATTTATGCAACAAACACACGCATGATACCATGTACATAATGCGAACTCCTTAGGTGCATTTTGAATTGTCACTGTCATTTATAAATATATTTAAAGATATTTCTTTAGTACGACATCCTTTTAGGTCCTTAAAAATGTCATCTAAACCATTTTTGAATCAAAGTAACCGAAGAAAATAATTATGTTACCCAAGTAATCGTCTTGAGAGTTAGCGTTCGAATACTTATAGATGCTATTGCTAAACGAGACTTGTGAAACCGGCCCCAGAAGCTTTAAAACGTTAGTGGTGTTAGAGTAAGAGGTTTTAAATAAAACAAAAACGAAGAACAATACACTTGGAGCGAGTGCTGGAGAGGACTTTTATATCTGTTTTACATTTTGATACTGTTACTTTGTTTTGTCTGGGATGGATCAGTTATAGAGACAGAATGTCGAAAGCGAGGGTGTTTAAATAAAAGAAAAAATGTTAAACTAATACCTAAATCTTTAGTTAACTTTTTATGTTAATGATTGAAGTGATGGGCTCGTTTTGGTCACCTGTTAAGCATAACATTGAAGATATAAAATCTCATTTGCTCCAAATTTGCTCAGGGATTCCACTATAGCTGCATTGCCTGGTTGCGCACTACTGCTTAAGTAACGTTTAACGATATTCATTTATTATTACTTTGTGCAACTCGCACCTGACTGTTTTTCAAAACAAATTAGCTTAAATGCTTAGAATAAGTACCTAGGTATTAATTAGATAATTCTATGTTTAAATATTATTTTGAAAAATTAGATAATTATGCCAAACTTCAGCGTTATCCGTTTAGTCGATTCAGCGTGATGCGTGTTTTTAGGAAACGAGCGTGATGCGTGTTTTTAGGAAACGGCAGATGTTAAGTCGAAAGAGTGATTATGCGGATCGTACGGCTTGTTAGTACAGCCGGGTATAACTAGATGGCGTTAGTAGACAAATTAGCACGCGCAAGCGTTTGGTTATTGAAGTTAGGCGACCGATTCAGTGTACTGTTAAGTTAGTATGGTTTTGGCAGCAAGCGTGACAATACAGAACTGCACAAATTTTAAGTCTTTGATTTGAAGAGCTCCTGAAGTCCCTCAACGCAGCACCTTAGGCCAGAACGAAGGTTCAGCAGACACAGACCAAATATTTAAAAATAGTTTCTGTTTCTTTTTTTTATTTTATATTTTCGCTTCACACATAGTGTATTTAGCCAGTGTCAAGTATTATATTTTCATCGAGTTATAAAATATTTCACGCTGTCATGTCCTAGTCATAGTCACATTTCTGCTTATTTATCTATAAAGAATTGTAATGTAATCGAAATTTAAAAAAAGAAATTATTGTACAGATTTAGCTCAGTTACAATTGTATCATAATTATTAATTATGTTTTATGTTTAGATTAAAGGATTTACTAAGTTGTATGACAGTTCATTGAACTGAATAGATATTATTGTGGGATAATGGACGTAGGACGTATCTCTTTGTCCCAAATCTAAAACGAGTGTCATTCACAAGTGCCTTTGTTCTCACAGGTTGAGTATTTACGGGAATTTTCTCTTTATTTAGGCTAATTGAAGCCTACACGAGGGTCAAATCCATTAATGGATTTGCCCTCTTATCATGAAAATTTTGTTAAACATTAAGGGATTCATTAACCCTTTCATTTCTTACGAAATTGTCTCAATTCTATATTTTTAACAGGATTACCTAAAAAAAACCTTTATTTTTTATTTTTTTATCGGTTACATAAATCATAATTAGCGGTAGCAGCGACGTTATATTTAGTCGATATAGACCATTGACTATGAAACCGGGTTTTATAATCTTTGATACATGGAGCTATTAAAAAAAGAAGGAGGGAATCCCATCTGGCCCAAAACTGAAGCACCCTTAGGAAGCCGGAACGCTTCGTACGCACGAGCGAAACACGCACACACTCACATCATACGCAGCCGGTCGCCCTACTTTCATCTGACACACATATGTAATATGTCCGCCATTTTGGGCTTCAGTTCGATGTCAATCAAAACTCAATCCTTCTTTTTTTTATTTCATCCATGCTTTGATATAGATACAACACTAGAGCACTAGAGCAGTAAAAATATTAATTTTAGTCAATTGTTTTTCTCTATCAACAAAAACGTCACAGTATAGCTAATGTGCCTACTAACCACACATCTAGTACAGCCTAGGTCTATGGTACTGACTACTGAGCGACAGAGACGATTTCTGTACGAAGCTATCTTATATTTTAGCTGAATTTCCTATTTATCGCCAGCACCTGTCTTACTGTTAGTTAGTTGCTATCATTTCTCTTAGAATTAGCAAGTGAAAATGGCAATGGGCATTGGGCAGGCCCCATCGCTCGCAGAACTGACAACCGATGGGGAAGAAAAGTTCTCGAGTGGCGACCACGAAGCAGGGGCCGTACTGTGAGCTCTTAGCGCGATTCAAAATTGAGCCAATATTGGATCGCTTGTCAAAATCTTCATACAAAAAAAACGAAGCGATCCAATACAGGCTCTGGTTTGAATAGCATTAAAGCTCACAGTACGGCCCCAGAAGACGCAGCGTAGGCCCAGCCCAGTAGGTGGACCGACAATATGGTGAACACCGCTGGAAACCGATGAATTCAGGAGGCGAGCAGCCGCTCAAGGTGGCGCTCTGTGAGGGAGTCTTACGTTCACCAGTGGATGTCTTCGAGCTGTTAATGATGATGATGATGATGATGATCTGTCTTGAAGATAAAAATTCCAAAACTAGTAACAAAGTAGCTACATCACAGATTACTAAATGCTACGTGTTTTAAATCATGTCCCAAGTGAAAGTGAAATTTCGTCGTATCGAGATCGAAAGTCGAACGAAACGTTTGCTAACAAATGACGTGTTATTATTTATATTTGGATGCGTTATAACAATTACTATTACAGTATAACTAATAGTACTGGCGTAGTACTTCATTCACTGTGCCCAATTTCTCGGGGTTGCGTACCCAAAAGGTAAAACTAACCCTATTACTTATAGGGTGGGGTTTTTTCACCAATAAAAGTTTTTAACTATTGGTTAACTTAATTTTTGCTGATAAAACCCACCCTAAGTACCGACAGACACCGACTACCAACCGGCTATAGATAGACAGACAGTAAGATAGACAGACGGACGGACGGACAGGAACTTTATAGCCTGATTACACCTGCCGAGTAAAACGGCGAGTCAGTGCTGTCGCCGAGTACTCGGTGTTTGTAAATATACGTCGAGTGCCACTCGACGTGTATTTACTCTACTTTACCGTTTTACTCGCCAGGTGTAATCAGGCTATAAAGTTCCTGTCCGTCCGTCCGTCTGTCTGTCTATCTGTCTGTCTGTCTGTCTGTCTGTCTGTCCGCCTGTTACCAGTATCTTATGAACCGTAATAGACAGTTGAAGTTACAGATATAATAACAAATACTGAAAAAAACAGTAATAAAAGAAATATTTAAATTAAGTACCCGTTTTTATGGATAACGGTACGGAACCCTTCGTGAACGAGTCCGACTCGCACTTGGCCGGTTAATATGTATCAAGAACTTATCAGGAAGATCGCGAAAACATCTTCATAACAAGGTTATCGCAAGCATACGAAAGTCGGAAACATAAAAAATCCTATTCGGTGAACTGTCAGATAACTGATAAAATACACGACAAAATGTGCTTAGGTTTATCTGGAGGTTCCACATTGCCATGGGAGAAGCGAAACTATAAACTTAGGTTTCTATCAAGAACCAGAAAAAATACGCTGCTCCTCTTTTTTCTATTTTTTATTTCTTTCTCTGTGGTTACTATACTATAGAGCACACGAGGAGGCCTTTGAAAAGAGAATTTTCAATATAGTTAAGTATAGAATTTAGAATAATAATTTAGATCGATAAAAGGCGACTTGATTCAAAGGCTCTCTTGAACACTCTTCTGAATGTCCTATTATGGAGCAATTGAGTATGAGATAAGATCCGTAATGAGAAGATCTGCAGGAGAACTAAAGTGACAGATATAGCTCTCAGAATTAGCAAGTTGAAATGGCAATGGGCAGGCCACATTGCTCGCGGAACTGACAACCGATGGGAAGAAAGGTTCTCAAGTTGCGACCACGAACCGGAAGACGTCGCGAAGGCCGGCCCCCCACTTGGTGGACCGACGATCTGGTGAAAACCGCGGGGAGCCGATGGATGCAGGAGGCAAGTGGCCGTTCAAGGTGGCGCTCTTTGGGGTAGGCCTATGTTCAGCAGTGGAAGTCTTCGGGCTGTTAATGATGTGAGTGCTTAGGCAGAAAGAATTTGCAATTGCACTTCATCGTGTAACATTATTTTGATTAGAATCGTTCATTTAATGTTCAGCAAAGAATATCTTTTGACTGATGATACTATAATATCATCGCATAGCATTTCATAATAGAACGATTGCTTAGTAAGCCATCGTAGCAAAGGTCGTAAACCATGTTTGTCGGACAGCAAGCAATGTACTAAAAACGTAATAAAATTTACACTTGCTACTCTAGCTAGACGTTAACCTCTCTAGAGATCGAGCACGTGGGCGAAGGCTCTTAATTCTTTAGTACCTTGTCGCAGGCATCGGTGGTTAAAAGTATTTAAGTATTTTAACGAAACAAGTGAAAACGATAAGTAGGTAGTTTTCTGATCTGAAAGCTTTCTGTTTGTTGATTTTCTGAAATTGCTCCAACATTAAATTTAGTAAAAGTACCTAAATAATGCACCATATTTCCTATTAGGTGGCATAACGTATTTAAAATTTCATTTAAGTACTTATTTAAATTACATTATTTTGTGCAGTTGTTTCGATTATCCCAAATCCAAACCCAAATTACTGAACCAATTTCGATGATGGGACTATTAATCTAAAAGCAATCTAACATTTCAAATAAAACTTAAAATAATCTGAACCCTTTTATAAACGACGACGTTCTGAGGTGACTTTAAGATTAAACACGAGAATTATCGTCTTTTATTGAGATAGCCGCTCAGGCGCGTCAACCACATGTGCGGCCGGCATCGCGCAACGTGGACCGCTCCCCACCTCATTTGTGGCTTACAGCTGATTGCGCCACTAGCAATCAATTTATAGAGGTGTATAGAGGTGTTATAAATCGACTAAAATTGAAACTAGTTGAACGTCACTATCGAATAAAGTAAAAGTCTCTATAGTTCAGGAGAAAAAAAAACGCCTCAGTCTAAATTGCATCTCACGCCGAGCCGGCGCGCGCCGGCGACGGAGTAATTTCCTTTAGGTACGGCGGAGCGTCAATTATTATGTGTAGTGTTATTGTGTGTGTTTTTTATACTACAACACACGTAAAAATGCATTTGTTTAGAAAGCCAAGTAATGCTTCTTATCAAAACTAGTTTTGACACACACACGTTAAACACTGCTTAGTTTATTCGTATAAACCGTAAATATGCAAAACCATACAACGCTAAGGAGCGCTTTGGGACCTACCTACGCCGCACATACGGGTATTTGGTCAATCTACGCGGCCATAAGTCAATTTAACAAAATGCAAAGAAGGTCAAAAACAGCAACTACCTGCGCTAGGTGACTAATCAGAGAACAATACCCACCCCAACCCGCCTTTCCCACGCGCACGCAGCGCGTCTGATTTTAGTCGGAATTCGATAGTTCAAGTTAGTGTACGTGTCTATTCTCGGCTTTCGTGTTAAAACATAAACTTTGCAGTTAAATATATAATAATCTACGGTCATCTCAGACTTAATAGTGATGGATCCTGATACTACAGGTAACTATGCAGTGATTAATTAAAAGTCTCATCTTTTTAAATTATTATTAAGTACAGATAATGTATTTTCTAAGTACTTACATATTATGGAGATTTTTTTTGTCATTATATTTGTTTAATCGTGTATTTGTTATACTATCAAGGTAGATCCTGCTACAATTTCTAATACAATCGAAAGTTTAAGGCTTTGCAGAGTAGATAATCAAAAAATTAGCCGCGGAAGACCGCGGATAGGCTCATAGGCTCAATTTTATAAAATTGAAATTTTTTCGTCTAAAAGTCAAAATTATTATTATTAAAGTTTGGAGCATTTTACAAGAATGTGTTTTTGTTTTAGGTTCACAAGGCTGTTCGGGAGTGAAAATTGTGACCCGTAAATACTTATTCGAGCGTTTACAAGAGCTTGATTTATCTAGTTTAGAAGATAAATTAAATTTTTTGAAAGACCAACTTTTGGCGTGTGAGGATTACACTGAAGACCAAACTGAGAGCCTGAAACACAATTTTGCACATTTTAAATCACAAATAAAGCAAAGGTGGTTAAAAGCTCATAAGAAGGAAGACGTGTTTTTGAAAACCAACCATTCGTGGCTAGAAGGAACATTTGAAATTCCTGTGATTCCAGCACACAACCGGCCAGGTCGACCATCCAAGTTATTTCAAGAGTCAAGTGTTAGAACTAAGAGGAGAAAAACTGAAGAGGTGCGGTCTACTACTGAAAAAGATGTAATTATTCATGCTGCTCAGGTTGGGTTGCGGACAGATGGAAAACGAGATGCTTCGGAAATACTAAAAGACATCACTAGTACTCCAACACGTGCTAGAGAATACAAAAAAGCTTTTTCTAAATCAGAGGATGAAAAAAAACTTTCTCTTACACCAACACAAGCATTGTCTATGTTCGTGGAAGCCGATTTAACTCGTCGACAATACGAAATAGTGAGAAATACTAACAAGAAGTTCTTCCCTTGTTATTCAGTGTTACAAAAAGCAAAACAAGAGTGTTACCCACCTTTAGGAACCTGCAGAGTAACCAGTACCTATGCCGAAAGCGATTTACAACCTTTGGTTGATCATACAGTTGGGCGTTTGTCTGCTTTCCTAGAAGAAGTGCTAATAACATTGAAAGATCATGAACGAGATAGCCTAAAGCTTATTTGTAAATGGGGTTGTGATGGCTCGCAGCAATCTCAGTTTAAACAAAAATTTGTAAATGATGCAGACTCAGATGCGAACATATTTCAAAGTTGTTTCGTCCCTCTAAGATTAGTCTCTGGTAAAGAAGATGAAAAGCTGCTATGGGAAAATCCAACACCTTCTTCTCCACGGTTTTGTCGTCCCATAAGATTCCGATTTGTAAAAGAAAGTACTGACATAACGGAAGAAGAAATCAATTACGTGAAAAATTCTGCAAAGTCGCTTACTGCCACAGAGGTTAATTTAAATGGAAAAATTTTCCTTGTTAACCATGTATTCATCATGACAATGGTTGATGGTAAGGTTTGTAATGCTGCCACTGGTACAAAATCTACAAGTCGATGCTACATTTGTGGTGCAACTTCCAAAGATTTTAACCAGTTTGACATTCAAAAAGATGTCAATCCTGAAGCTATTGAGTTTGGGCTTTCAATATTACATGCCAGAATTCGCTTTTTTGAAAGCATTCTCCATTTAGCATACAAGTTGCCAGTGAAAAAATACAGAGAGAGAAAGACAGAGGGAGAAAAATATATAGAACATGAAACAAAAATGGAAATACAGGCTAGATTTCGTAAAGAAACTGGTTTATTGGTGGATATACCAAAGGCAAACTTCGGAAATACCAATGATGGCAATACGAGTCGAAGATTTTTTGAAGACCCCAAATTGGCTTCGGACATAACAGGCATCAGTTATGACTTAATATACAGATTAAAAGTTATATTGGAAACAATTTCAAGCGGGCATATAATTGACACCGAAAAATATGATAAATATGCATTAGATACAGCTCGCTTATATGTTGAGTTATATCCTTGGCACCCAATGACCCCAACATTGCATAAAATACTGGTTCACGGTGCAGTTATTATAAAAAACGCATTGTTGCCTATTGGGCAGCTCTCAGAAGAGGCTGCGGAAGCGCGAAACAAACATTTTAGATCATACCGCCAAGGTTTCGCACGAAAATTTTCAAGGGAAACTTGTAATCGAGACATTTTTAATCGGCTACTTCTAACTTCGGACCCTCTCATAAGTAGCATGAGAAGCGTAAAAAAAAGTAGGTTAAATTGTTTTTTGCCTGAGACAATTGCACTTCTTACGCCTGCGATGCCGAATATTGTAATGCAGAATAATGATGACTCTTCTGAAGATGATGTGAACTGAATTAAGTAAATAAAATAATTTTTATCAATAAATTTTACTTGAAAACTATAAAAAGTGCTTTTTTCATAACGTCATATCCCCTAGGATCGACAAAGAACATAAAATAATTTTGGCCGCGTAGATTGACCAAATACCCGTATGTGCGCCGCACCGCGCCTGAGTGGATATTATAGTCCTCCTCCTCGGGTTCAAGACCCGCTGGTTGATAAAATTTTGAGGACTATAATATCTTTACAGATATACCTAGTGTGGTTTACACTAAAAAAAAAATATTCCTATCTTTTATTGAATTAAAAAGTATACATACTGCTAAGTACATACCTACAAGTACTTAATTGTCTTAGATCCTTTATACATGAAATTTTAAAATATATTGAAACATCTAATAAACTTTTAAAGGTTTCTTTTACAACAGACAGGCCCGATAGCTCAGTTGGTAGTATCCCTGCCTTCTGAACTGAGGGCTGTGGGTTGGATTCCTGCCCGGGACAAACATTTGTGTGATGAACATAGATGTTTGTTCTGCGTCTGGGTGTTATATTGTATTCTATGTATGTATTTACAAACAAAAAAGTATATAAGTATTGTATCAGTTATCTGGTTCCCATAGTACAAGCTATGCTTAGTTTGGAGCTAGATGGCGCTGTGTGAAATGTCCACACATATTTATTTCTTTTACAACACAAACGTGAAGGTTTCATCTTTGAATATTTATAAATATGATAGAAATAAGTGTAGGTCCCAGAATAAACCAATAAAAAGGTAGTTCCTATCCTAGGCCATTTCACGAGGGATTTTTTTGATTATATTTAGTTTTAGTTCGTTTTGAGCGTTAAATTATGTCTATCAAACTAAGGCTGAGTTGCACCAGCTTACTTTAACGCTAACTATAACCGTTCCACGCTTCGTAACTTTAACTGTGATTTGGTACAACTCAGCCTAAATGTTTTATGGACATAATTTCACCATGAACTTACATTTCATTTATGTAAGTACCTTAGCTTTTCCCCAAGTTTCAAGACTTGAGTAACTTATTGCGACACAGTACCAAAATGTACCACAGACCGTACCATCTAAATAGATCACGCACAGATCTGATCAATAAGTAATTACGAGACCACTTGGATCCGTAGATTAAGAGCTAGTTAGTTTATCTTTAGAGTAAAATAAATGTTTAATCTGTATCGTAAATACATCGTGTCGTGATGTGTGTAGTAGTTTAAAGAACTCTTAGATCATGCATAAATAAAATGAATGAGCATAGTTTTTTTGTAAATTTAAGACACGTGAGTCATACTGCTGCGGGCAAGCCAAAATCCGCTTTATGCAGTCGTATTTGACACAATCCAAAGTCTCTGAACCCAAGTCTAAATCTGTATCTCAATTTCTGAATCTGTATTTCAAACGGAGATTCTGGAACTGTAACTGAATCGGAATCTGTGTGCAATATCATCTAAATCATAAATAAATAAATAAATATGTGTGGACATTTCACACAGCGCCATCTAGCCCCAAACTAAGCATAGCTTGTACTATGGGAACCAGATAACTGATACAATACTTATATACTTTTTTGTTTGTAAATACATACATAGAATACAATATAACACCCAGACGCAGAACAAACATCTATGTTCACCACACAATTGTTTGTCCTGGGTAGGAATCGAACCCACAGCCCTCAGTTCAGAAGGCAGGGATACTACCGACTGAGCTATCGGGCCCGTCGATTTAGGTTTTGACCCATATTTCATTCAGCTTTCAGCTCAAATCCAAAACACCGTCAAAACAATAAAACAACAACTAAGCACGTATCTAAGTGCCCCTTACTTGTTTAGGACCATTAAATACAATTCTAGTGTTGTTATACCTTTGTCATAAAATTTTTGCTACTTTATTGCATCACACTGAAGCTAACTTAAACCTTGTGTTGTTGTAATAGAGTTTATTTTGCCCCCAGTTTTTATTCACATCAAAATTACTTACAGTGTAATAAAGCGGCAGATAAAGACGTCTGATTTTTTAATATTCAAAACATGTAATGAATTTTACTACCTACTAAGTTTTAATATTATAGTAGCCCATTAATAAAAATGTATTTCTTGGGAGCCTAGTCTTATAATGAGGTGCAATGTAAGAAGTCAATGGGCGCTCTTCACTGATTAGTTAACTTCGAAATTTTGAGTTATGATGATTGGTGTACGATGCAGAGTACAAAAACGCTCTGCTGTGATTGGACGGCGTACTTTCCTAATTGGTTAACGTTAAATCTTCGTGTAATTGATTAGTCAAACTTGATTCTATATCCTTACTTTACCTACTGTGTAATAATACTGTGTGTATGGGGAAGCAATTTTCCGCAGCATATAAAAAGCCATCCATTCTTGATTGTCTGTCTCTTATCATAAAATGAAGTCATCATTTCTGTGACATTAAATTCTCATTACATTGGCACCAGCTTTCACGGGGATAGCGAGCTTGGCATAAATACCATGAAATTGTTATTTTTATAGTCTGGATGTAATAAAACTAATATACCTGTTGGTTATTTGCCATACTAAACCTTCTTTGAAATTAATGGTGTTGGTTTATGGAACGGCCGAGTGGGAGTCCCGTTTGACCCACCACCATTCCTGGATTAGAAAGCAGATGGGAATCAAATTTCTATCAACTATGGTATGGGTACAATTTTGATTTTTTATTAAAGTTCCATATAATTATATCCATTATCCATAAGCAAAAGAGTCAAATTAATTTTTATTATTTCCCTTTTAAGCTGAACAGAGTAGTAAAGCCGACGCGAATCCTGCTGTGCTGGCATAGCAAATTTTTCGAAAGCTATTACTCAAATACTCATCCTATGGAACTTTTTCGAACGTTGTACACAAACCGTCACATTTGAAGTATGGCGATTATTCTCTATGGAAACACGGATTCCACACGATATGAAACCAGCATAGCGATTCAGGAGACCTCAGCGCTGAGGCTCAGCGTCCAACCTTGATTCAACCAACTTTTATTTGAAAATAGAACGGAAAGCTCTTCCCTAGCTCATGCCTTTTGCTGAAACGATGACGCTATTTCCGTTCTATTTTCAAATAAAAGTTGGTTGAATCGAGGTTGGACGCTGAGCCTCAGCGCTGAGGTGACCTGAATCGCTATGCTGGTCGTTATCGTGTCTTGTTCAAACCGTGTCACAACGTTAGAAATACCTTCACTTTACATTAAGTTATTTTTATTTTGAATAAATTATATTGACATAAGTGGTGGTAGATTTAGATGTCGGTAAAACATGTGATTTTTGACAGTTCTAATCGCGCCAATTCCTAATTCATTTCTCGCGGTTCTGTTTTCGTTTCAAAGAGAATAGAGTTTTGCAGACAAGGAATTCGCGTGGTTTCGAAGTAAGGATTCGATAGAGCATAAAGGCCCTGAACATAGATCTTTATAGATAGATAGATAAACTCTTTATTGACACCAAAATAACAAAAATAAAATAAACAGGAAATCTTACAGAGAGTGTACTTCTATAGAGTGTTTCAAGAGGCTGCTTGTCTCTTACACCCATTGGTTCCCCGTGGTTTTGACCATAGGTCGTCAATCCACGTGGGGGAGCAGCTTGTAGTACGTCTTCCGGTTCATAATTATAGTCGCCACCTGAGAACCTTTCTAGCAAATTGATTTGCAATACTATTTTAACATGCTAATTATGCTCATAACCCAAAACCCCGTCATCCTAAAAGTTCAAGTCTATACTGGGTGTAATTGAATTCATTAGCATCCTTTGAAACTAGATACCTACTCCTGATACCGGTCACGTGTGGACCAAAATTTTTGAATTCTAACGCATTGGTTTGGTAATAATAATAACTCCAAAAAATGGAATAACTTAGTTTATCAAATGCTACAATACAACATTTAATTAAAATAATGAATTACTGTTTTTAATTAGTATACAAGGTATAAAACGTTTAAATATATCAAAATCATCCGTGCCAACTGAGTTAGGCGCCGCGGCAAACTACATAATTTTCAATAAAAATTATTTCATTTACTCTCTTTACTCTTTAATAATCATCTATAAATGATGTACTATCATGGGCTGAATTCATGCTAATGAATTAAATTACATCCTGTATAACTTCAATATAGCGTATATTTTTGCAATAGAATCTTCATAGTACATTAGTTTCTCCCAATATCCATTCCGTAAGCAGAGCACGGAGCGTTAAATGGATTATTACTTCGGGATCTGCAACCGTGACCGAGCCGTTGACACGGAAACCCATTGTGGTTAGCTTTATGGTTCTTTGTAGCAAGTGTGTGTTTTCTAAAGCAATGATTGAATTACGGAATTTGTCCTATTTATTTAAGTCCATGGATTAAATGATGATGTGACCGATATAGTTCTTCGAATTAGCAAGTTGAAATGACAATGAGCAGGCCACATCGCTCGTAAAACTGACAACCAATGAATGAATGAATGAATGAATAAATGAATGAATGAATGAATAAATGAATGAATGAATGAATGAATGAATGAAATCTTTATTTGCTCGAATATAGGTTACATAGACGGTCACAAAGTCACAAATTATTCACGTTTCTCTATACTCAAATTTTCAGTTGTGCAAATATTTGGGGTTTATTTACCTACTTAATTACAATTTTATTTGTCAAATTTTGATAGAGCTTATACTAACATTGAACACATTTAAATTTTGAATGTATTAATCAATCCAATGATGCAGAAAGGTACTTGAGTGGTAACCGTGAACTGAAAGACCTAGTAATAACCGTGGGAAGCAAGAGATGCAAGAGGCAAGCAGCCGCTCAAAGTGTTGCTCTTTGAGGGAGGCCTATGTTCAGCAGTGGACGTCGTCAGGCTGATGAACTTGATGATGGCATTAAGTCTATGAATTAAATGCCAAAGCGACCGATATAGTTCTTCGAATTAGTAAGTTGAAATGGCAATGGGCAGGGCATCGCTCGCAGAACTGACAACCGATGGGGAAGAAAGGTTCTCGAGTGGCGACCGCGAACCGGAAGACGGCAGCGTAGGTCTTACTAGGTGGACCGATGATCTTGCAATTTTCTTTCTTGGACTTTGCAGAAAAGTCCTGATAGTAATATCATCATAGTTAAGAATTACCTATCCCAAAGATAATTAACATAAGTATATAAAAATTTCAGATCTTGATTTTACTGACTGTGCCTTTGGTAACAAGCTAAATGCGTGTTGGGATTCATAATAAAATGTGAAGCATATTAGGGCCAAGTACATAAGAGGCAGTTTTGGTCAAGTATGATTATGTAAGGGTGTTTTTATAGTAGGAAGTAAAATTTTAGTACTTCGGCCTTCCAAAAGCGCTGTTTGTTTTGACCCCTATAATTTTTTAATATAGCCTTCTTACTTTTTATTAAGCACCAGACCTTACCAATAAGATTGTATTACACAAAAATACATTAGGTATACTTATTTATATTACAGTATATTGACCACGCAGATTACACAAATTATAGGTAAGTAAAAGAGTAATAGCAAACTAAGCTGAAGTTAAAAGAAAGCTAAGTTTCACTTGATTTTTAGTAGGTGGTAGGAGTTTTCTGCAAAGTTCATGTATTCTTTCTATAGGCACTATCTAGCTCAGAATTGAAGCTAATATTATAACAAAGGAATAAAAGTACGTAAGCATTAACAATAATCACACACATAACTGTGAACATGCAAAATAAAATAAAAGTGCTGTAATAATCTGAAATTACAAAGAAAATAGTCAAAACATCTAATAATAATACACCGAAACATTTTTCTAACAGCCGGGTTAACTAGCGAAACACATACCTTCGGTAGTGAGATCTAAAGCTTAGTTTACACAATAATAAAGTCCAATTGCAAAAAACAATGTAGCAGTCGAGATTGATTTTTATTGTTGTTCCGGCCAGTCAAGTAATGGTGTAAACTGCGGGAAGCCGAATGCAGGAGGCGAGCAGTCGGTCAAGGTGGTGCGCTCTCGGGAGGCCTATGTTCAGCAGTGGACGTCTTCAGGCTGTTGGTGATGATGATGACGATGATGAAATTGTAAATTTAAAGTGAAAATTCCCATTTCATACACCATTCATATACCAGTGGTATATGAATTCGGACTGCTATAATATACTCTGGCATATTATAGCAGTCCGGATCCATACACTCTCTTGATTATGCATCAAAATCTTCTACCCAAAAGTTTCGGAGCTTAATTTCTACAAAATTGGCTTAAGGTCTCTCAGACCTTTAAAAGTTTCATTTGCACACTGGCATTTAATTATGCTCCGTCAACTTGGTGGAATGTACAAACTCTATCAAATACAAACTCGCCCAAAAGCACACACTCGACCAAAGTCGGCCAAACGCACAAAACTGACCGACGACAGTACTTCCTGAACGATATTTACAACTAGCTAAAAAAATAAAAATTCGTAGTGATCTGAAAAAAAAATTCAAATAAGGAAAGAAGTTTTTTTTTCCATGAAAATGAATCTAAGATGAAATTAAATATACTTAGAATATCGAATGAGCGTTAGAAGAGTCGACACAGGTGGAATGTAACAAGATGAAACGGTTTTTTGACTGGCGTATTGTCTGCACTACTCTTTACAAATAGTAGTTACCAGCAAAACTCATTAACGCCCGAAATACCAGCATTAACGTGCCGAGCCTTCGAACTGCCGTCCTTATCAAGATTACAAGTAATCTACGCTTCCGAGGTTCCAGGGTAATCTTCAGGGGAATTGGGGAGATTACCAACGACGGGTGCAGTCGGGTTATGTTATGCCGGATTCGTAAAGAAACTGGGCAATGTGTCGAGATAAATAGACGGGCTGATATGTTTTTTACTGGGTTTGAAAAGAGAATTAGAGTTTTATTTTTAATCGCACTGCAATTTAGGAATAAAGATAAAGATATTACACGAGTAAATACATTTACAAAGATTACATGCATTAATGTTATGGTGTTATTTAGGCCACAATTTCTTGCTTCTATAGGCGTACAAATAATGTTTAAAATAAAGTTTAAATTATATCCTGGAAATTGAATTAAAATGGTAATAAACTTTATTAAAATCATAGAGACACCTTGTAAAGACGAATGTTATTTTATTAACACTTTAATTAGCTTTTTGGTCCTAACTTTACCTAAATGATGCGGTACATACCGAATCGACGCGACGCCGACGATGGACGGACGGGTAAAAAATCATTTCTAGCCTATAACATTTATTTTACATGTCAGGACTGAACTAAAAAATAAAATTAATATATCTGCAATAACTTATATTAAAACTGTTTATAAAATAAATCATTTAATCGCAGTCTGATGATGAGTAAAAGTGTTAAAATTCACTACAAAAATTGCTAAGCCAATTTTATTTATTGTAGCACCATTGAGAAGCATTCCAGTTTATTGTTTTACTAGATTTTACTTCACATTTTGTTCTTAAAAGCGTGGTAAAAGTAAATGGATTATTTTGTAATACCCAACGGAGCCGTTGCGGCAATCCCAAGTCATGTTTAGTGAAATAGCTTTTAAAATTGCCTTGTGTAACTGAGAATTGTCTAGAAAACTGAACAAAAAGATTCTATAGCTGTACATGGAGATAATTTAGAACAGATAAAACAAGAATATTTGAATGCTTTCGTTTACTTCACGTTAAGAAAAATACCTACTCTAAACTGAATACCAAATTATCAAACTTAAATTGCACCATAACAGTACGTAGTACTAATATATAATTCTTTTAATTTTGACAGCCTCCGTGGTGTGGTGGTTGAGCAGGTCGGCTCATAACCCGGAGGTGGTGGGTTCGATTCCCGCGACAGGACAAGTATTTGTGCCCCAAAAAAAAAAAGCGCATATCCTTGTTCTGTGTCTGGGTGTTGTGGGACCATGGTCCCCGTAGTTCCTGGGTCCCTAGATACAGGAAATCCTAGTTAGGGTCCAGGATCTATGTATGTGACAGTTGACCGTAAAAAAAAAATTGCTTGTAATAAAACTGAGGCAAACATATTCACTGTGAACGTAATAATATAAATAATATAAATATAAATATGTGTGGACATTTCACACAACGCCATCTAGCCCCAAACTAAACATAGCTTGTACTATGGGAACCAGATAACTGATACAATACTTATATACATTTTTGTTTGTAAATACATACATAGAATACAAAATAACACCCAGACTCAGAACAAACATCTATGTTCATCACACAAATGTTTGTCCTGGGTAGGAATCGAACCCACAGCCCTCAGTTCAGAAAGCAGGGATACTACCAACTGAGCTATCGAGCCCGTCCGCAATAATTATATTCTGTGATGGCAGTGGGCTGGCTGTATCAATCAAAAAGAATTTACCGCTAGCTTCAGAGCTATCAGTTTTTCGACTATACTCAGGTATAGTCGCAAAACGGGACAGACGTGCTTTTGAGTGGAGTGGAGTGGATTCTTGGTAAATGTAGTGAATACATTTACCAAGAATCTAACACTAAATAGAGCCATGATTTGCTTGAAGTGGCTGGCAGCATTAGTAACCAATTGGATGAAACAAGACGAATACTGGGCTAGATGTCCAACTGTTGTTGATGATGATGATGATGATGATGATGTCAGTAGAACAAATATATGTTTGGCAGCACAGCCGTGCACTGTTTGCCAGTAAAAAAGTAAGCAGGCAGTAAAAATGATGATTCTTTCCCAGTAAAGCGAAAAACTAATTTGGCAGTAAACATTTAAAGTTTTTGCGTAAGCTCTCACTGTACATCAAGAACTACTCGCTTAGGTAAAGCAGTTAAGTCAGAGATATGAACTAAACGCATCTAGATAATCCTAAAACTGTCAAGATTTACCCCAACGAGAGCTCTAACTTGAGCACTAAAATACCCTTTATCCAGGGCATCAGAAACTACACTGGTAACTAGATCATATTCTACAAAGGCCGCTATTTAAACAGTATTTATGACATAAAGAGCTTTGTTGTTTATGTCTAAAGTCTAGAACAGGGTTATAAATCAAGGTTAAGTTTGTAATTATAAATACCCCGGCTAATCGTACTTAAATGAATACTCAAAATGTCTTTGCTGACTTTAGTTTTGTTTATTATGTTATGAATAGATATAATAATTAAAAGAAACAGAATTTGGGTGTATAAGCATTATCAGTGTATTCGTGACAATTTTTTTTTAATGTATCTATATCTTAGAGCATTTATAAAGGAAGATGAAAGGCAACGCGTACCCCTCTGCTGGTCATACACATTAACATAGTGTGCGTGTAAGCACTGCGAAACTACGCTAGATTTTATATAACCGTGTGCGTATTTAAAGATGTGTGCGGCGTGCGATTACACGCGCGGTTTGCGCGTGTGCTATGCGTGTTTACCTCGTCCCCCATAAAAAACGGCAAAAATGTGCATGCAAATTATAACGTTTACATCTCCTAATGCTCTACTAAGACGCTCTACAGCGTTTGATTTCTCATGCAGTCGAAAATGCAGCGTATTGGTCTTGAGCGAATTGTTAAAGAGTCCCAAATTGTGTTTGTCAAGAACCAAGAAAGCCGAGAATGAGTTCCATTCCCTAGCAGTTCACATCACAAAAGAGTCAACAAAGTTTGTCGGCATGTTGGTAAACATACTAATAAGGTATGTTTGTGTAGGGGTGAAACGACTACCCAATTACCCATGCCTTCAAACTTACGTAGAAAATTGATAGACAAGCTATCCTGGGTCTGTGTGTTTTCAAGTCAAGAGTGAACTGGTACCTTCTAAGCAAGCATGCACCATCGTAAGCCGCATCATCACTTACCATCAGGTGAAACGGTGGTTAATGCTATGCCTATAAATTATAAAAAAAACATTCATTGGTAATGAAGGGTACCCAGTTTAATTTTTTTTTTCAGTTTATCTTACTGACTCCAAAACTTGGCCTGTTCAAAACACCTATTAACTCCCAATCAACCTGTGTAATCAAAGGTGCTAGGTTTCCGTTACATTCGGCACCAACATCATCGGATAATTGGAAAAGTTTCGCTACAGCTTTCGTCTTAGGAGTTTGTAATGACTTGTCCTTTTTTACTTTATTTGAAATAATTTATATTAGTTGTACTGTACACAGTCTAATGGAAAAAGTTTCTTTAGTTCGTTAATTTTTAGATTGCAAACAAATAGCTAATTTCACGGCTATTCTTCTATTCGAATAGTTTCTGGTTAAACGTACACGTAGGTAAAAAGGAATAAAACCGGTCAATTGAGAGTCGCATTCGCGCACGAAGGGTTCCGTGCCATTATCTAACAGTTACGTATACCTATACAAGGTGACCTTGAATTAGTACGTTATCCCGAAATGGGGGGACTGGGACCATGATACCCTACAAGTTGTGAGAGTCTTACTTGAAACTGGGTGTTTCCAAACTTCGTTGTTAAAAATACATCCTCTCGCAAAATTGCACGTGCTATCGCTACGTGAGTTAACAATATACTATAAATACATTTCTAAACACAAGTCGTTACACTCACTTATGTGCACTCGGTCAAGGACGAAATTCAACCACCCAGCTGCGCTAAGGCTATTTTCGAACGTAAACTTTACATGGCATTTCTTCAATGAAAAACTATTAATTTAGAATAGTCGTAGAAGAAACATTGTCTACCTTGGGGTGTAGATTTACCCCCTTTCGGGATAACATATCAATTCAAGGTCACCTTGTATACCTACGTCTACTTATAAATAGTTCCTATTATTTACATTTAAAATGGGCAAAGTGATTCAACTGTTAATTTTTATATTAGACTACTTTACTAACCTTATAATTGTATTTGAGTGTCACATTTTTTGTCATAAACTTTTGTTTCAAAAAAATTATAATTTCCTCAATTTGGATCAGCATGCCTCAAAGTAGGGTAACGAAACGGATTGCCGGGCACATTTCCAATTCCAAGAGATGCTACAAATTTCTCTTCGACTATTCTACACAGATCAAGACAAATGATACAATTCTGGGAACGAATTCGTATACAAATATATTGACATCTTAACATAAAAGTCACATAAATAAGCCATCTGCAGAACTCCGGAGCTATCTGCCAAAGCCGCGGAAGAAAGTGACCCAACATCGCCTCAGGTTCCGCCACTTTCTTTGACCAACAACGAGTTAAAAATATTAATAGGTAATCATGAAACCGGTAAGAGGTAATGTCACAGAATTATGTTTTACGTATTTAATTACGTAAAAACGTATTTATTTAATTAAAAATAAACCTATATAGGTTTATTGTTAATACACAACACAAAATAAAAAAGTATTGTAACAGAATTATTGTAATAATGATAGCCAGTAGTATAAACGCCCGTCATAATTATATAGTTATCGCGGTTAAAAACTACTTATTTGGAATGTTTTTGGCAGTGCTTAGCCAGAGGATATAAGGGAAGTATGCCAAATTGTGTTTAGTTGTTGTGCACCATTTGTGACTTTCTTATTTTGAAGTAATTTATTATTTATCTGTTATTGCCAAAAATGGTTAGTTTCATAATATTTTAACTCTATAAATAAAACTTTAAGCTGGGTATCGAAGTACACCTAACTGTGAAAAGTAACTAGTACTAACTTTCTATTAAAATATTTTTTAAAGTTTTATTTAGTCTGGTGTGCAGTTTACTAACATAAATATAACATAAACAACCATCAATCAATCAACCACCAGTCACGTGTAATTTTTTTTTTTGAGGAATCATTTGGGCATTCGCAGTAGGTCGAAATTACTAAGTATCTAGACATAATAGTTAACTGTTTGCAATATGTATTAGGTATCTTTCTTCGAAAGGTGCTAAGCTTACGAACCAGCCTAAATTGACATCATAATCATCATCATCATCAACAGCCTGGAGACGTCCACTGATGAATATATGCCTCCTCAGATAGCGCCACTTTGAGCAATTGCTCGCCTCATGTATCCATCGGCTCTCCACGGGTTTTACCATATCGTCGGTTCATTTAGAGGGGCTGGCCTACACTGCATCTTCCGGTTTGTCTTCGCCACTAGAGAAACTTTCTTCCCCTTCGGTCGTCAGCTCTACGAGCGATGTGGCCTGCCTATTTTCATTTGATATTGCTTATCCTAAGAGCTATATCGGTCAGTTTAGTTCTCCTGCAAATCTCCACATTTCGGATATTCCTTAACTGTATGTAACTTAAATTTTTAAGTCGTCATTACAGAGAGCCCTAAGAAAACACCTTCATATTTATGATAGCAGTATCGCCTGATCTGCGTCATCTACAGATTAATTTGGAAGAATGAAACACGAGCGGGACTTGAGCCCGCATCCATCCATCCCTCAATTTAAGCCGGGATATGCTTTACTTAAGCTATCGTGACAAGTGGTCTCAAATCCAAATTTTCAGGGGGTTCATTTATTTGTGATTCAAAATTTTCTGCTACAACTTAATTGTAAGTACATTTACTAAACATCCCAAAAACTTACATAAACATAAAAACTAATACATATACACATTTAATATGGTTCATCGGTATACCTTTACGTATAATATCAAAACCGTAGACTTGTGTAATACAGGTATATCCATCAATTCAAATTCGACTCCGGTGACCGATACCTACCAAAACCGATTTGAAACCACGACCACCTTTTCTGGTCCAATAAATCTGACATTAGACACTGGCAATTCAGGCCTGTATCCAGTGATCCATTGCAATTTGGCAGATTGGATATTGCATAGATCAAATTCTAGGCCTGAGAGGTTTAGATAAACCTCACACACCCCACCCCCACACCACTAACCTAACCGCAATCCCTAAATCCATCTGTGTTTAGGAGTTAGTAGTTGTGGTAGTTAGTTATTGATATCATTGGCGTTAAGTAATAAATCTTTTTTTTAAACCTAATATCATAAGTGTAATGAATATGTTTGTGAGGTTCGCAGAGTTATAATGCTGTTTTTTTTACTATTATTGTGGAAGTAGACTAACCCCCGTATTCTAAAACATTTCACCAAAAATTCTTCACTTGACTTCCACTTAACTTTGAGGGAAACTCAAGGTACATCGCGACATACCTTGAGATGACTGTTGCTTTGCTTCCCTCGTTTGAGAAAAATTGACTCAGAAATGTCAAGTTGATTATATATTGTCAATTAAAAATACCAAAACACAAAAATGAGGTTAATTGAAGGTTAAGTCGAGTGGAGTAATCTCATGGTAACGACTTAGAATATGGGGGTCAGTTTTTTTTTACATTTTGTTAGTTTGTGAATTTCCCGTCAAAATAAATTTCAATGATTTTTTTTCTCACAAATGGAAATAATTCATAATTAGGTTGGACAGACATAATATTAATTATATAACACCATACGAACTAGCCACCCACCACCCTGCCGAGTGCGTAACACAACAATAATGTGCTCTAATTTAAAACGTGTTTATATTATAATTATTTGCCAGGAAACAATGACGCTGGCAAGGTGTTCCATTCCTTTGCTGTCCGAACTATAAACGGTGAATCAAAACGCTTTGTACGCAATAGTTCAAACAATAAAAGCAGTTAGGTATGACAAGGTTATCATGTAAACGACGTATTATAAAACGAACGAAACGTTTCGAATGCCAGTGAATAAAAGCAAACACTTTCTTTGAATCGCGCGGTCGACATTTCAATTTTTAATGGAGAGACGGCGGTCATTTCGAGTTAAGTGTTTGGTCAGAGATTAGGGTAATAAACGTTAGATGGTTTGTTTTTACGTACTTGTATGTTTTCAACTGACTATTACATTAAAGGGGCCGAATTATTATGTTAATTGTTCATTGAATTGGTAGTAAACAATGGGGGAAAGTGGCGAGGTTTCAAGCATTTTCAACTTACTCTATCCCTGCAACAATGTTATGTTATGTTTGAAAAAATACGCTTTTAAACTCCCAGCGACTCGATTGAGAATACGCATCCATTGTTATTCTATTGTTAACACCAAATCGTTAACTATCGTTTTGAACAATGGTTTCAACTTGTTTGTAGTCTTACATAGTCCGTAAATAAACTTTAGCGATAAGTTCGCTCAATATTTCTTTGATAGAGATAAACAAACAACAACTATGCTTTCTAACCGATCGGAAAGAAAGGTTGTCGAGTGGCGACCACGAACCAGAAGACGCAGTCATACGCAGTGTAGGCTGGCCCCACTAGGTGGACCGATCTGGTGAAAGCGGAGCTGATGGATGTAGGAAACGAGCAGCCGCTCAAAGTGGTGCTTTCTGGGGGAGGCCTATGTTCAGCAGTGGACGTCTACAGGCTGTTGTTGATGGTTAGAGTACTTTAGCTATCGTGGGCCTAATTTAATTGATATGAAAGTAATCAATTATGTACCTAAGACAAACTTATCAAATTAGAAGAATAGCGTTTATGAACTCAAAATTGTACATAGAAAATTCTAGAACTAAGAATGTAGATACAATCTTTTCGGTCATCATCATCATCATCATTAACAGCCTGAAGACGTCCACTACTGAACATAGGCCTCCCCCAGGGCGGCTGCTCGCCATCTGCATCCATCGGCTCCCCGTGGCTTTCACCAGGTCGTCGGTTCACCTAGTAGGGGGCCGCTTACGCTGCGTCTTCTAGTTCGTGGTCGCCACTCGAGAACCTTTCTTTTCCCCATCGGTTGTAAGTTCTACGAGCGATGTGGCCTGCCCATTGCCATTTCAACTTGCTAATCCTAAGAGCTACATCGGTCACTTTAGTTCTCCTGCGGATCTCCTCATTTCGGATCTTATCTCGCAGGGAAATACCGAGCATTGCTCTCTCCATAGCTCGTTGCGCGACTCTGAGCTTAGTAATGAGGCCAACAGTTAGAGACCACGTCTCAGTTCCATAACTCATCACTGGCAACACACATTGATTGAAAACTTTTGTTTTCAGGCTTTGTGGTATTTTCGACGAAAAGATAGGTCGAAGCTTCCCGAACGCTGCCCAGCCTAGTTGCATTCTTCGGGCGACCTGATTGTCGAAGTTGGACCTACCCAATTGGACAGTCTGTATTAATCAGTTATTATAACTTCAATGTTA
This sequence comes from Ennomos erosarius, assembly GCA_963580505.1. Classification (NCBI taxonomy): domain Eukaryota; kingdom Metazoa; phylum Arthropoda; class Insecta; order Lepidoptera; family Geometridae; genus Ennomos; species Ennomos erosarius. Next base: position 3,131,111 of record OY757000.1, read on the forward strand.
TTTAATTGTAAATGGAGGTAAAAAAAAATGACCACCACCTCCTGTCTATTGTGTAGCCACTGGAATATTCATGATTAATGTTTTGCTTTTATGTGCTAATTCTATTCAAAAGTAAAGGCAGGAGAAAGTAAATATAACGTACGTATTAGGATATGACGTTGAATAAAATTTTGGATGCCTTGTAATATCATTCAGTTGATTTTTTGAACTAGAGGCTTGCAGCCGATTCGCACCCAATTTTTCGTGAAAATTCTTTGTTTTCCGGGATTAAAGTTTTCTGTATTCATCCCGGTAAAATAAGCGATTTGAATACCAAATTTGATCTAGATTGGTTCAGACATACTTTTAGGATTGCGTGTGCAGTGAGGTGCTATGCAAAGTTTTGAGTGGCACTGTAAATGTTATGGGCGGCCAGCGCACGAAATACGTAGAGATTAGAGAGCTATATTTTTAGGGCGTTACTACTTTTTCAAGTGAGCACTAGGAAGAGCCCTACCATTGGTTGTCAGTTCTAATGAAATTCGTCTAAGCATTAGCTTCTGCAATCCAGACTGTGCAACTCTGACGTTTTTCCTACTGCTTTCTGCAGCTAAGACATATTAGATCTTAAGGTACAGAAACTTTTATAAATTCGGACGAAGGTACGATCCTACCCACTTCTACTCAGAGCAAGCGAGTAGAAAAGTATTTGGGAAATGGCTATCGCTTCAAAAGACGGTACCTATAGAGATAGTTTCGTCAGCCCCACAAACACAAACACTTTTCTAAACTATTCAACGTCAAAATTTCTAGTTGGCACGTCTAATTATAAGTTCTAGGTCATGAAGTCGATGACACCAGTCTCTAGTACTCGCTCGACCGGTTCGAAGAAAGTGGTTATACCTTGGAACCTGAGACGTCTAGGATTTGACCTATAAAATAACTATGTACCTACGTTCAATCCAGCTCCCAGTACTTTCCGTGGGTGCCGTGTTAGTTGGATATCTAGGGAATCTTTTAAATCTAAGCTTAAACAGCGGCTTATCAACCATACTTTCTATAGCTATGCTGAATTTTCACAATGGAATAAATTATATTTTAATTTGGGGTGACATTGTTATTACACAGTTATTAGTAAGTAGGTATATTCTTCTGACATTTTGTAATTATAACGTTTTATTTTTGTATTTTTGACATCAAATAGTCATAGAACCGGAATTGTTTAATCTGTACCTGTTGTACCCATTTTGTTTGTTTTTGACGTGTATTTCTTATATTAATAAATGACTATTTTTTTTTATGAGAATGAATGACGTGACGAGCTGGTCGTTCACCTGATGTTAAGCGATACGGCCGCCCATAACAGTTGCAGTGTCACTCGGAACATTAAAATAATAAAGTTTCGCGTGACACTGCACTGCGCACGTCATCCTGAGACATCACACAGTCTAGTAATCAGATTACTACACTGTGTAATCAGGTCATAAAGTCTCATTTGCCCAGTGATTTCACTAGCTACAGTGCCCTTCAAACCGGAACACAGTATCGCTTGCACACTACTGCTTGGCGGCAGAATAACTGGCAAAGCGGTGATACCTACCTAGACGAACTTTTCAGAAAAGTTCTACCACCTAGTAACGTAGTGTATGAATATGACTATGACTATGACTATGGGCGGCAGCACTCTCCTCGGTATATTAAAATCTTCGATGAACAAGCCGCCTGCCAAGCGTACTGATTATGTCCACCCCTTCTCTATGATAAGTGCCCAAAGGGGTGATTTATGGGGGAGACCTGTGTTTAGCAGTAGACGTTTCCGGCTGATGATGAGATGTCCATACTGATAAACAAGGGTGCAAGAACTAACCCTGCATTGCATTCTTTTACTCAAAATACTGCAATGTGCTATCTCTTTTTTTGCATGTCACATTGGGAAACTATGAGACACTATTTGGTTAGTTAACATATTATGAACCCTGCGGCTAGCTCATACTAACGGGAAGAGAAAGAGACAAGTATAATAATACAACTTCGTATGCTAAAAGCTTGCTCTATCCTTTAAAAATTTGATAGGTTTTTCAAAATTTCGGGCTCGTAGTTGTTAAATAATTTAAAGGATCTCAACTTTGAGTACCTTTTTACTGTTTTGCTGTGGATGAAAATTTAGTTTCTTTTCTTAAAAGTTAAGTAAAAACATAAAATATAAGCTTGTCAAAGATATTTTGTAGAAAACTGGAACGAGTGTTTCGTACAAAGTCGATTGCCAAAGTTCAGAACGGCATAAGCACCATTTTCGTACAAAGTCGATTGCCAAAGTTCAGAACGGCATAAGCACCATGTTATCTCAATTCTTCTTACTTGAAAGTGACGTCACACCTACCTACAAGCTTCCATAGCAATATTCCGTAAACCAATAATCAAATTACTTACATGTCAAGAGCAACCAACAAGTCCATCGTCGAACGTTCACCGAAAAATCCAATCGGCAAAGTGAAATTCGCGCACCCAGTTTTTTGCTCACACAAACTTGTATCACAGAATAACAAAACCTACATGCACAGTAACAAGAAGTCTTACAAAAACAAAACACAATCGTCACGAACAATTTAATAGCACACAGGCACAAAATATTGTTTATTTAGAAAATGTATAGCATGCATCACACACGGAGGTTTTTCGCTACTGCCACATGCTTGTACGTTTCTCCCACTACTGGACAACTTTTACCGACACAAAAAGGTAGCCGGTAGACCCGGTAGACCCCAATTGAGTGTTATAACTTTCGATGGATATTTAATCAATTTCTGGCGGAATTTCAGTGTTTTCTGTCTGAGATTGAGGCGGAGAATGGATGTTTGGCGGGCTTTCGTGCGCACGCGACGGTTGGTCATGCCTACTACCGGTTCTAGATTTTTTATTTCACTCGGTGTGAGAAACTGATGAGTTAGTATTTTTTATACATTTTTATTTTATTTTAAGCAGCCTATAGTCCAAAACTATATGTTGAGGGAATGGGTTTGAAGGCATATCTTAATTTATAATTATTATGTTTTTGTCATTCTTTCCTTGGCTCCAGGTATTGTACAATTTGAAAAGAATAAAATTCCATACAAGTCACACTGCCCCAGTAACATGCTTAATTTAGTGTTTAGTAAACCATAATACTTGCCAATTTTATTTTTCAACACTACAACGTGCCTATTAGCCTGTTAGTTCTTTAAATTCTGGTATGGCGCGTGTTACGTAGAACGACAAGTACATCGAACATACCGCATATCGCGCCACCTAGGCATCGTCACCGCCGTGTCAGCGCGATTTGCACACATGGAGAAAATGTACTAACACATGGAAAAGCGCTGACCAGCAACAGCGTGAGACAGATCGCGACCACCGTCCGCGTACCGCCCGCGCCCGCGATCCCCTCTAGGCTCCGCGAGGCTTACATCATCCTCCCCCGGCACTTGTTCTCGATCGTCGAGACTTGTCATATGTAGATATAATTAATTTTAGGACATAATTATAGTTTAGATGTAAAAACCTTAAATAAAAGGTAAAAGTTTACTCTATTACTCCCGCTGCAGCCCCTCTATAATTCGCGCTTTCAAAATCATGGTGATAACAATAATAACTATAACCAACCATAATAATTTTTGAAATCACAATCTCGGCCGTTCCCTCGAGATTCCAAATTCAAAAATATACATCACCATAACCACTAGCTGCGCCCTGCAGTTTCACCCGCGGATAAAAAGTAGTACAATATTATGTTAATCCAGTATTTAATGTAAGTATCTCTATTCCAAATTTCATCGAAATCTGTCCAGCCATTTGAACATGAAGGAGTAACAAACATACACACATACAAATTTTTGCCTTTAGTGTTATGTTACATTATACAACATCATTTCATACTTTTTTCTTATTCGCGAGCGTTATTGTCATCATCATCATTATCATCATCATCATCACCATCATCATCATCATCATCATCATTCACAATTTTATATCATTAAGACAGGTCTCTCTTATTAGTATTACAGTCGAGTTCTTTTAGTAGCGCCCTCCTAGGTCAGGCTGAGGTGAATGCACTTGACCGAGCACTGAGCGAGTGTAAAATTGCACTGTTCGTAACACTGTTGGGTATCGCAATAGATTAATAGATAATAGTTTCATGTAATAAAGTTTGAAAACAAAAACATAGATTATAACTGTAATGTGTTTTGTTTTCGCCAGCTTTTTGCTCAACTCCTCGCAGAAGTTGATCTAAATTCTGTGTTTTTTTTTATAACCTCTTCTTTCCATTTTTTTGTGTTCTGTTTGGGTTCTTTAATTTTATTATTAAGTTAGTTTACAATTTTTTCTTAGGTTTTTTTAGGTATACAATAATTATCATTCTGGAATTCAGAAATTCAATATTTCTATTAGCAAGCGGAGGTTTTAGAACCTACACGCTTTATAGCTAGGTAGGTGGGTTTATTACCATTATTTAGATTTTTTATTTGATGTCACAGCTAGAATAGAATAGAATAGAAGAATGCTTTATTGCACACCAAATATACACATAGATACATAACAACACGAAAAAAATATACACAACGGTAGTACAATGGGCGGTCTTATCGCTTAAAGCGATCTCTTCCAGACAACCTTTGGATGGATAGAAACATATTATGAATTAGGGAGGTTGGCGATGTACAGTAAATACAAATATTAAAAATGAAAACGAATCCTAAAACTACTAAAATACATATAATACAACATAACATACATAAACATACACATATTATACATACATACTATTACAAAATAGATATATATACAGGGTTACAGGAAAAATTGTGCTAGATCCGTTAAGAGCGTGGAGTACCCATGATTTCTGACTTATTTCACTATGAAACACTCTAGGCTAAACTAATAATATTTTTGTAGATATCCCTTAGAAAACAATACAGTTTCTAATATTTTTTTTATATCTTAACTTTCACTTGTCTACTACGGTCTATTCAATTAACTTATGTACTATTTTAATGATTGACGTCCTAAAGCATCTTATTACACATGTAAAAATGCAATAATAATAATAATAAGAAGACACAAAATATTTCAATGAAAAAATTAAAAATTGAATATCTCGAAAAGGGTAAAGTTTAGCCTAGGGTGTTTCATAGTGAAATAAGTCAGAAGTGATGGGTACTCCACGCTCTTAACGGATCTAGCACGATTTTTCCTGTAACCCTGTATATAGCTAGTTGTTTACTTTAGTTATAGCTACAGGAAGATATACTTAGTAAAGGGGTATAACTAAGTCTAATAAAGAATGAACTGATTTCACGACGTTTCGTCGCATTCGAAAGTAAAATGACGATGTTTGCGTGTTTTTGAATGTGAAAGTTATTAGCATTAAAAGTTGGTTTCAGAACGAGATATTTGTTCGGCAAATAAACTTTTTTATATATTATAATTATAAGGTAGGTACCAAGACCCGAAAACTTCATAAATCAATGAATATAACTTCTTGCAGATTTGCTTACATTTCAAGTCCTGCGGGAAAGTGGTTTTATGGGAGCCTCCGTGGTGTGGTGGTTGAGCAGGTCAGCTCATAGCCCGGAGGCAGCGGGTTCGATTCCCGCGACATGACAAGTATTTGTGCACACAAAAAAGCCCAAATACGTGTTCTATGTCTGGGTGTTGTGGGACCATGGTCCTTGTAGGTCCCTAGATACAGGGAATCCTAGTTATAGGGTCCAGGATTTACGTATGTGATCGTTGGGCGTTATTTATTATTATTTATTTATTTATGAACAAAGTTGAAAAAATTGAAAAATCTAGCTGCATAAGCATCCTAGATAAAGAGTGGCTACGTAGGTATATCATTCAACTCACAGCTTTCAAACAAAATCTGGTAAATTTTTGAAACTTTTGATGCTTAATCTTCGCAGAAGTCTGGAGTGCAACCATGGATCATAAATTACATAAATGACATGAAACTTTGCGGTACAATACAACAATTTATTTTCAACTTTTCACCACACGCCAGTCGTCTTCAAAACTACCTCAAAAGTTTTCATACTTCATCGGAGTTTCTTTGAAAGCTATGAATTTAATTTTCTACAGTACGCTTAGAACGTATCAAGGAGAATTTGTTGGGGCGAAGAAAACAGAAGCAGACAAATGATGACAGACAAATGACTCTACAGCAATAGTTATTGTAAAAATAGTGACTCTGCTCTGGGTATTACGCTCGCAAAGCACTGCGAGTCTAGAACTACAGCTGTCTTTATTCTAAGGCACAGGCTAACTTTTATTATTGTACCTACTCCATACAGAAGAATGACTCTACAGTGACAGTTGTATAAATAACGACTCTCCCTACCACGCAATAAATGGTAGTTTTGCTCGGCAAGTACTGCAAGTATAAAACTATAGCTGTCCTTACAGGTCATATCAGAGCGGTTATTCTGTATCGATTCCTTACTTCGAAACCACGCGAATTCCTTATCTTACATAAGAAATCTGCAAAAGTCTATTCTCTATGAAACGAAAACAAAACCGCGTGAAATGAATTTGGAATTGGCGCGATTTGAACTGTCAAAAATCAAATGTTTTACCGGGACGCGTTCCGAAACATCAACACATCAAAAGATATGACCACTTATGTCAATATATTTTATTCAAAATAAAGATAAATTTTTAATTTATTTATATTTAATATCAAAACAAATATAAATCTATATAACACAAAACAAAAAACTACCTACTAACTACTACTATTATATATTATATCTACTTAAAAATAAAAATAACTGTCTAAAGAATACTTGACCTATCGGTAGACTGTAAAAGGTCTATATAATAGATAACTTTAATTTAAAGTGAAGGTACATCTAACGCTGTGACACGATTTGAACAAGACACGATAACGACGTGGTTTCGAATCGTGTGGAATCTGTGTTTCCATAGAGAATAACTGTCCTTATCTAAGGCACATCCCAACTTTATTATTGTTCCTCCTCTACACAGAAGAATGACTTTACAGTGACAGTTTTATAAATAACGATTCTCCCTACCACGCAATAAATGGTAATTTTGCTCGGCAAGCACTATTGCTTTGCTTATTCTCACATGTTAACTTTTATTATTGTACCTACTCCATACGGAAAAATGACTCTACCTACTGTGACTGTGAACGACACGGAGGCCGAAGCCTCTTTCTATTTATAGATTCGTTTGAAAAAAAAAAAAAGAATTGTCTTTCAGGAAGATTTTTAGTTGACATTAGAGGGAAAAAGATGTCACCTTAATTTTCCTATGTAATATTATTTAATTTTTCTTTCTATTGGATTTTCGCACAACAATAAGCTTTCTTTTTATGTCGCACTTTATTTACTTTTCTATGGAACCTTTACCATCGTCGGTAACAGTAACATTTGTATAAAAAACGACTCTGGCTACTAGGCAATATAAGTTTATTTTGTTTGCAAAGCATTGCAAGTCAATAACTTTATTTTATGTGAATGAATGACGTGACGTGCTAGTCGTTCACCTGATGTTAAGCGACACGGCCGCCCACAACAGTTGCAGTGGCACTTGGAACTTTAAAATAATAAAGTTTTGCGTGACACTGCACTGCGCACGTCATCTTGAGACATCACACAGTCTAGTAATCAGATTACTACACGTGTAATCAGGTCATAAAGTCTCATTTGCCCAGTAATTTCACTAGCTACAATGCCCTTCAAACCGGAATACAGTAGTGTGCAAGCACTACTGTATTGGCGGCAGAATAACTGGCAGAGCGGTGGTACCTGCCTAGACGAACTTTGCAGAAAAGTCCTACCACCTAGTAAAATAACTATAGCTGTCTTTATTTTAAGGCACATGCTAACTTTTATTATTGAACTTACACTATCTACACAGAAGAATGAAGGTACAATTTAGCTCACAAAGCGCTGCCAGTCATTCTAGAAGCATGGAAGTATACTTCGTTCTCTATCTATTGAATATCTCCTACTTTTTAATGTTGCCAACTTAGGGGATTTTCCGACCCGTTTTTGTTAGTGGTTTTAAAAGTTGAATCTGGTGGAGAGCTACCAACATTAGCAGCATTACCGAGACGCTCAATGGGTTCCGTCCATTTTTTTTTAATAACATGGACAGACAAACGAGCAGACGGCCCGCCTGATGGTAAGCAGTTACCGTCGCCTATAGACACCTGCAACACCAGGGGCGTTGCCGATGCGTTGCCTACCTTTGAGGACTCTATTTACCCGTCGTTTGAAGTGCCCCATGTTGTAGCTCAGCGGAAACACCTCAGAGGGAAGCCCATTCCACAACTTGCACGTGTGTGGCAGAAATGACCTCGAGAAACGGACTGTGCGAGATTTCCATGGGTCCACGAGGTGTGGATGAGCTTTTTGACGGTGACGAGCTGTGCGATTATAAAACCGCGACGCTGGGATTAAGTTGAACAGCTCTTCAGAGCATTCCCCATTGAAGATTTTGTAGAACACACAGAGGGAACCGATGTCTCGGCGCAAACTCAGTGGTTCTAAATCTTTGGTGAGCTCAGGATCGTCGGTGAGTAACGGCTCGCCGCTGCAAGGAGTCTAGAGGCTGAAGCTGGTACTTTGGCGCACCGTTCCAGAGGTGAGAGCAGTACCAGCCTGGCCTGACTTGTGCTTTATACAGCATAAGTCGTTGGCCCGGCGTGAAGTACCGCTTGGCTCTGTTGAGTACACCCAGCTTCTTAGAAGCGAGACCAGCTTTACTCTCGAGGTGGCTCCTAAACTGAATCTCGCTAGAGATGTCAACACCTAAGATCCCAAGTTTCACCGAGGTGGCAAGAGGAATGCCCTGGAACAGCGGAGCAGATCCATCCCGCAGATGTATACTGAAATAAGAAATATTATACAATACTTGGGTGTGAAGTGAACGAAAGGCTGGTTGAATGCACACTACTTCTAGGGCTGCTACTGCTATTCATGGGGCATTCACACAATATGACCCAATATTTTCTCCCTTAGTTACGTCCATATATATAAACTTGAAGAGTCGCGCTTGCTTTTGAAAACTTTAGCATTAATTAAATTTAAACATGAATTAACACTGAGAAACTGGCATTTAAGAAGAGCGGTTCAAGTGTTTAACTAAGCTATCAACTAGATACATATTTATTAAATTGTTTATTTAAATAGAATTATGGGTACGTTGCCCGATTCCATAGATTGCTTGAACTATCTATAGACCTTTTACAGTCTATATATAGTTCAAGTATTCTTTAGACAGTTATTTTTATTTTTAAGTAAATATAACATATAATAGTAGTAGTTAGTAGGTAGTTTTTTGTTTTGTGTTATATAGGTTTATTTTTGTTTTGATATTAAATATAAATAAATTTCGTCAAGAAGATTAAAAATAGATGATAATTTAAATATCGTGGCTGTAAAGTTCACTTTATGGAAAATCGCTTCCAAGAGCTTTTATAAAAGTCCGTATAGAAATAACTTTGTTACATATTTAGTATCTAATTTTTGTTAGAATATTTTTACGTAAGTAGGTATCATACGCAAAAATATTTTAGACCGCGTGATTTTTTTTTTTAGTTTTTGGTCTTACGTAGGTACATATACAATCTGAACTTGAGTTGGTATATTATCTACTCCCTAAATCGATTTACACGAATAATTTACAATAAGAAAATCGTCCATGTATAGAAACGTTTAGTTAGAAAAATGATGAATTATAGAAAAATCCAACTATAAAAATGACCAAGTATTTCTTACCAAGGTAGATAACGTTTCTTCTACGATTTTTCTTGTTATAAATGCATAAACAAATATGTGTGAACATTTCACACAGCGCCATCTAGCCCCAAACTAAGCATAGCTTGTACGATGGGAACCAGATAACTGATACAATCTTATATACTTTTTGTTTGTAAATACATACTTAGAATACAATATAACACACAATTAATAGGTTTTCATTGAAGAAATTCCATGTAAAGTTTACGTAATGGTATGACCCATACGCTTTGAAACATAATATTCAGCAAGTGATAACAAAAACACCAGCAGATTTTTTTTTATGAGAACCAATTACGTACCTACACACATTTGGGTAAGTTTTAAAGTAATAGGTAACTGCGAACTTTAGAGCTGTCTAACGTTAGTGCAGACGGGCATAAATCATCATAAATATCATACAGTTATTTACTATAGGTAGAAATAATCAGGATGCAACAACATAATATCTTTGACAACACAACTTTTGGCTAAACTCACTTTCACAAACTTTGGTTACCAACTGTGGTTTCGTTGGTTGGTTGGCAGCTCAAAAGCTGTAATAAAAAGCTGGTAACACAACCAACCAACCAATATGTGGTAAGCATTATGTGTACCTACTTATGAGTTTTCTTGGAGAGAGCTTTCTCCGAAAAGGGCCCTACTTTAAGTAATTATAGGTATATAACGATATGTGACATGGTACGATCAAGCTCATGGTATGTATATCCTTTTAAACACAATTTTATTATATAATTAGGTATAAATTGCCAGGTAAATTCTAAGTAAAACCACGAGTTGTGTCTAGTTTCAAATATGCGTCAAAAATACCTCCATTTTAATTATTATTCCAGGCCAGACTTTCATCACATCATAATCCATTCTAATGATTGAATTCAAATTCTTCTCACATCAGCTCATTTTAATCCTCCGCGTTTATAGTTATGCAACTATAAAATACAAAGCAGAACGAGCAGGGAATCTTAATATACAAATTCTCTCTTCCATTTTAGTGATCTAGGATCTAAGATTCCATAAGCAAATTAATTCATTACTCACATTCTATGAGTTTTGAACTTGCGTGTTTCTTCATACATTGTTACAAATTCAAACTCATATCAATAATATATAACGCCCAACGATCACATACATAGATCTTGGACTAGGGTATCTAAAGATCCAGGAACTACGAGGACTATGGTCCTATAGCACCCAGACACAGAACAAGTATTTGTGCTTTTTTTTCATGTGTACAAATACTTGTCCTGTCGCGAGAATCGAACCCGCCGCCTCCAAGTTATGGGCCGACCTGCTCAACCACACCACGGAGGCTGTCATATATCAAAATTAAGAGTCTAGATTCCTAGATTCGTGTTCAAATGCAGATTCAGTGTTATGAAATAATACAATAAGCTAACAGTGAAAAACAGGGTGCATATTAACAACCCATTTCACCCTATTAGACGTTTAATTTTCAAAAATGGTTTCTACCCGCATTCTCTTTACAGAAACAAAAGACTTAGGGCTTCGTTCTCTATATTCGATTAAAGTTACGATTACCTTAGCCAGTGAGTAATACTGATGGGGACGTAATGGCGGCGAGTAGTTCTTCCCAGTTTCACGAACGAAAACAGAGTTTCAATCAGCTACTCAGTGAGTAAAAATTTAGGGTGATCTGTAGCAACGTCAACTTTTCATTTCGTTCGTTCAATAGTCACAATGACTGCTGTCAGTGACGCCATTTTGGCTATGTTTTTTATTTTTTTTGTAATTTTTATGTGCCAGCTATGTGCTGCGGTGCGGTAGGTGCCCTTCAAAGAGTATTTATTCCCTAACTAAAAACAGTAAGTAGGTAAGGATTTACCATTACAAAATAGGGTATCAACTAATTAAATTAATTTAATGAGGAATTTAATACGAATTTAGATTACATACCTATAGGTACCTGAAATATGGTTTTATCTTGAAGCAATAATAAAAATTAAAACAACACAACACAAAAATATCATAATATTATAATTATTATAGAATAAACATATTATAATTGAACAAAAACTTTTTTAGTAGTCATCATCATCATAATTATCAGCCTGAAGACGTCCACTGCTGAACATAGGCCTCCTCCAAAGAGCACCATTTTGAGCGGCTGCTAGCCTCCAGTATCCATTGGCTTCCCACGGTTCTGAGCGGACTGTTTTACTAATTAAATACAATGATTTCTATATTCAAAAGTATCTGATCTCTAAATAGAAACAGGAATAGTCGATGTTTTTATAGCAGTAGCGTAATCACCAGGGTTGGTAGTTTTCAGTTCCGTAGATCTCGGTATTTGTGGCATGCAAACTATAATAATAAATTACCAACACATGCGAGCTTGCAACAAGTTTTGCTATAGCCGTCGGTTAACCGTACTAATCGGCAGCTGATGTGTCCTGTAAGTAGCAGCCTGGTTTACGGGTCGGCTAGCGCTACTCGGACATTCTGAAATTCGTTACTGCAGTTACAAGTGACATTACGTGGTGGCTAGCCAACTCGGAGCTTTACTCGAATATGGAGAACGAAGGCCTAATGCTTAGTTCAAAATTAACCGAATCAGAAAATCAAGACAATGAATCATGCAGGAAATTTTCAAAAGGAAAGTATGTAAGTAAGACACTTTCCATAGGTACTTATAGCGTTGTATGTACTATTATCTATTCTGTGCTAATATCGCAGTATATGCGTTGCAGTTCGTGGACCGATTGCTAATGTATATATTGTTAGTTTAAAGTTTCACTTTCAGTTTATGATACTTGGGGTCTTGGAACACCGACCGTGTTTCCTTACGAAATAAGATCCGAAACGAGGAGATCTGTAAGAGAATTAAAGTGATGCATGGGGAATGCATGGGGAAGAAAGGTTCTCGAGTGGCGACCACGAACCGGAAGGCGCAGCGTAGGCAGGGCAGACCCGCCACTAGGCGGAACGACGATTTGGTGAAAGCCGTGGGGGCCGATGGATGCAGGCGAGCAGCCACTCAAAGTGGTGCTCTCTGGGAGGCCTATGTTAATACTAATAACAATAATTAAACTCTCTCTCTCTCTTCTCGTGTAGGCAAGTGGTAGTGATGGATAAATTAGCATTCACATTCATTTTCAACATGTGAAAATTCAATTAGCATTTCGCAAATGAAATGTATTAAGTGGCGAAATTCTGTGAAATATGAAAATTGCAGTTCAATTAATTTAGTTCATTTTGAATTTAGTTTTTAATATAAAGTTTTATTTCATATTTCATTTCATTTTTCATATAATGTTTCATTTTAATACTCAATTTAATTTTTTTTTACTTCCATTTCATTTCATTTTAGCAAATAGCATAGCAATAGCAATTAGCATGTTAAGACTCGTGAATTTAGCATGTATATTGTGAAATTTACGCAAAATAGCATTAATTGCCATCGCTAGCAAGTGGTCAGCCCAGCCCCCTATTACGAAGGAGTTAACAGTGCTGCTGACGCGCGTCAGCCGCTCGACTGCTGTCAAAATTGTATGAAAATTGACAACAGTTGAGCGGCAGACGCTCGTCAGCAGCCCTGCTAGCTCGTTCGTAATAGTGGCTGGCTGGTGTCAGATGAACTGCTGATGCAGTTTAATTATTAAACTGCATCAGCAATTAAACTGCATCAGCATCATTGTTGAAGCATGCACTTGCAATAATATAAGTTGCTATTATTTTCCAGCAGGCGTTCACATTTGTTTTTGTTATAAGTTCAATCATCACAAATCTTCATATTAATTATCATAGATCTTGCTGTAAAAAGTACCGGGATGTACCTACTATAAGTTATTCTGTGCCTAAAACATAAAAATAACGTTGTATAAGATACTTTTTAGGGTTCCTTACCCAAAGGGAAGCGAACCCTTCTGAGGCTCCGCTGTCCTTCTGTCATCGGCTGTATCTTATGAACCGCGATAGTTAGCTGAAAATTTAAAGAGGCTCCCCATACAACAAACGTGACTTTTTGCTCGTTTTCATAGATAATGGTATGGAACCCTTCGTGCGCGAGACCGACTCGCACTTGGCCGGGTATTATAAATATTATGCGATACATCTCTCCCACCACTCTACATCTGCCCTAAATTGCCTTGTTATTTTTCATTGTAAGTAAAATATTAAAGTGAAATACATGATGCAAAATTTTGTATAATTTAATTAAGAGTTGGCTTGTTGTGGGCAAAGACTTGTTGTTTTGAGATGTTTGTGTGTAACCTGATAGTTAATACCTGTCTAATTTAGTAAGGTTCATCCTGAAATATTTTCACTGTATAAAATTCTTCGTCTTAAATGCAACCTAGTCAAAAAAATTTAAAGCTTACTACAAAATAAACTAGATGGCGCTGTGCACCCTTAAAACACGCAAGCGTTTCATTCGCGGGTGCAGAGTCACAGCGTATTGTACTTTAGCAGCATCGGTCAAACGCTACTTTTATTAAGTATCGTCACTTAACATCAGGTATTTTTTCAATGTCTCCGTACAGGTTATCTTGTATCAGGAGAGTAAAATAATAAGTTCCTGTTAAATAGTAGATTAACCAAAGATTATCATATCAATTATAATAAATATTAAACTAATAATTTTCTTTCTTTGTTTAAGCTTAATTGTTTGTTTGTTTTGTTTAGTTGTTTGCATAGCAGTAGGAATAATTATTATAAAATTATTGTCCTCTAAACTTTAGTGTAAGTACTGATAAGTTTTTTACAAGAGCTCTTACTTTAGAATTAATTTTCTTATCTTAGAAAATAATCTCGAAATGAATTTTAAATTTCGGTACCAACCTTTAAAAAATTTAAATGACAAATCGAAATAGGTACTCAACGGAAGTTCTGATTTCACCTACTACCAATACTTTAACTAATACCATATTATTTATTTACTCGTAATCACTCATGTTAAGACATCCGTCATTATACAGATGTATACGCTTCACTGGACCAAATAATATATCGCACACGCAAACTAGATCATAATATACCTAGAGGTATTACAAACCATATTTTTCTGGAGCAGACAGGCATGACGGAATGAAACCATGAATCAGAGAAATCGAAGACCCCTAATCACAGAAATTCGCCTCCGGGTTGATACGTTTTACTTACATGAATTTCGTGCCACCATTAAGCGTGCTTATAGCGCATACTAGTAGTGACATCAACCAGAGGCAATAGGCATGATGAGTACTATTAAAAATGAACAAGTAAATAATACTTTCATAAAGAAGATTAAAAATGAATGCAATGATTGAAAAAATAAGTAAAATCGGTAAATAAATCACGGAGTAATAAGCTTTTAAAGTTTCTATAGGAGGCATCTCCTGTCCCTTTCTCGGAAAACAGAGCGCCTCCACAGTTACTATGAAAAATCCACCTGTGACATCACATGCCAAAGATATTGTATGTAAAGCTACCACAGCTTAGTAATGAGGTACTATGACGACATTGCTCTGACGTCACTGGCCGTTTGAGCTATCTCTTTCTATTCCGGTTTTTAATATGCTTGTAACTTTGTCGTTTCTTGAGATATTTTATTTTTGTTTTCAAAAATGTTAATCTTTTGAGGAATATTTTAAATTTATGCAAAAAAAAAACATTTTAGTCATCATGCCTATTATTTGTATAAATTGATAGGGGTTTTATTGCGCAGCTAATGATGGATGCAGGAGGCGAGCAGCCGCTCAAAGTGGCGCTGTCTGGGGGAGGCCTATGTTCTGCAGTGGAAGTTTTCAGTCTGTTAATGATGATGGTGATGATGGTGCAGCCTAATGTCAATGTTGTATACTTTCTTTCACTAACAAACGAATAGACAATCTAAACTTTTATATTTATAAGAACAGGGATAACGTGATCCGGACTTACTAGAAATATTTTCTTAACTTCGAATTAAATGCCATAATTTTAATCTCATATTTTATTCCACGAATTGTTAATATTTGTATGATTACTAGTAAATGGTGCGCAACAATAGTTTTCTATAGCAGTTTTCCAAAGAACTAAAAATATCAAAGAATTAAAGCTAATAATATAATATAACTGAAATGCAATTTGAATCGAAGGAGCGCTTTGTATGTGTCGTGGTAGTGGTATATTTCTATTACTACTACAATCTAGCAATAAAAGCTCTTCACATTCTACCGGAAAGGCATGAATGGGTAGATTGAAGAAAGATTAGAAAGATAAGTAATTATAATAAAATAACTGGTATAGCTCTCAACGAATATACAATACTATACGGACAAATTTTTCTATAATTGGCTTTCAATTCCAAATGTCGATACCACGTCAAATTAAGGTAATGATAACATCAGTTATGCTAAAAATTGAAAAATTCCGAAACGATATTTAATGAACAGGTATACCTATAATCATGGATGAAATTAAAAAAAGAAGGATTCAGTTTTGATTGACATCGAACTGAAGCCCAAAATGGCGGACATGTTACATATGTGTGTCAGATGAAAGTATGACGACCGGCTGCATATGATGTGAGTGTGTGCGTGCCCCACTCGTACGTACGAAGCGTTCCGGCTTCCTAAGGGTGCTTCAGTTTCAGATCGGACGAGATTCCCTCCTTCTTTTTTTATTAGCTCCATGCCTATAATACAAAAAAGATCAAACACAATTCATGTGCCAGGAGAAAATTGAAGGCATTAATAATATCTAATGTGGTGGAAAGAGGGAGATAAAAACCGATAGGTAATTTGCCAAAAAAACATTTGTAACATGTAAATTGATTGCAACCGATGATAATTTTGTATGGATTTGACAGTTTCAATACGTAGGTAGCTTATAAGCATAGTTACCATGAAATTATTAGAAACAACGAATGAAATTTTCTTGTTGCTTTGCAATCAATAAGTTATAGATGATGAGTTGATCAGTCAGATGTATTTTTTTCGTATTTTAGTAGTAACAATACGTATTTTGGCCCTTACGTAAATTAAAAAAAAGTCCAAATTCCTAGTCCAAGTCCTATTTGAATTCAACAGTATTAATACCTATTTAGTATGTATTTGTTTATTTGCTTACATAAAAACTAATTATCCTAATCGATGGATAGTATAAATAGATGCAAACAAAAAATTATTTACTGCCATACTTAAAGGTTTTTACAACAGTTCATCATACATATACTTCTGAACTATTTATACTTATAAAATACGAATTCTTGTAGAACAGCCCAACAACCTAGTAAAATAAAATAAAAGACGAAGTGCTTTTACGTCGCTTATGATTATTCATTAGAACTCTTCTGAAAGGTCTCCTTGGTGTTCCATAAAAGCTCAGATTCCTGGAGCTCGCTATAAGTGTTTAACCTTTGCTTAAGATTTTACATTTTTGTAATAAAGATGCAAGATACTCTATCTGTAGAATTTTCGTAGAGGCCGAGCTGTGCCTGCGGACTTAAGTAAATATTACATAACGAATTATAATTTGCCTCATGATGTTAATAAAAAAGGCTGACTTTTTTAACGTACATAGAATACAATAATAACACCCAGACATAGAACACCACAACACACACACGGACAACCGATGGGGAAGAAAAGTTCTCGAGTGGCGACTATGAAATGGAAGGCACAGCGTAGGCCGGCCCCCCACTAGGTGGCCTGACCTGGTCAGAACCGTGGGAGCCAATGGATGCAAGAGGCAATCAGCCGCTCAAAATGGCGCTCTTTGGAGTAGGCCTATGTTAAGCAGCGGCGTCTTCAGGCTAATGATGATGATGATGACAGAACAAACACCTATGGTCATTCCAAAACACCTACAGTTCAGAAGGGAGAACTAATACCTGAACTGCCAGGCCAGATGCCTACATCATTTAATTAAAATAGTTTAATTAAATAACAGAGGCACTTTGTCCGTCATATTTTCAAATGAAATAGATCAAACGGCTGTCAGAAATGATTGGGTAAAACCTACGTACCTCTTATATAAGGCCAGCCGGGCTAGCATGCGCACAAAATCTTCTCGACACTTTTTCTCGTAAGTGAAAGTGACAAGACTATGGTATAAGTGTGTCTCACTCCAACAGCGACAAGTTTTCTCGGGGTGCGCATGTTAGTCCATCCGATTAGGCAAAAACTCCGGACCTAGTAGCTCTACATGAAATAAGTTCCGGTCCAAAAAAAATATGGCGGTAGAAAGCAAAAACTTTCATCGTCAAATGCATCCGAAATAATAGAATGTCATCATTAATGTAATGAAATAACGAGAAATAAATATTTTCATAAAATCTTGAACCGACTTCAAAACAGAAGCTCTGTTTGTTACCTCATAATTATCTATCAAGTAATATATTAATAATTATGTTGTAAAATTAATTGAATACCAATGCTATTTGATGATCGGTCAACAAGGAGCGCTGGTGCAAGATTTCATTTCTATTTATTATCGAGAACCGGGTTTTTGGAATGGTGGTTCTAAATAGGAACCGTAGGCCTAGCACGAAAATTTACGCGCGCATGTGTAACGTTAACGTAAGCCAGTTGTATGGGGCGCTGATCAAATGCCATACAACAGACGTACGCTAACGTTTAACTTACGCGCGCGTAAATGTTCGTGCTAGGCCTACTGGTCCTTATTGGGCGAACCTACCTTACTTCTCAGTGTGAAATTCATCATAATCAACCAGCGATTTCATTTAAAAATGAATAAATAAGTAGCTTGGGATGGCTTGGTAAAACCTACGTACCTCTTATAAAAGGCCAGCCGGGCTAGCATGCGCACCGCGACAAAATCTTCTCAACACTTTTTCTCGTGAGTGATAGTGACAAGACTATGGTATAAGTGTGTCTCACTCCAACAGCGACAAGTTTTCTCGCGGTGCGCATGTTAGTCCATCCGATTAGGCAAAATCTCCGTACGTAGTAGCTCTACATGAAATAAGTTCCTGTCCAAAGAAATTACGGCGGTAGAAAGCAAAAACTTTCATCGTCAAATGCATCCGAAATAATAGAATGTCATCATTAATGTAATGAAATAACGAGTCAGCCAAGCGCATCTTCAAAATTGGATCCTCATCATTTTGTCATTACTTATTTCAGTTTCTTTTCGTTATGAAGTCAGTATAGGTACGGAGTATTCTAGTTTTCTACCACCGACTAACAGAGGAATGTTATAAGTTTAACTTTTAATGAAAGTATCTATATGGTGTGTGGTAGAGTGTGTTTTGTTTGTAGCAACTTAGCTCCTAAACGGGTTCCTTGATCGGTGTCTTACAGTGGTATTCATAAACAAAGGTTGAACAACCCCCCAAAATCTATCATTCACTTTTACCTAGAGGTGAAATGCTGAATCATTCTTCTTTCACTTTCATAAACAAATGCTGGAGAAACCCCTAAGTGAAAAGCATTTTAATTAAATACTCTACGATTTCAATGAAGTTTTTTTTGAAAATACCAAAATTCTGTCGAGTGTCCCCGTGTGATTTTTGTATATTTTGTGTGCCTATTTTGTGTTAAATATATTATTTTAACTGGTAAATATTGAAGAAACGGTACCGATATACATTATTCGTATTTTAAATATCACGACACTTCATAAAATAATAAAATAACACGATATGAAAGCAAGGAGACCATTTGGTTGACGAAATTCGGACAATCAGTATCCAGCCTTTGATCATGCCAGATTGGGGGCTGCTTTTGTTTATGAAATGCATAAAGCTAGAATTTGCCGCACAGCGCCTGATTCATCCTCTAGAGGAGCCTCCGCCTTGACTATGAATTCCAGTGTTAGCTACGTATGATTCAACCTTTTCAATTTATTAAGTTAAGTATCTACATAATATGGCTTTTTTTTTTCAAATATTTTAATAGACTTTCTATCTTTGCAATGTTATCTATACTAAAATTATGCTTAGTATCAAAAACTTAGATTTAATATTTTAAGCACATCTATTTTGACTTATTAAAGTGCTAAAAATAAAGAGTGTATTTGCAATTTTTTATTTACTTTCGGCTTTTGTTTGTAATATTTATAATATGATCTACATAATAATAATATATTACGTAAATCGGATCAGTAATATCTAAACAAAATCTATTGACTTAATTTAATGCTGAAAAATACTTGGATGATAAGTACTTACTTAGGTATCATACTTGCATAAGGAATTATTTTTAAAGTTATTAGATTTGAAAACTAGTAAACTGATTTTGATGAATGTACTTATGCGGCCTTTGTGGAAATATATCGCTTAAAATAAGATAAAAAGACATCACCAAAAACATACAACTGAATTGAACGTCCCTCCTTTTTTGACTTCGGCTAAAATGATAATAGGCAAAGAGAAGCCGGTATAGGTACCTACATAAGTAAAGCATCTTTATTATTCCAAAATACAAGACATGCAATCTGGCACTTTATTTACTAATTCATAGGCAAAGAGCTTTAATACTTCCTTTCTGTTATAGGTACTTACTTAGATGATATACGACTGAAATCTGAAAATGGCGTGCTTGGTATCACTGTTTAGTATCGCAGTAAAAATGGAAAAGATATAAATGTTAGGACTCGTTCACATAATTATGTTATTAAAAAATAAAACCAGCTAAGTGCGATTCGGACATGCGCACTGAGGGTTCCGCACACAAAAATAATTACTTTAAATGCGAGTAGTATTTTGGTTTAATTAGAGTTTATATTTTCAAACCGTTTACTAGAAAAGGAGTCTTGTACAGACAGACAACTACAGAACATTTATCCAACAAAGATTACGTAACCCTAAATACGAATGACAGTGACCTTGTGAAAGTATAATAAAACAAGATAACTCCACTAAAAACAAATAATTAGATAATAATTTACATTTGGCCAAAATGCAATGATTTTTGGTAGGTAAGGCCTTAACGATAAGATTTATTAATATTAATAATTAATTTTGTTCTTTTAAAATAATAATTTTTGGCATTCATCATCATCATCATCATCATCAGCCCGTAATAGTCCACTGCTGGACATAGGCCTCTCCCAAGGTACGCCATTGAGCCCGATCTTTGGCTTTTCTCAGCCAGAGTCAGTCGGGTTGGGCGGCCTTCCGTAACCCGGGGGTTACGGAAGGCCGCCCAACCCGACTGATTCCTTTCCTAGCACCCCCTGCCCCGCCGTTACCATGACCGCCGCCGCCTTGGTCAGGAATAGCAGGGCGGCCGGGAACTGATTTTTGACATTCGCTTCTGCAGAATTAGAAAAAATATACCCGTAAAAAAGTTCGTTTTGTCTGTGTGTAAGAACCGCATGTATAATCAGATCAAGTTTAGTCGAACCAAAATTGTAGTTGCGTGACCGTTAAAATGTTTTCGTAAGTTCACAACGAATTAGCTTTTACTGGTGCTCGTAAAATCGTAAATTGTAGAGATTTTGCGTATAATAACATAATAAAATGTTTGTGAATTTAGTTTTTATACCTGGTGAAGTTTTTTAAGTTTAAACGTAGGTCTTTATAACCTTGTTTTAGGTGTTATAGATTAAGCACGCAAGGTCTTACAAAATATTGGTTGAGAGGTTGAATTTGAAATATTTTCATAAAATCTTGAACCGACTTCAAAACAGAAGCTCTGTTTGTTACCTCATAATTATCTCCATCATATTTCATAAAACGTTTTTTTTATTTTGAAAAGGTTCGTTTAGATAATTCCATAGTAATTTCATCAAAAAGAATTCAGCAGTTTGGATTCAAAATCAAAACAAATGAAAAAAGACATCCAAGTATTATATTAATATGTTGTAAAATTAATTGAATACCAATGCTATTTGATGATCGGACCGGTCCTTATTGGGTGAACCTACCTTACTTCCCAGTGTGAAATTCATCGTCATCAACCAGGAATTTCATTCTAAAAATGAATAAATAAGTAGCTTGCCCATATAATATAATACCGGTAGCTTGGGATGGCTTTGAGGTATCAAATCGGAATCGACTATTTTAAATAAGTAATGGAATGATGTCGTCGAATCACGACTGTATCTATCGAATATACATAACTGTTTCACAGACTAACATTGAGTATAGCCCTATGGAAGCGAAATACTGAACCCACGATGCTGACAGCCCATCAGTGAAATAACACATAAGTAATACATATCCACATTCATAATCGAGTTGGCGTGTCTGATAAATATCTACAATCTGAGGACAGCTGCGTATAATATAACCATAAATATGTTCGTCACTGTGTACAGGTTGTACAAATAAAGCATTTTCTTTCTTTCTTCTTCTATCTTTCAATTATGTAGACATAGATATATAATATTATATAATATATGAGTTTTTAAGGCTAGAGTGAACCGGTATCTTCTAGGCAAGCATTGCTCCATCGCGACCGCGTCGTCACTTACCATCAGGTGAGACCGTGGTCAAATGTTAGCCTATCATTGATAAAAAAAATAAGTACCTATTAAGACGCTGACAGGACCCAAAGCGAGCACGTTTATTACAGCAGTCGAACATGAAACGTATAGTGTATTAAATAGGGTCGCTTTATGCTTAGCACAAATATGGCGATTACGTTGCGTTGCACTTCGACTTTTCCATTTTGCAGTACAAATAATTCGTTATAAAGTAAACGCTTATTGTTATGAAAAAAAATAGTCTACAGATGGATGCATTGAAACGTAACTCATCACTATGATTTATTTCAATGGGGTGTCTTATTATAATATAACATTTTAGGGCGTTTGAATGATTTTTTAGAGGTCACTTCACGATTTTTTTTCCATAGAGAAAACTTTTTATAATCGCGTTTTGATTTCGGCAGATGGAAAGAAGATATGACCAGTATTAGCGTGCATTTTTTTCAATCCTGTAAATGGCATACGTTTTGAGATAATCACGTTCAAAATAGTCGATTTGGGAGCATTCAGCGCCTACATACATACGTATTACGCATATCTACTAGTTACAATCTGTTTCTTTGTAAAATGTCTATACATCTAAAATCGTCACATACTCAAAAGTTCCCATTCTTTTACATTTATTTCTCCTCCATGAAACTGTTTCATCTTTGTCCTACGGACGCCAATCAATCTTACTGTTTGCTATAATAAAGGTGCCGTGACCAACATGCCTTGAAAAAGGGGTATGCAATTCAATAATGTAAAGCACTGAAGAGAGCAAACATTTATATAGCTGTCTCACTCTCCCTACTTAAACACAAACTTTCTTTTCTAGGTTCAAATAATTTTTTGACACGTGTTATATATACACAAAAGAGCATTATTATAAGTAGAAAGTAACGTATTCGTATGCTTGCACTGTGTACGCTCGTAAAGTTTGACACGTAATAAAACGTAATTTAAAATATACATTTTCGGTGCATATGTCTGAATGCCTAGTTATAATCATCAGAAGGGTCCTGCGTGTCCTCGATTTGTTCTCTGCGAATATTGCATTATGTTACTTTGTAAGACCAGGGGGTCTAGCAAAGATACCAACCACTGACGCTAACGCCTCACGCTAACTCCAAAAATGTATTGAAATGACATTTCGGAAATCGCTAACTTTTCCGCATGTCAGTTCAATACATTGTTGGACTTAGCGTGAGGCGTTAGCGTCAGTGGTTGGTATCTTTGCTAGACCCGCAGCCCAGCTAGCATTCACACTTATTCCGCGATAACCGCGGTATCGATACGTGTTCATTATTAGGCCTAGAAATAGACACAAACGTTAATTGGAAAAACCACTTAAAAAAAACTAAAGCCAAATTATCGAGCTTTACGTATGCGCTTAGGGAATTAAAAAAAGCAACCGACATAAACACTGCCGTTACTGCATACTATGCCTACGCGTACTCGTGGCTTAGTTACGGTATCATATTGTGGGGAAATAGCGTAGACGCCCATGACCTTTTTATTTCCCAAAAAAAGTGTGTCCGTATCCTCGCTAATATAAAAGAACCAGCTAGTTGTAAACCGCATTTTATTAACTTTAAATTATTAACACTAACGTCAATTTATATACTAGAAGCATGCAAATTTGTAAAAAAGTACCCCCAGTTTTTTATAAAAGAAGTAGACCAGCCCCGACGGTATGAAACAAGATTTAAACACAAACTTGCCGTACCAAGTTCTAAGCTAAAAATGCATAGTTCAGGCTCCAACATAATGGCAGTAAAAATATACAATAAAATCCCGAAAGAAATTCTCACTGAAGAAAAAGAATCTGTATTTAATAATGTTTTAAAAGACTTTCTGATAAAAAAATGCTACTATAGTTTGACAGATTTCTTTAATGATAAAAGTAAGCCACTTTAGTAAAATCATTGCCAAAGAGTTTTTGTAGATTTTTTTAATGAATCGGCCTGGTCCTGGACCTAACTGTTGCTATACCCTAATGGGGTCATATGTCCTGTACTCTCATACATACCACCTGTATTAAAAATATGTACATATGTTGCAATAAATAATTGAGTATTGAGTATTGAGTATAAAATTATCTCGACGCTTTGTCTCCTGAGAGACTGTGACTATGGTAGTGCCTGTGTGTCTCACTCTAACTACAGCGACAAGTTTTCTCGCAACGTGCATGTTAGGGGTCAAATTTTACCGGCGGTGCGGCCGCGGGGACTCACGTTGCACGTTTTTTTTCTTTGTCACAAAAGATGCGCTTCCATGGGTTGTGGGAAAGAACCGTGAGTCATTATTAGTATTGGTTATTGATTCGTGCTTCAAGGAAAGGAATTCAAAATTAACTTACACATAAAGTAATATAGTAGTATAACTATTAATGATTGATAAATGATAATTTATGAATTTGTAAGTGCAAGAACCCTTCATTTTACGGTATAAAAAAAATCAATGGGTTAATGATAGTGTTAGCATCATAGAGTCCATAAATCATCTACACAATTACCTACACGCAAACAGTAGATGTTTAAAAATTATTTCTACAAAAATTCATAGTTTACCGTTCACCATATTACAGCTCATAGGCAATGAATTGTTTGAGACTCGGCTACAGAGCCTCGATCATAGACGCAAAGTTGCCAGTTTATCGGTCTTTTATCGAGTACATTTTGGAGAGTACGCACTGGAGTTGAATAACTTGATTCCGCCGTCACCGTTCCACCATCGGACAACCAGATGCACGAAAAAACGCCATCGCTACATGGTTAACATCCCGCATGTGTGAACAAAGCGATTTGCTTCCACATTTATCATGCGACCAGCCAAAGAGTGGAACGCTTTGCCGGCGTTTGTATTTCCCGAAAATTACAATCTTGGAGTCTTCAAATCGACAGTGAATAGGTATCTTCAAGTTACATCCGCATCGTCACTTAACATCAGGTGAGATAGTGGTCAAGCGCAAGCCTATCCATCAATAAAAAAAAATACCGACGTAAAAATCGTCACTCACCCCTGAATCACTGATAAAGGCGCACATGTAAGGAAATCTGTTAATTCTCTTATCATAATGATGTAAATGACCTGACATGTGCCATGCATATACTTAAGTAGGTAAACATCATTATTATGCCGGGACTAAACCTAACCATTATGATTCATTTCATTTGTAAAATGAGGAAATATCAATTATGAGCACAACTTTAACAGATGATTTCCTTAACAATTATGATAAATCACACTAATGGATCAAGGTAGAATAAAAATTATATAAGTATTAAAATATTTTTGATCCGTCATAAGGATCGTTCCAGGAGATCAAACTTGAACATAGACCATATAATTGTAAATGCAAAAGTTTGTCTATGTTTGAATTAGTTTTTACGCCTCAACGGCTGAACGGATAGCTAGCATAATTCATCATGATTAACAGCCACTGCTGAACAACGGCCTCCCCCAGGGAGCACCACTTTGTGCGGCGGCTCGCCTCCCTTCTTCCATCAGCTCTCCGCGGCTGTCACCAGATCCGGTCCACTTAGTGGGGGGCCGGCCTATGCTGCGTCTTTCAGTTCGTGGTCGCCACTCGAGAACCTTTCTTCCGCATCGTTTGTCAGTTCTACGAGCGATGTGGCCTGCCCATTGCCATTTCAACTTGCTAATCCTAAGAGCTACATCGGTCACTTTAGTTCTCCTGCGGATCGCCTCAGTTCGGATCTTATCTCGCAGGGAAACACCGAGCATTGCTCTCTCCATATTAGCTCGTTGCGCGATGTGAGTACTTGAGTAGTATAAACAATATATACTATTTAATGATCGAATATTTTTATTGTATTTAATTTTATGAAGGCATAACGAAGGAGTAAAAGAAAAAGAAATACCAACATTTTTCTTGCTTACTTATTATATATTAATGATGTACATGAATGCAGTAATAATAAATAATAAAATAATAATAAATCATAATATTGCGTTTTTCTATTTTTTAATGAACATTTTTGAAATAATTCTTAGAGAATGTGACAATACCATGCTAAAGATAAGGCGATCAAATGCCGTCACACATTTTTCGAAATCCATTCTGAAATATTTACTGCTAGATTACATTTTTAGAGCCACGTGTTTACAAAAATTTTTTACTAAGTACTAAAAAAATTATATTGAAATATTTACCAATAACTAGATAATAAGTTTGTGGGCTGGTCACATTTGCCGCAGAACCGACGACCGATGGGTTAAACGTGTTCTTGAGTGGAGACCGCGACTCGGCAAACGCCCTCCGACTAGGTGGAGCGACAATATACGCAGAGTGGCTGGCGGCAGCTGGCGGAATGAGATTAGCGGAGGGTCGGGCTAAGTCCGCCCTGTTGCGGCGGTGGACGGAGAACCTGGCTCCACCGGTGCCTGGGCAGAGGACGGTGGAGGCCATCCGCCCGGTCCTCCGGGAGTGGGTGCGGCGGCCATTCGGGTCGCTGACCTTCCGATTGGTGCAGGTGCTTTCTGGACACGGATGTTTCAGAAAGTACCTGCACCAGATCGCGAGACGGGAGGCGACCCCGGCCTGCCACGAATGTGGAGCGCCGGAAGATACGGCGCCCCACACGCTGGAGGTGTGCGCTGCTTGGGAGTCTGAGCGGCGCACACTTTCAGCGGTCGTTGGCCGGGATCTCTCGTTGCCGTGCGTGGTGAACGCCATGCTCGACAGCGAGAGAGCGTAGCAGGCAACGGTCTCCTTTTGCGAGGTGGTAAGGTCGCAAAAGGAGGCTGCGGAGCGGGTCAGGGAGGACGATGCCAACTCTGACCCCCTCCGGCGCAGACGGAGAGGGGGACGGAGGAGGCGCTTCGGGCGCCTTCTTCGTCCTCCGTAGTGGGGCCGGCGGCGGAGAGTCGGGGGACTCTCCGCTAAGCTTACCCGGCCCCACACGTCTGGTGGGTAACTGAGGTGGAAAGTTACCCACCCACTGGCGCAGAGGCCCGAAAGGGCCTACCGCTGGGGCGAGATAGTGAATGCCAGCGCGACTCTATCTCGCCCCGTCCCGGCGGCGGACGAATCACGGGGGGGTTTTAGTGGGTTCGAGTCCCACATACCCTCTGCCATCACCCCCGTGGTGGCAGGGAAGTGCGACGGCACTTCCCCCCTCAAAAAAAAAAAAGGGTTGGGCTAAGTGGCGTGCATTAGGAGAGGCCTATGTCCAGCAGTGGACTGATACGGGCTGATGATGATATTATTCATATTCATATTCATTTATTTGCATTCATGTACAAAATATAATGTTAGGTCTTAAAGATAGCTTATAGGTAGATAGTACATGAACCCTGTAAGGGCGCTTGCAAGCGAGTGCGTACAGAAATAAATTTATATTATGAGGTAATAAGTTTTATTTTTACATGATTGCATAATGCAAATTTAAAATTATCGATGGGGAAAAAAAAGGTAGGGTGGCCCCTATTAGGTCGACCAACGGAATGGTCCGTGCTTTCATGGGGAGCTAAATAGATGCTGAAGGCAAGAAGCCTCTTAAAGTGGCTCTCGGAAGAGGACCAATATGTTCCATGGTCCATGTTTGATCTATAACACTAGTAACAGGGAACCATAGAGTCGAGCCCAGGATCTTGTCTTGGTTTACTATGATTGTACTGGTTTATTATGATTGTGATCATAATAAACCAGTGAGTGATTGTATGTAAAATCTATAACACTGTCAAAAAGAGGAAAGATTTAATTGTTTGTTTGTTTGGTTCATGTTTGTTTGCACTGATTACTCAATGCGCTACGAAACTACTGAACCGATTTGGAAAATTCATTCGCTGTTGGGAAGCTACAGTATGGCTGGCATTGGCTAAAATTATTATATTTTCAAAAAAATTCGGTATGTTTTTTATACATATTTATATACTCGTGCGAAGCCGGGGCAGGCCACAAGTAAATTTATATTTTTTATTGATTTTAGTTAGTTTTCTTTTTATTTATTTTTTTATAATATTATTTTAATTTCAACTCAAAACTACTCGTACCGAAATTATCACGGCAATTCCAAAATTCAATTAAATCTGAGGTACTTCACAAACGCTCCTGACTCAGGGAGTCCCCTTGGGTCTTCACGGAACGAACCGTTATCTGTAGGTACTACAAATCACCGTGCGGATTTATACGCAAATATTAGCGAAAATGCCTCTTATTGCAACAAGGATAAAGTCTGCTTACAAATTGATAACGCGTTTGTGTAAATTGGTTAGGTTAATAGTATTTATAACCAGCCGTTAGCTGAGTAGAGCATCATTCCCAGCCTTCGCTGTTCAAAGTTAACAGTTCGAGTTGCTCGAAATTCAAAAATTTAAAAATAAATTAAGTTTGAAATTCTAATTTCAAAATGAACTTCTCCAGGATGTTTTTCTTCGTGTTTGCGTGCTTGGTGGCGCTAGTGTCTGTTTCAGCTGCGCCGGCGCCTGAACCTAAATGGAAGATCTTCAAGAAACTTGTAAGTTTTTACATAAACAGATTTTTACTACAGTATAGATCAAAATGTATATAAGCCACAATTTTTCTTTGTACTTAGTCTATAGATTTAATGAGACGACGCACGTTAAAAATTGCTATAAATATTTTATATACTTTTTTTCTTATAATATTTAATATATTATTATTATTATTATTATTGGTTGATAGACGAGCAGCATAACAGCTGATGTGTCTATATCCACAGTGTCGGATTCACTTCTAAAGTTCATTTTTACAACAGTGATAGTAATAATGATAATATTATCATATAACTCTATAATAAAATCATTTCCCACTCCTGCAATGACCGCCCTTCCAATTTTCATGCGATCATATTTTTGTGTGTCCCATCCTTTACATGCGTCTAACTCATCCTTCCGCCCACCCGCCTAGGTTATATATTTTATTGTATTTCTCTATTTTTTGAAAATCTAACCTTTAGGTTACAATACTAATAAATAAACAAATTACTTACATACAATCAAAGCCCTTCAATAAATTAATTAAGTTAATAAACTTTTTTCACAGGAGAGGGTAGGCCAGCACGTCAGAGACGGCCTCATCAAAGCCGGTCCAGCAATCCAGGTCGTCGGACAAGCTAAAGCTATTGGAAAATAGACTTTATCGCCTAGATTTTAAATAGTATTTTTGTATAAATTTATATAGAAAGATCTAAGTCAAATTGTTATTGTACGCTGTAAATAAATAATATTTATTTTAGTTGATACTATTTTTTTTGGTTTTATTATACTTAATTATTATTTTACGTTGAAAAGTATCCTAAGTACCTAAATAAATAGATAGAACACACATACACCATACAACATACACAACACAACAACACATACATACAACACATACAACAACACACACAACAACACACACAACATGAACATTTTATTGAAAACACCTTAAAGGAAATTGATTTGACTATGATCACCTGGGTGATCATACGACATTGATATCCTACGATCACCCAGGTAATCATAGTGGAATAGATAGACCAATAGTATGTTTTCAAATTAATAAAATATTTTAATAAAGTATTTTACAAAAATTGGATAAAAATTAGAAAATTACCTATTTAGCGTCTAGGTTTTTTATTCGTGACAAGCTAGTGGTTCTCCTGATGTTAAGCGACACGGCCGCCCATAACAGATTGCAGTGTCACATCGGAACTCAAAATTAAAGTTTCGCGTGACACTGCACTGCGCACGTCATCCTGAGACATTACACCACAGAGCTATGAAACAAATGATGCTTCGCCTATAGATAGAGACGAAATTAATCATATTATTGCTGCCAAACTTCGGTACGGGGTACTCTTCTGTGTCAGTTTGATATTATAGGGTAATTTCGCTAGTTTCCGACCACTTAGTGGAGTTGTCAAGTTTAGGTTGCATAATAAAATGTACCAGTATCATTTTTTGACTTGATGCTACTAAGCTACGTTTCAAATATTATACTCTATATTTTTATCAGATTATCAATCATTTTTTATAATAACCGACCCTTTTATAAATATCTAAACCAAAGGCTAATAGTAACTATTTTGCTAGTTTTCGATCACTAAATTATGTTTACGACCACTTTTTCGCTAGTTTCCTACCACTATAAATTGAAAGACGTAGGTGCCTGACTGCTTGTGGTAAATAAATGATAGAAACAATGATCAGAAAGGCTTCTTTAGATCCTCTGTCTTGTATTTTCATGATTTCTCCAGCTTTGAGGCACTTACTCATATAAAAAAAGCATGATCTTTTTTCTTACTGAGACCGCCAAAAATTATTTAAGGATATGGCTAAAATATCAGCTATAACAAAAAAAAAATTGGCTAACGTAGTTTATAAACATAGTTATGTTTACAAGCTAAATACGCTACCGCTAAAGCCAGCCCACATTAGACCCTGGGCGAGAAATATTCAATGATGGTTCGATCAGTTGGTCACGCCTATTTTGCGACCACCAGCATTAATCGTTTTTTTTAAATCGTGTCTGGTCTAATTAGTTAAACTTACAAAGTAATCGACTATTTATGTACTTTTATATGTAAATAAATACGTATTTATAATGTTTTTGATATAGTTTGCTTTTGCGGTCGAATAGCATTTTTCTGCAGCTGGATTAGTTTTCGACCACGAGCGATTTTGGGTATCTGTAGTTTTTAAACCAGATGGTGGATAAACGTGGTCGAAAACTGGCAGTTAAAAAGTATGTGCTTTTAAGTTTCAAAGCTTTAAAATAGAATTGGGGATTTCTCGTATAATATTTGTTACAAAACTGAACCTATTTGGACATAAGATGTGTTCACCGCAAGCTTTTTATTTTTTGTATTTTTTCATCAAATGTACATTAAACGGTCGGATATAGGAAGTGGTCGCAAAACCGGCGAACTTACCCTATGGCAGAAGTACCGATAGTGATGTAATGCGTTGGTTAACCTATAATTATCGACACATCGATAGTTTCTATTATGCCATCCGGAAATTTGTTAGAATAAGTTTTAAATGTTTTCAATTTATTTTGTGGTTAGATTGACTTCTACTAATTAAACTTTTAATATCTTTTATGTTTATTAGGTTTCCTACAGATCCTAATATAAAAGATAAATAGATATTCGCAACTGGACAGTGCAATTGGTTTCCTCAAAAACATGATACGGTTTGCTCTCAGCATTTTGAAGCTGAATGTTTTATGAAAATGTCTAACCATATACGTTTATATTTTGACGCTATTCCCACATTGAAACTCTATCCTATTTTTAACGAGGTACTAGGTGGACCGATGACCTGGTGAAAACCGCGGGGAGCCGGTGGATGCAGGAGGCGAGCAGCCGTTCAAAGTGGCGCTTTCTGGGGGAGGCTTATGTTCAGCTGTGGACATCTACGGGCTGATGATGATGACTATAATTTCTCTTATACGCATTTATTATTTGATGAGGACATATATTATAATGATGTGGCGTGCTCGCCCATGAAAGAGTTTTCATGTAGCCTCCATGGAGCTATTAAAAAAAGAAGGAGGGAATCCCGTCTGATCCGAAACTGAAGCTCCCTTAGGAAGCCGGTCGCCCTACTTTCAGCTGACACACATATGTAATATGTCCGGCATTTTGGGCTTCAGTTCGATGTCAATCAAAACTCAATCCTTCTTTTTTTTATTTCATCCATGGTAGCCTCATAGAAAACCATTGCTCTTGGTTGCTAAAGACAACTGATCTCGTTGATTCTACGGAAGAATCTACGTCTTAGTCGATATTGAATGAAAAAATTCACTTGCTTTTTATTTTGTAAACAGCTGTAAATTAAAATATACATCGCATGGTGAGCTGAAAAATTACCTTTATTTACTGCCAAACTAAGGACCTCCTTCTATTAAATAAGTGTTTACCTACAACACCTCAATGATACTCAATATTATTATTATTTTTCCTAAAAATTAATCTGAAAATTGTATTTTCAGATGAATTCTATCAAAAAGAAACATGACGCAACAATACTGATGAATCATCAGCAAAACGTGTTACCTATGTATTTGGAGTTTTAATATATTATTTCGTTTTATAACTTGTTATGTTTCTTCTATTTCAAACTTTAGTTTATAGATATAATAATACTATCACACATCATCAGCCGGCAGACGTCTACTGCTAAACATTGCCTCCCCCATAAAACCTCACTTTGGACGCCTATCGGATTTGCTTATAAACTTAATCTTTATAACCATAAACTGACGATAAACTACCTCTATACTTACACACATTACATTTGCCATAAAATAGGTGAGGTGGACTGTATATCCGTGACGCGAACATGACGTACCTACCAATACCAATACATTCAATTTTATTTATTTTAGATTTATACCGGTTTCTTTATCGGCTGGCCATTGT
This sequence comes from Ennomos erosarius, assembly GCA_963580505.1. NCBI lineage: Eukaryota > Metazoa > Arthropoda > Insecta > Lepidoptera > Geometridae > Ennomos > Ennomos erosarius. Next base: position 3,163,641 of record OY757000.1, read on the forward strand.
CGACCCGGAATAGAGTATAATAGAATAAAATAACACTATTACACATAGAAATACGCACAAAAGGCACAAAAGATATAGGTAGGTACTAAAGTGTACCTAATGATACAATCAGGTAAGAGGTACCTTACCGCGTACTTAACTCATATCAAACTATCGATAAAAATATATCGACTCAACCCACAGCACGTTTTGCTGACAGCAGTGGCACTAATGACAAGACAATTGCTATATATGTCATCTGCGCAGGTAAACCATAGAGGTTTCATTGTAATACCTGACACGCTTGAATTGTATGAGAAGTGTCGAAAAGGCGCCTCTATGTAGAGGGAAGCGTTTCTCCTTCTGAACATCGATGAGAACTGCTCAGAGATCCTCTTGAAAAGCTCCTGAATGCACGTCGAGTTACCTATAAACGTCGCTGACATTTTCAGTCCCCGAGGCGGTATGTCACAGACAGCGGTCTTCACATTGCTGGGTATCCATTCGACGAAGTAATCTTTATTCTTCTTTTGGATGTTGGATATCCGTGACGCGAACATGACGTACCTACCAATACCAATACATTCAATTTTATTTATTTTAGATTTATACCGGTTTGTTTATCGGCTGGCCATTGTCGACCCGGAATAGAGTATAATAGAATAAAATAACACTATTACACATAGAAATACGCACAAAAGGCACAAAAGATATAGGTAGGTACTAAAGTGTACCTAATGATACAATCAGGTAAGAGGTACCTTACCGCGTACTTAACTCATATCAAACTATCGATAAAAATATATCGACTCAACCCACAGCACGTTTTGCTGACAGCAGTGGCACTAATGACAAGACAATTGCTATATATGTCATCTGCGCAGGTAAACCATAGAGGTTTCATTGTAATACCTGACACGCTTGAATTGTATGAGAAGTGTCGAAAAGGCGCCTCTATGTAGAGGGAAGCGTTTTTTTTTTTTTTGCTCTGTGCATTACACAGTCTAAAAAAGAGTTCTAGACTGTGAGATCATATCGTAACTCTCATTTGCCCAGTAACTTCACTAGCTAATGCCCTTCAAATCGAAACACAGTTATTGTGCCTGCACACTACTGCATCATCATCATCATCATCATCAACAGCCTGAAGACGTCCACTGGATGGTGAACATAGGCCTCCCCCAGGGAGCGCCACTTAGAGCGGCTGCTCACCTCCTGCATCCATCGGCTCCCCGCGGCTTTCGCCAGGTCGTCGGTCCACCTAGAGCGGGGCTGGCCTACGCTACGTCTTCCGGTTCGTGGTCGCCACTCGAGAATCTACTCTACACTACTGCTTGGCGGCAGAATAACTGGTAAAGCGGTGGTACCTTACTAGACGAACTTGCAGAAAAGTACTACCACCTAATAGTAGTTTCGGATGGCTTTAAAGCAATGCATGAGATTCTTGGTTTATGAAATTCTCCTTACACTGAAATTGTCAGCTCAATTGCGTCCCACATAAAACAGTTTTAAACTGAAAAAATGGTGGCTGCAGTAAAGAATGACAACCCTTAAATTTGCACTTATCCCTTTATGACGTACCTAACTACCTACCTACAAAAATACAAAGCATTTGGCACAAAAAAAAAATATTACAAAAAAATTATTTGGGTCGGTAAGTAGGTAACTCTAGGTAGGCTCTTGACTCTAGAGAGATAAGTTGGAAATTAAGAGTTGTTAACTTTAGCGCAGATGAGCATAAGACACCTTCCCAATGAGATGAATTACAATTGCCCAGATTGGTAGTTGGAGAGAAGAGCCGAAGACCAGGCTCAGTGGCTTCAGTGGATTTCGGGTCGTTCACTTCATACCGGTTATATCTACAGCAGTGGAAGTAAAACAGACTGATGATGTCAATGGTTACTTAATTTCATCATCATCATCGTTGCCAACAGCTTGAAGACGTTTACTGCTGAACAGAGATTTTTACTAGGTGGTAGGACTTTTCTGCAAAGTTCGTCTAGGTAGGTACCACCGCTCTGCCAGTTATTCTGCCGCCAAGCAGTATATATTTAAAAGCGGATATATTTTTAGCATTTTTAAAGCCTTCAAAATTAGGCCTATTGTTTATTCTGCGGTGTTACTGAATCGCGAGAGTATGTAAGAGCCTTTTATAAAAAAAAATAATAGATTAGACTGAAATAAAAAACTTGAATCACGAGCTTGCATTCACGGCACGCCTATATTGCCAGAGCACTGTTTTTCGCTATTTAATTTCTATTAAAATAATGTACACTGTAAGATAACAAAATAAAAAGACTTACATACTTATATAATAAACCAAAAAATATCCAAATACATAATAATAAATATTATTTACATATTTACATAGTATAAATAAACAGTCAAAGAATTTTCATATTACGTTTTAGTTATAATGACCGCTTATTAGGAAGAAAACTAAAAATATTGATGCAAGGTTTTGCGTATACCCGATTCTCGTAATATTTGCGTGCGTATTATTTCATTCAATGATCTAGTAAAAACAAAAATTCGAGGCTAAGTTACACGCGCCACAGCTTAGGCAGAAGTAGGGGTCTAGCAAAGCTCCCTCACGCTAACGCTGTCGCCTCACGCTAACTCCAAAATGTACTGAAATGACATTTCGGAAATCGTTAACTTTTCCGCAGCGAATGTCATTTCAATACATTTTGGAGTTAGCGTGAGGCGTTAGCGTTAGTGGTTGGTATCTTTGCTAGACCCCTAGGAGAGCGCTCGCGTCGAGACGTACTTAGCACGTGCGCAAAGCCGCGCTGTGTCCACACTTTACGAGTCTTGGCACATTCGTTTACGGTTATTTTTTGTTTATTGGTATTTTATTGGTCTATTTTTTTATACGTAACTGCCATGAATTGTGATTCAAAATTTTCCTTTAAAAATCAATCTATAACTGTCATGTCGAGTTTCGGCGGGAACGCGGAAAATTTCACGTCGTTGCATTGTATTATTTCTCAAAACTTGCGCTTTTTCCAGTGTTAATGTTTAAAATTGGTGGCGTTTTACGCATTAAGTGCTGAATTACGAGCATGAGTGTAGGCAAGTGATATAATGTGGTGAAACGTGATTTTTCCTGTTACTTCCAAAATTCCATAGAAACTTCTAGTACCGTTGCCACCACTTTACTGGACCATGACGTAGGCTGGACTTTGACTACCTAACTTAGACTGGACTATGACTATGACTAAGACTTGATTTTACGTGAAACATTCAGTATTATATTACTACTTGACACTGGCTAAACTAAATACACTATGTGTGGAGCCAAAATATAAGAAATAAAAAACTGTCATGTCCTTAAATATTTTTACTGTACAAACCAAACTAACCTAGTATACCAAATGTGTACCATAACAATAAAACCAAAAAGTGTTACCCTCTAAAATAAATATAATTTATTTACATTTTTTACAATTAATCACAATTTTACTTAGTGCTCATATTTATGCAATAATACTCTTTAAAATGTAGGTGACACAGTCTATTTTCCAATGGCTTTAGCTTGTCCGACGACCTGGATTGCAGGACCGGCTTTGATGAGGCCATCTCTGACGTTTTGGCCGACCCTCTCCTGTAAAATGAAAAAAAAAATAACTGTATTATAAATGATACTGGACAATTTGATAAAATAAAGCTTAAGTAGGTATAAATAGTATCAACAAAAAAAAACATAAATCCCTTATACTTAGAAAAAAAAGAACAGGACATGAGGTATGAGGTAATGGCTATTGACATGTAAGCTTGTCTCAAAAATAAATAAATAAGGAATTGTTCTGTTCTATAGAATTTATCAGTCAATTTATAAACTGCATTGCATACCTACTCCAGCGCTGTTAACTGATTCTACTATAGCTGAAGTAAAACTCAGATAGTGATGACTTATCACAAGCCTGTGACAATCACGATAAATTTTTTTATAAGTGATTCTTGGTTATTAATTTCTAATGAAATAATTAATTCATTGGAGATCCAATTTATTTTAATCTATAAAAAAAGGTGAAATATTTCCCGTAAATTATGTTATGAAAAGATTTATAATACTCCGTAGTGAAAATCTATTGAAAAGTTATGATACTTACAAGTTTCTTGAAGATCTTCCATTTAGGTTCGGGCGCCGGCGCAGCTGAAACAGACACTAGCGCCACCAAGCACGCAAACACAAAGAAAAACATCCTGGAGAAGTTCATTTTGAAATTAGAATTTCAAACTTGTTTTATTTTTTAAATTTCGAACTATTCTTCAAGCCGTGAAGGTCTGGAACTGGAATGATGTTTGACGAAGCTAACCGCTGCTTATAACTATAAACATTACCAGTTTATGCAAACACGCATCGAATTCGTAAGCAGGCTTTATCCTCATTGCAATAAGATGAATTTTGCATTAACATTTGCGTGATCGTCCGCAGACTGTTTGTAGTACTGATAACTGCGGTTATTCGTAATCTTGAGGGGACTCCCTGAGTCTGGAACGTTTGTAAAGAACCTTAGACACAGAATACATCAGCCAACCAATATTACTTAGTAAGTATTTAGAACCTTTCTTCCCCATCGATTGTCAGTTCTGCGGGTGATATGGCCAATGTGAATGTGCAGGCTATATACATCGCTCGGAGAACTGATAACCGATGGGGGAGAAAATTTCTCGAGTGGCGACCACGATCCGGAAGACGCAGCGTCGGATGAACCCCGCTATAGGTGGACTGACGATCTGGTGAAAACTGCGGGGATTCGATGGATGCAAGTGGCGAGCAGCCGCTCAAAGTGGTGTTACCTTCCCTTACACCTATAGTTATGGGTTTAAATAAAATACATCAGTAGTGATTTACCATTTAATTTTTATTGGTTTACAAAGTGAATAACAAAATCCGGTAAAAATGATGACAACACAAAATCCGGACAACAGACGACATAAAAAAGATGACTGTTGCTAGAAGGTAAAGGGTTTTTTTTATCCCGATGCAAGATCCTTAGCATTCCTCAAAGTATCAACTGCTGGTGCGGCATTGATGATGGCATCACGGCCTCTGCGAACTGCATCTTCCTGAAAAAAAAAAAAAGAATCTTAAGAGTCTTACTTTTTACGTTAGTGTTAAGAAAACATAGCACCTTCCTGAAAAACCCATCTAAATTTTAACTAAAGCTTTTGTTGTTGAGGTTAATTGTTTGAATAAAAAATGGCCTGAATTTATTTTAATTATGTTTTTTTATGTGATTGAATGACGTGACGAGCTAGTCATTCACCTGATGTTAAGCGACACGGCCGCCCATGACAATAGCAGTGTCACTCGGAACTTTGAAATAAGAAAGTTTCATGTGTCACCGCAATGCACACGTCATCCTGAGACATCACACAGTCTAGTGATCAGATTACTAGGATGTATCAGGTCATAAAGTCTCATTTGCCCAGTAATTTCACTAGCTACAATTCAAACCGGAACACAGTAGTGCTTGCACACTGCTTGGCGGCAGAATAACTGGCAAAGCGGTGGTACCTACCTAGACGAACTTTGCAGAAAAGTCCTACCACCTAATAGAGTATTTTTATAATTTGTGTTGTATTCGATTGTTTTGTTACAATTTCGACGCAAAACCTCAAAACTTTTAATGACTGTACCCACAAATTAGCAAAAATCAAAATTCAAAAAGGAAGACAACAATCGACCATATCTTTTCACTGTTTTCAAAACATAGGAAAAATCATCGAAATCGGGTAACATTTATGAGTACCAAAACTATTTTTATGCAAAAGAAACGGAACCCTCTCCCCATTTTGTGGTTCTCTCTTCATTAAGAGAAGAAACGAAAAATTTAAATCGAGAAAAATAACAATGTGATGATCCTATTTATGAATGGTGCTAACAATTAAACAGAAAATAGAATAAAAACACTTACAATGTCCTTGAAAAAGTTGCCAGGTTTAGCTGATGCCGAGGAAATGGCCGCAAACAATACAAAGGCAAAGAAAAATATCTTCATGAAATTCATTTTTCAAAAGTTTAAATTTGAATTGGGCGTTTGATGCTACTGAAACTTGTAGAACGCTTCTTGTGAATGTTGCTCAGGAGCTGTCTTTTATACTCCTTCTTGATAGGTATTAGGTACGAAGGAAGTTATCAGCGGCATATAGGTTTATTGGTATACTAGCTGACCCGCCCTGGCTTCGCACGGGTAATTTAGTTTAACGCCTTACTTTGATGAATAAATAGGTCGCTGAAGGCAGGAAGTCTTTGCCTTCATTACGTTGCCATCCCACCAAACGGGCCGACGTAAGACGTTTTTACCAGAACAAATCTTTGCATCAGAACGCCGAAAGTAAAAATTGGATATTTTGAAGATACATTAACGTCTAATTAATTAAATTTTAAATTTTAATTAAATTAATTTATTACATAGGGTTGTAATAAGAAAGGGTTTTAAACAACCTGAAGACGCAGTATAAGCCAGCTCTCGGGTAGACCGACGATCTGATGATAGCCGCGGGGAGACGATGGATGCAGGAGGCGAGCAGCCGCTCAAAACGGCGCAGCCGTGGGCAGAAGCTAGCGTAACTTATATTCGAGAATATAACAAAATCATATTCATTCATTCATCAAAACGATGGTTATTTTCAATGCATCTAAGACTGGTTAATTATTAAATATGACATGAATTCAAATAGATAAAGCTGAAGCCCCCTTCCCCCCCCCCCCATCACTAGCTGACAGTCCGGTGAATACCGCGGGGAGACGATGGATGCAGAAGGCGAGCAGCCAGTGTAAGTGGTGATCACTAGGGGAGGCCTGTTTTCAGCAGCGGACGTCTTCAGGCTGGGATGATGATGATGATGATGATTATGGACAGCTGAAAAGTAGTTTATGAATAATGAATTCGATCGTCAGCCCGCCACTAGGTGGACTGTCGATCTGATGCAAGCCGCGGGAGCCGATGGATGCAGGAGGAGCAGCCACTGTAAGTAGTGCTCTCTAGGGGAGGCCTGTGTTCAGCAGTGGATGTCTTTAGGCTGGGATGATGATGATGATGGATTGCTGAATTGTTTTAATAAGGTAATTTATGAATAATAATAATTGACCTTCAGTGGTAGTAATCTGATTACTAGACTGTGTGATGTCTCTGGATGACGTGCGCAGTGCAGTATCACGCGAAACTTTATTATTTTAAAGTTCCGATTGACGCTGCAACTGTTGTTGGCAGACGTGTCGTTTAACACCAGGTTAACGACTAGCTCGTCACACCATTCATTCTCATTAAAATAAAAACAAAACACATAACAGTATGATTTTTACATGCTATGGATTATTGACACATAATAAATAATGTTCTGATTGAATAACGGAGAGCAAATTATTATGTAGAGCGATAAACAGGTCATCCCTGGTCATGTCAGATTGCCGGGTACTCCCGTTTTCCAATGTTTAAGTAATTGAGTGAGATAATAATAATTGTTGTAATTATCTTAATAGTTTCAATAATAATTATTATTATCAATTTTGCCAGCTCAGTTTGTGGTCGTCACTACATTGATTTTCTTTCCCAACAGCTGCAAGTATGAAGTTTTTTTCTAATTGTAAATGTCGGTACAGATTTCTATTTAAATTCGCGTATTTCTATTCACTATGTTAGACGTGACACTAAGTGCGAGTTTTTCCATACGTAATTAAGGTATTAATTACGGATGGTCAAAAATTCTTACATTCTAACCAATATGGTCAAAAATGCTGTGAATTTGTTCGAATCTTTAATCATTTGGTTACCTAACAGATCAAAAATACAATCCTAAGTAAGTTATGGTTTACAGTAAAAAATCTATTGCTAGATATTATGTAATAGATATTTTTTTATTTGTTTCCGTACCTGTATACAACAGTTGCAGTATGTCATGCACATTTTGCATATTAATTATCATCATCATCATCATCATTAACAGCCTGAAGACGTCCACTGCTGAACATAGGCCTCCCCCAGGGAGCGATACTTAGAGCGGCTGCTCGCCTCCTGCATCCATCGGCTCCCCGCGGCTTTCACCAGGTCGTCGGTCCACCTAGTGGGGGGCCGGCCTACGCTGCGTCTTCCAGTTCGTGGTTGCAGATTAATACCTGCGCATTATTATGTTAAACGAGTCGTGCTAAAAATGGAGAGCAAAAGTGACATAAAATAATCATGGTTTCACTAGTCTTGTGAAAGAAAATTTGTAAGTAACTACTTTTACTAGAGAATTTTTATAGTGGTTAAATCTTTGACAAAGTTCCGTATTTTAAAGTTAAATCAGGTCTCTTCGCGCACAGAAATTTATCAATAAACAATAAATAAACTATTTTTGTGCGCAAAGAGACCCGATTTTACTTTAAAATAAGAGTATAAGTCGCGAAAGCTTAAAAAGATTCGAAGTTAAGATAATAAATGGTTATCGAGCATTGGTTAGAATTTGTTGGTGTTTTTAACCGCTGTGACTGGTTACCTAATTAATGTAGAATACAAAACGAACAATGCTTAAGGTTGGACAATATAGTAAAATCAAGGGTGCGCTTTAATATTGCTGTTAATGGAAAATAAAAAAAAATATATTATAAGCTAATAAAAGTAATTGACTAGAATAATCTCTGAAAGATTTTTGTGTCTTTACGAATCCATTACAAAACAATTATTTTTAATTGAATATAACACCAATTAAGTTTAAAAATTGGTGTCAAACCATTATTCGTCATTCAGTTCAATCTTCAAATCTTGTGATTTGCGTCTCTGTTTCCTGAAAAATATATCTGAGAGTTTTCAAGACAGTGATCAGACACCTTCTAGGCAAGCATGTTCATTTACCATCAGGGGAGACAGCTGTAATAAATGCAAGCCTATCGAAGGTAAAAAAGTATGCCTGTATAAAAATGTATTACTTCACCACGATCATTGTTAACGCATCTGCCTCACATATAAAATTCAGGAAAAGATATCAAGGAAAAGTAAATACCTTTACAATTACAAATAAAGATTAGTTATGTACTGCGTTGTTAATCTTAAAATAGTCTTATTTTTCAGAAAGAATGCATAATATATACTCTGTAATCATGTGATACCTAATTAGTTTTGAGAGCTGAGAACTGTAGAATTTTGTGATAAGCTGATAACAGATGCAGAGGCGAAGGTAGCGTCATACCACACATACTCACACATTGAGAGCTGGAGGTTTCTACAGCTGAACACGGGCCTTCCCCATAAAACGCAACTTTGAACGCATATCATAGAGTTGGCCATTATCACCACTTGGAAGGCGGCTCCGTGATCGCAGATTTTAATTTTCCAAGGAGAATGCTGGGGACCATCTTTGAGTATTCCCTTAGCTGACCCTTACGGCATCCCCGGGAAGAGATGGGGTAGTCCTAATCTCACACCACTAGGAGCACACAGCCTAAAACCCGTCGTTCGTCATAGAGTTTAATGATCTAAATGTTGTGGGTGTAAATAACGTGCTTTCAATGAAAGCAAACCTCGTGATGATTCCACAGCTTGGAGGTCTTCTTCTTCATAGACATCTCTGATCATAGGCTTCTCTTAAAGCGGATTAGCAAGTTGAAGTGCCAATGAGCAGGCCACATCGCTGGCGGAGCCGACAACCGATGGGAAATAAAGGTTCTTGAGTAGTGACCACGAACCGGAAGACGCAGCTTAGGCTGGCCCCCACTAGGTGGACCGACGACCTAGGCAGTTATTCTCTATCGAAACACAGATTCCACACGATACAAAACCACGTCGTTATCGTGTCTTGTTCAAATCGTGTCACAGTATCAGATATACCTTCACTTTGCATTAAAGCTTTCATTATTTTGAATAAAATATATTGACATAAATGGTCAAATCTCTTGATGTGTTTTTGTTTCGAAACGAGTCTCGGTAAAACATACAATTTTTGACAGTTTAAATCGCGCCAATTCCAAATTCATTTCGCGCGGTTTTGTTTTTGTTTCATAGAGAATACAGTTTTGCAGATTTCTTATGTAAGACAAGGAACTCGCGTGGTTTCGAAGTAAGGAATCGATACGGAATAATGGCCCTGGTCTGAACCACGGAGATAGATGCAGGTGGCAAGCAAAAATTAAGCGGGAATTACCATTTTTCGGAAAGTAATGGAATAGATCACTAAACTGAATGAATCAATCAACTCTCAACTGTATCATTTATACCCAGCACTATTTATATTTCATGAAAACATGGCAACATTTGTAATGTCATTTTAATTCGTCTAATAATTAGGATTTAGGGTTTAGGTACTGAGATAACTTTTTTTTTATGCGAATGAATGACGTGTCGAGCAAGTCGTTCACCTGATGTTAAGCGACACGGCTGCCCATAATAGTAGCAGTGTCATTCGGAAGTTTAAAATAATAAAGTTTTGCGTAACACTGCACTGCGCACGTCATTCTGAGACATCACACAGTCTAGGAGGTCTTTGATGAAAATCCGACAATGGCGGTTGTGAATTTTGAATTTATTTTTCAAAGTTAGTGTATCTTGAACTTTAATGTGTAATAAGGGTGGATTATTATCCGTTAAGTGTTCGTGAATGTGCACGAGTGTTGGCAAATGGTTTCAAGATCATAAAACCATGCATTTTCGTTTTTGCTTCAACGGCCTTTTTTAGAGCCTTCAGTAAAATATCCACCATTTTACTGTTGGCGTTTTGACTGACAAAATATGACTTTGACTTGACATAACCGTACAAATTTTACTCACTTGACATTGGCAGAATTATTGCAAAAAATCGATAGAAAGCCATTAAAGAAGAAGAAGAAGAACAGGTCATAAAGTCTCATTTGCCCAGTAATTTCACTAGTTACAATGCCCTTTAGACCGGAACACAGTAGTGCTCGCACACTACTGCTTGGCGGTAGAATAACTGGCACAGCGGTGGTACCTACCTAGACGAACTTTGCAGAAAAGTCTTACCACCTAGTGGCATAGCGGTGGTACCTACTAAGATATTTCTATATTCCTAATTTCCTACATAAAAATAAACTATATAATGTATTAATCATGTCAATTAATTAATTAATAATACGCGCAAATAATTCAAAATATACATCGGGGCTCGGGAGTTCCCTCGCGAAATGAAGGAATGACCCGTTATCAGACTCCAGTTGACCGGTCCAAGCTGACCGTTAGCTTTTATCTCTACGGCATAAGGTTCAAAACTCGCGCAAGTTTATTTGCCTCGTATTAATAAATAGCTTGCAATGTTTGGCTCAGCATCCATTCAGCCACTTTGCACTGACGAAGACGCATTCGAAATAATTTATACTAAAATTTTAAAATTCGAAAAAATTTGAAAAATGAGCTTCTCCAGGATGTTTTTCTTCGTGTTTGCGTGCTTGGTGGCGCTAGTGTCTGTTTCAGCCGCACCCGCGCCGGCGCCTGAACCTAAATGGAGGATCTTCAAAAAATTGGTGAGTACAAATAGCATTTTTTCACGGTGGTGAAAACCGCGGGGAGCAGATGGATGTAGGAGGCAAGCAGCCGCTCAAGGTGGCGCTCCCTGGGGGAGGCCTATGTTCAGCAGTGGACTTCTTCAGGCTGTTGATGATGACTATCAGAAAAAATGAAAGTATAATAAAAGTTTTTCACTGTGCGTGAAAGCCACATATTTTTATATCTGTGACACGGCAAAGTAAAAAAAAATGCATGTTTATTTGTTAGGGTTTGTTTCTATTGCTGGCGGGCCTACTCATTCACGAAGAGAGAGTGTAGGGCTACAAAACAGAATAGGGCCTACGCAAGGCCTACGCTCTCATTCTCTCTACGCCGTAGGCCATCATATGCACCACACTGTGCTTTGCTGTGGTGATGAGTTGGTGAACATGTTCTCGAAATGCGAGTTTTTTTATTTTTTTATTGCTGGGTAGGCTTTCGCTTGACCACTATCTCACCTGATTGGTAAGCGACAATGCGGTTTAGGATATAACACGCTTGTCTAGAAGATACCTATCCACTCTCGATTTGAAGACTCCAAGGTTGTAGCTTTCTGGAAATACAAACGCCGGCAAAGCGTTCCACTCTTTGGCATGATAAATGTGGAAGCAAACCGCTCTCTAGGATTTTTGAACATGCCCTAATTTTCACAATGTTTTCTTCGCCGTTATAATGACGAGTGTCTATGTAACTTAAAAACTAATTAGTGCAACTCTGAATGTGACTTGGACCTAGGTTGATTTAAAAGTCGCATGATCACTGAACCATTGCTCTTAGCGCCACGGTACACATCTGTGGGCCTAGCACGAATATTTACGCGCGCGTATGTGTAACGTTAACGTAAGGCAGTTGTATGGCATTTGATCAGCGCCCCATACAACTGACTTACGTTAACGTTACACATACGCGCGCGTAAATATTCGTGCTAGGCCTGCTGTTGCATATTTGATTTGAGACAAACTTATTTTATTTTTTCAGGAGAGAATGGGACAGAACATTCGCGATGGCATCATCAAAGCGGGCCCAGCCGTCGCAGTTGTAGGGTCGGCAGCAGCAATAGGCAAATAAATTAATACTGAATTCAATTTAAAATCATACTTAGAATCCGTCTATGTATTCAATAGGCCATCTATTAAAATAACGCCCAACGATCACATACATAGATCCTGGACCCTAACTAGGATTCCCTGTATCTAGGGACCCAGGAACTACAAGGACCATGGTCCTACAACACCCAGACACAGAACAAGTATTTGCGCTTTTTTTTTTCGGGCACAAATACTTGTCCTGTCGCGGGAATCGAACCCGCCACCTCCGGGTTATGAGCCGAACCGCTCAACCACCACACCACGTAGGTTGTCAAAATTTCACAAGCTTTGTAAATATGTGCTTAGGGTTCACTTTTGAATGGACGTATAGTCTTCCTGCTAGGTTTAGCACGGACGGTAAATTGTCTTTCTTAGTTTTGTCACTTTCTTCGTACTTGCTTACTTATCAAGCAGAGTAAAACACGGGCCAGTCAATTTTGTCTACCGTCCATGCTAACCCGGTTGGTGTAACGGTCAAAACTGAAACTCACACCGCAGGCATACTTTTGATCCAGATTATTCTACAGAATTCAATTTGAAATTGTTATACTCTAATCAATAGGTCACTTATTTTGTAACTTTTGAAATTATTACAATTGGTTTAACTTTGATGTGGACATAGTCTTCGACAAAAGCCCGAACCGGGATCGCACCGCAAGCATACTTTTGATCCATAGGATATACCTGATGACTGGATATAACAAGCTAACTTTGGGGAGCTAATTTGAAAGATTGACCCACAAACTACTAATAAATTAATAATTATGTCAATGGTTTGATCCAATTGTCCCCACTTTAGACTGAACGCCTCTACACGTACTTAAACATTTTAATTATTAACACTTATTCTGCTGATGTTACTTTTAAGGTAAACTGACTTACAATAGGCATGATTACTACTATTAAAAATGAACAAGTAAATAATAAATTCATAAAGAAGATTAAAAATGAATGCAATTATTGAAAAAATAAGTAAAATCGGTAAATAAATCACGGAGTAATAAGCTTATAAAGTTTCTATAGGAGGTATCTCCTGTCCCTTTCTCGCGAAACAGAGCGCCTCCACATTTACTATGAAAAATCCCCTCGTGACGTCACATGCCAAAGAAATGTATGTAAAGCAACCACAGCTTAGTAAAAGGTACTATGAACGACCTTCCTCTGACGTCACTGGCTGTTTGAGCTATCTTTCTATTCCGGTTTTTAAAATGCTTGTAATTTTGTCGTTTTTTGAGATATTTTAGTTTTGTTTTCACAAATGTTTATGTTTTGGGGAATATTTTTAATTTATGCAAAAAAATGTAGGCATCATGCCTATCATTGAGTTTATGATGATAAAAAAAATCGTGGTACTCCGGGACGTGGGCTTCGGGGATCGGGGTATTGAGAACCCTATTGTAATGCCCATAAAACTGTGGTCAAATAGTCAGACCTGTTTTATTATATGTATAGTTCAGCTAGTTGTTATTAGCCATAGGAAATGTAAGTTCGTTTACAATTATTTTATTGTGATTACATAACAATTTAATTTCTGAGTTACTCTAGAAAAAAATAATAAGTGAGGTTAATTTTCCCAAAGAAATGAATATTGTCTTCGCTAAACTGAAGAAACTGTTTACAATAAGATTTAATTAGAAATATTTATATTTAATTTTGTTACATAAATAAAGTTTAAAAATATTGTTAAATAATTGTGTTTTTGTAATGTGTTATTCTGCTACAATATCTAAGATTTCCTGTCAAATACCTACCTAGATTACAGAAACTATAGACAGCAAGTTTGACTGGACAGTGCTGCCAGCATGTTAAGGATGCTGGCAGTCTGGCTTTCCCTCCTTGGTTTCTCCCTTCCTTCCTTCCTTCCTTCTCGGGAGGAAAATGGTCATTCTAATGATGGTAGAGAAACTAAATAAAAGAAAGAAATAATGAAAGACTCTTTCCATGTCTTACGTCACTTTCTCCATACTTGATTTTATTATTCATATTCAGCTTATTCATATTCCATGTTAAGTTGAGTAAAGCAGGGGAAAGATGAGTTGGTTTACCGTCCGTGCTAGAGCAGCTGGTGTCAGAATACCAAAGAATTTTGACTGGGCTTATCGACTGTGTAGTCTTATGTCAGTATGGACTAGCATTCTACTGCTATTGTAAAAAGACCACATCAGTCTAACTTAATGAATTAAATTAGTTCTGAGTACTCTCAGAACTAATCTCTGCTACTAGTACTCTGAGAGTTCTATAGCCATATCATCATCATCATCATCATCATCCGTGACAGTTGACAGCCTCCGTGGAGTGGTGGTTGAGCAGGTCGGCTCATAACCTGGAGGTAGCGGGTTCGATTCCCGCGACAGGACAATTATTTGTGCACAGAAAAAAAAAGCGCAAATACTTGTCTGTGTCTGGGTGTTGTGGGACCATGGTCCTCGTAGTTCCTGGGTCCCTGAATACAGGGAATCCTAGGGTCCAGACTCTATGTATGTGATCGTTGGGCGTTATTTATTTATTTATCATCCACAGCTTGGAGACGTCCACTGCTGAACAAAGGCCTTCTCCGAAGAGTGCCACGTTGCGTAGCCGTTCGCCTCCTTCATCTATCGGCTCCCTGTGGCTTTCACCAGGTCGTCGGTCCACCTAGTGGGGGCCGGCCTACGCTGCGTCTTCCAGTTCGTGGTCGTCACTCGAGAACCTTTCTTCCCTATTGATTGTCAATTCAATAAGAGCGATGTGGCTTGCCCATTGCCATTTTAACTTGCTTATCCTAAGAGCCATATCGGTCACTTTAGTTCTCCTGCGGATCTCCTCATTTCAGATCTTATCTCGCAGGGAAATGGTCGGTACATAGCTCGCTCCATAGCTCGTTGCGCGACTTGACCTTACTAATGAGGCCAGCAGTAAAAGACCATGTCTCAGTTCCATAAGTCATCACTGGCAACACACATTGATTGAAAACTTTTGTTTGCCCATATAAAATGACTACTTAAATAAAGTCTGCATGTCAAAATTCAATCTGGATGCAAGGTTGTGGGTCCGGTCAGTAAGTATGAGCGTAAACTAAATGTCTGTATTGCAGTAAGACTAGGTTAGCAAAATGTCTGAATAAATAAAATGTCTTAGATTTTAGATTGCAGAATGACCATGTAGGTAAGACGTTGTACCTAGTTGCATTTTCAATGTAAAACAAAATCAATTGTTCAGAAGAAGTACCTACTGTAAACGATATAGAATTATTTTATCAAAACAAATATTAAACTAAATCGAAGTGTAATTGACTTATATACTCTTTGGACTACTGTGGAGGTTTGTCTGTGGAATCGCCGCTTGGTGGCGCTATTGTGACTGTCATACTCTGGTAAATTATATACTCTTTGGGTTGTCATTGTTCTGGGGCCTTTAAAAACGGCAGAGGCTGGAATGAACCATGACTTTTGATCTAGCAGCGGAGTGGAGCACACCACCAGACTTCCACCACAGTCTTATTATGACTGAGCCATGAGCCATTGGTAAACAGCTCGAAGTTGGATACCACAGTCCTCAGAAGTCTTGTGAAGCTCTTTACAGTAGTTGCTTATTAATGGTGCTGTAAATGTGTATTAAGTTAACATATCAGAAGTGGGATTGCTCACGTTAGTAAAGATGTTTTATTTATCTATTCGTCAATATTTTTAACACAAATTGCGGGTGGTTTTGAAATGTTTTATTTTTCTTTAATAATTCGTAAGCTGGCAAGCATTTTGTTTTGTAAATTTATGTAAATTCTGAAATAGTTGGTTAGTCTGCTTATTAATGGTGCTGTAAATGTGTATTAAGTTTACACTACCTACCGAAATCTAAAATCCAAAGCTGCAAGAGCGCGTCCTAGCAAGACTAAAATTAAAAAAATATATATGGCCGGGTTGTTTAAAAATATGTTTAAGTATAAAAAATATTACTCTTATTTAATCAAAAAGGTCAATAATTAAAGAAACAACACAATAAAGAAACCAGTCGTTTAGATTAGATTACAGTCTTTAATTCACACATTCAAAACAATTCTCACACAATTCTTAGAAACTATTATCACAATATTTTGTCAAAAATAGAAAAGTGTTTTAATCCTCTTCCGAAGAATGTTTCCCTATATGCATAGCTTTATTGATGACGTCGACAGCTGGACCGGCACTGATGATGGCGTCTCGAATTCGCTGACCCACGCCTTCCTGCAAAAAAAAAAAAAAACTTAAGAGTTCTGCTAAAAAAAGGCAAGAAATGACTACATTTCAATTTCACATCACACATAATATCTACATCCTCCACTTCCTGGCGAAAACCGCGGGGAGCCGATGGATGCAGGAGGCGAGCAGCCACTCAAAGTGGCGCTCTCTGGGGGAGGTCTTTGTTCAGCAGTGGACATCTACGGGCTGATGATTATGATGATTCTCATTTCCACATGTTTTTATGATATTGGTGTCAATAAAGAGTTATTGTATTGTATTGTATGATGATGATGATATCTACATCCGGAAGACTTCCACTACAGTAGGCCTAGCACGAATATTTACTCGCGTGTAAGTGTAACGTTAACGTAAGGCGTACGTTGTATGGGGCGCTGATCAAATAATAATAATAAATAATAACGCCCAACGATCACATGCATAGATCCTGGACCCTAACTAGGATTCTCTGTATATAGGGACCCAGAAACTATGAGGACCATGTTCCCACAACACCCAGACACAGAACAAGTGTTAGCACTTTTTTTCTCTGCACAAATACTTGTCCTGTCGCGGGAATCGAACCCGCAGCCTCCGCCGGGTTATGAGCCGAATTACTTAACCACCACACCACGGAGGCTGTCAGCAAATGCCATACAAACGCCTTACGTTACACTTACGCGCGCGTAAATATTCGTGCTAGGCCTACTGAACATAAAAAAGACGCGCCATAAAACGCTACTTTGGAAGCTTATGCTTATCATAGAATAGGATTTCCCATAATCACCACGCGTTGCAGGCGGCTTGGTGATTTTAATGTACCGAAAAGAATACTGCGGCCCATTCCCTGGATATTCCTTTAGTTCTTACGACAGCTACGGGTAGAGGTGGTCCTTATTGACAAGCCGAGGCCACACGCTTATCCGTTCAGGCGCTTCTGCCACATTTGTAGCCCGCTTCAAAAAACCTAAAGCGCATAGAGGCCACAGTAGTGGCTCACAGCTGAATGCATTACTAGGGATGGCAAAACATCGACTATTTAGAGGTGTCGAATCGACTAAAATCGAAACTAGATGTACATCACTATCGAATAAAGTAAAAGTCGCTATAGTTCAGGAGAAAAAAAACTGCCCCAGTTTAAATTGCAACTCGTGCCGAGCCGGCGCGCGCCGGGCGTCAGAGCTATTATATCCTTTAGGTACGGCGGAGCGTCAATTATTATGTGTATTGTTATTGTGTGCATTTTGTATACTACAACACACGTAAAAATGCATTTGTTTAGAAAGCCAAGTAATGCTAATTACCAAAACTAGTTTTGAAATTTTAAAACACTGCTTAGTTGTTTCGTATAAACCGTAAATATGCAATACCATACCGCGCTATTTGATGTTAGTAAATTCTTATTTACTTTGGATCGCTTTGGGACCTACCTACGCCCGCCGCGCCGTGCCTGAGTGGAATTATCATTCCGGAAAATAGACAGTTTTCGCGGAGAATTGGGTAATTAAAGGTGATACGGGTGCCTCTAAATGGAGTCCAAATTATAGTATATACCTAGAGGTATACTCCTGTCTGCCCCCATGATTTGCCCGAGGGTCTAATTATGGGGTGGTTGACCATAGTAATCGAGAATATAATTACCGGCTGCCTCCAGCATCATATTAGATACCTACCTACTTACTACGCTTATATTTTGACTGCAAGCGCACGAGTCTTTTATTTATTTGATAGATTGTATTTTATTGTCATCGAAATAGAATTCATTAAATATAAATCAATTAATGACATGATTATTATGCGATACCATTATCCCTCTAAGAAGGAAGGTAGATTAAAGCCATGTATATTTTTCTATATGGCAATGGGCAGGCCGTATTGCTCGTAGAACTGACAACCGATGAGGCAGAAAGGTTCTTGAGTACCACGAGCCGGAAGACTTACCCCCATATTCTAAGTCGTTACCACGAGATTACTCCACTCGACTCAACCTCGAATTAACTTCATTTTTGTGTTTTGGTATTTTTAGTTGACAATATATAATCAACTTGACATTTCTGCGTAAATTTTTCTTAAACGAGAGAAGCGAAGCATCTGTCAACTCAAGGTACGTCGCGATGTTTTTTGAGTTTCCCTCAAAGTTAAGTAGAAGTCAAGTGAAGGATTTTTGGTGAAATGTTTTAGAATACGGGGGTTAGCGTGGGACGGCCTCCCACTAGGTGGAACGATGATCTGGGGGTCTAGCAAAGATACCAACCACTAACGCTAACGCCTCACGCTAACTCCAAAAATGTATTGAAATGACATTCGCTGCGGAAAAGTTAGCGATTTTCGAAATGTCATCCTAGTACATTTTGGAGTTAGCGTGAGGCGTTAGCGTTAGCGATTGTGATCTTTGCTAGACCTCCTGGTGAATGCCGCGGGGAGCCGATGGATGTAGGAGGCAAGCAGCCACTCAAAGTGGCGCTCTCTGGGGAGGCTTATTTTCAGCAGTGGACGTCGCCATGTTGTGAATGATGATGATGATGATGATGATGATGATTTCTTCAATAATCTATGATAAAAACTTACAAGTTCCTTAAAGAAGTTATCAGCCGAAACTGTAGACATAATCAAGACGCACAGGCAAGCGAAGAAAATAAACTGAACTGAATTCATTTTTGAATTCAAATTTAGAACTTCAAATCTCACTGAGGATCAAGTAGGTAGTGTCACCGCCGCGACGGCTGCGCTTCGAATGTGACCTTTTTTCCTTCCACCAGCTTTTAATTTGTTTTCTACTAACATAAACATATACGCCTATAGATAATAAGGAAAAACGAGCGAATTTAAACCTTATTCTTAGTCGTTAAAGTCTATACAGCATAATAATGTCTTGGAGTTCACTGAGGTCATGTTCTCACGATAAAAGCTGGGTTTAATAAAACAAAGACGGCCGGTGGTTCCCCTCGCTTCTTGGTATAAGTAAATCCCCTTTTCTGGATATTAAATTTCATAATGTGGAATGTTTTGTAAAACAATAAATTATCATGTAGTTACCTACGTAGTATATTTGGCTTTAAGTGCAAAAATAATAAAATGTACTTATCAGGCATACATCACCGGGCTGGTGCCAGGAGCAAATTATACATTGAAAATATTCTAACGAAAAAGGAGCGAGGCGTTTTATTAAAAAAAAAAGCTGTAATTTTATAAACACCCGATAGATGGCGGTAAAACGGGGGTTTTAAGTTTTGTCATTGTTAAGATAATTATGTATCATGTTTAATATCCTATTCTTATTTTATAGAAGACATAATACTCTAATGGCTTTCTATCGACAAATCGACAACGTACTCTGTGATCCACTCAACTGATTTTGACATTTCCTTGTACTCTGTGTTTGAAAGCTATGAATGAAGTTTGAAATACGTCGTTGGTACGCCATCTAGTGACAGAAGCCGAAACAGGTTGTTTTTTTAAATAAAACTCCTCATTGAATTGCGACTGGCTGTAGTCATTCAAGATAAAATTACCACAATATAAGGCCTAATTTTGAAAGCTTTAGTTGACAGTTTTAAAAATGCTAAAAATATATCCGTCTTTTACATTGCCGTCTATTTGACAAGGACAGCAACAGTTTTAGGAGCTTTAGATCTGTCAACTTCAAAATTGGCCCCATAATGTACTTACTTATGAAATGGTAACTGTTAAAACTACACAAGGCAAGTCAGGAGTGAACACATGTAAATTTGTATTCCGTCTACTTATGTCTGCCTCTTATGTTGCCTGGAAGAGAACACTTTTAATGATAAGGCCACCCATGGTGCCACTTATTATAAGTACTTTAATGTTTAATTTTCTTTTGTTGGTATTTATGTGCAATTAAGAGTTTTTCTATTCTATTCTATGTCATCATCTTCATCATCATCATCAATGGCATGATGACGTCCACTACTGAATAAAGGCCTCTGCCAGTAAGCTGCACTTTGAGCGGCTGTTCGTTTCCTGGATCGATCGTCTCGGCTTTACCCAGATCTTCAGTCCACCTAGTTGGGGGCCGGCCTACGCTTCGTCTTCCGATTCGTAGTTTGGAGATCACTGTAGAACACCAAGGAGTATGCTGCGACCCGTACTCTGGATATTCCCATAACCGCTTTTTACGGCATTTACGGGAAGAGACTGATGGGAAATTCAACATATCTTTACCATTTTTCCCGACTACTGTTACTAAAGTTGCTCCATTTGTACACACTGTGAGACAGAATGAGACTTTATGACCTGATCACTAGACTGTGTGATGTCTCAGGATGACGTGCGCAGTGCAGTGTCACGCGAAACTTATAATTCAAAGTTCCGAGTGACTGCAGCTATTATGGGCGGCCTTGTCGCTTAACACCAGGTGAACGACTAGCTCGTCAGCCAATCATTCCCAAAAAAAAATATTACCAGACTTACTGTTACTAAAATGGCTCCATTTGTACAGATAGATCTACCACAAGCTAATACAAAACCATCATGTTTCATGGCATTGTGATTTCAAGGTTACAATAATATTGTTCGAATTCGTACCATGAACTTATAAAGTATTCCTGCGTGTGAACGAGATATCTACATTTTTATATGGCGTCATCACTGTCGCACGGCAGTGTCAACATGATGTAAAGGTATGACATGACAGTTGCATTTGAGTGAACGATTTAACGTGACGTCATCAAAACTGCTCTGGCTCTGCAACATTACAGTATTCTTACCTTTATGTCATTTGTCAATGTATGATTGAAGTAATATTGGTTTGGTCCGTTTATGCTACAAGACCTTGTGGTAACCCCCCTGTTGGTATATAGGTAAGTTAATGCAGACTCATATTAATAAATAAGCCTCAGATAACATTCTTCGTACCTAATACCTATCAATAAGGAGTATAAAAGACGGTTTATTCCAGAGCAACAACACAAGAAGCGTTCTACAAGTTACAGAAGCATCGAAACACCCAATTCTAAACTTTGAGCAATGAATTTCGTGAAGATCTTTTTCTTGGCCTTCGTTGTGTTTGCGGCCATTGCATCGGCTTCAGCTAGACCTGGGAACTTTTTTAAGGATATTGTAAGTATTTTTACAGTACACACACGCAGAATAAGTAAATTGATCGGTATAGCTCTTAGGATTAGTAAGTTGAAATGGCAATGGGCAGGCCATATCGCTCGTAGAACTGACAATCGATGGGGAAGAAAGGTTCTCGAGTGACGACCAAACGGAAGACGAGGCCGGCCTCTCAATAGGTGGACCGACGATCTGATGAAAGCCGCGGGGCACCGATGGATGCAGGAGTCGAGCAGCCACTCAAAGTCGCACTCCCTGGGGGAGGCCTATGTGCAGCAGTGGACGTTTTCAGGCTGTTAATGATGATGATGATAAAGTGTTTTTAATTTATCTAACTGCTTATTTGAAGCCGATGGATGCAGGAGACGAGCAGCCGCTCAAGGAGTGCTCTGTTGGGGAGGCCTATGTTCAGCAGTGGACGTCTTCGGGCTGTTCATGATGAATTGTTTATTTAATTCACGTTTTTAAATAATACTACCTACTAAATGCTAGCTGCACTGCCTACTTAGGTACTACAGAAATATTTGGCTTATAATAATAGCCGTGCTGACTTATACCAAATGGATCTTGACGGGCCTGATAGCTCAGTTGGTAGTATCCCTGCCTTCTGAACTGAGGGCTGTGGGTTCGATTCCTACCCGGGACAAACATTTGTGTGATGAACATAGATGTTTGTTCTGCGTCTGGGTGTTATATTGTATTCTATGTATGTATTTACAAACAAAAAAGTATATAAGTATTGTATCAGTTATCTGGTTCCCATAGTACAAGCTATGCTTAGTTTGGGGCTAGATGGCGCTGTGTGAAATGTTCACACATATTTATTTATTTATTTATTTATTTCATCTATTAGGTAGAGTAAACGGCATCTTCGTAGTTGCAATTTTGTAGTACCAAAAAATGTTTTTTTCAGGAAAAAGGTTTTCGGAGAGGCCGCGATGCCATCATCAGCGCAGCGCCAGCAGTGATTACTTTGAAGAAAGCTAAGGACCTAGCTGGATAAAAGAAAATACATGCTGGCAACACATCGTTTTTTTGTAGTCTGTAATTGACATTCTTTTTGTACCGGTTTTTAATGTAAACACAAAATCTTCAAAGTATAAGTATCTCTATTCTCTAGTGTTGAATTTATTTATTTCACAATTTCCTTTAGATTCGTCGATCGAGATATTTTTTCCGATAATTGTTCTTGATAATTAGTGCTTAGCCTCGATATTTTTTTCATTTTATTAAGCTTGATTAGTATTTCATCAAAATTAAGAACTAAAACTTGAATGACATAATTATTTCCATTTATTTTGATATCAACAAGACAACTGAACCAATTTTGATGAAATTTCTATAGGGCGAATGTAAAAATAATATCTATCCCTTCAATTAGCCCTTTCAAATCATAATTTTCCAAACCATTTCCTAAATGACGGAAATTTGCAAAACAAACCTAAAGAAGAAAAAAACCAAATAGAGGACGTCTTCTTTTTTTTAAAGTCGGTTGAAAATACAATGAGATGATGTAGATAATTAGATTTACCTATATTTAACTTTTTACATCCAATATACCTACATAAAATATACCTTTCTTAAGGCTTCACGCGATTGTCATCCTTAGCCAATATTGAAGCTTACTTTGAAAATTTTGAGTATGTACAATGCCCACACTGTTCCCAGCCACGTTATTTCAAAGGCCAACGTGGGTTAAATGTTCACTTTGGTAAGACACATAAAAACCTATCACAGAATGTCCCTACGAATAACTTGCAGGTAAGGCCATCTTCGGATTCGCCGCTACGTTCTCTGTCACAAACACCCCAACAACAACCCTTTTGGCTCACTTTATCTAATTTGAAATCATCGGTTCCACTAGTCAAACGCATTCCCCGCGGTGCACGCATTGCTGTCGCACTAAATTTATCAGCCAAAATTCAAAAAGTCTTAAGTCAAAACTCCGAACGTGCTTGGGAACATCTGTTGACATTCACTTTTCAGGTCCTTTATGCCAAAAACACAAAAAAATCACTCACTTCAACAATTAAAAGTAACTGTATCAACTCATCTAGCCATTCCAATATGAATAATATAGTTGATGATGGCTTAGTCTCATCAAGGAGTTACCAACCATCTACACACAGTATTTACCAAAAAGTTGAATATAAGGTAAGTGACGGCGACCTGAAGGGAGCTGCTCAACTTCTGTTTACGAGTGATGTTATCGCTCCTGTTTCGCCGGTAACCCTAGCTGCCCTTGTTGACAAACATCCTCCTTCTGCAGCACCTGTCCCGATTTCATCTTCTTCATCTGAACCACCTATTGACCCTCTACAGGTCACAGAGAAAGGGGTCAAAGTAGCAGTGATGTCTTTCAAAAATGCTTCTGCTGGTGGTCTCGTTGGCCTCACCCCACAACATATCAAAGACCTAATCTTCGGTACTACTGGAGACGCTGGCCGAGTGCTTTTGCAAGACATCACTGCACTCATCAACCTGATGCTTTCAGGTAAAGTAAATTCTGCCATCGCTCCCCTTCAAAAAGAAAGACGGCGGTATTAGGCCCATTGCCATAGGTTGCACATATAGAAGGATAGCATCTAAGGTATGCTGCAGCCATATTTTCCCCAAACTTACCGATACTTTCCAGCCTTTGCAACTGGGGTTCGGAAGTAAAGGGGGGTGTGAAGCAGCTGTACATTCCCTAAGAACTTTTATTACTCATAATGGGGGGGAGGTGCTTCTGAAAGTAGATGTCAAAAATGCTTTCAACTCTGTTGATAGAACAACACTTTTGGCTGAAATTCAAAAAAATATACCTGAAATCTTTGGCAGTGTTATGGTTTTCATTCAAAATTATTGTATAGAAACCATTTGATTGATTCATGTACCGGTTGTCAACAAGGGGACCCACTTGAACCGGCCATTTTTAGTCTTGCCATACAACCTATAATTTCGTCGCTAAATTCAAAATTCAATTTATGGTATCTGGATGACGGGTCCTTAGGAGGTGATGCAAATACTGTGATCCAGGATCTGGAAATTTTGGTTGACAAGTTTCGGTCTATTGGTTTGGAATTAAATTTTTCAAAATGCGAACTTTTTGTTACTGATTTGGTCGATAACGATAAACGTGCCGAAATCATACAAAAGTTCAATAGTCTGGCCCCCAATATAAAAATTCTAAATAATCAGTCATTGCGCCTCCTTGGTGACCCCATCCTTAAAGATTCCTTCCCCGCCTATATAAATGAGCAACGTACAAAATTCGAAGAAACACGTGATCGGCTATTGAAAATACGTTCACATGTAGCTTTCCACATCATTCGGTTTTGCCTTTTCGTTCCAAAATTAACGTATGTGCTTAGGTGCTGTCCTCTATGGGATCAGAGCGACCTAATAACTTTGGACGAAACCATTAGAAATATCTTACACAAATTCTAAATTGTTCTCTTTCGGACCAATCATGGTGCCAAGTCTCTCTTCCGATTCGTTTTGGAGGCATCGGTATCCGCAAAATTTCTAGTATTGCTTTACCAGCGTTCTTGTCCTCCGTGCATAGTACTGCTGCGCTCTTTATTTATTTATTTATTTATTTATTTATTTAGGTCCGCCAACAGTTAAAACATGAACTTATGCTAATGAAAGTCACTTAAGATATCTAAACTACATGCTCAACCAATTACAGGCAGACACCGCATGCACCTATAATATAACTTGTATAAAGTGTGTAATAATACTGCACTACGTATAGTTAAACACTAAAGGTGAAAAGAAAATGAAATGTAATATTTTAACAAATAGAATTTTAATGCAAAGGAAAAAAACACGAATCACAAGCTGGGCATGAGCCCGCCTTCATACACGGCCCTATGGCAGAGCATGATTTGTTCAAACTTCTGACAAGTGATCTCATGTCCGTTATCCTTCGCACTTTACAAGCAACTTACAACAAATACCTACCTACTTACAATTATGTAACAATATAACATGTAACACAGCAGTCTGAAAGACCTCGAGATTTTGATATCAACCATTTCAGCCTGCTCAGTAAAACCCTGCTAAATAGGTGTATGTAGGTAGATACCTTCTTTAAGAAAAAATAAATAATAAACTTAACTGTTAAAAACCTACTAAAAGCTAGGTACTTAATTTAAATCAAACAAAAAAAAAACAAAATGTGTAAGGCAGAATCTGCACTTTAAACAAAAAAAGATAGATAGATAGAACCAACCTCTACCAAGCCATGCTACCCCAGATTCAATATTATACATAAAACCTATCATTATTACCCCAGAAAAGGCTCGCACTTAAAATAATATATTCTTACGGTGTACTGTATTTCCAAAAGGCCACACACACGACATCCTAGGCAAGCACATTATCAAACGCATACAAGAAAAAATAACACAAAAATATAACCTACATGAAAATTATAACGATTAATACCTATCAGAATTGCCCCCAAAAAATGCACATAGTTACTCTAAGGTAAGGTAGGCATAATATGATATTTTATACAGTAACACCGAAGTATTCAAAATAGACTGAACTTATACATAAAATAGATTATCGGTACTTAGCTATTATTTAAAATTCTTGCATTGCATATTTCCAAATCCTTACAAAAATCAGTAATTGGTACCCTTCTTCTATTTATCATCAGCTCAAAAGTATAATGAAGTAAGACAAGGCATACCTAACAAGGCACTCTTGATTAGGTATTAACATTTGATAAAGTTTGCAAGGTTCATTTTGATACTTTAGAGCTAATAACCATATAATTACTATATACAATAGAGAGTGTGTGACTTGACAGGTATTGTAGGTATGGATGATAGCCAAGATAGCCACAAACTACAAGTAAGCAAAAACAGCTCACATTATAACTTGTGATTAGGATCCACCACAGATACAGAGATTGTTCACAGTACCCACTGATCAGACTTAGCTTTTGATACACATTTTCCAGCATGTACTAGGCATATAAGAAAACATTCCTTACATTATAGTCATGGGGAAAATTAATAACTATTAATTTAGAATATGCATATTCCAGGGATATGATACTAAATATAAGTAGGTATAGGCAGGTACTAGGTAGCAAAAAAAATAGGTAATTTCCCTGTCCTTTGCTTCAGTGATACTACAAGCCATATTATGGCGTCTTACCGGAGAACACAGAACAATACTTTGTTCACACATAGCGGCCAAAGCAGCTGAAGCAGTTAATAATATCTTATTAAGTAAATTTCCAGATAGTCTGGTGTATCAAACTATTTATTCATTACCCATCAATTTCACTTACCACTGGTGATGCTGTTATTAACAGTTTATTAATCACACTCATCCGCAGCTGAAAACATGTCCACTGTCAAACATAAGCCTTTTCCAAAACGCCTGAAGCTAAAGCATCATAGAGTAATTTACCATAATCATCATGCTTAGCAGGTGCCAGGTGATTGCTGATGAGACATTAACATGCCTGTTGAAAGTGCAACTGCCCACACTCTGGACATTCCCATGTCAGCTCCCACCGCACCCACAGGAAAAGGCTTGCAGACCAGGACCACACCGCCAAACATGGCCAATATTTTACTTTCCTTTAACTTAATTTGTGAAGAAGCTAAGAAACTAAGAGGCCAACCATCAGCATTATGATATTTATACACCACATACCTATAAAGTCAAAGTTATCATTATACCCACACAATTACAATACACTGTAGAGAAATATTTGTATACTTGCCCATCCCATCCTGTACACTGCGATATATACCTTACATTTAGAACTACATTCACAATATAGTTTACCTTAGGTACAGTACAGGGAAGGGATGCTGAAATTTTGTTCATTTGAGTGGCCTTACAAGCACTAACTTAACAGATTCGGGTGGAACTGGAAACACATGTATAGATAGACAGATATCTGCAGTCAAATATTTTTTGCACATGTGAAACCAGGAACTATCCATTTCATTAAACTTCCCACAATATAGGTACAGGTAGGTACATATGGTTGGAGGAACAAAGTAATTACAATCTACACCACAAAGCTGGCTGAGGCCACTATCATCAATTATGTAACCTTATGCAGATAATATAAAAACCAAAAAACAATAACCTTAAAATAAAAAATAATAATAAGGCACATATTGTCAGGTTCCTCACTGCAGCCCTGACCACCAGTAGCTTTTGGTCCCGCCCCGCTGCCGGCGACAAATGCGCCACCCCAATCCAACTGTATAGCATTCTGGAAATACAGAACCAAGCAAGCCTGGGTAATTAAAATAGGTTATCTACTAGTTTGTCTCACTTTATGACAGCAAGCGCTTCCATATCCTTTATCAATTTATGATCTGAAGTGTCCGTCTTCCTCATGTATATACGCCCATTGCGCACCCAGACATGTTTGTATCCTAGTTCCTTAGCTTTTACTCTAGCTGCTGCGTGCAATGCTTTGCCTGATGATGACAGGTGTTCTATGATGAAGATAGGAGTCATCTGTCCATTTACTCCAGCGTGTGTACTGTTGAGTTTATCCTTCACATGTGATTTATTGAATTTTGAGCAGGATGCCAGGAACATATCTCTAACTCTTGGTGAGTTGAACTGTACCACAATTGAACGAGGCCTCAGGCTTTTAACATTCATTTTGGCTATGCGACTGCAACTTAGAATGTAGTTGTCTTTTATGTCACAGTTGGTTGTCTTGGCGATTTGCAAAACTATATTAATGATGTTTTCACTCTTCCCCTCCGGGACACACTGTATCTCCACATTACAGCTGCGCGCATATCGCTCAACCTGGTTTAGCTTCTGACACAATTCCTTGTTATTGCTATGAAGATTCAAATTTTCTTGTTGTAACGTTTTGATCACGTCAGAAGTCTCATTCTGATGAATAAGAACACTGTTGTAGTTTTCCTTAGTAGATGACACAGACGCCCGCAGGTCTTGTATATCATTTCTTAGTGGAGTGAGCTCAGCATCCAAGGTAATTTTCAAGTAATCTACTAACTTCACAAAAAGATTGTCCATTTCGTTCTTCAGAAGTACTTGGACTACATCTCTGACATCTTCGCGAGTCAGGGTTACAATGTCGGCCTGAACTTGCGGGGGAGAGTTAATTGCGGCTCTTTTGTGAGGCCGATGAGCATCACCGTGCTTGGGTCTTACGGGAGTGTTGTCCCTTTGTGTGAGTGTTGCACTCCTGGCCTTTGATAGTTTGCACAATGGACAAGTCCAATCAGCGGACGTCCATCGTTCCTCCGAATCCCCTTTCCCAGCAGCCAGGAGGCAATCTATATGATAACCCTTGGTGCATGCACTGCACAGTACGTAGTCGCTCTCCTCATTGTCTCCCGTCGCGGCACAACAGCCCCACAAAATAACATTGCCTTCGTCGGCCATGCTCTGATGGGCGTAGGAGGTTAGGCAGAGTTTGGTTAGCTAATTTCTACAAAATTTTGATTTAATCAGAACCAATCGAATAAAAAAAAAACACATTCTAGAGTTAGAAGAACTCCAAAATGAGGCTAGTAACGCTTGGAAAATGGCCTGTCCAGGTGAAGAAACTCCCAAAAGCCCCCGTTCGCAGAGACAATGGGACGAGCCCTTGTGTAAGATCATACAAGCGTCTCTATTACGTAACAGTAACATCCCTGATAGGGCTCGCCTCCTTGCCACTAGCGAACGTGAATCAGGTTACTGGCTACATGCTGTTCCTTCGCCCAATATTGGAACCCTTCTAGATAATTCTAGCTTTTCTATTGCAGTGGGCCTTCGTCTGGGCATCTCCAGGACAGAACCACATCTCTGTCACTGTGGGGGCGAGGTGGACCGATTGGGTCACCATGGCCTATCTTGCCGCCGCAGTGCCGGACGGTTGTCGCGCCATGCCGCCTTAAATGACGTCATCCGTCGGGCCCTTGCCACCGTCAACGTGCCGGCTATCTTAGAGACGAACGGTATTTCACGTGACGATGGTAAGAGGCCTGTTGGTATGACGTTAATCCCGTGGAGTCGTGGAAGGCCGCTGGTGTGGGATGCTACCTGCGTTGACACGCTAGCGCCTTCCCACGTTAACAACTCAGCTCGGGCGGCATGTGCAGCGGCTGAAGCTGCAGTAGACCTCAAACGGAGGAAGTATGAATCCTTAGGCGATGGATACATATTTGCTCCGTTTGGGGTTGAAACAATGGGTCCCTGGGGCCCACAGGCGCGGCTTCTTGTCAAGGAGCTGTCCAGACGGTTGGTCGACCTAACACGTGACCAAAGGGCTGGCGCATACCTCGGCCAACGAATCAGCTTGGCAATACAACGAGGGAATGTCGCCAGCTTTTTGGGCACGCTCCCCGCGGAGAGCAACCTAAATTCTGTGTTTTATTTATAGTATTTTTTTTTGCGGCATACCTTTTTTGTTTTGATAGGGTTTTCGTTTTTAGTTAGGTGTATATATTTATTAAGATAGGTCTAAAGTATTTTTAAGTTGTTTAGTTTAGTGTACATATATTGTTATTTGGAAAATAAATAATTACCGTCTATACCTTTCTTACAAACAAAAAAACATCCATTTATTCTGTCAGTTATACCTATGGTTCCCGATTCCCATAGTACAAGCTAAGTAAGCTAAGTTTGGGGTGTACGAGCCAATACAGCACGTACAGCAGTTTTGATAATCAGCACCTACTTTACTTAAACGAGTCGTCACTAAACCACCGTCGCGCGCTAATGTGTCAATAAACTACCCTACAGTGCGGCTCAGACACCAAATTACGCGTAGACTTTTTACTTACTTACAACAAATATAAACAAATTAACAGTGAAGTGATTTGGACTATTTTATTTACTACGAACAACGGGCTGCCGTCTACGACGATAGGCCCAAACATGGGGTAAGATGGCGCTGTGTGAAATGTCGACACGTTATATTTTATTTTATTTATTTTACATATAAAAAAGCTAAAATAACCGGCTAAATTTTACATCTTTATGGTCTACCAATGATTTAAGATTGTTAAAATATTATTACGTCGATAAATTTTGAGGTTTAGGTAAACAAGTTTTACTAGGTGGTAGGACTTTTCTGCAAAGTTCGTGTAGGTAGGTACCACCGCTTTGCCAGTTATTCTGCCGCCAAGCAGTAGTGTGCAAGCACTACTGTGTTCCGGTTTGAAGGGCATTATAGCTAGTGAAATTACTGGGCAAATGAGACTTTATGACCTGATTACACAGTGTAGTAATCTGATTACTAGACTGTGTGATGTCTCAGGATGACGTGCGCAGTGCAGTGTCACGCGAAACTTTATTATTTTAAAGTTCCGAGTGACACTGCAACTGTTATGGGCGGCCGTATTGCTTAACATCAGGTGAACGACCAGCTCGTCACGTCATTCATTCTCATAAAAAAAACATATAATGTGGTTAGGGACTTCACTTTTAGCGGTTTAATGCAACTCCAAACTCATACCATAAACCTAATGCTTTACATAATTTTCTAGTTCTTAATACCTATTAATAAGGAGTATAAAATACGGTTTATTTCAGAGCAGCATTCACAATAAGTTTTCTACAAGTGACAGAAGCAACAAATATCCAATTCTAAACTTAAACTTTTGAAAAATGAATTTCATGAAGATCTTTTTCATTGCCTTCGTTGTGTTTGCGGCCATTTCATCGGCGTCAGCTAGACCTGGGAACTTTTTTAAGGATATTGTAAGTGTTTTTAATTTTATCATTACATCAGTCTGCAAGAGATAGGGTGGTCCGATTCGCAAACTGGGATATATAAAGATCTATAAAAGAGCCCTTGGTACTTAAATTCGAAAATACTAATCATTTCACCGAAAGATTACATTTTTGTTTCTAAATCTTCGTATGGCCCTACCACAAAGGCCAACATATCGACGTCATTACCTCGATCTTAGATGAGACCGTTTTTACAGGATTCGCTGGAACCTGCCCCCTGCCCGGATAGATCATTACACTGTTTTGGACACAGAGCTATGAAACAAATGACACTTCGCCTAGAAGCGTTTTTTTTTTTTGCTCTGTGGTTTTGGATCATTGTCTCAATGGATCAGTTTATTGCATTAATAGTTTAATTATATTTTCAGGAGAGGGCTGTCCGAAGAATCCGTGATGGCATCATCAGTGCGGGGCCAGCAGTGATACTCTAAGAAATGCTAAGGCTTACAAGAAAATCAGTATAGTAATGAAATAACACCTATTAGAAATACGCCATTTTTTCCTATGGCCAGGGACAAAGATCTGGGACATACGCTGTTGTGTAAACGGCTACTTATTAGAGATTTTTAACTTGTTTTTTTGTGAAGATAAAAGGTAAATAAAATTAATTAAAAGATATTTGGTTTTTTTATTGAACAATTTCCTTCATTAAATATAACTCTATTAAACTAAAATAAGTTATAAAATAAATACATGGTAACAAATAAATTTAATTAACTATTCATATGAACTTAGTTTATTTTTTTCCTAATATGGATGAGGCTTGGCCTACGACAGCAACTGCTGGACCAGCTTTGATGATTCCGTCTCGAATGTGCTGCCCCAGTTTTTCCTGAAAATAAATTTATTGATATTCATGTCACTGCGTTTGTATACTTAATAGGAATGATTTTAAAGTGTAAATCACACTACTACTAATGAGTAGTTACGCCTGTCTAATATAGGTACTATAGGTGTCGCCACGACGCGCGACGGCTTAGTCGGTAAACACATAGTCCTTAAGATTTTCGAAGCTAGCGGTCGAGTAACCATAGCTTAGATGGTAGAGCGTCCAATCCGGTGAGTTGGAGGGCGCGGGTTCACATCCCGCTGGTTGCTAAAATTTTGAGGACTATAACATCTTAGTATTTTTAATATAACAAAAAATTAAAGAGCTGGATTACTGAGTAAGCTATGCAGTATGACATTTCTGCGACAGTACTACCTCCGTCATAGTACTGTAGGTATTATAATATCTGGGGTCATAGAGATATACAGATTAACGAATTCTAGCTCTGTGACCTACGTCTAGGTAAATATACCGCTTTGCAGTATTTTGTTACTACAAGGAGCAGCAGGCACTACTGTGTTCCGGTTTGGAGGGCACTTAGCATTGACTATAAACTTAGCCTCGTGAAATTACTGAGCAAATGAGACTTCATGACCCGATCTCACAATCTAACGTAGGTTAATCGTAAAAACTATGATGTAAATACGCCTCTAGATTGCCTGCATAAAGCTGTGTCACACGGATTTTCAAAATGAAAGCACTGCAATTTTTATGAACGCCGTTACCCGACAACTGTGCTGTCATGTTATAATTAAAAACACGCAACGATAAAATACAAGATGACCTTGAATTGGTATGTTATCCCAAAATGGGGGACTGGGACCATGATACCCTACAAGTTGCGAGAGCCTTACTTGAAATTGGGTGTTTCCAAACCTTCATGGTAAAAAATAATTCCACTCTCAAAATTGCACCTGCGATCGCTACGAGAGTTAACAAGATACCATTAATTCATTTCTAAACACAGGTCGCAAAACTCATTTATGTGCACTCGGTCAAGAACGAAGTTCAACCACCTAGCTGCGCTAAAGCTATTTTCGAACGTAAACTTTACATGGCATTTCTTCAATGAAAAACTATTGATTTAGTAAAGTCGTAGAAGAAACATTATCTACCTTGGGGTGCAGATTTACCCCATTTCGGGATAACATACCAATTCAAGGTCACCTTGTATAGGTACATAGGAATAGGATAACAATGTTATCATTGTATACAATAGCTGTTTAATCCTGGAACAAGAATTCCTTAAATCTACAGGGACCCAAGAACTACGACGGCCGAAATTCAATATCACCCAGACATAACAAATGGTACACTTGCATTTTTCGTATGGTGTCCCGTGCGGGCCAATGATGTTGAGCAATGAGCCAACCTCATTGCTCAACAACATCACCAAAGAGCCTGTCAAAGTATCAATACAATGCATCTGCAGTGTGTTTAGCTCAAGAGTATTTTACCTGCATTGTTTCTACAGAGATCTATGGCCCATGATTCTTTAAAAATAAACTTTAAATCCAGAACCCCGAGAGCCATGAAAAAGTTATTAAGTACCTACGGCTAGCATAAGAATTACCATAACTATGTATATAAGGTATATGTATACCTATATATGTATATATGCTAGCTTGGCCTGGCTCATCATTCCTTAGCACACAACATCAAGCGTTTCAGCTTGAACCCGCTTTGTCCAGGCAGAGCTGAAAGGCACAGATAGTTTTATACACATAACTAATTGAAATCTTACCAGTTTTTTGAATCCCTTCCATTTCGGCTCTGGAGCGGAGTTCACAGTTGCAAAAACCATAAAGATGGCGAATACGAAGAAAAACATTCTTGAAAAATTCATTTTTATTTGCCTTGTTAAAGAATACCTCCTTACTGACTTCCTGGCTGCAACTGATGCTGTTGCCTAGACAGAGGATACATTTTATATGTTCCTGGAGTACCGGTTTTATCGTAAAATCAATACATGTAAGTGCGAAAGTAAACTTTCTTGCAGGTGGAAAAGATAGCTAATCATGTGATGCAAAAAATTGGAAATTAGAAGCATTTAGATGCGGGAGAGAAAATCGATGGGTATCGGGGAGTCCCAGCACCTAACTAAACCTAATTTATACAGATTAGCGTGAAATACTAAATAGCAATAAGCACGCAGAAGGTTGCACAGATGGATAGACAAATTCGAAGACCAGGCTACGTAAGGTAGGGTGTTAGTAAAGTTTAGTCGATAAGAACCACCTCGATGTACTGCTTAATAAATAACTGTATTTGCATCCATGTGTCGACCTTCTTCTTTTTACCCCCCCCCCCCCCGCCCTAGTTTACCACGTTACAATTTGGCTACGCTAGGATATGTAAGCTGATGATGCTGAAACATTGGACGACATTTCCAGCTTCTTGGACTACACTGAGATCAAAAAAGTATAATTTTTTCCCGGAAAATGAAAAACTGCCGCTGGAAAATGGATAAGTTGTGCCTACAATTCCCTGTTACAGACAAAGGTACTTAAAGGTAAGAACAAATACTTACATGCAATCTTTAAGAGTTGACATGGTTCCATTAAAGCTAAGATGATTGGTTATTTAATTGTATATCAACACATGATAAAATGTAGATATCGTTTGTATTTAAATTGCACAATAGGCTTACCTATAAAAGGTAGTTTCCAAACAACGTCTGCTCAAACTCTACAAATTCGCTCATTTTTCTTGACACTTAAGGAACCTGGCTCCACACGAGACCCCCCGACACCGAGAAGAGGGGGCCCCCAAGAACCCCTGGACTACACCTAAAAACAAGAACGACTCTCACTACGTGCACCATCATAAGCGCTACTGAAAGGCATAACCAACGCCATCAGCAGCCTAACATTCCCCATGGGCAAAGTTCCTTTGGAGTTTACCGCCCGAGTAATGGGTGGCAGCCGCCAAGCTGGCGGAAAAGATCAGTTCTGTTCTGTTCTCAACAAATTCGCTATGACGTTTGCTGCTCTTACTTGCTTCATCACGCACATAGACGCAAACATCAGTGAGTAATTTAGTTACTCACTCATGTTAATTACTGACTCATGTTTGTGTCTGTGTGTGTCCAAAAATAGTGAAAACAAAATTGTGATTTCACAATTTTTGGTATTTTAGACGGGTTAACTTCTGGAATCCCAGCATTGAGATGACAATTGAATAACAATGCATATGTGTACGATATCGGGTCGATGGGAGTTAAAGAGTTAAGCAAGAACACCGCCGGTGAAAACCGCGGCATGCAGGAGGCGAGCAGTCGCTCAAAGTGGTGCTCTCTGGGGGAGGTCAATTGTTAGCAGTGGACGTCTTCAGGCCGTTGATGATTATGATGAAGCAAGAACATTAATAGCTTACCAGTGGAATGTCACACCTTCTGATGTTTTTTGGCACGATTTCACCGCAATCATTCTTCAGCACTGCGCCGAACATCGTACGGTGCCATTATGGTCCTAATTAAACGGCTTACATTTCGTGAATATATATTGGGACCGATGGGGAACAAAGGTTCTCAAGTGGCGACCACAAAATTAAAGATAAAGATGCTGGCTTCCCATTAGGTAAACTGACGCGACGACTCAAATCGCAGGAAGTCTTTGAATGCCAGAGGCAAGCTTGCTCATTATGGCACTCTACGGGGGAGGTCAATTGTTCAGCATAGGAAGACGTCAGGTTGATGATGATGATGACTTATGGATCTAAGTTAAAAAACTTTAAATTACATCAAATTAAATAGTTCTACCCCAAAAAACAGTGTGCAAATAAAATTCTTGGTTTTGATTCCTAAACATGATTTAGTTTTAAATTTATTCATGCTTAGGTGCCTATCTAACTTGTTAGTAATTTAATTGTTGAAACCTGACGTTGTGCATTACATCGACGAACCATCATTTATCTTCATCATCATCATCAACAGCCTGAAGACATCCACTGAACATGGGCCTCATCCACAGAGCGCCACTTTGAACGGCTGCTCGCCTCCTGCATCCATCGGCTCCCCGCGGGATTCACCAGATCGTCGGTCCACCTAGTTGGGGGTCTGCCTACGCTGCGCCTTCCGACATCAACGAACGATCAATGAGTATTTATTGTACGTAAAAGTAATTGGAAATAAGAAGCATTTTGAACATATTATTTACGTTAGCAAGCCAGAAAAACATTGAAGATCAGCCCTGAAAACAATTATTTTCATAAAATTAATAACCGAAACAACTGGAAACAGCTATGAACAATCACGTTAACTGCTTACTCGTATATCGGGGAATGTTTGCATACTTGTAATTGAATTTTGAGTTATTAACTGTTATTTTGCTAAGCAAGTTCTGTGAAGGCTATGTTCGGGAGTAATATTAATTTGATACTATTTATTTGTTTTAGTGAGTATGATTAACTATTATTTGATTAAAATTTGGGTGAATTCTGGAGGTACAAAGTTCTAATGAAATTGCTGAAACACTTAGACAACAAAAGACAATCTATGTAGAGAGATTCTAAACTAATAGTTTTATGTAGTAACAAAGCATATACAATTATAATTAACGACGACGATGATGATAGTACAAAATAATAAGTGCTTAATCATCAAACTTCTGACCCCAGGACTAACTACTATAGCCTACCCCTCAATGGCCTACCCCCTGAGTACACGGAGAAAAATGCCTTAAAAAAAACTGAAACTGATATTAAAATCTGTTACCGAACAGCTGACGATAACTAGATAAGTATAGACGAAGACCGGACTCAGTGGCCTGCCTTGGGAGATATTTATGTCCTACAAGTTAGTTTGAGGTCCTAGCGTAAGAATAGGACCACCCCATCTCTTCCCGATGGTACTATAACAGCCGTCTAAGGGAATATCCAGGGAATGGGCTGCAGCATTCTCCTCAATGAGCGTTATAACCCTGCCGCCACCAAGATGCCTGCCGGTTATAATGACAAACCTACTAAGGCCTTTTTATCAGCTTTGGACGTTTTTCGGATAATAATGTGATGTGATTTGAGATTTTTTTATAAGAATTAATGACGTTTTGATGTTAAGCCATACGGCCGCCCACAACAATTTGCAGTGTCACTCGAAACATACAAATAATAAAGTTTCACGTGACACTGCACTGTTTTCAATGTTTCCAGTTTACAGTATGCTATCAAAGACAAAACAGAATTATGTGAATCCAAACCACACAAAACCGTGGAAGGTTCGACATTATCCACAAGAATCCTTGTTCAAGAAATCGGATCTTATTGACGATGGTTGCACAACTTACATAAACGACTGTCCTAAAGAATACAAGTAAGGTTTTTTTTTGAACGGGCTAATGCTGTTGATCTCTAACGACCTTTACAGCGGCGGGAGGGCAGAGGGCGCTTAAGGGACCCAGCCGACAAAAGTGGGGGGCAACTAGCTCAAGGGCACCCCTGGGGTGCGAGCCTCGGCTTGGGCCGTTGCCAGGATAAGAGGATCGAAAAGGCTATGTCCGCTGGAGAAGAGGACCCTATGGAAAGTCGCGACCATTCTAGCTAACCTACGGGGGTACGTCGACCTCGCCGGCGGGGTCGGTGTCTGATTGTGTTACGCTAGTACCCTATACCGGTGCCGAAATCAGTACCTGAGCCAGAAGGGCTAGACTGGTCCGGTGATCCTAGCGCAGCCGAAACAACGGCTGCTATAGGATCTTCCGGGTCGCTTAAGACGTGTCTTGGGCGGCGACGAGCGACGGGGTGGACCAGTAAGGATCCTTCTAAAACAAACTACTGAAACTGTTGTGGTCCTTGTTATTTCTACCTATACTAAAAAGGACAACGCCATTTTTAGAGCTGTCTAGTTTAGGATTTACCTTTGGACACAAAGAATCATCAGATCATCACTAATCAGAATTACTCCATTACTAAAATGAAATTGATAATCGGTATATGTGTTGTCTCGTTTTTTCTTTGCCAATTTCACACTCAACAGATAAAGATAGAAACATCAACTACCTAACTTATTAAATTTATTCATCCATAAAGAAGTTTATTATTAATACTAGCTACTGCCCGCGGCGTTGCCACGCGTGGACTACATTACTGTTCAGGTTTCGGTTTGGGTAATGGCTTTATTTTTAAAAACTGATTTTCTATCAGCCACACTGAGGTTTCTGCTCGTATAATCACTTCCACGAAGTAAAAAAGACATGTCTTAATCATGGATGAAATAATTAAATATAATATTTCCCAAAACAGCGTAGGTACGCTAATTATTATCCTTGATATTCCTGGACCAATTTTGATGAAATCTCCACTCATGGCTACTTAACTATAGAAAAATTTTCGATGATATTTCGATAAGTATCATCGAACTCATGATTAATTAAAACCTATATTATGTTAAAATCTAGGCTTTCAAAACATTTTTACAATAGGGCAAAGTCTGGGGGTCTAGCAAAGATACCAACCGCTAACGCTAACGCCAAACGCTAACTCCAAAATGACGTTTCGGAAATCGCTAACTTTTCCGTAGCGAATGTCATTTCGATACATTTTTAGCGTGAGGCGTTAGCGTTAGTGATTGTAATCTTTGCTAGACCCCCAGGGCATTTTACATAACATGTTTCGTACACAGATTAGAGAAAAAAATCTACTTCGTATCATTCCAAAGAGTATTATTATACTTCTGTATCATTCAAAGAGTATATAATTTATACGTAACGTAAGAGTATCATTGGCCCACTGCATTAGCCTATGGTGGTAATAGTATGCATTGGCCCTCAGACCTGTGGGCCAAACATAAACGTCATGTAATGCCAAAAATAGGCGTAGCAAGGGTCAAGATTATACTCCCAAGGGTAAAGCTCTAACTATCACGGTTCATGAGATACAGCCTGGTGACAGACGGACAGACAGCCTGACAGACGTCGTTAGTCCGTTTTGGGTACGGAACCCTATTACTAAGGCTTCGCTGTCCGTCTGTCCGTCTGTCACCATCAGGCTGTATCTCATGAACCGTGATAGTTAGACAGCTGAAATCTTCACAGATGATAAATATATTTTTGTTGCCGCTATTAGAAAAAATACAGAATAAAATAAGTATTTAACCCCTTAAATACTTATTGTATTCTGTATTTTAGTATTTTTTCTCTCTCATACATCAAACGTTTTTTTGCTAGTTTTTATAGATAATGATACGGAACCCTTCGTGCGCGAGCCCAACTCGCACTTGGCCGGTTATTTCTGTAATCTGCGGGCACTTAAGTATAATTAACATGTTTGTATCTTGAATGCAATCGATTCATACTACTTACATGTTATTTGATGGTATATCTATTTTACTCCAAAACCCCCAAACAACCTGCAAGGGCTTAAATAGAAAAACTAATAATGGTTAATCAAATCTAATAAATTGTAAAATTTCATTCCACTGTTTAATGCATATTTACTACCGAAATTAACTCCTATTACTCTTTGTTCATGGCCTTACACACGTTTTTTTCTTTAATCTGTGCCTCCAGATGGACTTTACGTGAAACATGTGAAATATTCAATAACAACACGACGAAAAATTACTATACTTAACACTGGCTAAATACACTGTGTGGAGCCATAACACAACGAAAAAAAAATTACTGTGACACAAACTAACCGTCAGTAGCCAAAAAAAATTCACCATGAAGCGGCCATGTTGTATAAAATTCCGTCCGGTTTGGTAATGATATTTAATAATTTTGACCAAAAATTTTTAATGATATTTGTATTTTAATATATCCTATGTTGTGCGCTGGTTATTTCTAAGAATATTAGTGCAATCCGCATGAAAATCAGTTCAGTATCTAGGGATTTGTTCAATAACAACAAACAAACAAACAAACAGCTACAAATTATTATCCCTAGATGGCGTTAGATACGATAAATTAGAAAATGTATGGAGAAGGGCAAAAAGCCTTGTAGTCCTGCATCGCGGTTACGATATTTTTTGAACAATAGAACCTATGGGATAAATTATATTTGACATCATTATGTGTGTGTTCCGTAGCGCATCAGAATTACACATTTATTATATGTAGGGATAGGGATAGGGATTCTTTTAATCTTTGATCGTTAATTTCTATTAATTTTCGGTCTATTATCGATACTCTGCGTGTTGTCTTATTTTAATATCGTTTTGTATTAATCAAACCCAACAGAGGATAATAATTACAATTTTTCTTTTCTTTTTTTTTCATCATCTGCAGTCTATCCTACTTTGTTAATTTTTTTTTTAATAAGCTTTTATTCTTCAAACTACCAAGTACAATAGTAAAAATTATGCTATGTACCTACTAAAAGCTACTAGCAGCTACAAACAACAGTTGGACTGCATACTAGCCACGATTACCTATAGACTAGACAGTCCAAATGTCCACTACCAGTAGGCTTAGCACGAATATTTAAGCGCGCGTAAGTGTAACGTTAACGTAAAACCCCCCTATTATGATTGCGTCTCCCGCTCAACTGCTGTCAAAGTTCATACAATTTTGACAGCAGTTGAGCGGCAGACGTGCTTCAGCAGCGCTGCTAGCTCAATCGTAATAGGGGGGCGGATCAAATGCCATACAACTGGCTTACGTTAACGTTATACTTACGCGCGCGTAAATATTCGTGCTAGGCCCACGGTAGGTAGCGTACCCAATATGCTGGCAGCATTGCCCCGTTTAATTGCAATGCTGATTTGTAAAAAAGAATGTATCTATTCAGAATAATAATGTTGATTTTGTACTTATAGACAATATATGGTCTGTGCTCGTCATTATGATGGGATGTATAAAACATTTAATAACTACTGCGAGTTGCAGTTTGAAAACTGTAATGGATGGAGACGTAAGCATATTTTATTAGTTTGCCATTCATCACTACCGCATCTGTTAATATTAAAATATGAACTTCTTATCAGAAAACTATTTCAGAAGATAGTAAATTCAATATCTTCATTCTGAGGTTTTATAGGCTCATTAGCTAACCCGCCCCGGCTTTGCACGGGTTAATTAGTTTTAAGCCCTAACCCTGTTTATGGGTAAAAGAGAAAGGAAAGGGGAAAAGATAGAGGAAAAGGATGAATGGATGTGCCGGCGACGCTATGGGTATCAAGCCTTCGGGCGGCCTAAAAATTCTGACACCTGGGCTGACCACTTGCCTACACGATAAGAAGAAGAATGGGTATAAAGATAGATAAATAATAAAATTATATACCTACAAACAATCATTCTTGCATACAAAATTACATCATTGTTTCGTACAACCCGCACTAGGCCATTTTAAAAAACAAAAAGTTATTCTGAATAATTAGCTATAACCATTAACCATACCAAATTTCAGCGAAATCCGTTATGTAGTTCCAGCGTGATGCGTGTTCAAAGGGACAGATAGACAGACAGACAGAAAAAAATGGTTGCTGTTTCTATATCGATTAAGAATCGTTATGCAATCAAAATTTTCGAAAAATATTCAATGTACAGATTTAGCTCATTTACAGTTGTATTATTAGTATATTGATTGATAATTTTGTTGATGCATCTCACTATTATAACGGGTTATGAGAATTTCTTCGTATTTAGTTTGAGAACTATAAAGAATGTATGTGAGGAAATTGC
Source organism: Ennomos erosarius (assembly GCA_963580505.1). NCBI lineage: Eukaryota > Metazoa > Arthropoda > Insecta > Lepidoptera > Geometridae > Ennomos > Ennomos erosarius. Next base: position 3,205,647 of record OY757000.1, read on the forward strand.
TGCATTTTCGACTTAAGAAATTTTAAGATCTAACTCTAGCCAAAACTAGTCAAAACTGGCTAAAGCGAATACAACTAACGAATTTCGTTACAGAATGGACGATAATAAAGCGAAACAGATGTTAAGACCGTTGCCGTTGCATAATACAAAGGCGTTCCAGTTATTTGCTCATGTCAATATGTAAGGCACCATTATCATTAAGTTGGATTGGAAGGAGTATAATAATAACAGTACAATCATCATCATCACCATCATCATCATCATCATTATAATACCACTACCAGCATATAGGTCACTCCTAAACGTATTGCACTGAGCCGGATCTTTCAATTTCTCTTTCAAACACTGCCAGACTCTTAATAACAACAACCAGTAGGGTTACTCTTGAATCCAATCCCAATTTCACTAAAATTCTAATCCGAATCAATCTCAATTCCAATGTTAAATAATTTGGTACCCTTGAACAAAATCGAGCTGGAAATTGAAATCGCATATGCGATCGACTTAACATTGGTGCCGATTCGGTGGTACACCGACTAACCTAAATTTTCTCTAATTTTAATTTAGTGCTGTCATACATCACTTTGCTATTCGGACATGACACCACTAACTAAAATTTAGAGACGATACGTCTAAATTACTCAACTTAGTTTACAAGCATGTTTAAGCTATTCGGCAAACACATTTTAGAGAAGTTTCTGCCTAAAATTTTAAACGTAAAATGTCAAAATAGACGGCACCTAAAATATGGCGATTAAAATTAGATTATTATGAATCCAGTAATTTCTCTGATAAAATGGTTGTTTTGTGATAAGAATGCACAACTAAAATATTTCACAGCCGTTGCAGGTAGCGGCTAGTGTTACTAGTCCTGGTTTCTTCAAAGCATCACCAGAAAATATTCATCATCATCATCATCATCACCATCATTACCACCACCATAATCATCATCACCACCACCATCATCATCATCACTACCACCATCATCATCATCATCATCATCATCATCAACAGCCTAAAGACATCCACTGCTGAGCAAATGCCTCCCCCATAGAGCGCCACTTTGAACGGCTGCTCGCGTGCTGCATCCATCGGCATCGGCTCCCGTGGTTTTCCCCAGATCATCGATCCACCTAACGGGCGGCAGGGCTAGCTCTTTACGCCTTTACTAAAACTCAATGCAGCAAAATGTATATGCCATATTTATTGGTCAATTTTTACATCCTTAAATAGGTACCTAGTAAGTACCTACGATAAATAAATAACGTTCTTTAAATATGTAAATAATTAAAGAACGTTATCTGTACATTTTTGTAGATTTTTTATTACCTAGTGCAGCTACTGGACACTAGAGGCGCGAGTGGCGTTACTTCATTTAGGTGCACGACTAAGCAATCCTAAATTAAGTTCGACGTAAACTAAAATTTTAAAGTAGGCTAAAATTAGAGTTCTCTAAAATCACCGAATCGACACCATTGTGACTCACAAAATAACAACACTATGTAAGTGCTGCCATACTCAACATAATAGAAAATACTAATACCAAAATTGGTTGAAAACATTTCATTTATTTATTTATTTATTTATTTATTTATTTATTTATTTATTTATTTATTTATTTATTTATTTATTTATTTATTTATTTATTTATTTATTTATTTATTTATTTATTTATTTATTTATTTATTTATTTATTTATTTATTTACTTATTTACTTATTTACTTAAATTTAAAATACTTTACCAAAAACCATCACTTTTGATGATATTTAGTCACTTTCAAGAAAATAAAAGCGCATAGGAATGATTTTTGAAGGGTAAACCACACTTTAGGTATATCTATAAAGATATTATAGTCCTCAATATTTTAGCAACCAGCGGGATGTGAACCCGCGCCCTCCAACTCTCTAGTTGGTAGAACGTCCAATCCGGTGAGTTGGAGGGCACGGGTTCAAATCCCGCTGGTTGTTAAAATTTTGAGGACTATAATATCTTTAGGCCAACCTACCAACAGCTGGAGGATCTAGCGGATTTTTTACAAGATAATCCAGGGATAGCAAAAGGTTGTTGCGCTCCGCCCATGGGAATTATCATGTGTTTGTGTTTGTGTCATCAACAAGACTGAGTGTATATTTTGTGTATAAATTTGTCCAAAATATTAAAAATAAGAGACAAACGTGCCATTTTACTTCAGAACACAAAACACACAAACGCAAAAAAGTTAACTTTTAAAAACTGTAAAAATTCTATCGCAAACTCGACTTCAAGCTCAATTTGTCAACGTCAAATCGCGTCAAGAGTACCGAAAAAACGTATGGTATAAAAATGAGTCGATTCCATTTAGTTTCATAAAATTCCACGGACAAAGATTCCAATCGTGCGCTAGTATCGGATTCAAGAGTACCAAATACCACGATTTCGTTCCAAATCCCAAATTACGATTGAAATCGAGTGTCAAGAGTAACCCTGCAGATCAGATAGGCAATACAACAAAAAAAATAAAATACCATGAAAATATACCTGGATACTTATTCCATTTTAATTTTCATCGTATATATATTATTATGTTATTTAAGTTTTTGAATTATAACCATTTTGACCTAAATTTCAAAATTGAGAGTTATTTTTTTTGTTCATCGTTATGGATCTGCCAAATGGAATGGATCTGCCATAATTATGCATCAATTATGTTGGGTATGATCCTAACTACGTACCTAAGTATATGCCTAAGTTACGATCTAAAAGAAGCATATAGGAGGCATGCGTTTTGCTAATATACTTATATTGCCTTATTGTTTTATTTTACTGCGCAGAACATGCGCAGCAAGAGAAATAAGTTAACAGCAGAATAGTGATGGATTAATTAGCATTCGCATTCATTTTTGCCATATAATAACTCAATTAGCATTTCGCAAATGAAATGTAGTTGCGAAATTCTGTGAAATATGAAATTTCATTTCAATTAATTTAGTTCATTTTGAATATAATTTTTAATATAAAGTTTTATTTCACGTTTAATTTCATTTTTCATTTCATTATTCATATAACTTTTCATTTATTTTTCATTTCATTTTTCATTTCCATTTCATTTCATTTTAGCAAATAGCATAGCAATAGCAATTAGCATGCTAAGACTCGTGGATTAGCATGCTTATGAACTTTACGCAAAATCGCATTAATTGCCATCGCTACAGCAGACAGAGCTGGAAAATCTTATTTCTTTTACTGCGCAAACAGAGTTAGAAGAATTCTACAAGTGAAGACTAATCTCAGCTTAAGTAAACGACAAAAAGTTCTAGTTGTTTATTTTAACCAAAAATAGGCCCTTGTTCTTCGGGCACTGGTAGAGTATACTTGTCCCTCTCTCCAGCGTCTTTCCTTTTCTGGGGGGCATCGCCACAAGGACCATCGTTCATATACTTATATTCTGAAATTCACAGGTTAATTTTTTATATATGAATTAACTTCTTGAATCTTGAGATGACAATTGAATAACAATGCATATGTGTACGATATCGGGTCGCTGGGAGTTAAAGAGCTAAGAGAAAGTATTATTCATATATGTAATTATAAAGCCACGCCGCGGGGAGCCGATGGATGCAGGAGTCTAGCAGCCGATCAAAGTGGCGCTTCTAGGCCTATGTTCAGCAGTGGACGCCTTCAGGCTGTTGTAGATAATTATGATGATGATGATTTGATGTGAGTATAAGTACCTGTGGTTTTGCAACTTTTATAAATCATATGACAAATATTGACAAAAGTTTTCCTGGTGTATTCGTCATGTCTGGCCGATCCGCAAACTTCTGTGGATCTGGGAAAAAGTTAGATATTATGATTACTGGTCAATGTAACATTTGGGTTTTGCAGATTTGTTATTTTTATAATCATATGTGGTAAAGCTATACTCGGTGGACTGACGATATGGTCAAACCCACGGGGAGGCCTGATGCAGAAAGCAAGTAAGTAGTTGGTCAAAGCAGCGCTCCATGGGGGAGGCCTATGTTTAGCAGTTGACGTCTTCTGGCTGATGATGATCAGACTAAACTTAGGCCACTAGGACCCTGCGCCCGAGTACCCTGCACTCCTTGAACCCCCGGGTAAAAACGGCCCTGCTCAGATCATGCCAAGTTTCATTTGAATCCATTCAGTAGTTTCGGGTTGATGCTCAGCAACATGCATGAAAGACAGACAGACAAATATGAAAATTTTTTTAGCTTCTGCATCGATAATAAAATAGTTGTATTTAAATATCTACAATGGACAGAAGACTTATTATAAGTATACTGGGTGTAATTGAATTAATTAGCATCCTTTGAAACTAGATGCCTACTCCTGATACCGGTCACGTGTGGACCAAAATTTTTGAATTCTAACATATGGTTTGGTAATAATAATGACACCAAAAAAATGCAATAACTTACTTAATCAAATGCTACAATACAAAATTTAAATAAAATAATGAATTACTGTTTATAATAAGTACATACAAGGTCTAAAAACGTTTATATCAAAATCATCCGTGCCAACTGCGTTAGGCCCCGCGGCTATCTTCATAATTTTCAATAAAAATTATTTCATTTACACTCTTTACTCTTTAATAATCATCTGTTAATGATGTACTATCATGGGCTCAATTTATGCTAATGAATTAAATTACATCCTGTAGATTGGCATTGCATCTACCAACATGATTGTGATGCCAATAAATAGCATAGGCATCTCGTATAATTAATTTAAATGTTGACCAACTATTCGAACCAACTTACTTTGCAGTATCATCGAGGGATCGCTCACATTGAACAAAGTCTACCATACACCCTTCCAATTTCTTCTCATAGTCAGTTTTCTCTAGAATATCCTGCTCTAGCTCTGGAGGTAACGGCCGTTCTTCTAGATCGGGTAGACCGTAATAATTGCCGTAATCTTGAGGTTCGACTGGTTTTGGGATAATGGCTGTTAATAAAAACAAATTCTCATAATTTTAATAAAGAACATAATATAGCCTAGCACATGGATAGCCTGTCGCAGCAGTCAGAGCAGTCTTCTTATTCAGGCGTTGCATGGTGCCAGCTGACTAAGGAAATATCCAGTAGGCAACAAAATTCTCGGCATTCTCCTCGGTACATTAATGTCTTTTAGAAGCACCAAGACGTCTACCAAGCGTGGCAAATCATGGCAATCCTCTCCCCCCAATAGTGGTGTTTATTCGGAGACCTAATATGTTCTAAAGTAGACGTTTTTCATCAATAACTTACAATAGAGTGTCTCGCACTTTATTTTATTTTTTAATAGGGGCCAGCGGTTTCAATCGCTTAGGCACTTTCTCAAAGGAATTTTAAACTTTCCGGAGGACTTAGCCTCTATTTTATAGTAATAGTGCTAAAATTAGCCACATTTGATGCCACATTGCTCGTAGTACTGACAACCGATGGGGAAGAAAGGTTCTCCAGTGGCGACCACCAAATGGAAGACGCAGCGTAGGCCGCCCTACCGTCGATTTATTGAAAGCCGCGGGGAGCCGATGAATGCAAGAAGCGAGCAGCCGCTCAAAGAGGCGCTCTCTTGGCCTATGTTCAGCAGTGGACGTTTTCAGGCTGTTGATGATGATAAGTGTAAGTAAGTAATCAGCGTACAAATTGGTTCAGTCCATTTTGCATGACGTCCAAACAAACAACGTTTCAATATAATGAGTATATAGGGAGTTTAATTGTTACTTACCAAATACAACCAAAACACCTAAATAGTGAAAATTATCCTTCATTATAACTTTGGAAATTTGGGACACTATACGTTATTAAATTATATTATCATTATTTATATTTAAACATTTTTTATTTCGTGTTGTTATTTATTTTTCTATTGCAATTCCAATTTTTACAACTCTCAACGCCACTGATTCCTACAAAATAATTAGGAAGCAAAAAACTCGTAATTAAATCATTTACATCAAAGCAATAACCGTAAAAGTCGACAAAAGGTATTTCTAATTAAAACTTCTAATGAACAGAGTTTTGTAGATACCTAAAGGTAGGAATTTAAAAAATAAATATTCACGATATTGTAGGCATTATTGTTTTCATTCTAAGTATAGAAGGTATAGATTACTGTAGAAAGTTGGACACAAACTAGTGGGGGGCCGGCCTACGCTGCGTCTTCCGATTCATAGTCGCCATTCCAGAACCTTTCTTCCCCATCGGGTGTCAGTTCTACAAGCGAGAATGTAGAGTAGTAATGTATCTGGTCGTACCACCAGATACCCAGCACACCAGGTTTGCTTGTGCTACGTATAACATAAAATTTTTGAATATATTAGGTTCATCCAAACATTAACTGAGATATGCCACAACAGCTATTTTATTTGTGGAATAGTTCGAGCATTTTCGTTTGTCTCACCACCGTTGTCAACCAGTTATTCTCACCAGTAGCTACCAATAGCTAGCCACTTTATGGGTGAATTCTCCTTCATCATCATGATCATCAGCCTGAAAACTTCTACTGCTGAACATACGCCTCCCCCAAAGAGCGCCACTTTGAGCTGCAGCTTGCCTCTTGCATCTATCGGCTCCCCACGGTTCTGACCAGATCGTCGGTCCACCTAGTGGGGGAATTCTTCTTGTAGAGGCTGAAATACCATTTGATACCTTTTCGAAGACTCCATTTTGGAGCTCAAAAATAGTAGTAGTACTGTTATAATATCTGTGCCGTAGATAGAAACTATTACCATATCTGGTCTGTCAACCTATCTCATGACTATTATCTATTCTGGATTGGACATGTTAACAACAACCCAATAATACTAACTCAGTAAAAAGGATAAAGCAAACGAATCATCTTCAAGTATAATTTATTTAGAAAACATCTTAAAACTAATAATTCCAATTAAGGCTTTGCGTCAAAATATTTGTACTGTACGTTTTGGGCTCAATAAAACGTAGAATACAATATTATGCTTATCTACAAAATATATTTACAGGAGAACATTATTGTAATTGTAATTATGTGGTAACGGAAAAGGAACTTTATACACCTTATCACTATGAAGTCTTTGAAATTGACAGTTCATATACTCTGCATTTCCACACTGGTCTCATGCTATTTAAAGCAAGACTTTAGTCAGAAAATCTGAGAACATTGAGAGGTCTTCGTTGTCGCTGTCACAGTGTGCTCCTGCGCCAACGCTGTCAGTTCCGTCTCCATCTTCCTCTTGGTCCGCGTGCCTTTCATCAGCGGCCTCTTCTTGCAACAGCACAAAATCTCTTCGAACTCTTTCCTAAAGTTATCATTCAGCCATCCGTACAACAGTGGATTTGAAACAGCGCTGGACATACCAAACATATGACATACAGCATAAGTGATTGTCATAGTATTCTCATCCATGAATGGTGCCTCACTAAAATCAGCTACCAGATTGAACACATTCAATGGAAGCCAACTAATAACATACGTAACAGCAATGGCTATCAATATGGCTGGAGTTTTTCTAGTATTACGTCTTCTGCCTCTCAATCTTCTATGGATCTGGATGTGGGCCATGACTACTACTAAAACTGGAACGAGGTATTGAAATACAAGACTAAATAGAGAGTAGATTCCTCGTCCATTCGTTATGGGCCAGTCTTCTATGCAAAAACTTACAGATTCCATCTCAAATAAGTTAAGCTTATGGGTTTTGAGGCTTCTGAAGAAGAAGAGTGGCGAGGCGAGGGTGAAAGCTATCACCCAAATGCAGACCATAGTCATAACTGCTCCTGCAGTCTGCAGTCCTTGACGGGTCGGATACACGATTAACTGCGGATAAAAACAATTCAATTAGTGATTCGTTTGTGCCAGGCGAAACACCAAGTTAGAGATTATTGGAGTACTTGTGGAAAGAAAAATTCTTCAGAACTTAACCTTCTGGTGAAACTACATACTAGGACAAAATATTGATATGAAACGAGGCCATCTAATAAACTTGTAAGTTGAGTTTGATTCTCATAGGATTAAATCGGATTCAAAATATTTTGTTTATCATGTTCAATTATGGTAACGTTTACGGAATGAATCTGCGGAATGAATCTTTCCTAACGTAGTTGATAACTTGCATTCATTGTGATTTTAGTGCTTAGATTATTTTACCCACTGTTTTAAATGCATGTTTATGAACTATGGTTTAAGGAACTATGGTTTCAATTTTCTGACCGTCGCGAACCGGGTAAGCTGTGAACTCTGCTGTGAGTTGTGTGTTTTGTGTTGTTGTGTTACCGTGTGTTGTGTGTGCTTTTTTAGCAGTGTATTGTGTGTGATTGTATTTAGAAAATTGAGGATTTCTTCTATAAGAATGTTAAAATAAATAAATATGTGTGGACATACATACAATACAATATAACACCCAGACACAGAACATCGATGTTCATCACACAAATGTTTGTCCTGGGTAGGAATCGAACCCACAGCCCTCAGTTATAAGATATAAATAAGGTAAAATAAGATAATAGATAAGATATTTCCAAATTTCAAAACGCAATTAACCAAAAGAAATTGCTTTTATTTCCTAACAATTTCAAATTACAACATGTCAAGGGCTTCCTTATAGTGGTTTAGGGTAGGCAATCATAATCTATAGAACACAACAAAGCTTTCTTAAGACCCCTTCGTGCGGACTCACGTATCGCAATCTAAAATCTCTTGGGTGTTCGTTCGTGTCGAAGAACCAACTTCCTGTTGGTTTGTTGCTCGTACTTGCGGAGAGGATGAAATTTCCTGTAGTGAGGTGACAAAACTATTTTGGGTGTTGATTTGATTCGGGCGTGAGGTTTTTTGCTTCGCCTAAGTTTTTGATGATGTTTTTGTTCGCCTTCACTCGGTTTATAAGAGGTTTCTCCCGTTGTTATAATCTTCAAAGGAATTACAGTTGTCGATCTTTTCAGAGGTCCGTACCCTTTGGGTACGGGTACCCTACTACTACTAAGGTTTCGCTGACTGTCCGTCCGTCCATCTGTCTCCAGGCTGTATCTCATGAACCGTGATAGTTAGATAGTTGAAATTTTCACGGATGATGTTCTGTGGCCGCTATAACAACAAGTGCTAAAAAACAGAATAAAATAAATATTTATGGGGGGTCCCATACAACAAACGTGTTTTTTTGCTCGTTTTTATAGTTAATGGTACGGAACCCTTCGTGCGCGAGTCCTACTCGCACTTGACCGATTATTTTAAATATATCACCTAGAATGTATTAGAATATATAATTTAATTAGAAAACCCTAGAATTCAAATGACATACTCGGCGAGAAATTGTAAAAGCCTTTATTGTGTTGCCACTTCATAATCAGCCTGAACACGTCCACTGCTGAACATAGGCCTCCCCCAAACAGCGTCAATTTGAGCAGCTGCTTCCCTCTTGCATCCATCGGCTTCCCGCGGTTCTGACCAGGTCGTTGGACCGGCCTACGCTGCGTCTTCCGGTTCGTGGTCGCCACTCGAGAACCTTTCTTTAACCGACCGATGTCTGTGTGTGTTGCTACTTACCAATCATTTATTATTTAGTAGGTATAGTGTAGCTAGTTAGTGTGTAGTGTAGTTAGTTTTAGTTTAGTTTAGTTTTTATTATTGTAGTAGTTAGCTTGAGTAATAAAGGCATAATGCCCTTTATTATGATGTAGAATGCTTATAGTTAATACATTATTATTACATAATATAACATTTGAAAACAGAAACAATGTTTGACGCACTTCAAGTTCGGAAGTAGTGCCTCAAATTCTAAGGAATTTTTCGGGTTTCCCCCAAATTTCCTAAACAAAACAATCATTCCTTTGTGAAGTAAATCAATCGGGTTGGAAGACCCGCAAGTTCGTAATTGGTTTGTTCTTTGACACAACAATAATGGATATTATTATTATTGTAATTTATGGGAAACCATTTCCTTGTTTTAGGTAAACTATGTAGATTTAATGTTGATCTTTCAGGCTAGTATATTAGAACAACATAAATTATGACTCCATGGATGACGTGATTGGCTAAGGAATTATCGTGGGAATAGGCGCTCTAAGTAGCGCTCCTTGGAGGAGGCCTATGTTCAGCAGTGGATGTCTTATTTATTAATAAAAAGTGACAAAAATACGGTACGCTACCTACCGGCAGTGGGCTGGAGCGTATGGACTGTCTATAGCCCATCGCGGTCTATTATGCAGTCCATATGTTCATTGTAGTAGGTATAGTGTAGCTAGTTAGTGTGTAGTGTAGTTAGTTTTAGTTTAGTTTAGTTTTTATTATTGTAGTAGTTAGCTTGAGTAATAAAGGCATATAGCCCGTAAAAAAAAGTACATTTGAAAAAAAAGGCAAAAATAGCATATGGCAATAAATTATTTTACTTCGACATTGAGTATAACATTTATGTGTAAGCACTTAAAAATGTTTTTAAGTCACTGAAAAAGTATACCTTACAGCATTTGCAATAAGGGTCATCCATTATCCAATACCTCATCATCATCATCATCATCATCATCATCATCATCATCATTAACAGCCAGAAGACGTCCACTGCTGAACATAGGCCTCCCCCAGTACCTGCAGAGCTACTATGCAGATATTTAAAATAATTTACCAACGACACAAATAAAACACAAAGCGAGAGATACGATATGAAGATACGCACTTCATCTGTCTGTTTTCAGATATTGATTCCATACTCTATTATTTATCAGTTTATCATTGAAGAGTTCGTGTAATGAACCTAACACCCGCCACTATAGCGCTGATAACGCCACTTAATAATGAAGATAGCGCGTGTTTTACACGAGAAAAAATGCCTGATGTTGTAAAATGTGTTTTAACTAGTTGTCGTAGAAAGAAATATAATGGCTTGAAGTGAGAAATAGCTTGCTGAGAATGGGTTAGAATGAGAAATAGCTTGCTGAAAACAAATTGTTAAGAGAAAAAGCTTGCTAAAATGAGTGGGAATGAAAAATAGTTTGCTGAAAACGGGTAGGAATGAGAAATAACTTGCTAAAAACGGGTAGGAATTAGAAATAGCTTGCTGAAAATGGGTAGGAATGAGAAACAGCATGCTGAAAACGGGTTGAAATGAAAAATAGCGTGCTTAAAATGGGTTGAAATGAGAAGTAGCTTGCTGAGAATGGGTTAGAAAGAGAAATAGCTTGCTGAAAATAGATTGTAAAGAGAAAAAGCTTGCTAAAACGAGTGGGAATGAAAAATAGCTTGCTGAAAACGGGTAGGAATAAGAAAGATCAAAGTATTGTGATTGGATAATTAAACGACAGTGCTCTCTACAATACTGCTAGTTGCGAAACATACTCAGGCATTGTTTGATCTTTGTAGTTGGACCACGATTTTCGCGCTTCCTATTTATGAAGTAGTGAAATCTAGTCTTATGTTTATAAAGTCCGCAAAAAGTGAGTACCGATAAAGTTTCCACAAAGACGTCGTTAGCAAGAAGTCGTAACAAACAAACAGTAGTATCAACTTTGTAGTCTAAACATAGTTTCGCTGGTTCTGTCCATCATCACCACAAACAAGCCCATACGGACTTGGTGACGTCAGCAGTAACACAGTATTCTATTTTCAGATATATTGAAACAGTTATCGTTTACGTGAAAACAGAAAATGTTTTAGGCCAAGATCCCGTGTTGCGGTATTTCACAATCACTGTTTCTAAATTTTGTTCATCAAAAAACAGTAGTATCCCAGGTAGTATTAAGAAATAGTTCAAACAAGCTTATTTGAACTTTATTTTCTTGTAAGTACTTTTTTCAGTTTAAAGCCGTTTAAGGACTTTCAGAAGCTGTTTGATCGAGGCCAAGTTTTGTTGGCGTTTTTAAAGTTGGCTTACAAATCTACCTAATCATGCAGGTACTTATACCTAGTATATTAATCGGCAAAACAGATTTCGTTAGAAAGAAAAAATGACGTGCAACAACAAAAAATATAGATACATTTACCTAAATATTGAAGAGAAGAAATAAGATTGTCAGCATTGTGAGTTGACATCAATGACATAAATCTTACCCAAATACGGCGATTCTGCGCAATTATTTAATTTATAGCGAAACTACTTAGCCAATAAAATCAATAAAATTTAATTTCTTTGTTTTTGTATGGGTTTTCCAATAATAATTAATATAATTATAGACCACAGAGCACAAAAAAAGGCATTCTTTTTTCAATATTTTGAGAGAGAGACAGAGCGTTTATCACTAAAGAAGCTTTTTGCAACATTTCATCTATTTAGTAAAAATCCTATGCAAAGGATCTTAGACTAAAATAAGTATCTACGCATGTATGTTTGTGCTGTACGTAGCTTTGATTTCGGTAAGATCGTTAGATCCGGGATGGAGGTCGACTTCAAAGGTTCTACATTAATGGCCATTGAATTATGAAGATATTTCCATTGAAATTTGGACTGTTTGTGATTTGTTTTATTTACGTTGGGATGGTTAAGTTAGTTGAAAGTCAAAGGAATAAAACAACTTGTTATAAGAGCCTGGTTTTACAATCAATATGATCAAAAGGCCTATTCCGGTTTGAACCCCGACAAAAATATATAATAATTAATTTTTATTCCGGTTTGATTTACCAGTAAGGGGTCGTTACGAAATTGAAATATTTTACAAGATCTTTAAGTGATAGAAAAACCGGCCAAGTGCGAGTCGGACTCGCACACGAAATGTTTCGTACCAAACTAACAAAAAAACCACGTTTGCTCTATGGGCCCCATTAAATATTTATTTGATTCGGTTTTTTCATATTTGTTGTTACACTTATTTATTCATTTTATGGGTTTGCACAAGGGTGTACCTACATGGATAAACTTAATCCTAAATAGCATTGTAGCGGCAAGAGAAATACTCCATCAGTGAAAATGTCGACTCTCTAACTATCGCGGTTCATGAGATACAGCCTGGTGACAGATGGATAGATAGACGGACGGACAGCGGAGCCTTAGTAATAGGGTTCGCTTTACCCTTTGGGTACGGAACCCTAAAAATGATGATAACTTGAGTTGTGTAAACTAGAACCCTGTATATGCGTGGTTTAACACATCCTTTGCTAGTCGCTCTTGAGCTTAGAGTTTACCTCTGGTGGCTTGTAAAATGGTGTCAGACGGGGATTTCAGATTTGCTTCAGGCAACCACGATGTAAGTACCCTTACACGCTTTCTTCTTTGTATTTGTGTATCTTCTATAAGCAAAGGTATTATGTCTATAATAGTAAATTTGAATAGAATGTTGAGGCCATGTTAATATTATTATGTTGTGTTGTGTTATGTTGTCTTATATTTTACAAATTATTTTTAATGTAGAGGCCAGGAATGGTCTATTCCTTGTGTGATACGACAAAACGATTGACTACTTATTTTTCAAATTATTTCATATCCTGGTTGGTTCCTGTTTGATAGTCTTCACATTCTCTTTTTCTGTTTTCCTAGAAGTTAGTTTTTGAATTATAATATTGAAAGGATAACAAAAAAAAGCGGATGTAACCAAAATTCAGTTCACTATTTTATAAAACAGATGAGGTTTTTGAGAAAGATATAAAAAAATAAAACAGCGTTTCAAAAGAATCTAAAAATCAGTTTCAAATCACCTGATATCTGTCCAAAGCGATGGCTGTGATCGAAATTGTTGATACAAATATCGATATAGCCTGGATAGCTCCACACGCCTTGCAGAGACCAGGCCAATCTGGTAGAGGCCAGTGCTTCGTCAGCAGTTCCATTAGAGTCAAAGGAGTTCCAACGCAGCAGACTAGGGCATCTGACACCGCAAGGTTGACGATGAACATGTTTCGGGCTGTTCTCATGATGGGCTTTCGGACTACCTGGAAGAGAGAGGTGGAATTAGCTTCTTTTGGAGCACTAATCATAAAAAAATAACGCCCGACGATCACATACAAAGCTCCTAGACCCTGACTAGGTTTTCCTGTATCTAGGGACCCAGGAACTATGAAGAATTTGGTCCCACAACAGCCAAACTCAGATTAAGCACCTATTAGCACGCTTTTTTTTTCAACGATAGGTTTTTTTCTGTGCACAAATAATAGGCATGAAGACTACTATTAAAAATAAACAAATAAATATTACTTTCATACAGAAGTTTTTTTTATGAGATTGAATGACGTGACGAGCTAGTCGTTCACCTGAAGTTAAGCAACACAGCCGCCCATAACAGTTGCAGTGTCACTCGGAACTTTAAAATAATAAAGTTTCGCGTGATACTGCACTGCGCACGTCATCCTGAGACATCACACAGTCTAGTAATCAGATTGCTACACTGTGTAATCAGGTCATAAAGTCTCATTTGCCCAGTATTTTCACTAGCTACAATGCCCTTCAAACCGGAACCCAGCAGTGCTTGCACACTACTGCTTGGCGGCAGAATAACTAATAATTGAAAAAATAAGTAAAATCGGTAAATAAATCATGGAGTAATAAGCTTTTAAAGTTTCATCACCTATCCCTTTCTCGCGAAACAGAGCGCCTCCACAGTTACTATGAAAATCCACTTGTGATGTCACATGCCCAAGAATTTGTATGTAAAGCTACCACAGCTTATTAATGAGGTAATATGAACGACCCAGCTCTGACGTCACTGGCTGTTTGAGCTATCTCTTTCTATTCCGATTTTGCAAATGCTTGTAAGTTTGTCATTTTTTTGAGATATTTTATTTTTGTTTCCACGAATGTTTATCTTTTGAGGTGAGCCATATTTTGGGAGACTGTCATATTTTTACACTTCTACTAAATTATTTTCAAATTAAATCCAATAAACAGTTGTTTAACGACTATACCACTCCCACTGTGTCATTCTGATGGAATGCACCCGGTGATCCAGTATAAATATAGCTCTATTTGAGTGAGACGAGCATTCTGTTCTCGGCGACGCTCACGGTAAGCATTCTGAAGTATCTGTTGCATTATCCTCGTTGCTAAATTGAAAGTGTCCTGTCATGAAATGACCAATTGCTGACTTATTTAATTATTCTACTTCTGAGCTGTTTATAGAGAAATATTATTAATTTATGCAAAAAATAAATTTTAGTCATCATGTCAGTCAGTCTATTGTCCTTTCACGGGAATTGAACTCGCCAGCTCCGGCTTGACCCGAACCGCTCAACCACCACACCATAGTGGCTGTAATAACTGAGAGAACATCTTATCTAAGCTTGATTTTTTTATCTGTTTATCCTAATAAAAATGGTTTTACTCTGAGAGGCTGACTGACTGGTTGACTGACAACAACAAGCAATTAAGGACTTGAAATGTGGAGATTGTTTTCCTTTTACCACGTAGGGGTGTAGGTTATTAGAAAAAAATCACCCCTAATGGAGTCATGGGGTTATGAACGTTGCCTATAGCGGCTCCGGTGTGAGAACAGTGCCACCTAGTGATGGATTAATTAGCATTCAGATTCATTTTTAGCATGTGAAAACTCAATTAGCATTTCGCAAATGAAATATAGTTGCGAAATTCTGTGAAATATGAAATTTCATTTCAATTAATTTAATTCATTTCGAATTTCATTTTGAATATAAAGTTTCTTTTCATTTCATTTTTCATTTCTTTTTTATTTCATTTTAATTTTCTTTTCATTTTTCATTTCAATTTTCATTTCATTTTTCATTTCAATTTTCATTTCATTTCAGTTTAGCAATTAGCATAGCAAAATCAATTAGCATGCTAAGACTCGTGTATTAGCATGTTTATGAAATTTACGCAAAATAGCGTTAGTTGTCATCGCTAGTGCCACCTATGTCTTACTGCGGGTTTTGTAAGAGCCAGCTAAGGGAATATCTAAGGAATGAGCAACAGTAGGATTCCCCTCAGTGCATTAAAACCTCTTGCAATCATCAAGACATTTGCCAAGAGGTGATTATTTTAGTATTAAAATTCTCATGGGTATGATTCATTTTCATGATTACAGTAAACCTAAACATGGTGAGCATCCCAATCCAAAGTGATGTTGTATGGGGAGGCATAGTTATGTTCAGAAGACACAGCGTAGGCCGGCCCCCACTAGCTGCCATAGGAGCCATAAATGCAGGAAGCGAGCAGCCGTTTAAAGTGGCGCTCCCTGAGGAGGCCTATGTTTAGTAGTGGACGTCTTCAGGCTGTAAATGATGAGGTAGATGGGGTATCAAACGTCGGTAAAACCACTTTCCATAGTAACTACGCACATAAACATAACAAAACTGAAAATACACAAAAAAAGAACAGTCGATTTCGGTAATGTTACGTAATCGCCTGAAAGATGATCCAATAACAAATCCGCCCATGTAATAATATTATGTTACTCTATATCCCAGTCACAGTAATGGAATACGGTAATGATAATAAACAAGCCACTATCTGTTCCGATAAGTTGACATTTGGGCATTTCCATTTGCTTTTCCAATACCACCAGGTGGCCAGTATTAATGTTAGAGGACTGGATAATGTTAATTATTTTATCAAGGTAATACCAAGGTTTGGGAGTTTTGGCGGGAACGCGGAAAAAATCACGTCGTTGCATTGTATTATTTATCAAAACTTGTGCTTTTTCTATTGTTAATGTTTAAAATTGGTGGCGCTTTACGCATTAAGTGCTGAAATACGAGCATGAGTGAGAGCAAATGATTATAATGTAGTGAAACGTGATTTTACGTGTTTCTTCCAAAACTCCATAGAAGCTTCTAGTAAAGTTACCACCACTTTACTAGGGCATGACTTAGACTGGACTATGACTACCTGACTTAGACTGAACTATGACTAGGACATGACTTTGCGTGAAATATTTCATAACACGATGAAAATTATAATACTTGACACTGGCTAAATACACTATACGTGGAGCCAGAATATTAAAAAAAAATACTAAGGTTAGATTATTTGTAATGATTCTAATTTCAAAATGGAAGAAAGCAGGCGCCCTATCATTTTGATACTTTAAATAACATTAACATTATTATTTTACCAATGTACCTACTAATGAAATTCAAAGTCAAAATAAATCGGCATTTCAAGGTTTTGTTTTCGCTTCCTCTCCATAAACAGGTGAACCAGTTTGGCTGAAGTCTAATAGGTATAGTATTATAATATCTATGCTGAAGTTTTGCACATCGATTGCTGACACTACTAACATCAATATTGAGATCCAAAAAAATAAGACCTTCTACACAGTCTATAGATAGTTCAAGTATTGACGCGTTCAAGTATTCTTTAGACTTTTATTTTTAAGTAGATATAATATATAATAGTAGTAGTTAGCAGGTAGTTTTTTGTTGTGTGTTATATAGGTTTATTTTTATACTAATATGAATGATGATTTATTTTATTTGTGAAAAAAATAATATTTCCAGCTGAAAAATGCGTCATATACGGGCAATGGTCTCGTTTGAAATTAGGGATTTTGACTAGTTAAAAAAATTAGTAGGTAACATAAATAATAAACGTAAATAATGACCCTCCGGTCATTATTTACGTAAGATTTTAGTGTGATTAACTTATAGGTATTTTTACTGTGTCTGGATTACCTTATCTACATATAAAAAGTACGTAGGTACTTATCTAAGAAGTATAAGTAGGTATTAGTTATCTGGTTCGCATAGCAAAATCATTGCCTAGTTTGGAGCTAGATTACGCTATGTGAAATACTCACAAAAATTATTAAAAAACTAAAACTCACACTCACAGAAATAACAACCAGCGCATTTCCAACGGCTCCAATCACCACCAATATACCGTAGAACGTGAGGAGCAGTGATCTGGTGGGGTCATCGACCTTCCTGTTCTGGGAGAACTTCTGTAGCAGAATGTTCGGGTCTTGTATACCTTTCGCCTCTTCTATCAGCCATTTTGCAGAGACGTTTAAAGTTAAGTTTGTGTTGGGCTCGAGCCCCTGTAACAAAAGATATAAGTAAGGTTATAAAGTGTCGTAGATTTTCGTCGCCGGCTTGTGTGGAAGAGTCATCTTCATCGTCAACAGCGTGAAGATGTCTACTGCTGCAAATAGGCCTCCCTCAAAGAGCGCCATGACTACCTCGAAGAGCGGCACCTCCTACATCCATATCGACCGGCTCGTCAGACCACCTAGTGGAGTAGCCTACGCTGCGTCTTCTGGTTCGTGGTCGCCACTCGAGAACATTTCTTTCCCATCGTTTGTCCAGAAAATTGAACTTTGATAAATAGAAAGGGTATCCCCGCAAAAAAGTATCAAAATCATTTGTGCCAACTACTTTTTACGTAATGCGCCAGCAATTTTTACACTTTAAATGAAAATAAAAAATGTAATTGCACTCTTTAAGTACTCTTATGTAATCTTCAATTAAATAATGTACTACCATGTACTCTATTAAAATTAATAAAATTTAAAGGGGTGCAATTGAATTTTTTAGCATAGGTAAATGTTATGCTAATGATTACAACACTGTTATACCTAATAGTTTATGACGTAGGTATGTACATACGTAATGCTATATTAATAGAAAGACCAACCATGATATTCTGTCATATCTGTCATACCCATACAAATAACTGTTATGGTACGCAATATACCTATACCTACCTAGGTACTATACGCATACGCGTATTAGATAACAAGCCTATAGAGCGACGCGATGAAGGCTGTAATTGCATCTGCGATATTCAATTAACTCAGGATTTGTGAAAGTTAAAACCTTCATGTATCATCCCCCATAGGTTACTTTGAGCTGCTGCCTGCCTCCTGCATCCATCACTTCATGTTATAAGTATAATTATGTGAAAGCGGAGCAGAGTTTAGGCAAAATTACCAATTATTAATTATTACAATTGTTATTTTTGTCTAATTTTGCATCCATTATCCTATATGACTCCTGACGAAAGAGAGTGGTCTATATTATGTAGTCGCATCTGTAGCTCCGAAACGAATTAATTTTTATATTTCTTTTTAATAGAAATATTAACTTTATATTGTATCTATTTATACCTGTTATCGTTCCATATCATACTTGATACCAAGCCAAGTATCAAACTATACTTTGTTTGCTACAAGTACTGTTTTTCTAACCGATATACCAAAGTGCGCCTAAAAAAACTAATATCGTCAAAGCAATATTGACGTTTATTCCTTATTCTCTATACATCTTTAAGGGCCCTCGTCATGGCATTATTACTCCAGGGAATAGGATGCCCTTCAAGTTAAACTAATAATGTACGATGGTTGTTTTTATTACAGACCTCGTTTTTGTGGAAGAGGTCAAGTCTTGTAAGTAAGCTGAAATTCAGGGGTACTTTAGCTATCTCTAGAGATTATTTTAATTTCTTTTGAAAGTTATATTCCAGACCTAATTATACTTTTGTCTTTGTAACGACAAACTTTGTAAAATTCAAAACACAAAATAAGACAAGAATATCATTCTAGAAAATATCCGGATTATAACTTAAAGATTTGCAATATAATAATACTGTAACGAAGGTAAAATCTGGGGCCGTACTGTGAGCTCTAAGCGCGATTCAAAAGAGAGCCTATTTTGGGTCGCGTGTCAAAATATTCATACAAAAAAAAAACATTGCGATCCAATATATACGTTCTGATTTGAATCGCGCTAAGAGCTCACAGTACGGCCCCTGTACGTAAAAGATAATTCATAAAAATCATTGTCATGGAACTAAATTAAAGCTAATTAAAATTCTTTGATAGACTTGCGTTTGACCACTATCTCACGTAATGTAACGCGCTTGCTTAGAAGACACCTATTCACTCTCGAATAGAAGACTCCAAGCTTGAAATAGATTCTACAAAACACCGTTTTTAGAATCGGTCAGTCTTTCAGTTCATATAAAAACTGGTTCATTCCGATTTGAGCTAGTAAAAATCCCTTGCGGGATCATAATTATTTAATGAATAATTTATATTTGATCCCCCAGTAAGGGCATCACTATAAAAAAGATATGTTTTATTGTTTCTCTAAAACTAAGGGATGGATTTTAATATCGTTTGCTGAGTATTTTTTGGGATTCTGAGCAGGCGCTTAAGATGGCTTTCATCAAAATTGGTCATCCAAGCAGAACTTATGCGTATTTAGATAAAAAGCTTCCGCACCATACCGATCTTTTCACTATGTCACCAATGTAAGAGTTGAAGTCAGAGAGAGAATTGTTCCTCATCATAATCATCAGCCTGAAGACTTCCACTGATGAACATAGGCCATAGGCTAGACATAATAGAGAGTAGCAGTCAGAAGCCCAATGCGCGGCTTAAAATTCTGACACCAGGACTGATCACTTGCTTACAAGAGAAGAAGAAGGAGAGAATTTTAGTTATGACAAATGTGTATTGTTATGCATGCGAAACTCTGAGCAGTATTAAGTATGTATTTCCTTGGAGGAAACCACGGAAAATAAGCTTTGCTTACGAGTAACATAAAAATGACAGTTTGCTATGTGGAAGGAGATAAGAGAATGTTACTCATACAGATAAGCAACAGTAAGGTTACATCATAAAAGTGTTTCTAATGAAAATAACGAGAAAATTCGGACATGAGACTGTCACGGTAGGTAATTCCCGCTCGTGATTCTAATATTTCGTTTACAAATTAATCTGAAAATAACGAGGTTCAGTATAAAAGGAAAGATGAGACGATAAGTCATTATCATCATCATCATCATCATCATCAATCAAAGTTTCTTTTTAATATAATTTCGAATTGTAAATGGTTTCGAACTGTTTTTTTTAATCACATAACTTCGAACTGCAAATGGCACAGAGCAGAAAAAATGATGTCGTGACCAGGCTGTCATGATCCGCGACAGTTAGAAAGTTGAAATTTTCACAGATGATGTATTTCTGTTGCCGCCATAACAAAAAATAGTAAAAAGGAGAATAAAATAAATATTCAAGGGGGCTTTCATACAACAAACATGATAAAACAACGGGGATATAGAAACTAACAAGTGTTAGCATATCCCTGAAAGTTACAACTGAAATAGTAGTTTGAGTACCCATACTGACTTTACAAATCTGTATAGGGTGTTGTGTTTTGAATGGCAAAACGATGGAATCTGAACATGTTAGGTTTGGAAGAAAACCGTTGCAAAATATCTCAGGGGCTTACCACAACCTCTTATAGCATTATTACTTCAACCATACATTGAAAAATGACATAAAAGTAAGAATACTTCTTCTGGAATCCCAGCATTGAGATGCCAATTCAAGGCTCGGGCCCCTTATTTAGATAGGTACAGAACTAGATACATACTATAACTAAGTCCTGAGTGCAACCGATTGAAACGAAAACTTTTATTATGGATTAGATAGTTTCAATACGCAGTTTAAGAGACTACCTGGTATACTTCGAATTATGCTATAAATCACTCGTGTTGTATTCAAAGTTGTGCGATTACCTGCCACCTCCAAGAAATGTTAAACTTAGGTAACTACCTACTAAATGTTTGTGTATTTTTTTTCTTTTTTGTAATAATACTTTAAGTTATAGTCATAGAATTAATCTACTCTTATGATTTAGTTATTGTATATATCGGAAGAGACTGAATCCCACGACACAGGTTATCCTAGTGTAGGATCCAGGGATCAACCCACTTATTATATTCTGTTGTGCAAATCATCGATGTACCTATGCTTCGTTAAGCTCAGTTACTGTTCTGAATAAATAATAATTATTAAAAAACTGAATAACAATGCATATATGTACAATATCGGGTCGATGGGAGTTAAAGAATTAATTTTGAAGTGCCAGAGCAGTTTTGATGACGTCACGTTAAATCGTTCACTCAAATACAACTGTTATGTCATACCCAAAGACTTCTATGTAATAGGAGGAATTCTGTGGTCATTCCGTTAATCATGTTGACACCGACGTGCGACAGTGATAACGCTATATAAAAATGAACACGTCTCGTTCTCACGAAGTTTACGGTACGAATTTGAACAATATTATTGTAACCTTGAAGCATTACTGTCGCAAACCATGAGGGTTTTGTATAAGTTTGTGGTAGAGCCTCAGATATTTGGACTCCCACGAGACAATATTAGGTATGATTTGTAAATATTTGTTTTCTGCTTGTGTATATTCAGAAACCACAGGAAAATGCTTTTGGGTCACGAACAACATATCATGTTGCGATCTTTGGGGGTTTCGTTTATCTATTTTCTATAAACAACTCCGAATTCTTATTGGGTTGATACTCGGGAGAGGTTTGGTTTTTGTCTCCCACAAATACATTAGCGTAGTACCTATCACATAGGCATAGAACAGAATATAAAAGAACTACGTACAGAAGGCTCACTCCGTCGTTCGGCTCGGATTAATATTATTTTCGTACATCATACAATTATGGTGGCTTTCTTAGACTACTGTTTTATTTCAGACTTTTTCGTCGTCACCACTTATCTAGGTAGGCACCACCGCATTGCCTGTTATTCTGCCGCCAAGCGGTAGTGTACACTATACTAAGTTCTGCTTTGAAGGGCATTGTAGTGAAATTACTGGGCAAATGAGACTTTATGAACTGATTTCACAGTCTGGTAATCTGATTAGGTACTAGACTGTGGGATGTACCAACAATGGCCTGCGCAGCTCAGTCTCATGCAAAACAATGTTATTTTAAAGTTCCAAGTGAGTCTGCGACTGTTATAAACGGCCATGTCGCTTAACATCGGGTGAACGACAAGCTCGTCACGTTATTCATTTTCATAAAAAAGCTATTGTAACGACTGTAAAACAATTAACCACAAAGCCTAGGTTTTGTGAGATCCAGCTAGTATTCAATAAAGTTCTGATAATCCTCTAGGCCTCACGTTTTCTAATTTAGCCCACCGGAGATCTTGGATTGGTGGATTTTCACAGCGTTTCTTATAACGATTTATCGCTTAACATTTCCTGGGAATTGACACCTTATTAAACTTCAAGACTAAATCTTCTGTTAGATGGTAAGTAGATAAGTTAAACTAGTTGACCCGCCCCGGCTTCGCAAGGGTTATTGTTTCCTTGCAACCCACACTTGGCTATTTTAGAAAACAAAGTTGATGGCTACTTTTTCAGAATAACATTTAGGATTACCACACCAAATTTCAGAAATATCCGTTCAGTAGTTCCAGTGTGATGCGTGTTCAAAGGGACAGACAGACAGACAAAAAATTCAAAGAACTACAGATTTAGCCCAGTTAAAGTATTAAAGTTTTTTTTTAAAGTTTTATTGTATTGAAGAAAGGTTGATATTGATGATCGGTGATTGATAATGATAATAATTATTTGATAATATTATATTTTATTATAAATCTCATTTCAAACACATGCTAATTCTAAGAGCTAGGTAGGGATACATATCGGTGACTTTAGTTCTCTTGCGGATCCTAGCCATAGAGTATAAGCTTGTACTTACAAGCTTTGCTTATTACCCGACTACCAAAAAGGAGGGTTATGAGGTTATGAGTTTAACTGTCTATGTATGTATGTATGTATGTATGTATGTTCATATGTTCCCTCGTATCTCCTATATATTATTTATCTTATTTCAAACAGCAAGGTGTCAATCGATAGATCTTAACACTCTGCGTGTCATAGGCTATATAAAGTTACATTAAATTCAATATGGCGGATTATATTAAATAAATTCGTGGACGAAAAAAAAAATTCGATAAACATGTCATGTTTGGAATCAAATGAAAGGTCTTTATGAGTAAAATTTGAATATGTATAATTTTTATATCTATGTATAACTATGTATAGCCTACGTATGAAAATAGGCGCGAATTTTCTGGTTTTGTTGTTCCCTGGTTGTACCTAAACTGCTCATCATATTTTATCAAGTTTGATACCAATCGATGCGTATTGACACTCGGGTGACATAGGGTACATTAAATTTTACTAAACCTAATATGGCGGATTTTATGACCTATCCATTCCACCTCATAGTAAAAAAAATCGCTAAACATTAGACAAACAGCCGAAATCATTCGTGTAGTCTTAAAAATTGGCATAGTTATACTTTGAAATGTACTGATGAATATACTAAAAATTCCCGAGGATAGGGGGAGGTGATATTCAAACCCTTCCCGGTTTGAATATCACTTTTTTCGGATATTTGCTTATATCACAGAAACCTTTAAGATTACTTAGTATTACGATTACTTCTGTGAAATTAAACTATATTAATTTCGCCATAAAAAAGATTCTATCCATTTTTACTGTAGGATCAATACTTTAGGAATTAACGATGTTGTAATTTGAAAAAAATAGCTTCCTCCCACCTCAGTTTAACGCGCAACTGCATAGCGCTCGTAAAGTTGTAGCATAGATGATAGATGATAGAAGTAGGTACCTATTTAAAAGTATAATTTAACAAAAAACAAAATCACAAGACATACATTTTTGCACATAGGTAAGTGTAACCATTAGTTATACTATACAACACCCCTTCATTTGAGCGAGGGAAAAAATGGCATCATAAATAATTAGGTAGTCGGGTTTTAGTTTTTGGACTCTATCTTGTTTTACTGATGGCGTTCTGCAAAATATCCATGCTTGTATCCACGTTCAACAAATGACACTTATACCTACTACACATTTGAATATGCACTCTAAACTGCTCTTAAATAAAAACCACTTTCCCATGTGCAATGACAGTTTCAGGTAGCTTTGACGAATTTATTGATACGCACGGCACGTTCGCACGACGTTCATTGAATTCGCATACGCTTTCAGGATTATGAACCAAATTGGGTGGAAATGTGATATTGAATAGCTTATTGGTGTTAATATAACCACAGTTATATTTGATTTTATGTGATTGAAAGTGTTTAATTCAAATACTTACTAGGTACCTACTTGGCAGCAGATTTTTTAAGCTAAAATAGGCATAACCTTTGACAAAAACTTGCCTGATGGTAAGTGACGAAGCTGTCTAAGATGGCGCACGTTTGCCCACGAGATGCCCATTGACTCTAGAGTTGTAGAGACCCAAGGGGTCTAGCAAAGATACCAACCACTAGCGCTAACGGCTCACGCTAACTCCAAAATGTACTGAAATCACATTTCGGAAATCGCTAACTTTTCCGCAGGGAATGTCATTTCAATACATTTTTGGATTTAGCGTGAGGCGTTAGCGTTAGTGGATGGTATCTTTGCTAGACCCCCAGGGCCATTATTCCGTATCTATTCCTTACTTCAAAACCACGCGAATTCCTTGTCTTAATAAGAAATCTGCAAAACTGTATTCTCTGTGAAACGAAAACAAAACCGCGCGAAATGAATTTGGAATTGGCGCGATTAGAACTGTCAAAAATCTTATGTTTAACCGAGACGCGTTCCGAAACATCATCACATCAAAACATATGACCACTTATGTCAATATATTGTATTCAAAATAAAGATAACTTTAATGTAAAGTGAAGGTATATCTAACGCTGTGGCACGATTTGAACAAGACACGATAACGACGTGGTTTCGAATCGTGTGGAATCTGTGTTTCCATAGAGAATAACTGCCCTGGTTATACCCAGGAGGAAACACTGTTGCTGGAAGAGCATTCCATTCCTTTGCTGTTCAGACTATGGATGTCTCAGCAAAACGCTTATAAAATTAGTGCGGACTTATGGTACACTAACGACGTTAGGATGTGAAGAATCATCAAGCCTTGATATTTGACAAAGAGGTAGAACTTACCACCTAAACTCCTACATAATAATATGTAATATTCTCCTGTATAATTTTTTTTTGTTATATTTTGGCTCCACACATAGTGTATTTAGCCAGTGTCAAGTATTATATTTTCATCGTATTATAAAATATTTAACGCAAAGTTATGTCCAAGTCATAGTCATAGTCCAGTCTAAGTCAGCTAGTCAAAGTCCAGTCTAAGTCATGTTCCAGCAAAGTGGTGGCAACTTTACTAGAAGCTTCTATGGAGTTTTGGAAGCAACACGAAAATGCACGTTTCACCACATTATATCACTTGCCCACACTCATGCTCGTAATTCAGCACTTAATGCGTTAAATGCCACCAGTTTTAAATATTAACACTAGAAAAAGCATAAGTTTTGAAAAATAATACAATGAAACGAGGTGAACTTAACCTGATAATTTCGTCGAATACCTGTCTAACATTTTTATGTGGTAGATAAAAAAGTTATTCCCGTCCGGATATACTTTACCTCGTCATTTGTCATACACATAACTTTTTTATTCGTATAGGTTACTATGAGTTTTTTTATGTATCGTGCAGCCGTATCGAAGAAATATGACCTTACGTCGGGTACAATAAATGCGAAGGTAAAACGTAACTTTATAACATTTGGTGAGTGGTTTTTTTTTCAATTATACCTTTTTTTTTAGTAACCAGTCATCATCAGTCATCAACATTATCAACAGCTTGAAGACGGGCACTGTTGAACTTATTTGTAATATTTACTAGAACGCCACTTTGAGTGGCTGATTATCTCGTGCATCCATCTGCCTGCGGTTTTAACCAAATCGTCAGTCCACCTAGTAGCGATGGCAATTAATGCTATTTTGCGTAAATTTCATAAACATGCTAATTCACGAGTCAGCATGCTAATTGCTATTGCTATGCTATTTGCTAAAATAAAATTAAATGGAAATGAATAATGAAATTAAAATTGAAATGAAAAATTATATGAAAAGTGAAATGAAACTATATCTTTAAAATTAAATTCAAAATGAACTATAACTACTAATATTTAATATTTCACAGAATTTCGCAACCACATTTCATTTGCGAAATGCTAATTGACTTTTCACATGCTGAAAATTAATGCGAATGCTAATTAATCCATCACTACCACCTAGTGGAGCGCTGATCTACGCTGTGTTATCACTCAAGAACCTTTTTTCCATCTCGGAAAGACGTCGCGTATAAATGAACTAAAAAATATTTTATTTTAACTTAGTTCGTTATTTTGTTAACATCTTATGGTCTAATTAGTTCCCAGACGAATAAAAACACGTCTTTTAATTAAATATTTATTTCATGAATAAAATGGAGTACATTTTTGTTTCATTAAAACCAGCTCAATATGAAGAATGAATTACGACTCGCATCTGTTACCTATTGATAAAATATTGTTGGGAAACGACTTATTATGGGCAAAGTTTCTGTGAAACTAAAGTTTTTGTTTGTTTGGAATAACAGATGGGTTGCGTTATGTCTTCTTATTCCATTTCAGGGTAATAATATTTATGATGTTTCTAATCATTGAATGCTATATATTTTTATGAGAATAAATATGACGTGACTGCCAGTCGTTCATCTGATGTTATGCAACACGGCCGCCCATAACAGTTGCAGTGTCACTCGGAACTTTAATATGATAAAGTTTCGCGTAACACTGCACTGCGCAAGTCATCCTGAGACATCACACAGTCTAGTAATCATATTACTATACACTGTGTAATCAGGTCATAAAATCTCATTTGCCCAGTAATTTCACTAGCTACAATACTCTTCAAACCAGAACACAGTAGTGCTTGCACATTACTGCTTGGCGGCAGAATAACTGGCAAAGCGGTGGTACCTAACTAGACGAACATTGCAGAAAAGTCCTAAGTACCTAGTAACCCCAACATCTGCAAACATTTTCCGGATAATATTAATTTTTGTAACTATTAATTTGGTGAATAGGCATGATGACTACTATTAAAAAAGAACAAGTAAATATTACTTTCATAAAGAAGATTAAAAATGAATGCAATAATTGAAAAAATAAGCAAAATTGGTAAGTAAATCACGGAGTAATATGCTTTTAAAGTTCCTACAGCAGGCATCTCCTATCCCTTTCTCGCGAAACAGAGCACCTCCATAGTTACTATGAAAAATCTACTCGTGACGTCACTAGCCAGAGATTTTTTTTTTTTATTATGAGAATGAATGACGTAACGAGCTGGTCGTTCACCTGATGTTAAGCAATACGGCCGCCCATAACAGATTGTATGAAAAGCTACCACAGCTTAGTAATGAGGTGCTATAACGACCTTCCTCTGACGTCACTGGCTGTTTGAACTATCTCTTTCTATTCCGGTTTTTAAAATGCTTGTAACTTGGTCATTTTTTGAAATATTTAATATTTGTTTTCACAAATGTTTATCTTTTGAGGAATATAATGAATATATCCAATAAAAAAAATTAGTCATCATGCCTATTAGCAAGTTGATATGGCAATGTGTAGACCACATCGCTCGTAGTGACAACCGATGGGGAAGAAAGGCACCGGAATACACAGCGTAAGCTATCTTCTACTTGGCGCACTAAAGGTCAAAGTCATGGTAAGCCGATGAGTACAGGAGGCAAACAGGCGTTCAAGGTGGCGGCACTATGTGGAGCAGGTCTACGTTCAGCACTGGATTTTTCCAGGCTGATGATGATAGATAGACCAACAAATAAAAGATAAAGAGAACAATGTCCTTTTTAAATCACTTAACGATAGAATCACCTTGACCAGAAGCATCAATGGAACGATAATAAATCTATCTGATATGTACGTACAAACTATTACAGATAAAGAGATAACGCTTCTCAATTGTTCTCAGAATTAGGTGAAGTTATCACATCGATAAAATCCTTATGGTAAGATATTTCAACTGTATGATTTCTAGATGAAAATTATGTACAATAGGCACGATGACTACTATTATTTTGCATAAATTAATCTTCATCATCATCATCAACCCGTAGATGTCCACTGGTGAACATAGGCCTCCCCCAGAGAGCACCACTTTGAGCGGCTGCTCACCTCCTGCATCCATCGGCTCCCCGCGGTTTTCACCAGGTCGTCGGTCCACTTAGTGCCTACGCTGCACCTTCTGGTTCGTGGTCGCCACTCGAGAACCTTTCCTCTCCATCGGTTGTCAGTTCTGCGAGCGATGTGGCCTGCCCATTGCCATTTCAACTTGCTAATTTTATAAATTAATAATATTCCTCAAAATATAAACATTGGTGAAAATTAAAATAAAATATCTCAAATTATAACAAAGTTGCAAGCATTTTAAAAACCGGAATAGAGAGATAGTTCAAAAGGCCAGTGACGTCAGAGGAAGGTCGTTACAGTACCTCATCACTAGGCTGTGGTAGCTTTTCATACATCTCTTTGGCATGTGACGTCACGAGTAGATTTTTCATAGTAACTGTGGGGGCGCTCTGTTTCGCGAGAAAGGGACAAGAGATGCCTCCTGTAGAAACTTTAAAAGCTTATTACTCCGTGATTTATTTACCGATTTTGCTTATTTTTTCAATTATTGTATTCATTTTTAATCTTGTTTATGAAAGTAATGTGAAGTGTAGATAGTATATATTAATAATAATCTTTTTAAATGTTGTACGCTCCTGACTATTATTAATTTAATGATAATGATGATAATAATAATAATAACGAACGAGTTCTGGCGTAGCATCTGGTCGGTGCCCGTCGAGCACACGGAGGGTGATTGGATGCGAGTTGTCGAGCGTGGATGTGAGTCGATCGAGTCCATGGGGTCTATTAATATAGACCCCGGAGACGTAAGTTGTGCGATCCGTACGACCCAGAACTGGAAAAGTCCTGGACCGGATGGATTGCACAACTTCTGGATTAAATGGATTCGATGCTCATACCCATGCTTGGCAATACAATTTCAAGAAGCCCTCGAGGCTGGTTCACTCCCAAGTTTCATGAAAACTGGTGTCACCTTCCTGCTCCATAAGTCCGGTAGTACCACGGAAGCGAAAAATTACAGACCCATCACGTGCTTGCCTACGCTGTACAAGCTCCTTACATCCATTCTGAGAACAAAAATTAACTCGCACATTGTTGCGAACAATATTTTGGCCCCCGCTCAGAATGGATGTAGGATTGGGTCCCGTGGTACTAAGGAGCTCCTCCTCATCGACACGGCCATCTGCCAACAGGTCCGGCGGAACAGAAGGGCTCTCTCTACTGCCTGGATTGACTATAAAAAGGCCTATGATTCGGTGCCTCACTCATGGCTGGAGAGGATCTTGGAGTTGTATAAAATAGATGCAACTCTAAGATCCTTTTTAAGGTCATGCATGGGGCAGTGGACCACGGTCCTTCATCAAACAGGTAGGGGGGACAGCGTCTCTGGTCCGCAGGACTTAATAAGGATTGAGCGAGGCATATTCCAGGGTGACAGTCTGAGTCTGGCGTTGAATCCTCTCAGTACCTTGCTGGGAGATTCAAAGCTAGGCTGTCGGCTTCGGAGAGGGGGTGAGATCATATCTCATCTACTGTACATGGATGACCTCAAGCTGTTCTCACCGCAACGTCCACAATTGATAGAGTTGTTAAAAATCACAGAGAATTTTAGCAACTCTATCAAGATGGAGTTCGGTGTGGATAAGTGTGCGGTTATGCATGTACGGGGAGGGAAAGTTGTAAATTCCACGAATTTGCAATTTTCCGAGACAATGACTCTCAGGTCCCTCTCCGAATCCGAAACCTACAGGTATCTTGGTATGTCAGAGTCGTTGGGTATTTCAGTAGGGGACGTTAAGCGGAAGGTGAAGGAGCGCTTCTTCTGCCATCTGACAAAAGTACTCAACAGTCTTTTGTCGGGTGGCAACAAGGTGCGCGCCTTCAACGGCTGGGTGATGCCCTTATTGATGTACTCCTTTGGCATACTAGGATGGACTCAGACTGAGCTGGACGCCCTGGATAGAAAGGTCCGTCAACTGCTTACATCGCATCGTATGCTGCACCCGCGCTCGTCTGTTATGAGACTGTACATTCCGCGGAAATGGGGAGGTCGAGGCTTTTTAAACGCCAAAACCCTCCATAACCGTGAAGTGTGCAGTCTCCGGGAGTATTTCCTCAACAACGAGTGCGGGATGCATCGCGATGTGGTGGCAGTTGACAATGGCCTCACGCCGCTCTCCTTGGCAAAAGAGAACTGGCGTAAACCGGTGGTACTTAGTACCGAGGACCGTAGGGACGTATGGAAAGGCAAGGAGCTGCACGGGCGGTTCTATCGGGCCCTAACGGGGCCCGATGTGGACCTGCATGCATCAGTGAACTGGCTGCAATTCGGCGACCTCTTTGAGGAAACCGAGGGTTTTGTCTGTGCAATTGCGGACGAAGTTATCAAGACGAATAACTACCGGAAATATATCATGAAGGACGGTACGGTAGACATCTGTCGGGCATGCCGCCGTCCCGGAGAATCTCTCCGACATATTATTTCCGGTTGTTCTCATCTTGCTAACGGAGAGTACTTGCACAGACACAACCTAGTGGCCAGGATCATTCATCAGCAACTTGCCCTTCAATACGGCCTTGTCGAGTCTGAGGTGCCGTACTACAAGTACACACCGGGGCCGGTTCTTGAAAATGGCCGTGCGTTGCTCTATTGGGACCGCTCTATCATCACGGACAGGACTATTGTAGCCAATAAGCCTGATATCGTGCTGGTAGACCGGTCCCAACGCCGGGCAGTGCTCGTTGACATCACCATTCCGCATGACGAGAACCTCGTGAAGGCTGAGAAGGACAAACTCAGCAAGTACCTTGACTTGGCTCACGAGGTTACCGCCATGTGGAATGTTGACTCAACAAGCATTGTCCCGATAGTCGTTTCAGCGAACGGTCTTATAGCGAAGAGCCTCGACCAACACCTCGAGAGGCTCTCGCTAGACGCCTGGATCAAGGGTCAGATTCAGAAGGCGGTACTCCTTGACACGGCACGTATTGTCAGGAGGTTCCTCACTCTGCAGCCCTGACCACCGGTAGCTTGGGCCCTGCCCCGCTGCCAGCGGCACTCTAGGTTTAGGTTTTTTTATAGTATTTTTGTAATGTATTTTTATATAAGTATTATAAAAAAACAAAAACTTAAGAAAGACAAATAAATGAATGAATAATAATAACAATAGTAATTAGATTTGACGTAAATAATACAATTAGAATTAAATAGGAATAGGATTATTGACATGTAACAACATAACTTTTATTTTAGAAACCACTCAAAATGTACTAAAATGTGCAGCGCCCTTGCAGGGCACATATATTGATCCTTAAGACAAGCTACTGTTAAATATATAGTCTGTATTATATGTGAGCACAATAAATGAATATGAATATGAATTTGAATATTTACTTGTTCATTTTTAATAGTAGTCATCATGCCTATTGTAAGCTGCGTCATACTGCCACATAATTTTTTTATGTTACACCCAAGTTAACTGGATGATAATGCTCCCTAGCATTAAGTTCGCCTATGTACCTACATTTTTGTTGATTGTGCAATAAATCATTTTCAATCTATCTATCTATCTATAACATATAATTAAACACCCATTTTCAAGAAACTATCGGAACCAAGTTATTTTATAATAATCTCCCAACATTTTTGTACCGAGAACAAATAATTCAAATAATACACGAAAACCATTTATCTGGTGTCCAACACACAAAATAGATACATACAACTTTCTGACGGGGGTTCTGACACTGCTTTTACGCCTCTGCTAATGGGTTTTTGACAACAACCGCTTATAAATTGTGTACCAAACAGTAACCCTTATACTTGTAGCTCTAAGCTTGTAGGGAAAATATACAGGATGTAATTTAATTCATTAGCATAAATTGAGCCTATGATAGTACATCATTTATATATGATTATTCAAGAGTAAAGAGCGTAAATGAAAATGTTTTTATTGAAAATTATGAAGATTGCCGCGGCGCGCGGCGCCTAACTAGTTGGCACGGATGATTTTGATACATTTAAACGTTTTTATACCTTGTGTGTACTAATTAAAGACAGTAATTCATTATTTTAATTAAATTTTGTATTATGGCATTTGATTAAGTTATTCCATTTTTGGAGTTATTATTATTACCGAACCAATGTGTTAGATTTTGGTCCACACGTGACCGGTATCAGGAGAAGGTACCTAGTTTCAAAGGATGCTAATGAATTCAATTACACCCAGTATAGTTATTAAGTGTTTTGTTTCTTTATGTATAGTGAGTTAGAAATAAGAAAATAAAAACCAAGAGAATAACTATATTAGTAATAAACAATTCGTAAACTATGTAAGTATGGGATGATGAGTTATAGTGTTTTGTTTCTCTCTATAAAGTTTGAAATAGACAGAGTATAACCGGGCATGTACGAGTTTGGACTCGCGCACGAAGGGTTCCGTACCATTGTCTATGAAAACGAGCAAAAAAATCACATTTGTTTTATGCACAGATATTAAAATAGAAGTGCCTACTAGTTTTATGGGTGCCCTCTTTAATATTTATTTTATTCTGTGTTTTAGTATTATTTGTTATAGCGGCAACAGAAATGCCATCATCTGTGAAAATTCAACTCATTAGCTATCACAGTTTATGAGATACAGTACAGACGGACAGCCTTAGTAATAGGGTTCGCTTTAACTTTCGGTTACGGGACCCTAAAAACAAGACAAAACACTCAGTAGCTATTCCACTGATATGCGTGTTTATTAGTAAGAGGGAAATGTATTTAATTACCATTAAAAACCTTTTTAATCTCACCTGAAACCATTAGATATCATTATCATCTGTCTGAAGACGTCTACTGCTGAACATAGAACTCCCATTAAAGGAAGAGTCTGTCATAATCACGCCTGGAAGACTTATGTTTGCATTAGATTATAATGCATAACAGACTGATAGTAATACTGCCATCATCATCATCATCATAATCATCATCAACAGCCTGAAACATAAGCCTTCCCAAGAGAACGTCACTTTGAGCAGATGCTTGCCCCTTGTATTACTCGGCTCCTCGCGGCTTTTAAAAGATCGTCGGTCCACCTAGTGGGGCCCTGGCTTAGGCGGCATCTTCCGCTTCGTGGTCGGCACTCGAGAACCTTTCTTCTCCATCGGTTGTCAGTTCTACGAGCGATGTGGCCACTGCCATTTCAACATTTCCATTTTAGTTTTACTGCTGTCTATTTTCTGGATATTTATTCTCTTAGCCGGATCTTATGGCATAGGAAAAGATAGGGTGGTCCTTCTATATGGATTCTGTAAGTATATTTGTATTTATTTTGACGTGCGTTAAAATATGCTTCTTTTCTATTGTATTGTCAAAGATTTTAAAGGTGTATGAAATGCGATTGTATGTAGGTACTATAGCTTAGATAGTGGTCGACTTTTAAGCCTTTGCACCGTTTACGTTTGAATTACAAAATGTCAAATAGAGTGAACGATAAAATGTTTATAAATAAATTAATTACCTGATAAAAGACGATATTCACATACACTTCAAAAATAGATGGAAATCTTAAATTCCCGTTTGATAGGCCATCATAAATGATTTCGACGCGATGCGGGCGCGTGAATCTAAATATTTAGGTTTGAAGTAGGCATGGAAATGAATGCTACTTTAAAATCATAATCATTTCTTCATATAATTTATTTTAGTCACAATGATTTCACCTGCTATTTTTCGCAGTATGTGATTATTAACAGGCTGTGATTTTTCATATGCCTAGTGAATTTATGATCCATGGCGATTGGTGGTGCTTAATGAAGAGGAACAGAGATGCGATTTAGGAGCAACCCCAGCGAAGTTGCGACCTGCTACTAATGACTACTAAGAAATCTAACGCAGTATTTATAAAATTATACCTTAAAGGTCTCAGTTTGTTTTCTGAAGCTTAAACAAAATTATATGTTTTGATATTCACCGCTGATGCTACTCTCGTATTATGAAATCCGAAGCCACGATTCATTAAGTGTGATTAATCTCATTGTGATTTGTAGTATGTTCCAAAAAGTAGCAGAGTGATTTATGATTTATAAAATCATATGATTATTCACCTGCTCCTTGTGATATGTGCCATGCCTAGTTTGAAGGTAAAGAATCCGGCTAAAGGCACGCCGGTGTCGTGTAAACAAATTCCACCAGGTGTTATTGGATTGGCTTTAGAATACAACATTTAACGTCAGAATATTTTGACTAGCCAACAAGCTGGGTACTAATAGATAGAGTCAAATAGACAACTCTTCATTGTCCCACCAATTAAGTATGCCATGGAGAGCCAATGGATGCAGGAGGCAAGCAGCCGCTCAAAGTGGCGCTCTCTGGGGGAGGTCTATGTTCAGCAGTGGACGTCTCCAGACTTTCAATGATGATGAATTAAGTAGAAAGTACAATACAATAGGCGGTCTTATCGCTGACAGCGATGTCTTCCAGACAACTTTTAGATGGGCAGTTTACACGCAAAAAAATAGACAGTGGTGTATAACAATCAACAAGGAGGATCGGTGTTATCAGTAAAGTTACTACCTGGACTGCGAGATCAAGTCACAAACTTCCAATTGCCCAGTCGCCTTTTTCTTCTCGTGTGGTAATCAGTTCTGGTGTCAAAGTTTTTAGGCGGCCCATATTGCTTCATAATTTCACTAGCTATACAATGCCTTTTATGCATGTGCAATATCTTTACTTGATATCATGTTCCCAAACAGTATACTTTAGGTAAGTGGTGGTAGTTGGTACGTACCTACGTAGAAGAAGTCTACACAGAAAATCTTACCACCTAAGTATAGAAATTCATCCACATCGGTTTAAAAGTTTTAGCATAAAAGCCACAAAACAAATTAGTAAGGAATTAGGGACTAGGGATTCGTCTAACTTGACTTGCGGTGCCAATTTCTCGTATAGTTTTCCCAATGCCTTCATAGATTATATGAACGGTTGGTCTAGGTCTTTCAACTCAACGGCAATTCAGGGACCTACGATTCATCACCGTCTTACAAATTAGAGCTCTTAATGAATGAGTTATTGTAATTTATTAATGACTAATGACGTTTAATAAAATCGTTGTACAAAACTCATGCTGTTCACATTTTCTATTTATGTACTTTTACTATTTTTTTTGGTCTACCACGCTGGTCTGTTTCGACCTTTATGTAGACAGTTTTAAAATTAATTTGTTCTAAATATTTTTTTTATGGTGAAATTGGCATACGTTTGACAGCATCTCACCAGATGGTAAGTGACAAAGCTGTCTAAGGTGGAGCACTTTGTCCATGAGATGCCTGGTCACTTTTATTTTATAATCATTTGAAGCTTAAACGTTCAAACATGGAGCTAATAAAAAAAGAAGGAGCGAATCCCGTCTGATCCGAAACTGAAGCACCCTTAGGAAGCTGGAACGCCTTCGTACGTACGAGCGGGGCACGCACACACTCACATCATATGCAGCCGGTCGCCCTACTTTCATCTGACACACATATGTGATATGTCCGCCATTTTGGGCTTCAGTTCGATGTCAAATTGTCAATCAAAACTCAATCCTGCTTTGTTTTATTTCATACATGCGTACAAAGTATGTTTTCATTGGTCCATTACAGAAAAAATGGTTTTAGTTAATATTTTATCCGGACGTCTGCCCCTTCATCACCCTTAAATTTTAATTATGAAAAGAAATTAACTCCTTTACAAGAGAGGAACAGGAAAATGTTGCGAGTTCGTTTTAATCAACTTTTTTGAGGAATATTTATTTGACATAAATGAGCAAGTTTAAATAGCTGAAAAGGTAGGTATAAGATTTTATATTTTTTTCATATTTGAAAACTTGACCATGAGTTATCTACTTTTATATTTTTATTATGACATTCAAGGTAAATGTAATTTAAAAATGTTTTTCTATCTAAGTTATAATCGAACATAAACGAAGACGATGTTATAATCGAAGTAATATTATTTTATATTTATTATTTTTATTATTTTTTTTACGTTATTTTAAAATAGCCGGTTTGGACGGAGATCCGCTGAACATGATTTTTTTTCCCAAGTTGAAGTACATATGCGAATATTTTTTCTTCATACAACATAATTCGTATTTAGTTCTAGAGTAACTATTATATATTATAGTATATATTACTGCTAATATCCGTCCATTTGACTATGTCCGAAATTATTAATAATGTTATCAGCAATATTATTATCAACTGATAAAAGTACATGATATAATAATTATTGTGTCATATAACTCATATAAGTTACGTGAAGGAGAGCCTATCTCTATTTATGGTGGACCTATATATTTTTGTTATATTGAATCAATGAAATATATTATTTTAATTATGACAATAAAGATTACTTATATTCTTTTCAATATTGAGTAAATATAGTGGGGTAAATAGTATATTATATTGTTCTAGTAGCGCTTTCTCGGTAGCTGTTTTGTAAAATAATAGACGGTATATTTATTTACTTTTTCATGAATTCTTGGTAAGATTTTCGTAATAGGATCTTCCTCCTGAGGTTATTCCGCATAACTACAGTATGGGGAGCTTTAATAAAAGTGTTAAGAGTCCTCTCTAAGGGAAGGCAACGCACCGGCAATGCCCTTGGTATTGCAGATGTTCATAGGCGGCGGTGACCATTTACCATCAGGTGGACCGCCTGCTAGTTTATCACTCATTACATAACAAAAAAAAATAGGATTAGTTTAAAAATGTTAAGTTACGTTAAGTGCCTCTACTTGCTTATCTTAAATTATATCTTCGAGAAAACCAAATGATCTAGTACCTACCAATACAATAGTTATAACACAATATTCAGGGCTTTTGCGAGCTATGGAGAGAGCAATGCTCGGTGTTTCCCTGCGAGATGCAATCCGAAATGAGGAGATCAGCAGGGGAACTAAAATGACCGATATAGCTCTTAGGGTTAGCAAGTTGAAATGGCAATGGCCAGGCCACATCGTTCTCAGAACTAACAATCGATGGGAAAGAAAGGTTCTCGAGTGACGACCAAGAACCAGAAGACGCAGCGTAAGTCGGCCGCCCCCCACGGGGAGCCGATGGATGCAAGAGGCAAGCAGCCGCTCAAATTGGCGCGCCCTGGGGGAGACCTATGTTCAGCAGTCTACAGACTGTTAATGATGATAATGATTCAGAGCACTTAAGCCATGTTGGACGTATGTACCTATTTACAAGTGGCTTAAAAAAGCAGCTTACACGAGTCGATCAAACTGTCATCATAATCATCAACAGCCCGTAGACGTCCTCTCCTGAACATAGGCCTCCCCCAGAGAGCGCCACTTTGAGTGACTGCTTGCCTCTTGCATCCATCGGCTCCCCGCGGTTTTCACCAGGTCGTGTTGGCCCACCTAGTGGGGGTCGTGGTCGCTACTCGAGAACCTTTAGTCCTTCTGCGGAATCCCTCGTTCCGGATCTTATCTCGCAGGGAAACACCGAGCATAGCTCTATCCAATACAACTCAAACTATACAAGCGGCTTATTCTAAGACTTGCGGTGTTTACTCCAAACTTCAAAGGCGTATCACATTTTCAATGCAAGACCTTCGCATGACTTAAGCCCTTAGCACACAACGTCACTTATTTCCATAAGCCACATAATTTACGAGTTCCCTACGCTCACTTTTCAAAACAACTTGGCAGTACCTAAGTCTGTACGGATTTCCAAACGCACACTGAAATGAAGACATCTTTTATTTTATTTTATTTTATTTTATTTTTATTTTATTTATTTTTCTAAATCCACAGCCCTTAATTAACAAAGTTTTTAAATCTTATACACTAAACCTACGGCCAAAATCGGATTTACATTCTATATACAAATATACAGGACAGTCATCAGATAGAACATGAGAACAAAAAAGAGTAACAACAAAAGTAAAAGTAACATGAGAACAAAAAAGAGTAATAACAAAAGTAAATTCGCTTTTATGTGTACGCACATGCATCTTGATGGTGCAGGTATTATGTTTGTTGTGGTATTGTGCTCATGGTGTGATATATTTTTATATAAGTTGCCTTAAATTTATATTCTTCATTTATACATTAAATAATAAACTATATATATATTTATTTATTTATATGATAGAAAATATATATATTTATGTATATAAATATTATGCCAGTAAACACAATGCTTGCCATTGCTAGATGGTTGATGAGGATGTTCCTAATCCTTTAAAACTCTAAGTACCTCACTCTTAAAATGTGCCTTATTCCCAACAAAAAGATCAACAGAGCCAAACGTGTTGTTGTAGGTTCTATGTAGTCTTGACACAATAGCATTTTGAGCATAATTTGTCCGGGAATGAGAAACTGCAAATAAGTTAGTGTGTCGTGTTCGCGTTTTAGGGCAACAAAACCGTAAAATTTTAGTTAATAAATCTGGACAGTCAATGTGGCCCCCACAAATGCCATGCAGAAAAGCCATATCAGCCAAGACCCTCCTATTTTCAAGAGTAATGAATTGATGATAGCTGCATGATTCATGGTAATCCTTAAATGTTTGATAACATCGATAATTTAGGTGCTTAAGGAACTTACGCTGTATGTCTTCAATGTTCTGTTTGTAGATTATATATTGAGGACTCCATATCATACTACAATACTCCATGACACTCCTTACATAAGAGTAATACAAAACCTTCAAACAATATAAATCTGAAAAGGGACGACTAACACGCAACATAAACCCAAGGCTTTTGTATGCTTTGTTAACTACAATTCCAACATGTTCTGAAAAAGACAATTTTGCATCTACCATAACACCTAAATCTCTCACTAAGTCTACCTTCTTTATTTTAACATTATTAATTTCATATTCAAAACTTGTTATTTTTTTCTTCCGAGTGAATGATATGTATTGACATTTATTTATATTAATTCCTATTCTATTCTGTAAGTAAAAACAACTCATTCTGTTGAGGTCAGCTTGAAGGTTGAGACAGTCTATCATATTGCTAATTTTCATATATATTTTGGTGTCATCAGCATACATTAGAAATTTGGCATGTTGGAAGCAACCACCAAAATCATATAAATAAGAAGCATATAAGAGGGGGCCCAGTACTGAGCCTTGGGGGACTCCCGAAGAGATTTCAATATAATCCGAACAAAACCCACCAACAACAACAGCTTGGGACCGATTGCGCAAATAAGATTCTACCCATCTCAACAAACTGCCACGGATGCCAAGCTCATAAAGCTTACGCAAGAGTATGATGTGGTCTACACGGTCAAACGCCTTCTCAAAATCTGTGTAGACCACATCCACTTGTGAACCGCCATCCATCCCATTAACAACATCATCTATGAATACACCTAAGTTTGTTAATGTTGACCGACCTTTCATGAACCCATGTTGTTCAACGGGAATTAAGGGAGCAATAACAGGATATATATGAGAATGAACAACCCTCTCAAACATTTTACTTAAAACATTTAAAATAGAAATTGGGCGGTAGTTTTCGATAGCAGTTTTTTGGCCTTTTTTATGAACTGGCACAATTAGTGCTTGTTTCCAAACATTAGGAAAATAACCTTCACGCAGACATTTATTGAAAATCAATACTATCGGAGTGGCTAAGGACATCGCACACTTATTGAAAAATAGCGGAGGTATTTTATCATTTCCAGCCCCTTTAGTAGTATCAATACTACGTATCAATTTAAGTATATAATCTCTACTTACCTGAATAGTATGAATTGTGCTCATTTGTAAATTATTCTCTGCTGGACTAACAGAGTACTGATTAGCTGGTTTACTGAAGTTTCTATGAAAAAAAGTATTAAATGCAGCACAGATATCTTCCTGTCGGTTCAAAAACCTATCACCATACTTCATTTGTTGAGGATAATTAGAATTACATTTTCTTTTACTTTTAACGTATGTCCAAAAGTATTTTGGGTGTGATTTGATTTTTTCTTGGGAGTAGCCGATATACCGTTGGTAACATTCTAACTGCAGTTTTTTTTGCCTATCCCTCAAGTCCGAGAAGTCAATGTAATCATTAGGGTTATTGTAAAGTTTCCAGTTGCGATGTACCTTCATTTTTTCCTTTATTAACTTTATCAAAGCCCTACTGTACCATATTGGGTATTTTTTAGATCCCGTACTATGTTTCTGCTGTACATGCTTTAATATAAGACCATTCATAATAGAGTAGAACTCTGATATAACACTTTCTATATCATCTTCTTTATCGATGAAAGACCAATCCTGCTGGCTTAGGGAAGAATTTATGATATCATAATCGGCTCGATTAAATTGAAATCTGACTTGAGGTCGAGGTTTGAACGGTGCTACTAAAATGTCAGTAGCCGTGAGGTCCAGGGCAGGATGATAAACGTCTTCCTTAACCAATGACGATGTAGCTTTTTTAATATTTAGAGGAAAGTCTGAGAAAACCAAATCCAAAATATTATTATGACTGTTCGGGAGTTTATTATGTTGTGAAAGGCCTAAATAAGATGTCTGAGCGATGAGGTACGACGCTGCGTTTTGGATGTCAATGGATCCTTTTTTTAATATTATTGGATCGTCACGTTTCCAGTCTACACCCGGGAGATTAAAATCTCCAGCTATCAGAAAGTGATCTTTAGGGTGGATCTTAGAAATCATCGAGAATACATCAATAAACGACTGAATACGTGTGGGTATCAAAGAATTCGGAGGTAAATATATAACTGCAACATGTAAGTCACCGGAAGATCCAAGAGCCCGCGCCGGAACTGTAACCCATACACATTCCAGGTCATGGCGCTCCCATTCCGGTCTCGCACGTGCTTGCAGACGAGAATTGCATAGGACCATTACTCCGCCGCCTAACGAACCTCTATCCTTACGAGACATAACATATGAACTGTCACACAGTTCCGCATCCAATATTCCGTCACAAAGCCATGTTTCGGTGACTAATACAATGTCATAATTAAACAATAATAAGCTTTGATAGAACTCGTTAGTTTTGGTCCTCAACCCTCTGACGTTCTGATAAAAAATCTTTAATTCCTTAACTTCATCATCCATTGATAAAACCCAAAAAATTATGTTCATACCCGTGAATAAATACTATAAAGCAAGCAATAACATAAAATAACAGATGTATATAATTTTTAATAATATCAATAGGGTAAAAAATTAAATATAATATTACTAGTTTGTAAATAATAATGGCATACAACGAGTGTACAATATTTATTGTAGTATAGTGCGAAATGAGCAGTGTATCATAATATCTTAGTGTTCGTAGAAAAATATACGTAACAATTTTAACATAAACAGATTCTTGGTGACATAGTGAGGACATACAGCTTAATAACATTACATTATAAGGGCGAGAGGCAGGGTGACAAAGACAATACTCAAGTTTAGTAACGCATTCTACACAATCTTCACAAGGTCCGCCGACGAGGCAATGGGAATTGGAGGCGAGGTGTCGCTTTTTCTTACGTAAATGCGGCAGTTTTTTGTCCATATGTATTTGTAATTTATTTCTTTTGCCTTCAGCTTGCATGAACTTAACAGCATTTTGTTGTCTTTTGTCAAGTGCTCGTTTACAAAAATGTTATCCTCCTGACCTCCAATCCCTACATCTTTAGCAGTTAGCTTGCGGTTCTTCCGAGCAGCAGCCAGTACACGATCTTTAATGATTCGCTGCTTTAAGTGAACTATTATAGGGCGAGCGCGAGCCGCACTAGCTGCACGCCGCGGCTGCACTCTGTGTGCAAACTCGATGTCCCCCGGCTGGATATTAACTCCGATATGCTCCACAATTTTCATCACAGTATTAATAGGAATTTCATCTTTGTCTTCCGGAACTCCCACTATCTCCAAATTCTGCATTCTAACCCACTGCTGCTGTTTTAAATTATCTTCCTCCAAAAGCGTCACTCTAGCCACACAGGAAGAAAGGTTCTCTTTAAGAGTCTTATTTTCTTCTCTTAGGCACTTCAGTTCAGTAGCATTAACACCCAGCATTTTCTTCAAGTCCTTAATTTCATTTTTCAAGTCCTCGTACTGCTTGCTAACATAAGACAATGAATCCTGGGATGCTGTAAACTGCTCATTAATAGATTTAAGCTGCTCAGATAATGCCTTCGCAGAAGATTCGACTGTGGTCTTCATGGCTTGTCTCTCAGACTTCATTATATCCATTAACGTCTCTTCCGTTATGTAACCCTTCTTGCCTTCCGGTTTTTTACGTGTCGTGACGTTGCTACTATCAGACGAGCAATCATAATCGGAATCCACCTTCAAAGAAGCTTTTACCTGTTGAGCGCGCAAAGGAGTGTTCGAATTGTCTGACTTCGGCTGCTTGCATTTGCATTCCTCACACGTCCATTTACGCTTATTCTCCTGGTTTAGGGCTCTGTATCGCTTGGGTGAAAGATCCGCACATTGGAGATCATATTTTTGCTTGCAAATCAAGCAATTCATAAATTCCTTGCTCTTAATGTCGGTTTTACAACCAGCGCATGCATTTCCGTCCATGGTCGTCAATATAATACAATAATTATTTTCTACTGTGTAAATATATCAATTAAAAACAACCGTGCGATGTTAACACAAGCGGAGCTCGTTTACGTCAAAGCGAGCGAGCGGCGAGTTGTCGTAGGTCAGGAACGCAATCGCGCATACCAACCAAAATATAATGATTTTGCTTAGTACTCACTGGTTTTCAATCCTTAAGAGCACACACTTACACCAAAATAAAGCACTGACTAACAGCTACTCATCAACATAAAGCACATTAGTAAACAGTTATCTTTAACTCAACTAATATTAAATTATACAGGAGCAATGTTTGTAAGCTGCTCACTCCGAGACTGTCACGACAATCTTATAGGCACAATACGCAAAACTGACGAAATAGCTCTGTTCTAGCATTTTAGTAAATCACAGCTTAAAAGTCTCATTTGACCAGTAATATCACTAGCTACAATGCTCTTCAAAACAGAATACACTTAATCAACTATAATAGAATAGTCTTATCTAAAATAATTATTATGCATTTACAACCTAGAATTTTATGATGTCATTTGCTGAAATTCCAAAAGAAATTAAAAGTGTTTAGTAAAAGTATTAAACAGTTTACGAAAAATGCTAAGAGGTTGCAGAATTATTTAATGAATTATTTAATATAGTGAACACAATCGTCTAAAATAACGGTCTATTCCACTATGATCACCTGTACCTAAGTAGGTAATACATGCATGCGCGATGGATGCAGGAGGTGGGCAGTCGCTCAAAGCAGCACTTTCTGGGGGATGCCTATGTTCAGCAGTGGATGTCTTTAGGCTTGTTGATGATGATGATGATGATGGTGATGATGATGAGGTAGAAATGTATCGTCGCGATCGTGATTATCAGTAATTTGTAAAGTATGAAGTACCAGGAGACCAGAAATACTGAGAAGGTAAAGGTGGAATAATTATTATGTAAAATACAAACAATATGTATTTGTGAACGTAAAGTACTTACTTTACACGAGAATTAAAAATATTTTAATATGAACAATTAGCGACCATATTCTCTAAGAAATAGATGATTAAAATAAAGAAAGTATTGATACTGCCTTCCACCGCACAATTTTTATGTGACT
Organism: Ennomos erosarius; assembly: GCA_963580505.1. Taxonomy (NCBI): domain Eukaryota; kingdom Metazoa; phylum Arthropoda; class Insecta; order Lepidoptera; family Geometridae; genus Ennomos; species Ennomos erosarius. The sequence continues at coordinate 3,249,971 of OY757000.1, forward strand.
CCTTATCAAGGGTCCGTTATACTTTATTTGGGCCTCTTGCGACCCAAAGAGATTTATGAAATGCGTGAAGAGTGAGAATTTAGATTACATTTTTTACTTTTCGTGAAGGTAATAAAGGGCAGACCTTGGTTGGGATTAAATGTACCTTTAGACTTACTGTCCAAGTCTAAAATTTCAGTTGGGAAATTTTGTATGTGCTTTTGAACATTATATCCATTTTAGGTAACCGATAAGTACTTAGTACTTATGTTGTATATGACTAATAATAGTTAGTTAATTCTTTCAGTATTTCTTAGTTTACTTTAGGAAGTCTGCATCTAAAGATGTGTTCCGCCCATCTTTTTATCCCCTGCTGCACATAGGCCTCCCCCTAAAACGCCACTTTGGACGCTTATCATTTAACTAGTACCTTTGGACTATTGTTATGCTCAGTCGCAACTAGAGATTTTTCTTGTTCGATCATTTTGTGAATGAAATTTCGCCTTGAGTTACAGATTCACGCAGAATAGTTCCGTAATACGAGTCTTACAACAGCAGCGTACTGTACAAAATTATCCGAAAATATACCTTATATGTATCAGTTCTAAGTCTATAATCGCATGCTCTCTAAACCCATACATTTTCAAAGCCGCTGCAGATCTCTAAATCTTCATACAATAACAAATTAACGAATCTGTCTATAAATTTCATGAGCTTCGAAGCTATTTTGGAAAACTTCTTAGTAGAAAATAGATGATTGTAAAATGTGAAAATGCGGTTAGATTAAGTTTTTTGTAGCTATGGAAATACCATTGAGATATTATCCTACTGCAAAGTGGAAGTAAAATATTGTACAGAATCAAAAATCATCCAACATGTACAATTAGTGGAGTTATCAAGGAAATAACGTTTAGAATTGAATTGCAAATAGAGATGGCAATGGGCAGGCGACATCACTCGTATCATAGAATTGACACAGCCGATGTGATGGGGTTCTCAAGTGGCGACCAAGAAATGGAAGACACAGTGTTGGATACTAGGTGGACGACAAACTGTCATAACCACGGGAAGCCAATTGTATGCAGGAGGAATGCAGCCACTCAAAGTGGCACTCTGTGGAGAGGCCTATGTTCAGCAGTAGTTGGCCTGGTAGTTGTTGTTGATGAACCCGAATAGAGAGCGCACCTCTTGTTAGCCTCGTTGAATAACAGCCCTTACATAGCCTTCATAATAATATACTTACATAGTACATATTCATGAAATTCCATGCTCTACAATTATCTTATTATTAGCCTATGGAATATTATTTTTGGAAGTACCTACATCTTTTTTTCCACAAGAATAATATTCAGTACAGTCACATCAAACAATTTGCCGTTTTTTTTAAATAACACAAAATTACTTTTTTATCTCCGTTAATTTTAAACATAATAAAAAAGAATGTTTATCTTTTTATAAAAATATCACAGTAAAGAACGCTGTCACAAAATAAATATAAATGGCCGCCAACGTACATAAATTGACGCAAATTCATTGGAGTGGTTGGTAATGGGGTGTCGTAGATGTTTATTATTTCTGTGTTTCATCAAATATATTCATTGGTCTTTTGTAGGGTTCCATAATGTAAACGATATAGAATAATTTTATCAAAACAAATATTAAACTAAATAGAAGTGTAATTGACTTATATACTCTTTGGACTATTGTGGAGGTTTGTCTGTGGAATCGCCGCTTGGTGGCGCTATTGTTGACTGTCATACTCTGGTAAATTATTATACTCTTTGGGTTGTCATTGTTCTGGGGCCTTTAAAAACGGTAGAGGCTGGACTGAAACATCACTTTTGATCGAGCAGTCGAGTGGAGAACACCACCAGACCTCCACCACAGTCTTATTATGACTGAGCCATGAGCCATTGGTAAACAGCTCTAAGTTGGATACCACAGTCCTCAGAAGTCTTGTGAAGCTCTTTACAGTAGTTGCTTATTAATGGTGCTGTAAATGTGTATTAAGTTAACAGTACGCTATCTACGCCATAGACAACGGCAGTCTTAGGAGCTATCAAATTTTTCTGTTGACGATCGGTTGTAGTACGCTCTCCAACTAGGTGGAGCGAAACCTTGTGGCGTCAGAGTGCACATTACAGTAGATAAATGTGTATACTTTTGACGGGCCCGATAGCTCAGTTGGTAGTATCCCCGCCTTCTGAACTGAGGGCCGTGGGTTCGATTCCTATCCGGGACAAACATTTGTGTGATGAACATAGATGTTTGTTCTGCGTCTGGGTGTTATATTTGTATTCTATGTATGTATTTACAAACAAAAAGTATATAAGTATTATATCAGTTATCTGGTTCCCATAGTACAAGCTATGCTTAGTTTGGGGCTAGATGGCGCTGTGTGAAATGTCCACACATATTTATTATTTATTATTTATTATTTATCTTTATCCCCAGTACATTCGCGAATTGTAAGCCGTTAATTGGTGCCATGGCACCAATTACATGGCACATTACATGACGATATACGCAGAGTGGCTGGCGGCAGCTGGATGAGATTAGCGGAGGATCGGGCTAAGTGGCGTGCATTAGGAGAGGCCTATGTCCAGCAGTGGACTGATACGGGCTGATGATGATGATGATTCTAAGGCACATAGGTTTAGGTCATTGAGAAACGACCTATGTTCCGAGAAAGATGACAAAAAGCAAACCATTATTAAACTAGCGCGCTCAGATGGCATTCTCATGTAACTGGGTCGATCGACACTCGACGCCGAGGACGGTCACAGATACCCCCTTCAAGCCAAGAGAAAGGATCTGTCAGCATATTTGGGGACTATGGGACTCGATGAATGTTTTTTTGCCACTTGATATTTATACGATAAAAGCTGTACAGTCAGTTCTCTAGTATTTTAATAAATACATAAGTGATCACAAGCTTGAATTATAATGCTTTGAAAAATCTTTTTACAAATTCTGTCTCTTTCATTCTCAATCCAGATGAAGGCATTGGGCAGGCCACATCGCTCAGAAAACTGACAACCGATGGGAAAGAAAGGTTCTCGAGTGGCGAATACGAACCGGAAAACTCAGCGTAGACCAGCCCCCGATTAGGTGGACTGAAGACCTGGTCAGAACCACGAGGAGCCAATAGATACAGGAGGCAAGTAGCCGCTCAAAGTGGCGCTCTTTTCGGGAGTCCTATGTGTTGAGCAGTGGACGTCTTCAGGTTGATGATGATGATGATGATGATGATGATAATGATGATAATAAAAATAAAACTGTACCTACATGCGTGTGACTTCATTTAAAAGTCTTAAAAGTGTGAAATCACCCCGTCTATCACGTTCCTTTCCGCGCCGCGTTAAATTTTCGACTACTAATGAAATGCGGAATTTCAATGTATGCACTACAATAAACCCTACAAATAATATTATGGAAAGGATGCAAAGCAACACATAGTCAACTGAAACCAAACACAATAGTTATTTAACAAAAGACAGGCTTATAAAATGAAACCGCTACGTGTCACGTAGACCACCAGGCTTTAATAAATCAAAGATTCAGAGGCATTTCGTTACAAATGGCCTATTATTCAGATTGTGCTTTTGATCGTTCTCTCCTTTTTTGAATAAAATTTGCATAGAGTAAAAGAGCTCGTCAGGGAGTTCAAATTGGTAGGTATTTTATTAGAGCCTGATTTAAGCTGTGTTGACGATGTCAGATTTACTGACGAAATACCTACAAAATTTAATTTTTGCAGATTTTATCGTTTCTATTGTAAATTTTAGTTTCATTTCATTCATAGATCTAATATTTAAAAAATCTAAACTTTTATCAGGGTTAAAAAAAAGCATAAAAATTTAGGCAGCCTTTGTAGCTTTTATAACGGGCAAAGTTCTGGCGACTCTGTACAGACACAAAAGTAACGTCAACAGACTGCAAAACCGTATAAAACCACCCAAAGTAGCGATCTAGGCCTAATGTGTCAAGTATTGGAGGTCTTCAGGCTGATGATGATGAATGTACGACTGGTGAAAAGTATGCAGAAGGCAAGCAGCCACTCAAAGTGGCACTTTATGGGGAGGTTTGTGTCAAGGTAGCCGTTTTCAGGCTAATGATCATGAAAGTTTCTTTACAAACTGAACTAGCTACTACAATTTCTTATCATCATCATTATCATCATCATCATCATCATTAACAGCCTGAAGACGTCCACTGCTGAACATAGACCTTCCCCAGGGAGCGCCACTTAGAGCGGCTGCTCGCCTCCTGCATCCATTTGCTCCCCGCGGCTTTTACCAGATCGTCGGTCCACCTAGTGGGGGGCCGGCCTACGCTGCGTCTTTCGGTTCGTGGTTGGCTTTCTTCCCCATCGGTGGTCAGTTCTACGAGCGATGTGGCCTGCCCATTGCCATTTCAACTTGCTAATCCTAAGAGCTACATCGGTAATTTTAGTTCTCCTGCGGATCTCCTCATTTCGGATCTAATCTCGCAGGGAAATACCGAGCATTGCTCTCTCCATAGCTCGTTGCGCGACTTTGAGCTTAGTAATGAGGCCAACAGTTAGAGACCACGTCTCAGTTCCATAACTCATCACTGGCAAAACACATTGATTGAAAACTTTTGTTTTCAGGCTTTGCGGTATTTTGGACGAAAAGATAGGTCGAAGCTTCCCGAACGCTACCCAGCCTAGTTGGATTCTTCGGGCGACCTCTCTGAATTTCTTATACTACTGCTAAATACAACTTAATTACCCTCTACAAAAACTAGGATCATAACTATTTGGACTGTGTTATAGTAGCGCTGACTTATAAAGACTGTCCAAATGCTCTAGACTCCTCACGTTAGGCCCACTATCTTATAATAACTGAGCACTATTCTTTGTATAGCGGTCAGAAACACCAATATGATAGGTACTTTTTGTATAATCATTATATTTTACTTCGGGTTTCTATGTAAGTCATATTTTATCTCAGTTCAAAAATCAAGGCATTTATTTTCCCTGCGAAAAGAAGGTACGGAATCCTTGAATCATTTTTGATTTACGCTTCACAAAATCGCAAAGAACTTATGATTATTTCTTCCTAACTCAAATGTCAAGTAGGTAGGTACCTACTTAAAATATATTTTCTGTGATGTTTTATATCTAAGGTCTATCTTAAATCTGGATGATGAAAAAAGAAGCCGTAGATACAGAACTACAGACTAATAGTCATCATCATCACCATCAGCTTCAGTCTACTGCTGAACATTACTATAAGGCGTCTGGCGAGCGCCTCTGAGATGGCTGCTTTGCTTCTTGTGACTAAGGTTCCCCGTGTTTTGATCAGGTCGTCAGTCCTCAAGGCAGTCCGACTACGCTGTCGTCTTCAGTTACTATAAGTTTTCAGAACCTCTCTTACCCTCCGTTGTTGGTTTTGTAAGCGATACTGTAGGCTGTCCATTACTATTTGGAAGAGCTTAAGGTGACTTTTCTCGCGCGCATCTCTTAATTTCGGATCTTATCTACGAAACCTGGGCACAGCGAGGTATGTTCCCAAAGCCAATGGGCTATGTAGTATCTTTTATAAACATGCCAGAGTAACATTTACATTTTCTCTTATAAGGTTGCTTCTTCAATAGAAGTTATCTTAACGGGATGTTAATAACTCACTCCCCCTCCCCCTCCATTCCCACCATCCCTTCAGTCCCACTCCCTACTACCTTCCTACCTGGGCACAGCTCTCTTTCAATAGCTTGTGGCGCGACTTTCGTCTTCCTAACAAGCCCAGCATCAAGAGACCATGTGTTTTACTGCTGGGCATAAGTCATCTTAGGCAACATACATCAATACTCTAACTGATTCCTTAAATACAGTTTAAAAACTAGTTCGGGAATCTATGGACTCATTAAAATAATGTAAAAAATATTTATGTCAATAAACTAATTTGTATTTGTATTTGTAATAAATAAAAAGAAAAATAATGCCCATCTTCCCAGATGCTTCATGCTGCCCTGCTGATTTCGACGGAGTGGATTTATTATACGTTCTTGTGAAGAAAATCTGTTATTTAAATAAAAAACATACACCATTTTGTCACAATTACCCCTCGTTTCATTATGTATTTAAATGAGGCCGCATTTACAATTTGCCAGCGATCTTTTGTATGTAAATTCTGGGTATTTTTGAATGCGAGCTGAGGCTCATTTTGTGGTTCGCTACAATCATTTTTTGCTCAACTACGGGCCGCAGTGCAACGTTGTTGAAAAGTTCGGGGTATATTTAGAACGCCTTAATTAAAATTGAAATGAAATGTTACTTGGGTGCTTGGCGATTTTACTTACATGGCCAAGTTCATTTATTTGATCATCATCGATCATCACAATCACATCAAATCATGAGAAACGATGTAAATTTGGCTTCAATAAGCAAGTTACTTAAGTTAATATATTAGCCCAGGGGGTCTAACAAAGATCATTTTCCATTAGCGTTAACGCCAAAAGATAAGGAATCTTTGCAAGATCCCCCGTGGACGGTAAACAAAATGGTCGTTCCTCTCGTTACTCCACTGACAAGTAACTTGCTTATTGAAGCCAAATTTTTGAAGTAAAGTAGTTTATAAGATATCACTAACCCAAAAAGACGTAGGTATGCTAAAAATAAGCTCTAGGCAATATTTGAAGACTACAACGCACACCTATCACGGACTATGATCGATCTGGTTCTTTGTTTGTATAACATCTAAAAAGCACACAGTACGCACTTGAACAAAACAATTTATTTTCGAAACAATACGTTCAGAAACCTGCAACCTAAATAATTTAGCTTTTATTTTAAAAACCTTTACCTAACCGCAACCTTAAAAATCCAACTTAACTATTGGGTAAGCAAGATTACCAGTGGTAAAAATAAATACTTTACGTAATCGCTATAAAGCAGGCAAACATTGAAGAGATATAATATCTAGATATGTTATTTAATTGTTCAATTAATAATGATGAAGGTTCAATTCAACCGATGCTGGTTTAAATTCATAGTTACTGTTGGGAATGAATTTATCAATGGCAGTCATTGAACAAATGCACAATACTTTCAGTAACTAAAAAATCTGAAAATCCCAGTTCCCAATAGTTATAGCTCATTAAATAAAATCTAGCCTAAAAGTTGTATCATAATTATATACCAATAAGTAATTATCAAAAAATACAGAAAATGCTGAATTGAATTTCATTTTGCATTACATTCGAATGTAGAGACCATAACCGTATTAAAAGAAAACTTGGTTTTAATTAAACCGCTTCCTATGATGCTCACCCACCACAAATTTTTGAACTCTAGAAAGAGCTCTGAAGATGTAATAAAAAGTGTCCATTCAAAGTCAACAGCACTTAACAACGTAAACAGTTACGAGGTACAAACTCGTTCCGAGACCAATTAGCGCAGAGAGGTAACTTTGAAACTACCCTCTTAATAATTTGGCAACTTTGCGCCTGTTAAAAAGCTCCATGGTTTGCCAGAACATTTGTATCGTTGATTATTAGCGTTTGTTTTAGCTTTGAAGAGAGGTATTTTATAGCCTTTTATAAATATATTTTATATAATATGTTTGGCTGTACGTAAGTAAAAACTCTAAATCTTTTCTAAATCATCCATACGCATAGTATTTGACCACTGTCTCACCTGATGATAAGTGATGACGCGGGCTACAGTATCGCATGCTTGTTTAGAAGATTTTACTAGGTGTTAGAACTTTTCTGCAAAGTTCGTCTAAGTAGGTACCACCGCTTTGCCAGTTATTCTGCCGCCAAGCAGTAGTGTGCATGCATTCTGTGTTCCGGTTTGAAGGGCATTGTGAAAAAACGTCTTTTTGTGTTTAATATTACTTCGAAAGCTCAAGTTAACTACAAAAGGTACCATAATCTTTTAAGGTTATTTTTTATGGCAACCCTGCGTGTTAATTTCACCCCAAACGCCTATCTGGCTGCGGTTTCCATAACCTTTCCGTGAACTTCACACGTAAAAAACTAATTATTTGTGCCACGCACTGTTATGTAGTTACGAAAGATTACCGCATAGCTAATCTCGGCTATTGGTTCTAATTCTTAAGATATCTTAAAGTAAAGTTCGGTAAAGCTAAGCGCTAAAAAAGTGGTATTTAGCGACACCATCCGGGCTAGCATGCGCACCGCGACAAAATTTTCTCGACACTTTATCTCGTGAGTGACCGTGACAAGACTATGGTAGCGCCTAAGTGCGTCTCTCTCTGACAGCGGCGATAAGTTTTCTCGCGGTGCGCATGCTAGGCCATCATGTTTCGGTAGTTGTCGGTCCTACGTTATATTGTTAAACATCATCATTAAGTATTTATTTAGTCAGAATGCTTGGACAGTAGCCTAAAATTTCTGACACTGTTTGCCGTGTGGTATCGTTTCCGCGGGGAGCCGATGGATGCAAGAGGCAAGCAGCTGCTCAAAGTCACGGTCTTTGGGGGAGGCCTATGTTCAGCAGCGGATGGTTGATGATGATGATCGGTTACGAATAGGATCACCCCATCTCTTCCCGTGGGTGCCGCAAAGGCGGCTAAGGAAATATCCTGCAGAAATTTCCTCGGTCTTTATTAGTATAATCTCATGGATGCAAGAAGGGAACCGCTCAGTGTTGATCTTTGGGTTGCCTTTGTTCAGCAGTGGATATTTCAAGCTGTTAATGATGATGAGTGCCTACTACACGAGAAAGAAGGTTGAAACAGTTTTCATAAAATCAAAAGCAAATTTACAGATTAATTTGTAAAGGAAAATTTAGAATCACGAGCGGGGATTGAACCCGCATCCATCCATCCCTCAAGCCGGGATATGCTTTACTTAATCTACCGTGACAAGTGGTCTCATGTCCGAAACTTTTCATTAACCTATACGCTGAGGGGTAGGCGGTACTATCATAAAAGCAGATTTACTAAATTATAACTTCTCAGCAAATCCCTTTTGTAATTTGATGAAAACTGTTAACTAGCATTACAATAAGATGTTCAGTTTTTTAATTTAACATACCTAATCATCTTAAGTTTACAAAAAAATCCTTAAAATATTGCCTTATCTACTACATCGTATACTTTCTTTCGCAAATATATTATCGTGGATTCTTTATCGGATGATAACAAAAGCCATTGCAGTTTGTTTATTATGTTTAGTTAAATCAGTTTATATTGTTTTATTGTTCATTTGCTTCATTGCATTCTTGCTTTAACTTTAATTGAAAGTATTTATTTTACTTAAAAAGATGTAGCTACCTCATAGATTTATATATCAGGATATGCCCGAAGGGACATTTTATTTTGTCAAAAAAGCGTGGGAAAAGTCAGCGCCTTCTATTAGATTTCGCGTGAACTACGACAAGTTGAGAAAATTAGGTGCCTATCGCTGCCATTATGTCCGTCAATGTTTATGTTTACAATGATGAATAATCATTGTAAACATAAAAAGATGTCAAACATTGAAAAGAATTTAGAGCATTTGAGTGTTGAGGTTCCTGATAAATATTATAAGCCGTTTTACTTGGACACCCGTGAAGTAACTATAGAAATAGTAATAACAGGATTACAGGACAGTACTAGAAAGTAATAATAAAATAAGTTTCAATGTATGCTTCTATAATGGTCTGGTATTAGTATCTACTAATCTACATCCAGTGGAACCTTGATTCGCTGCAGTATATTCGAAAGTTGTGCAACCAGCAAACTTATTTTTCTTATAAGGAGTAGCTATACCGTTAACAGTAAAACTACTTTGCTATTTTATATCCGGATAAAAACTCCGATAAAACCGGATAAAGCCTCAATTATTATTAGAATGATTTGAAACGTGCATAATCTTGGGGTCTAGCAAAGATCCCAATCGCTAACGCTAACGCCAAACGCTAGCTCCAAAAATGTATTGACTTGACATTTGCTGCGGAAAAGTAAGAGATTTCCGAAATGTCATCTCAATACATTTTGGAGTTAGCGTTTTGGGATTAGCATTTGGTATCTTTGCTAGACCCCCTTCTCTTTTAGTAATGTGTATAACCACTTTTAGTTCGTCAATCGATTTTAATAATCGAAACTAATAACATCCCCTATCTGGTACAACCGAACAATAGCCCGAACTTGAAAAAATGTAGTGATTTTGTCTAGAGAGTTACTATTTAGTGTCCAGTGTATTCATTAGGCCTAATACTTCGCCAACACGCAATAAATATTGCTTGATAACCTTGCGTTATGCAGAAATAAAATAATTCGTAAAATAGCCCGCGTTTTCCGTTGTAAGTATAGGATGAGGCATCAGTACTGTATAACTACTATTTTAATATCTGTGGTAATAATAACTAAAATATGGATGAACACAGATGTGAAATTTATTGTTTGTGATTGCGGAAAGCTCTAAATTATCATATCTGACTATTAAAGTCGAAAGTGATGTGTTTGCATTTCAAAGATTCCATTACGGACCTCTGACCTGACCGAAATTGTGCTCGGTATTTTGGTAATTGTAAATTTTAAGATTTGAAATGAAATCATTTTCATGTTCTATAGATAAGTCGAGAATGTTAAAAGTGTAGGAAACATAAATGTAATGATTAACCATTAGAAGATTATAATTTTAGAATATTTTTGGCGAAAGAGTTTGTAAGCAAGACTTCAGAACACACTTCAAGATCTCGCAGGCATCCACCTGACTGTGATTTGAACCCGCGCCCTCCAACTCACCGGATTGGACGCCCTACCAACTAAGCTATGGTCACTCGACCGCTAGCTGCGAAAATCTTAAGGACTATGTGTTTACCGACTAAGCCGTCGTGGCGACACCTATAGTACCTATATTAGACTCATTACTAGTTATTACGATACTACGATAAATACACTACTACTCAGTACTATGATATTACAATAAATTTTGAGGACTAATAATATCTTTATAGATATAACTAAAGTGTGATTTACACTTTAAAAAATCATTCCTATGTGTCACTACGTGGTTGCCCGCATCTGTTACATTAAGCAAACAAACGAAGTGAGCAAAGCAAAGTAAGCGAACCTAAACTGCTGTAAATCTGTTTTTCTTTTCATCTCGTTTTTTAAACCAAAGACTTGCAGCATTACGTTAGCCCACACGTATTATACTGCCACAAACCATAAACTATTGTCTAAAATTGCTCACGTCCATGGAGCTAATAAAAAAAGAAGGAGGGAATCCCGTCTGACCCGAAACTGAAGCACCCTTAGGAAGCCGGAACGCTTCGTGCGTACGAGCGGGGCTCGCACACACTCACATCATAGGCAGCCGGTCGCCATACTTTCATCTGACACACATATGTAATATGTCCGCCATTTTGGGCTTCAGTTCGATGTCAATCAAAACTCAATCCTTTTTTTATTTCATCCATGATCACGTCATCCTGAGACACCTAACATGAATCTCAACCGGCCAGGCTACAAAGACTCATAATATTATGCCCAGTAATTTCACTAGCTATACGATACAGTCATGTCAATGTCCGTCATTATTGAAATAAACTACTGTTTGCCAAAGATTTACCTAAGCCTGAAGGCGTCTACTGCTGAACATAGGCCTCCCCAGAGAGCGCCACATCAAGCGGCTGCTCGCCTCCTGCGTCCATCGTCTTGGCGCGGCTTTCACCAGATCGTTGGTCCACCTACTAAGGGGCCTGCCTACACTGCGTCTTCCGGGTCGTGGTCGCCACTTACTTACCTAGTTATAATAATATTCATTATTGATTTTTATGGACAATCTTTGGATGAATAATTTCGCATTTCTCGAATAAATTGTCAGTTAAACGAAGTGGTTATATATTATGATGATGCTAAGAAGGATTAGCCGTTTCCGGTGACTTGATATTCAGTGATAAAACCATGTCGATATGATAAAATAAAACAGCTCTTAAATAACTTGGAAATGACTTCATTTTGAGTGGCAAACGAACTGTTGATGAAACGAACGATGGTTAGTAATGGTTATAGACCTAAAATGCCGATCGATGCAGGAGGCGAGCAGCCGCTCAAAGTGGCGCTCTTTGGGGGAGGCCTATGTTCAGCAGTGGACATCTACGGATGCCAGGGATTTTGATGGTTTGTTATATTGTATTGATATTTGTCATTTAAAGGGACTGTATCCAAAGGGTAAAATGGACCATATTACCTACTAAGACCAGCGCGATGTATGTCTCTTTGTCTATCTATCCGTCTGTCACCAGGCTGTATCTCATGAACCGTGATATTTAGTTGAAATTTTCCCAGACGATGTATTATTGTTGTCGCTATAACAACAAAACTAAAAAAATAAAAAAATATTTAAGGGGGCTCCCATTCAGCAAACGTGGTTTTTACTCGTTTTTATATCGCTATCTCTATTCCAAATTTCATCCAAATCCGTCCAGCCGTTACGACGTGAAGAGGGAAAAACACACACACACACACATACACAACCTTTAGCCTTTAAAATATTAGTGTGATGGTACGGTACCCTTCATGCGCTTGGCTGATTATTTAAGGTCTTTACGTTGTAACTCCGAGGAAATGGTGAAAAAGGCAGGATTTTCCCCCCATTTTATAGGTACGAGGTAAAAAACAAATGTAGAGGTTAGTGTGGGACTTCTATCTTCAAAAAAGGAATATAAGTTAGCTTTCAGACCCGCAATATGAAGCTATTCGATGGAAAATTGAGAGAGATAGAGAGAGGGAGAGAAAAGCTAAGCATCAGCATCAGGTTAAAAAAACTTCTGATCGCAGTTGATTACAAAGCAGACCGGAGAGAATGCTGCCACTCAGTCCCTAGATATTCCTTAGCAGCACTTAGGGCACTCACAAAAAGAGAAGGTGACCGTGCTAGGTACACGGCAAGGCAGGGCCCTTATTCCGTATGACCATTCACGTACGTAACGCGGTGCGTTACGATATCTTCGTGGAATGGTATTGGGTTCAAAATGTTATTCCGTATGCCGTTGTCAAATTTGACAAACACGACAACACACGTTACACGCACGTCAAAAAACAGAAAACACTGGGCACAAACAATCTAACACGTGGCATACAGAATACAATTTTTTGATTCCATGTTAATTCCATATCATGGCGCGTTAAAGCCCGCATTTACGTTTGGAGCATGTTACACGTCACGCGTTATTGGCAAGGAATCTCATGTGTCATAGCGAATAACCCCCCAGGCCTTCACATCGGTTGAGGACAAAAACATATTTTATTCTATATTTAAAATAAAAACGGTTTACTACCGCTCTACAATTTACCAGAACCATTTCAAAAAAGCATTTTCCAAGAACGCTCATAATTATTTACTCTGTTTACCTATTTACTAATACGTCTACGGTTTCTACATCTGTTTTATATCTAGCCCGTATTTATTGTTCTCCTTTAACATCCGTGTGCAAATAAAACAGTAGATCAACTTCAATCGTTTTTAATATTTTTAATCTATGATTAGGCTTACAGCTAGTGTCTGAAAACGTTTGCGTACGCCAAAATTGGTTGAGTTGCATATAAATTAACGTACTATGACCATCGAATTGATTGGGTTTTGTGTTTCTGATATAATTTGCTTGAACTCAATGTTAGCTTAGCTACCCTCTGACAATTCTTTTGTTATTTAAGCCAGTTATGGATAACCGCGAATGGTTGTGAGCATTTGTGTTGTTTTATTATTTTCTACCAGACATCATTATTTTTTTCTTTTTGGAAGACTTCGTAGTCAATTACTGGAATGGCTGAAATGGCAAAAGGAGGCAGGACGTTGTCTTCTTCACCATCCGATCCGTTCATCCTTCACCTTATCTTTTTTCCTCTCCCTTCCTTTTTCCTTTTTACAAAGCTAAGCGAAGCCAAGTGAAACCATGCGTGTATCACGTGTATGTCTCAAGCGTATCGTTGTAAATTACCTTAATACGTAAATAAATTATAATAAATTATATTTGTCTCTGTATTTATAAATGAATAAACACAAAGTAACGACACTCAGCTTCAGAGCAATCAACAAAAAATTAAGTTTATAATCTCTTTGGATCGATATAAAAAACTATAAAAATTTTTTGTTTTTGCTAGAATTTAATTTATTTTGCTAACTGTTCTACTGTTTATACACGATGTCCAAAGGTTTCATTTTGAGATTAAATGGGATGAGTACACATTACATGCCCCGAATAATACCTACTTGTATAATCAGATAATGCTGTGTATGGATTGAAGCAAATATTTGTTCGCTTGGATTCTCAGATGTATAGCCAACCCAATTGGGTAAATGGAGTCTAGTTTGGACGTGGCTTGTTTAAATAGGTAGCTGTCAGTTGGAAATATGTGACGCAATGGAAAATAAGGGATAAGTTATAGGTTCTCTATTCGTGATAGACGGCATAGTAATAAATATTTCCTCAGCCGATTCATAAGCGATTTCGGCTAATGACAGCTCTGAAGTTTTGATATTTGGAATAATATGCTTGTTTGACCAATCACAGCGTAGCGCTGCGCGTTGCTTCGACTAATTACCGTAGTGCGTTGACCAATCACAGAATAGCGCTGCGCAGTGTTTCGACCAATCACGTCAGTGCGTTTTACTTATTCGTATTATACAATCTGTGGCATAATTTGTACCAGGTAAAAAATAGACAATATAGTAGTATTAATACCGGCTTTGAGACATTCATTTTGATATACCTATCTAAATTATGTATTTATGCTCGTCTGCACCAAATAATGAAGCATGGCAGCTTGCTTAGGTTCGCACTTATCCTATGTAATCGAAATTCTCACCGAAATGGTACGTATTAGCATGGGGTCTCATCAGGTAAAAACAAAAAATAGCCCGAGCTTGAAAAAACTTTAGTAATCGTGTCTAGAGAGTTACTAGTTAGTGTCCAGTGTTTTTATTTGGCCCAATACTTCGCCAACACGCAATAAATGTCGCTTGATAATCTTGCGATATGCAAAAATAAAATAATTTGTAAAATAGCCCGCGTTATTCCGTCATATGGGATGGGGCATCTGTACTGTAGGTATTATATTATCTAGGGTATTAGTTACGATTTCTCTTTTCATACACAATATAGGTACTTTTGCATTTTTAAAAGTTCAAAAGTAGGTACAGAGCTTTTATGATAAAGAGCGTTGAAGAGAAAATATTTCAAACGAGCTCGGAACTGAACCCAGATTTTAATATCTCATTGTTGAGATCCTACGTTGAGAAAAAGGGAAATTGCGAGAAATGTAGATGCAAAAATCCGTACCTAAGTTGTTAAAGCGAAAACCGAGAAATAAGAGCGGACTTTTTGTGTTATGCTCCATTAGCACAATCTTTGTGGTTTTATAAACCTCTGTTGTATGAAAATATTCTTCTATTTTATATATTTCATAAAAAAATATACATAATATAAAATGGAAAAATGTATTATTTTATAAATATGTCATTATTATTTTATTTACGTATTTATTACGATGTTAGTAGGTACATAGTGTTTCCAAGACCTCTAGCCCTTGTTTTATGCCGTAATTAGACGTGTAATAAGTAAGGTTTTATGAAAGTTCAACCCCTAAAGAGGTCAAACAGTTAAACATTGAAAAATTGATATGGGTAAATAAGCTTTTACATGAAAGGTATTCTGTTAATATATTATTATAAACACGCAACGAGCTATGGAGAGAACTATGCTCCGTGTTACCTTGCATGATAAGGTCCGGAACGAAAAAATCTGCAGGACTAAAATGACCGACATAACCCTTAAAATTAGTAAGTTGAAATGGCAATGGGCAGGCCACATTGCTCGCAGAACTGACAACCGATGGGGAGAAAAGGTTCTCGAGTGGCGACCATAAACTGGAAGGTGCGGCGTAGGCAGACCCCCCACTAGGTGGACCGACGACCTGGTGAAAATCCCGGGGAGCCGATGGATGCAGGAGTTAATCAGCGCTCAAAGTGGCGCTCTCTGGGGGCGGCCTATGTTCAACAGTGGACGTCTACAGGCTGTTGATGATATTATTATGATATACTGCGATGTTGTAGGTTTGGTTGTTTATTTTTTTGCGCCTCGGTCACGTACGAAACCGGAGCTACGTAACGTGTATGGTAAGACCTATGTGAGTTTCAAAACGGCTGAACCAATTTAAATGAAATTTTGCACACTAATTGCTTTAATTACCGAAAACAGCATAGGATACTTTTTACCGAAAATTGAAAGGTCTCACCGGAAAACTGGAAAGTTTAGTGAGATCGCACTATTTTTCTAAAAGGTAATAAGTAAAAATAATGTATTTCTATAGATGAGTGCACCGACCTCTGTATAGAATAATAGAGATCATTGTGTGATTATTATAATTTCATTCCAGTTTCATTCTTTAAAGGAAACCATCTTGCCTTCAGGTGCTTTGAAATTTCAAAACAAAATGTAAAAGAATGCGTTGCTTACCGCATAAGACTTATTTAATCCCCTTTTTAAGCTCGCGTTAATACGGCGACAAAAAATGTCACAGTGCGGAAAACACGTCGACAAAAAGTTTTCCGCACTGGAATATTTTTTATCGCAGTATTGCCGCTTGAAAAAAATTAGCGGAAATACATCAACTTGGTTTTATGCTGATTTTTTCAAGCAGTAAATAAATAAATACAAATAATTTTCTCCGTGTTATGTTCGTGCTCTAATGAGTTACGGGACTAAATGCCTTACAATAAGAATGCATCTTTAAAGTTAACACTTTTCAGACTGGAAACGCTTGACCTAACTTTGTACTTTCCAACCACTACAGATAGAAACTCATCAGATAATTATTTTTTTTGTCACATTAGTAATTGTGTTTTTTATAGAAAAAACAAAGCAGTAATTCGATTGTTATTTCTCCTCATATTTAAAGACCCGAAAATGGTAATAGATTGTAGTACTATAATAATTTATTCTTTCTTGTAATACCTATGTAATGTCCAAACCAGTTAGGTACAACAGTACAATCAAAAAAATTTGAATTTTTTTCCTTTTATTTTGGCTCCACACATAGTGTATTTAGCCAGTGTCAAGTAATGTAATTTTTCATCATGTCATATTTCACGTAAAGTCAAGTCTTAGTCATAGTCATCATCATCATCATCATCATCATCATCATCAGCATACTCTCGTCCACTGCTGGACATAGGCCTCTCCAAGAGCACGCCACTGAGCTCGGTCTTCAGCTCTCTGCATCCAGTCTCTACCAGCCGCTTTCCGCAAGTCGTCACTCCACCTGGCCGCAGGGCGCCCTACACTACGTTTGCCTAAACGCGGTCTCCACTCAAGAACCCGTCTACCCCAGCGGTCATAGTCATAGTTCAGTCTAAGTCAGGTAGTCATATTCCAGTCTAAGTCGTGCTCCAGTAAAGTGGTGGCAACTTTACTAGAATCTTCTATGGAATTTTGGAAGCAACACGGAAAATCACGTTTCACTACATTATATCACTTGCCCTCACTCATGCTCGTAATTCAGCACTTAATGCGTAAAACGCCATCAATTTTAAACATTAACACTGGAAAAAGCACAAGTTTTGAGAAATAATACAATGCAACGACGTGAACTTTTCCGCGTTCCCGCCAAAAAACCAAATTTGATTTTAAATTCATGCGTAAAAATAAAATGTAAATACTTTGCCCATTCCGATTTAAAACTCATTTTAAAAGTTGCAACTGTACCTTTAACTTACGCCCATGGATGTTTAAAAAGGAGGACAAAAATTAAATGTTCATTAACTATGATAATATTGAAGCACACATAATTCTGACATTTTAATCTGTGATTCTGACTAGGTCAAAATTCCGTCTGGTTATTTATATGTCTGCGCCATATAAATGACCCAGAAATCAGGCTTATACTCTATATTAAGTTATATTTAAATTAATTAATATGTGAGAATTAAGATGTTTTGGCCATTATAATGCGAGTAATTAACATTTAATTACTTGTCGTTGTGTATCAGGTTAAAATAGGTATACTCAAATATGCCTAACAAGTAAAAAATTTTTGCTTATAGGTTATTAGAATTAAAGTGAATTAAGTATTAAGCTTCTTTAGATGACTAATAATAGGCTAAAGAAGATTGGTAAAACTTAACACTACAATAAAAAAAACAGTTAAGTTCATAAGTTAACATTATTTATTTTTTTTATGTCCGTAGGTATATTTTAATCAATAGAAACAAAGAAACGCTCATCATATTAATATAATTGTAGTATTATTTGTTTAATGTTTGTTTGCGATAAAGGGCGATGCACGACGTTAGAATAACTACCTTAAGTACAAAATAGAACAAAGAAAATGAACAGGAATAGTTCATCTATAAAGAATACTTACAATATCATCATAAAAAGGCATCAGGACGGTTAACACACGCTTCAAGTGGTATAAACATAACGTCAAGTTCACGTTAACACCACTACACAACTGCTGGGAGTACCCCGATCCATTATTCTGAACTGAGTCCTCTAATCCACCTATTTTGAATATCGAACTCTTTAACAATCATCAAAATAAACACCATGCCACAAAAAACAATTCCTTATTTAAAATCCAGGTAAAACTTTTTAAAATGAAGTTCCAAAAAAACAAAAGCTTACTTAAACCGCCACTGGTGTTTAACAAAAATTAAACAGAAAATTTTAAATTAACCACAGATTGTATTGGTATTGAGTTGTTATCGTTTGAAACTTTCGTGTCAATCGAAGAGACGACGAGACGTGCGTTCAAGAGCAATTCTGAAGCCAGACTGAAGCTGATATCGTTTCAGGGCTGAAAATCAACTGATTGTCCGAATTATTCGTGGTTGCGCTGAAACGGCGCGCGCTTAGTATAGGTAATAGGTAGGTACAGGAGCTCTAATACCTACTAGCTTTAATATTTATGAAGCTAAAAAATGTCTGTCGAATATAGGTTTCGCCAAATTGTGTATCCTGAAAAATAGGGAGTTTAATAAGGCTATAGTGAATACATGAGACCGTGGTCAAACGTTAGCATACGCACACTGACAAAAAAAAGTAAAAATAAATAAGAAAATTCTTTACGTTGATAGTTTTTTTTAACTTTTGTTAGTTTTAATTCATACATAAATAGGTCATTCAAACTTCAGATAAAATTTATTGTAATTAAACTGCTTTTCACTGATATCAGAATACTTTTTAACTTAATATTTAATTCATTAATGATTGATATAATTAAGCATAAGTACAAAATTACAAAACAAAGTGCTTAGGTCATGTCAATAATAGATTCCCTACTTACCTACCTATTATAATAAAATTGAGATTGAATTAAATAAATAAATTTTATTACTACTATTGTAGTTATAATTTTAGGTACCAACACTTTTCTTGACTGGATTTTGGTCAAATAATTTCAAAAGTAATAATATGTACCTTACCTGTTATTTTTATAGCAAAATAAACATTACAGAAATCATAAATGTCAGTTTCATCAGGCGTTGAGAGAAATAACATTATACGGTAAATAACATAAACTATTGGCCACGCTATGGAAGTATTAGCCACGCCATGGAAGAATTAGCCACGCCATTGACTACGTCATTATATGCCGTAAACTCGTTGGCTTGTAATAATAACCGTCCATCGCTATTTGTTCTGTTTATTTAGGAGTCTTGTGTTTTTGTTTTGATTGCACATTTTATATGTATGATACCTTTACATGGCCTGAAGACGTCCACTGCTGAACATAGGCCTTCACGTCACTTCATCACACACGGATTTCATCTAATGCAAATTAAATTCGTATGGATTTGTCATCATTTTTTGTACACATACAAACAAATTACAAAACAAACAAATAAAGAAAACAAATTAAGTTCAAACAAATAAATTAGGTAAGTTGAATTGGAACGGCTCCCCACGGATTAGACCAAGTTGTCGCTGCGAGAACTGGCGCTGCGTCTTCCAGTTTGTGATCGCCACTCTAAATCCTTAATCCTTTCTCCCCCATCGGTTGTCGGATTATCTTCTTGTTCTTATTCTCGTGAGGGGAAATAGACAAGTAAGCCCAAATATCAAAATTTTTGAAAAAAAAAAAAAAAATTACAATTTAAAAAAATCGTTCATCAGCCTGAACATAGGCCTCCCCAGAGAGCGCCACTTTGAGTGGCTGCTCGCCTTCTGCATCCATCGGCTCCCCGCGGTTTTCACCAGATCGTCGGTCCACCTAGTGTGGGGTCTGCCTACGCTGCGCCTTCCGGTTCGTGGTCGCCACTCGAGAACCTTTCTTCCCCATCGGTTGTCGTTAAAACTTACTTTCTTTTAAATATTTTTTGGTTTTGTTTTTTTTTTCATCTAAAAGCTTTTGACTAGACTTACTAGTCTTTCGACAAAAGACAGGACGGACAGCTCAATGGCCCCCTAAGCACGTTTATTATTATTATAAGACCCCACGCTTTCACTTAATTTAACCTAAGTAGTTAGTAGTTACTTATTATCCTAAAAAACCGGTACTCGATCATTAAACTTATCTAAGACAATACATACAGAGTCAAATATAATTTATCGCAAACCACTTACACCACTTGTGTAAAAAGGAAAGTATGTAGTACCAACTTATTTACTTAAAATACCGTGATGTGTAGGCCTATCAAAAACAAGTGTGTTGAATATAGCAAGCGTAATAATATATGTTGTAATAATTGTTTGGAAGATTTAGTTCACGAATGGGTATCGGAAATCATGTTGTACCTACGTACGTATAAAAAGTAGTTATAGATGATGTACTAATGATGATTGTATAATGCTACCCGCTTGTACCGGTTTTTCTTCTCGGCGATTATCAAGTCCGAGCAAGGGATGGCTTGAAAAACAGCGCTGCATACATGTGAAAACGTACATGTGGCACAACGCTGAAGTCACCCCTTTGGCTTTCAAAATATGTATCTTGTCTTTGTAATATGTATATAGTGATAAAAAGACAATAAAGTAATATTCTATTCTATACTAAGACCAGCTAATTAATTATACCCACTCTCGTTTTTTTGTTGTTTACCTACTCGACAATTTAATCCACAGTTGTATCTTTTTCTTAATTAGATATAAATCGGTTTTCTTAGAAGAAGTTAATAAGGGCTTTTCGGTCAATTTTTGAAGAGTATTAATTTGCGTAACGAATAATTTTGTTGATGAGCAGGCCTTTTTAAGAATAAGTCATTCTAGGAATAAGACATTTTTGGAATGATCAATTTAGCGAATAAGGCTTTTTAAGAATAAGTTATTCGGCGAATAGGACTTTATTTCGGGAATAGAGGTAGGCGTTTTGCGAAGGTATCCTGGACATGGATAACTTCGCAAAACGCCTACCTTGGACATCCAATATCGACTGTTAACAGCCGTATTTAAGAGGTATTTTACCTTAATTATCGTCATTGAGTTGACACAAGTAGTAGAATGATTGTAGTCACAGAGCAAAAAAAAAAGGTTGCTCTCTACGAAGCGTAATTTGTTTCATAGCGTTGTGTTTGTAGTAGTTAGTTTATAGAATATATAAAGGCGCATAGTCCGTTTAAATAAATGAGTTGGTATTACCTACCTAACTAAGAAGTTCTGCAATTTCCCTTACCTATTGACTTTGCACTAGAATAGTTGCGTATTAGAATAATAATTGTCCAATAGATCTGTCACCGTCTTCTTGTAAAAACCGTTTGTTTATAAAAAAAATCAAAAATAAAACTGGTTATTTATATTATAAACGGTCGATTTATTGCAAACTGGCAATTTGTCTTACAATGAAACGGATGATGTTTCGATTATTTATAAGCAGTCGGTGCCCAACGGTGAATTAAAAAAAACGATTTGTAGTAGTGTTTAATTGTAAACAAACCTGTATTAATGCACCAATTTTTGCTGTAATTTATTGTTTTAAGAGTCACAGTGATCGTTCGATTTTCGCTGAGACCACTTGTGTGACTCGCGTGTCGCGACCGCGTATACCAATAGTGCTAACGTATCACAACAAAGCCGTCTCGCCGCGGCCGGCCGCGATGACCCAGTTAATTGCGCAAGGCTGGTGACTAGCGGCAAACTATATTGTTAAGGCGGTTTCACACTTGCCTTAATAATGGATTCAAGTAAACAAAGTGCATCAACTGAATCAGTCAGACTTACTACTGAAACAGAACATCTGTTATACAGGCGGTTTCGCGAAGAGCAAGCCGCACGACAAAAAGTAGAGAGTCTTGTAAGTGACTTGAAAAATCAAATTGAGATTCTTCAAGAACAACTAAAATGTCTTGCGGATACAAACTTACCGAAACCCGCAACCACCCCAATGGAAGCTTCCTGTTCGCGCGCTGAATACAGCACAGACGAGGAAGATTTAGCCCGCGAAACTGAGTGGATAAGAACAAAAACCAGAAAGAAAAGAAAATTGAACTCCTCACCCACTCAAGACGAAACAAAAGAAGATGACAAAGATTACAAATCAAAAACTAAAAAGGTCCACCAGCCACCACCTATCATAGTTGATGGAATAAAAGACTATCAAGGTTTTTGCGACCCTCTGATAGATATCCAAGCAGCTGACACCTTTACTATTAAAATGTTGAGTGGTGAATCTCTCAAAGTAAATGCCTTAAGTGATGATTCGTACAGGGCAATCACAAAAGCCCTAACCAATAACAACTGCCTCTGGCATTCCTACGAAAATAAGCAGGAAAGACCAGTGAGAGTGATGATTAAAAAACTACACCATACATGCAAGCCAGAGAGAATCGTGGAAGACCTAAAACAGAAGGGCTTCAATATCATAGAAGCTGTGAACAAATTGAGTTGGAAAACTAAGGAGCCACTCAATATGTTTATGCTCTCTTTTGAAAACAACGAGGATATAAACAAAGTTTTTGCCATTAGAACAATACTGGGATATCAAATAGAGATACAGTCTATGAGAACCACTAAACTGGTCCCTCAGTGTAAAAGATGCCAGGCTTATGGACATACGCAAAAGTACTGCTCCAAAGAACCGAGGTGTGTCAAATGTACAGGCAAACACTGGACCAAGGACTGCAAAAAACCTTCGGGGGAAAAGCCTAAGTGCGTCCATTGCGGAGCTCAACATCCAGCCAACTATAGGGGTTGTACTATTGCCAAAGAAATACAGTCAATCCGGAACAAGACTTCAAAAAATTCTTCAGTAACACGACAACAAAACGTGCCTAAACACTGTGATTCAGTCCACAATAAATCAAGTGCAAAATTGCCTACCCATACAACATCCAAAAATGTATCACATGCTCAAGCAGCTGCAAGAAGTGTAGCTAAAGTACCTCTAGTCTCTCAAGAAGCTATAACTAACGATAAGAAGTTAGATAATATATTAAGGATCATGACGTCGTTTGATGAGCGACTAAAAAAGATAGAAAATAGCGCCAGAATAGCTACTACTAAAACGAAAAAATGAATACAAAACTTAAAATTATGGCCTGAAATTCAAACGGGTTACAAAAACACCAAAATGACTTACAAGTAGTTTTGGATATAGAGAACGTCGATGTTTGTCTTGTTTCTGAAACACACTTTACGACACAATCGCACATTAATTTTAAGGGATACAAAATTTACCACGCGCTTCACCCAGATAATACAGCAAGAGGTGGAAGTGCTGTCATAGTCAAAGATAACTTGCAACATTACGAGGACTTCAAACACGAAGAGAAAGAGATACAAGCTGTGGCGATAAGACTTAAAACTAAAAAATACACTCTTACAGTTTCAGCCATATACTGTCCCCCTTGATATGCGCTAAAGAAAGAGCACTATGTAAGCTTTCTGAAGCTCCTTGGTAGCAGATTTGTCTTAGGGGGTGATTTTAACGCGAAAAACACTTATTGGGGCTCTAGATTGTCTACCTCCAAGGGCAAAGAACTATTGTCTGCAATCAGAGAGTTGAAATGTGACGTTACGTCTACAGGTATGCCTACTTACTGGCCAACAGATCCACATAAACTTCCTGACCTTATAGATTTCTTTATTTTTAAAAATATTTCATCTAGTTATATAAGAACAGAACAGAGCTATGATATGAATTCAGATCACTCCGCAATATATATGGAAATATGCGAGAATATCTTGTACATAGAAAAACCACTCACACTAGTTAATAAATATACAGATTGGGAAAATTTTAAGTTAGACCTAGAAAGTCTTATAGATCTTAAAGTTCCATTGAAATCACCGGAGCAGGTGAACACAGAATTGGAAACTCTTATAGAGAATATACAACAAGCTGCTTGGAAAAACACTCCAGAAATCAAAGCTGCTACTAAAGGGCACACATACCCCCTACAAATTAAACAGCTGATATATGAAAAGAGAAAACAACGTAATATATGGCATCAATCTAGGAGCCCCGAAGATAAAAGAAAGTTGAACAACCTAACCAAAAAAATAAAGAGGCGAATTCAAAACTTTAATGATGATTCCAGTAACAAGTATCTTCAGAAGCTTACCAATGATCGAAGTACTAACTACTCTCTAAGGAAGGCTACTAAGAACTTAAAACGGCCCATCGCCCAAATTCCTCCAATAAAAGATGCAAATGGTAAATGGGTTGTGAATAACGAGCAAAAAGCCAAACGCTTCGCTGAGCACCTGGAAAACATATTTCAACCCAATGACAGTGAAGAAGCTATCCATATGGATGACATCACTTTGAAGCGAGATGATGAAGAAGAGATAAAACTAGTCACACCGAGAGAAGTTTTGCGCGAGATTAAGATTAATATTAACCCTAGAAAAACTCCTGGATACGACTTAATATCCGGAGAAGTTCTTCACAATCTGCCAAGAAAGGCAATCGTGAAACTTACAACCCTTATTAACGCCACCTTTAGATTGAAGTTCATACCAGATCTATGGAAAGTTGCTGAAGTTATAATGATAGCAAAGCCAGGGAAACCTCCCCACGAAACAACATCATACAGGCCGATCTCTCTGCTGCCCATAATGTCAAAGTTAATGGTAAAATTGCTACTGAAAAGGCTTAAACCTATCATAGATGGCTTAAACATAATACCTGAACATCAGTTTGGATTCAGAGAAAAGCACTCAACAATAGATCAAGTGCACCGAATTACAAATGTTGTTGAAAATTCACTTGAAGATAAAAAAGTTTGTTCTACTGTATTCTTAGATGTGGCGCAAGCGTTTGATAAAGTGTGGCATGACGGCTTTATATACAAACTGAGGACGCTCATTCCAATATCATTTGCCGATATACAAGAATCTTATATTTATAAGAGAGTATTTAGAATACGGCAGGAAGATGCCTACTCAGATCTGAAGGAAATAAAAGCTGGTGTACCACAAGGTAGTGTGTTAGGTCCGGTCCTGTACCTACTATATACCTGTGATATACCAGAGTTAAAAAATAACACCATTGCGACCTTTGCTGATGACACTGCAATAATGGCAGTAGGAAATACCAATAAAGAAGCAGTAAAAAAGGTGCAAGTGGCTGTGAATCGAGTCTACGATTGGACTAAGAAATGGAGAATTAAATTAAACGAATCCAAATCTATTCATATTGATTTCAGTAATAAAATCCATCAGTATTCTCCTATTTATATCAACAACCAACTGATTCTATATGAGAATACAGCCAAATATCTGGGTATGACTCTTGATGTGAAGCTCCGCTGGAAAGCCCACGTCAAGAAAAAAAAAGAAGAACTTGAGTTGCGTTATAAAAGAATGTATTGGCTGCTTGGTATAGGCACTCTGCTCTGTCAATACACAATAAAGTTTTATTATACAAGCAAGTCCTCATGCCAGTATGGACTTATGGTATACAGCTATGGGGCTGTACCAAACAGAACAATATATTAACCATCCAACGGTTCCAGAATAAAGTGCTAAGGGAAATTGTCAATGCACCCTGGTATATACAAAACGACGACCTCCATCGGGACCTTAAAATAGAGTTCGTCCACAATATTAATAAAAAACACGCAGAAAGTCATCAATGCAGGCTTCACCATCACGTGAATGTTGAGGCAGTTCAGCTCCTCAACCACACGGATCTAGTGAGAAGACTAAAAAGAACAAAACCGTTTGAGTTAGTTTAATTAGTGTTAAAGTGTAGTTACGTGATAGTCTAATGTGGTGCAGTGTAAGTGCTACTTAAAAAGAACACAAGAACAATGTGTCTTCACCTTAATAGAGACAATAAGAAACGTGTTATTGGACACATTCTTAGACAATTATTATATTAGAAGTTTAGGTTAAATTAAAATTACTCATTAGCCAGCAATAGAGAAAAAAAAAAGAGTCACTAGTGGCTAACCAGTTGGTTACGAGGACAAGCGAAGCGAGAAGGAGGGTTAGTTAGGTTGGTTTTGACCACACTAGAAGTACACAATAACAATTAAACAAAGTGATGCCGATTAATTATAAATAACCGAAATATCCCAAATGCTAACGCTAACTCCAAAATGTGTTGGAATTACAATTTAGCTGAGGAAAAGTAATTTCCGATATGTCACTCTAACACGTTTTAGAGTAAGCGTCATATAATTATTATAAATGTTGGTTTAAATACAAATTGAGTGCGAATTATTGTCAAAGTCAGCCGGTAAATGGCGCCGCCATCAGCAAACTTCCCCCTTTTTTGTAGCTAATAAAAAATCTTTGGCGACTATTAAATTCTTTGTTTGTAGTATAACAAGTACCTTCAAAATAAGTTGAAAAACTGGCCAATTGCGAGTCCGACTCGCGCACGAAGGGTTCCGTAAAATTATCTATAAAAATGAGCAAAAAAACACGTTAGTTGTATGGGAGCTCACCTAAAAATTTAGTTTTTAATATTTGTTGTTATAGCGGCAACAGAAATACATCATCTGTGAAAATTTCAGATTTAGATTCAGATTTTTATTGCTTCCATAGTGTATATTAAATGGAATATAAAATTAAGTGTAGGTTCATTATGGACCCCGACAGGCGCAACAAATTTGGAGAGGAGAGACTTAACAAAAGACACAAAATGGTCAAAAATATAGGTACAGAACAAAGAAAATAGTAAAAAATGTTAGTTTGATTAGGTATAAGAAAATGTCAATCACAATTTTATCTATCACTAGCTGACCCGCCCCGGCTTCGCACGGGCTTATTAGTTTTAGAAGCAAAAGGGAAAAATATAGGGGAAAAGGATGAATGGATGGAACGGCGAAGAGAGGCAGGCTGCACCCTATCCCTTATATCTTCCTTTCGATAGGATGATAAAAATATAAATAGTATATGTACAATTATTAGATATAATGTATGGAAGATAGATATATCTTCTATACATAATTATACATATTATATACATATTTGACGGGCCCGATAGCTCAGTTGGTAGTAACCCTGCCTTCTGAACTGAGGGCTGTGGGTTCGATTCCTACCCAGGACAAACATTTGTGTGATGAACATCGATGTTTGTTCTGTGTCTGGGTGTTATATTGTATTCTATGTATGTATTTACAAACAAAAAGTATCTATGTATTATATCAGTTATCTGGTTCCCATAGTACAAGCTATGCTTAGTTTGGGGCTAGATGGCACTGTGTGGAATGTCCACATAAATTTAAATTTATTTAATTTATTTATTATATATTTAGTGTATGCATAAAAATTATTACCTTATGCTCAGTGCAAACAGCACTTGGCCGTTATAGAAAATAAAAGTATCCTAAATGTTAGGTTGGATATACCAAATTTCAGCAAAATCCGTTCAGTGGTTGCAGCGTGATGCGTGTTTAAAGGGACAGACAGACAGACAAAAAATTCAAAAACATTGTAGCGCTGCTATAATTATCAAGAGTTAAAAAAGTGGTCAAAGAGTTCTAAGGGTAGGCAACGCACCGGCAATGCTCTTGGTGTTTCAGATGTCCATAGGTGGCGGTAACCGCTTACCATCAGGTGGGCCGCCTGCCTGTTTGTTACTCATTACATAAAAAAAAACAATATAGAACTATAATGCAATTAAAATTTTCAAAATATATTCAATGTACAGATTTAACTTAGTTACAGTTTTATTATAAAATATGTAATGCTACATGTATGTATATATCATAATATATTACCTGGTTTCTATTATTCATTCACAACTTTCACATCACAGCACTTGACAGTCCTTTTCACAGTAATTTAAGCACAAAAAAACTTGATTTTCTCAAAATTTTACATCACTTTATCGATTTTGCGCGCGGGTCACGGGCCCGATTTCTAGACACGACTCGGATGGCAGTTGTTTTGAAACTGTTTTTTTTTGTTTCGAATTTAGTTTCTCTTCAAATTCATATTTTTCTTTTTCTACTGTCAATTTCAGTGAGGTATTTTATAGTTTGGCCATGATTGTATGTATTTTGACTCTAGATTTATTTTTTTTACTATTCTGTATTCAAAATTTTGAAAACTGCAAAAATCTAGAACCTTGGAATGCTAGCGAGGTTTCTTTAGAAAAGCTGTCGCTATGGAATGGCAGTCTCAATTTACTCCTCGAACGAGGAACACTAAATTGATATAAGGCCATTCCCGGGCCAGGCAAGGCCCGGGAACTCAAGAACGCCTTCAAAAACCATCTTTGGCTATCCAACACCAAAATTGTGAAGTGAATCTCCATCTACGTCAATCGCTGCGCCACGACATATCCATTGTCAAATCGCCGATCGCCGAGCTACATCCGCTACAGCCAGTCGCGAAACTACGACGAATCTATCGCCGAGAGCTGATCGCCGAAACTACATCTGTTGTCACCGTCGGCCGCCGTATCTACCACGACGAATCTATCGCCGAGCGTCAACCAGTGAGACGACCGGCTTGCCTTTTTCAAACATTGAGTGGCAATATAACTTCATCACCATGTTCCGGCCCGTCGTCCGTCAAAGCTTTGACGACTAATACCTGCGTGTCTCCTGCTCCTGCATCTTGAATCTGAGCTGCGTAATAATACTTCATCGACGGTGGAAGGACGAGAATCTTCTTCTGGATCCAGAAGCTAATAACTGAATGAGCTAGCCGCTGAACTCTGGAAGTCGGACAAACTAAAGGCAACGAATTCCTCAGTCTCTATAACGACAGTGGGCCTTGTTTGAATAAAGACCCGGAAGTGGGCCTTGTTTATCTGAAGACCCGGAAGTGGGCCTTGTTTGGATCCAATAACATTCTAATTCTACCGTGATAACTTGTAGGCCGTAAACAACTTAAATTTCGCGTTCTTCCGCATCATCTAGAGACTCTTTTTTTTTGCTTTCTACAAAGCTTGTAAAATTTACGAAAATAAATATCTGTTACCAATTCCTTTTTTTCTCTTCAGCTCTTAGGATCCTGTCAACCTAGGCACTGTTTAGGTAGGGGAGGAGCTGCTCATTAACTTGTAGCGTTCCATTCTACCTTTTTCACGAAAGGAACGGATGTAACGTGACAGTTTGGCGCCCAACTAAAATGAACCCTCTAAAACATTCTTCTAAATTCTAAAATAATACTTACTCAAGTAGGCTAAAATTTGATATTGACTTTTGGCTCTAACGTAATATCTTAGGTACTTGCTTAATTTATTTTTATACAGGCAGGACACGCGGAACATTACACTTACATTCTACAACACTCGCATAGTACTTAATACTTAAACGAACTTAAACTTGACTTGATTTTATCCTTGACTATTGACTTCAACTTGTGACTATGGCGAGACCAATTAAATACTCGTTTCTAAACAAACTTGAACTGGAATATGAAGTGACTATCAGAGGTGAAAAACCAGCTGACACTTTGACAACTCTTAAGGAGCAGCTGGCAAAATTGAGTCACATTCAACCTGAGGACATAAAATCTTCTCCAATACCTCTCAAACATGACCTCTCCCAAGCAGAGATCACGTTTAATTACGTCGAGGGTAAAATCTCGCACCTCGAAGCCACGGATGATAAAAGTAACCTGAGGAAAGTTGAATCTTTCGTAAATCATCTTCATTATCGCCTCGAACGCTTTAACGCCGTTCCACCATTTGTTGAGTCATGCTCAAACATACGATCTCGCTTCTTCACGCTCCAAAAACGGTTTGAAGTCTTAACTTCAGATTATTCAGGATCTTCTGAAGAAGTGTTAGTTGACATTCACAATCCTTGTCCTCAGACTCAGCCTAGCCCTCCCTCGATTTATCAATTACTACCTATGACTGGAACCAATCAAACTTTGGAAGTACTGAGTACTCCTCAACCCACTTTACCTTCAAGCATTCTGACTAGTATACCACTGGCTTCCGAGTCTGTACAAAACTATCACACTTCGGATAATTTTGTGAAGGAGCTCAAAACGTTTTCTTTCAATGGAAAATCGTGCCCTAGATCATTTCTTCAAAGATTGGACGAGTTTAGGATTTCTCGAAACATTCCGGAAGGTATGCTTTGCAAGCACGCCTTTGAGATTTTCACAGGTGATGCCCTTCATTGGTTTCGTTTTCAGTATAATCGAAATCCTACCTTATCGTGGAAAGATATTTGCACATTGCTGATTCGAGATTTTGGTATACATGATTACGACTATAAGCTGTTGGAAGCTATAAGGAATAGAACGCAAGGAGCAACTGAGACCATTATCGTTTACGTCTCAATTATGTTCGGTATGTTTGCTCGTCTTTCAAAGAAACTTAGCGAGAGCGAACAATTAGAGATTTTACTCCATAATATAAGACCGTGCTATTCAGTTTTTGTTGCACTTAAAGATATTAAAACGGTAGATTCTTTAATTTCTACTTGTCAAAGTTACGAACGCATTTCTGAACGAGACAAAAATTTTCATGAGCCTAGATCTGAAGACACTTCTTGTGCTGCTGAATTTGCCTATCTTCCTTCATTTTCTAAAGCTTCACTTCCTAAAGCGTCTCCAAACGTAAGGTACACTAATGCAGTGCAGGAAGATAAACATCCACGCTCGTCATCTCAAACTAATGACATTTCTAAAGAAGAATTCTGTTATCGCTGTCGTATCACAGGCCATTCTTTACAAACTTGTACTAAGCCTAGATACCTCATTTGTTTTAAATGTGGTCGTAAAGGCGTGAGAATCAGCGAATGTCCAAAATGTGCTCCATCAAATCAACAAAAAAACTAGCTGACGACTTGAATGGTTTCACTAAATCACATAACAATAATTTTGATCTTAACGACTGGAATCAATGGTTAAATACTATTCGAAATTTTATGTTTTGCTACAAAACAACTTCTGTTTTCTACGACAAAGAAAAAGACTTTAACAGACCTTTTATTAACGTGTCTATAAACAATATACCTTTTTCCGGTCTTTTAGATAGTGGAAGTTGTATAACTATTTTAGGTAATAACTCTCATAAAGATATCCAAAAGTTAGGCTTTAAACTATTCAAGTCTCCAACTCAAGTTATGGTTGCTAATAAACAAAAAGCAATGTCTTCTGGTTATTTTCATTTGCCATTGAGATTTCATAATCAGACACATGTTATCAAAGCTTATGTTTTCCCTGATATTTATTCTTCTTTGATACTTGGGTGGGATTTCTGGAAAGAATTCGAACTCTCCCCAAAGATACTTTCTCTTGAACTCAATCTCGAATCTAAAGATCATACAACTTGTGCTGTTGAAAATCAAATATCAACATTTGATCATCTGTCTGGGAATCAAGTAGAAATTGCTAATGACATAATCAAGCGTTTCAAAAGTATTTCTTTTGAACAACGAGGTAAATTAGGCCGTACTAGTTTAGTTAGTCATCGGATCAATACTGGTGATGCTTTACCTATAAAACAACGTTGTTATCGTCTCTCTCCAGAAAAGCAAAAAGCACTCATCAATGAGGTCGATAAAATGCTAGAATTAAAAGTTATAGAAAAATGTGAGAGTCCTTGGTTATCTCCAGTACTTATCACTCCAAAAAAGAACGGAGAATGGCGTTTCTGCGTCGACAGCAGAAAGCTGAATGCAATTACTCGTAAAGATGCCTACAGCCTCCCTTTTGTTTCTGAGATACTAGATAACCTCAAAAATGCTAAATATTTGTCTAGTATCGATATAGCAAAGGCTTTTTGGGAAATTCCATTACATCTCAAAGACAGAGATAAAACTGGTTTTTACGTACCTGGTAGAGGAATGTATAGATTCACTGTTATGCCCTTCGGATTGACAAACGCTCCAGCAACTCAACAAAGACTCATGGACAGTTTATTCACTCCAGAGTTTGAGAATAAAGTGTTCTGTTACTTAGATGACATAATAATCATAGGTGCGACATTTGAGGAACATATTTCACTCCTACTTAAAGTTCATCAGAAACTTTCTTATGCTGGTCTAACCATTAACTTTGAAAAGAGTCAATTCTTTCGCAAAGAACTGAAATATCTTGGCTACATAGTAGATGAGCAAGGATTGCGGGCTGATCCCAGTAAAATTGAAGCGATTCTAGCTTACGCTGCTCCTACCTCTAAAAAAGAAGTAAGAAAATTTTTAGGTACGTGCAGTTGGTTTCGCCGATTCGTACCTAATTTCAGTACTATTGCTTCACCACTCTGTAAATTAACGTCATCTGGAAAAAAATCTCCAAAAAAATTTGTCTGGAATGCTGAGGCTGACTCTGCTTTTGCTAAATTAAAAGAATGCTTGACTACAACACCAATACTATCTTGCCCTGACTTTGACTATCCATTTTCCGTTCACTGCGACGCTTCTAACTTTGGGATAGGTGCTATGCTGACTCAGGAAAAAGACAATAAAGAAGTTGTTATTGCATATATGAGTAGATCTCTAAACAAGCATGAGCAGAATTATTCAACTACAGAACGTGAGACTTTAGCTGTCATTACTGCACTTGAGCATTGGCGTTGTTATCTTGATAACGGTAAACGATTTACAGTATACACTGACCATGCAGCATTAAAGTGGTTCCAAAATTTGTCTAATCCTTCTGGCAGATTGGCACGATGGAGTCTTCGTCTGTCTTGTTTTAACTTCGACCTAAAACATAAAAAAGGAAAAGAAAATGTTGTCCCAGACCTTCTGTCGCGTCATAAAATACCCGATACTGCTATTATTGGTGGTGTTGAACCCATATCTAGAGACAATGCATCACAATTGGAACTATATAATAGACTTTTTACTAACTGTCGAGATAATCCTGATGCTTATCCAAATTACAAAATTCTCAACAATAATTTATACCGTTATAATAACTCACCTGATTATCTAAATGAAGATTTTGCTTGGAAAGAAGTTCCACTTCCCTCTGAGAGAATGAATCTCATCAAAACTTGCCATGGTGACTCAGAAAGTAATCCCCATACTGGCATTTTCAAAACATACAAGAAGCTTTCTTTAAGATACTATTGGTCTGGTATGTTTAAAGATGTGGCTAAAATGTGTTCTTCTTGTGAAACATGCCTCTCTTATAAGCATTCGAATCATTCTCCATATGGTCCTATGGGTAAACCAAAAATTTGTTCAAGACCTTTTCAAAGCCTCTCATTAGATCTAATGGGCCCTTTTCCACTCACAAGACAACGTAATCAATTCATACTAGTGGTTACATGTTCTTTTTCAAAGTATTGCCTTATTTTCCCTATCAAGCGCGCTACATCTTCCAATATCATCATGTATTTGGAAAATAATGTGTTTCTGGTACACGGTGTGCCACAAACCATCATCATGGACAATGGTTCACAATTTCAATCTAATGAGTTTCAAAGTTTTCTGAATAAGTATAAAATTCCTTTTATATTTTATTCACCTCGATACTGCCCTCAAGTAAACCCCACAGAACGGTATAATAGAACAATTATCACCGCACTTTCACAGTTGGTCGGAGATGATCACCGTTCATGGGACAAACATTTGCAGAAAATCCAATATGCACTCAACAGTTCTGTAAATTCTACAACTGGGTTTTCTCCATCCTTTCTGGTCTTTGGACGTGAAACCATACCATGTGGTTCACTATACACTAACTGCTCCAACCTTGATAATTTCATTTTTCTTCCTCGTGACATCTACGCCGCTAATTTAGGATTATTATCTAACATCTTCGATAAAGTACAGGTTGCATTACACACTGCACACACAAAAAATGCTGCTCATTACAACACGAGACACACCTTTAAAGAGTTCAACGTTGGCGACACAGTCTGGCGTAAAAATTACGTCCAGAGTAACGCTGGTGCATATTTCAGTTCAAAGTTGGCTCCCAAATATGTCAAATGCACAGTTGTTGAGAAGCTCTCACCTCTCGTCTTTATTTTAGAGGATCCTAACGGCTTAAGAGGAAAGTGGCATGTAAAAGATTTTAAAGTGTAAATAGTGTAGCGGTCGTATTCTGTTTTTTTTCTCTAAATTGTATACTTATTCTGTAAATAGCTTTAGCGTATATTATTTTTGTATTGTACAAGGAAACTAGACCCTTTCGGCTTATTTTTTTTAAATCCATTTTACAAACGTTATTTTTTTTTTCACTCTTTTTGTTTTATCCTTTAACACGAATCGTGTGGGTAAGAAGCCATTGTGTTTACTCATTTTTTTTTATACTTTCTTAGTTGCACATGTTGTTACTCTAATCTTAATTTCCTTGCAATTTCTTAAATACAAGGTTCTTGAATATTAATTTCCTTGAAATCTTCAATACCCAAGGGTGTGTGTAATATTCTTAAAGAGCGGTACACAACTCGTTAAATAAGCCTTTGTGTTGTACATTTTCTTAATTGTAAATACTTATTATCTTTACTCGGGTTTTCAAAAAGGTGCGGATAACGACACCTAATTAAAAAAAATAAGCCTACGTTATGTATAATGAATAGTTCCTTGTGGAGTATGCGTCATCAAATATGTGAACCATATCCCCTAAGTATGTTTGTGAGCGAGTAAAAGAAGAAGTGCAAGATTTAAGTATGAAAGAGCAAGGTTTTATTCCTAACCTTCAAAATTTTCAATGGAGTTGAAAATTTTCTGGGGTCGTGGGGGAAATATGTAATGCTACATGTATGTATATATCATAATATATTACCTGGTTTCTATTATTCATTCACAACTTTCACATCACAGCACTTGACAGTCCTTTTCACAGTAATTTAAGCACAAAAAAACTTGATTTTCTCAAAATTTTACATCACTTTATCGATTTTGCGCGCGGGTCACGGGCCCGATTTCTAGACACGACTCGGATGGCAGTTGTTTTGAAACTGTTTTTTTTTGTTTCGAATTTAGTTTCTCTTCAAATTCATATTTTTCTTTTTCTACTGTCAATTTCAGTGAGGTATTTTATAGTTTGGCCATGATTGTATGTATTTTGACTCTAAATTTATTTTTTTTACTATTCTGTATTCAAAATTTTGAAAACTGCAAAAATCTAGAACCTTGGAATGCTAGCGAGGTTTCTTTAGAAAAGCTGTCGCTATGGAATGGCAGTCTCAATTTACTCCTCGAACGAGGAACACTAAATTGATATAAGGCCATTCCCGGGCCAGGCAAGGCCCGGGAACTCAAGAACGCCTTCAAAAACCATCTTTGGCTATCCAACACCAAAATTGTGAAGTGAATCTCCATCTACGTCAATCGCTGCGCCACGACATATCCATTGTCAAATCGCCGATCGCCGAGCTACATCCGCTACAGCCAGTCGCGAAACTACGACGAATCTATCGCCGAGAGCTGATCGCCGAAACTACATCTGTTGTCACCGTCGGCCGCCGTATCTACCACGACGAATCTATCGCCGAGCGTCAACCAGTGAGACGACCGGCTTGCCTTTTTCAAACATTGAGTGGCAATATAACTTCATCACCATGTTCCGGCCCGTCGTCCGTCAAAGCTTTGACGACTAATACCTGCGTGTCTCCTGCTCCTGCATCTTGAATCTGAGCTGCGTAATAATACTTCATCGACGGTGGAAGGACGAGAATCTTCTTCTGGATCCAGAAGCTAATAACTGAATGAGCTAGCCGCTGAACTCTGGAAGTCGGACAAACTAAAGGCAACGAATTCCTCAGTCTCTATAACGACAGTGGGCCTTGTTTGAATAAAGACCCGGAAGTGGGCCTTGTTTATCTGAAGACCCGGAAGTGGGCCTTGTTTGGATCCAATAACATTCTAATTCTACCGTGATAACTTGTAGGCCGTAAACAACTTAAATTTCGCGTTCTTCCGCATCATCTAGAGACTCTTTTTTTTTGCTTTCTACAAAGCTTGTAAAATTTACGAAAATAAATATCTGTTACCAATTCCTTTTTTTCTCTTCAGCTCTTAGGATCCTGTCAACCTAGGCACTGTTTAGGTAGGGGAGGAGCTGCTCATTAACTTGTAGCGTTCCATTCTACCTTTTTCACGAAAGGAACGGATGTAACGTGACAAAGTATTGGTTTTTAGTTCTTCATCATCATCATCATCATCAGCCCGTAGATGTTCACTGCTGAACATAGACCTCCCCCAGAGAGCGCCACTTTGAGCGGCTGCTCGCCTCCTGCATCCATCGGCTTCCCGCGGCTTTCACCAGGTCGTCGGTCCACCTAGTGGGGGGCTGGCCTACGCTGCGCCTTCCGGTTCGTGGTCGCCACTCGAGAACCTTTCTTCCCCATCGGTTGTGAGTTCTGCGAGCGATGTGGCCTGCCCATTGCCACTTCAACTTGCTCACTTTAAGGGCTATATCGGTCACTTTAATTCAGTTAAATAAGTAATAATTAATCTCAATTATACATAAAATACCAAATATTATATTATTCTTACAATTATTATCGATGCCAAAGAGTGCACCTACATACCATTCGTTATCATTCATCAGTAAATAAAATTTTATTGTCATTTATAATTATACTCGTCAATACTATAATAGGCTTTTCCGTGAGGAACCGTTTCAATCAAAGTACGTATAAAAAGGTTATAGTTGAGTATGTGTAGTTCAACTGTCTACAGGGCCGGATTAACCTAGGCAATGCAACTCTTGGGCCCCTTTTCAGCCGTTCGAAGAACATAGATTCTTTTTAAGTTAATAAATGGGATGTGAATAATACAGTGGCGTATTTAAAAGGTGCAGCGCCTGTGACGTTTGACACCCTATAAATTAACGGAAAACGGGATCTGCCATCCCCGCGGCTTTCGGTTACTCAATCGTCTCTAAATTGTGCGTCGCTTAGTCAGCCATTCAATACTATGTGATAGTTAGACAGACTGTCTAACTATCACGGTGCATGAGATACAGCCTGGTGACAGACGGTGCAAACACAGACAGACCGGGTACGGAACCCTAAAAACACGACCTGTATACCTACGTACCTAAGTATTAATCATACATATAGGCTGCATGCAGATCCACTGACAGTGTGGTTGCAAACACTTAGCTCGCTTCACTCGCTCAGTTAAAGTTTGCCGTAAGTACATTTTTATTACTTTTAGATGAAAGTAAGAGAAAATTATTCAGTATTAGTTATTATTATCAATCAATATATCAATCAATACTTCTTCTTCTTATCGTGTAGGCAAGTGGTCAGCCCTGGTGTCAGAATTTTTAGGCCACCCGAAGGCTTCTGACTTGGCTTAACGACTCTTGTCTTACGACAACAGCCGGGACCGACGGCTTAACGTACCCAATACTAATAATAACACTGTGACCAGGCTTAATCTATGCATTGAATTTTTTTAATTTTTTTGTATTTCAGTCTGTCTGTCTGTCCCTTTGAACACGCATCACGCTGGAACTACTGAACGGATTTTGCTGCAATTTGGTATGGTAAATCCAGACTAACATTTAGGATACTTTTTATTTTCTAAAAATGCCAAGTGTGGGTTGCATGAAGCAATATGGATATCATTTTTATGCAAGACTTTATTGTTTATATCTTTTACTAGCTGCCCCGCCCCGGCTTCGCACGAGTTTATTAGATTTATTATGCCTTTACCCTGTTTATGGGTAAGAGAGAAGCAAAAGGGAAAAATATAGGGGAAAGGGATGAATGGATGGGAAGGCGAAGAGAGGCAGGCGCCTCCCTTCGCCGTCCCACTCATTCATCGTTTTTCCGTATATTTTTCCCTTTCTCATCTATCTTCCCTTCAACAGGATGAGTATAAATATTTATGTATATTATATCTATCTCCTATACATATACATACAATTATACATATTATATACATATATTTGGTGTATGCATAAAAATGATTACCTTATGCTCAGTGCAACCCGCACTTAGCCGTTTTAGAAAATAAAAAGTATCCCAAATGTTATTCTGGATAATTATCCAGTTATTACCATACCGAAATTCAGCAAAATCCATTCGGTGGTTGCAGCGTCATGCGTGTTCAAAGGGACAGACAGACAGAAAAAAAAATGTGTTTTTTTTTTAAATTTGTGTTTTTGTTTGTTTCTATATCGATAAACAAGTATACTGCATTCAAAATTTTCAAAAAATATTCAAGGTACAGATTTAGCTCAGTTACAGTTTTATTATAATTATTGATTGATTGTTAATTATAATTATATTTATATTTTTCATAGAAACAAAATTAAATAATTACTATGCTAACCACATTAATAATATGATGGCCATCGTGGCTATGGGGTGGAATGGAACTTGTTTGACAGTGTGATTGCCAAAACACACTTTCACAGTATAGATCCCGTAAATACTATCACAGATTACTTAAAATGTTACTATGTTACACTATTAAAATAATGGTGAACAACCGTGAAAAACAACGTTTTTTTTATTTTGTCTTATTTACACACAACACACACACATACACACACACACTCACACACCACACACACACCACACACACACACACACACACACACACACACACACACACACACACACACACACACACACACACACACACACACACACACACACACACACACACACACACACACACAGCTACATGGTCATAATAACTATATCTGAAGATTGAAGAATCATCATCATCATCATCATCATCAACAGCCTGAAGAATGGAGCTATGAAATATCATTATAATATTTAGTTATTTTTTATAATAATTTTATAATATTTAGGTAGAAACTTGAATTTTTACAAGGGTATGAACCTTGGTTAAATTGATATCATATTTAAATTTTCGAAAGAAAAAGGGTTTTCGACGAGCTGACTGAATAACAAAGCAATTAAAGCACGGGTTAAAAGCCAGCCAAATAAACAAAAAAAAACTATATATTAAAAGATGCTAATTAATTTATTTACACCCAGTGGTGTAAATGAATTAATTAGCATCTTTTGAAACTAAGTACCTCCTGATACCGGTTACGTCTGGACCAAAATTTTTGAATTCTAACACATTGGTTTAGTAATATTTATAACTCCAAAAAATGGAATAACTTACTAAATCAAATGCTACAATACAAAATTTAATTAAAATAATGTAGTATTGTTTATAATTAGTACATACGAGGTATAAAAACGTTTAAATGTATCAAACTCATCCGTGCCAACTGCGTTAGGTGCCGCAGCAATCTTCATAATTTTCAATAAAAATATTTTCATTTACACTTTTTTACTCTTTAATAATCATCTATAAATGATGTAGTATCATGGGTTCAATTTATGCAAATG
Source organism: Ennomos erosarius (assembly GCA_963580505.1). Classification (NCBI taxonomy): domain Eukaryota; kingdom Metazoa; phylum Arthropoda; class Insecta; order Lepidoptera; family Geometridae; genus Ennomos; species Ennomos erosarius. Next base: position 3,289,525 of record OY757000.1, read on the forward strand.
AATTAAATTACATCCTGTATATTATCGTTTTAAAATAAACAAATAAAAATTACCATTATTAGAAGAGAAAAGAACTTATATTGAAAAAGTAATTGTTATTTCTGGAAACCAACAGTCACACCGGAAAACTTTGCATTTTCGCGTATTTTTGTAAAGGTTCAGAGTTAGTGCTAAAACATTTAAAACTCGAATTTAAGTTTTTTTTTATGTGAACGAATGTCTTGTCGAGCTAGTCGTTCACCTGATGTTAAGCGACACGGCCGCCCATAACAGTTGCAGTCTAACCCCCATATTCTAAGACATTACCTCGAGATTACTCCACTCGACTCAACCTCTAATTAACCTCATTTTTGTGTTTTGGTATTTTTAGTTGACAATAAATAATCAACTTGACATTTCTGCGTCAGTTTTTCTCAAACGAGAGAAGCGAAGCAACTGTCAACTCAAGGTACGTCGCGATGTATATTGAGTTTCCCTCAAAGTTAGTTAGAAGTCCAGTGAAGGCGTTTTAGAGAAATGTTTTGGAATACGGGGGTAAGTATAAAACCAGTGTCAATGCCATCTACGAGAGACTTGTGAGCAAATTATAATACTTATAACACGTAATCTATTAATTTTATAAGACTTTGCCATATTAGTTTACAAAAAATTTGAATTCAAGTTGACTGCATTTTGTTTTTTCGTTTCTTTTAGAACGGACGTATCAAAGAGCGATTTAATTTTAGAAAAACTAAGCTACTTACATAGACATATATATTAGGACAGGCCTAGTTACAGATTAAACCGTCGCTTCAAAGAGGGAGTCAAGTTCACAGATTGACCTCCACTAGCGCCCAGTCTGTGTTGGAAGTGAGAAGATATCGGTCGTGTGTCTCAAAGAAAATATGCCAAGTTGTGTTGTGAAGGGTTGCACAAACTACACTCTAAAGTGCAATAAAAAGAAATACAAAGTTTCTTACCACAATTTAGTCAATATTTTCAATATTACACTCCGTTTTGTACGAAAATAATCGAATTTATATTTGGGATAATCATTGTAATAAACATTGACGGACATAATGGCCGCGATAGGGCCGTTCTCATCGTAGTTCCTGAGTAATCTAAAAGATGGCGCTGACTTATCCCCACACCATTTTGAGTAAATAAAATGTTCCTTCGGGCATATCCTGATATATAGATCTATGGCTACTTAGCTAAGTTTTGTTCAGTCATTCTGGTTTTCCTTTTATTTTTTGTTTATACCCCAGATAATATAATACCTACAGTACAGATGCCTCATCCCATACTACGGAATACCGCGGGCTATTTTACGAATTATTTTATTTCTGCATAACACAAGATTATCAAGCGACATTTATTGCGTGTTGGCGAAGTATTGGGTCAAATGAATACACTGGACACTAACTAGTAACTCTCTAGACACGATTACTACATTTTAATCAGTTTCGGGCTATTTTTCGTTTGTACCTGATGAGACCCGATGGTTTATACTATTATTCTCATACAATATTTTGACAAGTTCGTCACGTCGAACTAAGCTTTAATAAAACGTTTTTTTGTCTACATTATACTTTAACTATATTAGAAATACTTAATAATAATATGATTATGTTATGGTTGTTTTACAGGATAAAACTTTAAAGTGAAAATGGTTATGCAAGTCATTTTCCTGTTGTGCTGTTTTTGCATAATATGGAATATATGGCGAAGAAATTCCAAAAGTTCACCGTCACCTCCTAATCTATCAGGACGTTGGCCACTGATTGGAAATGCATGGAGGTTGCTAGGAGACCGTAAGCGTAAGTGATAATAATACATTATATACTCTTTTTAGTCAAAACCTTCCTCTATTTTATTTAAAAACAAACAAGTTCTACTTTTGCTACTAGATGGCGCCGAACCAAATTACAGAAACTGTCAAAATCACTCGAGTGAACTCTCAGACTAACAATTATTTTCAGAGATGGCAGAATTGTGTTAACTAGCCACAGAAGCCATAAACCAAGAAGTCAAGTCTATTTTCAGAGAGTGTATTTTCTTCTAGTACCTTTTTTTTCTAAAATACGCTTAAACTATTAAGAAAATACCTAGGTATGTAGATGTACTATCTCAAATACTTATCAAAGGAAAGAGATAAGAGTGGTCAGCGTGGCTTGTGACAGTGACATAGGTTGTGGTCAAACTATTTAACGCCATCTATTGAGTCATACTCAAATTGCATTTTTTTTTAAAACGTCCCTTTATTTTTAAAACGTCCCTTTTTTTAAAAACGTCCCTTTTTTTAAAAACGTCCCTTTTTTTTTTAAAACGTCCTTTTTTTTAAAAACGTCTCATTTTTTGTTGTTCCGTCTATTCGAAAAGAGCCTGCGAGGAGCGGATGGATGCAGGAGATGAGTGGCCGCTCAAGGTGGTGCTCTTTGGGGGAGGCCAATGTTCAGCAGTGGACGTTTTCGGGCGGTTATGATGATGATTCGAAAAGACCTACAGACCTACTTTTTTATTGTGTGGCTTAACTGCATTTCTAGATCCCCCTACCCCTACGTAGGGGGCGGGTTAGGTGGCATATAATTATTAGTCCATATATAAATATTTGGTTTTCCTTTCATTTTATTTTGTTGGTGCATTGTTTCAGATGCGTTTAACATCGTTAAAAGTGTCTCTAAGGAAACTTTGGAGCAAGGGGGCCTTACAACCTTTTATTTTGGTTCGCATATGGTGTATGGTAAGTGAGGCTCTCTAATCAGCACGTCGTATCTAACTAGACTTTTTTATTTATCCTTTAGCTATATTTTCAAAAAGTATAATTTGTTATGTATTTTTATTTATTCATTTATATATATGAAATATGTAATATGTGCCGTGTGGTCCCAGTTACGAATAGGACCACCCCATCTCTTCCCGTGGGTGCCGTAAAAGTCGGCTAAGGGAACATCCAGGGAATGGGCTGCAGCATTCTCCTTGGTCTCATCATAATCTACTGCGATCACCAAGCCGCCTGCCAAGCGTGGTGATTATGGCAACCCCCCCCCCCCCCTAATGACAAGCACAATCAATAATGGCCCCCAGTCCCCGGCGGCTCTGCTATCCCGTGGCTCCGGTAGCGGTCACGGTAACGGCAGGGCAGGGGGTGCGAAGAATCACCGGAAGACGCCCGGCTACCAACCCCACCAAACACGACCCCTGGCCCTGGCAACTTATAACGTGCGCACGTTGAGGGCTGACGAAAGGATGGTCGAATTGGAGGAAGAGATGAGTAAGTTACGCTGGGATGTAATAGGATTGTCAGAAGTCCGAAGACAGGGACAGGACACGATAATCCTAAATTCCGGTAACTTATTCTTCTACCGGGAGGGAGACCAACTTTCCCAAGGTGGTGTCGGGTTCCTCGTCCGCAAGTCTCTCGTCAACAACGTGATCAAAGTCGACAGTGTGTCGACCAGGGTAGCGTACCTGATACTCAGAATAACCAAACGGTATTCGTTGAAGGTCATCCAGGTATACGCACCGACCTCGGCACACTCCGACGATGAAGTAGAAGCTATGTATGAGGATATATCCGAAGCCATGCATACTTCCGAAACATACTTCACCGTTGTGATGGGAGACTTTAATGCAAAAATGGGCACAAGGAATGGCGATGAGCTGAGAGTGGGGCCATTTGGATACGGACAGCGGAACCCTCGGGGACAAAGGCTGGCTGACTTCATGGAGAAGGAGGGCTTCTTTATGATGAACTCCTTCTACAAGAAGCGGCCATCCAGGAAGTGGACGTGGATAAGCCCCGACGGTTCCACGAAAAACGAGATAGACTTCATGATGACGACCAAGAAGCGCATATTTGATGATGTATCTGTGATCAGCAAGGTTAAAACCGGTAGCGATCACCGTATTGTAAGAGGCACATTGAATATCAATGTTAAGCTTGAAAGGTCGCGTCTGGTGAGGTCTACGCTCCGTCCAAATCCTGTCCAAATCCTAAACCCCGAAGGCTTTCAGCTAGAACTCCAAAATCGCTTCCAGTGCCTTGCCGATTGCAACACAGTGGACGAGTTGAACAACGGGTTGGTGGAAACTGTCCAAGCTGTTGGAGCTGAGTTTTTCAAGATCCAACGCCAAAAGAGGACTCAGAAACTCTCAGGAAACACTCTTAAATTAATAGCAGACAGGAGCGAAATGAAACTACAGTCTTCAGTTGATATGTCAGCCTATGGTGAACTCAATAGACGTATCTGGAGTTCCATGCGACACGACTTGCGTACTTTTAGTACTTCACGTATTGAGGCCGCAATTGAGCGGAACCAAGGCTCAAAGGTGTTGGCAAAAGATTCGTCTATTGGGCAAAGCCAAATGACAAAACTGAAGACCGAGAATGGTAGTGTCATTTCATCCAAGCCTGAGATTCTGAGAGAGATTGAGAACTTCTATGGACAGTTATACACCTCGACACGTGAGCCCGCTACTAACACAGCTCAGGACACCAGAGCCAAGTTAGTCCGACACTATACCGGAGATATCCCGGATGTCAGCCTGTACGAGATTAGAATGGCCCTCAAACTGCTTAAAAACAACAAGGCGCCAGGTGAGGATGGAATTACGACCAAACTTCTGAGAGCGGGTGGTAGACCGGTACTTATAGTCCTCCAGAAGTTATTTAATTCTGTCATCCTTGAAGGTACAACGCCGGAGGCGTGGCACAAGAGCGTGGTGGTGCTCTTCTTCAAAAAAGGTGATATCACCTTATTGTAGAACTATAGGCCCATCTCGCTCTTGAGTCATGTGTATAAGCTGTTTTCGAGGGTCATTACGAATCGTCTCACACGCAGGTTTGATGAATCCCAGCCTCCCGAACAAGCCGGTTTCCGAAAAGGCTTTAGCACCATAGACCACATCCATACGCTACGCCAGATTATACAGAACACCGAAGAGTATAATCGGCCGCTATGCCTAGCGTTTGTGGACTATGAGAAAGCCTTCGATTCAATCGAGACTTGGGCGGTGCTGCAGTCCTTACAGCGATGCCAAATTGACTATAGGTATATCGAAGTGTTGAAGTGTTTGTACAGTAAGGCCACTATGTCAGTCCGACTACAGGACCAGAGTACGGAACAGATCCCATTGCAGAGAGGCGTGAGACAGGGAGACGTTATTTCTCCGAAACTGTTCACAAACGCATTGGAGGATGTGTTCAAGCTCTTGGAGTGGAAAAGATTTGGCATCAACATAAATGGCGGGTATATCACTAACCTTCGTTTTGCCGATGATATAGTCATAATGGCGAAGTCGCTCGATGATCTCAGCACCATGTTCAACGACCTCAGTAGAGTCTCCCGACAGGTTGGTCTTAAGATGAACATGGACAAGACGAAAATCATGTCAAATGCCCATGTTCCACCTATACCGGTAATTGTTGGGAACGATACTCTCGAAGTTGTCGACAAATACGTCTATCTAGGGCAGACTGTCCAATTGGGTAGGTCCAACTTCGACAAAGAGGTCGCCCGAAGAATCCAACTCGGCTGGACAGCGTTCGGGAAGCTTCGACCTATCTTTTCGTCCAAAATACCACATACCCTGAAAACAAAAGTTTTCAATCAATGTGTGTTGCCAGTGATGACTTATGGAACTGAGACGTGGTCTCTAACTGTTGGCCTCATTACTAAGCTCAGAGTCGCGCAACGAGCTATGGAGAGAGCAATGCTCGGTGTTTCCCTGCGAGATAAGATCCGAAATGAGGAGATCCGCAGGAGAACTAAAGTGACCGATGTAGCTCTTAGGATTAGCAAGTTGAAATGGCAATGGGCAGGCCACATCGCTCGTAGAACTGACAACCGATGGGGAAGAAAGGTTCTCGAGTGGCGACCACGATCTGGAAGACGCAGCGTAGGCCGGCTCCCCACTAGGTGGACCGACGACCTGGTGAAAGCCGCGGGGAGCCGATGGATGCAGGAGGCGAGCAGCCGCTCTAAGTGGCGCTCCCTGGGGGAGGCCTATGTTCAGCAGTGGACGTCTTCAGGCTGTTAATAATGATGATGATGATGATGATGATGATTTATATATATACCAAGTTTTACATGGGATTACATACTAGGGCAGGTAAACCTCGCAAACGATTGTCTCGGCACTAGGGGTCCTCTAAAAGCTAGACAAAAGTAAATACAAACCTACTATACACTCACTTGTGCAAGTAAGTGTACAATAACACAGTGGTAAACATAAGCTCCTACCGTTATTCATTAAGGTAAATATATACATAATTATAACCCAGCAAAAAAGACGACAAAAACACCGACAGCGCAAGCGAGACAATACGCGCCGCATGCAGCAGTGACAGGGTTACGCCGCGCCATAACCATAGGACCCTTTATCAGTGTCTTTAATCATTAGGCTAATAACTATTACAATCATCATCATCATCATCATCATCATCATCATCATCCACAACAGCCTGAAGACGTCCACTGCTGACGATTGCTGCTGCTCGTTTTTTGCATCCATCGGCTTCCCATGGGTTTCACTAGATTTTCGCATCGATCCCTACTCGACCGCTTCGGGGCTGGCCTACGCTGCGGTTCTTCCCCATCGGTTGTCGACGAGCGCTGGGTCATCCATTAAAATATCAAATGCTTTTTGCCAACGTATAGTTAAATCATGGCGTCGTGAATAGGCTTGATGACTATTTTCATATAATCTCTTTGGCATGTGACGTCACGAGTATATTTTTCATAGTAACTGTGGGGGCACTCTGTTTCGCGAGAAAGGGACAGGAGATGCCTACTGTAGAAACTTTCAAAGCTTATTACTCCCTGATTTATTTACCGATTTTGCTTATTTTTTCAATTATTGCATTCATTATTAATCTTCTTTTTTTTTAATTTAATTTTTTTTTGTTTAAATATGTGTGGACATTTCACACAGCGCCATCTAGTCCCAAACTAAGCATAGCTTGTACTATGGGAACCAGATAACTGATATAATATTTATATACTTTTTTGTTTGTAAATACATACATAGAATACAATATAACACCCAGCCGCAGAACAAACATCTATGTTCATCACACAAATGAAAGTAATATTTACTTGTTCAGTTTTAATAGTTATCATGCCTATTTTATACGGTTTACATTAGTATTTAAAAAAGTTCCTTAAGTGTCAGATGAAGTGAATAATTCGCATAAAATGTAGTTTCTATATAAAAAGTATAATTGATGGGTAGCATCGTAAGAAAAATTTACTTCTCTACAAAAACTAAATGCCATTTTTTTGTAGTTTCGTGTGATCCGGACGACTGTGCAGTAATAGCCAATGCATGTCTTGAAAAGGATTACGTCTACAGATTTGCTAAGCCGTTTCTAGGAAATAGTCTAACTACTGCCGACGGTCAGTATGCACTAGTACTGCATTTTAGACATTCTGCCTTTTAGTCGTTTAGTGGAATGATAATTATTGGATCTACCAATGAGAAGTTTTATTTAAAAAAAATCTAGTTCCGCTTATGTTACTAGATGGCGTAGTAACGCCTTTTTTCAAACATGGCCGTAGTTTCAAACCACGGAGTACAAGGAAAAGTCAAATTCAGTTGAGTGGATCTCAGAGTACGTTGTCGATTTGTCGATAGAAAACCATTAGAGTATATTCTATAAAATAATAATAGAATACTAAACTCGATACATAATTATCTTAACAATGACAGGCCGCCAAACCTGGTCAAACCCCCATTGAAACGCCATCTATCGAGTCTTTATAAAATTATGATCCATGATCTATCCATTCTAGTCCCTCTATGGAAGCAACACCGAAAGTCTACGAGTCCAGCATTTCGACAGCATATCTTGAATGGTTTTATCGTGGTATTCAACCTTCAAGCCAAACGCCTGGTCAGCCAGTTCAAAGCCGAGTTGGGCAACGGTTCCTTCAACCATGAGGAATATATACGTCTGAACAGCTTGGAATCTATATGCAGTAAGCTATTTCTTAATTTATTTATCTGTCAATCATGTATAAATTATTTTTGTTAAGATTTGTAACTGGCCGTGCCCAGTAAGGATTAACTTGGGCGTGGCTTCGTAACAGTTGGTTTTAATTTCAATTCTACAACTTTTTTGAAAAGACTAATGCTGTTATTCGCAACTGACCTTAATAGCGTCACTGGGTGGAAGAGCATCCACTTAAGGCATTCATCCGTCAAAAGTCGGAGGCAACTAGCTCAAGAGCACCCCTGGAGTGCGAGCCTTGGCTTGGGCCGTTGCCGGGATAACAGGATCGATAAGGCTACGTCCACTGGAAGAGTGGGCAACCTTTTTCTAACTTATAATACGCTAAAAAAATCTTATTTGCTAATAGAGTCAGTCTGAGAATTACTGATCAAAAATCAGGACATCATGACTGCAGTCTTACTGTCAATCTTGAATGCATTAAAAGAAGATTAAATATCATAGGCATGACAAAATGTTATGATTTTTCTAGTGACGGCATTTGGTGCTGACGTTTCTGATTTTGGTGGACTACACAAACAATACTTGTCCGGAGTGAATGAAATATTGAACATATTCACTGAGAGATTCCAAAAAATCTGGCTGCATAGTGATTTAATTTATAACATGTCAAGCTTGAAGAAAAGGGAGGATGCAGTTATAAAAAATATCAAAGAGTTTACTGGATCGGTAAGATTAAAACAGTCTGTCAGTTCGTTACCATGTTTTAGAGATAGTTCATTCTAGCTGAGGGTTGTTCCAAAAGGGAACAAGCCCATCCGATCTCTTACGCAAGTTCCGTAAGAGCCGGCTAAGAGAATTAGCCAGCGAATAAGCTGGAGCATCTCCTCGATCTTCGTTACAATCTACAGATATCATTAAAACTAAGACTACCATGCGTGATGATGATGAAGGCGTATGTTCAGACGCAAAAAAGCTGATAATGATGAAATGAAATATTTCTTCCTTGCTCCAAAATTGGTTGATGATGATGATGAAGAGTATTACTTTATGTAAATCGATTTTATTTCTTATTTGTTAGATACCTATAATTATGATAAAAATCCAAAAAGTTTAAAACTTTGTTTGCAGATTCTTAAAAAAAAGAAAGAAGAATTGAAGAAAAGCTCTGGAAGCTTCACTAAATCTGGTGTGTAAGAATAGTTCCTAGCTTTAGGTTCTTAAACGTTTGTTTATATTGATCAGTGTTTCCATAAAAATACAACCCAGCCCAGGGGTTGTTAATGTTATTAGTGGTATGTACTTTAACAAGCATGGTACAATGTACATCATAGACCATATTCTTGCGTCCCGTCAGGTGAGATTCTGGTCAAACGCTTGCTTGGCCATTGGTAAATTAAAACATTCTTATACTGTTTTTATCAATTCAATATATTTTTAGGTCAATTCACACCTTTTATGAATCTGATCCTCGAGCTATCAGCAAAAACTGGAACGTATTCTGATGAAGATGTTTTATATGAAACCAACAGTATCGTAGGTGGTGGTTATGATACGTCTACATGCATCCATACAATGGTCCTGATGCTGCTTGGATCTCATCCTGAAGTTCAGAAGAAAGTACAGGAGGAGTAAATTCAAAAATTCAAATCAATATCAAAAGCCATGCTTGTCAGGCATCTTTGTGACTGTAGTAGACTACCTATAATGGAGAGCGGGGTGAAACGTCTATTCATATTTATTTCATATTAGTAAGCCATTGAGCCTGGTCTTTAGCTCTCCTCATCCAATTCAGCCAGCCAATAGGCGCAAGTCGTTGCTCCACCTAGCTGGTGGCCGTCATACACTACGTTTGCCAAACTGCGTTCTCCACTCAAGGACACTCTTCAACGGACACTCTTCTTCGGTTATCGGTTCTGTGGTCTTTTCCGGGCAGCCCACTGCCATTTCAGTTTACTAATTCAGTGAGTAAGTAACCTTGGTTCTCTGTCGGATAACCTCATCCTCATTCCCTACCAAGTGTAATAATATACATAACGTATCCATATTTAATAGTATTTTTTTAGATTGCAGATTGTCTTCCACAACTCAGATCGCGATGTAGAAAAAGAAGATCTGCCGAAATTAGTTTACTTAGAAGCAGTGTGCAAAGAAACAATGAGGCTGTATCCAATTGCTCCTGTTGTTGGCAGATATGTTGTGACAGATGTAAAGCTGAGTAAGCAACTAATTTTAATACTTACATTCAAATACTTAGTAAAGCTATGCTGGATGTTTCCCTGTGAGATAAAATTCGAAATGATGTAATCCGCAGGAGAACTAAAGTGACCGATATAGCTCTTATAATAAGTAAGTTAAAATGGCAATGGGCAGGCCACATTGCTCGTAGAACTAACAACCGATGAGGAAGAACGGTTCTCAATTGGCGACCACGAACCGGAAGACGCAGCGTAGGCCGGCCCCCCACTAGGTGGACCAACACTCTAGTAAAAGCCACGCGGAGCTGATGGATGCTGGAGGCAAACCGGCACTCAAAGTGGCGGTCTCCGGGGCAAGGCCTATGTTTAGCAGTAGACTTCTTCAGGCTGTTGATGATGATGATGATGATAATGATGAAAAACGTAGTTAAATCATATAAAAAAAACAATGATGATACCCGCTCAGGTGCTTCTGTCACATTTGTGGCCCGCTTCGAAAAACATAAAGTGCATAGAGGCCACAATAGTGGCTCACAGCTGATCGCAATACTAGGGATGTCAAAACATCGCCTATTCAATTTTTAGAGGTGTCATTCATTATAAATCGACTAAAATCGAAACTAGTTGAACATCACTATCGAATAAAGTAAGTCTCTATGGTTCAGGAGGAAAAAAATGCCTCAGTTTAAATTGCAACTCGTGCCAAGCCGCCGTGCGCCGGCGTCAGAGCTATTTCCTTTAGGTACGGCGGAGCGTCAATTATTATGTGTATTGTCATTGTGTGTTTTTTATACTACAACACACGAAAAAATACATTTGTTTAGAAAGCCAAGTAATGCTACTTACCAAAACTAATTTTGAAATTTTAAACCACTGCTTAGTATTTTCGTATAAACCGTAAATATGCAAAACCATACTGCGCTATTTGAAGTTAGTAAATTATAATTTACTTTGGATCGCTTTGGGACCTACCTACGCCCGCCTCGCCGCACCTGAGTCATCATTAACAGCCTGAAGACGTCCACTGTTGAACATAGGCCTCCCCCAGGGAGCGCCATTTAGAGCGGCTGCTCGCCTCCTTCATGTGCTTGTCATTAGGGGAGGGGGGGGAGGGGTGTTGCCATAATCACCACGCTTGGCAGGCGGCTTGGTGATCGTATTAGATTAAGATGGTGGAGACCAAGGAGAATGCTGCAGCCTGTCCCTGGATATTCCCTTAGCCGACTTTTACGGCACCCACGGGAAGAGATGGGGTGGTCCTATTCGTAACCGGGACCACACGGCGTGGGCACCTGAGTGGAAATACGATAATCTTGAAACATTCTGAGGCCTTTCTAAAACATGTACTACTTTAATTATTTTAGAAAACTACACGTTGAAGGCCGGGCATAGCGTAGGCATGTTTTTCTGGGGCATGCACCGGTCCAAAGTATGGGGCCCTGATGCGGACCAGTTTCGACCGGAGCGGTGGCTGGATGGCTCCTTACCGAGCAACCCTAACGTTTTTGCAGGTTTCAGTATTGGAAGAAGAGATTGTATAGGTGAGAGCTCTTTTCTGTCGGTTACTTGCCAGCGTCATTGTCTCCAGACAAAAATAATCTGGGAGTTTTTAAGGCTGAACTGGTATCTTTAAGGCAAGCATGTTGCATTGTCGCCGCGTTGGCGTCATTTCCTACCGTCAAGTGAGACAACGCAACATTTTCGCGCTATAGTGTAGCCGCAACATTTAAAGAATGTAAAATTTTGTATTTTGTGGACGTAGCATGTTAAAAATGGCCGTTCTTTGTGTTCGAAATACTATGAGATATTTTGTGGCAGCAATTTCCTTTATGATGTTTATCTTGTTTTCAGGTAAAACATATGCTATGATGTCTTTGAAGACAGTCCTCTCACATGTGCTTCGGAGCTACAGCATCACCTCTGATATGTCCAAGTTAGAATTAGAGATAAGCGCCATCTGTAGGCCTGCTTCAGGACAAAATATCGTCATCGAAGAGAGAAAACTGAACAAGGCTTGAATTTTATGTATACCTAATTAACTTGTTTTTACCTGTAGCTTAAAGGTAAATTAGGTAAACCTTTTAAATACCTACGTACCTAAACAATGTCAAATAATCAAAATATAAATACATTATTATGATTGATAGAGGTTGGGTTTGTTTTCGTTTTTATTAATGATGTTTATGAAATTAAATATCTCGAAATAACATGTTTTTTTTATTATTCTTATTCGCGTTTATTGGTAATGTAGTTAGTATGAGTGTTTATAACATAATTTTAATATGGATGAAAAACATATTGCATCAACAGTTTTTAAGTTAATATAATATTGAAATTTTCAATATGCGAATTGAGGGAATGTTTGTAACTTACTATCTCAGTAACTATAAAACTGATGAAATTCGGAATGTCAGCTTGTGTGAATCTTGGTCCAAGAATTGGACTAAGCCGTGGAGATACTTGGTACTTGGTGTGCGGGCTCCTTGCCCGCACACCAAGTACCAAGTGTGGATGATACTAACACAGCTAAGGACACCAGAGCCAAGTTAGTCCGACACTATACCGAAGATATCCCGGACGTCAGCCTGTACGAGATTAGAATGGCCCTCAAACAGCTTAAAAACAACAAGGCGCCAGGTGAGGATGGAATTACGACCGAACTTCTGAGAGCGGGTGGTAGACCGGTACTTATAGTCCTCCAGAAGTTATTCAATTCTGTCATCCTTGAAGGTACAACGCCGGAGGCATGGCACAAGAGCGTGGTGGTGCTCTTCTTCAAAAAAGGTGATAACACCTTATTGAAGAACTATAGGCCCATCTCGCTCTTGAGCCATGTGTATAAGCTGTTTTCGAGGGTCATTATTTATTTATTTATTTATTTATTAATTACATGCTTTCATACAATGTCAGTTAGTGTAACTAAAACTAAATACCTAGTCCTAAATATTTCATTGTATGAGCCCTGTGAGGGCGTTGCACTTCTGGGTGGAGCTGGAGCGTACATATCTATATCTAATAAAAATAGCAAATTATACATATTTTAATTGAATTTCGTCATCTTATATACAATTTAGGTCAATTTATTTATTATCATTGTCATCATTCTAAGTAAATTTCAAAACGGACTAAATTTAATATCGCAATTGTTAGATTATTTATTAATATTACCTACTTTGATATTAATACTTTTAATTTTTATCATTTCCTACATCGAGTGTAACAGGACCGAGCGAACTAAAGTTTATCTGCTTTAAATTCTTCGACTGAGTACCTAATAGCCTTTTTTTAGCAAAAATGATTTTAGTCGTCTTGTGAACGTCATATCTTCTGCTTCGGATTTAATGTCTTCCGGCAATTTGTTATAGTTAGAGATCACTCTGCAATAAGGGCTCATGCTTACTATTTTAAGGGTTGTCAGGGGGGGGACTAATTTATTTTTATTTCTTCTGTTGTAATTTTCATTTAATTCCGCATTAGATTTAAAAAGATTTCGGTGTCTTCTTACAAACATGCAGCTTTGTAATAGATACATAGACGGTAGTGTGAGAATTTTTTGCCTAATAAAATGTGGCCTACAGCTATCTCTCTGTTTTATATTCATTAATATTCTAATACATTTCTTTTGCAGGATGAATAGATCCATATAATCAGTACTTTCTCCCCACAAAATAATGCCATGGTTAAGCCAGGAGTAAGCGTATGCGTAATAAGCAGACAAAGCGGTTTTATAGTCAGTGTTGCATTTTAAAACGCCTAGCGCGTAAATAAATTGTGACAGTTTTGTTTTAATATGTTCGATATGTTTTTTCCAGTTAAGATTAGAATCTATAGTTATACCTAAGAGTTTAAATTCGTTAATTTCCTGTAAGTCTATTTGTTTTGAAAGAAACCTGAGGTTAAGGGGTAATTTTTGGTAGGGCCTAAATTGACATATTTTTGTTTTTGATAGATTAATTTCCAAATTATGATCATTTAACCATTGTTTTGTTTTTGAGAATGTGTTTGTAATAGTGAGGTGATCAATTTTATCCGAAGTTTTAAATAACAAAGAAACGTCGTCTGCAAATAGTACACATGAAGAGTTTATCGATTTTGGCAAGTCATTAATGTACAATAAAAACAGGGTGCATCCTAATACGCTACCCTGGGGTATTGAGTTATTTATTATAGTGGCACTTGACCCCACATTAGTGCATTCTTTAGTGTCGTTATCGAAGTAATCTATCTCCACAAACTGCACTCTGTCCTGGAGGTATGATTCAAACCATTTATATGCTTGACCTCTTATACCGGACCCGTACAACTTTTGTAGTAGAATCTTATGGGATACCCTGTCGTATGCTTTCGTCATATCCAGGAATGTACCGATAGCATATTTTCTTTCATTTATACAACTGTATATGTCCTGTAGGTAGTTATATACTGCTAGTGTAGTTGAGCAATTTTTCCTAAAGCCAAACTGGTTATTATCTAAAATTTTATATTTTTCTAAATAACGATATACGCGATTTGACATAGCTTTTTCAAATATCTTAGATATCGAAGGCAATAATGCGATTGGTCTGTAATTACCAGGGTTATCTATTAATCTGCCTTTTTTCGCAATGGGTCGCACTTTTGCAATTTTGAGTTTATCTGGGAAGAGGCCTTCCTCAAAATATTTATTAATTAACCTAGTTAACGGTGGTGTAAGCTCATTGATACATTTCTTGATTAGCAGCGGTGGGATGTCGTCCACTCCACAGCTGCGTTTGTTTTCCATGCGACGGATAATGATATATACCTCTCGCTCTGTGACTGGTTCAATGTAGATCGAGTTCGTCACGGGCGCCTGCACTGGACGTCCACTCGCCGCACCTGCACAGTTGTTACCTATTGATGCGAAATACTCTTTGAATGCCGTAGCGACTAATTGCGGTGAAGTTATGAGATTATAATTTAATTTTAGGCTAATGTTGTCGTCTTATTGGGTTTTGTGATTTTATTTATGACTGACCACATAGTTTTGGTTTTATTCTTTGATGATCTCATTTCATTTATATAATTGGATTTCTTGGACATTTTTATACATTTTTTAAGGTTTTAGTATACAGTTTATAATGTTTTTTAAATATGCTATTATTTAGCTGAGAGGAAATAATTTTAGTTAATCTTTTAGTTTTACATGACAGTTTTATCCCTTTAGTTAGGTATGTTTTTGTTTTATGTGTTATTATTTTAATGCGTTTTTTAGAAATACATATATTCAAATGATTTTGTAAAATATCATGAAATGTGTTGTAAATATTATTAGTATTTAAGCTGTAGTCTAAGGCATTATTGAAATTTATATTATTTAGCGCTAATTTAAAGTCATTCATATTTTTATCATTAAATATTCTTTTATTTAAATAAATTATTGGATTATTTTTATTAATTATATTTCTACATTTTTGCTTATAAATCAAACTATTATGATCTGAGATACCATTATTTTCAACGGTTATATTATATTGATTATCTTTATTATTAGTATATAAAAGGTCGATGCACGTTGACGAAGTGCTTGTTATTCTTGTTGGATCAAATACTATTTGATGTAGGTTATATTCGATCATAATATTATTTAATTTTTGGTATTCTTTTGAATTTGTAGAATTGTCTAAATTAAAATGGTCTCGCACGCAGGTTTGATGAATTCCAGCCTCCCGAACAAGCCGGTTTCCGAAAAGGCTTTAGCACCATAGACCACATCCATACGCTACGCCAGATTATACAGAAGTCCAAAGAGTATAATCGGCTGCTATGCGCTATGAAAGCCTTCGATTCAATCAAGACTTGGGCGGTGCTGCAGTCCTTACAGCGATGCCAAATTGACTATAGGTATATCGAAGTGTTGAAGTGTTTGTACAGTAAGGCCACTATGTCAGTCCGACTACAGGACCAGAGTACGCAACAGATCCCATTGCAGAGAGGCGTGAGACAGGGAGACGTTATTTCTCCGAAACTGTTCACAAACGCATTGGAGGATGTTTTCAAGCTCTTGGAGTGGAAAAGATGTGGCATCAACATTAATGGCGAGTATATCACTAACCTTCGTTTTGCCTTGTATAGTCATAATGGCGGAGTCACTCGATGATCTCAGCACCATGCTCAACGACCTCAGTAGAGTCTCCCGACAGGTTGGTCTTAAGATAAACATGGACAAGACGAAAATCATGTCAAATGCCCATGTTCCACCTATACCGGTAATTGTTGGGAACGATACTCTCGAAGTTGTCGACAAATGCGTCTATCTAGGGCAGACTGTCCAATTGGGTAGGTCCAACTTCGACAAAGAGGTCGCCCGAAGAATCCAACTCGGCTGGGCAGCGTTCGGGAAGCTTTGACCTATCTTTTCGTCCAAAATACCACAAAGCCTGAAAACAAAAGTTTTCAATCAATGTGTGTTGCCAGTGATGACTTATGGAACTGAGACGTGGTCTCTAACTGTTGGCCTCATTACTAAGCTCAAAGTCGCGCAACGAGCTATGGAGAGAGCAATGCTCGGTGTTTCCCTGCGAGATAGGATCCGAAATGAGGAGATCCGCAGGAGAACTAAAGTGACCGATTTAGCTCTTAGGATTGGCAAGTTGAAATGGCAATGGGCAGGCCACATCGCTCGTAGAACTGACAACCGATGGGGAAGAAAGGTTCTCGAGTGGCGACCACGAACTGGAAGACGCAGCGTAGGCCGGCCCCCCACTAGGTGGACCGACGACCTGGTGAAAGCCGCGGGGAGCCGATGAATGCAGGAGGCGAGCAGCCGCTCTAAGTGGCGCTCCCTGGGGGAGGCCTATGTTCAGCAGTGGACGTCTTCAGGCTGTTAATGATGATGATGATGATAACGGATGATGTGCGTTGGTGTCTGTCGAGATAATGAGTTGATATTTATTTAGTTCACAGTATCTTACCAAGTCAGTGACGAGTTTCGATGGAATTTCTTCGTCTGCCGGCATTAGACTGACGCGACGATAATTTCCCTCGGGTTTCCTGATAGGCCCTGGAGTCTGGCAGTCACCAGATCTCTGGAGCAAAACTCATTCAGGGGCACCGACGGTAGGTTGCGTGGTACGTAAATGCATGCACGCGGGTTGTTACAAGTTCTATCAAGAATTAACTTACCAGTTAAATTGGAGAGACCACACACTCGTCCCGCCCTGATCCACGGCTCCTGGATGAGGGCAATGGTCTCCTCCTTGCTTGACCCCAGCACTCTGCGTAGGTTAGCCGTTGCAGTGAGGCTGTGCTGGAGGTACGCCTGTAGAGCCCTACAGGTCGGCATGGGGTGAGTCACCGCCATGCAAGCTCCCCTCCTCTGACGTCGACTCGTCCAACTCCACCAGATCTCTCCACGCTCCAATGGAGGGGACAGAGTCCACACTCATTCCCACCTCTGCCTTAGATGTCGATGGCTTGGGGGATGAGTGGGCTGGTACGATGGTGACTATCCCGCTCGCACCCGCTTGGGTTAGGCTCCGTTGCTCGGCAGTCTGCTTCTTTAGGCTGTCCGCTGGTGCTCGGCAGTGGTTCCGGAGCAGACGGTTGCTGTTGGGTAGCTTGCTGTTGCGGTTCATCGTGCAGCGACCCGTCTGCCGCGTAGAACCGCACGTAAACGCTGCCGAGATTGAGGGCAAGACGGCGACCTCTTCCTAAAGGCAACGGGACCACGCTCTCCGGTATCCCCAGCATGAGGAATAGGGTCCCATCGTTCTGGTGGGAGTGGCTCAAGAGGGATCCTTGCTGCCCGCCAGGATTCTCAACTCCAAGAACCTCTTTATCTTGGAGGCTTGCTCGTCCGTTATCTGCTGCCCATCTTCCCTAATGATCGCCACACACAGATCGTTTTGTGCGATCTCGGAGTAGCTCACCGGGGCTGAGCGATTGCTGTCCATCCTTGCCTTCTTGTGTTCGCCTCTCGGCGACACAGTATCATCCAACCGCGTCCGCTTGGTTGGCTCAGTGTGGGCAGGCGCTTGAGCCGAAACCGCGATGGCTATCGCGGCACGTTTTTGGCGGTTAAAGCGGTTGCCGTGCTTGGAACCTACTTCCACTCTTCTGCGACCTACAGACCCAGCGTTCACCGCGGACAAGTCCACAGTGACTGCTGGCGGGGCATGCGGTTTGTTGGCAGGTTCCTCGCTTGCTGTCTTTGTATTCTTCGCTTTGAGGTAAGCGCTGGGGCCTGCGACAGCCCGTTTCGAGTCTTGCGGTGCTGGGCCCCGACCCGACGGACGCGCTCCCTTACGCTCTTCCTCCCGCTTTTGCTTATATCGCAATCTTTGCTTTTGACTCTTAGTTAGCTTTACCCCCGGGACGTGAGCCACCACGGGGCTGGGACCACTGGAACTTGAGGTTCCGGCCACCGGCCGTTGCCTTTCGTTCCTTGTTCCTTTTCTATTATTATGCCGAACGACAGTCCACGACGCGCTTTGATCCTCCGGGACCGCGAAGGCCGCCTCGAGGTTCTTCACTGCGTCGTTCGTAGATACAGTTTGCTTCTTCTCTTGGTTGGATTTTGAGCCTGGGGCCATCTTCGTTGTTTTTATTACTTCGTCAGTCCAGGCTCCCCACCCTCCTCGGAGCCCGCACGGGGGGATGTCCTAGTTAGACACCAGGGCTACCTGGAAAGATATAGAGAGGCAGATCAAGTATCCCGCGAGTCTAGACGGTACCACCGATCCCGACGCCAACCACTCGCCGGCGAGCGGCGTGTTCCGCCGACTGCGGGCCCCATTGATCCCCCCCTCTCGCCAGACGGAAGCAGAGGGCTGTCCGTCCATCGCTGATTAACCATAGATGGCTGGTCTATGGCCCCCCGTTTAGGTTGAAATTCACACCAAAGAGGAGTGTTGCACCTGAGGGGTACTAAACTTGACCCTTCTAAGCGCTCAGTCTCCAGGTTTGTTGCATACATCCATACGGGCCCCCACGCACAGCGTCATAGCGTGGGTGGTCAGCCCCCCGCCCACATCAATCCCATATGAGATGTGAGCCCATAGTGACCTGACCACCTTGTCACCATAGCGGATTTAGGCAAGGGACTAGGAAAATGACTCGAAACGGTACAGGTAGTGAGTCTGGGAAGGACAGAAACCCTAGCCTACAACTACTCAACCTAACCAGAGACAAAGGATATGGATGGGTATGAAATGGGAAAGGGAAAGCAGAGAACTTCGTCTAGTAGTTTTAGCTGTGTCTGTTCCTGAAGGGACCAGACCGATAACAGGCGGCAACCACGTGTAGGAAACTTACTAGACTTGATATGGAATATCTTAGCAACTTGTGCTCCTTTCCATACCCATTCGCCAACCCGTTCACCGGACAGGTGACCGGGTTAGGGATTGCCCTTCATCCAGCTGTTGTTGAACAAGGACAAGCCCCGCCGAAGCCGTGGAGAAGTACGAAAAGTGAATCAAATGTACAACTGCAAGCCAGAGTGAGTTTATTTTTGCGGGTACGTTTTGCACAGCGCGGCAAATTCAAATTTTCTAGCGCTTTTTGTCAATCATAGCTTAATTACTCAACGAGATTACATGAAAACTGATTTTGCACAAGTAAATAGAATGTATCAACAGATTAGGATTGAAAGTATCACCTAGATATCACTATAGTTTAGCAACAAATGGCTACAGTCTGAAAAATCAAGATGAAATTTATTTATTGGCATTTGTTGCTAAACTAGTGATAAATAATAAAATAAATATGTGTGGACATTTCACACAGCGCCATCTAGCCCCAAACTAAGCATAGCTTGTACTATGGGAACTAGATAACTGATACAATACTTATATACTTTTTGTTTTGTAAATACATACATAGAATACAATATAACACCCAGACGCAGAACAAACATCTATGTTCATCACACAAATGATTGTCCCGGGTAGGAATCGAACCCACAGCCCTCAGTTCAGAAGGCAGGGATACTACCAACTGAGCTATCGGGCCCGTCAAGTGATATCTATTAGGTGATAATTTCAATCGTAATTTGTTAATACATTGTAAGTACTACCATTTTATTATATTTTTTCGTATTTTAATTTTATTTTGTGTATATTTGGTGTGCAATTAAGTATTATCTATTCTATTCTATACTATACATTCTATTTACTTGCGCAAAGGCAGTTTTCATGTAATCACGTTGAGTAATTAAGCTATGATTGGCAAAAAACCCAAGAAAAATTGAATTTGCCGCGCTGAGTGAAACGTCCCGCCTTAACCTATCTTACAGGGGCCGTACTGTGAGCTTTAGTGCGATTCAAAACAGAGCCTGTATTGGATGGCTTCGTTTTTTTTTGTATGAAGATTTTGACAAACGATCCAATATTGGCTCAATTTTGAATCGCGCTAAGAGCTCACAGTACGGCCCCAGATCAACACAAATTGTTAAAGCGTAACAAAAGAATAGTTTTTATCCACGAATGAGTCCGCGGAGCGCAACTAGTTTATGTATGATTCTCTTTAGTGAATAACACTAAATTATACTGATGCGGCAAATTCATTGTTCAAATTGTCTTTGCTTTTAATAATTCTTTTTTAAATGTGGATTATGGTGCGATGGGGCTGCCTTATTGAGTAAAAGCTAAAACAAAATAAAGCATACTAGGCAAGCACAAGAAAAATACAATACGGGTAATCTGCAGTTGTGGGTAGATGATAAAAAATTGAGACAGAGGGTAGAGCGTTCTGTCTGCTCCTATTTTGCCAGTGTATTATATTGTAAAGAAAAAAATAATATAAACCATCTGAAAGTGACAATTTGGGTCAAAGGTTCGGAGCCCCAAACACAATAACAAGGTTTGGCCGATCTATTTACAAGTTGTCCAGAAACCTTTTTCGGTCGATACATACAAATTGACACGTTGTCATGTCAAATTTACGCCCCCTCTGTGATATACAAAAGATATACAGAAAGTGTGGAGAGCTGGCGAATTGTTTTCTCAATACTCAATACTCAATCATTTATTGCAAACATTATTGGTTACATGCAGGTGTTAAATAGTATATTTAAGTATGTTACATAATGACCCAGCTTGGGTATAGCAATATTGTGCAGAGCGAATCGATCTAGTCTATAATTAAATAGTTAATTTGTCCGAAAGGAATTCGTCTAGCGTATAGTAACAGTAGTGTCAGTAGTACATTTTTTAGGGCTACGGTAAATTTTTTCTCTTCTTCTATTTCTTTTAGATGGAGTAGTAATTTGTTAAATACTTTTATGGCTATTGAACGCGGGCCGGAACTGTGCATTGCTAATTTTGATGTTGGTATAACTAAATCATATTTGTAGTTTCGATTGCCATCAGCCAGTTTTTTGAAGAATTGAGGGTATTTCTTTACGAATTTACAGATTTCTAGGATGTACAAAGAGATTACAGCGATGCCAAATTGACTATAGGTATATTGAAGTGTTGAAGTGTTTGTACAAGTAAGGCCACTATGTGAGTCCGACTACAGGACCAGAGTACGCAACAGATCCCATTGCAGAGAGGCGTGAGACAGGGAGACGTTATTTCTCCGAAACTGTTCACGAACGCATTGGAGTATGTTTTCAAGCTCTTGGAGTGGAAAAGATTTGGCATCAACATAAATGGCGAGTATATCACTAACCTTCGTTTTGCCGATGATAGAGTCATAATGGCGGAGTCGCTCGATGATCTCAGCACCATGCTCAACGACCTCAGTAGAGTCTCCCGACAGGTTGGTCTTAAGATGAACATGGACAAGACGAAAATCATGTCAAATGCCCATGTTCCACCTATACCGGTAATTGTTGGGAACGATACTCTCGAAGTTGTCGACAAATACGTCTATCTAGGGCAGACTGTCCAATTGGGTAGGTCCAACTTCAACAAAGAGGTCGCCCGAAGAATCCAACTCGGCTGAGCAGCGTTCGGGAAGCTTCGACCTATCTTTTCGTCCAAAATACCACAAAGCCTGAAAACAAAAGTTTTCAATCAATGTGTGTTGCCAGTGATGACTTATGGAACTGAGACGTGGTCTCTAACTGTTGGCCTCATTACTAAGCTCAAAGTCGCGCAACGAGCTATGGAGAGAGCAATGCTCGGTGTTTCCCTGCGAGATAGGATCCGAAATGAGGAGATCCGCAGGAGAACTAAAGTGACCGATGTAACTCTTAGGATTAGCAAGTTGAAATGGCAATGGGCAGGTCACATCGCTCGTAGAACTGACAACCGATGGGGAAGAAAGGTTCTCGAGTGGCAACCATGAACTGGAAGACGCAGCGTGGGCCGGCCCCCCACAAGGTGGACCGACGACCTGGTGAAAGCCGCGGGGAGCCGATGGATGCAGGAGGCGAGCAGCCGCTCTAAGTGGCATTCCCTGGGGGAGGCCTATGTTCAGCAGTGGACGTCTTCAGGCTGTTGATGATGATGATGATGACAAAGAGACTATTGTTAGAATTTTGAATTTTATGAAGTAAGGTCTATGAAAATGTTGTATGCTGATGTCCGGTTTAATATTTGCGAGAATAAGGATACATTTTTTTTTGGGCTACAAAGAGATCTTTAGCATCTGTTATTTTCCTCGTTTTCATCAGTTTACATGAATTAGGTTAATGATAAGCTTCTGTGGTTTATAATGATAGTGACCATGGAAGTTTCAAATCCTATGTTTAACTTCAGGTTTATAGTAAAAAATCTATGTTCTTCGGTAGACAGGCCTCCTAGCTCCTAAATCATAATAATTTAGGTAGAGCAGTGACACAGTCGTCAATAAATAGATACGCAGCTGTTAACGCCCTTTATATTGAGCTTGACTGATAATGTATTGCGAATCGAATTACTAAAGGTGAATTCAGTTTATTTTTGTAAGTACGGATATGGATTTATAGAAGGCGTCATGGGCGTTGCTCTAATTTATTTGAATGGGTAAAACTAAGTATAACAAGGTAGTTTGGTAGTAGTTTAGTTTTATAAAATAGTTTTGTTGTATTTAGTATCTGAATGTTATAAATTATCTAATATTATGTTGTGAACTTATGTTTTACTAGGTGGTAGGACTTTTCTGCGAAGTTCGTCTAGGTAGGTACCACCGCTTTGCCAGTTATTCTGCCGCCAAGCAGTAGTGTGCAAGCACTACTGTGTTCCGGGCATTGTAGCTAGTGAAATTACTGGGCAAATGACCTGATTACACAGTCTAGTAATCTGATTGCTAGACTGGGTGATGTCTCAGGATGACGTGCGCAGTGCAGCGTCACGCAAAACTTTATTATTTTAAAGTTTCGAGTGACACTGCAACTGTTATAGGCGGCCGTGTCGCTTAATATCAGGTAAACGACTAGCTCGTCACGTCATCCATTCTCATAAAAAAGCAAAATCATTATTACCTACCTATACATATAATAATAGACGTGCCAGACGCAATTAGTAAATGGTGTTCACAGCCAATTTTGTACAAAGGCAAACAAAATTGATAAAGAACAAACGTTGGATAACTCCATAGTAAAATAAAAAGAAAAAAATGTCGACTTTTTAACTTAATAATATTAATGTTTTTGCAGTTGTTTGATTCAAGATGCCAAGCGTGATGTTTATGATAAACCCCAAAAACTATGATAAACGACATAAGTGGCGTTTTATAGAGGAGGCTTATGTTCAGCAGTGGATGTCTCCCGGTTTATGATGTAATTTTTTCAAAAATGGTTATAATTAGGTAATTATTTATGTGACTGTTTTTATCTAGATTTAGTACCTACGGGTAAAACTTCCACATTGAATTCCACAATAGCTATAATTAAATATGTAGCAGGTACCTATAATATCGCACAACGAGCTATGGAGAGAGCAATGCTTGGTGTTTCCCTGCGAGATAAGATCCGGAATGAGGAGATCCGCAGGAGAACTAAAGTGACCGATGTAGCTCTTAGGATTAGCAAGTTGAAATGGCAATGGGCAGGCCACATCGCTCGTAGAACTGACTACCGATGGGGAAGAAAGGTTCTCGAGTGGCGACCGCGAACTGGAAGACGCAGCGTAGGCCGGCCCCCCACTAGGTGGACCGACGACCTGGTGAAAGCTGCGGGGAGCCGATGGATGCAGGAGGCGAGCAGCCGCTCTAAGTGGCGCGCCCTGGGGGAGGCCTATGTTCAGCAGTGGACGTCTTCAGGCTGTTAATGATGATGATGATGATGATGACCTATAATATGAATCGGAGCAAATATTATTATACGGTTTTGGAGTTTAACTTTTGACTTTATTTGATTTAACGAACTATCGCTAATTGCTTTGTAATGAAAGTTGAAGTTGCTACAGTATTTGAGTTAATTACTGATCAGTCTAATTAACAAAAGGTAAACATTTGTGAAAACGAAAATTAAATATCTCAAATAATGACCAAGTTACAAGCATTTTAAAAACCGGAATAGAAAAAGATAGTTCAAACGGCCAGTGACGTCAGAGGAAGGTCGTTCATAGTACCTCATTACTAAGCTGTGGTAGCTTTTCATACAATCTCTTTGGCATGTGACGTCACGAGTGGATTTTGCATAGTAACTGAGTGGGGGCGCTCTGTTTCGCTAGAAACGGAAAGGAGATGCCTCCTGTAGAAATTTAAAACCTTATTACTCCGTGATTTATTTACCGATTTTACTTATTTTTTCAATTATTGTATTCATTTTTAATCTTCTTTATGAAAGTAATATTTACTTGTTCATTTTCAATAGTAGTCATCATGCCTATTATAATTAGGTACATAATAATATTAAATTGTTGTTATAGAAGTGCCCACCAAAGAATTTCCTAAATATATATTCAATGTACAGATATAGACCTGTAACAGTCTCATCATAAGTTTCATTATCATCATCATAATCACCATCATCATAATCATCATCATCATCATCATCATCATCATCATCATCATCATCATCATCATCAAACAGTCTGAAAACGTCCACTGCTGTATTATAGGCCTCTCCCACAGAGTGCCATCATGAGCGGTCGCTCGCCTACTACATCCATCGGCTCCCCGTGGCTGCTCGCGTACTGCATCCTAGTGGGGGTCTGCCTACGCTGCGTTTTCCGGGTTCGTGGTCGCCACTCGAGATTATTTCTTCCCCATCGGTTGTCAGTTTTACGAACGATGTGACCTGCCCATTGCCATCATAAGTTTAATAGATTATTACTTATCCAACCTTTTCATCATCATCATCATCATCATTAACAGCCTGAAGACGTCCACTGCTGAACATAGGCCTCCCCAAGGGCGCGCCACTTAGAGCGGCTGCTCGCCTCCTGCATCCATCGGCTTCCCGCGGCTTTCACCAGATCGTCGGTCCACCTAGTGGGGGGCCGGCCTACGCTGCATCTCCCAGTTCGTGGTCGCCACTCGAGAACCTTTCTTCCCCATCGGTTGTCAGTTCTACGAGCGATGTGGCCTGCCCATTGCCATTTCAACATGCTAATGCTAAGAACTACATCGGTCACATTAGTTCTGCGGATCTCCTCATTTCGGATCTTATCTCGCAGGGAAACATCGAGCATTGCTCTCTCCATAGCTCAATGCACCTTCCTCTTAAACCATTTTTTAACCTTTTAAAGCTGCGTAATTTTCAAAAAGGTTTTTATTTTCAAACAAAATTAGCAACTTAAGTACCAACATACTTTTACAATATTACCATTAAACGAAAACATCCTGTTATTGCCAATAAAGTTAATTTAGGTAATTACGCGAAAACATGGTGGAAAATTGAATTTCATCGAAAATAAAATATTTACTTTGATATTATTACTATGGAGTTATCCAACGTTTGTTCTTTATCAATTTTGTTTGCCTTTGTACAAAATTGGCTGTGAACACCATTTACTAATTGCGTCTGGCACGTCTATTATTATATGTATAGGTAGGTAATAATGAATTTGCTTTTTTATGAGAATGAATGTCGTGACGAGCAAGTCGTTCACCTGATGTTAAGCGATACGGCTGCCCATAACAGTTGTAGTGTCACTCGGAACTTTGAAATAATAAAGTTTCGCGTGACACTGCACTGCGCACGTCATCCTGAGACATCACACCGTCTAGATTAGTATTAGTAGTAGTAGATTAGTAGCTTGTTGCCTGAAATAAATGGTTATTATTATTATTATTATTTATTATTATTATTATTTATTATTATTATTATAGTTGTTTTTGTTTATTTTAGACAACGTAGCGTGATTTTGTCACTAGGTCAAGCCGCAAAGAGATTGCTTTTGACGACTATCCTATCGATGTTTCGGATACTATCCTACCATATCCTAATTCCTAATAATGTTATAGGTAAATAATGAATTAACTTATTAATAATAATATTTAAGTTTGTGTTTTGGGGGCCCACCACAACCTCTTATAGCATTATTACTTCAATCATACTTTGAAAAATGACAAATAAGTAAGAATACTGTAATGTTGTTGACGCAGAGCAGTTTCGATGAGGACACGTTAAATCGTTCACTCAAATACATCATGTTGACACCAACGTGCGACAGTGATAGCGCTATATAAAAATGTAGACGTCTCGTTCTCGCGCAGAAATGCATTATAAGTTCATGGTACGAATTCGAACAGTATTATTGTAACCTTGAAGCATTACTGTCATGAACCATGATGGTTTTGTAATGGTTTGTGCTCCTGAACCGATTTGTATGAAATTGAATGAAAATAGCTTATACGCTAGATTGACACATAGAATACTTTTTTAGAGTAAGCTAAACTAAATAAACGAGCAAAAGTGAAGCTTTTGTCAATTTTATTAAACGTACTCTCAGAGTGATTATTTAGCGCTGAATAGTGCTTATTTAGTCATTCTATGAACGGGCAAATATTCGCGCTTTTCTATTTCAGTTACGAATTCCATGAATTATCATTGAATGACCATTTTTGTCGGGCATCTTTATTACGAAAATATTTCTTTATCATTCCTTTTCAATCAAAATAACTGAACCATTTTAGTATTCAGTGCCTTACGGATCCGGCTCCAAGAGATTCTAATTTGCAAATTACACAGTAGAAAAATGTCGTAGGTGACAGCTAAAATTGCTATCTAAATTACGCCATTCTCCCATCATCATAGCAGACAGATTTTTTTTTTTTTCTTTCAAATTTCAAATAAATAAAGGATTCTTAAGGTCGATTTACATCAAACGAACACAGAGCCAGAGCTAGAACAAGAGCGTTCTTTCGTCATACTTTAGTGTGAACGAAAGCTAGATCGAATGTTCTTTGCTCATTCGAGTCAATTCTGTGGTTGATATTGGTAGTGCTTCGCTATGTCTGATTCTGACATCCAACAGTCCATCTTTTTTTTTAATCCTTCAACATTACATTGCAGTAGTATTTCGATTTCCTGCCAAGCATCTTGTTTGTAAGTTGTATTTCTATAGTATTCATATGTCGGATCCCATAGACATCTGGAATTTCGGTAGGCTTCTATAATTATTAAACATTTTTCTTGAGACCAATCCATAATTTCATCGATACGATATGTAAACAATCGCTAGAACACAAGAACGCTTTGATAAGACCGCTCAGTGGCGCGAGCGCGTCCGAACACGCTAGAATGCTCCAAGCAACTGCTGACTGTTCACGCGCTTTTGCGCCGTTTACATCAAGCGAGCGAGCATTCTTAGAATATTCTATAGAATCTTTGCGAACGCACTAAGAACAACGAAATAATGCTCTACGCCTGTTTACACTAGAAGAATTGAACGTAGTAGGGATAGAATGAGCATTCGCTCGTTTGGTGTAAATCGATCTTAACTGAAACGTGCTCTTACTGTTGGCCTTATTAGTAAGCTCAAAGTCGCGCAATGAGTTATGGAGAGAGCTATGCTCGGTGTTTCCCTGCGAGATAAGATCCGGAACGAGGATATCCGTAGAAGAACTAAAGTGACAGATATAGCCCTTAAAGTGAGCAAGTTGAAATGGCAATGGGCAGGCCACATCGCTCGCAGAATAGACAACCGATGGGGAAGAAAGGTTTTCGAGTGGCGAGCACGAACTGGAAGGCGCAGCGTAGGCAGACCCCCCACTAGGTGGACCGACGACCTGGTGAAAACCGCGGGGAGCCGATGGATGCAGGAAGCGAGCAGCCACTCAAAATGGCGCTCTCTGATGAGGGAGGCCTATGTTCAGCAGTGGACATCTACGGGCTGATGATGATGATGATGAAAGGATTCTTTAAGAAAATGGTTTTGGTCCTAGAAATTTTACAATAAACTTAAAAAAAATTAAAATAACATAAAATAATGAGTGCAAATTTTATCACTTGCAACGTAAATAGGATTCTAAAGATTTTATGGATTGATATTGATGTATTTTTATTATTTTTACAAGGAAAAACGACATATCGAGGGCGTAGCTATCCGGTGGCATACCTACATATTAAAATTCATACAAAAGTATAGATAAATATAAATATTAGGCTGGGGGTCTTCAAATCGAGAGTGAACAGGTATCTTCTAGGCAAGCGCGTTACATCCTACACCGCATCGTCACTTCCCATCAGGTGTGATAGTGGTCAAGCGCAAGCCAAAAAAAAAACATTATTTTACCCGTGTTTCTTTAGAAATTATTGATTTAAAATCGAAATAGGAGACATTATTTTCAAAAAATTATGAACACTTTAAACTGGCTAGTTCAAATGTTATTTGTAGTAGGTAGTGTAGTAGTAGTAGTTAGTTTGAATAATAAAGGCACATTGAAAAAAAAGAAATAAAATAAATAAATATGTGTGGACATTTCACACAGCGCCATCTAGCCCCAAACTAAGCATAGCTTGTACTATGGGAACCAGATAACTGATACAATACTTATATACTTTTTTTTGTTTGTAAATACATACATAGAATACTATATAATGTTATTGTTAACTAATGTTACGCTCATAAGACAGCCTAAGGAGCTGTTTAAACACACTCTGAAAGGAAATGGTCTACGAATCAATCGCCCTTATGTTTGTATCTAGTCCAACGACTGAACCAATTTAGCTGAAATTTGATACACAGATAATATAGATATGAAAACAAAAAAACTTCATGTTGAAAAAAAAAAGGATAATGTATAATGTTTCGGTAAAACCTTCTGGGGCGCTTCTAACACAACTCCGAATAGCCAAAAATCCTACAAAATAAAAGTTTTACATTTGCCAACAATCCGCTCAATTTGTTAAATTAAAGCAATTTTTGGGATAGCTAGTACCCGTAAACTCTAAACAAATTGATTATGCAAAAATATCTCGAGACTCGGATGGATAAAAACTTTATGCACCAAATTGCTTTTTAGACCATTTGATTAAAAACAACTTGATGGTAAACGTTTGTAAATTTCGTAAAAACAATACTGAATTTTAAAACACTGTTTTGAACTTTCTCGGTTGTTTACCACGTTTTTAATAGTACTTACGGGATATTTAAAAAAAATGAAAAAAAAAATATATTACAAAAAAAAATCTAATCACGGTAAGTATCCCGTAAGTACTATTGAATACTGAATTTTATTTAGACCATTTTGATTTAAAGGTTTTTTTTTGGTAAAGGCTGAAAACAGTAAAAATAACCGGCCAAATTCGAGTTGGATTCACGCCTGAAGCGTTCCGTACCATCTCTCCATTAATACAAAAGGCTTCCTTTTATGATGTAGGCGCGTAATTCAATATTTTCAAAAATTCAACCCCAAAAAATTGTATGAAACATACATTTCGTGACTTATCGTTTTGAAACCTTGTACATACATACATAAAAACAAGTATAATAATAAAAATAGTATTTTACGTTTTTCGAAAGTCAACCTTTATGGGTGAATTAAGTAGTAAAGTTAATGTAAAAAATTTCAAAAAAAATTACTATTCAATATTAAAATTCAAATTTTTGTAAACCAAATAAGTAAATACGGGTCTCAGCCAATTGTGAATTTCATCCCTTTAAGGAGTAAAAGTAAATGGTTTATCAGGGGTAGTCCACGCAGGCGAAGCCGCGAGGTACAAATTAGTTGCCTATAGAAACGAGCACATCATCATCATCATCATCAACAGCCTGAAGACGTCTACTGCTGAACATAGGCCTCCCCCAGGGAACGCCACTTAGAGCGGCTGCTAGCCTCCTGCATCCATCGAAACGAGCCCAAAAAGTCACAATTGTATGGGAGCGCCCTTAGATATGTATTTTATTCTGTTTTTTCGTATTTGTTGTTATTGCGGCAACTGAAATACATCATCTGTGAACATTTCAACTGTCTAACTATCACGGTTCATGAGATACCAGAATATTTATGGAGATCTGTAAAACCAAGAGCAGATGTAACTTTTTTTTTTTTTTTATTATCTGATTTTGAGGACCTTTAAACAACATGTTTATGTCGGCCCTATAGTAGTAGCTTTATAAACTCACATTCGCACGTACACATTCATAACCCTAACTTAATAATTAATAATACAAAGTTGTTACTTAGTACACTAAATTATAAACCATTTTGGCTGCCCTTGAATGTGGGCAAGATAATATGCTATTAAAAAGTCCAACATTATTATCGTTCCTACTTATATCTAGTTCAGACAAGATCCTGTGTCGCTCAGCTTGGTTCCGGACACATTCCGCCAAGACATGGTACACATCTTCCGGCTTATCGCACAACTCGCAGTTCGGTGAATCAACTTTTCCCATCAAATAGGCAAACTTCCTCAGCGGTATGTGTCCGGAGCGAAGTCTGTGTGCACTAACAATTTGTTTTCTACTTATATCGTCTAAAAACCACGGTAATCGAGGAGGTTGACTCTGAATAATCTTATACCACAACCCTTTCGTTTTCGACCGCTCATCAAAGTATTCTCGCCAATGATTGTAACATATTCTCTGAAACAAGTAAATGATTTCCGCGTAGGTAGGTAACACAAAAATTTCAGTTCCGTTAGTAGCAGCTAATTTTGCTAACCGGTCAACCTCCTCGTTACCTGATATACCTACATGTGATGGTATCCATTGTAATACCACTTTTAATCGATGGTTGTTGAGCTCTTCTAATAATCTAAGGATTTTATAAGCTATGGGCTTACATACAGCACTGCCACAAACACATTGATATAAGTGCTGCATTGCACTTTTACTGTCGCTAAGTATCACAATGTTTATCTGCGTGTTGAAATTATATTTAATATACATATTTCAGAGCCTCACATATAGCTAACATTTCGACAGTCATGACACATACCGTGGAAACAATTCTAAAACGCTCTTCACGGTTGCTATTTGGGTCATAAAATGCTGCCCCAGAAGTATCATTGCTCTTCGATCCATTCGTGAATATTCTATGCCAATTTTTATATTTTAGATTTAACTCGTTTATAACTTCATATTTTAACTCACTCTGATTATAATTTCTTTTAGCAAGTTTAATAACACTCAAGATTTACTTTAATATACTTATTTGCGTTTATTTTCGAAGGCCAAATATCAAATGAAAACATTTCTAACGGATTTGATGATTTAAATTTTTTTTGTACACAATCACGGAAGGTCTTCATCAACAAAGGTTTCTTTTTATGAGCCCAGTACCTATGAGAGTGAAAAGCGCTGAGAGTATTTAAGAGGCTTGCTGTCTGTCCATTGCTCCAAGTTAGAGCTTTAAGAGAAAACTTAAAGGCTAAATATTCTCGTCTTATATTTAATGGGGGTAAGCACACCTCGCTCTCCATAACATGTATTGGGGTTGTTTTTATGAAACCACCTATGATTCTAAGTGCTTGGTTTTGGATCTTATCAACTTTACATGTGTGTATGTTTGCACTGTTGTCGTATAAAAAGCTACCAAAATCTATTCGACTCCTAATTAAATTAATGTATAGTCTTCGTAAGTGCTTAGAGTGAACTCCCCAACCTGATCCAGCTAACACCCTCAAGATATTTAAAAATCTTTGAGTTTTTTCGCAAATTTCATTGATGTGTTTCTTCCATAGAAGAGACCGGTCTAACCAAATTCCTAAATATTTGATATTATCCTCATTCGCTAAGATGCAATCATTTACTTTGAGTTCAATTTGGTGCGTACGACGTCCTCTACTAAATAAACAAAATTTAGATTTATATTCCGAAATTTGTAAACCTATATTATTAATAATTTTACTAAAAACATTAAGGGCCTCTTGTATTTCTAATTGACATGAATGTATTGTTTCTTTACTCACAAAAAGGACAAAATCATCGGCATACTGTGCTATATCTGTACAAACGTTCTTACAAATTTCATGAGTCGCAATATTGAAAAGCAGCGGCGAGATTGGATCTCCTTGAACTAGCCCTAGTGAAGTCCAGCGTATCATTTCAAAAGTGCTTTCACTATCATCATATATTTTCAAATGACGCTCACTCAGAAACTCCCACAAATAATTACATATCTTAAACCCAACTTTAAGTTCATCCAAAATTTTTACGATTTTATTAACTAGTACATTATTATATGCGTTTTCTAGATCTACAAAACACGCTAACGTGGGTAAATTTTTGGAAAATCCGATTTGTATACTAGTGACTAGACGGGTTACTGAATCTAAACAAGATTGCGCTTTTCTGAAGCCTGTTGTCGATGGAGATAAGACGCTATTGTGTTCAATGTACCACTCTAACCTTTTGCAAATCATCGCGTGGAATATTTTACAGGTACACGACATTAAAGATATGGGTCTTATTTTAGCATCAGAACTAGCGGTGCTACCTAATTTTGGAATTGGCACTATCTTAATTTCTCTCCATTCCCGTGGAATATGTCCCGTAACAAAAATACAATTATATATCCTTATCAATAAGGCTTTACCAGCATCTGGTAAGTAAGCTATCATAGAACAAGTGATACTGTCAGTACCAGGAGCGGTATCCTTCTTTTTAAGACATGCTACTAGCTCTTGCATTTCAAATTCTTGATCCAAAAGGGGATTAATGGATAAAAATAATGGTTTTTGTTCCTGGTGCTAATCCATAATCTGGTGCTAAGTTACACAACAACTCATTCTTTTTTTGATCGGAAACCTGAAACACATTTCGCTTATAGCCTTTAATCCACCTCATTCGGCGCCACATTTCAGCCATCGAAGTAGTCTCATTTGTAGAATCGCACACTCTATGCCAATTAACTGATCTAGCCCGTGCAAGATCTTGTTTGACAATTAGACTTTTATTTTCGAGATCGGTTAAATTGTCAGGCGTTGGATTACGTCGAAAAGTGCTTAATGCTTACCTTCTGCAGGCAACAGTTTTAGATAGCTCTGCATTCCAGTATGGCTTAGGATTAATTTTTTTTTCTGGGTCATGACATATTTTAAACCAAGGGATACTTTTATCAGCCGCCTCATTAATAATATTTACGAATTCTGTATACATATCCTCTACGATAGCGTCATTACTAAAATATTTGTTATGTAATAAATCTACAGTCAGTCAAGCCTTTTTTTACGAAAAATCCGCTTATTTTAAACAAAATATAAATAATAACATGCGAGACCCCAAACAGTTATGGAAGAATATTAAGCAAACATTACTACCTAGCAACGACATTGAATTGCCGTCTTTTTTTAACAACGCGGATGTAATAAATGACCATTTTTTAAACTTACCCAACAGTGTTGACATCTCCATCTCACAATTATCCTTTTTTGAGTATAATAGGTTTAGTGATGCGATATTTCACATTGAGCAGGTCAGTCAGGACCATTTAATTAAACTAATCAGAAGTTTGAAATCGAATGCCTTAGGTTGCGATGGTATTAGCCTCGATATGTTGCTAATGACGTTCCCATACACGATAGATGTTATTCAAGCTATGATAAATACCTCCATCTCTACGAATATCTTTCCTGATCTATGGAAGTTAGCGATAGTACGTCCATTACCTAAGCATTCTAATCCTTCCGAATTAAAAGATCTTAGGCCTATCAGTATTTTGCCTTGTCTGTCCAAAGTTTTGGAAAAAGCTGTAAGTATGCAGTTAACCGAATTCCTCGAAAAAAACAATATTTTACCAGAACTGCAGTCGGGATTTAGAAAAAGTCGTAGTACCACTACCGCTCTTTTGGACGTAACCGATAATATACTTAGCGCTCTGGACAGGGGGATGTGTACAATATTAATTTTGCTAGATTTTTCCAGGGCCTTTGATTCTTTGAATATTAATCTTCTTTTGTCAAAATTAAGTTATTACGGCTTCGACTTTGAAGCAGTACGATGGTTCGATAGTTACCTTAGAAATTGTTGGCAATATGTGAGCATCGGTAATTCCGATGGCACCTCATTTATATCGAAGCAGTTATTAGTTACTAAGGGAGTGCCTCAGGGCTCCATTTTAGGTCCAATTCTTTTTATATTATACTCTGCTGACATAGTAAAGCACATACGTAATTGTAAGTTCCATATATATGCAGATGATTTGCAAATTTACATCTCTTGTAAGCCTCAAGACGTCGATGATGCTATAAATAAGCTCAATGAGGATTTTGACAGCGTGGCCGCTTGGTCTGCGAGTAACTGCCTGTTGTTGAATCCTGCCAAAACGAAATATCTCATTTTTGGTAGCAAACATCGGCTCGATAGTCTTAATCCGTCGACAAGTGTCACACTTCTGGGCGATCCCATTGAGCGTGTGTACGAAGCGCGTAATCTGGGGCTCCACATGGACTGTGAATTGCGATACGAAAAACATGTAGCGAATTGTGTAAGAAGTTGCTTTTATAAATTAAAAATATTGTACAAAATAAAACCCTATTTGAAAGAAAACTTGCGCGTTCAATTGATGGAATCATTGGTTCTGTCAAGGTTAAATTACATGGACACGGTTTTCGGTCCTAGACTGCTGGCTAAAACTCAAAAGCTCAGACACAACGACGCTCGGTACAACGAGTTCAGAATGCTTGTGCCAGATTTTGTTTTGACATTCCCTTGAGATCACACGTGACCCCATTCCTTAATAGAAATCGGTTGTTGAAAATGAGACACCGCCGTAAGCTACATTTGGCATGTCTCTTGTTCGGCATCATAAAGCATCAAACGCCGTCATATCTAAGCGATAAGCTGACATGGTTGGCGAGACGTAAGCATCAAGGGTCCCGCCAATGTTCGATGCAGCGGCACTTCTCCGCCGCCTTTAGAGGTAGTTTCCGATATGCTGCATCGAAGTGTTGGAACAATATTCCCCCATCGATAAGGAGCCTGCATAGTTTGTACAGCTTTAGAATTAAAATAAAAGAATACATTTATGCACACCAAAAAAGGGAGGAACTACTCGTACATGACACCAGTGCTATATAATTAACACACATTGTTGCAAACCCACATTTACATTCATATTTTATTATATTATATTGCTATTAATTTGCTTATCTAGTTTTTATTCTTGTTGGATGTTTGGAAATTCATTCCCTGTTAGATTAGTTCTGTTTAAGGTATAGGTATATTTGTGTATGTTTATATTTTATAATATTGTGCGTACGCTGCCCTTTCGTTGTAAGCGTGCGTGATGTCACTTGCCGGTGCCAACGGAAGACCAGCGCTAGTTGCTTGCAGCTAGCATTTTGCTGAGTTGGAGCTGGGTTGTGGCAAACACTATAATAATATGTTGTTTGTATAAACTGTTGTAAGTATTAGTTAAGTGTAAGTGTTTGGCACAAATAAATATCTTTCTTTCTTTCTTTCTTTCTAATAATTTCTCTTCAACACAAGTTCTATATGATGCCCAATCCGCGCTTTTAAAGTTACGCTTTTTTGTGTATCGAGGTGGCGTACCTTGAATACAGGTACTCATCTTTATCACCAAATGATCACTATTTAAATTCTCGTTAAGTATCTGCCAATCGAAATGAATAACTGTATCCGCAGATGCAAAGCTAATGTCAGGTGATGATTTTTGTAAGGTATTATTAACATATTTAACTCGCGTCGGATTACCTGAATTCATTGCGATAAAGCCATGATCTATTGAAGAGTCTAGTATTTGTGTTCCTCTCGTGTCGATTTTATAGGACCAGTTGGTATGGTGCGCATTAAAATCGCCTGCTATTAAGGTCTTGCAATTAAACGCAGAGAAAAGTTCATCCCAATCGGATTGGTACGTACGTACGGACGACGAGCAGTAAACGGAAACAATATTATTTACATTCTTACAATTCAATACCTTAACTGATAATACCTCAATACCTGGGTTAGTTAGTACGATGGGATTACTTACTACTTTTATGGATTTATGTGTCAGAATGGCTACCCCTCCATATGAATCAAATCTATCTTTTCTTTGAATATTATAATCACTTACATTAACGTAAATATCCTCATTTAGCCAGGTTTCGCATACAATGGCTATATGTACTTTATATTGATATAAAAGACATTCAAATTCTGTTAGTTTAGGTTTGATGCTCTGAGAATTCCATTGGACTTTGTTGACAAAACGTTTGTTGTTATTGTTGCTATCCATTTTTAAAAATGGATAGGAATTTGTCAACACAATCCCTGAACTGAAATATCTTTGCTATGTACATATATTGCTCTTCCACAACGACACTCAAAAAGTCCGTGATCTTCTCGTCGAGCATTTTGTTAGATAATAAAACTTCTCTTAATCTTTTAAACAACCTTACAAAATTGAATCTTCTATCTCTTCTTTTTGCTTCTTCGCTTCCACTCTGTACCTCTTCTTTCATTTCTGAGTCTTCTTCTTTGTTTTTAGGCTTCTCTTCCTCAACACTCTTCATCTTCTTCTTTTGTTTTTTCTTATTCATAGGTTTCTGACATAATATAATAGACTCTTTTGCAGAACTATCTTCCTCTGAGTCATGATTATCTTTCTGTGGCATAAGGTTAGTTAATAAAGCGTCTCTATAGGTATTATTTCTGTGCTCAGTTTGTTGTCCGTAGTAGTCAGAACGTGGTGTATCTTCGCAAATCTTAGTCCAATCTTTCTTTTCTTCCGTCGTCGTCTGTACCATATTTTCTGCCAATTCTGTTCTGTCGATGGCTTCATATATCTCGTATGCTCTCTTGTATGAGCAGTTTTCCTTCGTCATAATGCTCCTCAAGTCTTTCTCCTTCTTAAATACAGGGCATCTTGATTTTTCTAATGACATGTGAGGTCCTTTGCAGTTAATGCACTGGTAATTTGTTGTCTCACAGTTTGCATGTTCGGATCCACACTTAGGGCAAAGTTCTTTCTTTGTTGGGCAAAACTTGACACTGTGCCCATACTTCCAGCAACCCGCACATTGCGTCACTGAGAAAGTGTACGGCTCGACTATCACCCTACATCCATATGCTGTAACATACGGAGGGATAGCAGAGCCCTTAAAACACAAGCGCACCGTTTCGCTATCTACCCATTTACCTTCAATGGTTTGCCTCTTTAAACGCCTCACAGACTCAATTTCATACCCGGATTCGAATGCGTTCTCCAGATCTTTAACAGTCATGTCTAAATCTACCTGACGCACTATTCCATAACTTAGGCTCATTTGGTCTGACCTATGACATTTAAACCCTTTTTTAATAAACTCATCGCAATTCATCAATACTTGTGCGCTTGCTTCCGTCTCAAACATAATAAGTACTTTGTAGCTGTTTTTATATTTAATTCTTGTTACTTGTTACTACTATCTCCTTCGTGTAAAGAACAGCTCTTATGCAATTTTCTGGGTCTCCTCACAACTTCTACGAACCGGCGTCGTCTTCCTCGTAACTCTTACTTCTCAATCTCTTGAACCGAAGCATCTGAGAATCTGATAGTAACTCCTCCATGATTATTACTTGGTCCCTCTCCTCCACTTCACTATATACCTCCCGCTCCGATACGTCACTCATGGTGACGTCTGATCGCACCGAGAACACTCGTGCACGGACTGATATGCGTGCGCTCACTACCCCGCACCGCGCGCGACTGAGATGAGATGTAACTTTGGTAAAATATATTTGTAAATCTATCTATCAACCTATCTCCTTGGATATTTCTTTTGTTAAGGCATTAGTTCATTTGTGTCCCTCATTGAAAAACATTAATCTCCTGTCGAGTTTGAAATGAGCGAAGATGAAACAAGATAAAACATTACACCTCCTAAGTAGCTAGAACAACCAGAAATAAAAGTTTATTTAATGTATTTTATTTATTTATTATTCGGAGATGTAATATGTATGTATGTATGTATGTGTCAATGAGACTTTTGTTGGAAGAATTCGTTATTTTGTGTTTGTTTCTCTCTTTCATGTTTGAAATAGGCTATGGTAATAAAAGAGAAAAAAGTTAATAGCTGTTCCATTATTAGAGGTGGGCACAGAGCAAAAAAAATTGCTTCGCTTCCGAAGCGACCGTCATATATTTCAAAGCTCTGTGGGGGTGGGTATTTGGAAGATACTGGAATCTTCAGTATTTACTCCTATTTTAATCGCAGTAGCTATGCCAAATTATATTTTCCGCTTTTTTGTAATAAATAAATAATATAAATATGTGTGGCCATTTCACACAGCGGCATCTAGCCCCAAACTAAGCATAGCTTGTACTATGGGAACCAGATACCTGATACAATACTTATATACTTTTAATTTTTGTTTGTAAATACAAACATAGATTACAATATAACACCCAGATGCAGAACAAACATCTATGTTCATCACACAAATGTTTGTCCTGGGTAGGAATCAAACCCACAGCCCTCAGTTCAGAAGGCAGGGATACTACCAACTGAGCTATCGGGCCCGTCATAATGTCACAAGCTAGTAGTACACTTGATGTTAAGTGTCACTACCACCCATAACATTTGCAGTACTTACCACTCGGAACTTTAATAGAGTTTCACGTAACACTCCACTGCGAACTTAATCCTAAGACATCCCTATTTTATAAAACGACAAATCAGTACCTAAACCTTATTTGCAAAAAGTCAGTCAAATACACCAAACCTGGGCCCTTACTACAAACTAATACAAAACCACCATGGTTCGTGACAGTAATGGTTCAAGGTTACAATAATATTGTTCGAATTCATACCATGAACTTATAAAGTATTCCTGCGCGAGAACGAGACGTCTACATTTTTATATAGCGTTTTCACTGTCGCACGTCGGTATCAACATGATTAACGGTATGACATGATGTTGTATTTGAGTGAACGATTTAACAAAATTACAATATTCTTACTATTATGTCATTTTCAAAAATGCTATAAGAGGTTGTGGTCGGCCCCTGCGTTTCTTATTAAAAAATACTATTCGTGACTGATGATTGTCGATTTATTATGTTTGTCAGTTTATGAAATACCAGGTCATAAAGTCGTTTAATTTGTCTAGGCCATTTTCCAGGTTATAAAACATAATAAGAAAACACTGGAGCCTATGTTATGTCTCTAAAGTTACAGTCATAATGTCTGTTTCAATCTTAATTTAATTGTAGCCTGAATGTGGAATACCAAAAGTAAATACTGAATATACCTACGAAATGATATTCGGGGTTTAGAATCTATGAATGAATGAATGAATGAATTTATTTGCAACAACAATAAGACACATCAGTAAGTAGATTACATATTGGTAGGTATACTACCTCCGTAAGCAAAAAGAACTGTTGTCACAAATCTGTCCCAACTCAGCATAATACCAGCGCTGGTTCTGCTGAACCAGCGCTGGTCTTCCGTTGAGACCTCTTGGTGAAATCACGGAGCACACATACATAAACTATTCATACCTAACAAACAAATGTTTTCCTTTAGAACTTCATTACAAAAGCATGTTCAATTCAAGTTGTTCTATACTTTTTATATTATCCTTTTTACTTTTAATATTAACATGACATAAGAACTAATACGAATACTAAGGGAAACATTAACCATGTTTCCCTTAGTATTTAGTCACATATAATAGTAATAATGTACATTGTGTTCAATAAATAAATAAATAAATAAGTATTGGAGAATCCGGAGCTCATTGCCATGCATCGACCGAGGCAAGATACTAATAGACTCTTCAGAGGACATTTATTAAAGGTTACTTTAAATCTTTAAGTTATATACGTACTTAGTTATGATGTAAGTAAGCTTTATATCATGTAAGCAAATAGAAAAATGAGTAAAAAACTTATAGCTAAGTATTGGAAATTTCACACAACCTGCTGATATATAACCGAATTTTAAAAAGCCGATTTTATTACAGTAACCTATCTACGGATTTACCTTTGCCATTACGCAAAACATTCAAGCTGTGCTTGATTCAAATGTTTGTGTTTACTTACTGTTAGGGGTATTCATGATAAAGGTTATTATTTTGATGCCGATATTATTAATATCGCCATTTTCTGTCATTTTCCAAATTTATTAACTTCATTTTGGTATAGTGTCAATTACTAATACTAGTCATTATAAATCATTTATTATTTGTTTTACCGTTTATGAAATACTGGAACTATTATTAGTTAAATTATTTGATCCAATTGTGTAAATAATGTTAAGTTTCCGACTTTGACGTGCCTGCACTTCCGGTTGAATATCGAGGAAGCGCAGACACGGTCGGAGGGTAGCAATCTTAAGGGAGGCAGCAAGGAAGCAACATGTCTTGGCTATATCGTATTTATGGTTAATAATGGTAATGATTTGGCGGTATGAATTTTGTAAATGGTAGAAATAAATGCTTGAAACGTTGACTGGTGTTTGAACTTTTGGCCTTTGCCAAAATTACGTTCATCGTAAATCTGGTTTTGTAAACAATGCCAGTACCATAGCCAGCACTTTATTCTAATGATTTGCATTTATCCTTTACAAATAACACCATACATTTTACATTTCTCACAAGAATATACTAGGTGGTAGGACTTTTCTGCAAAGTTCATCTAGGTAGGTACCACCGCTTTGCCAGTTATTCTGCCGCCAATCAGTAGTGTGCAAGCACTACTGTGTTTCGGTTTGAAGGGCATTGTAGCTAGTGAAATTACTGGGCAAATGAGACTTTATTACCTGATTCACAGTGTAGTAATCTGATTACTAGACTGTGTGATGTCTCAGGATGACGTGCGCAGTGCAGTGTCACGCGAAACTTTATTATTTTAAAGTTCCGAGTGACACTGCATCTGTTATGGGCGGCCGTATTGCTTAACATCAGGTGCTTATTGCTTAACGACCAGCTCGTCACGTCATTCCATCTGATTAATTTGGATTTAAATAGATAAAAATTATTTATGTTTTGTAAAATTTAGGTATTAATTCCCCTTTACCGACAGCTTTGGATACATCCTGGGGGCATACTATGGATCGGACCATCACCATCACCACCATCATCACCATCATCACCATCACCATCACCATCATCATCATCATCATCATAACATCAACAGCTCGAAGACGTCCACTGCTGAACATAGGCCTCCCCCAGTCCCCCACAGAGCGCCACTATAACCAGCTGCTTGCCTCATGCATCCAATGGCACCCCGGCCTACCCGGCTATGATTCGGGTTGTTCCATTTTTCTTCAGATGATTCATCAAAGAAAGAAGGTCGTGTAATCTATTAATTCTACATTTTCTATATTTTATATTTGACTAAACTCTCGAGACTTTTCTTTTTAATTATATCTGAGCTGCCATTAAAAAAGTTGACCCGCCATCCAGCTCAGTCTTTCCTTCCACAAGGTACTTCACAGTTGCTGACGCGTCCACCTAAAGGTCAAGTGTATTCTGGCGGTTGTCGAGCCATTGGCTAATAAAACGAACTAACTTAGCGTCTGATGTATTGGATTTTATTACAAAGAATAGGTATGAACACTACAATTTTTTTTGTGCATAAATTATTAGTATTCCTCAAATGATAAACATTTGTAAAAACAAAAATAAAATGCCTCAAATAATTACCAAGTTACAAGCATTTTAAAAACCGGAATAGAAAGAGATAGCTCAAACGGCCAGTGACGTCAGAGGAAGGTCGTTCATAGTACCTCATTACTAAGCGGTGGTAGTTTTTCATTCAATATCTTTGGCATGTGACGTCACGAGTGGATTTTTCATAATAACTGTGGTGGCGCTCTGTTTCGCGAGAAAGGGACACGTGATGGCTCCAGAAACTTTAAAAGCTTATATTACTCCGTGATTTACTTACCGATTTTACTCATTTTTTCAATTATTGCATTCATTTTTCATCTTCTATATGAAAATAATATTTACTTGTTCATTTTTAATAGTAGTCATCATGCCTATTGTCCCGAAATTGTTTTCCTGTTACTGTTTGTGTCACTGGGGAAATTATGTGCCACGCCACGACAATTAGGTTACCACAGTTGGTATTTCCAATCGTAAATGGGCAAGTTCGTTTGATACACCGATTTTAGTTTTCAAATGTCTCTTTCTAGAGTTCCGTACCCAAAGGATAAAGCGAACTCTGTTACTAAGGCTTCGCTGTCCGTCTGTCTGTCTGTTTATCTGTCCAGGCTCTATCTCATGAACCATGATGGATAGACGTTTGCAATTTTCACACATGCTATATTTCTCATTGTAGCATGCTCACTTTCACCACTATTTCAAATCATCATCACCATCAACCATCCTTCTTTATACTGTCTATATTTATTACCTCCTTACAGCTACCTATCTATATAAAAAAAAGAAAAAGCAGGACTTTGGAGACGTCAATCAGAGCTTGGACGAGGCGGTGATCGGCAGAAAAAGCTGGAGAAGGTGTTCTGTTGGCAGTCTAAGGATTTTGATCGTCACTCTGAGGCATATCCTGTTCCGTCATAAAGTGGATCAAGCACCACCTTCGCACCTACCTCATATTGAGAGACTGAAGCTGTGCTACCAGGATCTAGCCGCTCCCTCTGACGTAGAGGTCGTAGAGCCCATCATCCAAGCTAAAAACCTAGTCGGAGATACCTCCAGCCTTTCCGCTATACCTTCACCCCGTCAGT
Source organism: Ennomos erosarius (assembly GCA_963580505.1). Classification (NCBI taxonomy): domain Eukaryota; kingdom Metazoa; phylum Arthropoda; class Insecta; order Lepidoptera; family Geometridae; genus Ennomos; species Ennomos erosarius. The sequence continues at coordinate 3,332,570 of OY757000.1, forward strand.
TACGTACTACCTTTGACTACCTACTTCATCCTCCCTCCCTGGTGTTCCAGTAATATACCGTGTCTGTGCCACTCTAGAGACCTTAATTGGTTGGTTAAAATGTAAGTAAATTCACTCATGGGCTCTTTTGTCTCTATCGTACGTGTGGAGAGCAGAGCAACGGCAATAACATTTACGAACGTCAGGTCCTCTTCATCTGTCTCCAAGAGGATGTCTGAACGAAATTGATCTGAAACCGCCAAACCCTAGATATTCTAAATTTATGATTTTGAAAATTGACAGTCTCATTAAATTTAAGACAAAGCAAATTTAATATAAAACTTCTAAAACCCATGACCCAAGATCAGATTTTACCCGCATCAAGTAAATTAATTTTCGAGTACCCGTATCAACTTTTGACGTATGTTTGAGATCCTTTATATAGACAGTTTGTTTGATCTTTCATAACTTATGTGTTTGCTTAAAGGCTTTAATTTGAAATAGCTTTAATTAAGTTAATAATTATAACAGTGCGGCAACCACAACGTCTTATAGTATTATTATTTCAATATTACTTCAATCATACATTGACAAATGACATAAAAGTAAGAATACTTTAATGTTGCAGAGCCAGAGCCGTTTTGATGACATGACGTTAAATTGTTCACTCAAATACAACTGTCATGTCATACCTTTACATCATGTTGACACTGACGTGCAACAGTGATAATGCCATATAAAAATGTAAACGTCTCGTTCACACGCAGGAATACTTTATAAGTTCATGGTACGAATTCGAACAATATTATTATAACCTTGAAATAATAATGCCATGGAACATGATGGTTTTGTATTAGCTTGTGGTAGCGCAGCAGAACTTTGTACTGTGTAATCCAAAGGAAATGTAATACCCACTGCACAGCTAACAGGTAGGTACTAGAATTTTTGATGATTAGCTCCTAGCTCTCCAAAAATTGGAATCTCCCGAACTCTTCAAAGACAGTTTTTTGCATTTTCTACCGGATATTTTTGGGTGACCTACTCTGAGAGTGCCCTACGCTACTGCGAAGAACTGAGGTTCAAATCATCAAAGTGCGACAACATTGAATTGCGAATCACTGCCGGTTCGAAATCACGCTACTTCGACACACGTTTGTCGATAGAATTTTGACACCACTCTAGTGCGAGATCACTTCGCCGTCACACCGTACGTAAGGAGCTTTTTGTTGTTTATTCCTGCTACGGCCTTTTATCACCGTACGTCACCCCTGTCAAAAAGCTCATCACATACTTTGCAAAAATAGTCGAAGTAGAATCTCCCTCGACCCGCTACATGCGTTCATTCTTACCACGCACTTGCAATTTGTGGAATAATTTTCCCCTGAAGTATTCTGTCATGTTTCAATATGCATTCTTTTAGAAAGGGTATCAAGAAAGCTTTACCGAGCTGGCATATTGTTATGGCAACCCATCGGCAACACCCCTAATATCGCATTATGTGCATAGGCTACGGTCATACCGCTTTCCATTAGTCGGGTTGTATTATTGTTTGTCGTTCATAAACAACATAAAAGAGGTAGAAAATACGCCTACCCTTAAATAGATAGATAGAAAATGCTTTATTGCACAAGAGTAAATCCAGTACATAGGCGAACTTAATGCTAAGTAGCATTTTCTTCCAGTTAACCTTTGTGTAGTGTGGAACGAGTTGTAGTGCTGGTTGAAAAAGAATAAGAAAAAGAATTACCCAAATAAAATAATCATAAGAAGTAGCAATAGATAATAATATGAGTTTAGATAGATAAGGTTTAAAACAAATAATACATATTAATATCTTACATAATTATTTTATGTTAAACTTATTGCAAATTAGAATAAAATACTTATATAATAAACAAGGACCTACTCATTTAATAACAATTTTAAGTGCTCAATTTTTCTGACTGTTTTGAATGGATATGAAGTGTTGAAGCGCCTACCTAATTTTTTTCTGCGTTTTAGTTGTGATGTTATTAGATATTATTAGAAATTTAGAGATGCGTGAGATATGAAATAATATCTTAAATCTTCAATTTCAAGTTTAGAGTGATTGGGAATCTCTTGGACAAACGTGCTTCACCTAAGACAGCTTCGTCACTTACCATCAGGTAAGTTGTTGTTAAACGTATGCCCATTTTAATATAAAAAAATGTTCTATAGTTTTTTTTTTTTTTTATGAATGACGTGACGAGTCGTTCACCTGATATTAAGCAACACGGCCGCCCATAACAGTGGTAGTGTCACTCGGAACTTTAAAATAACACACACATACACATACAACAGACAAGATTTATTATTTTGGGAAGGTAATATATTGATTTTTATGTTTAATTATTTTTTACGGCGAAAAGGTTGAAATCATAAATACATAATTACTTATTTAGGTACTTTTCATAGGACAAAAATACAAAACAGCAGGGTTAGCACGGACGGTAGACAAAATTCTCTTTCCCCTGTTTTACTCCACTTGACATGTAAATTGTATGAAGAATGTGACATAACACGGGGAAAGACAATTTTTTCTACCGTCCGTGCTAGCCCACAGCTGTTTTGTGCCATGGTGCTAGAACGTTTAGAATGGCCCCGGTTTAAAGCCAATCATTTTTCAAGCTTAATAATAAAGGGTCCACGTTTACGCAGTCTGCATAGAATGAGCAAACCCCATAGTTGAAAAGGAAAACTGAGTATCACGTGACTTAGCCTTAGAGCCTTAGATCCTGATCTTTTTAAAAGACACCATGAGCTACGCCACCGTCAACTTCGCGACAAATCGAATAATCTGGTATCACTTCCAATGTGCAAATTGTATCTCCAGAAAAACGCTCACTTCATGGTAGCAAAAGTTTTTAACGCTCTACCAGAAGATTTAAAGAGCTTACCTCTAATTATTTTTAAATATAAATTGCACAAGTGGTTGGTTGAAAATTGCTTTTACTCGGTCAATGAATTTTTAAATTGGAAACGAAATATTGTGTCGAAATGATTGGGTTTATTTGTGTACTGTAATATGACGTTTGGAATTATGAATGAATTAAGTATTATTTTACCTATTTTGATTAAGTTTTTTGCCTTTGATGACGGATTAGTTTATTTTATTTGTACATTTTTTTTTATTATATGAACAACGTACATTGCCTAAATGTCACATGGGAACCATGTGACATTCTCTTTAAATATTTGTATGCTATTTATAGCAAAAAACATGCATGATCTATTTTTTATGACATACCGAAGACCTGCTGTTAATAGTATATATTTAACCATGTTTTTATGCAAATAAACGATTTGATTTGATTTGATTTACTTACAAGGCAATATGAGCCCACCTATATGGCAAATATAATATGGGAGTTTTTAAGGCCAGGGTGAACCGGTATTTTCCAGGCGAGCATGCTCCATCGTCGACCGCGTCGTCACTTACCATCAGGTGAGACCGTGGTAAAATGTTAGCCTAGCGTTGATAAAAAAACCTATTTTATTTTAGTTTTTAACGTCCTATGCGGATGTTAAATTAAATTATTTAAATTAAATTATTGTCGTGTTTAATATTGTTTTTATACAAGGTGACCTTGAATTAGTATGTTATGCCGAAAGGGGGTAGATCGACACCTCAAGGTAGACAATGTTTCTTCTACGACTTTACTAAATTAATAGTTTTTCATTGAAAAAATGCCTTGTAAAGTTTACGTTCGAAAATGGCCTTAGCGCAGCTGGGTGGTTCAACTTCGTCCTTGACTAAGTGCACATAAGTGAGTTTAACAACCTGTGCTTAGAAATGAATTTATAGTATCTTGTTAATTCCCGTAGCAATCGCACGTGCAATTTTGTGAGTGGATTTATTTATTACTATGGAAGTTTGGAAACACCCAGTTTCAAGTAAGGCTCTCACAACTTGTAGGGTATCATGGTCCCAGTTTCCCCCATTTCGGGATAACATACCAATTCAATGTCACCTTGTATTGATGAAATAAATTAACATTTATTTTTTAATTCTTCTATTATAGTTAAAAAGTAACATGCAGAACTGATGACTCCGAGGGTAAGAAAAGTTCTCGAGTGGCGACCATGAACCGGAAGATTCAGTTCTAAGGGTTCTATATCTAAGTGGTAAGACGGATCCTATTACTAAGGCTCCGCTGTCCGTCTGTTTGTCACCAGGCTGTATCTCATGAACCGTGATAGTTAGCCAGTTGAAATTTTCACAGATGATTCGTATTTCTGTTGCCGCTATAAGTAACAATAAACATTTAAAAATAGAATAAAATAAATATTTAAAAAGGCTTCCATACAACAAACGTAATTTTTTTGCTTTTTATCTAGATAATGGGTAAAAATATTCTAAACTTTGTTTGTAAAGAGACTTATAAAAAAGTATTTGACTAAACCATAAAACGAAGTAATAATTTGGCACTTCTGTTTTACAACCTTCAAAATTAATGAAACAGAAATCAAATTTTGTCGCAAATGCCCAGCTTTATCATTGTTGGTTGTTAAAATGCTTTTTAATTAAATAGCCGAATGGCTGAGACCTTTAATAAAACCGGAGAATTAGTTAAAGGCTGTCGTAAAATGCTTAATCGCTTACCAGAGTAGGTGTCGCGTATCGGAAGCAGCGCCAATGTTGTAGCTTTTGGGCACAGAGTAAAAAAATAGGGCAATTATTTATCATCATCATCATCATCATCAACAGCTTGAAGACGTCCACTGCTGAAAACAGGCCTTCCCCAAAAAGCGCTACTTTGAGCGGCTGCTCGCCTCCTGCATCCATCTGTTCTCCACAGCTTTCACCAGATCGTCAGTCCACCTAGTGAAGGGCCGGCCCACGCTGCGTCTCCCGGTTCGTGGTCGCCACTCGAGAACCTTTCTTCCCCATCGGTTGTCAGTTCTACGAGCGATGTGGCCTGCCCATTGTTTACTATCCATCATTATCATCATCAGCCTGAAGACGTCCACTGCTGAAAATAGGTTTCTCCAAAGACCGCCACTTTGAGCAGCTGCTCGCCTCCTGAATCCATCAGCTCCCCGCTGCTTTCACAAGCTCGTCGGTCCACCTAGTAAGGGCCGGCTTACGCTGCGACTTCAAAAAGAAGAAAGTTTTATGTTCTATGTGTAATTTATTATGTATGTTCATTATGTGATAATTTTAATCATAATTTGTTGATACATTCTATTTATTTGCGGAAAACTAGTTTTCATGTAATTGCGTTGAGTAATTAAGCTGTAATTAGCAAAAAACGCAAGAAAATTTGAATTTGGAGCGCTGAGCGTGACGTACCTACGTACCACCTTCAGTTTCTGGATTCGATTTTCAAATTTTATCCCCAAATGTACGAATTATGACGGACAAAACGTAACGATTATAAATCAAACGTATTCAGCTTAGCATAGATAGTTATTAGTAACCTTTGCCTATGCAGCATGTTTAGAACACTTTGTATGCATTCAGAGCGTTCGAAAACGGAAAACGAATTCGAAAATCGAATCCAGAAACAGAACGCGTGTGTAGCCAGCCTTATTAATAATTAAAATATTTTAATTGTTATTTAGTATAATTTATTGCAAAAAATTATTTTAAATAAAAATTTTGTGTCGGTTTTTATTCTAGACAATTTTCATGAAAGTAAAGAGTTTAGTTTGACTTTGTTGCCTGTCTTGAACTGTTCGGCTAATTTAGCACTATATTCATAGATTTATATATCAGGATATGCCCGAAGGAACATTTTATTTTGTCAAAATGGCGTGGGAAAAATCAGCGCCATCTATTAGATTTCGCGTGAACTACGACAAGATGAGAAAATTAGGTGCCTATCGCTGCCATTATGTCCGTCAATGTTTATGTTTACAATGATTATTCCAAATATAAATTCGATTATTTTGTTACAAAACAGAGTGTAAATATTGAAAATATTGAATTACTTGAGGTAAGAAACTTGATCTTTCTTTTTACTGCACTTTTGAGTATAGATTGTGCAACCCTTCACAATACAACTTGGCATATTTTGTTTGTGACATTCGACCGATGCCTTCTAACTTCCATCACAGACTGAGCGCTAGTGGATGCCAATCTGTGAAATTGGCTCCCACTTTGAAGCGACGTTTTAACCTGTCATTAGGCCTGTCTTTAATATATATGTCTATGTATATCGGTCACCTTAGTTCACCTGCAGATCTCCTCATCGCGGATCTTATCTCGCAGAGAAACACCAAGCATAGCTCTCTCCATAGCTCGGTGCGTGACTTTGAGCTCCCCATGAGGCCAACAGTAAGAGACCATGTCTCAGTCCCATAAGTTATCACGTTCAACATCAGTTATTTTGTCATACCTACTATATATTTTGGATTTTTATGTACATTATGTAACCATGGTTAAAGTTTGGTTGTATCTACCTGGTAGGTATCAGTATAGGTTTAACACTCGCGATACACAAAACACATCCAATATTTCTTATAACTTATCCCGACTGGCCCGATAGCTCAGTTGATAGTACCTCGACCGTCTGAAAGTTTGATTTCCATCCAGGACAAACATTTGCGTTATGAAACAAGTGTTTGGGTTTGTTGGGTATTATACAGAATGTAATTTAATTCATTAGCATAAATTGAGCCCATGATAGTACATCATTTATAGATGATTATTAAAGAGTAAAAGCGTGTAAATGAAAAGATTTTTATTGAAAATTATGAAGATTGCCGCGGCGCCTAACGCAGTTGGCGCGGATGATTTTGATACATTTAAATGTTTTTATACCTTGTATGTACTAATTAAAACAGTAGTACATTATTTTAATTAAATTTTGTATTGCAGCATTTGATTAAGTTAGTTATTCCATTTTCGGAGTTATTATTATTACTAACCCAATGTTTAAAATTCAAAAATTTTGGTCCAGCCGTAACCGGTATCAGGAGTAGGTACTTAGTTTCAAAGAATGCTAATGAATTCAATTACACCCAGTATTGTATTCTATGCATGTATTTACAAACAAAACGTATCTAAGATTTATATCAGTTATCTGGTTCTCATGGAACAAGCTATGCTTGGGGCTAGATAGCGCAGTGGGAATGTTTACACAAATATTTATTCAAATTATTTCTTTTATTTCATGGGAAGAATACGCGGTAATTTATTCCGCTACGTGCATTCTACGTGACACTAACGTTTGCCTATAATCTACTGCTCAACTGCTCAACTAGTTGAGCAATTTAGTTGAGTAGTGGGGAAGTACTGATAATTTTATTCATATCGCATTATGTATATATCTGTTTGTATTGGACAGAACCTACTAAATTCACTACGGAGTTCCGTTCACAGAATCAGTAAGAAACACATTTCTCAGAAGTATCGTTGACGAAACTATTGAGAAAAGTCTCAATAGTTCCGGGAACTTCTGGGAATAAACGATATATTCACGTTCCAGTCAAAACTGAATCGTATAGGATTTTATGTAGGTTTTCAAACCACAATAAAGAAGAAGCCAACCAATAAGTCGCAACAAAAAGTAAAGCACAGATAAAACAAAAACTAAGTAAATCCCAGAAAACTTTTATATCTTCACTGGCACTTAACTATCAGCACGTAAGCGGTGGCGGATTTTATGGTGCCACAGATGGTCATACTTTTTATGGCCTTCTTTATTATTACAGCTCCTTTATAACTCGAACGAAGTGGGTTTTATTTGTACATTGTTACTGTATTTTCTAGACGCAGCGAAGGCCGCCCCCCCTGGTGGACCGACGACCTGGTGAAAGCCGCGGGAAGCCGATGGATGCAGGAGGCGAGCAGCCGCTCTAAGTGGCGCTCCCTGGGGGAGGCCTATGTTCAGCAGTGGACGTCTTCAGGCTGTTAATGATGATGACTGTATTTTCTTATTTAGGAATAGTGTTGCGTATGGCACAAAAGAGATTAATCTTTATTAGGGTTCCGTACCCAAATGGTAAACTGAACACTATTACTAAGAATCCTGTACGTCCATCTGTCTGTCTGTCACCAGGCTGTATCATATGAATCGTAATAGTTAGACAGTTGAAATTTTCACAGATAATGTATTATTCCTCGATCATTCATTTTTTTATATCACAAGTCGTTTCAGTCAAATGAGTTGTGTAGCAGTGACGTTATGCCAAAAATGTATCAGTTAAAATATTACGCACCTACAAATACTAAAAAAAATAAAATAGAATACAATAAATATTTAAGGGGTTTCCTTTCAACAATCGTGATTTTATTCTCGTTTATATAGATAATGGTACGGAACCCTCCGTGCGCGAGTCCTACTCGCACTTGGCCGATTTATTATCTTCTCTGTTTATACAAGGAGTAATAAAAACCCATGCACGTAGATATAACGCGGTCATTGAAAAAACAAATCTGACAAAAACAAGAAACTATCGTTTTCTCTGATTCATCACAGCATTTAAGTGCAGTGCGAGAGAGACATCAATAGAAATAAATGCTCTTTTCAATTCTTTTCGTTATTGAGTAGCGTTAACAATATTTAGTGTAATATCTATAACAAATTATGAATAATGAATGATTTTCATCATTATCTTATCTTTGACTGTAATTTGTTTTTTATAATAGCAACTACTTATAGACATTTTGAAAATTTCTTGTCTGGCATCTGTGTCGAAGTAAGGAAAGAATTATACCATCGGAAACAGTTGCAAATAAAAAAGTAAAACTACTCTCTATAGTTGCAAAGCTTACTAAGTCAAGACGGTCGGATGTGATTTAATGACTGTATTATTAGAAAATTAATGCTCATTAAAAAATATCTATTAACTACATATAATTAAAACGTAACCGGGCTAAATAATATGTACTTTGAATATGTAATTTTTTCTCGTTTTCCTTTTTCCCTTTTTTCCCTTTTTTCCCTTTTATTTATTTATTTATTATTTATTTATTTATTTATTAAGGTAATCCAACAGCGTTTACAATACAATATACATTAACAAATTTACAGACTTAAAAGAAGGCCAAACAGGATTACACAAATTAACCGCTATTAATAATTAACAAAAAGTGTGTTTACTAGCTTGTAATACAAATTACATGAAAGCTACGTGTGTAGGGGTGTGTATGTGTGTGTGTGTGTTGTGTAGGGGTGTGTATGTGTGTGTGTGTGTTGTGTAGGTATGTTTGTATGGGGCATGTGCAATTGTGCACTCAGCAAGGTGCGTGTGAGATTGTGAATGTGAGATTGTGAATGTGAATATTTGTGAATAAAAATAATAATAAATAAGTATCCTATTTAAATAAATTAGTGTATATTTTTACGATGTAATCAAATATAGGTTTTAAATTTTTTGTAAATATCATAGAGAAAAATAAATCAACTAGAGCGGTGCAACTTTTTTATTTCAAATTTAAGGGCTGTTTTAGATAAATGAAATAGGTCTAAGCCAGAATAATGTTTATTATATGTGCGGGCTGCCCGACAAAGAACCGAATTTTGAGCGTAGTTCGTGCTAGCGTGAGGGACGTGGAGTAGAGGTGTGTGTCTCGTTCGGTAAGATGGTACTGCCAGCGAGACATTGCTCAAGAGTTCAGTACAATCTATTTTCCCTGCTAATATGTCATGTAACAGAACAATATCATATTGCCTCCGCCTCCGCTCCAATGAATCTAAATCAAAATAACGACAGGCTTCAGAGTATGTATCAAATGATCTATGGTCTTTAAAGCTTAAGAATTTAACGAATTTATTTTGTAATGATTCTATCCTATTAATGTGAACAATATAACATGGTGACCAGATGCTACAGGCGTACTCCAAAACACTTCGCACGTAGGTAAAGTACAAAACTTTCATGCAATCTATGTGGGTAAAAAAGTTGCACACACGCTTTATGAACCCTAGCTGCTTGTAAGCTTTATCAACAATAGTATCTATGTGTTCAACTAGCATCATCTTTGAATCTAATGTGACCCCTAAATCCCGGACGGAATTAACTTTTTTAATGGATGAATTGTTTATGTAATATGTGTAATTGATAGGTTTAGATTTTCTCGTAAATGTAATTTGAAGACACTTGGTTGAGTTAACGGAAATTCTGTTTTTGACATAATATTCACTAAGCTTATTCAAATCAGTCTGAATTTTAATACAGTCTTGCATATTATTGATGGTTAAATAAACTTTTTTGTCATCAGCGAACATGCTGTACTTAGAGTTGGTGAACATACTATTAATATCAAAAAGATACGCGTTATATAGCAAAGGACCCAATATAGAACCTTGTGGGACTCCAGAGCTAATAGTAACGTAATCGCTACGCGCGCTACCGATTGCTACCGCTTGCCTTCTGTTAGTGATGTAAGAGCTGAACCATCTGTGAAGATCACCACGAATTCCCAACGCTTGAAGCTTGTGAAGAAGGATGATGTGATCCACTCTATCGAAAGCCTTCTCAAAATCAGTGTAGATCACATCAACCTGCCTCCCATCGTCCATACTTCGAAGAACATAGTTTGTAAAAACTGTTAGATTAGTAACTGTGGAGCGTTTATTCATGAAGCCGTGCTGCTCATCAGGGATTGATTTGAAAATAGTGGTACTAACAGTTTGATATATAATTTTTTCCAGAACCTTACCAAATACATTCAAAATTGATATGGGACGATAATGTTCAATACGGCTCCGTGAACCATTTTTGTGAATCGGCACAATTTTAGCCTCTTTCCAAATCTCAGGAAAAGTAGCAAAAACGTTGACAGATAGCATAAAAATCCTGTGTAACGGGTGACACATAGATATTGCACATTTACTAATAAAGATTGGAGGAATACCGTCTGTACCTGGACCTTTATTAACATCTAACGAATTCAGCTGTTTAAGAACAGCAGTGCTTGAAATATTAAAATTAGAAACTGTATCGTTAGGATCATTGTATGACTGCAAACAGTGGTTATATGAAGCAGCAGGCTTCTGAAACACGCTCTCGAAAAATTCATTAAAACCTGTGCAGGCATCGGATTCATTTCTGAACGTTTGGTCACCTAACGTGAGTGTATTTGGATAGCCCGAATTGTTACCTCGTAGAGACTTTAAATACGACCATAAATGTTTTGGGTCTTTTTTAAGCTGTCTTTGCATATTATCTTTAAACAAATTATAGCATTTCGATTGAATTTTTTTTTGCCTTGCCCTCAAAATTGAGAATTCGTCATAATCCCTTGGGTTTTTGTGCATTTTCCAACGAGCATGTGCATTAAATTTGTCTTTAATTATATGTATAAGTGACCTTGAATACCAGACAGGGTAACTGCCCGCAGGGGAGCAGTGTTTCTTCGGTACGTATTCATCGATCGCTCTACGAAGATGAGAATAAAACTTTTGAACGATTTCATCAATGGAATCTCCCACTAACAAAGTATACCAGTTAGTATTATTAAAAAATTGGTTGATAGCATCATAATCGGCTTTAAAAAATTGTAACTTACTTACTGAATGACGTTTGAAACAGGGAATCATAAGATCGGATGCATCAAGCTTTAAAGAGGGATGAAACGTGTCTTCTTTTACGAGTGCTGAACTGGAGAGGGAAACATCTATTGCAGTATCACTAAAGATTAGATCTAAAATGTTGTTACAATTATTGGAATGAAAGTTATGCTGATTAAGGCCGGACAGACTACACGCATCGATGAAATTTACCACTGCCTCCTGTAAGTCAACCGAACCCCGCTTGAGAAGGATCGGTCCCGCGGAGGACCATGACACGTTAGTGAGGTTTAAATCACCTGCTATTATAAAATGATCATCTGGGCAAGATGTGAAAATGCGACCAAGCAAGTTTGTAAATAGAGTCAATCGCGATGGCAGGGTACTATCGGGCGGCACATATATTACACACATATGTAGGTTTCGCTTATCACCAACGCCAAGCGATCGCGCCGGCACAGTCACCCAGACGCACTCGACGCCGGCGCACGCCCAATCTGGTCGCTCCTGCGCGTGCAGCGCGGACCTAGTGCAGATCATGACCCCACCGCCAGTTTTCTTTACTGATGTGCTTTCGCTGCGATCACAACGAAAAACATCGTAGCGGTCATCGCATAATTCACCTTTATAAAAACCATCAGTTAACCAAGTTTCAGTGATTAGTATGACATCATAATTATGCGTAAGTATGTTCTGCCTAAACTGTAATGTTTTAGTGCGTAGGCCCCGAACATTTTGATAGAATAAATTAAGCTTATCGGAGAGCACTGTCCCGGCTTAAGAGAGTACAATAGTATAGGCATAGGTATAGTATGACAAAGAGCCTATAGGTGCCCATAAGTGCTAGGATAGTATGAAATATTAACAGGTATGAATAATAAAATAAATTGGAGTACATTATTACATAATATCTTATAATACTATAGTTGCATCGCATACATAAAATAATTAAAGTAAATAATATATTTATAGAATGGTGAGTATAATAATAATATATTGTGTCAATGTGTTGGTTTGTGTATTGTGTTGAGTTATATAAAGTGAGTTTTGATTGTGACTCATATTTTTGTATGGTGATAATGTATTGTTTGCAGTGCAATATGAGTGACAAACACGTTTTTCTGTAAACTACAAGTATCTTGTTTACAAGTACAACAACAGCTACCAGGGATAAGGCAACAAAAAACAAGATTAAAACGCTCATACTATTTTCTTCAAGTCCCTTTCTGAACCTATCGTGACAACAGGGGACTCTTCGTTTTTTCTTAAAAAAATGTTACAGTTTCTCACCCAGACAAATTTATAGGATTTATCCTTTGCGCGAGACTTTACCGCGGAAAGTAGTTGTTTATTCTCTGGGGTAAGGTGTTCATTAACGAAGAATCTCCTATCAGCACCGCCCAGGCCCAGATCACGAGTGCTGATGCCCTTTGTTTTGCGAAGCCCTGAGATTATTTGATCCTTCAGCATCCTGGTTTGAAGCCTCACGACAATAGGTTTTGGTCGACCTTCAACCTTCTGCATTGGCTGGACGCGGTACGCTGATTCCACTTGCGTGGACTGTAGCTGGACTCCAGCGTGACTGGCTATCTTCACCGCCAATGCAACAGCTGACTCGTTCGGAGTCTCGGGGAGGCCAACAATCTCAATATTGGACATTCGCGCCCACTGCTGCTGTTTATTGAGCTGAGCCTGCAGGTCCACCAATTTATCTCCGTCAACAAGAGCTTTCTTCTGTAGGATACTGAAGTCCTTCCTGAGAGATTCATGCTCGCCCAACAGTTTCGTGTGCGAAATTTCAAGTTGGTCATATTTGGCAGTGACAGCCTTCAGCTCCTTTCGAAATTCCACCACCAGAGAACTTTTCAATTCAGCAACCATCTCTTTTTTCAACATACGTAATTTTAAATCCAGGACTTGCTCAATCTGTGCCACTATGTTACATCCTCCCGAAGGCAAGGCGATATCCGCTGTATCCGCTGGTGCCGCGGCTGCTGTTCCGGCCGGAGACAGGATAGACGCGGGCATGGGTGAAGTAGACTGCGACGTCTGTCCCTCGCATTTAGGCAGACTCACAGATAGCTCCTTGGCTGATTTTCCAGTGTTACGCACTGGTGTGTTATTGTTATCACCACCCTTACGCTGGCTCGCGACGCAGTTAGGACATTTCCATTGCGATCTTGTAGCCGAGTCATTGTTGTAACTAACGCAATCCGAGTGATATAAGTGCATACAATTAATACACTTAATGCGTTTTTGGACCACTGCAATAATGCCTCTGCAAGCTTCACAAGTTCCAGCCATCGTAGTTCGTACGTAACTTGCTATTGTGATGTTGTAAACAACAGCTGTTTATTATAACTAGTGACTGGGCGGTAGGCAGAATTGCTGCGCCCTATTTACACTGTTATTTTGTTATTTTAACGTCACAGAAAGTGATTTTTCTTATTGAACACTGTCACTCGAAGCTTAATGGTCAACTTTGTAACAAATTTACACTTTTAAGCAAACTTTTAACACTATAACCGATTAATTTTACGCAGATCGCTAGTAAACACAACTGTTCGTTGCAACCCGAGGAGGGTAGTGATCTTTTCCCCCTTTTCCCTTTTCCCCCCTTTCCCTTTTCCCCATATTCCCTTTTTGCCTTTTTCCTTTTTCCCTTTTTCCATTTGAATGCGTATCACGATAATACTTCTTTTTTTTCAACTCCAACTACAAATATATTGCCGATAACGAAGATTAACTCACTATCCTGTTATCCTGTCGAAAGGAAGAGGGAAAGGGAAAGGAAAAGAAAGGGAATATGGAAAAAGGATAGGGGTGAGACGGTGCCAAGTGCCTCTCTTTGATGTCCCATCCATTCTTCTTATTCTATTTGGTGGCGGTAAGGCCTGCACTGACGTCCCGTATGGGGTGTATTGTGCATATCCATTCTTCTTTTTCTCTATCATTTTCTGTCTGCCTTCCTTCTTTTCTTCAACAGGGTTCGAGCGTGAACCTAATTAGCTCATACGAATCCGGAGCTGTTTAGCTAGTACAGAAGAAATATAATTATTTTACGTAACATTGAGGAAGTTATTAGAAAAAAATAGTCTATTGTATTCATAGTTGTTATTTTTTCGGATTTCGTCAATGATACTTTAGGATTCCGTACCTACTTAAGGTACGGAATCCTAAAATTCATAGATCGAAATTTAAGATCACTTTTTTAAAAAAGACACAGGAACATTAGGTGTCTACCCCTTAATAGAGACATTAAGAAAAGTGTTAATGGACACATCCTTAGGATTACTCTACCTTAGCAGTTTAAGTCAAAGTTAAATTACTTATTAGCCGTAGAAATGGCTAGATTGTAACTTTAGTGAAGTACTACTTACGGTGTTCCATTATAAAAACTTTTAATGATTCTGAAACATTTCTCCGACAAATGTTTCTCTGCCTGATGATCCGCCGACAGAATTTGAATATGTGTGTGGACCACAGATACCTATACATTTCACACAGCGCCATCTAGCTCCATACTAAGCATAGCTTGTACTACCTATGGGAACCTGTACTCCTAGTACGAGTTTTCCAATACGTGAATACGCACGAATCCATTTAAAATTTGTACTGCCATTTTTAGTTCATCAACGTGTCCGCTAGGGGCGCTGCATAGAAATGTATGGACGAAAAGGGAGAAAACGTCAACGAATCAAGTTTTAGTAAACTATCGAAACTCGTACTAGGGGTAAACAGATAAATACCATATTACAATATCACATTGTATTTACGCAGATCAAACCAAAGAGTGCAACTAGTACATTATAAATTACTTACTCAGACAATATACACAGATACCTATACAAAAAATCAGAACTCAACAAAAAAAGTTTTTTTTTTTTTTTAATGTGAATGAATGACGTGACGAGCTAGTCGTTCACCTGATGTTAAGCAACACAGTTGCAGTATCACTCGGAACTTTAAAATAATAAAGTTTTGCGTGACACTGCACTGCGCACGTCACCCTGAGACATCACACAGTCTAGTAATCAGATTACTACACTGTGTAATCAGGTCATAAAGTCTCATTTGCCCAGTAATTTCACTAGCTACAATGTTATATAACTTATAATTATTATAACTTGCTATAACATAAACCATGATAATGTCATGTCACCTATTAATTACTTTGCACCCTAGACTGATATCAATATTCATATAAGTCCAGAAAAATAAGTCAAATTAGGAACAAGTATAGCTGAAGAAGTGAGTTGAAGTAATTTGTAGTAGCGGTTGAAATACTTCACTAATTTTCATATGAGGGAACGTTGTACCTATCAATAGTCAACTGGTTTATAGTCAACGTAAGAGAATGGTGAAACGGAACCCTCTGGGCGCTGTTATTAATCATGCTTGTCAATTTTAGTTAATAAATACAATGTCTGTATTTTAAGATCGAATGTGCGTGCGGTTTTGTTTGTATGCCTAATATATAAAACTATCAGTTAACCAAGTAGCTCCTACAGTAAGATACAATACTCGCAAAGTGTTACCAAAAGTTAATTGTAAATCATTTTATGTAGTGAAAATACGTTGATTTTGGATTAATGTGATAATGTTATTAGTAGTTTGATTTTACTTCTATTGCAGTTCATAAAGTAGAATGATTTTTCAAATTATATATTTAATCTGTTGCTTTTGCTTAATATTAGAACTATGGCGGAGAAATTCTGTAAAGTCAATGTCGCCTCCGAAAATGTCAGGATGGTTACCTATAATAGGACACGCTTGGATGTTTCTGGGTGATCGAAAGCGTAAGTGATTAATAGCTTTAAAACTCATCATTATCATCATCATCATCAACAGCCTGAAGACGTCCACGGCCTCCCTCAGATAGTGCCACTTTGACTGCTCGCGTCCTGCATCCATCGGCAGTCCATTTCAATTGTACATTTAAGTGTTCACGTTTTAAAAGAAGCAAGACATACTTTCTTTGTAGAAATTGTATGTATTATATAATTGTATATTAGCAGCAGCACCAGTATGCTTGTGTCTCCTAAATAAATATTCGATAGTATTCAGACTCATTATCAGTATATTTGACTTCCTTCTTTTATGCGAGGTCAGACATGTATATGATCATTGACCAGTAGTGATTTATTCAGTGGTTAGTGTTTTTTTTTTTTTTCAGTGTGTTTTTTGATGGAAGCGATAAAAATCTGAATCTGAATCTGAATCTGATTATATATTTCATTTTATGAATATAACTATATAACTTTCACTCAATATAATGAATTGGATACTAAAATTTAGTTCATATGTAGGTATATTTATGTGTTTTTTGTAGTTTTGTATTTAATAAAATAATTATTATTTAGAGGTGAGCAGCCGCTCTAAGTGGCGCTCCCTGGGAGGCCTATGTTCAGCAGTGGTCGTCTTCAGTCTGTTAATGGTGATTATGATGATGATGATGATGATGATAATATTATTCTATTATTCTAATAAAATATGTTTCAAAACTGCTGTTGAATTTCGGATGATTGAAATCTACATAAAAATGCTAGAATTTACATTGTTCTAAATATTTCAGAAGCATTCAAAACGAGCCAACGGATATCAAAAAAGTCACTGGAAAAAGGAGCCCTTACTTTAAATTTGGGCTTTCACAATATGTATGGTAAGTAAATAACTTGGTATTATAATTTTTTGAGTACGAATAGGCTAACGATTAACTGCCACCTACTAAATAGTAAGCGGCGATGGAGACTGATAAATGGTTTGATAATTATTATATTATAATCGTTTTCTACCCATGTCTATATATAGCTCATGCAAGACCTTCTATTTGTTCTGGCTCAAATAGATTTCTTTCTTTTACTTTTAAACCGCTTTAGTATATTTCTATACCGTTGAACCTAACTACTATTTTAATATCTGTGGTTGAACAAGTAAATATTACTTTCATAAAGAAGATTAAAAATGAATGCAATATTTGAAAAAATAAGCAAAATCGGTTATAAAATCACGGAGTAATAAGCTTTTAAAGTTTCTACAGGAGGCACTCCTGTCCCTTTCTCGCAAAACAGAGCGCCCCCCCAGTTACTATAAAAAATCTACTCGTGACGTCACGCACCAAAGATATTGTATGAAAAGCTACCACAGCTTAGTAACGAGGTAGTATAACGACCTTCCTCTGACGTCACTGGCCGTTTGAGCTATCTCTTTCTATTCCGGTTTTTAAAATGCTTGTAACTTGGTCATTTTTTGAGATATTTAATTTTTGTTTTCACAAATGTTTATCTTTTGAGAAATATAATTAATTTATCCAAAAAAATAATTTTAGTCATCATTCCTATTGCTTTATATTTTCTGTTCCAGTTGTATCCGATCCAGACGATTGCGCTATAGTAGCAAATGCTTGTCTAGATAAACATTTATTTTACAAGTTTGCCAGACCTTTCCTCGGAAATGGTCTGACTGTTGCTGAGGGTATGTTAATGTTTCAATATTTAATAATAATATTCTTAATAAATTCTTTTTTCTGTTTTCTCATTCCATAACCCAATGTCACCATTCATTATAAATTCACCACAATAGCCCATTTTTTTACCTGTATTTACAAAAAATAGTTTATAATATGCCACACCATCCCTTGTCAGTTAAAACAATTAATATTATATTCAAAGGGGCCTCTTGGTG
Organism: Ennomos erosarius; assembly: GCA_963580505.1. Lineage (NCBI taxonomy): Eukaryota > Metazoa > Arthropoda > Insecta > Lepidoptera > Geometridae > Ennomos > Ennomos erosarius. Next base: position 3,350,716 of record OY757000.1, read on the forward strand.
TTAGGCTCGGCCCCACCAATGCCTTCCAAATGTCCGGACTAGACCCGAGAGTCTCAAGATATAGTTCTGTAGTTTTGTTTTTTGTGTATATATAGGATTCATCTCCAGCTACCTATCAATTAACGGCTAGTCGTAAGTCGCCGTGAGAATAAATGACGGGACGGGCTCGTCGTTCACCTGGTGTTAAGCGGCACGGCTGCTCATAACAGTTGCAGTGTCACTCGGAACTTTAAAGTAAAAGATTTGCGTGACACTGCACTGCGCACGTCATCCTGAGACATCACATAGTCTAGTAATCAGACTAGACTACGAGGTCAGGTCATAATGTCTCATTTTCCCACTAATATCACTAGCAACAATGCCCTTCAAACCGTAACTTAGAAGTGAGAATACGGAGATGAAAGCAGAAAAGTCCTACCACTTAATAAAAAGGTTAATAAACAAGTATTATTATAATACTTGTCAAAGTCGCGTAACGAGGTATGGAGAGAGCAATGCTCGGGGTTTCCCTGCGAGATAAGAAAGATCCGAAATGAGGAGATCCGCAGGAGAACTAAAAGGACCGATGTAGCTATTAGGATTAGAAAGTTGAAATGGCAATGGGCAGGCCACATCGCTCGAAGAACTGACAACCGATGGGGAAGAAAGGTTCTCGAGTGGTGACCACGAACTGGAAGACGCAGCGTAGGCCGGCCCCCCACTAGGTGGACCGACGACCTGGTGAAAGCCGCGGGGAGCCGATGGATGCAGGAGGCGAGCAGCCGCTCTAAGTGGCGCTCCCTGGGGGAGGCCTATGTTCAGCAGTGGACGTCTTCAGGCTGTTAATGATGAGGATGATGATAATACTTTTAACTCATTCCATTACAGTACCTATTTGGAAGAAGCACCGAAAATTGATAAACTCAGCATTTCGGCCTCAAATATTGAACAGCTTTCTCGTGGTATTTAACCATCAAGCTAAACGGCTGGTTAACCAGCTAAAACCAGAATTGGGACAAGGACCATTCAATCATGAGCCGCATATACGGTTGAGCAACTTGGAATCTATATGCAGTAAGTTTCATGAAAAACATATTATATATCTTTGTTTTTAGGGTTCTTGCCCAAAGGGTACAGCGAACCCTATTACTAAGGCTCCGCTGTCTGGTCTGTCTGTCCGTCTGTCACCAGCCTGTATCTTATGAACCATGATAGTTAGTTGAAATTTTCACAGATGATGTTTTTCTGTTGCCGCTATAACAACAAATACTAAAAAATAGAATGAAATAAATATTTAAAGTCCCCCTTAAATACTCCCATACAACAAACGTCTTCATTTTTTTCGTTTTTATAGATAATGGTACGGAACCCTTTGTGGGCGAGTTAAGTTTTTATTTTATTCTGTTTTTTTTAGTAATTGTTGTTAAATAGCGGATGCGATAGCTCTGTTATAACAGAAATACATCATCTGAGAAAATTTCAACTGCCTAGCTCTCACAGTTCACGAGATACAGCCTGGTGGCAGGATGGACAGATGAACAGATAAACAGACGGACAGCAGAGCCTTAGTAATAGCGTTCGCTTATCCTTTTGGGCACGGAACCCTAAAAAAGAAACCAAAAGAACATGTATTTTGGTAATGTAAATTTATTCCTTCTAAATAGAGTAACGGTGTAATGACGCGCGGCAATGTTTATGTAACAAATATGTTCCTTTTGTTACTAATTTAGTGAAACACACATCCGTTATTAAAAAAAGTCACATTTATTATAGTATTTTCTTTTCTTTACACTAAATTTATGGTATTTGTAGATTAGTTTCCACCTAAATCAATACGGTAGCTATTCGAGTTATTTGTCAGCTTATATTGTAAACTGAATTTATTTACATGAAAACTAAAATAACATATAAAATTATTATTAAATTAAACTACACTAAAAACTAAACGTTATAGCTTATAGTTAAATATGCCATGGTTATGATGATCATAAAAACAAAAAAAGAGAGAATTGAACCAGCTTTGTTATAAATATAATATACCGCATGCCCGTTTGTTTCTTCACGCGGCTAACAGAACATACAACTGAACATAGCCTGCGATACCCACTGTAAAAAATAATCAAAATTCATTTATTTCAAGTAATTTAGGCTATAACGCAAATCGTCACAGCTGAAGACGTCAACTGCTAAACGAGAGCCCCTACCACCGAATGCCTTTATAAATATACTTACTGCAAAATTCACATCTGCATCAGAAGAACGTCACCGAAATTAACTTTCAAGTTGGGACGGCAATAGAAGAGAGGCAGGGGTTCTCGAGTGGCGGAACTGGAAGACGCAGCGTAGGCCGGCCCCCCACTAGGTGGACCGACGACCTGGTAAAAGCCGCGGGGAGCCGATGGATGCAGGAGGCGAGCAGCCGCTCTAAGTGGCGCTCCCTGGGGGAGGCCTATGTTCAGCAGTGGACGTCTTCAGGCTGTTAATGATGATGATGATGAGGGGTCCGCAGCCTCCTTTGCTGTCCTATCCATTCATCCTTTTCCCTTTATTGTTTCCTCTTCGTTTTCCTCTTTTTTATGCCCTAACCCTGATGTTCATGGGAAGATCTTCCTATGAACAAGGTTAGGGCTAATTCATCCTTTTCCCTTTATTGTTTCCTCTTCGTTTTCCTCTTTTTTATGCCCTAACCCTGATGTTCATAGGAAGATCTTCCTATGAACAAGGTTAGGGCTAATTAGTCCTTTATAAGTCGGGGCAGGTCAACTAGTAATTTTCAGCATTTTTTATGTTATGCTAAAATGGCCATACGTTTCAAATCAAATCAAATCATTTATTTTGTGATAAACAGGTCGTAATAACAGATGATTGACAACAACTCACCTGATGGTAAATGACGAAGTTGTCTAAGGTGGAGCACAGATACCCATTCACTCTTGAAAAGACCCAAAAGGAAATACTGCTGCTGGAAAAGCATTCCATTCCTTGGCTGTTTGGACTATGGATGACTCATCAAAACGCTTAGTGCAAACTTGTGGTACATTAATCAAATAAACGAATAATGTTACATTTTCAGTGACTGCTTTTGGTACTGACATCGCTACCTTTGGAGGTCTACATAAACAATACCTTGAAGGACTAAACGATATAATAGATATATTCACCGAAAGATTTCAAAAAGTCTGGTTACATATCGATTTTATCTACAATTTGTCTGAGTTGAAAAAGAGGCAAGATGTTGTTATAAGAAAAATTAATGAATTCACTACTTCGGTAAGTTTGAATACATCGTTGTTCTATTTATAGTTCACATTATCTTTTTCTCACATGGCTCTATAATTAGAACAAATAGTATTAACGCGTCAGTCTTTACAATTTACGTCAGCCTTTCGTAATCTAAAATAAAGAGGTATAGTATACGTATAAGTTCTTTGAAAATAACATACCGTCTTACCACAAAAGATTTAGACGCGCCTTAAACACTTGTTGAACAGTTGTTTCATAAATTCCATACCACAAAGCCGTGTCTAACACTTGTTTAAGATAGACATGCGTTAAACCCGTGCTAAAATTTAAACATCCCCAACCCATGGTTTAAGAGGTGTTTAACTGTCGTCTTACCATAATTTTACAAAATAACTACTTACTTTAAAAAGTATCGTGTAGTTTTTGGATAATAAATAGAGATATTTATTATTATATTAATAACATCGTGAACAAGTTTACCCGTTTCAATATTATGATCATTATTTTTTTTAAAAGCGATACAAGTTTACAATAGATTTCGCCCGTACAATAACTTTAGATCGGGTAAAATTTGATCCGTGGTGGATTTATAGATAAGCTCGGCATAAAAATGCATCCTAAAACTGAACTGAACACACGTATTATTATCCTACGTCGCACTTTGTCGGTGACCATCCTTAAAGAACAATATAGAAATACTAATGGCGGGGCGAGCGAGGCATACTTGACCTGCCCTTTTCTTGGATCACCCCACGCACACCAGCGCTGTCACCATTACACGCACAGTCAAACTTCATGCTAATAACGTTCAGTTTTTTCTATGACGCTAACATGTATTTTATTTACAAAATAAATAAATATAAATAAATAAATGTGTGGACATTACACACAGCGCCATCTAGCCCCAAACTAAGCATAGCTTGTACTATGGGAACCAGATAACTGATATAATACTTATATACTTTTTGTTTGTAAATACATACATAGAATACAATATAACACCCAGACGCAGAACAAACATCTATGTTCATCACACAAATGTTTCTCCCGGGTAGGAATCGAACCCACAGCCCTCAGTTCAGAAGGCAAAATGAGTTCTGCGTGGAATGAAACGTTTTGGTATGATGTTACCTTATTTAAAAAATATGGATCTAGTTAGACAGTGTTTATGTAAACACGGTATAAACATGGTTTTTTAGTGACAAAAATAAAACATCCGTTTTAGGAGCATTTAACTTTTAGACGCTGTCTAACTAAACAGGTGTCAAAGCGATGTTTAAAATTATTTTTGTGGTAAGACGGATAATGTTTTATCGTAACAAAGCCTCATTAAAATCGTTTGGGAAAGAAGGATGGCGACTTCCATGTATTTTGAAATTCAGCCTTTTTGACCTTCTGATTCTTTTTCTCCTAGTTAATATACCCAAAGGCACCAAAAAGCAAATTAAATGTGAGTTACAATATAATTGAGTTTGCCATATAAAATGGAAAGAATTGATAGACCACTGCGTAAGACTGAGTAACTTATATAACGGTCTAATAAATAGTTATAGACAGCTTTTGGTTCCCTGCTTCTAATAATGAACAAGATATTTATAAAAATTGGTAAACAGATCCATAAATACTTACTGAAGATATTTATAGCATCTATGACGCGCAATTGGTAATTTTTTTAGATGGTTGAGAGTGGCCAGACTTCTTTGCATGAGACTTTAAAAAACACCTGTTTGGTCAGCATAGCGATTCAGGAGACCTCAGCGCTGAGGCTCAGCGCTGAGCCTCAGCGTCCAACCTCGATTCAACCAACTTTTATTTGAAAATAGAACGGAAATAGCGTCATCGTTTCTGCAAAAGGCATGAGCTAGGGGAGAGCTTTCCGTTCTATTTTCAAATAAAAGTTGGTTGAATCGAGGTTGGACACTGAGCCTTAGCGCTGAGCCTCAGCGCTGAGCCTCAGCGCTGAGGTCTCCTGAATCGCTATGCTGGTCACGATCAAATTACAGACGTGATTTTTGTTAATAAAAACTCTATGTTAATAAAGTATTCATTTTTTATTTATTTCTTTATTTTTTAGATTCTTGTTAAAAAAAAAAGAGAAATGGAAGAAAATTCGGTCCATACAGCGAACGAAATAGGTACAGTTTTTATAAATATAGTTAATAAATAATTAAACTAAAACATTTATGTTTAATTAAAATAGTTAATGTAATAAATTATTTTAGGACAGCTTAACTTCACACCTTTTATGAATTTGATCCTTGAGATATCTAAAGAAACTGGCTGCCTTTCGGACAAAGACATTCTCGATGAAACCAATACGATAGTGGGAGCTGGCTTTGATACTTCCACCTTTACAATTACGTTGGCGCTGATGCTGCTAGGATCATACCCTGATGTACAGCAAAGAGCTTATGATGAGTAAGTAGATAGTAGAAATAAAATAACATAATTAAATAAAAAAGACCCTGAAACTATAAATGTGCGTGCAAAAAGAGATGTTTTACAATTTGGGATACTTAATATAGTTTTAGCATGAGGAACATCGAATCCCAATATCGTTCTGTGGAATTCCAATTGCGTATAATATTGAAAAAGATTTTATTAACGGTGAACAGCACAGCATTTATTTAACTTGATTGCAACCAATAGAAACACAAAAATGTATGGATTTGACAGTTTACTCAATACGCAGTTTACATGCATAGTTACTGTGTAAATTTTCAAATCCGGATTGAAATTTCTCTTGTTGCATTGCTGGCAAAGTTACGTAATCACCCCCCAGAGCTGATAGTGTGGTACCTATTCCAAACAAGTCATAGCGCCTAATTCATAATAACTACATACTGCCAACGGTATATTTGCTAGCATGAATAGATAATGATGTTAATTTTCAATATTATCAAGATTTTAATGTTATATCTAAAGCAATAGGCATGATGACTACTATTAAAAATGAACAAGTAAACATTACTTTCATAAAGAAGATTAAAAATGAATGCAATAATTGAAAAAATAAGCAAAGTACGGAGTAATAAACTTTTAAAGTTTCTACAGGAGGCATCTCCTGTTCCCTTTTCGCGAAACAGAGCGCCCCCACAGTTACTATGAAAAATCTACTCGTGACGTCACATGCCAAAGAGATTGTATGAAAAGCTACCATAGCTTAGTAATGAGGTACTATGATGACATTGCTCACGTCACTGGCCGTTTCAGCTATATCTTTCTGTTGGCGACTGGCCGAATACAGGCGTTTCTTTTTTATATTTCAAATGGTTTTCTTTTTATGTTTGTATTGTATGTCAGTTCGGCAGTATTGTTTTAGTTTTGGTTACGCGCAGTCGTCTTAATTTTGTGTTCATTTTATTTTCTTTAATTTTCTTGTAAATATTATGTAAATATATCGTTTTTATCCATTTAAACACCGTCGTACGCTCATTTCGCCCTATACAGTCCATCGCTCGTTCATAGTGTTTTATTTTATTTTCTTAAATTCTTGTAAATATTATGTAAATATATCGTTCTTATCCATTTAAACACCGTCGTACGCTCATTTCGCCCTATACAGTCCATCGCTCGCTATCATTTTTCCTTCGAGCCGGATAGCAGCGCTCGCCCCGATCCTCGACAACGACGGTCTCATTAGACTTGATTCACGCATAAGGTCCGCATCCAGGGTGGGTGAGAGTGTCAAGTCTCCGATCATCCTTGACGGCCGTCATCGCATCGTTCATCTAATGATTCTCCATAAACACGTTGAAGCTGGACATGGCAATCACGAACTCGTTTTAAATGAGATCCGACAGAGATTTTGGATGCTACGAGCAAGAAATACCATACGCAGTCTGCGTATGGTATTAAATACCATAAGCGGTCTGTTTACAATGCAGAAGATACAATGGTCGACTCATAACGCCGCCGACGGGCAATTTACCCATAGAACGCCTTGACCATCATACAAGACCATTCACACACGTCGGTCTAGATTACTTCGGCCCCACAGAAGTATCAGTGGGTCGGCGACGAGAAAAACGATACGTCGCCTTATACACCTGCCTTGTTACCAGAGCTGTACATCTGGAGGTCGTCACTTCACTATCATCCGATGCTGCTATAATGAGCCTGAGACGCATGATAGCCCGGCGCGGAACTCCCACTACAATATTTTCGGACAATGGGACTAATTTCGTCGGAGCCAATCGAGAGCTTAAAACACTTTACGATGGAGAGGTGGAGAATTTCGCAACCAGCCGCATGATCTCGTGGCGCTTCATACCACCTGCGTCACCTTTTATGGGCGGAGCTTGGGAACGACTGGTGCGCTCCGTTAAGACAGCCCTGCGTGCCACACTAAAAGAAAGAGCGCCACGAGAAGAAGTTTTGACTACCCTACTCCTCGAAGCAGAAGCCATATTGAACTCCAGACCACTGACATACGTTCCGGATTCATCTGATGCCCCTGAAGCCATAACACCATTTCATTTTATTATTGGCACGTCGTCAGGAGCTCCATGGCCCGTCAATCTTTCCGATTCAGATTTGGTGCGCAGATGCGATTGGCGGCGCGTTCTGAGACTCGCTGACCATTTTTGGGCGAGGTGGCTGGCGGAATATTTGCCTACGCTAATACCACGTGGATGGAACAACAGTGCAGACAACGGGAGTGGAATTTGCGAGGGGGACGTAGTTCTTATCGCCGACAGTACAATGCCAAAAGGCCTTTGGCTTCTTGGCAGGGTGGTCAAAACTTTCGCAGGCGCTGACGGATTGGTTCGGGTTGTTGACGTATCAACCAAGGGGGGAATTTTGCGCCGACCAGTCCGGAAGCTCCTCCCACTTGTAGCCGAACCTCGGTCAGTTGCCACCAGCGTTTAGTGTTCCACTGGGGGTCCGGAATGTTGGCGACTGGCCGAATACAGGCGTTTCTTTTTTATATTTCAAATGGTTTTCTTTTTATGTTTGTATTGTATGTCAGTTCGGCAGTATTGTTTTAGGTTTGGTTACGCGCAGTCGTTTTCATAGTGTTTTATTTTATTTTCTTAAATTCTTGTAAATATTATGTAAATATATCGTTCTTATCCATTTAAACACCGTCGTACGCTCATTTCGCCCTATACAGTCCATCGCTCGCTATCATTTTCTCTTCCGGTTTTTAAAATGCTTGTAACTTGGTAATTTTTTGAGATATTTAATTTTTGTTTTCACAAATGGTTATCTTTTGAGGAATATAATTAATTTAATGGATAAAATAAAAAAAAAGAAGGATTGAGTTTTGATTGACATCGAACTGAAGCCCAAAATGGCGGACATATTACTTAAATATGTGTGTCAGATGAAAGTAGGACGACCGACTGCATATGATGTGAGTGTGTGCGTGCCCCGCTCGTACGTATGAAACGTTCCGGCTTCCTAAGGGTGCTTCAGTTTCGGATCAGACGGGATTCCCTCCTTCTTTTTTTATTAGTTCCATGATTAATTTATACAAAATTTTTTTTTTCAACATGCCTATTATATTGCTACTTGCCTTATCAATATGCTATTCTTTATTTAATTCTATAATTATCATCATCATCATCATCAACAGCCTGAAAACGTTCACTGCTAGACATAAGCATCTCTTATAGAGTGCCTCTTTTACCAACTGCTCTTGCCACCTGCATACTACGCATTGAACGATTGAACATTATAATAGTTTTTTATTTCAGATTGCAAAATGTACTTGAAAAATCAGACCGAGACGTAGAAAAAGATGATTTACCAAAATTGGTTTATTTAGAAGCAGTATGCAAAGAAACTATAAGATTATATCCTATTGCTTTATTGGTTGCAAGGTATATTGACAAGGATATAAAGCTAAGTGAGTACTTTTTTATGTTTTAAGTAGTTAAGTTTAAACTTTCTTAGTAGGTACCTACATAATTTTGATTAGCAATTTTACCATAGGAATGATTTTTTAAAGTGTAAACCACACTATAGGTATACCTATAAAGATAATATAGGCCTCAAAATTTTAGCAATTTTTACAGCTAGTGGTCGAGTGACCATAGCTTAGTTGGTAGAGCGTCCAATCCGGGCGCGAGTTCAAATCCCGCTGGTTGCTAAAATTTTGAGGACAATAATATCTTTAACAATTTTACCTATACCTATAACCTTCACCATAGAAATATTACTTCTATTTCACACTATTTTCAGAAGCTGTAGGCCTAGCACGAACATTTACGCGCGCGTAAGTATAACGTTAACGTAAGCTAGCTGTATGGGGTGCTGATCAAATGCCATACAACTGACGTACGCTAACGTTACACTTACGCGCGCGTAAATATTCGTGCTAGGCCTACTGTACCTAAATTACCCTTACAGCTTCTGAAAATAGTGAAATCAAACCCTTATAGGTACAATTTAGTTTGCATGGCTGATAACTGTTGTTTGCTCTATTACTATATTATCTATAGTAATTTTGCTATTATGATAGACAATAGATTCTGGAGCACTCTTTATTGCGTGCAAACTTATACTTATGATAAACAACCTATATATTACTTCAGTTCACAGGTTTTCTTTATTTCTTTATCTCACCCCGTCGTCGCCGCCCAAGACACGTCTTGAGCGACCCGGAAGATCCTATAGCAGCCGTTGTTTCGGCTGCGCTAGGATCACCGGACCAGTCTAGCCCTTCTGGCTCAGGTACCGATTTCGGCACCGGTATAGGATACCAGCGTAACACAATCAGACACCGACCCCGCCGGCGAGGTCGACGTACCGTAGGTTGGTTAGAACGGTCGCGACTTTCCATAGGGTCCACTCCTCCAGCGGACGTAGCCTTCTCGATCCTCTTATCCCGGCAACAGCCCAAGCCGAGGCTCGCACCCCAGGGGTGCCCTTGAGATAGTTGCCCTCCCGCCCGGTGACGCTGTAAAGGTCGTTAGAGACCAACAGCATTAGCCCGTTAAAAAAAAAAAAAATTCTTTATCGACAATAGAAGTAGGATTATAATAATTATTCCATAATTTTTTTATGTTCATAATTATTTTGTTTACCCGCTGGGTTATTACGTAACTCGCAACAAGTTTGTAACAGGCGTGAATAGGCATGATGACTACTATTAAAAATGAAGCTAATAAATAAAATAATACATTCATAAAGAAGATTAAAAATGAATGCAATAATTAAAAAAATAAGTAAAATCGGTAAATAAATCACGGAGTAATAAGCTTTGAAAGTTTCTATAGGCATCTCCTGTCCCTTTCTCGCGAAACAGAGCGCCTCCACAGTTACTATGATAAATCCACTCGTGACGTCACATGCCAAAGATATTATATGTAAAGCTACCACAGCTTAGTAATGAGGTACTATGACGACATTGCTCTGACATCACTGGCCGTTTGAGCTATCTCTTTCTATTCCCGTTTTTAAAATGCTTGTATCTTCGTCGTTTTTTGAGATATATTATTTTTGTTTTCACAAATGTTTATCTTTTGAGGCATACATTTAATTAATGCAAAAAAATATTTAGTCATCATGCCTATTTTGAAATCATTGCGGTCAAACATAACTTTGGCATAGATGTGACGTTTGATAGCAAGCGATGAACTAAAAAGTTCATTCTTGTGTTTCCATCTATTGCTGTTCTGTTGCTAGTGGCGCTTGTATCAAAGGCCAAAGTGTATTCAGCGACAGGCGAGCAACAGGCAGACATATTGTGATCGATTGCTAAAGGTTCGCTGTCGCTTTGCTAACTGCTGTTGCTTTGCTAACTGCTGTTGCTTTGCTAACTGCTGTTGCTTTGCTAACTGCTGTTGCTTTGCTAACTGCTGTTGCTTTGCTAACTGCTATTGCCTTGCTAACTGCTGTTGCTATGCTAACTGCTGTTGCTTTGCTAACTGCTGTTGTGATTTTTACGTAATACCGTTGCGGGCATTAAGGTGAAGACACATTGTTCTTGTGTTCTTTTTAAGTAGCACTTACACTGCATCACATTAAACTATCACGTAATCAACACATTCTTAGACAATTATTATATTAGAAGTTTAGGTTAAATTAAAATTACTCATTAGCCAAATAGATGGCTAGATTGTAATATAATTAGAATGCTTAATTTTAATTGGGTGTTTATAGCAATAGGGAAAAAAAGTTGCGGGCATTTGATTTTTTTGCCAGAGAAATAAAAAGTATTGCAATTTCTAGAAAACTTTATATTGAAAGCTGGCAATGGCGTCGCCTTGTCATTCTGGGCCATGCATCGGTCAAAAATATGGGGTCCCGATGCGGATAAGTTTCGACCGGAGCGGTGGCTGGATGGCTCTTTACCGAGCAACCCTAATGCTTTTGGAGGCTTCAGTATTGGAAAACGAGCCTGCATAGGTGAGAAATCAGAAAATATTTCCGTGTTTCTGTCCCCCTATGGGCGCCTATCCCATAGGGCACCGACACCGACGTCTGACAGTGATAACGCTATATAAAAATGTAGACGTCTCGTTCTAGCGCCAAAATACTTTATAAGTTCATGGTAGGAATTCGAACAATATTATTTTAACCTTGAAGCATTACTGTCACGAACAATGATGGTTTTGTATTAGTTTGTGGTAGGGCTACTGTTATGTTCTCCTTCTCTCATTGTTTCCTAACAATTAATATATTCTGGGAGATTTTAAGGCTAGGGAGTACCTGTATCTTCTATGCAAGCATGCTGTATCGTCGACCGCATCATCACTTACCATCAGGTGAGACCGTGGTCAAATGTTAGCATATCGTTGATAAAAAAAAACAGAATTTATATGACCTCATTCCGAAATGTTGATCATCAAGAAGAACAAACGTCTTCGAAACAGGTCTAACAAGTTCAAATGGCAATAGGCAGGTCACATTTCTTACAGAACCTACTACTGAAGGAGAAGTAAGTTATCGAATGGCAGAACTGGAAAATGCAGCGATATATCTGCTTTTGATTAAGGGTAGACTGACGATTGTAAAACTGTGGGTGTCATTCAAGAGACAAACCCTTCAAAGTGGAAATGAGCCCTATAAGATATAGCCCTTAAAGTTAGCATGTTGAAATGGCAATGGGCAGGCCACATCGCTCGCAGAACTGACAACCGATGGGGAAGAAAGGTTCTTGAGTGGCGACTACGAACCAGAAGGCGCAGCGTAGGCAGACCCCCCACTAGGTGGACCGACGACCTGGTGAAAACTGTGGGGAGCCGATGGATGCAGGAGGCGAGCAACCGCTCAAAGTGGCGCTCTCTGGGGGAGGCCTATGTTCAGCAGTGGACATTTACGGGCTGATGATGATGATGATGATGATGATCTGCGGGGAGCCGATGGATGCAGGAGGCAAGCAGCCGCTCAAGGTGGCGCTCTATAGGGGAGGCCTATGTTCAGCAGTGGACGTCTTCGGGCTGTTAACGGTGATGCTCCTTTGTCTGCCGATGATTCAGGTTTAGCCATATAACAACTAAAACAACCTTTATTTCAGGTAAGACCTACACCATTATTTTAATGAAGACTGTTCTGTCACATTTAATTCGGAGCTTCAGCATCACTTCTGATCTATCCAAGCTGGAGTTGGAAATTACTACGTTTTTGAAAATCTCTTCAGGGCAGCATATCAGTATTGAATCAAGAGATACCTTTATTTAACACGACAAATAAATTTTTGTGTAAGAGTACATTAGTCTTCATTTTGTTTTGTTTTTTAAATTAAATTTGGTGTGTACAATAAACTATCGTAGTCTAAGAATAATAAATATTTTTTTTATGACTTAGCTTTTTCGTTTATATATGTTTTTCAGGTCTTTGTGCTATCGTTTTTCATTTTTTTATTCTCTGAATGTTCTAAAATACTGATTATTGGAAAGCCACATCCATTAAAGTTCAGGCTTCACCCACGTACATTTACATAGTTTCACTTAACTACAAACTTATCATCATCATCATTATCATCATTATCATCATGATCATCCTCATCATCATCAATAGGTAGCCTAAGGACTTCTTCTACTGGACATAGGCCTCCCCCAGAGAACGCTCCTTTGAGCGGCTGGTCGCCTCTTGTACCCCTAGTACGAGTTACGATAGTTTACTAAAACTTGATTCGTTTACGTTTTCTCCCTTTTCTCCCATACATTTCTGTGCAGCCCCCCTAGCGGACACATTGATGAACTAAAAATGGCAGAACAAATTTTAAATGGTTTCGCGCGTATTCACGTATTGGAAAACTCGTACTAGGGGGTACAGACCGTTCGTCGGTCTACCGGCCGGCCTATGCTGCGTCCTGTGTCACTGGGTTACTGCTTTTATCAATATAATCTATTAAGGACAAAACAAAACAACTGAAGCGTTACACAAATAATAATTATATTTTATTTTGTATGTTTTCAAATCAACATTTATCTCGCTTGAACACGTGCCAATCTGTAAAAGAAAAATAATCAGGCATTAATATTATGATAATAATTATTATGTACACTTTGCCGCGTGGTCCCATGGGTTCTCCATGGGTGCTGTAAGGATTTTCCACTAAATTCAAGACATGTGTTTGAGATGCAGGTAAAAAAGAACCACTTTCCACTTTTTTGGAATCACTTTTCTAAGATAGTAACATTGTCCTAAAAAAATTATGATCAACAAAATAACTTAGGTATTGTATAGTTAGAAATAACAAACACCTACAAACTTCCTTGTATTTTATTTCACAAAACCAACAAAAACACGATTCACGAGTTTACGAACGATAAAAACCTATGTGTACATAACCTTTAATATTTCGCAAGTTACGAGAGCAAAACTTTTATACCCTAAAGCGAGAGATTTCAAAGAGTTAAAGTGAACGGATGCGGTCGGTAAATCGATTCAGTAGAATGTCAATAGAGCTGAAAACAGGTCTATTGACACCGGGACAAAAAAGTGGCCGGATAACTGATTGGTTAACTTACCAGCTGCCATACCATTAAGTATACACAAACCATCATGGTTCGTGACAGTAATGCTTCAAGGTTACAATAATATTATTCGAATTCGTACCATAAACTTATAAAAAATTCTTGCGCGAGAACGAGACGTCTACATTTTTATATAGCGTTATCACTGTCGCACGTCGCTGTCAACATGATTAAGGTATGACATGGCAGTAGTATTTGAGTGAAAGATTTAACGTGACGTCATCAAAACTGCTCTGCGTCAACAATATTACAATATTTTTATTTTTATTTACATTTTTCAAAGTATGATTGAAGTAATAATGCTATAAGACCTTGTGGTGACCCCCCTGGTATAGCCGGATACCCGCGGAGGTATCCCATCACTATTAATACGGTATTGTGGCTGATCTACTATGAAATCATAGGTAAAAATGATGTCATTTTTATCTTAAAAGAAAAGCGGAAACAAATAGTGCTCAGGTGCTCTTAGAAATATTAGGATTTTACATCCTCCATCCTTCAGTCCCGGAAGATGCAATGTAGGGTGGCCCCCCACTAGGTAGACCAACAATCTGCGCGGAGCGGATGCTTTATTTATTTTTTTGATTCAGTATTATTTAATAAAGCAAACAGTAAAATAATATTATAATGTCCTTTACATAGTGGAACCATACTTTATTAATTTAAGTCTACATTATTAGAAAACATTATTAATTCAGTCAGTATTAAAAGATACATTTAAAAATGTTCGCTCCAATAAAGAAAACGTTTTTGGTATGTGCAGCTTCCCCCATCTTTTGAATTATTACTTTTATTTATAGAAGAAACTTACTTGACGTATCTTGAATAATGACATACTATTTGGTATTTGGAGGTATAGTACGAAATACTGAAAATTTGGTAACAATTAATAATCGTTCAAATAAATTCTCACAGTGACTATCCGGCTAAAATAAATACCAGTGCATGTCTAAAGAAAGCAGTCAAGGGGCGTTTGAATAGTTTCTGCCGGAGATTACACAATTCCGCGATATCGGTGGCCGAGATTGCAATATCCCGAGATCGAACGAAGGAATGCCTTTTGAACTAAAATGGACTTTGTTTTGATGTTTTTGTTTTGATTTAAACATTGTATTCGTTAACATATTATACTGTGTACAGGGTGTAATTGAATTCATTAGCATCCTTTGAAACTAGATACCTACTCCTGATACCAGTCACGTGTGGACCAAAATTTTTGAATTCTAAGGCATTGGTTTGGTAATAATAATAATTCCGAAAAATGGGATAACTTACTAAATCAAATGCTACAGCACAATTTTTAATTAAAATAATGAATTACTGTTTTTAATTAGTACATACAAGGTAATAAAACGTTTAAATGTATCAAAATCATCCGTGCCAACTGCGTTAGGCGCCGCGGCAATCTTCATAATTTTCAATAAAAAATAATTTCATTTGCACTCTTTACTCTTTAATAATCATCAGTAAATGATGTACCGTTTTAGGGAACTACCTAATTACCTACATATATTATGTGGTTTTACCCTAGAATAAGGTTTTACCCAAAAAATTTAGTAATCTGTTTGTTTGTGAAAACTATTTTGAAGGGCGATTTGCGATCGTAATTAATTAATTTTTATAAATATATTTATATAAAAAATAAATTATCCAATTCATTTAATGCGTTTTGGCGTGAAATCGTCACAAAAATAAATAAATTATTATAGAAAAACAAACAGACAATGATTTACTTTTATAGATAAGAGAAGTATGGATATAAACAGGGACGTATTAATGATTAACAATAATGAGACTGGAAAAGGTAGAGATACAAAAAATTATAATAAATAACAATTGGTAGGTATATTCCCAGGTTATATAATACCTACAGTATATTAAAAGATGTTAAACAATGGTCTGTCTCTTTTTAATGAGGTCAATCTCAGTATTATTTAGAAAGAGAGGCAAAGATTTCAATCGAAAAGTTTGGATTTGCACTGCACCAACCATGTAAGAATGTATTCTCTGCAATTTTACTGGAACAGTAAGTCATACGCTCCATTATATAGTAAACATAGTAAACCATGTTTGGTATTCTACAAGAGTTTCTGACATATCTTCCCTTTTATTTTGTCTAGACGCAGTCGTTATACTTTATAGTTGTTTAGCCTTATTGTGCGGGGATTTGAGATAGGTCACGATTATAGGATACAGGGTTTTCGTTTTATAAGTAGATGTGGGATAAAACTTGGCTCACTGACAATGTCTAACCGAAATACTATCAAGCACAACTGAAATCTATTTTAAAATATTTGAGGCCTATGAGGATATACCTAAAAAGATCGACCAAACTTCGTCTACTGGAGGACTAAAGGACTAAATTATCATCTTCATCATCATCATCAGCCTGAAGACGTCCATTGCTGAACATAGACCTTCCCCAAAAAGCACCACTTTGAGCTGCTTGCCTCTTGCGTCCATCGGCTCGTGAGTGGTTGGTATCTTTGCTAGACCGTCAGGTCGTCGGTCCACCTAGTGGAGGGCCGGCCTACGCTGCGTCTTCCAGTTCATGGTCGCCACTCGAGAACCTTTCTTCCCCAATGGTTGTCAGTTCTACGAGCGATGTGGCCCGTCCACTGCCACTTCAACTTGCTGACTAAATTATAAGAGTAGGTAATTCTGCGAATTGTAATATACTCACTGCGCCATGTATTGCAGTTTTCGTACTGCATGAAGCAGTAGTTGTCAAAAGTCTTGTAATCTCCATTGTAGCTTCGCGCGCAAATCAGCTGACTTCTGTAAATGGTAAAATCGGTAAAGGAATGTACTTAAAAGTAATTCAACAGTTTGTTCACCGTATGTTGCCCCCTGATGTACTTATATTATTTAAAAATCAAGCAAGTAATACATATTAATCTGTGGTGGGTACATACAAGTTTAGACAGTGCTTATATATTACTTTATTATGTTACGTTGCCGCGTGACGTTAGTCCACGGCTCACCGCGACTGATGCCATCCAGGCATGCACCGACGCAGCAGACAGTGTCTTGCGTCATTTCGCGTGTTTGGGAATGGCATAAGGTAGTCCGGTCCCGGCCTTGGGGCCGGAAGCCACCTTAGATCGTAGGACTAGTAAAATACGTACATCGTGTAATATTTCATAGTCAAAATATAGATTAATTTACCAAAGAACCCATATTAGTTTCTCTTCTGCATCCTCCACTGCAGCCTCCGTAACTTTTACTATAATACCTTGAATATTTTTAAATAATATAAATACATCACGGGAAAATTTACGCCGGACGATCTATAATTCTTAATTATTAAGGATTTGTCAATGATGAAGCATTCGCCAATGTTACCATTAATAGGAAAATCTTACTTGTAAGCTCTAGGACACATGTCAATGAAGTTCTGGCATCCCCTTACGAAGAAATCAGTGGCCCACCATTGGGTATCCTTTGGGTACTTCACCATAGGCGTTCTGTACCGGTGCCGGCCTGAGGCCACAAGTGATATGAATAAAAACATCGAAAGGAGAACTGAAACAATAAATTTAGATTTAGTTTCAACAATATTTCTACTACTTAATATGTAGTAGATATATTGTTGAAACTAAATCTAAACATTTTTGACTATTGATGATCATGATGGCGATAATGAAGATGGCGAGGGTAGTAATGATGATGTTGATTATGGTGTTAACGATTAACTAAAACCATTCAATCATATTTTAAATGCCAAACAGGTAATTCGTCGGTCGAATCCATTATCAGGTAAAATAATGATTAAAATAAAAACGCAATTTAAATAATACCAAAATAAACCCTCTAAATCTTCCTGATATGAATTGAAATTAATATATTGATCGCCCTAAACAGGCGATACTGCTATAAAAATCATAAATGATATTAATTTGAAAAGTTATTAATCATGACATTGATGACTATGATTAATAAAACCATGCCTATTTAATCAGCTCTCTCATAAAATCGCAAATAAATTGATCTATATATTTAGGAACTCTAGCGTCAGGCATAATAATATGTTTCTACTGCCCAGATACATACACGTGTATTCATAGGGTAATCAGGATACGTAATCTTTTAACCGATCGTTTCTTTCTTTTATCTAATTTTATAACATCCGAAATCGTTAAAGCTTCAACGAATTTTTAAACGTTCATTACACAACAGAAGGGAGCTATTTGCGCTCTATTAAATCTTAAAGAGAAATAAACACATTCTTTTCGTTCCGCAAACCGAGCGGATGTGATAACAACTCTACACGTTTTGGGTCTATTTACATTTTAGATTAGTTCAAATACTTCACCCGAGATTCGTCTATTGCAGTATTTTAATTGAATGCTGGACATTAACAAAATTCATCTAGATAATTGTTCTAAGACATTGAATGCCGGCTGCTGGTCTACTAAAATAACAATAACCGGTATTCGCGATACTACGACCACGGGAGTTCATTTGTTAAAGTTAAACAAAAACGAGGCACACATTCACATATTTTTGTCTGCTTATGTTTTTTATCTCTTACACTATTCTATTTATTATATCCTTCCTTTCATTCAAATCTTATTAAGTTTTCTTATTTAGTAGTTCTCTTTCAAACAAAGTAGGCTAGTGTGAGCCCAATCTTTGGCTTTAATTTACAAGTAGTGACTCTCAATTCTATTTAAAAGGTACATAGGTACTTTTATATTACTTGGACGACTAACAAGCGGTCTTTATCATTTTGATATGTATGAAAGGGCCAGCTAGATTATTTAAACCTGTCAAATAAAGAAATAATAAAAATAGATTTTTGGTAGAGAATCTGAACAATAATCGCCATTATTTGCCACCTTTTAGGTACTACTCTATTAAACTACAGGGGGGTTATTCGCTATGACACATGAGATTCCTTGCCAATACCGCGTGACGTGTAACTTGCTCCAAACGTAAATGCGGGCTTTAACGCGCCACGACATGGAATCAACATGGAATCAAAAAATTGTATTCTGTATGCCACGCGTTAGATTGTTTATGCCCAGTGTTTTCTATATTTTGACGTGCTGTAACGTGTGTTGTCGTGTTTGTCAAATTTGACAACGGCATACAGAAAAGCATTTTAAACCCAAAACCATTCCACAAAGATATTGTAACGCGCCGCGTTACGTGCGTGAATGGTCATAGGGAATAAGGGCCCTGGTCTCTTTGAGCTGCGTTTGCTTCTTTAGTCTATCAACCCAAACTGGGCCATTTGTGATAAAAAATGGCCCATAGCAAAACATATACCTAGTATAGTAGTTTATATGGGTTCAGGAATGTCATTTATAAGTACGCTGGCGGAAGTTGGGAAAAATTACACATGATTTTTAGCAAAAAACAGAAGGCTACTTTACCCACCCATCGCGGCCGGCTACCCATATCGACGTAAATCCTTTGCAATCACCCGCAGTATAAATATACTTCTATATAATAAAATACTGTGTTCCGTTTGAAGGGAACGATAACAAATTTATACGTTCAATTTGTATACAGATTTTAAGTGTTTGGGTTACGATCCAGTGGGTAACGCTAAGCTATAATACTTATAATGCCAATGTAAAAGGCTTACGTGAAAAAAATCTATTGGAAACCGCTTTCAACATTCATCTCAATTTAATGTTAAGTAGTTTTCAGATATTTTTAAAGTCATTTTGGGTTTATTTACATTTTGGATTACTCCGATGTTGTAATTTCTGCCATTACGAAAAAATACATTTTGAGCCGGTATTTTCTGATTAGGTAAGTTATCTTACCCTTGCTGATCGAAGATCGAGACCTAGACATACCAGGCTAGCATGCGCACCGCGACAAAATTTTCTCGACACTATCTCGTGAGTGACCGTGACAAGACTATGGTAGCGCCTAATTGCGTCTCATTCTGACAGCGACGAATTTCTCGCGGTGCGCATGCTAGGCCATATGGAATGTGCTAACGAAAATAATTCTCTAGATCTGTCGTTCTGATAACCCGGAAAATGTTTATGGTCGCAGTTCTCTATTGGTTGCTTTATGTTTATTCAGAGATAATTTACCAATGGCAAACAGGAACAACAGAAAAAGGCGTGCTTTATAAACTGTTGAGCAAGCTACTGCAGTGGAATAAAAACTTAAAACTGTACATATTGAAATTATATTGCAATATATAACGCTCGCTCCAACTCAAATTTTCCAAGTATTACTAAAATGACGATTCATGATAGACCTAGTTACAATCTAGACTTCATACGAGTGGTTCTGTGAACTAAAATATAGTTTCTATGAGATTATTTACCTAACATCTGAAGATATTTGAATTTATTTATAATATCGTAGCAATATTGCTAATTTATTGCTAGACGCTGTAAACTAATTTTGGAATAGGTTATGATTACTTCGCATAAACAAATTTGGCAATATGTTTAAGCAAAATAATCAGCTACAAAGATACATAAACATAACAATACAAAATAACATTGGAACCAATTCTTTTTAAGGTGATGGCAAAATTATTCAATGCAACATTTTTGTATACTCAATTTGAAAGCTTTATGTTGAACGCTTTTGTGTTGCGGATAGACCAGATACCTACTACACTAGACAAAAAATATGGATTACAGATAGGAGATAGATGTTAGATCGGGCCCGATAGTTCAGTTGAAAGTATCCCTGCATTCTGAACTGAGGGCTGTGAGTTCGATTCCTACCCAGGACAAACATTTGTGTGATGAACATAGATGTTTGTTCTGCGTCTGGGTGTTATATTGTATTCTATGTATGTATTTACAAACAAAAAAGTATATAAGTATTGTATCAGATATCTGGTTCCCATAGTACAAGTAATGCTTAGGTTTGGGGCCAGATGGCGAATACATGCATATATTTATAATAATGGATGATAAATAGTAGATTGCTTGCTCTATCTATCGACGTCAAAAAAATATAGCTACCAGCTAGACGATGAAGGGTCGTTAGCCAAAAGTCTTTGGACGACTTAAAATACTGATGCAAGGGCTCAACACTCGCATATTATGAGAAAAAGAAAAAAGGGAAAGCTTAATGATGATGGTGAATCAAATTGAACGAATACACCAATACATGTTATGGACGGCCGTATTGCTCAACATCTTGAGGTTTAACATTCATCCATTCACAATAATAGGCATGATGACTACTATTAAAAATGAACAAGTAAATATTACTTTCATAAAGAAGATTAAAAATGAATTCAATAATTGAAAAAATGAGCAAAATCGGTAAATAAATCACGGAGTAATAAGCTTTTCAAGTTTCTACAGGAGGCATCTCCTGTCCCTTTCTCGCGAAACAGAGCGCCCCCACAGTTACTATGAAAAATCTACTCGTGACGTCACATGCCAAAGAGATTGTATGAAAGCTACCACAGCTTAGTAATGAGGTACTATGATGACATTGCTCACGTCACTGGCCGTTTGAGCTATCTCTTTCCCTTCCGGTTTTTAAAATGCTTGTAACTTGGTAATTTTTTGAGATATTTAATTTTTGCTATCACAAATGGTTATCTTTTGAGGAATATAATTAATTTATCCAAAAAAAAATTATCTACATGCCTATTGTCAGCAAGCAAAAAGCAATTGAAATTATGTTTCAACCCGGTAGAAAAATTCCTAGGAATACATTTAATTTTGTGCTTTAAAGCGATTTTGTCTCCCAAACCTCCAATGACATAATTGTTGATCATCATCAACAGCCCATAGATGTTCACTGCTGAAAATAGGCCTCCCAGAGTTCACCACTTTGAGTGGCTGCTCGCCTCCTCCTTTCATCGGCTCCCCGCGGTTTTCACCAGGTCTTCGGTCCACCTAGTGGGGGTCTGCCTACGCTGCGCCTTCCGGTTCGTGGTCGCCACTCGAGAACCTTTCTTCCCCATCGGTTGTCAGTTTTGCGAGCGACCGAGCAAATAATTGTAGATACTTCAATGTTTTTACGTGTAAAATTTTATTTCATATTCCGAATAATTTATGAAACGTAAAATTGTGTGACTACAAAAATTATTCCAAAGTCTCTAGCATGATAGCTTTAAATAACAAAACGCTTAATTTTACCCATTTCAATGGCCGAAAGAGTGTTTAATTTTGACATAAGGTAACCCTTCTCAAAAATCCTGAATACGGTTGAGTCTGGGGATAATAGCTGAGCACTGTTGAATCTCATTTTAATCCCACACCAATTATTATATTTACTTATCTGGCCCGCCCTGACTTCACATGACTTAATAGGCACGATGACAAATATGTTTTTTGCATTAATTAATAATATTCCTCAAAAGATAAACATTTGTAAAAACAAAAATAAAATATCTCAAAAAATGACAAAATTACAAGCAGTTTAAAAAGCGGAATAGAAAGAGATAGCTCAAACGGCCAGTGACGTCAGAGTTGGGTCATTCATAGTACCTCATTACTAAGCTGTGGTAGCCTTTGGTATGTGACGTCATAAGTTGATTTTTCTTAGTAACTGTGGGGGCGCTCTGTTTCGCAAGAAAGGGACAGGTGATGACCCCTCGAGAAACTTTAAAAGCTTATTACTCCGTCATTTATTTACCGATTTCACTTATTTTTTTAATTATAGCATTCATTTTTAATCTTCTTTATGAAAGTAATATTTACTTGTTCAGTTTTAATATTAGTCATCAGGCCAGGCAGGTATAATTTTATGCTTCGCTTTTAAGGCTCTCTCAGAACTTGTCTCTGCAGCAGAGACTAGTTCTGAGTAAGCCTTCCTGTAATCCAGAGACTTCAACTAAACCATAGAAAACATTAACTTAGACTGACATGGCCTTTTTACAATGGCAGTAGAATGCTAGTCCAGACTTACATTAAGGCTACAGTCGTTAAGCGGCTTGAAGCAGCCGCTTAAAGTTGCGTTCCACTATGTGAGAGGCATGACGTGTTCAACAGAAGACACCTTCAGGCTGGTAATGTTAAATATACTTAACTGTACCATCATTAACAGCCTAAAGACGTCCACTGCTAAACATAGGCCTTCCCCAGGGAGCGCCACTTTGAGCGGCTTCTGCAGCCATCGGCTCCCCGCGGCTTTCAGCAGATCTTCGGTCCACCTAGTGGGAGGCCGGCCTACACTGCGTCTTCCGGTTAAATATATTTAACTGTATGAAGCTCTTTAAACAGACAATCGTATCATTTAAATATAGTAAAGGGCGATCATCCAAAATCATTTTAGTAAATTATGTAGAATTAAAGCAATCCAATCTACAATTTCACTTAACGATTCCCTGCATAGGTGTTCGTGCATATCATTTTCTTTTCTCCAAGATTGCTCTCTTTTACGCACAATCTATTAAAATAAGCGGTTTCAAGCAATTTTCAAATGGATGAAATCGAATTGCTTTTCTCTCTCATTGATAGTGAAATTTAAATATTATGTTGTTCGTGAAACGTAATTGATAAATTTTATTGATAAAATAGTTGGTATATAAGTATTGTATCAGTCTTCTGGTTCTCTGTGTGAGATGTCCACACATATTTATTTATTTATTTTTATTTATTTATTTAAGTACATTTTACAGGCACTAAAATAGGTAACAAAATAACCATGAAACTTAAATAAAAAAGAAAAATACCAGCTTCAAGATTAATTAATAATGTACTTTCTGTGAGGGAAAAAATACGCATATTACATTTAGAATTTGAAAATTGACGTGTTAGGATCAAGACAAATTAGGGGTTATTGTAAATTCGCCACAAAGTAACATCGTCGCGAAAAATACGTTGTGTAAATTCGCCACAATGTCAATATCAAACATGATAATTTAGGAAATTGACAATTTAAAAAGGGGCTCAAACCGACCGAAGGGTAATTATTATCTAGCAAATAATATCTCAAATAGCTACCCATTGCCAGTTCAACTGGTTAATTATTCTAAGAGATCTATCGGTCTCTTTAGTTGTCTTGCGGATCTCCTCATTTTGGATCGTATCACACAGGAAAACACCAACGTACTTACTTATACAATACAATACAATAACTTGACACCAATATTATAAATACATGTAGAAATGAGAATTACATATAAGATCGGTACAATGGGCGGTCTTATCGCTAAAAGCGATCTCTTCCAGACAACCTTTGGATGGACATAGATGACATGAGACAATATGAGCATTGGACGGTGGTGCAAATAATATAATTATAATTACTTTAAATTGTAGCGCTCATAGCAAAGCACGACTAGCCGCTCCTAACCTAACCGATCGGTAAAGTTAAGCAACGTTCGCTGCGGTCACTACTATGATGGGTGACCGCTACAGCAAAAAGCTGGTATTTAGAACTGAGCGCTACCGTTAAGTCGTCGGTCCCGGCTGTTGTCGTAAGACAATAGTCGTTAAGCCAAGTCAGAAGCCTTTGGGTGGCCTAAAAATTCTGACACCAAGCCATACTGTGAGCTATTAGCGCGATTCAAAACAGAGCCAATATTGGATTTCTTGTCAAAATCTTTATAAAAAAAAAACAAAGTGATCCAATATCGGCTCTGTTTTGAATCGCCCTAAGAGCTCCCAGTACGGCCCCAGGGCTGACAACTTGCACGAGAAGAAGAAGACTACTTTAAATTCAGGCCCTGAACTCAAGGTTTCATCATTTATTATTTCTACAAGCTGCGCGACAATGAGAGACCTGTTTACTTGAAAATCTTGACAGTTTCATAAGTACTCGCAAACATCTTTTAAATTTAGTAGCATAATTTCCAAGTACTTTTATATTTAGATTCTGTTTTTCTGTAACTTTGTCTCTACGGAGAGATAATCAAGTTTGGAGTGTAGGAGTAAAGAAAAGGTCGCGTTTAATTTGTTAAATGTAGCTTAAACTTTAGAAATCTAAGATTTGGTTCATCATCATCATCATCATCATCATCATTAACAGCCTGAAGAAGTCAACTGTTGAACATAGGTTGTAACAAAGTCATCCTCTTCAGCTTTCCATCTATCGACCTGGGCCCTTATGCCGTATGACCATACACGCACGTAACGCGCGCGGCGCGTTACGATATCTTCGTGGAATGGTTTTGGGTTTAAAATGCTATTCTGTATGCCGTTGTCAAATTTGACAAACACGACAACACACGTTACACGCACGTCAAAAAACAGAAAACACTCAATCTTACGCGTGGTATACATAATAACATTTTTTGATTCCATGTTAATTCCATGTCGTGGCGCGTTAAAGCCCGCATTTACGTTTGGAGCATGTTACACGTCACGCGGTATTGGCAAGGAATCTCATGTTTCATAGCGAATAACCCCCCTGTTTTCAAAGTTTTTACATCAAACATTAGCCATATAATTTTAATATAGATTCAAATTCAGAAAATTTGTCGCATTCTTTTCATTTTGCCTACATTTTGATGATATTGATCACTCTCCGATTAGCAACGAATAAGTTATATTCTCTTTGCGTTTAGCCACAAACTAAGTAGGTAGAGGATACAACGAAAAGTCGCCGAGGCGTTCAGTTTCGTCCTTCATCGTCCTTGGTCATTTACCTAGAAAACAGTTGTTTACATATTACTTACTTCAAAAAATGTACCCTTCCCATAATAAATCAATGATAGCACCTAGGCAGAAGGCGCTATGTTTTTTTTATCTTAAGCACCGATTTTTGGCGGACCATTTAGCTAAAGTGGCCCGTATTGTAGAGGGGACATAAATAATATTTGTGACATCTAATATATCTGTAAGTGAGGCAAACGCCTAGAATTTTTATCTCTAGAAAAAACTACTGGTAGTATAGCTTTAGACAGTTTAGTGCTGTATTGTGTAATTGTAAAGCTTTTAGGTCAAACAGATTTGAGTTTGCGTTTTCCGGACAACTTTTTAATTTTCAGGATAAAAAGTTTTTAAGTTGAAAATCAATTTATTTTTACGAATAAAAAAAAACAACGAATAAGGGGATGGTAAGGACCACTTTTCTAATAGTATTAACGAACATAATAAATAGTAATATATAATGACTAGTACATTAAATTAGCAATTATCAGAGTGTATGTAGTACATACTGTACCAGATGTACATCAACTATTGCTGGGGTTGGAGGGGCAGGAGCTCTTGAAGCAGGAAGAAAATACTTGTTGCTGGTGTACTGGTAACTGTTTATTCTTGAAGCTGTTTACTGTTTGGAGGCTGGAACGATACATGCCAGTAGCGGCTACGCGCTCTATATTTATACAATATTTCCTTAACGAAAAGCTGCGTTCTTATTCGCTAGCCAATTACAGACGTACTCTTTCAACCAATTGGGAGACTTTGTGGAATTTTCCATTACATTTTCTGTCCCCGTCTTTCTTTTTATGGAAATTTCCGTATGCAATGACCAATCAGAGCTCGCTACATTTTTCTATACAAATTTACTATTTAACCTCGTTTCCTTACCTTTTAGAGAGCACTCTACTATTCTAACATGGATCTTTACTTAGAAGAGAACACTATTCTAACATGTAATTATAAACTATGATTAACTACATGTTACTATTTTGGTACTGATATAACCGACCTACTATTTACCTATCTACCTATGTACCTATGTACCTATGTACCTACGTACCTATTTACCTACACACCTACCTATGTACCTATGCACTGTCTGTTTATCCCAATCATTATTGCTTTATTTACCCATCGAGACTTAATCTATTTTACATAGGTAGCTTATGTATTACAGTATAACATAATTATTCATTAAATAGATGTTTCGACGACGTTGTCCTGCACATCTCTCCCGCCGTGTGGCTCCGTCACATCTTCTACCGGTGCTGGATCAACGTCTTCAATCGGCAGGATCACCATTTTCCGTACTGGCCTTCGCAGGACTCCTCCTTTGGTCTTGATGTCCACGGTGCGCACGATGTCGTCCGGCCCGGGGTACGTTGCTATAACTTTGCCTCGGATCCAGATGTTGCGAGGCAAGTTGGCGTCAATCAGTTGGACTAGATTTCCAACTTTGACTATAGGGCCTCGTCCGTGAGGCTCCCGCCGGTTTTGAAGCTCGGGGAGAAACTCGCGCACCCATCTCATCCAGAATGTATCGGCTAACCTTTGTGCTGCTCGCCAGCTGTTCTTTGAGACGGTGTCCTTATCGTTGAATTCGCCTGGTGTTGGTACTCGCCCAGGTCCTCCCAGGAGCCAGTGATTTGGTGTCAGGGCTTCCGGATCTTCTGCATTGACTGAGACGTGTGTCAATGGTCGACTGTTGACCGTATACTCTGCTTCGGCCAGCAGTGTCGTGAGGACCTCTTCTGAAGGACTTCTTTCGTGGAGAGTTGCTGTCAGGGCTGTCTTCACCGATCGTACCATTTTTTCCCAGGCTCTTCCCATGAACGGTGCGCCAGGTGGGATGAAACGCCATGAGATCGTGCGTTTCGCCGCTTCTTCTGATGTCGCTTCGTCGATGGCTCGTCGCAGCTCTTTGTCCGCTCCCCTCAAGTTGGTGCCGTTGTCTGACCAGATTTGAGTTGGGCAGCCTCGTCGTGCAATCATGCGTCTGAGTGCCATGATCGCTGAATCTGTGGTGAGCGATGCTGCCACTTCCAAATGTATCGCTCTCGTGGTCAGACAGGTGAAGATGGCCACGTATCGTTTTTGATGAGTGCGACCAACGGTGACTGTCAGCGGGCCAAAGTAGTCCACGCCCGTGAACGTGAAGGCTCGTCTGTGGTGCGCCAGACGACACGGCGGTAGATCTCCTGTTCTTGGGTACGGCGGTGCTTGAGTCTTCATTCTGCAGTGTAGACATTGGCGTACTAACGTGCGGGTTATTGGTCGCAGACGTAGTACCCAATACTGTTGGCGACATTCATTTACTGTAGCTTCGACGCCAGAGTGATGTAGCTGTCGATGAATGCTCGTTATCCAGAGTTTTATCGTAGGATGATTTCCGTCGACGATCATTGGTCTTTTGATGCTCTCTGTTTTTCTGATGCAGTGCAGCATCCTGTTGTGGAAGAACTTGCAGTCATTGATACCGCAAGTCTTTTCCCGGCAGCTGTGAATTCTGTTGCTGCAGCGCAAGGATTGAAAGCACCGACTCTTTTTCTTCACGGTGTCCCATCTTGCGTTTTCATCTGCGTTCTTAAACTTCCTGCAGTCCATCGGTGTGTGACCTGTGTCGTCACATACTAGGCACTTTGCTGTTGACTGCTTCTCTGTTTCTGTATGCACGTTGCGTGTGTGCTTGTTCAGTTGTGTAGGCTGCGGCTGTGAGCCCACTGGTTTAGGTTGTGCGTAGGGCGCACGCGATTCAGTTTCTTTCTTCAGGGATTTCTCGTACTTGAGCAGTTCAAGAGTTTCTTTTGTTTGCAGTGTCATTGCTAAAGAGAGTTGCGGAAAGTCTGGTTTAGGGCAGACTCCCACTGTTACCGACGATATCTGCCGTTGTGGCTGTTCATCGTCTTCATTTCTTCTGTGTACGTGTGTCTTCTGTTCTTTGATCGAAGACTTGGGTCCCGTATTCTGTTTTTCAATCTGTGGTTCGGGCCCTCTGTTCTGTTCTTCGATCAATGGTTCGGGCCCCTGGTTGCCCAACCAGGCACTCACACGTACTTTGGCCTCTATCTTGGAGGACATGGAGACGACGTCTTCATCATCAGGAACTTCTGTTTCTGCCGCTGCTAGTCGTACTGCGGCTATTGGTACTGCGGCTCTTTGCGAGAGGTCTGATTGAGGACAGACTCCCGCCGGTACTGATGGTATCTTCTGTTGTCCCTGTTCATTGTCTTCGTTTATTCTGTGTACGTGTGTGTTCTGTTCTTCGACCGATGGCTTGGGTCCCGTGTTCTGTTTATCGATCTGTAGTTCGGGCCCTTTGTTCTGTTCTTCGGTCGGAGGTTCAGCCCCCTGATGTTCCAACCAGGTGCTCACACGTGCTTCGACTTCTGCCTTGGTGTAAACGGAGACGTCTTCATCATCAGTATCTTCTGTTTCTATTGTGGCTAGTCGTGCTGCGGCTAGTTCCACCTTTAGGCGCATAAGCTCTTCCTTGGCTTTCGCGACCTTTCGCGCTTTTGTGCGCGACTGTACTGTTCTGACCGAACCCCCATGCTTGCGTGGGTTCGGGGGCTTGTCTGCGGCGGTGAGACAAGCTTCCATTCTTCTGTTTTCTGTTTCGCCCTGCCTGGCTTTAGGCGGGACGGGCTGTTCGGCTGTTGATGTACCCGGCCTCACGATGAGCTTCGCTGTTGTACCAGTAGCCTCCGTCACGTTGGAGCGTGTGACGGAGGGATTGGCGGCGGATGCGTCCGCCATCGTCGCTGTCGAATCTTCTGTCGTCGTGGTTGTTGCCGTCTCCGCAGTTAAGGCTGTGGTTGCAGTCGTCTCGGTCCATACGCTTTGTGAAGTAGCGGTGGTACCAGAGGACGACGACTGCTTGGCCTCTTCCGCAATGAGACGGCCTTTGCTGCTGGAGCGGGTGTTCGGCATTTCGAGCAGCTTCGATGTTCTTCTTGCTTCAGTTCGGAGACTTCCCTCGTTATCCGGCTCGAAGGACCAGCCAATGTACCAGATGTACATCAACTATTGCTGGGGTTGGAGGGGCAGGAGCTCTTGAAGCAGGAAGAAAATACTTGTTGCTGGTGTACTGGTAACTGTTTATTCTTGAAGCTGTTTCCTATTTGGAGGCTGGAACGATACATGCCAGTAGCGGCTACGCGCTCTATATTTATACAATATTTCCTTAACGAAAAGCTGCGTTCTTATTCGCTAGCCAATTACAGACGTACTCTTTCAACCAATTGGGAGACTTTGTGGAATTTTCCATTACATTTTCTGTCCCCGTCTTTCTTTTTATGGAAATTTCCGTATGCAATGACCAATCAGAGCTCGCTACATTTTTCTATACAAATTTACTATTTAACCTCGTTTCCTTACCTTTTAGAGAGCACTCTACTATTCTAACATGGATCTTTACTTAGAAGAGAACACTATTCTAACATGTAATTATAAACTATGATTAACTACATGTTACTATTTTGGTACTGATATAACCGACCTACTATTTACCTATCTACCTATGTACCTATGTACCTATGTACCTACGTACCTATTTACCTACACACCTACCTATGTACCTATGCACTGTCTGTTTATCCCAATCATTATTGCTTTATTTACCCATCGAGACTTAATCTATTTTACATAGGTAGCTTATGTATTACAGTATAACATAATTATTCATTAAATAGATGTTTCGACGACGTTGTCCTGCACACATACACTCTGATAATTGCTAATTTAAAAAAAAATTAAAGCATACCTATTTTTGAACATTAAAAAATGAGACCATACTAAAAAAATGTATGTATTATAAATAAAAAGAAATAACCTTCTTGTTAATTTATTAATAGGTATTATATTATCTGGGATTTATACTATCCTATAGGTATACATATTTGTCTACAACTTCGAGAGTATCGTTCCCAACGCCTACCGGCTTATTAATAAGGCATCAGTTTTAGCTTGCATAATTCAGAGAATTTTTATCTTACTCATAATATAATGTAATCAATATGAAATCTGCATAAGAAAAATATATGATAGAAAAAACATATTTTATGATAATAAATTGGAGGTATCAAAGTAATAACTATTTATCTTCTTGTTATAATTCTGTTTTTTGCTGATAATGTTGTGCCAAACAATATAAAATAAAATAAATCGAAAAACAATAATGTATATTGCATAAAGTTATTATTGCGCAGTTCAGTGTCACGCATACTTAACTCTATAATTTCGAGCATGATTGGCGGCTGTCATCACAGTTGCAGTGAGAGAAAAGAAAACGTGTTAATAAGGTGTTTTTACTATAATATGTATACCACTAGGTGTACCGACGATCTGTTGAAAACCGCGGGGGGCCGAAGGATGTAGGAGGCAAGCATCCGCTCATTAAAGTGGCTGTAGATAAGGTGATGATCACTGTGTAAAATTATGGGAATCCTTTAAGGAATTCACTATATTGTTCATGGTTGATGCATATTATGGGATATTTTGTACCAAACATATTATTTTAAATGATATAAAAGATTAATTTTATACAAATGACACACTATTTATTTCAATTGTGTATAATATTTAGTGTGGAATAATTTATTATTATCAATACATATAATAAAACTGTAACTGAGTTAAATCTCTACATTGAAAAATTTTGCCTGCCTTGCGCTTCTTAATCAATATAGAAATATAAACAATTTTTTGAATTTTTTGTCTGTCTGTCTGTCGGTCTGTCTGTCCCTTTGAACACGCATCATGCTGGAAGTAAGTACTGAACGGATTTTGTTGTTTGGTATGTTTATAGCTGATTATGCAGAATAACATTTAGGACACTTTTTTTTTTCTAAAACGGCCAAGTGCGGGTTGCCCGAGTACTTATTACTTGGGCAACCCGCACACGACCGATGATTTTTATTCAAGATTTTTTTTGTTCACATATTAAAATTATATGAAGGAAGGCCTCCCTTCTATTGCCGTCTCATCCAATCATCCTTTTCCCCTATTTTTTAACTTTCCTTTCTCTCTTACCCATAGACACAGAGTTAGGACTTATAACTAATTAAGCCATGCCATGCGAAGCCGAGGCGGGTCAACTAGTTCCGAATAAAATATTCATCTACATCTACTTATATTCTATTTTAAAATAAATTTAGTACTTACGTACTTATAGAATGGATGATTGCAACTGTAGGTATCACGAATAACCAAACACAATTCCAATGTATCCAAAATACCTAGCTGTAATAAATTTTCATCATAAATTCCTTACGATACCTCTAGGGATCGGAAATACTAGAACTACCTTCAGGTCAGCGCCCGTCGACCCTTTCAGAGCAAGCCATGTGTGAGAAACCGTAAGTGAAATTCTATACAAGAGGAAAACGTAAGTGAAATTATAATAGAGAGGAAAACGACGATATTATATTACCAGGTTTGTTGCCTTTGATTTGAGAAAAGTAGATGTGGTGTTCACTAATTAGGTTTTGTTACAGAAATAAATAAATAAATAAATAAATAGTATCTATAGATGAGGTCTCATCAGGTACAAACGAAATGTAGCCCGAACGTGAAAAAAATGTAGTGATCGTGTCATGAGCATTACTAATTAGTGTCCAGTCTATTCATTTGGCCCAATACTTCGCCAACACGCAATAAATGTTGCTTGATAACCTTGCGTTATGCAGAAAAATAATAATTTGTAAAATAGCCCGAGTTATTCTGTTGTATGGGATGAGGCATCTGCACTTTAGGTATTATATTATTATCTGGGCGAATAGTATCTCTACCGCTAAAGTTCGTTTATTTGGAATTTATTTGCGTCAAATCAGATTTGGGTGCACATTCCGCAGAGCCGGAAAACAAAGGTTTTCAATACATTCTTAGGGTTCCGTACCCAAAGGGTAAAGCGAACCGAAAGCGAAAAAAAGATAGGTACTACAAACGTGATGTTTCTGCTGGTTTTTATAGAGAATGTTAGATAACCCTTCGTGAGCAAGACCGATTTGCACTTGGCCAATCATTAATAGTACTTCCGGTACAGTAACAGACGTGGTGTGTTACTGTCGGCCTCATTAGTAAGCTCAAAGTCACCCAACGAGCTATGGAGAGAGCTATGCTCTGTGGTTCCCTACGAGATAAGACCTGGGGAAATGGGGAGATCAGCATAGCGATTCAGGAGACCTCAGCGCTGAGGCCTCGATTCAACCAACTTTTGTTTGAAAATAGAACGGAAAGCTCTCCCCTAGCTCATGCCTTTTGCAGAAACGATGACGCTATTTCCGTTCTATTTTCATATTTCTGTTCTATTTTCAAATAAAAGTTGGTTGAATCGAGGCCTCAGCGCTGAGCCTCAGCGCTGAGGTCTCCTGAATCGCTATGCTGTAGGAGAACTAAAGTGACCGAAATAAAAAAGTGGCGTTGTGTGGAAGAGGCCTATGTTCGGTAGTGGATCACTCAGACTGGTGATGATTTGGGCGCAATGTGATTTAGGAAGTAGTATAAGAAATCAGAGGTTAATATATTAGGTACGTAATATTTTATCCGAATTAAGTATATGAAAGTATAAGTATGGAGATCCGCAGGAGAACTAAAGTGACCGATGTAGCTCTTAGGATTAGCAAGTTGAAATGGCAATGGGCAGGCCGCTCTATAACTGACAACTGATGGGGAAGAAAGGTTCTCGAGTGGCGAACCCAAACAAACGACGGGGTTATGGTGACGAACTGGAAGACGCAGCGTAGGCCGGCCCCCCACTAGGTGGACCGACGACCTGGTGAAGGCTGCGGGGAGCCGATGGATGCAGGAGGCGAGCAGCCGCTCTAAGTGGCGGTCCCTGGGGGAGGCCTATGTTCAGCAGTGGACGTCTTCAGGCTGTTAATGATGATGATGATGAAGTATATGAAACAGAAATAGAATATAATTAGGCAAGGGATCATAATATTAAAATATTGGTCATATTGGTATTGATAGGCAACGCCCCGGCAATGCCCTTGGTGTTGCAGATGTCCATTGGCGGCGGTGACCACTTACCATCAGGTGGGCCGCTTGCATTTGTTTGCTAGTTTGCCACTCCTTACATAAACAAATATTATCACTAAATTTATAGGTATATAATTCTATGTAAAAGTTCCATCCGGAAAAAAAAAACACAAAAATCATTTTCTAAAAAAAGATATGTTACATACCATTCTAACAAAACTCATATTTTCAATAATCAAAACTATTAGAAGGTTTTATAAAACAAACAAGCAGAAATATATTTAAATATTTAAAACCAAGCTTCAGCTACCATGTCCAATCATCCGTTACATGGTTCCGCGGTACTGGCATTTGTAGATCATTTAAATAGCGAATCAGGAGCGCGCTCTTGACATTGATCTGTTTGCAATCGGCGCACACGCAGTGAGAATGCAATTTGCATTTTGAATTAGGATTTTCTTTTTTCTTATTACTCTATTCAGTTTGCAGTGGTTTGTGTCGTGTTGATAAAAAAAGTGTAATTCTAGTAAATAATCAATTAGGTAAGTATGTTAATTCTCTTTATCTATAATAATTATTCTCCCCTCTAATTATTAGAGGGTTTAACTACAATTATCATTTAGCCCTTTATAAGTTAATTAAATGCTGTAATTGTACATTAAACATGGAGTAAAAAAAATATTCTATCATACAATGTTATTTAGTGTAACTAAAACTAATAGTCCTAAATATTTCATTGTATGAGCCCTGTGAGGGAGTTGCACTGCAGGGTGGAGCTGGAGCATACATTTCCTTTAAATTGTTACAACATTTATACCTATAGTCCTAATAAAAATAGCAAAGTTTACATATTTTAATTGAATTTCGTCATCTTATATACAATTTAGGTCAATTTATATATTATCATTGCCATCATCTAAGTAAATTTCAAATAGGAATAAATTTTATACTGCAATTGTTAGATTAATTATTAATATTATCTACATTCATATTTAAGTTTTGAATTTTTATCATTTCCTACGATCGAGTGTAACAGGACCGAGCGAACTAAAGTCGTATATTAAAATGTTTTCATGTGTCATATAGGTACCTTAAAACATTTAAATATATTAACTCGTTCGTAAACACTACTTAATCAAAACCCTGCGCGCAAATAAACGGAGTTTAGCAAAAGCCAAGAAATAATTTTCCATTTACCTAGCTCAAACCAAGCTAAAAGTAATAAAGTCAGGGGTTCATCACCCCTGCTTTTAATATTTACACCCACCTAAATATGTGCAAGTTAATGTAGGAATTCAATTTACTCGTGAACCGAAGGTTGAGGATATGCCACCCGGTCTTTAGAATATAGGGTTGTCCTAACTATTCCTAATAAACAATACTTGGAAATAAACTGCTTTGAAAAAAAAAAAACAAAAATTAAATAAATGTTAGGTGATCGTGTAACTTGTTGACAATAGATTGGCACTAAATAATAAATAAATAAAATTAAATCGCCCGGCGATTAAATACATATAACCTCGACCTTAACTAGGATTTCCTGAATCTAGGGACTCAGGAACTATAAAAAATTAAATTAAAATGTTGTATGAATTGTGAATTTGACAGTTTCAATCCACAGTATAATTATGAGCCACCATAAAAAATAGAAGTATAAAGCATTCAATAAAAAAAATTCCTTTGACTTATTCATATCGGACCATTATTTATTAATTAATTAATATTTGCCCCTTTTATTGCTCCCTTGTAGCAACCCTAGCTCGCTATACCTTTCTGTGGAAGACAAATTGCATATTTATCTTGAAGGATAACTTTAAGGTTTAGAAGATAAAATTTCAAACAAAAATTGAATATATCGGTTTGTATAACCGACACAATTTTTTCTGCCTGGATAATCAAGGTTCTTGGCTTAGCTTTAAAATTTAGCTCTTGAGTAAGATTTAGTTTTAATTCGCTCCTAGCTGATCGGTAAGGTTGAGAAAACGTAGAAGTGAACTAAACCGACAGGAGCCCATTACTTGAATGGGTGATACATTCACATTATGCCGAGTCCTATCTATAAATTATTATTATTTTATCTGTCAAAAAGAACATTCGGGACAACTTTGAACATGAATTAACTTTTTTATTTTAGTTCATGTTATTTTCAAAGTATCACGTAATAGTGTTAGCATTGCCTCGCGCATTATGCCAGGTATGTAATAGTACATTGTTATATAAGTCTGCGAAATTGATCATTACACCCGAGCTGGTATTATGCGCGCAAGCCGCAGGCGAGTGCGATAAGGGAGCCAAGAGTTTAATGATCAATGCACACGAATGTTACACGACGTTTTTCATCACAGTATGCGAAGAAAAAACAGACTTGTATTGCTAAAAAAAAATGTAGTAGTTTCTTATTCTCACGCGCCGTAATTACCTAGTGAACATAGTAGTAACTAAGGATTATAATGCTGTGGTGAGCGAATCACAGATTTAAGAAAAACGTTTAGTTTTAGCGGTGCGAACAATATCGATGCAGCCATAATATATATCTAGAAATAATATAATAAAGCAAATTAGACCAAAACTTAGTGTGAATAATTCTTAAAATTAAATGTTTACCCATTACCAGCCCATTTACGAGCAACTGTTATGAAAAGACAATTACCTGGAATATCCACTGCTGAACATAGGCTTCTCCCACAGAGCGGCTGCTCGCGTCCTGCATTCATCGGCTCCCCGCGGTTTTCACCAGATCGTCCACCTAGTGGGGGAATAAAATCAGTAATAATTAGATTTTGAATTTTAAATTGTAACGATTTTAGAAACAGTGCAAGGCGCAATATCCTGATAATTAATCCTTAGGTTATATTCTTAAAAATGTTTATTAAAACCGTTATTTTCCTAATCTTAACAGATATATAAAGCTAAACAACCGTAATCGTCTTTATAAAAGCTGTTACAGTTTATTATTAAAACGTTAACTTCAAACGATTCTGTACAAATTACAATATTTGAGATAAAAGTCTATTCTATAGAGGTTTACTCTTAGCTGTCGCAAAACAGTTTCAACGTAGTGTTGTCATGTAAAACCTTTAAAACCTACCATAATAATCAAAATACTTTAGTGTAAATAAAATCAGTACCTACCAGGTGCACACAAAGTACGAAGCTACACGGCTTTTTTTATAATGAGAATGAATAAAGCATCGAGCTAGTTGTTAACCTGGTGTTAAGCGACACGGCCGCCCATAACAGTTGCAGTGTCACTCGGAACTTTAGCTTAATAAACATTATTATATAAAAACATATATTTAGATTTAAGTAATAATAATAATGTACGTACTTATCTAGTTGTAATTCATTAATGCGTGGTCCAATTTTATTCATTATTATTATGTTAGAAACTTTAAACTTGCACTTTAAATATTGTTCCGTAAATATTGGGGATCGTCAGTCTTGTGATTCAGAAATTACAGACATTCTTTTTTCAGTATTAGGTCTAAAGCCACTCCTATCTTGTAGCATGGGGTCCCATCAGGTACAAACGAAAAATAGCCCAAACTTAAAAAAAATGTAGTAATCGTGTCTAGAGAGTTACTAGTTAGTGTCCAGTGTATTCATTTGGCCCAATACTACGCCAACACGTAATAAATGTCGCTTGATAATCTTGCGCTATGCAGAAATAAAATAATTCGTAAAATAGCCTGCGTTATTCCATTGTATGGGATGAGGCATCTGTACTGTAGGTACTATGAGAATGGTTGAGAGACGACAGGGGGGAAAAGATGAGGGAAAAGGATGAAGGTTCATGATTAAAAACAGGGATAAAAATTTCATTTGTTAACTTATCTTTTCTTTTAATTAAAGTAACACCTTTGAAAACACGCAATTAACACTTAGAGCCATTTTTTATGTCAGAACGCCGATTCCTTTTTGCGCCAAAATATTACCTACCAGTATCGTCGTGTTTTAGAGCAAAAGCAAGATTGTTAATTTCTGTAATGGAACCCTTCCCATCGCCATTCGGTTAATTACAATTAGAAATATAATTTGATGTTTCGTAAGGCGTCTGAGTGAAGTTGACTTTTGAGAATTACCTATAATATCTTGAATACGTACACGTGTAATGATTATAATTATTATTTACTTTTTTCCAAATCATTTATACAAATATACAACTTTTAGGTTTTTATATTTATCTGCATGGGCGGTCTTATCGCTTAAAGATATCTCTTCCAGACAAACCATGTTTTAGTAACAGTATAATTTGTTTTAACGTTCACTTATTAGCTTATAGCAGGCTTATTACCAACTAACTGATAGAGAGTATTCAACCTGTCTATTAAGTCAGTAGCAACGAACAACAAATAAACGAACGAACGATCAATAAATAGTTTTTTTTGTAGTAGCACAGAGTACCTCAATAATAGTAATCATCAACAGCCTCAAGACAACCATTGCTGAATATAGTACCGCCATTTTGAGCAGCTGCAGATTTTGATTTAATTGCCTCCAGCATCCATCAGCTCCTTGCAGTTTAACCATATCATCGGTCCCTCTCATAGCCTACACTACATCTTCCGATACGTGGTCGCAACCTAAGAGCCTATCTTCCCCATCGGTTGTTAGTTCTACGAGCGATGTGGCCTGCCCACTGCCATTTCTACTTGCTAATTCTAAAAGCTATAGGGGTCACCTTTCTAAACATAAAGATAATTATTTAAATGTTGTTCACAACTAAGGTGTGTAAAGAAAATCAAAAGTGTTAGGTTGTATTTATAGAAATAGTCTTAACTGGTTGCAAAATTACATGTATTTATTTGAGAAACTAGGTAAGTGACGTTCGTTGAAAACGGATGATTAATTTCTTCATACTATTATTAAAATAACTCGCAAATCTCTTCGGTCTATGGAAAATATAATGTTGCGTACGCCGATCCACTTTCAAGGAACTTAGCTGTTATTATTTTGCTTTCATTCGCATAGTTTTGAGTTCCATCTAATCCATCTTGGAATCTTGTCATTGAGTACAAATCTGACATTCATATTTTATAATTATTATATCAAACTTAACTAAATTAAAACGACATGTTAATATAATAGAATTTTAGGTTTAGTGGAAGAAAGATCATAAATCTATGAGAAAGATACTTACATGAAAAGAAAGTTTCAATAATCAATTAATAAAAAAGGAAAGGAAGGAAGAAGAAAAAAGAAGGGAAAGGAGGAAAAAAGGGAAGGGAGGAAGGCTAAGAAAAGATATAATTAAAAGAAAAGTAAATTGCTACAAAAGAAGTATACCTATGTATAATGATGATGAAAGTAGATTTTATTAATGTTTTCAAAACATAGCCATTCATTGAACAACGCCATGGAACGCCAGAAATTCGTGATAATTATCTTAGTACGGCATTTGTTTTGATTATCTAATATTTTGTCTTGCCAAGAA
Organism: Ennomos erosarius; assembly: GCA_963580505.1. Taxonomy (NCBI): domain Eukaryota; kingdom Metazoa; phylum Arthropoda; class Insecta; order Lepidoptera; family Geometridae; genus Ennomos; species Ennomos erosarius. The sequence continues at coordinate 3,389,826 of OY757000.1, forward strand.
ATTGTATAACAATGCTGTTTCAAAAGACTTCTAAACCAAACACATTTGATATTCATACTTGCCCTAAAAGGAAACTCTTCCAATTTCCCACAGTCTAATATAGTACGGCTTAAATCGGGCCTAGGCAAAAAATATCAACGAAAAGTAAAAATTTCCACCACGTACTTATTCTGTGACAAAGACTGCGAAAAATCTGCATGCTGGAAAACTTTATTATTGAACGCTCAATCCTGGTTTAATGATATTAGTTTAAAACAAACTGGGGCAGGTGTTACCGTGTCTTTAATGAGATACTGGTGCAGATACCTAGACTTAAATACTTGTAATACTGATACTTCTTTTAAATACTTGGTTCTTGGATAATCCGTTCTCTTGAACAAGTCTAAAAGTTCGTGGGTTCGATAAACTCATAGCACGTTGGTAATATTTTAACAATTTGTTGAATCTGAGTTGTTTAAGAAAGTTCATGAAGAAAGGGCTATGTCCTTTGTTTATTTCGCTCTTTCTGTTTTAATTAAGTACAGAATTATGTTACAAGTATGCAAATACCTATTCTTGATTATTCCAAACTTATTTATTTACAACTCAAGGTTTCTTTATTTTTGAATATAATTTTTAACACCCTTTGCTTTATAGCTTACCCGTGATTGAAAATTCATTTTAAGATTTCTGTATTATGCATTGAGCGGCTGATTCATCATTGATATTGGGGCTTTAGATTTTTTTATGGGAATGATCGACGGGACGAGCTAGTCGTTCACCTGATGTTAAGTGATACTGCCGCCCATAACAGTTGCAGTGTCACTCGGAACTTTAAAATGATAAAGTTTCGCGTGACACTGCACTGCGCACGTCACCCTGAGACATCACACAGTCCAGCAATCAGATTACTGGACCGTGTGATTAGGTCATAAAGCCTCATTTGCGCATTAATTGCACTAGCTAAAATGCCCTTCAAACCAAAACACATTAGTGCTTGCACATTACTGCTTGGCGGCAGAATAACTGGCAAAGCGGTGGTACCTAACTAGACGCAATTTGCAGAAAAGTCCTATCGCCTAGTAATTCAATGTTGTTATGGCCGATATCGTTGTACCGATAGATGATCAATAAAACAATACACACATAAATGTTCGATTCATTTCAGATCCCACAATGGCTTCGCTATTAGCTCTCCACACAATCATCATCATCATCACCGTTCATCAAACAACAGCAATCGAAGACGGATACCTACGTTATGTCAAAGATGGCTGCTTCATGCGCGGAGAAGCGTTAAACTGCATCAAGTATAAAGCTCTAAAAATTGCTAAAAACACTCTATTTGGGGACATACATTCAAACACAACTATCAGAGCTAACCATATCATCAGTTTAGTCCCGTTAGATGAAGAAGTTATCAAAAATCTAACAGTGTCAGGTAAAGATACAGTAGTGTCAGAACCGAGGAGTATCCTGTCAGAGTGGACAGAATTAGCGAAGTATTTTATGAAGTTGGTGCAAGAGTTTTTCAAGATGAAAGGCTTGAGGGTCAATCTGCCAGAAGGTGCAAGGACAGTGGAAGATGAAGAAGATGTTAATGGTGAGTTATAAGTACCTTTTGTGTTTGTTTCCAATATAAATCTAAATGAAGGGAAGGTGTAAAACACAGAGCATGAATAAAAAACACCTTGCGAAGCGTTACATTTTTATTGAAACAAAATAAAAGCTTATGGAGGAACTTCATTCAACAGTTTTTATTAACATCGCCAATAATATTGCGCTTTAACCACTCAGGCGCGGTGCGGCGGGCGTAGGTAAGTCCCAAAGCGCTCCTCAAATAGCGCGGTATGGTTTTGCATATTTACGGTTAATACGAATAAACTAAGCAGTGTTTTAAAATTTCAAAATTAGTTTTGATAAGTAGCATTACTTGGCTTTCTAAACAAATGCATTTTTTCGTGTGTTGTAGTATAAAAAACACACACAATAACACTACACAAAATAATTGACGCTCCGCCGTACCTAAAAGAAATTACTCCGTCGCCGGCGCGCGCCGGCTCGGCGTGAGATGCAATTTAGACTGAGGCGTTTTTTTTTTCTCCTAAACTATAGACACTTTTACTTTATTCGATAGTGACGTTCAACTAGTTTCAATTTTAGTCGATTTATAACGAGTGACACCTCTAAGCCATCTCTAGTAGCGCATACAGCTGTAAGCCACAAATGTGGTGGGGAGCGGTCCACGTTGCGCGACGCCGGCCGCACATGTGGTTGAAGCGCCTGAGCGGCTATTATACAATTTCGGAAGAATTTTGAACTGAATTAGCATCATGCAAATATTGAGTCTTGTAAGGGCTTGTTTTCCTAAACCATGATTTTTCTTATATAATTTTCCTAATTGCGCAATATCAAAAAGATTCAAAATGAAATGTGTAACAAATATTGAAAGCTATATTTATTAGTGACTAGCTTTTGCCCGCGGCTTCGCACGCATGTGTTATGTTATTTTTACGTTATAGTCTAATAATAGATCATGCATTTCGTACCAAATAACAAAATCCACTAAATCTTTTCGAAGCTGAGCACAGTAACCTGTATTAGCATAGGTATAGGTATAACGCAAGCATAGCCGTGAGTGGAAGCTATTTAAGCTATTACCTAAAATTACATGTGTTGAGTCTAATATGGATTTATAACAGTAAAAGAAGTTTCAAACAAAAAACTACAATTTTATAAGTACCTCTTCATATTACAACAAAAAGAAATCATCATCACTTCACTCAGGTCTTTAACAGAAGTTTCAGTAAGTTTTGTTTAGGTAGTAGTTAGGTATCTAAGCAGGCAGGTACAGTTTAGAAAAATATGGAAGAATCACACACGATGATCCTGTTTTTCTCAGTTTTACATAATTATTATCCGCGCGCTTTTTGTTCCATTTACCACATTTTTTTTACCTTCTTAAGTTTGGTTCCATACGAATTGAGTACCTAACTACCTATACATAACCAGTGTCAATAATAAGTTTATAAATTGCTGGAGATATGCATTTACCTGTACGACGCGTACATAATTAATTTTCTTAATACTAATTAGGAATTACAAATACTGAACCACCACTCCTTAAAGAATCGACAATTATAATTATTATTATGTCCACTATTTTCCACGCTGTCTCATTCCCAACATACCTACCTAGTGATGAAAGTGAGGAAGTAGGTTAAATCGTCATTACATAATTATTACTAACACCCAAAGTTACTTACCTACTATAACTATAACCTTCTTGAAGTAACCGAGTAATCAATCATTTTCTGCTCCCGTGGTTTATTTAAAAGCCCACAGATCTAAAATATTTTAACTATTAAAAACTTATTTCAACATGCAAGAAGAAGAAGAAGAACAAATCAAAAACTAACGAACGTTACGCGCCATGTTGTTAATTCGAGGATACAATTTTATTGCCATATCGAATACCTACATATTAATTATTATATCTAAGTACCTACCCTTTTTAAACATTTATCATCAAATATTTCGTATCATTGGCTAAATACAAATAATAGCACCTCCGGCTTACTTTAATGCCAGAATAAAAAAGGTTTAAAATACGTAGCAATGATAAGGGTAGGGTAACTTAAGTAGCTATAACTACTACAGGGGGTCTAGCAAAGATACCAACCACTAACGCTAACGCCAAACGCTAACTCCGAAACTGTATTGAAATGACATTCGCTGTGGAAAAGTTAGCGATTTCCGAAATGTCATCCTAGTACATTTTGGAGTTAGCGTTAGTGGTTGGTTTCTTTGCTAGACCTCCAGGTACCTTAAAACTTCCTTAGGGTTGATCAACAATGTAGCAGTAGCGCTAAAATAATTTTATCTACCTAATTAGAATGGTAACGTGTAGTTAGTTCATGTAAATAATACATTTTATCAGATCGCCAATAAAGAACATTACTCCCGTCAAAACCCTATAAATCGAAAACTTGAATATAAATGTAGGTTCAATATTGGCTAAGTATGATAATCGTGTGAAGCCTTATGAATAATTATAAAAAGTCTAAGTACCTACCCTTTTAAACAGTTTTCATAAAATACTTCCTACTAAATACTTCCATTGGCTAAATACAAATTTTGTCTAATGCCAAAATAAAAAAGGGTTTACAATGCGTAGCAAAAGCAAGGGTCAATGGGCACAGATTACTGAATATGTTACTACTAAAGGTTAAGCTATAGGTACTATAAATACAATTTTAAATACTTATTTCGAATGGTAACGCGCAGTAGATTTTTGAAAACTAATACATAATACCAGATCGCCAATAAAGAATTTTGCCCTCTCCAGAACCCAATAAATCGAAAACATGAATAATAATTTAGTTGTGTTCAATATTGGCTAAATATGATATCGCGTGTAGCCTTAAAACTTATAAAAAAAAGTCTAAGAAGTTTTTAGTTTTCTAAATTCCTTGTTCTCTGTGTCGTGCTCATATTCAAGAAGGTTCTCATTTCTAACCTCTTTTTTTAGTTTAGACCACAGATTAACGAAAAAACTTATCTATACGTAAATACATATGATTTTTTTGGGTATAGGTACTTACATAATGAAGACATTGTTTTTCTCTAATCTGCATTGCATCGAGCGCAGACGAAGTTATCGCGCATTGTATTTCGCCGTAGCCCGAAATGTGTGTTACAGTGCCGGTAATTCAGGTGCACCAATTGTTATTTACTGTTGTAAAACATGCATTAAATTACTTCCTTATTGCTTAGTGCAGTGGGGATTGTTCAGAATGAAATACAAAAATATAGGAGTTCCGTACTCAAAGAGTAAATCCTTATTACTAAACCTCCGCTGTCCGTCTGTCTGTCGGTCTGTCCACCAGGATGTACTCATGAATCGTGATAGTTAGACTGTTGAATTTTTCACAGATGATATATTTCTGTTGCCACTATAATAACCATGTCCGTATTAAAAGGGACAGATAAACAGACAAATAAAAAAAAATTGGTTTTACTTCATATTGATAAGGAATTATAAATTAAAACTATTACAATTTATTTTTGTAATCACAAATAATACTCTCACAGTTTGTAAAAAATATTTATTCGCCGACATGCAATATAACGCTACTGCTTCCTCCATTTTATTTAGCCCACGCGCAGCAGGCAAACAAATTGACTGTGTGTCCAGGTTGGGGCGCTACAAAAACATCGAGGATAGTCAACAGAGATGTTTTTGCGCGCCAACTCAACAGCGAAGGTTCGGGCGTATATGAAGCCGTGCCATAATAGTAACAGAGTTTTTTTCTTTAATCTGTGCATCCGGATAAACCCGAGATAAATTACCGTCAGTAGCAGTGTAGCAGAGTAAAATTTTTTTTCATTCATCTATGGTTAGTAGCCAAAATATAACTTACCTTTTGACACTGGCTAAATACCTACACTATGTGTGGAGCCAAAATATAAGACAAAAAACTTACCTTGAAGCCTTGAAGCGGCCATCTTGTTAAAATCCCGTTCCGTTTCATAATGAAATCTTAATCATTTTCACCAAAAAAAAAATTAACGATATATAAAATTTAATATATCCTATGTTTTGCGCCGGGTTTTTCTAAGCCTATTAGTGAAAACAGCATGAAAATCCGTTCAGTATTTTCGGACTTGTGCCGTAACAAACAAACAAACAAACAAACAAACAAACAAACAAACAGACAAAATGTCTAAAAAGTAGCTTAACGTGATCAGCGAAAATTTCAAGCCAACCTGTGTCATTTTTTTTTTCGATATCTTGCATTTACAGATTTTTTTAGCTCTACAGTTTTATTATATGTATAGAAGCCTACTTTACAAACTCATTGAGAGAACACTGAGTTATTGAGTGACACTGCATCTTGCAACTGTTATGGGCGGCCGTGACGCTTAACATCAGGTGAACGACTAGATGATGGTGATGTTCTATTCTCGGTAATTATTTATGTTGATTTAATACAGGATGTAATTTAATTCATTAGCATAAATTGAGCCTATGATAGTACATCATTTATAGATGATGATTAAAGAGTAAAGAGTGTAAATGAAATAATTTTTATTGAAAATTATGAAGATTACCGCGGCGCCTAACGCAGTTGGCACGGATGATTTTGATACATTTAAACGTTTTTATACCTTGTATGTACTAATTAAAAATAGTAATTCATTATTTTATTTTATTTTGTATTGTAGCATTTGATTAAGTAAGTTATTCCATTTTTTGGAGTTATTATTAATACCAAACCAATGTGTTAGAATTCAAAAATTTCGGTCCACTCGTGACCGGTATCAGGAGTAGGTACCTAGTTTCAAAGGATGCTAATGAATTCAATTACACCCAGTATATTATTCGTTACATTGTTATAGGAATTCTGTATTTAACAAAACCGCTCATTACGTTTTTTTTTCCTCTTGGCGATATGCTGTCCAAGCACAGGGGTAATTTGAAAAACAGCGCTGTGTTTGCAATTATGTGAATATAGCACATGCTGAAGTTGCCCTTATTGCCCTATAATAAGTGGATTTCTTAAGTACTTATATTTGATAGTTTTAAGTTCATTATGTTTTTTGTAAAAGTGGCGATAAATAGGTCTTTTATTTAATTTTTTTTTTATTTTAGCTCGTCATGTCATTCATTCTCATAAAAAAAATTAATCATACTTCACAATTTTTTCCGTTTATACAGACTCGTCAAAAACTGATTTTACTGCAATTTCTTTACAAATGTTTCCCTTCGACCGATACAAACAGCGAGATTAGGGTGAAAGCAAAATTGTGGTAACCCACAACTGACAAACAAATAGAGCAGGGTTTGACCGCAAGCCGCGCTGTAGGTATTTTCGTTATTGCCATAGTAGCCAAGCTTCTGTTTACATTAAAGAGGCTTTAGGCAAATGAGACTTTATGTCGTAATCTCACCGTCTAGAAGTCTTATTACTAGACTAGGCTCATGTGCGAAACTTTATATTTCAAAGTTCCGAGTGGTACTAGTAGCCCAAACGAAAGAACAGGGTGGTTATTCTCTATGGAAACACAGATTCCACACGATACGAAGCCACGTCGTTATCGTGTCTTGTTCAAATCGTGTCACAGCGTCAGATATACCTTCACTTTACATTAAAGTTATCTTTATTTTGAATAAAATATATTGATATAAGTGGTCATATTTTTTGATGTGTTGATGTTTCGGAACGCGTCTCGGTAAAACATACAATTTTTGGCAGTTCAAATCGCGCCAATTCCAAATTCATTTCGCGCGGTTTTGTTTTCGTTTCATAGAGAATACAGTTTTGCAGATTTCTTATGTAAGACAAGGAATTCGCGTGGTTTCGAAGTAAGGAATCGATACGGAATAATGGCCTTGAGCGGCACGTAACTCTTTTAACAAAACCATTTTTTACTTTTTATGTACCTATAATAATAGTAAAATAAAAATTTAAGGTTCGTTTTTCATCGTTGAAATGTTCATTTTGAGTAACTTACTCATTTTGCGTATTGTACATGTCACCGTCTTATTGTAAAAACCGTTTGTTTATAAAAAAATGAGATTTAAACCGGTTATTTATAAACTATCGATTTATTGTAAACTGACAATCTTTCTTAGAATAACACGGATGATATTTCGATTATTTATAAACAGTACACAATTACGAAAAAATTAAGTGATGCCGATTAATTATAAATAACCGAAATATCGACCGTTTTATTGTGAGACACATTGCCCATCTGCAATAAATTTACAGTTTATAAATAACCGCGTTTTTTTATAAACAAACGGATCTTACAAAAAGACGGTGATATTGCTCCGAAGCACCGAATCGCTCTGATTTGTAAAAGAGCCTGTGAATAGCCTATTTACAATGAAACACTTTGCCTTTGAAGCAAATTAATAATTAAAACTCAGATGTGAATCTCTAGACTATTACTCAACTTTCTTTATCGTCGCCTACAATATTACTGTTTCAAAAGAAATGATTAACATCGAATTCTCATCCCAAAATGAAATCACGTCTTCATTGATTTAACCTCAAATGACCGGCCAATTAAAGCCCGTGACCGAAAGTCCAGATTCGGAATTAACATCGAATCAAAATTTTAACTTATCCGTAAATATTGGACCAGAAACAACTGGGTCGTGTCATGGGTCGACCTTTGATTCGTAAATACAAAGCAGAATCCGTAACTGATGGTCGTGTAATTAGATATTTGGTTTAAATATGTATAATTTTGTAGAGACATTTTTTAATGTAATTTATGTACCACCAAAATAACAAGCCATAAAAGATTTTTGTAAAATCCGTCCGGTATTTTTTCTTATTTTTATTTTCCCCATTCTAAAAGCGATTGCAAACGCCTTATTAATACAGAACTTGTGTAAGTCATTAGTGTGGTCTGATTACTAGACTATGATGTCTCAGAACCTACTATTTTACTAGGTGGTAGGACTTTTCTGCAAAGTTCGTCTAGGTAGGTACCACCGCTATGCCAGTTATTCTGCCGCCAAGCAGTAGTGTGCAACCACTACTGCGTTCCGGTTTGAAGGGCATTGTATAGTGAAATTACTCGGCAAATGAGACTTTATGACCTGATTACACAGTGTAGTAATCTGATTACTAGACTGTGTGATGTTTTAGGATGACGTGCGCAGTGCAGTGACACGCGAAACTTTATTATTTTAAAGTTCCGAGTGACACTGCAACTGTTTTGGGCGGCCGTGTTGCTTAACATCAGGTGAACGACTGACTCGTCACGTCATTCATTAAAAAAAAAAAAACATACAGTCAATCGCTCGCTATCTTCTTTTCTTTTACTAATAAACGTTTTATTTCTTCCACAGAGAGACCCAGCATCAAAACAATGCGTACCCAAAAAGGCCGAGTACACGTTGTACTCGGCCTTTTTGGGTTCAAAAAAATTCAGACCAGAATGCCTATGCAATATGCATGAAAGTACATAAAGCATGATAAGCGTCCAAAGTGACATAATATGGTAGAGGCCTATGTACAGTAGGCCTATGACATTTTCTGGCTGATGATAACTGTATGGACTGCTGTATTTCATTTAATAAAATGCAATAAAACCAAAAATAAAATGTTTTCAGCTCGAGGCAAGAAGAAGAAGTTGGCCATCGTTGTTCCTCTTCTGACACTCTTGGCTGCAGTCAAGACGAAGCTTCTACTGATACCTGTTCTCCTATCAGTGCTGCTGATTAAAAAACTTCTGCTGATTGCTGCTTTACTGCTGCCAAGCTTGCTGAGCACACTGAAAGCTTGTAAGGTGAGAAATAACATCAAATTCTTTTTAAATCTCTGAATATAATTGTTATCCAAAATTGGTCAAATTTTGAAGGTTTAAAGGACAAGTTTTGATCCACTCAAAATAAATTATAATTTACATTTAGGAAGAAAAAAATATCAACACAGGTAAGACAATTTCATGCTAGTGTATATAAAAGAAACAACAAAAAACCTAATCTAACTTTTATTTTTGTGGTAAACCGCTCTTTGACTACTATTTACGCCAATTTTTTGAACCGTACCAATAATGACCCGTGGCATTATAACCGCAAAATTTTGACTCCGATATGGACGACTGATTCTTATTGTTGTTTTGTGGGAAAATAACATGGTAAACTACTTTTTATGATTGATGATTTTCATAAATATGTCTAAGTCTGTGAGCGTTACTAGTTGTGTACAGTAGTATTCATTTGGCACAAGACTTCACCAAACGCAATAAATGTCACTCGATAATCATGCCTTATGAAGAACTAAATATCTGTTTATCTATAAAGATATTATAGTCCTCAAAATTTTTGCAACCAGCGGAATTTGAACCCGCGCCCTCCAACTCACCGTATTGGACGCTCTATCACTGAGCTCCCGACCCGACTGCTAGCTGCGAAAATCTTAAGGACCATGAGTTTACCGATTAAGCCGTCGTGGCGATATCTATAGTACCAATATTATTATGTATTATATAATGTCTTTATAGATATACCTTAAGTTTGGTTTACGCTTTAAAATAATTGCCATCTGTTTATCTGTTTATATTATCTGGGGTCTAGGTACAAAACTAGATATCATTGTAATGTTTCCTGTTTTTAGCCACTTTCTTCTACGCTGACCAAGTGCGGGTTGGCGGACGTCACAATACAATAATGTTATCTTTGTGATTTTTGAATATGTGTTACACGAAGTTAAGAACTTTGGGTATATAAATGTATTTATTTTGAAAGTGTGACAGATTGGGAGTGGTATGGGTTTAAAAAAATTGTGACAGAACGGGCCTGGGACCGAACGGTATACTAACTCCTCAATATGACTATATCGCGTTAGGGATTGATAGCTATCATGGCCAATTATGTTTTCCCCTCAGCATTGTAAGAGCGAGTGCAAATTCCGCATACAGCTTGAAAGGTAGCGCCGAGCGGAATTCGAACCTGGTGATTCCGTTTGAAAGTTACACGGGCTATTAAACTTAAAACATGCAATAGCCTCATGTTTTTCTTTTAAAGATATCCAAGATACAGTACAATCGAAGAAATTCGATTTCAAATTCATATGACGTACGAAATTTGAAAAGACTTTTCCCCGTTTACAGTGTGATATTGTGAAGCATACATCTGACATTGCTATCCCCCAGGAATAATATTCAATACATTTGCGAAGAGACTGTAATATTGTAGAAGATACTTAAATAGGTTTTATCGGTGGTAATAAACAACAAGAAAAATTCATATTAGATGAAATTTACGAGATGGAATATTTTGCGCTAATAACTCAGTTGTTATAACTTCTGCTTAAAATTAGTAGGTAGCCCACACAAATGCAGATGTGATGGGTATTACTTAATGAATGAAGATGTTGTACCTATAAAGTGGTAGTGCATTTTGTTCATTGCATAATTATCTCATTATGTCCAATTGAACAAAAGTGAAAATCCTCACTTTGCCTAAGTCTCATTACGTCCTAGTTACATTTCGTTACTGATAAAAAAAACTAAGTAGGTACCTATTAAATATAAACTGTCTATAGAGAGTAAATTCTGTGGCATTGACAATCATCGTACAGAAAACTTTGATGAAATTATAGACCTATATGCCTAAAATATAAATTTTTCCGAGAAGATTGTTGACATGTAAATAAAAACATCACTCGATATGTCAGTCTGTCAAAGGCTTTACATCTTTTACATCCAATTTCAGCCGTGGCGATATTATTCTTGGAGCTCTATCTTTGACGGGTTAACTCTTTTTGACGCGTATTTTTCGATATTTATTCAGAAAAATATCTTGTTGTCATGACATGAGCTAAATCATTTTTTCAACCAAGCGATAAGGGTGAATGTAACGCACGTACTACCTAATAAGTAGTGGACGAGACTACTTTTTTTCTTATTTCTACAGCAATTTTTACAGGTAATTTAGAAATTCTTTAACATTATAATAAATTGACACATTTAAAATACGTGGAATGAAAAATACGCAACATTACACACAAAAAAACGTAAACGCAACATGTCTACTAGGATAGAATATTATAGTTATTATTCGATCACAGAGTACAACACAGCGTATTCTATGGTTCACCACGAAAAAATTACTTGTTTAGGCACTACACAGTCATAATGACAGATTCCAAATAAACGGAAAAACGCACTGACGTGTAAAATGAACAAAAAACCTGCTTGTTACAAGCAATGCTCGAACATTTTGTATCAAAGAACATGAGTATCAATACACAAATAAACATCTGTGTCACTGGTCGATTCCCATAAGCAATAAAGGAAAAAAAAAAAAAATGTTGTCGGCATTTTTAAATATAGGATTACCAATACGATGCCCAGTTCAAATTAAAAGGCGTATAAATAAAAACACGCGCTTTGATAATTGGCCGATTAAATGGGAAAGTAAACGGTGATTATGATCAAATGTAAGCCTACGACGGAGTCCATAGATTAAAAAAACAAACATGTAAAATGTCCTTTCGTGTTCTCTCCGAAACTCTTTGAAGCATTCAATCTATTAACCATCGCTTTATTGGGGATTGATTGAGAACAAAAAAATCTGTTAGATACATGTTGTGTTAAAGTCTTTGAAAATAGATCCAATGAGAAAATTAAATCTCAGTAGATCCATCATGGATCTACTGAGAATGAACCTGATTTTAACTAAACGGCTACCATTAACTGAACTACTAATAACTGATCTTTTATATAAGTTCTAATATTATGGAATGCAATACTATTTGAATTTGAGATATGACTCCCTTCGAGCATTTATAAAATGACTCCAGTAAAATATTACTGGAATAAATTCTAAAAAGTAAATTGCCATCATGAAATATGCTAACATAAAGTTAAAGTAATATCGAGAACCACTTCAATGCTTTTACCATGGGGTCCTATCAGGTATAAACGAAAAATAGCCCGAACTTGAAAAAATGCAGTAATCGTGTCTAGAGAGTTACTAGTTAGTGTCCAGTGTATTCATTTGACCCAATACTTCGCCAACACGCAATAAATGTCCCTTGATAATCTTGCGTTTTGCAGAAATAAAATAATTCGTAAAATAGCCCGCGTTATTCCGTTGTATGGGATGAGGCATCTGTACTGTAGGTATTGTATTATCTGGGCTTTTACTGATAGCTTTGTGTTGCAACCCGTGTTATTTAATTAATTTAATCAGGGATGTAAATATAGATATACATTTCTATTGGTTTGCTTTAGTACCTACCTATTGAAAGGGTATTTGAATTTTAATAAGGTGACGAATCTAAGACGACCTGTGACCAGATCAAGGGTCATTTTAGAGTGTCATAGGGCCCTGCAAAAGTTAGCAGAGAACTACAGAACAATAGTAAAATGGACGAAGAGCCATGGCTCGTGTCAGGGAAATATCACGGCTGACACTCTTGCCAAAGAAGGAGCCAAAAAAGCGATGGTTGACGACCCATTGGGGCTATGTAAACCATCAGCGATGGAGGTGCGAGATCTTTTGAATCGTCACACGGAAAAAGAACAGCAAAAGCTATGGGATAGGAGAACTGATTGCAGACATGCTAGGTCAGCTTTTCCTACTCTCAATCGAAAAGTGACGAATAACTTACTACGGCTTAAGCGGCATGACCTCCGCCTAATCACAGGCCTTATTACGGGTCATTGCAACTTAAATTATCATTTGAATAAAACTGGAGCAACAGACAGTCCGCTTTGTAGGGGCTGCCTGCAGGAGGACGAGACCGTAGAGCATGTGATGTTTCACTGCGAGGCTACGGAAGATATAAGAATTAAAACCGGAATGCGTGAGCAAGCATATAAACCTTGTAACCACTCATCATCGCCACCATCTGCGACGCCAACACTGGAGCAGTTGTGCCAGCACCCCAAAGCCGCACTCCGTTACTTCAAGGAGCTGGGCTGGCTTGGGTAGATGCTGGAGGGGGAAATGCACAATACACCCCAAGCGGGACGTCAGTGCAGGCATTACCGCCCCCATTCCAAATTAGAATTAGAATTAGAAGGTGACGAATCGCTATAAATTTGTTGGTTTGTTTGATTGCATGTAAGCATTAGCTTTGACATGTGGTTTGAGAATAGCAACCATCCCATCTCTTCCCATAAGTACCGTAAAACTCGGCTAAGGGAGTATGCACGGGGTGGGCAGCAGAATTTTCCTCGGTGCATTAAAATGTCACTAGTCGCTAGGTAGATCGACGACCTGGTGAAAATCGCGGGGAGCCGATGGATGCAAGAGGCGAGCAGCCGCTCAAAGTGACGCTCTCAGGGGAGGCCTATGTTCAGCAGTGGACGTCAACGTCATAACATTCATAGATCCTGAACCCTAACTAAGATTCCCTGTATTTAGTAACCCAGAAACTACGAGAACTATAAGCCACAAAACAAATATTTGCGCTGTTTTTTCATAAATATGCACAAATAGTAGTCAAATCCTGTCACGGAAATCGAATAGTAGAATCATCCAATAAAATAAATAAATAAATAAATAACGCCCAACGATCACATACATAGATCCTGGACCCTAACTAGGATTCCCTGTATCTAGGGACCCAGGAACTACGAGGACCATGGTCCCACAACACCCAGACACAGAACAAGTATTTGCGCTTTTTTTTTTCGGGCACAAATACTTGTCCTGTAGCGGGAATCGAACCCGCCACCTCCCGGTTATGAGCCGACCTGCTCAACCACCACACCACGGAGAAAGTCAGTTTCCTACTGAATTTTCTATTATACTTATTTTGTTCTTTGCATAAAACTAACTAAAACTTTCTCATTTCAGCATCATCATCCAATGTCGCATTACTCGTACTTCGGAAGCAGTGACGCCAACGACTACAGCGCGGACTATGGAAGCACTTACGGTTATTCTTCAGGAGGGGGCTACGGTAAAGACTGGGCTTCCAACCGCGCGTACAACATGAAGCATAGACCCACGCCATCCCCTGGCTACGTCACTGCACCGGGAGCATTAGCTTAATGCAATACGTTAAAACGTGGTGTAGTTCTAGATTAGTTAAACCAGCTTTCGTCTTTTTCGATCGAATTCGATATTCCAATGAAAAAAGACAAAAGTTGGTGCAAAGGCCTATTTAAACCAGCGTGGTATTTCTCTACCGCTCGCGGTAGCGGTATTTGCCGGCTTGGGCAGAACTTTTACCACCTATAGGTACGCGATATTTTTCGCTTGAGGCGGAACGAGTTCCGCGGTCGTGCGGGGTACGGGCGCCCGGCCGCTGGGGTGTGATTCTGTTTACAAAATTAAGATAGAATGGTGTGAGAATTTTTGATTTTCGAATCGGGCCCTGGGTAAAAAAGTTCCGCTCGGGTTCCGCTACCCAAAGTGTTATCCGCTTGTGTGTGAACAGTAAAATTATCGCGTACTCATTCGGATATCGCTACCGCGGGCGGTTCAGGATACCGCCCCGGTCTGAATAGGCCTTAACTAATCAAAAACGCGTTTATTAAAAAGGCCGTATGAAGTATAAGATGGTTGAGGTTAGACATCCGATATGTCTATTCATGGCTATATAGTAAAAGTGCTGACGTGCATATTAGCCATGATGACTAAAATTTTTTTTTGATAAATTATATGAATTATATTTCTCAAAAGATAAACATTTGTGAAAACAAAAATTAATAATCTCAAAAAATGACCAAGTTACAAGCATTTTAAAAACCGAAATAAAAAGAGATGGCTCAAACGTCCAGTGACGTCAGAGGAGGAGGAGGTTACAGTACCTCATTACTAAGCTGTGGTAATTTTTCATACGATCTCTTTGGCATGTGACGTCACGGGTAGATTTTTCATAGTAACTGTGAGGTATCTCTTGTCCCTTTTTCGCGAAACAGAGCGCCCTCCTGTAGAAACTTTAAAAGCTTATTACTCCGTGATTTATTTACCGATTTTGCTTATTTTTGTCAATTGCATTCATTTTTAATCTTCTTTATGAAAGCAATATTTACTTGTTCATTTTTAATAGTAGTCATCATGCCTATTACTTAAGTTACTCATATTGTTAGCCAAATAACAATACATTTATGTAAAATAGTACAAAAAATAAGCTTACTATGAATAAAAAAACCTCGTAGTGTGTATAATAATAATAATAAATGACTGAAGTCGTATTTACTAGGTTAATAATTTATTTACTAACATTATTATAGTTTTAATAATCTATTTATTTGTATCGTAGTCACTCAAAGTGGCATTCTTTGTGGGCGGCCTATCAGTATTGGACATTTTCAGGCTGTTGACGATGATAAAAATTTGTTAAATTTTTGTATTAATTATTAATGGTAATAATTTATACTTAGCGCGTAAGTAATACTGTAACAAGATAGAACCTGTAATAAATAATGTAATTATTAGATTACAGAAAATGTTTTATTTATGTTTCTTTAATGTAGAGAGGGAGAAGAAATACCTACAGCAATCACCCTAGTTCGGGTGGTGGAAAAAATAATTATGTGAACGAATGACCTGACTACGTTTATTTGATGTTAAGCGACACGCCTGCGCATAGCAGTTGCAGTGTCACCCAGAACATTGAAACATACTTATATTTCGCGTTCCCGTGACACTGCACTGCTCACGTCATCCTGAGACATCAGCAGTCTAGTAATCAGATTACCAGGCTGTGAGATTAGGGGGGCAACCACAACGTCTTATACCATTATAACTTCAATGATACATTGACAAATGACATAACAGTAAGAATACTTTAATGTTGCAGAGCCAGAGCAGTTTCGATGACGTCACGTTAATCGCTCACTCAAATACAACTGTCATGTCATACCTTTACATCATGTTGACACTGACGTGCGACAGTGATAACACCATATAAAAATGTAGACGTCTCGTTAACACGCAGGAATACTTAAGTTCATGGTACGAATTCGAAAAACATTATTGTAACCTTGAAATAATAATGCCATGAAACATGACGGTTTTATATTAGCTTGTGGTAGCCCAGCAGGTCATAAAATCTCCTTTGCCCAGTAATTTTAATAGCTTCAATGCCCTTCAAACTGAAACATAGCTGAACACCACTACTTACCAGAATAACTGGCATACCTAGACGAACGCGAGAAAATCGACCTACCACGTAGTAATTGTTTTAAGTTACTTTTTTCCATGGGGTCCCATCAGGTACGTGAAAAATATGTAATGATCGTGTCGTGTATTTTAGTGTCCAGTGTATTCATTGGGCCCAATACTTCACTATCACGCAATAAACGTTTTTCTTCATAGTCTTGCTTGTCAAGTGGGGAACAACAAAATTCTTTACCGTCCGTGCTATAAACCTGCAGTTGGTTACCTAACGTCTTCCACTAATGAAGAATAATGTATAGTACCTACTTGTAAGTTTAAGTTGCTAAGGCTAAAGCATTTAAGTTGCCTCCTAACTTGAGTTTCCCATATTTTACAGCTGTAAAACCATTTTAATATTCATTTTACAGCGACCAGCGCGTTTGTAATGTGCTTACTGGATCGTTAAGCACTTTACGAGAGTCGGAGGCTGCTTAAGTGCGATTTAAGTTATAACGTTACAAACTTGTAACTACTTGAAGGAAACTAGATGATAGGTATCGTTAGAAGATGGAAAGGTCGCTTTAAATATGTAGATGATATTTAATGATTGATTATTAGATCCATCAGGCATAATTTGGTAAATTAATTATATTTAAAAAATAATTAAAAAATAATTAAATAGGAATGAATCTTAAAGTGTAAACCACAGTTTAAAATAATAGTAAAATTAATTATTAATTATCTTTAAATAATTAAATTATCAAAATACGTTTGTTTGGCGAATATAGTATTATTTATTCGAAAATATACGTCAGACATTCTTATAACAAAATTAGGTAGATAGGGTAGATGCTTCTGTGCAGACATTTAAATTTTTTTAATTAAAGTTAGCAAATTAAACAGTTACGTATTTAAATAGAAATAAATTAGTAATAAACGTAAATTATAATATACACTTTATAATTAAGGTACTACCCACCGGTAAGTATCATACCTTGGTAAGCAGTAGGAACTGGAGAGTCCATTAACGCAGGGGGCAAGCAGCTGCTCAAATTGCCGCTCTATGGGAGGGGGGAGCTTTGTTCAACAGTGGACGTTTTCAGGCTATTGATAATGATGATGATGATGATGATGATGATGATGATGATGATGATAATGATGATTCCACAGGTGTATGTATTAATTAGGTATGCCTAAATATATAATAGCAAGATAGAAAAACAACAGCGAGAAGTCGATAAAGCGATACTTAAACTGAACTCTTTATTATGAAGAAAAGTAGAACAGAAAACAAACGCGTTAATTAAATATTTTACTTCGTCAATAATAAGTCAAGGGAATCGATTGTGTTTTGGGTAATTGGAACGTTTCATCGAAAGTTCCTGAGCAAATAATAATAGCGATTTCATCTTAACTCTGTTGATATTTTGTTATTGTTAGGCGTAATGTAATCCACAAGCAGACATTGAAAAGTTCTTGAAAATGGCCTTGAAAACTAAGGATGAGAGAAAACGGTTTAATGTCAAAAAATGTTCGTAACATTCACCACAAATTAAATTCGTCACATGCATACCATCACCACTACATACATGTTCGTCTTCCTTACGTTGGTAAGGAAGACGAACATGTATGTAGTGGTTCGCTATTTCATTTTTTTTTACGGGAATGAATGACGTGACGAGCTGGTCGTTCACCTGATGTTAAGCAATACGGCCGCCCATAACAGTTGCAGTGTAACTCGGAACTTTAAAATAATAAAGTTTCACGTGACACTGCACTGCGCACGTCATCCTGAGACATCACACAGTCTAGTAATCAGATTACTACACTGAGTAATCAGGTCATAAAGTCTCATTTGCCCAGTAATTTCACTAGCTACAATGCCCTTCAAACCGAAACACAGTAGTGCTTGCACACTACTGCTTGGCGGCAGAATAACTGGAAAAGCGGTGGTACCTACCTAGACGAACTTTGCAGAACAGTTCTACCACCTAGTGGTTACATTATGAAAATCAGACGGAGTTTTATCATCATCATCACCATCACCATCACCATCATTACCACCACCATCATCATCATCACCATCACCACCATCATCATCATCACCATCATCATCAGCAGCAGCAGCATCATGATCATTAATCACAGCCAGTATGAGCTCACGCTAATCTGTGTCTACGTTTATTTTCATTTTGTAGTTACCACAGGCTTTCCATCAGTGTGTCACGTAAAAAGGAACTGAAAAACCTTTTCCCGCCATTGTTACTGGACTATTGTTAGGCTGCATTCATCCACGATGACAATGACGGGTTTTAAGCTGTTGTATAAGCTGGAGCTGTGGCCATTTAATCTGTTTCAGCCTTAGATAATTTACCCTGCATTTGAAACGGTGAAGTGTTGTAAAAACGAAATAGGTAAGAAATGCTTCGAAAATATATTTTTGTCCTTATTAGCCTGCTCATTTTTATATTTCTTTATTTAATACTTTATGCACGTATAAAGGACTTAATGCTAACAGCATTTCCTACCGGTCAACCAAGGCGTGCAGATAAGTAAATAATTAGGTTAGGCGTGCACATAAGGAAATGAGCAATAATTATTGAATAAAATAAAAAAAAGTTTTAAGTAGTATCTACTACTTATTACATTACAACAATAACTATTAATATACATAAGTACATAATTAAGGTTAATGGCAATTTAGATAATTTACCTAGTTAGTAAAACAGGCCTCGCCTCGGGTGAACTTAGGTATTTACTGAAATAAAAAGCTCCTTCATAAAACGCCATTTCCGATACTTACCTCATAATATTATATGATATCATTGGGGTTAGCAATTATACATATAAGTACAATTTTTCCAGCTCCTATAGTAAATCTAAGAGAATTTCCCAACTGCCTTGAACTTTTTCAGCCAGCTGGAAACATTTCGAACCAAACTCACCATTATAAAATTAAAGGCTACCCCCTATACCCCCTATACCCCCATTATTTAGGATTATAGGTACTCGATCCCCCACACATCGATTTCTACAATAAAGCCGCGCATCCACTGGGTCGGAATCGGCGCGTACGGAGCGTACGGAACGTCGCTATTTACAAAAATGAAGGCGCGGTTATGCCGATCTAGTGCACGCAGTACCATACAAATCAATACAAAGCTATCAAATCGCACGCTCCGTACGCAGCGATTCCGACCCAGTGGATGCGCGGCTTAAGTCCTACTGATGAATAAACAATTTTTGATTGGCAATGCATCGCAACGTCAAGTGCCAATGTCCACTATGAATTATTTACAGCATTACAACGGGGAAAATATAATGAAAAAAAGTACTTTCAAGTCGCGATCATCTTATAAATTGCAATAATGGAAAGTATGACACGATAGCAGAGCACGCGATTGGATGCCGTGCGTATTCGTTAATCAATTACGAACAGAATACACATGATTTTACAGTAAAAACTGGCCAAGTTCAAGTTACACTCGTGCACGGAAGGTTCCGTATACAAATAACTGTAGATAATTTAAACGGGATATTTTTTAGACCAGCCAAAATATCTTCAAAGCTTGTGCATTTTAATTGCTTCCCACAGTTCATCACGTGCTGCGTCAGTTTTGTTTTTGGCGGTAACGCCGGCCGCCCGCCCTCCAATTTTCACTTAGGCAGTTTTCGTTTTTTTTTTTTTAAATAATTACCTAATCTGCCCGAAGTAAGTACTGTGAACATTTCAGCCTGATAGATCTGAAACATGCTAATGCTTAGTCAATATCTAGAGTTCTGATTTACTTTTTGTGTACGCAACCCTAAAAATGCTAGCTTTTTCATGTACCTGGCTGTTTACAACATTTTAATGGTGTTCCTTATTACAAAATGATAATAAGATATTATGAGATAGGCGCAGCGTAGGCCAGTGCTCTACTAGGTGGACAGACGATCTAGCCGGGGCGCCGATGGATGCAGGCGGCGAGCAGCCACTCAAAGTGGCACTTTTTGTGAGAGGCCTATTCAGCAGGGACGTTTTCAGGCTGTTGATGATTATGATGAAAATAGTGTGGAAGACTGCGCCTCTGACATCTGACATCACATCTCTTCATCATCATCGGGTGGAAGATATTCACAACTGAGCGTAGACCCCATAGAGCACCACTTTGAATGGTTACTTGCCTGTTACATTCATCGGTTCTCTGGTGGTTTGACCGAGTACTCAGCTCACCTATTTGTGCACAAAACTTATTCAAAGTAGAATAAGTTTTGTTCCAAGTATAACGCTAATTGTTACTCCCGGATACAGCTGATTGACAAATGAAATGACGATTAAAAGGACCCCATCCTGATTGTATCGAAGGAAAGAGCTTCAAAATTGTTGGTATAATAGTTATATTCGTGTAACTCGGTTATTCTCGGAACGTTATACTTGGAATAACATTATTCTACTTTGGTAAAATCGGGCCTTAGTGGATGGCCGCCATTATCGCTGTCTTCTGGTTTGTAATCACCACTCGCTTAATTTTTTTTTATTGTTTATCGGTTCTGCAAATGATAGCGTCTGTTCATCGCCATTTTATTTGCTAATATTAAGAGCTGTATTACTTTTATTTTTCTAAGAACATCTCTCCGTATTCAAGAGAAGATTGGGATTGGGAGAAGTGGAAAATCGTCCAAAGAAACTTAATTATTTTTTTATATCCATTTTTAAGATTATGACTGTAATTCCAACACTATTATTTCTCAGCTCATTATTCAGGATTACAAAAATAAGCAGGTATTATACTGAAAACAAAAATAAATCTACCCAATATTAAGACCAATTATTTAGGTATCGCTCATTATTGCCTATTTATTTTTCCTCTTAATGTCTTTAGGCAAAAACAAAGCCATAGCTGCAGATATTTATGACTATTTCTCAGGCATGGAATTAAATTTTATTTTGTTATCGGAAATCCATCCGATTTGACCCACTTACACTAATTGGAAAGACTCTTGTTTACGTAACGCTTAGGTATAATTAGATCTTTATCACGCTTTTATACGATAATATGATAAATGCAAACTAAAAATTGCTCGTAAAACGGACAACCGATGAAGAAGTACCGATGATACATAGGTGCGTTTATTCCCGTTAGAATGTCAAGTTTAGTAACTGGTGGTTAAACAAGAAAAAAATTTACTGTTTGATTACCCGGTTGTAGGACTTTTCTGCAAAGTTAGTCTAGGTAGATACCGCTTTGCCAGTTATTCTACCGCCAAGCAGTAGTTCCATCACTATACTGTTTTCCGGTTTGAAGGGCATTGTAGCTAGTGAAATTACTGGGCAAAAGATTTTATGACCTGAATACACAGTGTAGTAATCTGATTACTAGACTGTTATGTCCCAGGATGACGTGGGCAGTGCAGTGTCACGCGAAACTTTATTATTTTAATGTTCCAAGTGACACTGCAACTGTTATGGGCGGCCGTGTCGCTTGACATCAGGTGAACGACAAGATTGTCAAGTCATTCACTCTCATTAAAAAAATAAATAAAGAAAGAAAGAAAGAAAGAAAATACATTTATTCGTGACAGTAACACACACAACATTACACTACATAAATGACATTACAAAACAATATACACACAAACAGAAGCAGTGCCAAGCAGTGCAATGCTGCGTGGTGTCACGAATGGGCCCCGACTCAGCATACAATATAAAAGGTTCTCGAGTGATTACGAACCGGAAGCGCAACGTAGCCCCCTCAAAACCTCGGGAACCCGATGGATCCAGGGCAAGCAGGCACTTTAAATGGCGCTCTATGGGAGAAGCCTATGTTCTTAGTCTTCAGGCTATTGATAATGATGATAGGCTAAATATGAGTTTGTCTTAAGTACATTTTGAGCACTAATAAATAAATACCAAATGCATTATCTACAACTTTTTGAAACAGAAATTCAGTGGAAACGTCAAAAACAAAAAAATGGTGCGAATTATACACATGCATTGGCAGTTGTCTCTTGCACAGACATATCACCGATAGCCGATAGTAACTGACATAGCATAGACAGGTTTCAAACGTTTTGTGCAGGGACGACCTACTATATTTGCAGTTTCGTTTTAACGTATTTTCTTTTCGTCAATTTACAAGTGAAAATCTGCAGTTTGATAATTACTGGCAAAATCAAACCGTGTTTATTTTTCGAACCTCAACCTGGTTGATTTCTGCTTAAAAAATATACAAGCTAACCGCCTAATTGAAAGAGGTATAATGGAGATAACACTTCAATGTAATACCTATAAAAATAAATAGTATTATATAAGATAAATTAAAATGTAATTCCTTTATTGGCTTTTAGTTTTGTCATAAGTTTTATATGTATTTGTTTTTAAGAGCTGTGGATTTTGTTACAGAAATAAATAATATATAAACAATTATATATTATTTATTTCTGTAACAAAATCCAATCTGTTCTATTATTACAAAATAATAGAACAAGAATTTTACAAAAATAACTAATGAGGATTCCATAAATGTAATAAAACTGGTCAATGTCACAAAACTGCTAGGAATCTCTGTAATAATAAAAAAATATTAAATTTCAGTATTCAAATAAACTTTCTTTCATAGGTCAATTTTAACTTTAGAAACTTTACGTAAAAAAATAACAAATGAGAGTGAAATTAAAATGTAATTTCAAACACGAAGGTTAGCAAATTAAATATAAGAATATCTCTAAAAAGTGGATTAAATAATCATATCGCTTTGTTAAATTATGCTGTACGGGCTCAGAAAGAGTTCGGACTAGTGTTTACACTCTGTCTGGCTTTTACACCTTCAATAAAAAAAATATTTTAGCTTTCTGCACCTCTATAACATCAAATACTAAAAATACAGACTAAAATAAATATTTAAGGGCGCTTTCATACAACAAACGTGATTTTTACTTGTTTTCCTCTCGCACTTGGCCGGTTATTTTTATTTTTGTTATTTTTTCGCCCATCGCTTTACCTGGCTATCCATCGTCCTACCACATTTTCTGATTCGTGGTCTCTTCTCAAGGATCAGGTGATCAAAGGACTCTAAAGAGTCGCCTGTGGTCACCCAGATTACCAAAGTGGAGTAGAATACAGATTAGTGAAATACATTTTTGAAGCATCGAACGGGACTTGAACCCGCATCCATCCATCCCTAAAGCCAGGATATGTGATCTCACGCGAATTCAAGGTCTGTTCGTGATTCAAATTTTTCCGTTCCTAATTATTAATCTGTAGATTACGCTAAGCAGGCGATACTTCTATAAAAATAATAAATATCGTAAAATAGACCGTCTGCCCCGCCGAATGGTTATCGGTCCTTCTAGAAATATGAACCAACCTGTCAACCTACAATACAATGATAATTTAACTTCTATAATCATGGATGAAATAAAAAAAGAAGGATTGAGTTTTGATTGACATCGAACTGAAGCCCAAAATGGCGGACATATTACATATGGTGTCAGATGAAAGTAGGATGACCGGCTGCATATGATGTGAGTGTGTGGGTGTCCCGCTCGTACGTACGAAGCGTTTCGGCTTCCTAAGGGTGCTTCAGTTTCGGATCAGACGGGATTCCCTCCTTCTTTTTTTATTAGCTCCATGGCTATAATAATAATTTACATGAACTGTACTTAAAATAGTTTTTAGATGGCGAAAAGACTTGTGGGCAAAATTAAATGTTTCCGGTTTTTTTTGATTCGATTGGACACCATGAACTTGTGGAAAAAAAGTAAATCAGCCAATAAACAAATTACAAACAAACAAACCACCCGAACACACATAATAATTATCTATAGCAGCCCCACTGCATGTGCATTCAACCATCGCCATATAAAACAGTAAAACCGTTACACATTTCTGCATTTGCCATATAAAGCAACAGTGTTGAGGTGCATCAGTAAAAGTGTCAACACACTGATTTAGTGTTTGTGTTGTGATAAAAGACATTATCAAAATAATTATATTAAAATGAAGACCGCGGCATTTTTATTGGTTCTGATTGTCGGCGTCGTACGAAGCAGTGGGATCGACAATGAGGTACATTAACTTCTAGTTCACACCAATATTATCATCATCATCATCATCATCATCAGTCAGAAGACGTCCACTTCTGAACATAGGCCTCTCCCAAAGAGCGTCACTTTGATCGGCTGCTTGCCTCTTGCATCCATCGGCTCCTTACATTTCAAACCAGCAGCCCTACCGCGTAAGCATTCTGGTAATGAACATCGCCTGCCATCCTGCTTGCGCCAATGTACAAGCCCTTGAGTGCGAGCAAGAGAGCACACGATTACGATTGCCACCGGGCTTACGCGGTAAGGCCACAGGTCGGCGGTCCACCAAGTGGGGGGCCGGTCTGCGCTGCGTCTTCTAGTTCGTACCAATATTATAATATCACACAAATTTTGTAAAAAAAACATACCTACTAGAACAACATAAGTAGAATTATTTGTGCGTGTTTTTATTTTACCAAATGGTCCCGGTTTGCAAGTAGGACCACCTCATCTATTCCCGTGGGTGCCATAAGAGCCAGCCATGGGAGTATTCATTGAATATACCGGGTGTAATTGAATTCATTAGCATCCTTTGAAACTAGGTATCCACTCCTGATACCGGTCACGTGTGGACCTAAATTTTTGATTTCTATCACATTGGTTTGGTAATAATAATAACTCAAAAAAATGGAATAACTTAAATAATCATATGCTACAATACAAAATTTAATTAAAATAATGAAGTACTGTATTTCATTAGTACATACAAGATATAAAAACGTGTAAATGTTTCGAAATCATCCGTGCCAACTGCGTTAGGCGCCGCGGCAATCTTCATAATTTTCGATAATAATATTTTCATTTACACTCTTTACTCTTTAATCTATAAATGATGTACTATCATGGGCTCAATTTATGCTAATGAATTAAATTACATCCTGTATACCGAGGAAAACCTACATTAAAATCTGAGGTGATAAACAAGCCGCTTCCCAAGCGGGATGATAATGGCAAATCCCCCGTTTGATAACCCACTATAAGCACCCAAAGTGGCTTTTTGTGGGCTTATGTTCAGCAGAGGACGTCTTCCTGTTGACACTGCAACGGATGAACAATAGATCTCAAGGACACTGAATTGCGTCGTTTAGTAAAAGGGCACTTCTTCTTCTCGTGTAGGCAAGTGGTCAGCCCTGGTTTCAGAATTTTTAGGCCGCCCGAAGGCTTCTGACTTGGCTCAAGGCCCTGACAGGACCCAATGCGAGCACGTTTATTACAGCAGACAAACTTGAAACTTATTTTGTATTTGATGGGGTCGCTTTATGCATAGCAAAAATATGGCGATTACGTTGCGTTGCACTTCGACTTTTCCATTTGTCGGTACAAATAATTAGTTATAAATGAAATGTTATAAAAAATAACCTAATAGACGGATGCATTGAAACATAGCTTATCACTATGATTTATTTCAATGGGGTGTCTTATTTCAATGTAACATTTTAGGACGTTTGAATGATTTTTTAGAGGTCACTTCACGATTTTTTTCTATCGAGAAAACTTTTCGTAAACGTGTTTCGGTTTCAGCAGATGGAAAGAATATATGACCAGTATTAACGTGCATTTTTTTCAATCCTGTATCTGGTATACGTTTTGAGATAATCACGTTCAAAATAGTCGATTTGGGAGCATTCAGCGCCTTAACGACTGTTGGCTTACGACATGATGAAATAAAAGAGAAATCTAACAAGAAACCATAGTTTTATTTAATAATTAGCAGAGCTAGGTGATAGCACATACATACCGCAGGTTAGGAAAAATCAAAGAGAAAGAATTAGTGATGGACACCGTAGACATCTAAATCCGTAGAGATGTCCATCTGTACTCGACTACTATGTAATCGATTAGTGAGGCAACTAATTTATATTTAATACAACACTCTTACCAAATTTATGCCTCTCTAATTGATTTCGGTACCAGTTTACAATTATTACAGACTGACAAAAGAATTTAATATAATATTATTATATGACCGAGTAATTACTAACTTTATACAATTCAACGATCAGTCATATATTTCAAAAAACCTATAACAATAATTAATGATCTTAATTTAAATGTGCTCATTTCATTTTACAACTTCTTGACATCTTAACTAATTTACAAAGTTATTTACACAACAGTCAGCATTATACATACCTATCATTAATACAAACTACCTATTACAAAATAATCTCTTACCCAATTTTAACAAGTTTAGTACCTATACCTATACTTTAAACTTTAACAACAATAAACTTAGTTACAACCACAAAAGGAATACTGAATATTAATTAACTTATGATACTTATTACAAATAAAAATGATAACCTAGGTACGTACGTTACACTATATTAAAAAAATTACATATACCTAATACACATGGTAGCAGAGTGTGGACGAGAACCTCTGCTGTTATCATTTTATTACAGTTGCATGATTATGTTTTAATATCTAGGGTACACATTACATTAAAAATAATTTATCATGATCATCACAATAAATTTGACCATGATTTAGTATGAACAAAACTAAACAATAATTTTACTATTTGAACATGAACATATATAACATAAGGTAGTTACTTTATTTACTTTGACATTTTAATTATTCCTATCTTGGTTCTTAAATACTGAAACTTATCTCTAGAAAGCGGTTTTGTGAAAATATCAGCATATTGCTCATTTGTACATATATAAAGCAAATCTATTTGTTTTTCATTATATTTTTCTTTCACAAAATTGTACTTTACTTCTATATGTTTACATCTCTTATGATAATCAACATTTTTAATTACACAAATAGCACTTTGATTGTCTATCATCAATGGAACACTGTCTTGATTAAACTCACCAATGTCTATCAATAGTCTTTTCACCCAGATTGCCTCTTTGGTTGCGGCACAAGCTGCCAAAAATTCTGCCTCGGTCGTTGAAAGAGCGACGCATTGCTGGCGCTGACTTGACCATGTTATGGCAGCTCCATTTTTTACTAGAACATAGCCAGTCATTGACCTTCGTGTGGTCTCATCTCGAGCATAGTCTGCGTCACTGAAACAAACTATTTTGTTATGCTGAAAAGAAGAATAAGATAAACCATAGTCTTTAGTTTCTTTCAAGTACTTCATGATTTTCTTTACTGTTTTCCAGTGTGTGTCATCATAGCAATTAAGGTAGCGGCTCACTAGGCTCACAGCATACATTATATCAGGGCGGCTCACTATAGCCACATGCATCAATGAACCTACAGCTTCTCTGTATGGAATATTCTTTTCATGAGCCACACCACTCTTTTCCAGAATTGTGTGAGGGTCAACTGGAATACTGGAACAGTTAGCATTTATCATATTAAATTTCAACAACAGCTGTTCTATATACTTTGTTTGGTGAATAAATATATTCCCATCAGATTTTTCTATCTGTAATCCAACAAAATTCTTCGGTTCACATGTTTTTATATTAAAATTTTGTTTTAAATCAGAAACCACTTTATTCAGTGCTTCATTATTGCTTGAAATTAGTAATCCATCATCAACATACAATAACAGGTACACCTTGTTTTCATTTACATGACCTATGTAAACACATCTATCAGCATGACTGCTAACAAAGCCAAATTTTTTAAGTACACAGTCAAATTTATTATTCCAACAGCGTGGTGCTTGCTTCAGACCATATAAGGAACGATTCAGCTTACAAACTTGGTTTGACTGGACCTCTAGACCTTCAGGTGGTGTCATAAAGATGTCTTCATGGATATCTCCGTACAAAAAAGCGGTCTTTACATCAAATTGGATCATGCTGAGTTTATGTTGAGCTACTTCAGATAATAATATTCGAACTGAGTCATACCTTACAGTTGGTGCAAACGTTTCTGTGTAGTCAATACCTTGTTTTTGTGCACAGCCCTTTGCACATAGTCTGGACTTGTAGAGTGGACCTGATGGCTCGTCTTTGATACGGAAGACCCATTTACTGCCAATTGTCTTCACTCCAGGTGGCTTTTCAACCAAGTTCCAAGTTTTGTTTTGTTCATGGGCTTTTAGTTCATCTTCTATGGACTGTTTCCAATGCGTGGCATTTTCCGAGGAGAGGGCTTCGCTGTATGTTTGTGGTAGGACCTGTAACTCAGGGCTTTCGTTTAGACAAAGGTAAGTATTAGTTTTGTTTTCTAGATTTAATTGTTTAGCTCGTGTTATTACTTTACTTGTCAATGGAGAATCAAGAGTTTCATCTGGGACATATAGTGAGTCATCTTCTGATTGGAATGAGTCATACTCAGATCCGTGTTTTGGCGGTGATGACTCTTCTCCAGTGATATCTACTATTGACACATTAGTATCTGAAGAGACTGAATCAGACAGTGGTAATGTTGCATAATCTCTTTTTACTGAATACTCTAGAAAAACAACATCTCTGCTCATCAATACCTTCCTGTTTTTAGGGTTGAGCAATCTATAACCTTTGGTATTTTCATTATATCCAACAAATATCATTTTACTTGCCTTAGAATCTAGTTTCTTCCTTTTTTCTTTTGGTGTATGCACCATAGCCTCACAGCCAAACACTTTCAAATGTTTCAAGTCTGGCTTGGTCCCCGTCCACAGCTCCTCGGGTGATGCATATGCCAGCGCGCGAGTTGGACATCTGTTTGTTACATAGGCTGCGGTCGACACAGCCTCTGCCCAGTACTGCTTCTGTAATTTTGCATTTATTAGCATACATCTTGCTCTCTCAATCAATGTTCGGTTCATACGCTCTGCTAACCCATTTTGTTCTGGTGTATAAGGGTTAGAAGTTTGATGGGAAATTCCTGATTTTATTAAGAAATTTGAAAATTCATTACTTAGGTATTCTCTCCCATTATCAGTACGAAAAGATTTAATTTTTGAATTACATTGATTCTCAACAAGGGCTTTGAATTCTTTAAACTTTTCAAAAACATCAGACTTATTTTTAATAAAATAGGTGAATACTTTCCTGGTGTAATCATCAGTGAAGGTGACAAAATACCGTACTCCTCCCAGCGACTGCACCTCCATCGGTCCACAGACATCAGAATGAATCAGTTCTAGCGCGGCATGCGCCCGGGAACCTTCATTTGGAAATGGTTTTCTTGCCTGCTTGCCCTCCAAGCAGGAAACACAAACAATCTTTTCCTTATTTGTTGGGTTAAG
The DNA here is from genome assembly GCA_963580505.1 of Ennomos erosarius. Classification (NCBI taxonomy): domain Eukaryota; kingdom Metazoa; phylum Arthropoda; class Insecta; order Lepidoptera; family Geometridae; genus Ennomos; species Ennomos erosarius. The sequence goes on from OY757000.1 coordinate 3,419,612, forward strand.
TTCTAAAAGTTTATTAAGATCTGAAAAGTTAAGATGAGCCATGCGCTGATGCCATAAATAATAATCATTTTCTTTCACTTTTGCTTCTGTAGTTGTGTATGCTGAGCTTCGTACAGTATTCAGCCGGTACATATTATTTATTAATTTTGCTTCTGCCACTTTTGTGTTTTCCATGTTTAAAATGTTGCACCCTTTGTCATGGAAAACCACTTGACCACCATGGTCAATTAGTCTGCTCACAGATATCAAATTTGTGGCTAACCCTGGTACAAATATGACATTATTAATTTGTATGGTTTCTTCCTTTCCATTTCGGATGACATTTATGTTCGCTTTTCCACAGCTTTCAACCGGTAATGTCATATTGTTGGCTACCTTTATGCTTTTCATCGGAGGCGGGCCTTCTTCATAGAGCCAGTCTCGGTGCATTGTCATGTGCATAGACGCTCCTGAATCGATGAACCAGCTCAAATATTCATTATTCTCGGTTGCAGAGAACACTGCCACATAGCCAGAATCAGTTGCAAACTTCTTTTTATTCCTGCAATATTTGCTTATGTGGCCGTACTTATTGCATGCAAAACATCTCGGACCTTTACCTTTTGTGTCGGGGTTAGGTTTTTGCTATTGGGTGTTTCTCTTAACAAAAAATGCTCCATTTCCTGTATTTTTCACTTCCTGCAGTAATTTAGTTTTTACAGAATCGCTTGTAATTGGCACACCGGAACTTTCTAATGCCATTAGCATGGGTTTGTATTCGTTTGGTAATCCAGCGAGTAGGAGTGAACCCAGCCATTCCTCATTAACCTCAAACGAAATGTTTCGGAGTTTGTGTGCTGTGCTCATGATGCGATTTACGTACTGTTCAATGTCCTGGCAGCTTTCCAGAGTCGTAGTAATCAGGTCTCTTAACAGGCCAACCCTTCTTGTCAATCCTTTGTCATCAAATGCACGCGCAAGGTTTTCCCACACTTCCTTTGCAGTCTCACATTGTTGCACGTGTATGTAGTTAACGGGCTCGATGAGTAGGATTAGCTTCGTTTTTGCCTTTAGATCGAGTTTGCTATCGATTGTCTTATCAGTTTTGATAATGCATTGCCACAGATCTTCATGTTGAAAATATGTCTGTACAGCAAAACGCCATGTGGCGTAATTGTCACGACCGGCCAGTTTTTCTAAATTAAATGTAGAATTGGACATCATTATTTGAAATAAGGCACTGTCAATAACTTGAATATATGCTGAAAAGTAAGCCGGCGAAGTTTGGCGGCCACGCGGTTGCGGCGCGGATGCGGTAATGGCGGCGCGTACGGCGGCGAAATAAATTATGGCGAAAATTACTTTCATTACGACTCGCGTGATTCTAAATGCATCAGGGGGCACTGGGCCCATAACCTGATGAAATAAAAGAGAAATCTAACAAGAAACTATAGTTTTATTTAATAATTAGCAGAGCTAGGTGATAGCACATACATACCGCAGGTTAGGAAAAATCAAAGAGAAAGAATTAGTGATGGACACCGTAGACATCTAAATCCGTAGAGATGTCCATCTGTACTCGACTACTATGTAATCGATTAGTGAGGCAACTAATTTATATTTAATACAACACGACAGCAGCCGGGGCCGACGGCTTAACGCCCTCCGAAGCGCTCAGTTCTAAATACCAACTTTTTGCTGTAGCGGTCACCCATCATAGTAGTGACCGCAGCGAACGTTGCTTAACATTACCGATCGGTTAGGAACGGCTAGTCGTGCTTCGCTAATATAATATGAAAATATTTTTACTAATAGAAGCACATTATGACTAACTGTTATAAACTATATTTTATTTACCATAAACACCACTAGGTGGCTTGACGATCTGGTGAAAGCCGTGGGGAGCCGATGGATGCAGGAGGCGAGCAGCCTATTTGATATTCCTTGAACCTCCTGCATTTGCCTTGTTTGGTATGACCCCAGATAATATAATACCTACAGTACAGATGCCTCATCCCATACAACAGAATAACGCGGGCTATTTTACGAATTATTTTATTTCTCAATAACGCAAGATTATCAAGCGACATTTATTGCATGTTGGCAAAGTATTGGGCCAAATGAATATACTACACTAACTAGTAACTCTCTAGACACGATTACTAATTTTTTTTAAGTTCGGGCTAATTCTTGCTTGTACCTGATGGTACCCCATGGAATGACTAAAATATTAAACATTTTTAAATTTTGCAATGGCGTTTAGACGTCTTTACCCTGATAATACGAGTGCAAAACCGTTGACAGTATTCTAGTGGTTAATAATTTTAAATAAATACAATTTTATCTCTCGAAGGCCTGGTTTTACCAAAGTTGAATAACGTTATTCCAATATAACTTTTCGAGAATAACTGAGTTACACGAATATAATAATTCTTATACCACCAATATTGAAGCTTATTCCTTGGGTATAATCTAGGTACCTACGTCGTTTTAATCGTCATTTCATTTGTCAATCAGCTGTATCCGAGAGTAACAATTAGCGTTCCATATACTTGGAATAAAACTTATTCTACTTTGGTAACATCGGGCCTAGATTGTTTACTTTCATTATTAAAGACTCCAATATCCTTTCAATTTACGCTGACGAAGCCAAAACATATAAAAATGAATATTTAAAATCGCCTGAAACCTAAGTTTACCAAGAGCTTATTGGAAAATCAGCGACTTTGATAGACTTAACGGCTTTTGACTAGCGAAGGATTTTTTTGTAGAAAAGTGGAAAATTTCATAGATCATTTTTTTAACTATATTAAAATATTAAGATTTAGGTATAATCTAGTTTTCAGTTTGGTACTTTTTACGCTATTAGAGGTGATTAGTTAGTTTTTAAACCCGTGGGCCAATACCGTCCTTTTCGAAAAGCCGTGTAGGTACATACTAGTCACTCGGGCCAGAAAAAATAGTTTTTCTTTGGTTTTTGATCATTGGCAATTTTGGTTCAAGAAGTAAAAGCTTATTGACACGACATCATTATCATCAGCCAGAAAACGCGACTTGTTATACAAGGTGACCTTCAACTGGTATATTATCCCGAAATGGGGGACTGGGACCATTATGCCTACCAGTTGTGAAAGTCTTACTTAAAACTGGGTGTTTCCAAACTTCCATTGTAAAAATAAATCCACTCGCAAAATTGCACGTGCGATCGCTACGAGAGTTAACAAGATACCAAAAATTCATTTCTAAACACAGGTCACTCATTTATGTGCACTCAGTCCTTACATGGCATTTCTTTAATGAAAAACTATTAATTTAAAAGTCGTAGAAGAAACATTGTCTACCTTGGGGTGTAGATTTACCCCCTTTCGGGATAACATACCAATTCAAGGTCACCTTGTAGAGGCCATAACGTTTTCCATAATCACCGCGCTTGGCAGGTGGCTTGGTAATCGCAGATTTTAATATACCGAGGAGAATACTGCCGCGAGAATATTCCCTGGATATTTATTCCCTTAGATGAACTATGAATATTGAATACAAATCATGCGATTTACAGATTAATTTGTAAAGGAAAAATTAGAACTACGAGCGGGGATTGAAATCGCAGCCATCCATCCCTCAAGCCGGGATATGCTTTACTTAAGCTACCATGACAAGCGGTCTCATGTCCATGTTGTATAAGATAAAGGGGAAATTTGCACATGAGACCACTTGTCACGGTAGCTTAAGTAAAGCATATCCCTCAGGATGGATGCGGGGCAATCCCCGCTCGTGATTCTATTCCTTTACAAATCAATCTGTAGATTACGCTGAGCAGGCGATACTGCTATAAAAATCATAAATACAAATTTACTGGTATTTAATTACGATGAGCTATACACTAAAATATTAAAACTATTAAAATCTTTAAAATTTTATTACAACTGTTCAAAAATAAATTTATAAAATGTAGTTTATCCTTTGTTCTATTCCTCTTATAATAATCTACAGTATTTACTCAGTCTAATGAAAATTTTCCATTCAATACTTATATTCTGTTGTCTCCCCATAGTATATAATTTAAATTACTTACTCTATGTACTATGATCAAAGAATTCTTCGTTCTTAAACGTAATAGAACCTTAAAATGTTTTCATTACGTAATCCGCTTAAAAAGCTCTGCAAAGGATTTTGTCTAAATTGAAGCTTTTCTAAAATAGACTGGTTTTCTTTGAATAGCAATTATTTTGATTTGAATTGTCACGATTTTAGGCCCACGTAAAATGGAAAACGAATTGTAATTCTGTCTTTCATTACGATTTAGTTCCCAATATTTTCTCGACTGTCATATTTCCTCAATATTTTTATTTTATTTTTATTTTTTTTTATTAATGTTTAAGAGAAACAAATTTTTCTGCCATTATCACATATCTGCCCATTACTTAATTATGTTTCCATAAATATTAAACATTTCAATAATTACGTCCAAATTTCGCATTAGCGATGATGAAAAGAATAACCATAAGTCAATAAAGATTTTCTTTTTTAGCGTTCTCGAATAGGATTTTTGTGTTAATGAAATTTTATTGTGTTGTGTGATTTACGGCTGACAAGTTTTACGAGTAATTTGAAAGGAAATTATAAAATTGTGCATTGTTTTTTTTTATAGTTGCTGTTATGTTTCAACTTAACTCCCAAAAGTGACTTGCGATTTCGTTGGTTTTATATAATATATGTTGTCTACATGTAAAAAAGTTTCTCGAGTGGCGTCCACGAACCGGAAGGCGCAACGTAGGCAGACCCCCCACCAGGTGGACCGACGACCTGGTGAAAACTGCGGGGAGCCGATGGATGCAGGAAGCGAGCAACCGCTCAAAGTGGCGCTCTCTAGGGGAGGCCTATGTTCAGCAGTGGACATCTACGGTCTGATGATAATGATGATGATGATGATGTAAAAAACTATGCTCGTAGGTATGTCTTCTTTTTTTTTTAGCTAAGTGACGAAACTCAGGAAAGAACGGAAAGATTTTGTTTCAAAACTTCGATCGTTGTATACCTACTTGATCGAAGTGTCAAAATTATAACGAAGAAAAGTAAATAAATATGTGTGGACATTTCACACAGCGCCATCTAGCCCTAAACTATTAAATATTAGTTAATTAGCTTGTACAATGGAAACCAGATAACTGATAGAATCCATAGGTACTTTTTTATATAGGCATATAACTTTAACATAATCAAACGATTGACTCCAAACACAAAAGGCTGGTTGCTAAAACTTTAAAGACTATAATAATATCTTAATATATTTACAAAAGAACTACTTATGATTTAGAGGGTGAAAACTTTTTTCTCCCAAAACGCTAATTCGCTCACAAGTTTTATTGTCTCTATCACACGAGAAGATAGCAGAGCGACGACAATAGCCTTTTTAAATACCAGGACGGTCCTTTTAACGGTAGAGCATACTGGCTTTATATTCTCCTTATATGGGGACACTACAATACTAAAGAAGATGAGGAAGAAATGGTGACCATGAACCGAAAGACGTAGCGCAGGCCGGCCCCCTATTAGGTGAATACGATCTGGTGAAAACCGCGGGAGCTGATTAAAGCAGGAGGCGAGCAGTCTCTCAAAACGCTCCTTGGGGACTCCATGTTTAGTAGTGGACGTCTCCAGGCTGTTGATAATAAAAAATAAAATAAAATAAACAAAAATTCATTTATTTCGAGTAACGATGAGACTCATATTTGGTGCATAATCAATATGATGATGCTGATGAATACTGTTACAACTTGTAAAATTAATACTTCGGAAAGAACGCTGACATCTCACTGACCTTGATTTGCTCGTATTATACGCTCGTAGTATTAGAGTCTACTAACTATACAATGATTGTACCGTGTAAGCGAAGGCGTTACGGACACGCCCCTGAACTAGTTTTCCGCTTTCCACTTATAATTGATACCTCAGTGTAAGGTGACGAGTGAATGGTGCAAGTAATGAGAGAACTTTCTTTAGCCGGATTCCGTTAAAGAAATCACTTTAAAACACAATTTCAAATGAAAGTGTCTTACTTAGTTTTGTTTGTAAGAATGAGTAGGTCCGGTAAACTTTGGAAAACGCTTTAACCTAAATTCTTTTTTTTTTTTTCTAGATGTTATTATTGTCTATGTTCATCATCATTATCATCATCAACAGACTGAAGAAGTCCACTGCTGAACATAGGCCTCCCCCAGAGAGTGTTACTTTAAGCGGCTGCTCGCCTCCTGCATCCATTGACTCCCCGCGGTTTTCACTAGGTCATTAATCCGCCTAGTGGGGATCCAAAGCTGCGTCTTCCGGTTCGTGGTCGCCACTCTAGAATTTTTCTTCCCCATCGGTTGTCAGTTCTGCGAGTAATGTGGCTCTGCCCATAGCCATTTCAACTTGCTACTTCTAAGAGCTATATCGATTGCTTTAGTCCTCCGTCTCTGTAATTTGGATTGTGTGTGTTGTATTCGGGTGTTTATTATTGTATGTTAAGTGTACCAATTTTTGGTAAAGCGGATTCTAAAAATATAAAGGTTTCAGCCACTCACTTATTGTCTCTAAACTCCTTTGAACATGAAAGATTAAAATTAAAGATTCACCCTTTAATAAACAGAAACTTAACCTGCCTTTTTCTTTATCTTGGACACTTTACACGTGTAGAAGATCGATTGCTCACTTCCGGAACGATGCTGGCGTACCTAGATGCCCAGGTTATTGGCTTTCTAGGTCAAGCAAACTATTAACAGGGACATCTCTTGTCTCTAAAGTACCTAATGTAATAAGAGGAACATGTTAAAAAGGAAGGTCATCCAACTTATTCTCAATGTCAAGTTTTCATTATAGTTACTGACTTTCGAGACGGATTTCGAGCTGGAAATGCATCAGGGGGGGAGCAAAGATTCTTTTATAAATATTCTTTTCTTTTATAAATATGTGTGGACATTTCACACAACGCCATCTAGCCCCAAACTAAGCATAGCTTGTACTATGGGAACCAGATAACTGATATAATACTTAGATAATTTTTTGTTTGTAAATACATACATAGTATATAATATAACACCCAGACGCAGAACAAACATCTATGTTCATCACACAAATTTTTGTCCTATTGATATTTTTGCTGGTAATGTCATTCCTATACATTTTGAGTAATCATTTGGCATTAACGCTAATGGAAAGGGATGTTTGCTATAGACTCTTGAATAGCTCTGTTGAGAATTTGTCTATTTGTCCTGGAACCATTTTAGATATTCCGCTATTATAGAATCATTTACTGTGTTATTATTTGGTGTGTGGAATAAAGTGTTTATTTTACTTTATGGGCATTGTTGTTTTTGGTTGCTTAGTTGTTGATTTCAAGCAAATATGTTTACTTTTACGTACCCTTAAATACAAGACCAATCTAAGTGTAACCCAATAAATGTTTTTTTATATATTTTTATTGAGTAATACACCTAAATAAAAAATGATTATAAAATCAAATTATATTAAAAATTAAATTTAAAAGGAATTTAAATGACGAAATTGACACCAATTTCAATATCAGATTCCGTCCAGGCATTCTGTAAGGACGCCGGACGACGAAAAAACTTGGTGGGCTTACCGAAATAGATATACTATTATAAAAACGAAAGTTTTTACATATTAGTTAATTAGTTAAATAAATAACGCCCAATGATCACATACATAGATCCTGGACCCTAACTAGGAGTCCGTGTATCTAGGGACCCAGGAACTACGAGGACCATGGTCCCAAAACACTCAGACACAGAACAAGTATTTGCGCTTTTTTTTTTCGGGCACAAATACTTGTCCTGTCGCGGGAATCGAACCTGCCACCCCCGGCGGCTGTCAACTGCAATTTTTTTATTATTTTTCTCGTTACAAAGGGATCAAAGAGTATATAATTTACTTGCAAAGGGACCTTAGCTACACACAGATAATTAAACGTCATCTTCTTATTACAACTCTAAAAACAAAGCAAGCTCTGATTTTATCATAAAAGCTTATGCCCGAATTACCTTCGATGTAAAATAATGATATTGGCCTCCATGCCAACGCAATACCATACTTTTCTGGCATACTAAACCGCGGTATAAGCAGTGGCGTGTAGAAACAGTAACTCAACTTGACACAACATAACAAAAAATATTTGAAAAAATATTATACAAAATAATATGATGAATGGTATGATTATATGTGTAAATTTTTGTGGACCAGAGTTATTCTGTGTGGTTATGTGAGGTATAACCAGGCAAATTATTATTACATTATGACATACATGATTTTGTTTTAAGCGGTTAATAGTAAAGCGGAAATATCAAGTGCAGTGAGTAGCACTAGTTTTTTTTTTTTTTTTCTTATTCTTCTATAGCATTCTGGTAAGTAATATTACAATAGTAAAAGATAGCTCACGCGTGACGGCTAAATATGCCTTTGATACCACGCATAATAAAATATGAATTAATCATCTCCACATCTAAAGATCTCAACCAATTCACGAAACGGTGTTAAATGGTAATTTTTTCAACATCCAGCTGCTAGCACTTTCAAAATGTATGGCGTCTTAAATTACTTCTGGCACTCGCTATAAAAATACCAAGTTGAGATACTGACTAGTACCGTACTGTGACATTCTAATAGTGTTACTTTTGGCATTTCCATCGTGTGGCTGAAAAAGAAAATATCCACTTGCTTTTTAAATTTGGTTTTTGGAAGCATGCTAAATTATTAATCATAGTAATACAATTTCAACAGTTTATGCATGAGATTTTGTTTATTCTATCCTCATACCCTATTCTATTCTATTTCGTCTAAGAGGGATAAGTGCGAACTTAAGGGGTTTCAAAGTTTAGTGCAGACGGGCATTAAGTACTCAATGTCATTTAAAAATTCTTACTAAATTTTATTATGAAAGTGAAATATTGTCAAGTCTATCGCCCAAAACTTTATTACCCGTATCAAGATCATCAACAAGGTGGTTATTTTGATAATGTACCAAATATGAGTCTCATCGTTACTCGATTTTTTTTTATAGTCAGGTGCAAAATTGTGCCGCATTTGGCGAAAACAGTAGCCAAGAAAAAGTTAGTTATAACGCCGGAAAGTAAGTTCTCATGGGAATAAAGTAAATTGCGGGTGAGTCCACGGGACGCCTTTATATTACCAACAATACAAGATAAAATGTAAGTATTATCTTTCGAGCTTTCACAAAATAAGCTCCTGCAGGGTTCTTTTATACCGATAACACTTGAAAGGGTCTCAACTTTCCTTTGACAAGCTCGATTATAATAGAGTGGCAATTCTGCAAAAGGACTTGACTTATATGCGTAATTCTAGGTGAGTATATAAAAATACTTCAAAGATATGCTATATTAAGATAGGTTGTACGGATTACGATAGTCTCAGATCTGCGAAGAACCTTATTTATTTACGAACGTTTTATTATAAAAATATTAAACATACACTTTTGTTTATGCAATCAAAAATACATTTCTCCTGCTGGGAAGAAGTTATCAGAACCTGCGGCCGTACTGTGAGCTGTAAAGGTCGGTAGAGACCACCAAAATCAACAACGTTAGCCTGTTAAAAAAAAACTGTGAGATCTTAGCGTGATTCAAAACAGGGGCTATATTGGATCGCTTGTCAAAATCTTCATACAAAAAAAAGCCATCCAATATAGGCTTTGTTTTGAATCACGCTAAGATCTCACAGTACGGCCCCTGTACTGTGAGATGTGTGTGGCAGTACATGCCACTAATGCGGTGCGTTCTCTGTGATAAATATTATTTTAAATCTCCTTTTAAAATGCTGCATGTTGTATGTAAATAGCTACAGGAAAAGATAGCTAGTGGAAGTTTATTCCACATTTTAAAGGTATACGGCAAGAAAGTTTTTGTGCGATGCTGGTATTAGATCGCATAGACTCATAGAGTAACGAAAACGTTCTAGGTATGTGGGTCGAATAGTTAAAAGCATTCCAGTAGATGTGAAAGTGAAATATTGTAAATGTGTATTTCCCATTTTTTACTAATTATGCTACTTTACCTCGTTCCAGACACAACCATCTGAACACACGCTCAAACATAGTTTGAGCAACAAATGCGTGTCACGAGAGACGTCATCCTGCATAGCACTCGAGCTGGTCGGCTACGTGGACCGGATGTTGCGGACTGCATCAGTACAGCTTAGTGATGACGTCATGATATTTGATGAAAGGTACGAAAACATCACCGAATCAGTAAACTGAAGTGGCAACGAGTTGACCGTTACCGGCTACCGTTGGGGTAGATCTTGACTTCCTTAGTGGAAACGGGACTAAACGTAGTGTAATAAGTCCTTCGATTAAGTGGAGCAATTTGCACCTAGTGTCTGCCAAAATTTTATAGACCAGGATCAATGGCAGGATCAATGGGCGGGATACTTTGAGAAAGAAAAGACCAATTCAATGACGTATTTTGGGATCTTTGGGAGAGACAGGATCGATGACGATCGATGACGCTGCTTCTTCATCCAAGCAATTTTTGAAAAATAGTTGGTGATGTAATATGAAAAACATTAATTTATCACCAAGAAAGCAGAAAAAATAGCTGAAAAACTTAGTTGCTAATGCAACCAAATGATAAAATAAAGCAGTCATATTTTTACAAGAATCTGCAAAGCAGTTTTTGTTCATAAAAACTATAGAATAAGTATAATAATATAAAAAAACGGTGCACTTATAAGGTCACTCATGGTGACAATGTCTTTCGTAGCTGATCCATGAAATAAACCAGATGTTGCTAACTACATCTTGAAAGCAGCTTTCCCTGATTTTAATAACAAACTCAATAATTGGTTCTGATTTAGCATTAATTATTAGCGTAGTCCTTGCTAATTAAAATATTGTCCTTAATATGTACCGACGCAGCCCAGACACAAACTGTCAAAGTTTTCAGTTGTTTATTTGTGAGACCATTATTTACACGTCCGTTTAGTTAGCGGACAAGTTTCCCTTTGTTGTTGAACTTTGTCCTTTTCATAAAACATTGGTTGGACCAAAGTCAACATCAGCTGTTTTTTGCACACATAAATTTGCGATCAAAGCCATCCGGACGTTTTAGTTTACGGTTGGTATACCTTTTATATATTTGAAATAATGATTATAAAAAGCTAAATATAATAGCACACTTTGATAAAATCAATAGCATTTGGAATCACTGTAGCAAACGAAGTGATTAGAATCAGGGAGGTGTAGTAATATAAATTACTTCCAAAAATAATGACGGTCGAGAATAAAATCAGAAAGACTAGATAAAACTATTATCCTCATGATTCGGAAGATGTTATTCACAATGTGATGAAAAAAATATATTACCCTGAATAGAGGTCTTTCATTGCAACATACTAGTATATTCGCTTTAACCAACTAAGCTATAATCGCAATCGCTGAAGGTGCCTTAAATTGTCTGCAGGGATGCGTTATTCGTCATATAATTTTTTGAAGCCATGGAATTATGTTTAAAATCATTACCAAAATTTCTAAATTGATTTACCAAAGTACCTAAATGATTTTAGTATAAGTACAAAGGACGCAGAGAGCCGACGGATGCAAGAGGCAAGCAGCCACTGAACGTGGCACTCTGTGGGGGCTTATGTTCTGTAGTAGACGTCTTAAAGTGCATGTATCACCATTCATTTGTTAATCAGTTTTTTACCTATTTCAGCCATGGGGTGGCAGCAGACCTCCCCGTGAAGCCAGAAAGCCTCGCCAGAGCTGGTGTCTCCGTAGAAGACCAGGCACAGCAGCTGATCATGGACAAACTGTGGAACTTTGCCACGACCAGGTCACTGCGGTACCGGATCCTGGATAACGCTGACCTGGTCATTGCTGGTAAACAAGAAAGGGATTCAAGTTTTGGCGTGGGTAAGTCGAACTACTTTTTTTGCATAAATAAAAAGTAATAAAAATTAGAAGTAGAAGGTTGGCTACCACGAACTGAAAGACGAAACGTAGGCTAGACCTTACCGTACTAGGTGGACTGACGATCTGGAAAAAAAGCCGCGGGGAGCCGATGCGTGCAGGAGGCGAACAGCCACTTAAAGCGCTTTCTGGGGGAGGCCTATGTTCAACAGTGGACTTCCTCAGGCTGTTGGTAATAATGATGATATCTATGATGTCGAAGATGTAATTATACCTATATTTAACTCTTACATAATAAAGTCGAGGTATGGTTTGAGTGTGGGCAACCGAAAGCTGTGACACAGCTTCTGTGCATGCGCACGGAAACACGGCTTATGTATATAGTGGAATCTTCTCAAATCCAGATTTCATTTACAATTTCTCAATTTCATATTTATACATCAGAGAGCAAAGGGGTGGAACACCTTACCAGCGTCAATATTATCTAACACCAATTTAGCGGTTTCCATTTCACGAATGTACTAGGGTTCTATAGGTACTTATTCTAGGTAATAACATGGTTTAATTGTATTCATAATCCCTAGACCCTCATAATACTCATGCTTAGAAATTCAACCTCTGAGTGAACGATTCCCTAAGCGTTTGTATGGCTTGGTTGCAATTAATATCATCTTAACAAGGAGGAAACCGTAAATTAATCTCAGGAGACTTTCGTTTCTTGGTCGTTTATTATTACAGCTTAGTAAGAACATAGCATATTATTTATTTAATTGACTACTTTATAAGAGGAACAAAGGAGGACTTAATGCTAAAGGATTTTTTATCAGAGTTTAGAAGCAAATCGTACCAATTATTATAAATAGTCACCAGGTCGGCGCGTCAGTCCACCTAGGCGCGGGAAGCCGATTTATGCGCGAGGCGAGCGGCCGCTCTAAGTGGCGCTCTCTGGGGGAGGCCTATGTTCGACAGTAGACGTCTACGGGCTATTGATGATGATGATGATGATGATGATGATAAATAGTTTGTCTCATTATCATCATCATCAGCCTGGAGATGTGCTGAACACACAGAGCACCACTTTGGGCAGCTGCAAGAAGCAGGAAACAATTTTATGATGCAGGAATTAATTTTGTCAAAACCGCGGGTAGTCTCTGCGGTTTTAACAAAACTGCCGGTTTACCTATGGGGCTGGCCTACGCAGCGTTTTCCAGTTTGTGGTCACCACGAGATAGAGAGGCAGAGAGTGCGAGAACAATGAGAAAGGGCATTGCACAACTCCGAATAGCATCATCATCATCAGCCTAAAGACGTCCACTGCTGAACATAAGCCTCCAAAAAGTGCTGCTTTGAGCGGCTGCTTGCCTTTTACATCCATGGGCTCCCCCCGGGTCTAACCAGCAAAGCATGCTCCACTAAAATCATTTACCGTCATCTAACTTTTTCCGTGACGTTATTTCTCCGAAACTGTTCACAAACGCATTGGAGGATGTTTTCAAGCTCTTGGAGTGGAAAAGATGTGGCATCAACATAAATGGCGAGTATATCACTAACCTTCGTTTTGCCGATGATATAGTCATAATGGCGGAGTCGCTCGATGATCTCAGCACCATGCTCAACGACCTCAGTAGAGTCTCCCGACAGGTTGGTCTTAAGATGAACATGGACAAGACGAAAATCATGTCAAATGCCCAAGTTCCACCTATACCGGTAATTGTCGGGAACGATACTCTCGAAGTTGTCGACAAATACGTCTATCTAGGGCAGACTGTCCAATTGGGTAGGTCCAACTTCGACAAAGAGGTCGCCCGAAGAATCCAACTCGGCTGGGCAGCGTTCGGGAAGCTTCGACCTATCTTTTCGTCCAAAATACCACAAAGCCTGAAAACAAAAGTTTTCAATCAATGTGTGTTGCCAGTGATGACTTATGGAACTGAGACGTGGTCTCTAACTGTTGGGCTCATTACTAAGCTCAAAGTCGCGCAACGAGCTATGGAGAGAGCAATGCTCGGTGTTTCCCTGCGAGATAGGATCCGAAATGAGGAGATCCACAGGAGAACTAAAGTGACCGATGTAGCTCTTAGGATTGGCAAGTTGAAATGGCAATGGGCAGGCCACATCGCTCGTAGAACTGACAACCGATGGGGAAGAAAGGTTCTCGAGTGGCGACCACGAACTGGAAGACGCAGCGTAGGCCGGCCCCCCACTAGGTGGACCGACGACCTGGTGAAAGCCGCGGGGAGCCGATGGATGCAGGAGGCGAGCAGCCGCTCTAAGTGGCGCTCCCTGGGGGAGGCCTATGTTCAGCAGTGGACGTCTTCAGGCTGTTAATGATGATGATGATGATGAACTTTTTCCGTGGCTCTCCCTTGACTCTCAAAGATTATCTACGGTATTGGATAGTTGGTACTTACTAAATAATTGAAGAAAGTCACTTTCACACACTATATTATATTATACGCTTAGGTACTACGAAAATCGACGTAAAGTCTGTAATTACCTACTTTTGCATCGAATAATGAATAGCTTCCGCGAAAAATTGGCTAAATTACGGGTAGGTATTATACCAAAATAGGAAATCAAGTAATGCATGTATTTTTACGGCTCCGTACCTAAAAGGTAAAACCGGCCCTATATACCTACTAAGGCGCCACTGTCCGTCTGTCTGTCTGTCACCAGGCTGTATCTCATGCACCGTGATAGTTAGACAGTTGAAATTTTCACAGAAGGTATATTCCTATTGCCGCTATAACATCAAATACTACATAAAAGAATAAAATATCTAAGGGGGCTCCCATATAACAAACGTGTTTTTTTCGCTTTTATACAGAATGTAATTTAATTCATTAGCATAAATTGAGCCCATGATAGTACATCATTTATAGATGATTATTAAAGAGTAAAGAGTGTAAATGAAAATATTTTTATTGAAAATTATGAAGATTGCCGCGGTGCCTAACGCGGTTGGCACGGATGATTTTGATACATCTAAACGTTTTTATACCTTGTATAGACCTTGTATTTAAAAACAGTACTTCATTATTATAATTAAATTTTGTATTGTAGCATTCGATTAAGTAAGTTATTCCATTTTTTTAAGTTATTATTATTACCAAACCAATGTGATAGAATTCAAAAATTTTGGTCTACACGTGACCGGTATCAGGAGTAGGTACCTTGTTTCAAAGGATGCTAATGAATTCAATTACACCTAGTAGATACAGAACCCTTCGTGTGCGAGTCGAACTCACACTTAGCCAGTTATTTTATAACTCATGTTAGCCCTGAAATGCAAGCAATCTGGCACAACCGCGGGAACCACTAGTTAATATAATTACCTAATTCCATACCCTGTGTTATTCTCCCTTTCCATTAATTATTTTGATTAGTACCTAGGTAAGATATGTGGGTTTAATTATGAAATAGTATCTCTATGTTTCGTTATGAGTTTAAATTAACTTACCTACACGTGTGTTAATAATTGGACATCGGTTGGGGTGAGAATAAAACCGCCCTATCTCCCTTTGGGGGAAGTAAGAGCCGGCTAAGGGAATATCCGGAGAATCAACATCCTCATCATTAACATCCCGAAGACGTCCACTGCTGAACATAGGCCTCCCCCAGGGAGCGCCACTTAGAGAGGCTGTTCGCCTCCTGCATCCATCGGCTCCCCGCGGCTTTCACCAGGTCGTCGGTCCACCTAGTGAGGGGCTGGCCTACGCTGCGTCTGTCGTAGTCGCCACTCGAGATTCTTTCTTCCCCATCAGTTGTCAGTTCTACGAGCGCTGTGGCCTGCCCATTGTCATTTCAACTTGCTAATCCTAAGAGCTACATCGGTCACTTTAGTTCCGGAGAAAAGGCAGCAGCATTCTTCTTGGTACATTAATATCTTATGTGATCGCAAAGCCGCGTCCTGCCAAGCGTGCGTTATGGCAAATCCACTATAATAAGCGTCCGATGAGGCGTTTTATGGAGGAGGCCTATGTTTTGCAGCAGGAGGCGCTTTATCATAAGGGCTGATTATGGAAAACTACCTCCGGTTTGTCATAATCACCACGTACTAACTACAGACTTATAAATAAACGTACATTTAAATCTAAAGTATTTCAGCTAGAAAATAATCACTTAGTACATTTTAAGCATATTATTAGCATTTTACATGACATGGTACTCATTAAGCATAAGTTTTTCTTTTTACACAAATAATTCCAACCTACATTTTCAAGGTAGTTCAAATATGTAGCTTTCACTTAAGCCGCAGTCTCAGAGAAAAAACTATATAGATTGAGCACTCTAAGCTAAAAGTTTAATCGCTAAAAGTAATCCCAAATTCCAAAATCACCACGCATTATTTTCGATCTGCCACTGGAGCATGTATAGCCTATCCGACAGTTATGCATATATTAACGATGGTTTTGACCGATTGCTCAAAAAAAAATGGTATCTGGCGATTTTGTATTCCTTTTTTTAACCCTTGATCCAAACAGAAGGGTAACATAAACTTTGCGTGTGTATGTTGGTATTTATCTGAGGCATCGTATCGGCTCTAAACATATACACAAATTATTTTTTTATGATTTTTGATTAATAGCAATATCTGCTGATTAGCGTAATTAACATGCCAACAACAGACATGCCATTCGATTCTTAGGCATATATAAGCTTTCAAGACATATTACGCGATAGGTCATTAAATTTGCAAGTTATACATAGTTTTTAAGTATTTTGCTTAATTGGCAGTCTGATCATAAAAGATATTTTTTTTACAGTAAATTTAGTCTGACGTTTGGTTTTTTTGTAATGTGACATGGTCGCATCAACTTACTTGATCGAGTGTTCATAACTGTTTCACGCTCAGTAGTCACTTTTTGTTTGGCTTCTGTTTCAAGTTTTAAGCGCTGAGTCTATTATAATTGTTATTCTGTTAGTCTCTGGTCGCAACTGACATGCGATATCCGTCAATGTCATTGTGTATTTCCCGGTTCAGTAATAGAACGCCTATCAGATATTCCGATACCGGTGCTTTGTCTGTGTTAGTGGCTTTTGGATAAATTCCCCGGTTTCAGTAGATAATTCAACTGAGTGAACAATGGATTGTTCATTGCCGTGAACGTAACATTGAAGCTTGCTTTTATGTGGTTTAATTTGGTAAATAGACTTATCAAAACGCAAATTAAAAATAAAAAGGCAAAATAAATCCCACTGTGAGCACTAATGATAAATAGTATTTGGAGAAAATTAGAACGAGCCCATGCTTGAGCTACTTTTGTTTTGTTTTTTTTTGCTTACATTCATGTAATAATAATTTTGATTAATTAAAAAATGTTCCTGAAAGTTAATTAAATAATAATGGTATTTAAAAAAAAATCCATATGTATTTTTCTGATAGTAGTAATATAAGCTGTAAATCTTAGATAATTAAATAAATAAATAAATAACAATCAATGATAAACTTTTTGAACTAATTGAATAATATACAACTTATTGAATACTTCCTTACATACATTTTACATTTTTTTTTGACTAAAGCAACAAAGATATATTTTTATGATTGCATTACAATAGGCCCTACAAATCGATATGAAGTCACAATCCAATGATCAATGATTGAATGATCTAGATTTTTCTTTTGAGTTATTTTCATTTTTTCCTTCCAGATGTAACAGTCAAGCCACACAAAGCAGTCGAGACTGGTAGACAGCGAAACAAGAACTTTGGACCTTTCCTCGCTGCGGCCGCTTTGAAGTTCGGCCTCCTTGGAGCCTTGACCTTCAAGGGTCTGGCCCTAATGGTCGGGAAGGCCCTCCTGATCTCCAAGATTGCATTACTCCTCGCGACAGTCATTGGCCTAAAGAAGCTGTTTTCTCATCAGGTGACAGATTAAATGTGCATGATTAAAATTTTTTGAACGGTTTATGTGTTTTTTGTTGACTAACTGTTTGGTATGGCTACATTTGGGTAATAAATAAATATGTGTGGACATTTCACACAGAGCTAAAAAACGCAAAGTTTGTACTATGGGAACCAGATAACTGATACAAAGACTGTACGTTTCTTAAAACTTTTTGACAAGGGTAAGAAGAAATTTTTGGGAATAGCATTAGAAAAACGTATTTGAAGTTGAAAGACAAAATTAGAGTTTGTGAGGTTTCGAATCGATTCACGTTCGGAACTTTTTGATTTCGTTTGTTAAAGTTTATGGAAGATCTTGATTGTTAACATAAAACAAAACTTGTTAAGACTTCGGAGAAGTTTAACAAGTAATGAAGAAAAGTAATTGTAACCAATACTGGTGGTTTTTAACAGCAGTACCCCTAGTACGAGTTTCTATAGTTTACTAAAACTTGATTCGTTTAAGTTTTCTCCCTTTTCTTCCATACATTTCTGTGCAGCGCCCCTAGCGGACACGTTGATGAACTAAAAATGGCAGTACACATTTTAAATGGATTCGCGCGTATCACGTATTGGAAAACTCGTACTAGGGACAAACTCGTGACTCGTGTATCACACATGCAGTCCTAGCTTTGAACGGCATTGTCATTTGTTTTGTTTCTATGAACTGTAATTATTAAAGTGTAATGTTTATCTTTAACCAGTTTCCTACGTCGTCTACTAGAACACGTCCACTGCTGAACATAGGCCTCCCCATAAAGCGATACGTTGTAGCACTTATCATAAGGGAAGGTTGCATCGCATATTATAAAAGTTACTATGCATTCTTTGGTACCTATTTGTTCTATGGTTAATAATAAGTTGTAGAAAACACGTAGAAAATATTTATCATGTTATTTACACAATATACTTGACATGTGAAAAGTAAATTGACAGCAAATGAAGTACCTATAACAATAATAAGTGTAATATAATAATAAGTGATAATTAATTTGTTTTTATAGCTAGCTTTATCATTATTTTTTATAAACTGAATTTATCTAAATGTAGCCACACATTTACTAATTCCGCATGTTGGTACCATCGCATGCTGGAGAGTTTTCAGTTTGTTTTCGGTTTGTTTTTTTTGTGTGTTATATTTTGGCTCCACACATAATGTATTTAGCCAGTGTCAAGTACATAGTAGTAATAGAAACCTGAATATTTCACGTAAAATCAAGTCTTAGTCATAGTCATAGTCCAGTCTAAGTCAGGTAGTCATAGTCCAGTCTAAGTCATGCTCTAGTAAAGTAGTGCCAACTTTACTAGAAGATTCTATGGAATTTTGGAAGCAACACGAAAAATCACGTTTCACCACATTATATCACTTGTCCACACCCATGCTCGTAATTCAGCACTTAATGCGTAAAACGCCACCAATTTTAAACATTAACACTGGAAAAAACACAAGTTTTGAAAAATAATACAATACAACGACGTGAAATTTTCCGCGTTCCCGCCTAAAACTCTTTCAGTTTGTTTTTTCTTTATTTCAGATCACAACTCTACATAATCATTCTGACAGTAAGATAATCAGAACATAGTTTTATTAACTGCATGTAACGTAAAGACAACACTTACATATTGTGGCACTTATTTCTTCAGTGATAAGGTTCAAAATCCGATGGAGACTTGATTTATATCATTACTCGCGGTTACGTTTACATGTTGTAAATATGCTTTTCATCATCATCATCATCATCATCAACAGCTTAAAGACGTCCACTGCTGAACATATGCTTCCTCTAAAAAGCATCGCTTTAGTTGGCTACTCGTCACCTACTTCCATTGGCTTTCACCAGTAGGCCTACCACGAATATTTACGCGCGCGTAAGTGTAACGTTAACGTAAAACCCCCCTATTACGATTGCGTCTGCCGCTCAACTGCTGTCAAAGTTCATACAATTTTGACTGGAGTTGAGTGGCAGACGCGCGTCAGCAGCGCTGCTAGTTTAATCGTAATAGGGGGGCAACTCAAATGTCATACAACTGGCTTACGTTAACGTTACACTTACGCGCGAGTAAATATTCGTGCTAGGCCCATAGATCGTCGTTCCACCTAGTGGGGGGCCGGCCTACACTGCGTCTTCCAGTTCTTAGTCGTTTCTTCGACCTTTCTTCCCCATCGCTTGCAAGTTTTTCGAGTGATGTGGCCTGCCCAAGCCCATGAACATTTGAACTTGCTAATAAAATTCTAAGAGCTATATCGGTCACTTTGGTTTACCAGCGGATCTCCTCGTTTCGGGTCGTATCTCGTAAGGAAACACCGAGCATAGCTCTATCCTCTCTAGCTCGTATAATTATGCTCTTAATATGCTTTTACAACGTGTAATTGTAAACGGTAAATTGAATAAAGCCGTGCCATTATTTGATCGAACCCCATTCTGGTAGGTTCGTTTGAAGTTTGTTAGGTACTTATTCATGATGAAATTTTCTCGTGGGCGTTACGTCGAAGGATTTGGACGTCTAAGTCTATTAAAGCGTATTTGTTACAACAATAAAGTGTTTAAAAAGTTCTTGAAATGAAAAAAGAAGTATTGATTAGATCTAGTTTCCAGCTCAGAGATTTTATTCACAATCACTTCAAAAATAAACTTATCTAATTTTATATGTTTACTCTATGAATTTTAAAATAACTGATTGAATCAGGCGTGACCTCGCGGAAGTTCATCTTAAGTACTACACGTCACGTGATACTACTATTTATGCTTGCTTTTTAGACCTAAGCCGTGCATTTGACCTAGTTAATTATGACATTCTCTGGGCTAAATTACTATCGTCACAAGTTCCTAGTCAGGTGGTCAATCTGTTGAGATACTGGTACGGACATCAAACTAATAATGTGAAATGGGGCGACACAACATCTAGTAATTATAGACTAGAATGTGGCGTTCGTCAAGGGGGGCTAACCTCTCCGGACCTTTTTAACCTGTACGTAAATGGACTGATCGGGAAACTGAGAAGTGCCAGGGTTGGCTGTCATCTAGGTAATGTGTGTGTAAACAATCTAAGTTATGCGGATGACATGGTACTTCTCAGTCCCTCGATCAAGGGGTTGCGAAAACTACTTTCAATTTGTGAGCATTATGTTGATGAGCACGGACTGAAATACAATGTTTATAAAACAGAGATGATGGTGTTTCGATCGGGTAGTGGTCCGGACAGGGTACCAGCGGTTTATTTGAATGGTACAACCATTAATGTTGTGAAGCAGTTTAGGTATTTAGGACACATGTTAACAGAGCGGCTGCATGACGACGTGGATATTGAGCGCGAGCGGAGAGCCCTCGCGGTCAGAAGTAACATGATTGCTCGCAGATTTGCTAACTGCAGCGCGGACGTAAAGACCACTCTATTCAAAGCGTATTGCCTTTGCATGTATACGTGTCAGCTGTGGATAACGTTCACTCGGAAAGCCATTAACACGATAAGGGTCCAGTACAATGACGCGTACCGAGTCCTTATGAAGCTGCCGAGATGCTGTAGTGCGTCGAACATGTTTGCTGAAGCGAGGGTTCCCGACTTTTTCGCGGTAATTAGATCGCGTGTGGCCTCATTTTGGAGCCGACTGCGCCGCTCTGGTAACAAAATACTCGAGGCTGTCTCTGACAATGTCCAAGATCCAATATTTACATATTGGATATCTGTGCACATGAATGACAACAAAAAATGACGCAGCACGTTAGTGTGTAGCCGTCGTCGTAAGTCGTATTTCTAAAGTTCTTTTTGTTCTATTGTTTTTTTTATTTTGTGCTTTTGTGTTTTGTTATTATTTGTACTTTAATATTTATGTCACTTCATTTTATTTTTATGGGTCTATTGCCTGCATTAAATGATTTTTATTTTTTTTTTATTATTTTTTTAAATACAAAATGAAACAAGAATATCTAGTGTAATTCTGCTAAAATAAAACTATAAGATTATCTATATCGGGAAAGCTGTAAGGGAGTGTTGCTGGTGGCTTACAGCTTTCCCAATATACAGGATGTAATTTAACTCATTAGCATAAATTGAGCCCATAATACTACATCATTTATAGATGATTATTAAAGAGTAAAAGTGTGTAAATGAAAATATTTTTACTGAAAATTATGAAGATTGCCGCGGCACCTAACGCAGTTGGCGCGGATGATTTTGATACATTTAAACGTTTTTATACTTTGTATGTACTAATTAAAAACAGTACAACATTATTTTAATTAAATTTTGTATTATAGCACTTAATTAAGTAAGTTATTCCATTTTTTGGAGTTATAATTATTACTAAACCAATGTGTTAGAATTCAAAAATTTTGGTCCAGACGTAACCGATATCAGGAGTAGGTACTTAGTTTCAAAGGATGCTAATGAATTCAATTACACCCTACTGGGTGTAATTGAAATTCCGCTAAAATAAAACTATAAGATTATCTACTGATAATCTTATAGTTTTATTTTAGCGGAATTACACTAGATATTCTTGTTTCATTTTGTATTTCTATAAAAAAAATTATCAAGTAATAATTAGTTTAAAGAAAATAATAAAGAAACTTTTTTTTTAATAAACTGATTTAAGCCTTTGTGATTTATATTAAAATGGCAGTTTCTTTATTTAAATATTTTTATTACTATAAATGTACCTAATATACCTGAATTTTAAGAAAAAAAAATATAAAAAAAGAAAAGGATAGTAATGGTGCTAAATTCAAATGAGGTCTTTTTCTGATGGATTTATTTTTGTCATGGTGCCCTTTTTAATTAAACAGGGTTTTGGTAATTGGCTAACAACTTTTTAGACAAACCTTTGTTCTAGACTTGCACTGAAGCCATTTTTCAATATTCATGTACACGTGAGGTTAGTTGGTCATCATTAAAACTGAATTCTTACGGAATATTATATAAGACGCATGGAGCTATTAAAGCACCCTTAAGAAGCTGAAACGCTTCGTACATACGAGCGGAACACGCACACACTCACATCATATGCAGCCGATCGCCCTACTTTCATCTGACACACATATGTAATATGTGCCATTTTAGGCTTCAGTTCGATGTCAATCAAAACTCAATCCTTCTTTTTTATTATTTCATCCATGATAGGAGGTTGCAAATTGTACCTACTTGTTTCAATAAATGAAATGATTGTCAATTATTTTTATACATTTTAATATGAATCTTTCTATCGTTGAAAATATTTTACATAAAATTATTAAGGATCAAAATATTACAAAATCTCGGATCTTCCGATTAGACATAATTTTCTAAATAGGCCTAAAATGTAGTCTTTGATGTAGTCTCGTTTCCCTGTCAAATTAGCTTGTAATTAACTGTACCAGTGTTGCCAGATGGTATTAATTCTCCAATTCAGTGCCTTTTTAAAAAGTTATTTTATCTATACCATTTTTTTAAATAAAGAGCACTAAATAACTTATTAAATTGGCGTTTCTAGTGAAATATACTAATTTCTAATTTTAAAATTTAATGAGCTCTTGTTGGCCAATAATAAAACTTATAGGTATAGCAGGTTACATTCACATCAACAGCCAGAAGACGTCCACTGCTGAACACAAGCCTCCTCCATGAAACACCACTTTGGGCGCTTATCATAAAGGGGGTTGCAATAATCACTACGCTTGGCAGATCTTCTGTGATCACAGAAGATATGAATGTACCTGTACCGATGATAATGCTTCTGGCATTATTGCCATAGCTCGTTGCAGCACCCACACGCAAAAATATGGGGTAGTCCTATTCTCACGCCCACAGACCACACGGCACAGACATAACATTACTTCTTATTACTTTTAAAAATCAAATAATAAGTTTCATAAGTCTCCAATCTGCCAAATTTTTTTCATTATGTATGGCAACATCCACTTCCCAGAGTCGCCATTTCCTACTCATTTTCTTAAAGTACGCTTAAACGCGGAACGTGACTCAAAATGAAACGTATTTTGCAATATTAATGAGCTTTCTCATTTGCTACTTTGAAGAAAAATTATGCGCCAGTAATCTCACATTTTCGGGGTTTAATAACGGTAGAAGAAACTGCCCGACTTCTAAGTAGCTCACGCTCGGGTTTGGATTGGTTAATGAAATGAAAGTTAAACGTGAACTTCCATACCTTACTTAGGACTTTCTGGTTAAAAGCATCATGTTAAGCAATTGAGATACCTACAGATTTTCTGTGAAAAAAAAGATAAACTAAATTTTTTTCCTGTAGTTTCTTCTCTGTATTTTTCTTGTGTTTGTTATTTGATTTTGTCATTTGGCAGCTGTTTTGTTTGGTAAACGCTTACTTATACACGCTTATTGGTATGGTAGTAGTACGCTAAACGCTTACATATGCACGGAACGCTTATTGGTATGGTAGAGGTACGGTAAACGCTTACATATGCACGGAACGCTTATTGGATGGTATGGCTTGCCTACGCATGCTCATGGAATGATGGTGAGTGGTAGCTTATTGTATCAATAAATAGATATACAAGTATATCCATTTGAAACCATCTGAAATATTATTTTGAAATAATCCTCAAGTAAAAAAAATAATTCAAAATTCAGCTATTATGACAGAGGACAAAAAACATGTCAAACCGCATCGCGTAATGTTTAACCACCCAAAAGTCGGTTGCTTCAGCTAGCATCTAAAGAAATTTTAATATATTATTTTGTTTTGTGATTATACCTCTCACGGGAACTTACAAGAGATTTTGGCTATAAAATTAACTACTTTTAATAGCCTAATGCTAGCTCCAACTGAGAGGATTGACTCCACACGGTTGGCTTGTGTAGCCAGTTTTAATTTGTGAAATAAAGTCTTGAATACTTTCCAGGTCATTAAAAGGGACTAACAACTCAACGGTGACTAAGACTTGGCGGAAAATCCGGTAACACACTAACAACGACTACGGACTACTATGGGAAAAATTACACTTTTATTAATTTGTAGTAAATAATTATAATAATTGAGGATGAAAATAATAATAAAATAGTGTAACGAACCTTTTTTAGCCGAGGACTGATTGTTGACAGGGAACTGAGAATAATAATGTAAATAATTACTAAAACGATTGTTGATGCAACAATAATAAATAGATTTTACTATTTCTCAGTGCTCTGTCTTATATAATAAAAAAAAAAACTTGTGAATCCTTGATTATTTAAAAATGTAAATAACACTATTTATTAACACTAGATAAAACTTAAATGCTAACTTTGTACATAATGGAAAGTTAATTTCGCATTTAAACAAAATACCTAAGCATTAGTCTAACAAAATAATAATGTATTTATTTATAATATTTTTAATGTGCTAACAATTATTTATTGTGGAATAAATGAGATGATCATTAACACTGTAATTTTACAAAACCAACAAAACCACCAACAAAACTTTATACATTGTGTTATTTTTTTATTTAATATTAGTTACTAAAATTGATACACAATATAATAAAAAAACATCATTAAATTCTTTTGAATGAATAGGCATGATGACTACTATTAAAAATAAACAATTAAATAATACTTTCATTTTCTTTCATAAAGAAGATTAAAAATGAATGTAATCATTGAAAAATAAGTAAAATCGGTAAATAAATCACGGAGTAATAAGCTTTTAACGTTTCTATAGGAGGCATCTCCTGTCCCTTTCTCGCGAAACAGACCGCCTCCACAATTACTATAAAAAATCCACCTGTGACGTCACATACCAAAGATATTGTATGTAAAGCTACCACAGCTTAGTAATGAGGTACTATGATAACATTGCTCTGACGTCACTGGCCGTTTGAGCTATCTCTTTCTATTCCGGTTCTTAAAATGCTTGTAACTTTGTCGTTTTTTGAGATATTTTATTTTTGTTTACAAAATTTTTATCTATTGAGGAATATTTTTAATTTATGCAAAAAAGAACTAGTCATCATGCCTATTTGGCTGAACAAGTTGTTCAAAATAATAAAAGAAACCGCGATATTCATTTTCATCAACTAGATATGAACTGGTTTTCAATGGCTAGTGGAACTATTCAGTACCATCATCATTATCATCATCATCATCATCATCATCATCAGCAGCCTGAAGACGTCCACTGCTGAACAAAGGCCTCCCCCAAAGAGCGCCACTTGAGCGGCTGCTTGCCTCCTGCATCCATCGGCTCCCCACGGTTCAGTACACTATGTACTGCTGTACACTAATAATGGTACTTCCCAATGGTTACATCTGGAACGCGTCGCAACGTAAAGTCAAGCGTTGTGCGCTTCAAAACCATGCTACTTTGAACTCTATTATAATATGCTCTGTGCTCCAGACAATTTGAAACGACAGAAAAGTTACTCTACTTTTTAGTAATAACTACGTATCATGAATGGATCTACAAGCTATTATACCCTGCCACTTCAACTGGCTATCTCGCAGAGCTATAAATCCGACTAGACACTACAACATCTGTTAGTTAGACAGCACGGACTGAAACAGTGCTTATCTTTTCATATTCAGACAAGCGCACTATTCAGAAACGTGTCTCTGAATTTATAAAAAATAATGAGATGACCTGCGGCTTCACTCGTCAATAACCCGTTATTTGTGGGATTTCATATTCTTTTTGGAATCATGCAGAAAGGTACTTTAGTGAAGACGGCGACCATGATCTGTAAAACGTAATTTGGATTAGCCCTCCACTAAATAAAAATAAAATAAATAAAAATTAAAATTAATTTATTGCCGTTTTAAAATTCGCACAAATACAAATAAATAAAAAGAACAGTTATGTTTACAGCAAAAGGCGTGGTTATACGACAACTTGCCAGCCTAGCATGCGCACCGTGACCAAATTTTCTGAACACTTTTTCTTGTGAGAGAATGTGATAAAGGTAATAGTAGCGCGTCTCACTCTAACAGCGACGACCAGTTTTCTCGCGGTGCGCAAGTTAGGCTATCTCGGGTCTTATCGCGTAAGTTTGGTGTTCTGGTGGAAAACGTGTGCTCTTTTGCTCGCACTTATATGGACTTGTAAATTAGCACAAGTTAGCAGATGAAGTCTATATCCAAACTAGTTAGCGTGACTTTTCTGAACATGGATTACAGCTGCCATCTCTACCAGACTTACGCGATAAGCAAACCACGAGGAGCTATAGGATGCAAGAGGCAAGTAGCCGATCAAAGTGCTCCTATTTTAGCATCATCTTCACCATCACCATCACTGGAACAGCTGTGCCAACGACCCAAGGCCGTTCTCTGCTACTTCAAGGCGTTAGGGTGGGTAGGGGGATAGGCTGGCGGGGGGTAAATACACAAAACACCCCGTGCGGGACGTCAGTGCAGGCCTTTATCGCTCCTACATAGAATAAGGATAAGTGTAAAGTTTCATTCAAATTGAATTTGATATTTGATCAGTTGTGTCAACTGATGATTATGTCTTTTTAACCTTTTAAAAGTTATTGATTGTTTCTGTAACTGGATGTAAGTACACCATCAAAGAGCATATAATACCTATTCTACAAGGTGACCTTGAAATTGTATGGGGAGTCTGGGACCATGATACATTTTGTAAGAGCCTTACTTGAAACTGGGTGTTTCCAAACTTCCATTGTAAAAAATAAATCCATTAACAAAATTGCACGTGCGATCGTTACGAGAATTAAGAAGATACTTTAAATTCATTTCTAAACACAGTTTGTTAAACTTATTTATGTGCACTCGGTCAAGGACAAAGTTCAACCACCCAGCTGCGCTAAGGCTATTTTCGAACGTAAACTTTACATGACATTTCGTCAATGAAAAACTATTAATTTAGTAAAGTCGTAGAAGAAAAATTGCCTACCTTGGGGTGTAGATGTACGGGATAACATACCAATTCAAGGTCACCTTGTATACACCATTTTTAATAGGAGCCTGCCAAACGTATTTTTCATAATCACGACACAAAATGATTGAAAAAATTAATTGTTGAATGATTGATTGAATGGTTGACTGGTAGCAAAGAAATACACTGGTAGTGACACTGGTGTGTTGTACTGGTAATACAACTAGTAGTAACACGGGCAATAAACGAAAATGTATAGGTGACGGTTAATTTTATTTTAAGACCTTTTTTCAATCTGTTATACTAACAATTTATTCTTTTGATAGCCAGCAGTGTAAATAAAACCAGAATGTTTTTATTTGAATCATTGCGTGTAATGTTTCAAACAAACTCGTTGTAATCTGTATTATTCTCGGTACGTACTATATGTTTAATTTAGCGAATTCTCTCTCGTCACTGGTTTTATTTTTTGTCTAAAGAATTTGTTTATGAAAGCGAAATATTCTCCGTATCTGAAACGTTTACTAGTCTGCTGAGTACGCAAAATTTCACCTCATAAATTATGTAGCAGTGATTTTCACACTCACACGATTCTCAATAGTGAATGTATTTCAGTTGAATTACAGAATATAAGCAGTAATGAATGTAGACACGGTAAGTTTTCAAAGTGTGTCTCTTTGAGGTGGCCAGTTTCTTTAATAAAGATTCCACACTGGCATTTAAACAGAATTAATAGTTGACAATCGAAACAAGCACAGTCGTCATTTGTTTCATTGTGATATAACTCATAGGTACCAAAGAGCGTAGTCACTGCGGAAATCGGGCGACGAGCACCTCGCAATATTGCACGAGGTATGCGGTCAGCACGTACCTATTCAACCCTTGTATCCAACGATCCCCGTAGATTTATCAGTCTACTAAAATATATTTGGAGTAATTATTATTTTAACAAATAATAAAGTCATTCTAATTACTTCTAACAATGCAAAGGAATTTTATTAAAACCTAGACTAGAAACTAGAATCTAGCTTAACCTTCGATACAAATTCTCCACATTGAAGAAAATGTGCCCAAGAAGCCGTCATAATTGGACAGATATTAAATTTAAGACGTAAAAAGGTTGATATTATATCAAACAGATTTAGGTATAATTCGACACCCTTTGAAGAAATATAGATGATTTTTTAAGCAGTTTAACAGAATATCACAAATTCGGTTATACAATCATATTTGACTCAAACATAATAATTGTAATAAAGAATTACGCAAATGATGTCCAGAGAGTAGTGTCATGTGATGAAGAACATGAATACCGTGGTGATGGAGGTGACTGAAGGGTGTTTGATGACTGAGCCAGGACGGAGGGCAACATAGTGCCTTTTATAGCACTAGCGATAAAGAATAATATAGTCTACTACCATAGAACTGCCCTACTAGGTGGACCGAGTGGAGAGCCGATAGATGCAGGAGGTGAGCAGACACTCGTGGTGTTGCTCTCTGGGGGAGGCCTATGTTTAGCAGTGGACGTCTCAGGCTGTTCTTGATGATGATGATGATAGAATATTACATAATATTTATACAGTTACCATAGAATACAAAAGACAGCTAAGCAACTATGAGCAACGGCTGGTACGGCCAGCCTTATAACTCGCTTCCACTCGCCTGCTTTATGGTGAGAGTCCATACTCTATTTAGCCTATAGTCTTTGCTATTGGAGCGAAATGATTGTTGCAAATTGGATTCTTGGTTACACATGGCTGACTTGTTAAGCGTATTGGATTCTTAACGTCTGTCTCGATAGGTGGAGTTATATATAGCTCTTTAATTTTCGACAGTCTGAATTTTGACCTGGGCTAATAGAACATTCCTGTCTGCCTGCTGATCATACTTAAGACAAGTGGGCTGGTCTAGATTTACGTATTTTGGTCGGGGAAAAGGGAGTAGTTTCTAGGAAATTTTGATTTGTTCGTGAACTTTATAGTTATAGAGATTGTTTATTGAACATAGTGGACGCAATTATTTGGATAGTAATTCTATTTCATTATATTTACATAGGTGCTGAAGCTGCCGTACTGAATGCCGTTCGGTTGTAAATATTTTTCTTTCAGTTATGTTAACAATTTTGAATAATTGATCTAAATCGGTTAAGAGAATAAAAATTATTGGGATCAGTTAAGATATTTTCTTAAATGACGTACCTACCCATTTTCATATCAAATTTACGGTCAGTATCCTGAATAACAATTCTCGAGGTTCTTCACGTTTGTAATTGCGAGGTCTACTGTTTACAGAAACTTCTACTTCAATCAGTAATAGGCATGATGACTTCTATTAAAAATGAACAAGTAAATATTACTTTCATAAAGAAGATTAAAAATGAATGCAATAATTGAAAAAATAAGCATAATCGGTAAATAAATTACGGAGTAATAAGCTTTTAAAGTTTCTCCTGTCCCTTTCTCGCGAAACAGAGCGCCCCCACAGTTACAATGAAAAATCTACTCGTGACGTCACATGCCAAAGAGATTGTATGAAAAGCTACCACAGCTTAGTAATGAGGTACTATAACGACCTTCCTCTGACGTCACTGGCTGGTTTGACCAAATTGCTTGTAACTTGATCATTTTTTGAGATATTTAATTTTTGTTTTCTCAAATGTTTATTTTATGAGGAATATAATTAACTTATCCAAAAAAAAATTATTTTTGTCGTCTTGCCTATTGTAACGCCTTCTCATATTATATAACTTGGAACTTCACAGAAGTGAAAAAAGAATAAGTGCAAAGAGAGAGCAGTTGAGTGTTTTTTTATGCTAAGAGGGGCATACCATTGACAGCATCTCACCTGATGGTACCTAAGTGACGAAGAAGTCTAAGGTGGAGCATGTTTGTCCATGAGATGCTCCTTCACTCTTGAGTTGAAAAAACCCAGGTTATACCCAGGTTATACCCAGGTTATACTGTTGCGGGAATAGCATTCCATTAACGACTAAAAGATGCTAAAATGCTGCGTGAACACTACGTAATGGATTCTCTACTCATTTGACTATAATTTTTTGATTTAATAGTAATAATATAATTTAAATTGGCTTTATTATAAAGGCAGTATTTTTTTAATTAAAACCACAACTGTTTCTCAATATTATTTTTATTTTACTAAGTGCTGAATAAATAAAGCTTAATCCAACGCTTAAATAATAAAATAAATTACATAAAACTAATAAAGTCGACGGGTTCGCGCTATTGTAGACAAGAATAGATCAGTCTTAAAAGTTAAAACAGTTCACACTGTTCTAAAAACTGGCGGTCAAAACTGAGAAGTTTGAACTTATAAGAAATCCAGAATTTGAAACAGTGGAACTGTTACGCCAAATGTCAGATTACCACATTTTTTTGTCACATTTAACAAAAGGTATGGACTCTACTTTCGAATAATAAGGACTCGACTCACGTATGATTGGGGTCATTGCAAGGAAGTGTATAGAGTTTAATACTTCCTTGGGTCATTGACATCAGTGACGTTTTATTTATGTATTGAGATATAGAAATCTTTTTATTGTTAGGGTCCATACCAATTTGTTTAATGTGGTTCGGATCAAGTCGACGTGGTAATCTGACATTTGGCGTGAATATTGTCACTTGATCCTTGACGTGACATTGTCGTCCAGATGTCCAAATATGTCTATTGGGGCATTGGTGGCATGTTCATGTTCATCATATCAGGCGGACCATACATCTGGGGCATTGCATACATGGGCATGGTCATGGTCTGGGCGTGATTCAATGGCGGTACCGCTGGTAACCCGAATAGGATTCTGAAGTAGCGCGCGATTGTCCATAGAACATTGGACGTCTCTGGTATCCTGCACACAATTATTGAATTGTTACAAATCTAGTTACACAATATAAAAAAGCGGGTCTGAAAAGCTGGGAACCAAAACTAATACCCTAAAAAATGATATATGGAATGAAAAAACATGGAATTTGGAATAAGGTGAAAAATTACCAAAAATTTAATTGCTAAAACTAATTAAGACTTAAGATTTGTTTGGAAAGTTATAGGTTATAGGAAAATTATAATAAACTCGTTTTAGAACACTGAACTGAAATAAAATGAAAAATTCTAAAATTATGATGTCAATGACTATTTCGACTTGAAAGGAAAAATGATGAACCAGCTTTTTAGACTTTCAGAGAAGCAAAAATACATATTGGAGATAGTCCAGTCTCTGAAGCATTTAGTGAACAAAAATATAAGACTATTGATAATCTGTGCAATAGATTACTTTATTTTGGTTCAGATACTGGGCTTCTCTATTTCCATCATCAAAATAATCTATAATTTAGATAAATGTTTTCAATTCTATTGATATTTACATAACAAATTGCAAATCCATTAAACATTTGGTGAATAATATCATTTTTGATATACATATTAATTACAGCTATGCAATCGAAATTAAAGAAATTACCATCACCATTAATTACTTTTCTAAATACATACAATGAAATACTCCTATAAATGCAAGGGTCTTACAATAATCTTACATTAATTATTAAAAGCTAAACATATTATGCAGAAAGTTAAGCATCAGAAATTATAACGGCATTTTAATCCATTTTATTAATAATTGGGCTTTCAGTTGATTTGGTCATATTTACCTCTTTATTGGTATCTTTATTAGCATTTTTGTTTTTCTTGTTTTTTAGCTTATACTTTTTATTAAAAGCTTTACGTCTGATCGGGTCTGTGATATTGTCTGATTTGGAATCATTAGGATGGAATTCTTGTGAACTATTTTTTGGCGTAGATTTTCTCGTAACTTTAATCTTTTTCTTAATTGGGCTGTTATCGTCTTCGTCAAAGTAATAGTTATTTAAATCTTTTTGTACACCAAATAGACCTTCCATGACATCAACGGTCATTAAAAGTACATTATACATTGTAGTATAATATAATGGAGGTCTTTCTTCTGGTGTGATTGTATCTTTTATTTTAGACTTAGTGAAATCATCAACTTCATAAAATAATTTAAATACGGGATCTGTAGTAAAAAAGTCCGTTATAAAAGAAAACAGGGAAAAAATACCACGTGCTTCACTTTCACCAAACTGTGTTTCATGTTGTGCAGGGGTTTTGAAAGAAACATCCCTCTTGATCCGTTTTCTGCGTTTCAAATTAGGCTTTTTCCGAAACAACCTTCTACTGATATTTTTGTTTTTATTGTTTGAGGACTTTTTTGGATTCACTCGAAATGAAGAAGTAATATTTTTTGTTGATGTTGTATTTAAAACAACTATAGGTTTCCATTCGCTAGCTCCAAAGGCTAATTGTGTTGAATCAGCAGGTGTATTGGGAGTAGTTACAGTAGCTAAAGCTTTTCTATACGGAACAAGCCTGCTATTATTTGGTTTGAAATAAAACATGTTTGGATTATGAAGCACATATTTAACTCTGGGATAGTAATATGTATTTGGATAGTTGTGTTTATACTTTTTTGTTTTAATATAATCTTGAAAGTCTTTATTACGTTTCAGCCTATCTAAATCAATTTTTAACTCATTGTATTTTTTAGGTCTTGTCGTAATTTTTGCAAAATTTTTCCTTTGTGCGATGAGCCTCGGCTGCGCCACCAGGTATTCCTTCGGCTTTTTTACTTCTTCAACTGGATTTACTACTACGCTATTATCCGTTGATACTTCAGTGTTAAGACCTCTAAATGTAGGCATAGCACCGTAAAAAATATTCGCTATAGGACTCATAACGTTTTTGAGGCCGTCAATGATTGGTTCCAGAAGTTTTTGTATTTTCGACTTACCATCCCATCTTTCTGCTGCATGTGTAGAGTTAAGTAGTATCGGCGCTTGTTGCGACTGCTGAGCACTTGCGTCTTGTTGTTGAAGAAGACTTTGATCGTGTGGACCCAACATGTTGGGGTTAAACATCTCATTGGACGCAAACTGTGGACTCACTCCGGATGCGGAGTATGCGTGCGATGAAGCGCTCGGGAAATCGATCGGGTATTGCGAATAAAGGTACGGATGGTTTTGGAAACCGACGCTGTAATGTAAATAAGTATTGGAAATTTAATTTTAGCTTCAAAGTGTTAAAGTTGTGTACAAGACACAACTTTAACCTTAACCTGGTTGTTCCGAGTTCCACGTCATCAAAAGTCCACTTGTCAGCTGTCTGCAGTCATTTTTAAAATGTCAGTTGTAAAGATCTTGTTGGTCTTTTGTATGAAATATTATATATAATAATAATAATAATAATAATAATATCTGTGGAAATTTCACACAGCGCCATCTATCGTTTACTTTAAACATGAATTGAATTTTCATTTTAGTATTTTTGAAAGTTTGCTCATTTCGATACTTACCATCTTAGCTACAATTTTATTATGTTGTACACACATTGGTAGGTAGCTTATTTAGTTGCTGTTGTGCTGTTGGATGGATCAGTTTATGCTGTTTTTCTTTTTCAGAATCTAGTATGTATGTATATACATTTTAGTATGTATGTGTATAGTTGTATAAGTTGTTTATCAGGGGATATGACAAAAAGTATATTGTGTCCTATTAATAGATTTTTCCATGTTCTAAACATTATGTCAGAACCATACGTTTAATTATTTTGCTCATACAAAAACATGGTATTTTATTTTTTTACATAAAAAGTGGAGAGAGATGAGCAGGATGAGATTACAAAGAGGGCTCAGTCTCCAAGGTTTCACTTTAATTTGCCTTGAAATTGTTTGGATCAAATCTTTTTCTGTTTCCCTGGAAATAAGCGTTCCTTCGAGATAACATTAAGGAAACAGATCTTGGTTCAAGTTAAACATACAGATTAATTTAATTGCCCGATAAAAATATTGAGGATTAAATTGTCGTTGGTGGATCATAATATTATAAATTTATTTAATTGAGAGTAATTTTTGAAGTATGATTTACTGAATTAGATTAAATATTTAAATGAATTTTCACTCTAATACAATGTTATTTTTGTCTACGAACTTTTACGAGTTAGCAGTTTTTGGTGAATTTTTACGAGATGCTAAACTTGTGCGGTTGGACTATCTATTGTGAAATTAGAAAATAATATTTCAACGTCAATATATTTTATTGATTATGATGGGATCAAGCCTTTGGGTAATATGTTTAAATCTATGTCATCTGTACAAATAAATAAGGTTCAAAATAGTGAAATCACGAAGTAAAGTTTGTGTTTATAATTATTTTTGCAGTACACGTCATTCAGTCGTGTCATCATCACAGTCAAAGTAATAAATCCAAGTAACAATCACATCTACATTTAGGCAATTTCTTAATGAGACGTTTTATTTAAAAAAAAAAACTAGTTCCACTTCTGTTACTAGATGGCGTAGTAACGACGTATTTCTAACATGATCGTAATTTCAAACCACGGAGTACAAGGAATAGTCAAATTCAGTTGAGTGGATCACAGAGTACGTTGTCGATTTGTCGATAGAAAGCCATTAGAGTTATATGCCTTCCATAAAATAAGGAAAGAATACTAAACTCGATACATAAATTATGTTAACAATGACAAAACGTAAAACCCCCATTCTAACGCCATCTATCAGATCTTTATAAAGTAACAGCTTTTCTTAAAAATAAAACGCCTCATTAGAGAAAATAGCAAATATACAAAGTTATCAGGCCATTTCAGAATAATCATGCATTAGAGTACAGTGCCTTCATAGTTTGAATATGGTTTTAATTATAAAGATTGTAAAATTAGCTTAGATTTCAATGCAAATATAGTTGTTTACAGTAATACCAAACAATTTGAAATGTGAATAATAAAATCAATGGCTAAGTTTTACGCTACGCTTTATCGTGTTGTAAATCAAGGAATATAAAAACCAAAACAATAATACGCACCAAAGAAGTTAATATGAATTCAAACAATAAATTACAAGAATAATAATATTTAAAATATTACCATTTCATTTTACATAAAACTAGAAATCATAACCATCACAGTTATCGTCAAAGCAATATTGAAGACACTGCATTTAATTGCACTTGTGAAGTACAGTGCTATCAAAAACGCATTTATTTACACCAAAAATACTACAATTACACTAGTGTGCTGAAGCTATTAATTTTGAAAACAATGTAAGTTGTACTTTTCGACGTGCTAAATGATACTTCTTTGGTGCGCTAAAAGTCAGAATACTCGTTTTCATGCTCATAGTACCAAGTTAACAGCAATATCCATAAAATCAATACCCACCCAGTACTATATGTTTCGTAGAGCTTCTTCAACGCCATTCCTATAGTGACCACCAAAGCCAGCTTACTGGCTACGAACGCCTTTATCGTCAGTGCGGCGACGACTGCAAATGCGAATATGACTGCTCCAGCTGACTTCATCCCGAAGAGAAGCGGTATAAGTGCTTGCAGGACTTTCTTCTTATGTCTCCTCTCTGGAATTAAAAAAATTGTGAGCATCTTACTCTTATTCCATTTGGGGGTGGTAAGGCCTGCACTGACGTTCCGCATAGAGTGTATTGTGCATTTACCCAAGCCAGCCCTTTTATGTACCGGAGCACGTCTCTGGGTCGCTAGCACAACTGTTTCAGTGATGTTATATTAGATGGTGGCTTGGAGACCGATTGCAAACGATCCCGTGGTCGTTGTACTTGTTCGTTCAGTAGATGTGTCGTTTCTTTTGTCTCTTCTGTGGCTGTGCAATATAGCAGCACACTTTCCACTGTTTCGTTTTCCTGCATGCAACCCTGGCACAGAGGGCTATTTGTAGCACCGACTTCGTGCAAGCGATAATTGAGGTTACAGTGACCTGTGATTATACCCACCATAAGGCGGAGGTCTTGCCTCGCAGATTGTTTGTGAGTTTTCTATTTAGGGATGGAAACATCACAATTATGAGCATTTTATACAGCGCTGTCTAGTTGTGCAGTAAGAAAAGCTTGTGAACATCAAAATGCATGTTGTAGGTACCTACTTAGTTGAAGCTTGAACTTGTTAGAAAATTACTTCGAAAATGACAAAGCATAACATAATACGTTTTAACAAATCTAAGTACCTACCCTTAGTTAAGATATAAGATCCCCAACAAATGCTAATTATTTTCAATCTATTGTTACTATTATTAGCTGTAATAAATTAGTAAAAATTACTGTAATAGCCGACTACCCTAATAGAGCATTAGCTTTTAGTAACATAAAGCTTTACCTACCTAAGTGTAAGCTTTCTCTATTGAATGCAAAAGGTACTTCAAAGTACGGGAAGCCACCTCATTTAAATCCAGTCAAAGCAGCTTTAAGCAAACAATGCCTACCCAAATTAGTTTTCATAATGACCCTATGAATAACACGGTATTTATTCAGAAACTGAATAGAGGCTTTATTCTAAAGGTCAAAGCTCTTTGGAATAGGCACTGAAATCAGTGCCTACCCACATAGTACTTCGTTCTTTTATGGATTGAGATTTTGATATCGCTGCTGATACAGAGCATTGAAACCCCATTGAAACAAGTGACGCTTCACACCTAGATGAAGCGTTTTTTTTTTGCTCTGTGGCTGGTAAACATAACGAATATTGTTCAAAAAAAAAGTTTACTTCTCCTAATTCGACACGATCTCAACTCGGTATGGAAATGAAATCTCTAATAAAAAAAAAATCCGACACGATCCCCTACTGAGGGATTAAGCCGGAATAAAAATTAATTAATAATTATTTCATAAAGGATCATACCATACCATTGGATACCAGCCAATGCATGCATGCGATCGCTTTGGGTAGGTATCTCAATAATCATCTTTTAGGTAAGTGTTACAATTCGGCTCTACCTAATTATGTCACTAACCGTGGTGTAGAGCAAACACAAATTCATCATCATCATCATCACCAACAGCCTGACGTCCACTGCTGAACATAGGCCTTTCCTAGAAAGCGCCACCTCGAGCGGCTGCTAGCCTCCTGCATCCATCGGCTCCCCACGGTTTTCACCAGATTGTCAGTCTACCTAGTAGAGAGCCTGCCTACGCTGCGTCTTCCAGTTCATGGTTGCTACACGAGAACCTTTCTTCCCCATCGGTTGTCAGTTCTACGAGCGGTGTGGCCTGCCCATTGCCTCTTCAACTTGCCAATCCTAAGAGTTATATCGGTCACAAACACAAATTAATAGAACGTCATGAGTAAAAAATACTCCATTATAACCATCAAAACAGTTATTATCTAGCACATTTACAGTAATGATCAGCTGAATAAACAGCTACTGAATAATTTACATCTACCGGAAAATCCGTATGTTCTTATTAGGGTTCCGTACCGAAAGGGTAAAACGGACCATATTATTAAGGCTCCACTGTCCATGTCGTATGTCTATCAGTCTGTCCATCTGTCACTAGGATGTATCTCATGAACCATGATAGTTAGACAGTTGAAATTTTCAAAGTTGATATTATTTCTGTTGCCGCTATAACAGCATAAAATAAATATTTTAGGGGGCTCCCACACAATAAACGTGATTTTCTTGCTCGTTTTTATAGATATGGTACGGAACCCTTCGTGTGCGAGTGCGACTCGCAGATGATCGGTTTTATTTATGACGTGAAACGGACCATGAAGCTGTAGGAAGCAGTTGCATCCTAAACAGCCATTCCGTCATGAGGCAATCTCGAGTCACAATTTCAACCTTATCGCTTTACTATTAGAGGTTACTTCTAATAGTATCGATGAAAAATTTAAATTGGTCTTCGTTAGAGACGCTTCAACAGCGATGGGTGTCAAATTGATTCGTGTCCGGTATAGAAAGCAGTTCGGTTATGTGCCCGATATGGGTAAAAGACGTGCGGAAAAGTTTGTTATAGAATAATTATGTCTTATTACAGTCTATTTACAAAGCAAACCTGAATCAATGAATAAGTAAAAATAACTAGCTAAGTGCGGGTTGGACTCGCGCATCAACGGTTCCGTATAAAAACGAGCAATCTTATGTATTTATTTTATTCTGTTTTTAGTATTTGTTGTTATAGCTGCAACAGAAATACATCATCTGTGAAAATTTCAACTGTCTGACTGTCATGGTGTATGAGATACAGCCTGTAGACAGACGGACAGCGGAGCCTCAGTAATGGGGTTCGCTCGCTTGGGTACTCTAAAAGTAGAACTAGCCCATGTCTTCCCATGGGTGCCATAAGAGCAAGCGAATTGAATACTCAGGGAATGGAAGGCAGCATTTTTCTCGATATGCCTTATAATCTACTGCGATCACCAAGACGCTTACCAAGCATGGTGTTTATGGCTAACTCTTCCTAATGGGAGACCCATGCTCAGTATTTATAGAGGTAGCAGATGATGACTACAATCTGTTAAGGGTTGTGTTCCTAATAACGGTTTAACGAAGGAGTTAGGAATATGGAAAGAAGAGTTAAAAAATCCAATATTACTAAATTAGCATTGTCATGAGTTAAATGACCGATAGACCACGTGTGGACAGTGTTTTTCTTTTGAAGCATTCGTATGATCTTATGAAAACAGTTTTGATAATTTAAATCAGTGTAGGTACTTTTTTGTGAACCCCGTAGATTAGAGGATTTATTGGAATATAAATTTTAAAAATCTGTGCCCTCAATAATAATGTTTGGCAATAGAATCTATGCAATAGCAATACTCATAAATGCTGTAAAATGTAAGATTCAATAACTAATTAGGTGAAGAAACACGATCCAAAGCACAGAAAAGCATTTCATGGCCATATTACATGCATTTGTGTCTGGTATGGACCCTTTTGCATGCATTTTAATACTGCCTTTTTACTTACTTCGGTGTTTAATCACGTTGCCTGAAATAGAAATAATCGATTATTCATAAAGAGATATAATAAACAAGTATTTATAATATTATATCAAGTTAGTTTCAAATTAGATTTCCGTTTCAAGTTAGTTAGCTTTTAGAATTAGCAAGTTCAAAAGGGAGTGGGTGGGCCACATCACTCGTAGAACTGACAACCGATGGGGAAGAAAGGTTCGTAGTAGCGACCATAAACCGGAGGACGCGGGTAGGCCAGCACCCTACTTGGTGGGCCGACGCCTCGTAGGAAGCCGATGGATGCAGGAGACAAGTAGCCGCTCAAAGTGGCACTCAAAGTGGATGAGGCCTATGTTCAGCAGTGGAAGTCTTCAGGCTGTTGATGATGATGATGATGATTCAAATTGCTCGCCGTTCACCTGATGTTAAGTGTCACGGTTCCCACCAAAAATTTCCCAACAGAGAAAATCTGTAGGTCACCTTTAGATTTTGGGCCTCTTTCTCCTTTCGAGCATCATTTCAATTTCTAGTAAAAGTCTAAATTAATGTACCCGTGGGAAACAACTAGCACTTTCAAAGTTGTTGCAATATAAATACGTAAGTATTTACATGTTTTTTATTTATAGTCATGATAGATATCAATTCAAAGGTAAAGTTTGGTTGAGGCCACTTCAATTGGAATCTTTTCACAAAATCCGTTTTATGTTTAAGTACTTGGACCTTTCTAACCTTTGAATATATTGGAATAAAAGTAGCTAACTTAAAATACGGTCGTAACATTTCAGCCCCGCCTACACGCTTAATACTTTTGTTCAGATGTGGATGTGAGTCGGATTTGCACGAACTTTTAAAGGCACTTTTTAAGAGTTGGCCGGCAACGCTTGATGTTCCCTTGGTGTTGCAGATGTCCTTAAGCGATGGTGACCACTTGCCATCAGGTTGGTCTTCTGCTTATACGTACGTCTTCCAGCTGATTATGATACCTACCACTTACGTCCTTCTTAGCATACAGCCATTAATTTTCTCCTAATTTACTACCTTATATTTTCCCCCAGTTTCTACCTAACTTTGAATCGTTGGAAGAGATTTTCAAGAAAGTGGACTAGTCTTGAAGTATGATTGCGGTCGAATCCGAGAAATTGGTTTTTGTCTAGGTTTGCTGTTGTACAATATTTTTCTTCTAAGCTCAGCAAATAGTACACAAAAAAATATTTTTTCCTTCCAGGTCTTAGGTACAAATAAAATGTCATTGGCAACCATTTGGCAACTCTAGAATTTTATTGTAGGCGAGAGCGAAATTTTTCAAATATAAGCCGGCTGTATTTGTAACATTTTCAAATATCATAATGCTCTGGCTTAATGAGATTGCAGCTCGCTGATCTCTTTTTTTTTTTGTTATATTTTGGCTCCACTCATTGTGTACGTAGCCAGTGTCAAGTATTGTAATTGTCCATCATGTTATTAGAATATTTCACGTAAAGTCAAGTCTTAGTCATAGTCATAGTCCAGTCTAAGTCAGGTCATAATCCAGTCTAAGTCATGCTCCAGTAAAGTGATGGCAACTTTACTAGAAGCTTCTATGGAATTTTGGAAGCAACATGAAAAACCACGTTTCACCACATTATATCACTTGCTCACACTCATGCTCATAATTCAGCACTTAATACGTAAAACGCCACCAATTTTAAACATTAACACTGGAAAAAGCAATTGTTTTGAAAAATAATACAATGAAACGACGTGAACTTTTCCGCGTTCCCGCCAAAACTCCGAAGCGCCACTTCCGAGTGTCCGGAGAGCTATAAGTTCAAAATCCATCGCGTTGATTGGTTGACACACTCATACATGAACAACCAGATAAATTCCACTGCTGAACGTTATATAACTTCCACTTTGGGGTTTTGGCGGGAACGCGAAAGAGTTCACGTCGTTGCAAAGTTGCCACCACTTTGCTGGAGCATGACTTAGACTGGACTATGACTATGACTAGGACATGACTTTGCGTGAAATATTTTATAACACGATGAAAATATAATACTTGACACTGGCTAAATACACTATGTGTGGAGCCAAAATAAAAAAAAATAACAAAAAACTTCCACTTTGGACGACGTTTATCATAGTGCTTAGACAAACAATATACAGCCCAAAACATGGGACAAACTACTGGACATATGACTTGTCTTCTTTCGAAGGGGAAAATGAAACCCATTGATGGTTGAAGAGGGGTATTAAAAGTTCCACAAAGAAATACAGAGATGAGACATCATACGGTACATCTAGTAAATTATAGGCACAAGCATAAATCATGGGACACAAGATATAAAAAATAAAAGTGACGAAAATTGTGTTACGTAATACCAGAAAGAGCCATTCTATGTAAGACATTAGGGAATCATGTTGGAATTTTCCTGTTCATACTCTGCAGGTATTCCACAGACGATTCCCTGAAGGGTTGGAAAATATATGAAACCCTGAGCATTGTTGTTTAAAAATTTAGTTATTTTTCAACGAGTGACTGCTGTTATAAATTTAAAATTACAAACGTCCATCTGAAATTTTCTACATTTCAAACTTCGAGTGTGGCGTGATAGATGTTTCTTTATATTTTAGATTA
The DNA here is from genome assembly GCA_963580505.1 of Ennomos erosarius. Lineage (NCBI taxonomy): Eukaryota > Metazoa > Arthropoda > Insecta > Lepidoptera > Geometridae > Ennomos > Ennomos erosarius. The sequence continues at coordinate 3,461,638 of OY757000.1, forward strand.
CAGAGTTCAATTGTAAAAGGTCTGCCTGAACCATGGAACATCAAAATTCGGAATTAACAAATTCGAATATCGGATCCTAAATCGAATGTTACATTATAGGTAGCTTTACTGCCACTATCCTTCAATCGCGCGGTGTCAGTTAAATGCAAAACAACGGATTTTAGAATGATTATCATGCATCTGACACAGCGAGGTCAGATTCTCAAATAATGATTGTTAGTTTAGACTACTATTGTTTATTTTTACAGCATCCTAAACTTTAACGACATCATAGATTTTGCTCGTTAACAATGGCAAATTTTTTTATAACTCCAATACCAGTAAACCGATAAAATCGACTTGTTTACCATCAATATTTATGAGGTGTCTCGATTCTCGACAACAGAGGCCAATAAACATTGTATGTCACGGTGAGCTCGTGAAATCAGTCATCAGATCACACTGCCCGTTATTGGGTCGAATTCATTCGTATGATTGGCTGATGTTTGATTTCCCTTTGATCTGACAATTTGACTGTCTAAGTGATTTCCGTTCTACGGTCGATCAGAAAGGGATACGTAAAGTCAAAGGGTTGTTGAAAATTAATAGAGTGGAGATAACGAACAGATTTTTTATAAAATTGTATTCGTTTGTGTTGTCTGCCCACTAGGTGTACCGGCGACGGTACGGTGGGAGCCGATGGATGCTGGATACGAGCAGTTGCTCAAAGCGGCTTTTTCTGAGGGAGGCCTATGTTCAGCAGAGGACGTCTTCAGGTTATTAATGATGATAATGATGATGATGACATTTCAAAAGATCTTCAAGTGGCAATTATGACACTACTCCTACTGACTACTACTCTGTTCGCTATAAAAATGTCATTATGAACGTTGACATTGACTTTGTTAGAAAAATCAACTAAAATCTAAGTTTTCACAACACCAGCGACATTACAAAAAATAAAGATGAAGGTACAGACTGTATATAAATCAATCGAAATGATATTTATGCTGGGTTATTTTCTATAAAATACGCCAAAATTTTTGATGGCATGCAATAGAGTAACTAATTTCAGCATAGGATTTATGATTTATTGATAGATTGTAAATGAAATAATCTATAGACGTTATAAAAATTGCCTGGAAAATTAAAAGTTTTCGCGGGAAGTTGGGAAGCTCATGCGCTGCCCAATTTCGCGAGGGTATTTTAAATTATCCAGGATATTGGTCTTGTTAGTATAAACAATCTGCCTGAAAAATTTCATCCAAATCAGTTTACCATTTTGGCGTTAACATCACACAAAAACAAACGAACAAACAAATGGGTGAAGTTTCACTTATAGGTACCTGCATTGTTTGTAAAGGCTAATATGCCTTTATCCTTTAAAATAACTTCTATGTACTAAAAATTAGTAGATTCCTACTAAATTTATTGCTTCTACTAAGTTTCTAGACCAAAATGCTGAATACTTAGTGCAAACGACCTTATAGTATTATTTTAGTGCGACATAAATTCTGACATTTTACGCCATAAATAGCCCAAGCCATGGCCTAAGTAAACTTTATTGTTAGTGCTTGTGATTTAACGTTTATAGGCGAATTTGCTTTATCGGCACAATTTATTTGGAGGTTAAATATTGGATTACTTAATTACGCATTTTTATAACCATTGTGCTCAAAAGAAATTACACGAAGTACTTTCAAACTAAAATGAGATAGATAATTCATTAATATTTTATAAGAATTTTATTTTTATAATATTGTATTAATTTAATGTAATTTTTTAATGAAGAACGTTATTTGTGAAATAATATTTAAAATTTTCTGCTCTATTGCATTAAAAAATGCATTTAAGAAGCCTGTATACATTGTTCGAAAGTTAATTATGCCGCACCATACAACGGACCGTGCGGACACATAGGTACTCTCACCTATGTACCTATTTTACCGCCTCCTCCGTTGTATGGCGCCGTGAGATTTCCATGACGGTCACAGATTAAAGAGAAAAAGTAGATAATTTTTTCTTTAATCTGTGAAAAATAAGTACGGTTTTCTTTTTCATTTCCATAAAAAATATATAAGAATTCCTCCAAGGAGTTTCACATTACGAAAATAAATAAGCTGAATAAACGAAACTCCTTGGAAGCGCATCGAAAATGAAACTAATTCTAATTAGTTATAATTTTCACCACACGCAGGAGCACCATTTGCATTGTAAATGCGCGCCATTTTAGATCATTTTTTTTCTTCTTATGTTATGGCTCCACACATCAGTTTATTTAGCTAGAGTCAAATATTGCAATACAATTTTTCATCGTGTTATAGAATTATACACATAGTCATAGTCCATTCTATGTTATGCTCTAGTAGAGTGGTGGTAACTGTACCTACTATATTTTCACATTAGATTAGAAACGTCAAAGATTGTTTGTTGCTACTTTCCCACTAATAAACAAAGTTTGCTTCAGTACCTGTGGTACTGTTTTCTCGCAAATGTGTTGAAAAACGTTGTATGATACATGGGCGGATATTGGTTTTTACAAACTCGTGACTATGGTGAGCCCTCGACTACGTCTCGGGCTTACATTTGTCTACTAGTTAGTAAAAACCAAGTTACCGCCCTAATATCATAAATAACTATTACTTAGTGATCGTCTACGGGCTTTTGATGATGATGATGATGAACCTTCTGTATTCAGTTCCCTACCCTGTACTATGGGCATAGTGTAATAAATACTAATAGTGGGTAAACTCCTTTGTTATACCGCAATATACCTAAAAGGCCGTCTCGGCCGTAGTGGGGCTACCGCGTACCGGTAAGCCAGTGAAGCTAGCCGGTACTACCGCAGACGGCGCGGGCAGGAGGGGGACGCCGCCCGCTCTCGTTCATACCGCACCCCATCGTTGCTCCGTCTAGCCGTCCGAGTTGACTCACTATTAGTATTTATTACACTATGCTATGGGGAAAGTGAAAAATACCATTCAGCCTTTTACATTACCTCTCTTTTCCCTCTTCCTTCTCTCTTCCTTTAGACTGGGATAAGGCAAGTAAAATTAATTACCCGTGTGAAGCTGGAACGGATCAGTTAGTAAGTCAATAGCTTTACGAACGATTTTTCTTTCCAGCCTCATCAACCTGCTAATTTTTTTAAGCCCTTGTAGAATATTGTATGAGCGCTGATATTTAATTACGTAACTTTGGTGGCAATGAAAAAAGTGTATTTATTATTTAAACTTTTCAACTGTAGCTTTGATAATGATAATGATGATTATGATAAATATGATGATGATGATGATGATGATGATGATAAAATAAACACAAATTTTAATTTAAATCTGTTGCAATAATGTTATACACCATCCTTACCTATGAGGAAATAATAACACCTTCCGAATACCTATTTACATTTTGCCTAAAAGCCTTTTTTGCCTTTTCCTCCTTTCCTTCATCGCTAAGGATAAATCGCATGGTTGGGTGTTTCAGAAACATTTTCCGGAACATTTTATTATTGATGTTTTAGAAAGGATTTCGAGAGATACTTTGCTTTTATTTGAACGACAAATAAAAGAGCCGAAAGATAAAAAAGAACTTTGTTGGAAAGGTACTTAATTTGGATCGTCCTGAGTGGACATAAACGGAGTAGAACGTAAATTATGCAGGTAGTTCAATATTAATAATGTTTTGGTTTAAAAAATTATTTTAATTGTGGTGGTATTAGTTTAATTGTGTTACCTGTATAAGTTTTCAATTCAACAAATTTTGAATAACAAGAAATATTATCAACTGTATAGGTACAAATTGGCACTTATTCTTTTTGCTTGGACTATTAATATTCATCATCATCATCATCATTAACAGCAAGATGACGTCCCCTGCTGAACATAGGCCTCCCCCAGGGAGTGCCACTTTGAGCAGCTGCTCGCCTCCTGCATCCATCGGCTCCCCACGGCTTTCACCAGGTCGTCAGTCCACCTAGTGTGAGGCCGGCCTACGCTGCGTCTTCTAACTTGTATCTCACTTACTTATTACGCCTTTAGGTGCTTTGTCCTCTTCTCTCTCTTCCTCCACTTTACTGCTAGATTTCTTCGGAGTCACGTCCGTTTCATCTGGAACACACCAAAAGATCACAGTTAATTTTCTGAATACACCATTTTATTTTGACGAATTTCGTTTATTTGAGGCTCTGTTGCACTGTTTACTAAAATGTACTTTGAATGAAATGAAATGAAATGAAATATATTTATTCGTGACATACACAATGCAACACAGATTATATAAATACAATAGAAATATGACAATAATTACAGCGGTAGGAACATTATGTGCAACATTATGTCATGTCAGGAATAGGTTCCGGCTCAGCATACAACTGAGGTTGCAGGTCACAGCCCCAGTTACTGGTTTTCAGACGGAACCCATATTCATGACATCACGGACGAATATTATACAAAGTAAAACTAAGCTAAGAACTAATTACAGTAAAAAGTACAGATTGAGCACGAACAAAAATAAAATTATCTGTATTAAATATCTGTGTAATCAGGCATACATGGCAACACAGAGTAAAAAGCGGCTGTTAGTGTCAACGTCAACATCATCATAATATAACGTGACCTCGTGTATGTGATGTGGCAAAAAGATTGTTTTTGCCATCATAAGATTCATAAGATAACACAATAATAATTAACAAACAAATTTTGTAAATATGTATATGCAGATAGACAATTTAATTTTATTATTTCACGGACATAGTACAGTGACTGTCATCAAAGCATCAAGACTAAATATTATACAGAAGCTGCAAAAGGAGAGGCGCAGTTACGGAGTTTAACTCAGATAAAATGAACATCCCATTATTACATTATAATGTGGATCTGCAATTAAAACTACAGTTAAGTGGAAATAATTTAGACTAGCTGTATCTTGAAGACGCAGCGTAGGCCGGCCGGCACTCGGTGGACCGACGATCTGGTGAAAGCCGCGGGGAGCCGATGGATGCAGGAGGCGAGCAGCCGCTCTAAGCGGCGCTCCCTGGGGGAGGCCTATGTTCAGCAGTGGACGTCTTCAGGCTGTTAATGATGATGATGATCTTGTGCCTTGGTCTTTCGTTGCTGGTTAAACTTCAATGGCTATGTACCTAGGTTTAAGTCACTATCACGTTTAATTAAAAAATCAAAATAAAGCTTACTATTTTTTTTCGGTCTTTTTTACATTCAGTTCCTTTATCTTTGGATGATTAATTTTAAGGGAACTACAACCACCTTTTCATGAGGACAGGGTTTAATTTTGCTTGTAGTATGCGAGTCATGACAATACATTGCTTGTAATCTCGTAAAGTAAACAGCCTCCACGTCCCAGAACAAAACGTGCTCATGTCAGCATAATATTAGCATTTTTATAACCAAAATACGTTCAGACAAATATATCCCAACTAAATCTCGAAAAAGTTTTTTGTACATATTTAACTCAGCGGCTGTTGTTGGAATACAGTAATTGCAAAAAATTTATTACTTTATTGACTGATGTCGGCATCAAGCCACTGCTGATAATAATTAAATGGTCAAAAACTCAGTGAATTTCTTAGAATTTTTGACCGATGGTTACGTTAACTACAAATCGAAAAACCCACCCTAAAACAACACTGTCTTTTACTTTTGTTTCAGTCTCCCGTTCAGTATTTTAAAGTTGAACTTTAACATAAGTACCAGAAACCCGAGGAAAGCTTTCTGGGCTGACCAATTTTAGCCTGTACACGAAAAAAAAGAGAAACCAGCGCATTGAATAAGTACCTACAGAAGGTAAGTTACCAAACCAACACCGTCTCAAAACGTAGGCTACTTTTTTGGTATTTTAGACGATTTAAGTAATAAAATTAACTTACCAGTGGAAAGTCACACTAGAACTACTAATGCTGTTTTTCTGATGGGATGTGGAATGATTCTACCACGGGATTATCATTTAAAATAATTTTCTGGGAGCTCTTCACACAGATATTATTATTATGACCACGCGAACGTTCGTACGATGGTACCAAAAAATGGCTTAAATCTCGCAAATGTATTGGGATTTTATAGATACTTATTCTATGACCCAGCGTTATATTTAAATCTATCCCCTCAGCAAATAAGACCGATCATGCATTCAAAGAAACATTTAAATTTTCTGTACTATTTGCTATTGCGTTATGGTAATACGTAGCGATACTAATGCGGTAGAAACTGTATTAATTATTTATCACGCGTAATGCACACTGAACTAGATTGAATAAAATGCGAGAAATATGTTCATAGAGCATGTATAGCTCAGCGGTTAACTGTGAAACTTCTAAACTTCAAGCAGATTCAAATCTGAATCCCACCACTCTGCACTAATGACGTGCAGTCATGTGCGGAATTTGCACTTGCTCTTATAATAGATGAAGGAAAACGTCGTGAGGAAACTGGCATATTAAAGAATCTTATAAATACGAAAAAAAAATTACGCGTCATCAAACCACATTCTACTCAAGAAATCTCAAATGCTTCATCATCATCAGTCCAACAGCCAATAATGCCACTGTAGCAGCTACGCTAGCAACCTAGAGCAACACTCCGTTATTTTAAGGAGTTGGGAAGGCTCGGGTAAATGTTGGCAGGAGAAATGCTCAATACACCCGAAACGGGACGTCACTGTAGGAGTTTTCACCCCTATGTAAATTTAGAATTAGGGAATGTGTCATCTACCAAATTGTGCACATGTGCCCGTGGCTCCTAAAGAATCATTTCAATTTAGTCACATTTTGGGACATTCCGGCCGTGGGAACATTTGGGCTGATAACAACATAAACATTTTTGGCAAAGTATGGATGAACATGTTTCTGTTATTAATAAAACGTGTCAACAAAGATAATATTTAAAAGACTGGATTGGTTCTCAAAAGTAGTAAAATAATTTTTGGTTAGCAGTGAGACAATCTAGGCTAGTAAAATAATTAAAACACTATCAACATACCCGGAGATCATGATGATAAAAGAAGTGATACCACTAAGCTAAATTAAAGCTATTACTGCTGTAATAAGATTGATTAAGCGAGATAGCAGTAGGTTTTGATTGGTAGCATTCACAAAAGCTTTTGATATTGGATCCCGCGCGACGCAGCTATAATAATAATCAAGATTACGTGGCGAAAATGTTTCCTTAGGATTTATTACTAAATAGAACAATTCTCTCCTGAAAGGAAAAAGATATTTGAAATCTTGGCCTGATGCACAGATCACGAATAAATACGCTTCGTACGAAACGTCATTGCTATGCTCTGTGGTCTGATCGCTGATATTACTCTAATTTTTTACTTCATCCATTTAGTTTTTTAAAGCATTAGTATGCTTCTCTTTCTCTTTGTTTCTCTTTCGCCTTTTTCCATTAGTTTCCATCGCGCGGAAATATTACTACTTAGACTTTGATAGAAAGACTAAAGCGATATAATTTCTACTGTATTAATTTTATTCCCTGGAAATATACTACCATGAACTTGAAAAAGTCAAACAGGCCATTTTAAGAAGCTTTTTAAGTATTAAAGCAAGTCCATTAAAGTAATAATATATAAAAAAACAACATGGAAGGAAATGTTGGGTCTATTCTGAGGAAAATCAGCGAGTAACAAAATTGCCTAAATACTGCCAAATAATTCAGTTTCCCTTATCAAACTAGCACAAAATGGCGACCACTTTTCTTGAGCAAATGGAACTCAATTTCCTCTCAATTTCCTTTTCAGTAAAATCCAAGCCGATAAAACTAAGATTGACGTAGCACCAGAATTCACTCTATTGACTTTGTACACAATTTACCCAAACATTTCCAAGAATCTTTGTCCAAAACGTTTAGCCAAAGACATCATATTTATATTAGTCTAGCCATCATAAAACTTTGTAAAAAACGCTCATTAGAAGAGCAAGAACGCTAACGGAGCAGAATCTCTACGGAATTCCTGAAGAGGAAAGTCGGATGTTACGGACACAACTAATTACGTGCTAACATGACAACGGTGGAATTATCAGAACGTGTACACACGAGATGAACACGTAAAACTGATGTTTATTGTTGCTAATGAAATTGGCTTGTCAGTGGTGAAATTGGAGTCGCCAAAGGAAATAAACAAAAGATTATTAGTTCCAAATAGGTGCAATACGTGAGCAATGCAAGTGATTTAAATTGATGTATTATGTATTATATTGATGCTGCCATGAGATCCCGGTTTGCGAATAGGACCACCCCATCTCTTCCTGTAGGTGCCGTAAGGGCCGGCCAAAGGAATGGTGTCAGCGATAAATTCCACATTCAGGATTTTCCACATTCTATGTTTTCCGATTTCTTAATAATACGCAATCATATTTAACCAAATTCGTAAATTAACAAATTCTTAATTTTCCGGATTCTTTATCTGGGGAATGGATAGCAGCATTATTATTGATACATTAAAATCTTGTGCGGTCACCAATTCGCCTGCCAAGGGTGGTGGTTATGATAGATAGATAGATAGATAGATAGATAGATAGATAGATCAACTCTTTATTGTACACCTTAAGACAACAAAAATTACAAAGGAGAAAACTTAATTAACTTATTCGTACAATAGGCGGTCTTATCGCTTAAAGCGATCTCTTCCAGACAACCATTGCGTTGGTAGGATATTAGTAGCTAAGAGTTTGGGGCTTCGGTGTACAGTCATAAATCAAGAACATAAAAACTAATAATAGAATGATACATGGTTATAGCTGGTTATAGCTGATAAATCTTCCTTATATGATAAGCTTCCAAGGTGGCGTTTTATGAAGGAGGCATATGTTCATTATTCAGCAGTGGACATCTACCAGCTATTGTTGTTGATAACGATTATAATGATGATACTAAAATGGACCTTAGATTACTAGCTACAATCATTGTTTAATAACTACCTATGTTTAAACTATAAATATGAAAATTGAATTGAAAGTTGTGTATTCTAACGGGAATAAAAATATATATAAATGATGTAACAGATTTTTTATTTTGGTTTCTATTTCTAGTTATACATTATGTACCTACTCTTACATTATGAAAAATAGACCTTACCTTTAACAGTTCTGCTTTCATACATTTCAAAATCCAGTGCGTCATCTCTTCCATCCTTTGGCACTGAAAGCCTGAACGTGAAGTCATTCCAGTCGAAGCTCACAGCATGGTCTTCTATCAGGCCCCATAACCCTTGACTTGACCTCCCCTGCCTACTCGATACCGGCTCTATCGTCAACAACTCAAATAGTCTCACTGCTTTCCGTTCCCGTAAACTCTTCACCAAGTCTCTTCCCATGTCTTCAATACATGTTGCATTATCACTACAATTCAGGTCCACCAACGCCCTAACACTCCCCAGCATCAAGCAAACGAGTAGCACTGAAGCAGTCATTTTTGTCACACACCCTCTCACTGCCAATCCATTTGTAGGTCACACCTGTGTCTTCACCACCCTCATCGGTGGTTGTTAACTTAATGAGCTCAAATGCAATCGTTGATGATTTTTATCCATCGTCACGCTGCACCGACCTCGTGTGCATTATTTTTTTCTAGTTTATGCGTGTACACTTTTCTTTCTACTGGTGAGGAGTTCCGTTCGATTGTTTTCCGTGATTCGGTCAGTTAGAGTCTATTGTGCTATTGGTGCTACTGTAGGTAAAAAACCTAGACCGTGTGCTGTGGTATACGGTTTTAGTACTGGTGAATCTTTATTTTTACTTTCGTAGTTATGAACGTACGGATAGCAAACACATTTTCAATTTTTAAAATTTTATTCATTTCACTTAATTGACCCTTACTCTACTTATTCTTTTTTGTTCATTTCATGGATTTCTTCTTCCTTTTCTTTGCCCTGACTATAGATAATATAAGTTTTATTTTCACATTCATTGCGGTAACTTTTGATTTTCTTCATTTTAACTAAAACATTTACCTTTTCAGTAAAATCAAAATTTTTGATACGTATCATTGTGACCATTATATTTAACGCCAAAATATTAAAAAATTCCACACTCATTCTACACCTCATAACTAAATTATTACAGAGGCATATTTTTAATCTATATCAAGCTCATCAAAACTCTAATTGGTTTCAATTTTTGTGTTATATATTTTCGGTAAAAGCCGGAAGTAGAAAGTCTATTGAAGCACACCATAATATTCATAAATATTCATAAAAACGAACGGCTGGTTCTATGGGTTGACATGAAAAATGGACACATATTTTTTCGTAATTTATGTCCCAAATATTAAACGAAGATCTATCGAACGAAAACGATCATTTAGATTATAAAAGAAAAAGTATTGAATAATACTCATTGACAGAGTTTAAAACTGCGAGCTTAATAATTAACCCACAGTTTTTAAACCTTTAGCACCAGAACAATCATTGCTCTAGTAGCTAAAATTTTTAGAATCTGAAAATATTATCTTTGTAGATTATTTTAAATTTATTCTTAATATATTTAGATTGATAAACTGTTTATTGAAACAACACATTTTTAAATTGTATTAATTTCTTTTCATTATACTAGAGGATGCTTTGTGGTTTCATCCGGAATCAACAAACATACAAACAAAAAACACATGCAGCAGTATGATGCGACTGTGTAGGTATACTAACTTTGCCTAGCTCTATATGAAAGGTAACCTTAGAACATAAGGTTCAAAGTAGATGGAGTCAGACGTAGCTAAAACCTTTTCTTTACCCGAAAAGAAAAACGTAATTTACCGCGATATGTGTTCTTATCCAAACTTATCCTAACCACACGTATTTTCGTAGTCATAAAAAAGTAACAACCTTTACTCTGGCATCGCTACTGTTGAAGCTGACGCAAAAAACTGACATCCTGTCTAAAATTAACTTCACCATTTTGGGCGTACACATACCTTACACAAGTACCAAGTCAGTTTGTGTCAGTCCAATTTCGGCCAAATATTTCTTGGTCCGAGTATAAGCTGCAAGCTTTCAATAAATTCAGTTGCTTGGTTTGGTACTAAGGCCTTCGTTCTCTATATTCGAGTAAAGTTCCGAGTTGGCTAGCCACCACGTAATGTCACTTGTAACTGCAGTAACGAATTTCAGAATGACTGAGTAGCGCTAGCCGACCCGTAAACCAGGCTGCTACTTACAGGACACAACAGCTGCCGATTAGTACGGTTAACCGACGGCTATAGCAAAATTTGTAGCAATCTCGCATGTGTTTGTAATTTATTATTATAGTTTGCATGCCACAAATACTGAGATCTACGGAACTGTAAACTACCAACCCGGTTCATTACGCTACTGCTATAAAAACATTGACTATTCCTGTTTCTATTTCGAGATCAGATAGTTATGAATATAGAAATCATTGTATTTAATTAGTAAAACAGTCCGCTCAGAACCGTGGAAAGCCGATGGATACTGGAGCCTAGCAGCCGCTCAAAGTGGTGCTCTTTGGAGGAGGCCTATGTTCAGCAGTGGACGTCTTCAGGCTGATGATTGACGGGCCCGATAGCTCAGTTGGTAGTAGCCCTGCCTTCTGAACTGAGGGCTGTGGGTTCGATTCCTACCCAGGACAAACATTTGTGTGATGAACATAAATGTTTGTTCTGCGTCTGGGTGTGATATTGTATTCTATGTATGTAATTACAACTAAAAAAGTATCTAAGTATTATATCAGTTATCTGGTTCCCATAGTACAAGCTTTGCTTAGTTTTTGTCTAGATGGCGCTATGTGAAATGTCCAAACATATTTATTTATTATTTATTTATGATGAATCGGATATTCACAGCTGATTTACTTCATTATTACTATTATCAATTATTCTCGTGAGGATTATTGCATTTGCAATGATTTGCATGCTGTCGCTACCTGCAGTACCGGTATTTGATGAAACTTATTTGTGTTTTGTTAGATAGGTGGCACGCAACGACTTCAATGCTACCTATGTCTGTAAATGTTTTTAAAAGTAGGTAAGTCTATAGGTGATAGTAAATTAAAAAGTATTGTTGTACATAAATTATTGTTACGTCTTGAACCTGAACAAATAATTCTCACTAGATCCGCAGAATAACTTATCTTTTGCTAGGTCTTCTAGGCTTAGCTTAACCGATTGTACTACGACAACCGCTGGGACTGATCTGCCTAATTTGCCTTCCGAAGCACGGCATCTAAGTATGTACGTACCTTTATAGGCACGGGGGGGGGGTTTACTTACATCAGCAGATATACTTATGTGGCAGTGGGCGGGCCACATCGCTCGTAGAACTGACAACCGTTGGGGAAGAAAGGTTCTCGAGTGGTGACCACGAACTGGAAGACACAGCGTAGGCCTCCACCAGGTGGACCGACGACCAGTGGACCTAGCACTAACGTTACACTTACGCACGCATAAATATTCGTGCTAGGCCTACTGATCGAAACCGTGGGGAGCCGATGGATGCAAGAGGCAAGCAGCCGCTCAACGTGGCGCTCTTTGGGGGAGGCCTATGTTCAGAAATGGACGTCTTCAGGCTGATGATGACGATGATGGTGGTGATGATGATTACTTATATCTGTAATCTAGTTTCCATAGTACAAGCTATGCTTAGTTTGGGGCTAGATGGCGCTGTGTGAAATGTCCACACATTTATTCATTTGTTTTTTTAATTTTACGCTCACTTGTAAAGACAACTAGTTGTAGTGGTTGCTTTAATTTACCAATAGCCCAGATAATTATAATAAGCCCAGTACAGATGCCTCATCCCATACAATGGAATAACTCGGGCTATTTTACGAATTATTTTATTTCTGCAAGATTATCATGCGACATTTATTTCGTGTTGGCGTAGTATTGGGTCAAATGAATACACTGGACACTAACTAGTAACTCTCTAGACACAATTACTAAATTTTTTTAATGTTCGAGATATTTTTCGTTTATACCTGGGCCATTATTCCGTATCGATTCCTTACTTCGAAACCACGCGAATTTCTTGTCTTACATAAGAAATCTGCGAAACTGTATTCTCTATGAAACGAAAACAAAACCGCGCGAAATGAATTTGGAATTGGCGCGATTTGAACTGTCAAAAATTATATGTTTTACCGAGACGCGTTCCGAAACATCAACACATCAAAAGATATGACACTTATGTCAATATATTTTATTCAAAATAAAGATAACTTTAATGTAAAGTGAAGGTATATCTGACGCTGTGACACGATTTGAACAAGACACGATAACGACGTGGTTTCGTATCGTGTGGAATCTGTGTTTCCATAGAGAATAACCGCCGTGATGGGACCCCACCAATAGCATGAAAACTGCTGAAGTTTAGGTAATCATTGTTTAGTATTTTTAAACAGCAATTAAACTTGCGTGATACATGCTGAAAAAGGTACTTACTAATTAGATATTTAACATGAGTTCATAATCATGATAATTTTACTTTAATTGCTCAAACATAAAAATGAATTTGCATATTGTAACATGACAGTAGAATAGGTAAAGGAAGCAATTATTTACAAAAGGAATTGTATCAGTGCACGCATAGACAGAAGGAAAATAACTTTGTTTCCTGCTGCAAAGTATACCGAACTGACAGATATGCCTAAAAGGACAGGTATTCGTAATTCATAAGTACTTATATTATTTAACTAGGTGGTAGGTGGTAGTCTTTTTTTTTTTTTTATGATATGAATGACGTAACGAGCTAGTTGTTCACCTGATGTTAAGCGACACGGCCGCCCATAACAGTTGAAGTGTCAGGTATCAGGTCATAAAGTCTCATTTGCCCAGTAATTTCACTAGCTACAGTGCCATTCAAACCAGAACACAGTAGTGCTGGCATACTACTGCTTGGCGGCACAATAACTGGCAAAGCGGTGGTACTAGTATTTTACTAGGTGGTAGGACTTTTCTGCAAAGTTCGTCTAGGTAAGTACAACCGCTTTGCCAGTTATGCTGCCGCCAAGCAGTAGTGTGCCAGCACTACTGTGTTCCGGTTTAAATGGCACTGTAGCTAGTGAAATTACTGGGCAAATGAGACTTTATGACCTGATTACACAGGGTAGTACTGATTACTAGACTGTATGATGTCTCAGGATGACGTGCGCAGTGCAGTGTCACGCGGAACTTTATTATTTTAAAGTTCCGAGTGACACTGTAACTGTTATGGGTGGCCGTGTCGCTTAACATCAGGTGAACGACTAGCTCGTCACATCATTCATTCTCATAAAAAAAAAATATTTATACAACTGGTTTTGCACCGTTTATTAGACAAGGATTGACCAAATGTCTTTCTATGGTATTTTACTATAGCCGAAATCGGTCTACTGGTGACCTTCTTGTGTATGCCACATACATTTGGAACGAAGCTATTGAGAAGTATGGGTAAGCGCTTGCCGTTTCTTTAGATATCTTAAAGGCTAGATGGCGATCAGGTGGTTGATTGCAACAGAAGTTTTTTGCTCGGCATATTATTATAAACTTATCCAATCAATAAATAAATAAAAGTTGTGTAGACATAAATGACACCAATGTCTTGTGATTCCTTTATTATTTGGCCCAATTTTTTGTACCTTTTATCTACTTATTATAAACTTTATTGGTGTCTAATTAGAGTCATTAACTTCGTTATTAATATGCTACAACAGGCCTACTTAGTACTTACTCCTTTATGTGCTTGTACATAAAGACCATTCCCCAAAATGTTCGCATGTATATGTACTGACCTATTTCGGGCATATAATGCGAAGAGGGGATGACAGTTTAGAAAAGCTGGTCATAGTCGGCAACGTTGAAGGCAAAAGATTACGAGGCCGCACCACGTTGGTCTGACCAAGTGATGCAAGTCACCTCTCTTAGCAAATTTTCCCAGGCCGTGAGGGCGACAATGGACCGAAGTCGATGGAAGCATTTGGTCAAGTCGGATAAATCCTGTGATCACAATCTTCAGTAATGAGGGACCGACCAGAGAGAGAGATATGTGAATAGCATGTGAATAGGTATCTTCTAGGCAAGCCACCATAGACCGCTTCGTCACTTTCCATCTGGTATTCAGTTACAGAAAAAAATGAAATTTTAATGTCGTCTTCTATATCTAACTAGCTTTTGCCCGCGGCTTCGCCCGCGTAATTCTAGTGAAAAATAAACAAAGCTAGCTGAGCTTTGAATCAGGATAACAGAAACTTATAGTAATAGACCCTTTTTTCATTCCAACGAAAAATGCAGGTACACCTACAAAAAGGTATTATTTCTTTATGTATAGCTTCACAAGTGCGCCGCCCATGGTTCAGCAAACAGAGGAAACATTTTTATTGTAAGTATTGGTTTTCAAATAGCACGTGTGGCAATTAAATCATGAACTACATGTCAGTCGGTAGGTACAAACACGTTTACCATGTTACAAACGAAACTCAGCAGAAATACCAAAAGCGCGAGCGAAAGCGAGCGCTAAAAATTTTTTTATTGTAGGTATTGGTTTTCAAAGCACGTGTGGCAATTAAATCATGAACTACATGTCAGTCAGTAGGTACAAACGCAGTGCTATTATTACAAGCAAAATACAGTAGAAATTCCAAAAGCGCGAGCGAAAGCAAGCGCGAATAATTTTTTTCATGCAATTCATTTATTCCAAAACAATAATTTGTATAGGAAACTCATATAAAGCTTCTGCAACCAGCAGTTTAAGCTGTGCGTTGAATTCTAGATTTCAATAGAAAAATTTTTGAGACTCCGTTTGACCCTGATGGAAGGTGATTTACAGAAAACCGTGACACACTTCTATTTTTATTTTTACTGAAGAGTATACACACCAAATTTCAAACTAATTGATCCACAGATTAAAAAGTATCATGCTAACATTAAACAAATGATAACATCCCATTTCTACTTCTCAGCGGCGGAATTTCAAAAAACTATTTTTTAGCAAACATCTACACTTTACGAAGAACACACCCTCCAAATTTAATGTATCTACGGCTAGCGGTGTAGGCTGTGCGTTGATTTATAGATCTTAAAAGAAAAAATTTGACGCTCCTTTTGACCCTGACGGAAGATGATTTTCAGAGAACCGAGATACACGTCTATTCTTATTTTAATTGAAGAGTATACACACTAAATTTCAAACTAATAGACCCATAGAGTAAAAAGTTTCATACAAACGTAAAACCCCCGTTTCACATCTTTCGGGGTTGAATTTTGAAAAACTCTTTCTTAGTGGACATCTACACTTTACGAAGAATATACCCTCCAAATTTCAAATTTCTACGACCAGCGGTTTAGGCTGTGCGGTGATCTATAGATTTCGAAAGAAAAAACTTTGAAGCTCCTTTAGACCCTGATGGAAGATGTTTTTCAGAAAACCGTACCACAGGTCTATTCTTATTTTTACTGAAAAATATACACACCAAATTTCAAATTTATCGATCCACAGACTAAAAAGTTTCATACAAACCTAAAACCCCCGTTTCACCCCCTTAGGGGTGGAATTTTGAAAAACCTTTTCTTAGTGGACGTCTACACTTCACGAAGAATGTACCCTCCAAATTTCAAATCTCTACGACCAGCGGTTTAGGCTGTACGTTGATATATAAGTCAGTCAGTCAGGACTTTGAATTTTATATATACAGATTACTACTCTATGACTATGTGTAACGGTCGACGAACGTCAGATCTACACGCATTCGGCATAATAGCAGCCGTGACTTTGATAATGATATTCCGTTATCAAAGAAACGGGTGTCTCAGAAATCTGTTTATTTTTAACGGCAATCATCATTATCATCGTGCCTAAAGACGTCTAGTGGTAAACATAGACCTCCCCTGTAGAGGTTAAACAGCTTCTTGCCTCTCGCATCCGTTGGCTCTCTGCATTTCTGACCTGTAGGGTTACTCTTGAATCTAATCCCAATCTTACTCAAATTTTAATCCGAATCAATCACTAATTCCAATGTTAATTAATTTGGTAAAAATGCGGATGATGTAGAAATGAGTCGATTACATTTAATTCCATAAAATTTCATGAACAAAGATTCCAATTATGCGCTAGTGTCGGATTTCAGAGTACCAAATGCCACGGCCATAATGGATTATAAAGATAGTACCCTTAAATTAGGTGATACGCACAATTTTCCCAATATTCCATGCTATTCTGATAGCAGATCGCGATGTTCGTCTTAAGCATGACATATTATGCAGGGCAAGATCTTAGGTGCAATTTTTATTTTTATGGAAATCGCGAACTCGTCAGATATAAAATAACATAAGAAATGAAGTTTCAAAAAATGTTTTCTCACCATGCCTAAGAACAATAATATTAAATCAATAATATTACCTCTACTTGAAAAATATTATTGAACGTTCGGTTGGTTTGGGTTGTACGTTGTAGTCAGCTAATTAATTAGGACGAAATTTTATGATTCGGTACCCAAAAGGTAAAGCGAACGCATAGAGCTACTAAAAAAAGAAGGAGGGAATCCCGTCTGATCCAAAACTGAAGCACCCTTAGGAAGCCGGAATGAACGGATGTTTATGAAATTTACGCGAAATAGCATTAATTGCCATCGCTAGTCTGTTGTCCGTCCGTCTGTCACCTGGCTGTATATGAACCATGATAATAACCCAGCTGAAATTTTCACAGATGATGTATTTCTTTTGACGCTATAACAACTTATACTAGAAACTAGAATTAAATAAATATTTAAGGGGGATACTATACAATAAACGTGATGATTTTGCCAGTTTTTATAGATAACAGTACGGAACCCTCCGTGTGAGAAACCGACTCGCACTTAGCCGGTTATTTAAATATACGCATCTAAAGTAAAAGTACCAGTAAAGACAAATTGCCACCAAATAATTCATCCATCTGAGCTTGGCAACTGTTACAACACAATTATCACACACCGCAGCCATTATACCACCTAAAAAAGCCTCCAATACGAGTAAGAGAGACAACAATATAAATCTCAGTTTCTGCCCAGTGAAAGTACAATCATCTCGATAGAAAGCCCGAAATAGTCATTATCTTTTTTCTTCATTTTTCTTTATTTCTTGAACCAACAATAGTATCGACGGTTTCGCAATCTATTAGAAATCGAAAGTTATTATTCTGTTACGACGTACTTGTAACATTTAAATACCTAAATAATAAGCGGAAGTATGAAAACTAAGAATGAGATGGTTATAGGGGTTGGATTATTGAAGTGGACTAATTTTTTTTAATGTATGTAGGTATCATCATTAACAGCCTGAAGACGTCCACTGCTGAACATAGGCCTCCCCGGGAGCGCCACTTAGAGCGGCTACTCGCCTCCTGCATCCATCGGCTCCCCGCGGCTTTCACCAGGTCGTCGGTCCACCTAGTGGTAGGTATAGTAAGTTCAAATTGCTTGTAACAAACACATCAAAAACGCGTTAAAAAAAGTTCAAAACTACTTAAAAAAAAATGATTTACCATTATTTTGAATTAACCTGTACTCATCATTTTAATATACAAGAAGTGCGGCGGTTATGGTGGATGCTGTGGGTGTGCTGTGGTGGATGCTGCGGCTGCGGCTGCCCTTAACCATCCACACGTGCTGTACCAAGATCTGCTAGCCTCCAGTGCCCCAGTGTTGAGGCTGTGGTCGGAGTGGGTGCGACAATATATTGGCGATGTGTTAAATATTGCTTGTCCGTGCAGTTCCGTGCTTCAATAAAATGTAAGCATTAGCAGTTAGCATGTGTTTTTTTAGGGTTCCATACCCAATGATGTGTAAAGCGTACCCTATTACTAAGGCTCCGCTGTCCGTGTGTCTGTCAGTCTGTTGGACTGTCCTCTGTTCATCTGTCAGCAAGCTGTATCTCATGATAACTAGAGAATTCAAATTTTGACAGATATGATTTTGTTTTTTTTTTATTTCTGTGGCCGCTATAACAATAATATACTAAAACACAAAATAAAATAAATATTTAAGAGGGGCGAGCAAAAAAATCCCGTTTGTTGTATGGAAGCCCCCCATACAATCAACGGTATTTTATTGCTTGCTTTTATAGTTAAGTAATGTTACAAAACTCTTTATGAGCGAGTCCGACTCGCAGTTGGCCGGTTATTTCCGCTGCATATAGGTCATTTTGTTATATACCTAGGTGCGATGACCTATTGACAATCCAAATGCACCAGACCACTAGACCGGTCGATAGCATAATAAGTCTTTTAAAAGACTTTTTGAGTGCTTTCTAAGGTTTTTTTTTTATTTTATTTTTTGAGGATGAATGTCTTGGCGAGCTAGTCGTTCACCTGATGTTAAGCAACACGGCAGCACATAACAGTTGCAGTGTCACTCGGAACTTTAAAATAATAAAGTATCGCGTGTCACTGCACTGCGCACGTCATCCTGAGACATCACACAGTCTAGTAATCAGATTACCACTCTGTGTAATCAAGTCATAAAGTCTCATTTGCCCAGTAATTTCACTAGCTACAATGCCCTTCAAACCGGAACACAGTAGTGCTTGCACACTACTGCTTGGCGGCAGAATAACTGGCAAAGCGGTGGTACCTACCTAGACGAACTTTGCAGAAAAGTCCTACCACCTAGTAAAGGTTCCATAAACCACAAGAAACTCTTATTTAGTTCGTCATTAGACATTTTTGACACCGAAAAAGACCAACATTTCACTTATTTCTCTGTGAAAAAGTGAAATGCAAGTAAAGTTGCTGATAATGAAGATAATGACACAATAAACTCATAACTTCGTTTTTTAATTCTTGGACATCCTGGTTGCCTCTCGATATTTCCCTTCGACTTAGTACGAGCGATTAAAAATTCCGTACATACCTAAAACGCATAAAAAAAGAACAAAAAAACCTATCTTGAAAAATCGGTTGCAGGACCATTTGCGACTTGACCCAGGGCGTGCTGGTTCGAAAGTTGCACGGGGAAACCGCTAAGCGACACTTGCTCTTTAAATTTAATTAATAAAATAATTCAGCAAACAAAGCGCAAAGCGGAAACATAATATATTATAATCTTCTAACTACTGAACGTTTGTAATGTGAGAAGCTGTATATTAAAATTTCATAAGATGCGAATAATGAGAATTTTAGGAGCAGGCAAAATGTATATAGGTAAGTACTGACAGTAATTAGTCTGAGGCTTTTGAATTTACGTACCTTCCACATGGAATGAGCTGTATAATAATTGTATTATGACTTGATGGTAATAGGTATTTTGTTTCATAGGCTTTACAGGTGTAATCGAAGCTACGGATCGGAGTTGTCTATTCTGAAATTGTGCCGGATTGCTTGCACCTATAGTGCAATGCAAGAACTTCTTTTTTTTTTCAAACACCTGTGCAATAAATAGGCTTGCTTGATATAGTAGTAATAATTCGCATTGTGCACTTTGTGATTTTGTCTGCTTAATAATTATTTATATTAATTTTATTTAACTTGTAAAAGTGATGTTTGCAATAAAAGACTTTGACTTTGTCTTTGACTTTGACTTTGATGTTGACTTTGACTTTGACTTTGACTTTGACTTTGACTTTGACTTTGACTTTGACTTTGACTTTGACTTTGACTTTGACTTTTACTAGGATCACTCCTAGTCAAAGCCAACTTACCTCACGGCCTAAGAAAAGCTAAGCTATCAAAGCAACTTCAGTGCTACTGGGCGTGAACATCGCGTCGCGATAGTGTGAAAATTCTTACTAAAAAATCATACGTAATATTGAATGACTTTGTAGATTTGTCTTTGCACGTTGCGTGCGATGATTAATAAAAAAACAATATCCTCAGTTGTCATTTATATTTTTTATTTACATAAAAAAGTACTAGACGCATTTACAAATGTTAAGGGTTTCCAAATTCCGGGGTTCAGTAACAGTCAACACATTCGCATATCGGCTTTACTTAATTACCGACTCTCTCTAATTTGACACTTTTCTCGATTCGACACTTTCCTTACTGGACACTTTACTATTTTGATACGTACCCACAGACGTCATTTGTTTCAATTCTCTGTGTTGGTACCTGTGAACAACTAACATAATCTTGTATTTATTTACAAGACACTGGATTATGCTGTTACAACTACATAGTTCCCCGTTCAATAACCACTTTAACTCATAAAATCAGGCGAATACTTTATAGTTGAATGCAGGTTTTCGTTCAATTTTCAACCTTTTCCCAATCATATAAGATTTCAAAGAAGCAAGCAGAATACTTTCAGTGTTAATTTTGTGAATTATTTTTGCATTTAATTTTCAACTATAAAACAATGCATGTGGATTTGAAATTGATAGTCACAATCAACTTGTTTTTTGTTTGTTAGTTTCCGTGAAGTTGTATATACGATTCGTTTAGCGTATTGATTTAGTAAACTAATTTTTTACTTAAAAAGAACACGCGAGAAATGTTTCCTGCCTGTAGGTAGGTAGGTCCTATTGTTTATTCTGTCTGTAGAGACACATTCTTTTTAAACAATGTGTATTCGACTGTAAGTATGTGTGTGGGGGTGTGTTGTTGTGTGCTTTGTTGTTAATTCCGCGGTACATAAGATATGTTTTGAGCATGTTGTAATATATTTCGTGAGAATATAGTTTGGCCAGATTTTTCGTAAGTAAATTCAGTTATTTAATATCCTCAAAAAGTCGCAATACGCGATAGTGGATCTGCGAATATAGCAGCCTTATTGTAAACTATAAAAAAAAAGAAAATTTGAATCACGAAGGACTCTCTATACATCTATTTGGCTAGGACATGTTGTGTGATCTCAGATCATCATAGTTTGTCCTTATTTATTAATTAATTAAATAATTATTAATTATTAATTATTAATTATTTATTTATTTATTTATTTATTTATTTATTTATTTATTTACTTACATTTACAGAAAATATTAGATACAAAAGCTTAAAACTTACAATGGGCGGTCTTATTACTTAAAGCGATCTCTTCTAGACAACCCAGAAAAACAGCGAAAGGAACAACAACAATAATAATGCTATTATAATAATGTTCATCAAAATAAAGCTAATTAAGTGGTTCTAAGTAGAGTTCGAAATTTATGAATGAGCAAGTAATAGGTTTTATATAATCATCATCAACAGCAGCCTGAAGAACTCCACTGCTGAACATAGGCCTCCCCCCGAGAGCACCATATCTAGATCTATACTGGGTGTAATTGAATTCATTAGCATCCTTTGAAATTAGGTACCTACTCCTGATACCGGTCACGTGTGGGTCAAAATTTTTGAATTCTAACACATTGGTTTGGTAATAATAACTCCAAAAAATGGAATAACTTACTTAATCCAATGCTACGATACAAAATTTAACTGGAATAATGGAGTACTGTTTTTAATTAGTACATACAAGGTATAAAAACGTTAAAATGTATCAAAATCATCCGTGCCAACTGCATTAGGCGCCGCGAAAATCTTCATAATTATCAATAAAAATATTTTCATTTACACTCTTTACTCTTTAATAATCATCTATAAATGATGTACTATCATGGGCTCAATTTATGCTAATGAATTACACCTGTATATTGATCAAGTTAAATGTTAGATATTGTAATCTTTACAAGCCTAGAACACGGTAGACTAAACATACCCACCCAACTCTTTCAAAAAGCAATAATAAATTAATGATATGTCTTTCTCTATTGAAGATTAAAAACTGGTTCTCTGTTGAGAACAACTCACTTTTTTGTTCCCGTTGCTAAATAAAGAACTATAATAGATAATAATTGCCCTTCATCGTAGAAATCAAAACTCTCCGCACTCTCACTTTAAAATCAAATAGAAATAACAAATGTACGATGTTTACGTCCACCGCTCAATGGCTACTTGTGATGGTGTAAATATACTAGATGTGATATTATTTTACGCTTTTAAGTTACAAGCAGCTTAAAATACGAAAATTTTTAAAAGCTGCATTGGTTTTTTTTTACATTGGACTTATTAATTTGACCACACACTCTCCTAATGGGGTGACAATGCAATCGGGGTAATGGAGCGTTTCACACCATGAGCGGTTCGCACCGCGGTGTGAATTGTCCAAGAACCCTAAATGAATAGGCTCTTTCGCACCGCTAGCTTCACATTATTATTTAGAACATGCCCAAATGTCCATATTAAAAAAATCTGGCAGGGTATTCTAGTTTTTTTTTTATTTGTGCCATTTCTTAGCAGTTAATACATACAAAAACAAAATGTTATAATTCCTACCTAGTTTTTGAGTGTAAAATGTCCTGCACGAGTGATGACAAGTAATTTTTAAATTACTTTGCAACACCTTACCCGCAAACAGCGACTTAAACGCGGTTCTTTATATTTATAAGTGTATATTATAAGTTTAGATAGTTTTAGTTTTAGATAAGTACTTAGTTTAGGTTTGATTTAGTTTTTAGTAATTGTATTATATTGTTTGGATGATAAAATATAATCAAATTTTATTTTTAAATTGTTCATTATTGTTTCATTTTATTTGAATGTTTAATCTTAAGGTGTCATTTCATAAGCTGCTGTGAAGTTCTAAGTTTTTAAATAAACCCAATAACACATTAATTTTGCAATTAACTCTTCTCAGCTCTCATGTTATCGTCATCTAACCTGTTTAAGGCAATTTCACACTACGCAATATCAGATCCATTATCAACCGATTTTCAAAGCAAGCAGACTGTAAAAACGTAACTCTACGCAACCAACTCTTTTTTTTGCATTATCCATCGTTGCTTCAAAGAAATTGCTCTTGTTTTGTTGTTGTCATTTTTTTGAAAGCTATCACTATAAAAGTATTTACTTCTCCCTTTCTCGCTTATTGCTTCACGACTGACGATAGAAAATGTATCGTTTAGTGTTTGTTTTGGTCATAGCGAGAACTGCTCTTGGATCTTTCTTGGATGGTGACTTAGATTTGATAGATGGAGTGAAGTTAGTTAGTATACCAGTGTCTAATAGTCTAGAAAATGAAGGAAGATCGTTTGGAGATCATTCTGTGTTGTTCAGAATGGCAAAGTTCTTGCAAGGACACGAACTACACGTGAAGCTGCCGAACTTGATCGAAAAAGATAAGGTGACGAAAATCTTAGCTGATTCGCTGAAAGCAGTGGATGAGACCTATAAGGAAAGCAATGGTAAGTCAAAGTGAAGTGGACTCAGTGTTAAATGTGATTTCAAAGTGGTTTTTAATAACTGTGTGATATGTGATAAGTGCCCTTAAATCAAAAACTTATACGGGCGAAGTTCGTTTGAGAAACAGGGGTAGTATAAGTAACATACATAATGTATATATGTGTCTGCCTGTAGCTCCCAAACGAATGAACTAATTTTGATGTATGTGTGAAGAGTTGTGGTGAGTTTGAATGTTTGAAGGAATTGAAAAGTCATTGGAGTGGAATTGGGTATCCTGGGGGTCCAACAAAGATCTCAAACGCTAATGCCAAACGCTAACTCCAAAATGTATTGAAATGACATTCATTAGCTACGGAACAGTAAGCGATTTCCAAATGTAATTCCAAAAGATGTTGGAGCTAGCGTTTGGCATTTGCATTTGGAATCTTTGTATGTTTGGGCATTTTATTTTAATGAAATCCCATACATTTCATGGAATCGTATGACTAAGATATTGATCAACCAATCATTTGACAATAATAACGAGGTTGTCTATTGACCAACACAGAAAGTCATACTTACCTACTTACTATAAGTCCACTGATAATAATAAACATTATTAAAAATAGGTAGGTGTAGGCTTTTTTTAAGTTTTTTTATGTGAATATATGAGGTGACGAGCCAGTCGTTCACCTGATGTTAAGCGACACGGCCGCCCATAACAGTTGCAGCGTCACTCGGAACTTTAAATAAAAAAAGTTTTGCGTGACACTGAGACATCACACAGTCTAGTAATCAGATTACTAGACTGTGATTACAATGCCCTTCAAACCGGAATACAGTAGTGCTTGTAAATGTTTTTCCAATTCCGGTCCAGTTTTACTTCGAACCAGAAACATCCAAAACTCTTTCAGTTCATTTTTAACAATCAATTAAATATTACCGAAAAATCGTAAAAAAATAATATTAGTTTAGCTGAGTAAGTGTTCACCTCAAGACC
Organism: Ennomos erosarius; assembly: GCA_963580505.1. Lineage (NCBI taxonomy): Eukaryota > Metazoa > Arthropoda > Insecta > Lepidoptera > Geometridae > Ennomos > Ennomos erosarius. The sequence goes on from OY757000.1 coordinate 3,486,725, forward strand.
AGTCTTGTCTCTGAATTTTCAGCAACTTTTGACTGTAGTTCAACAAATTCGTAATTGGAAAGTCTGTTTAAATATTTTAGTTCTTGAACATGGAGCAATTAAAAAAAGAAGGAGGGAATCCCGTCTGATCCGAAACTGAAGCACCCTTAGGAAGTCGGAACGCTTCGTACGTACGAGCGGAACACGCACACACTCACATCATATGCAGCCGGTCGCCCTACTTTCATCCGACACACATATGTAATATGTCCGCCGTTTTGGGTTTCAGTTCGATGTCAATCAAAACTCAATCCTTCTTTTTTTTAGTGTCTCCATTAATACCTAACTTCTTTGTATAAAACAAGTAGAGCGGCATTACTTCAACAAACTTCAAACTATGTTCCAGTGACTGGACGAGGCAAAGGCGGCGGAGGCGGTGGCGTAGCGCTTCTTGGTCTCATGTTCGCAAAGGCACTCGGTGCTGCCGGTATTGGTGGCCTTGGTCTTCTGACAATGAAGGTAAGTATTTCATAGTAGATACCACATACAGAAAAGAGATAACACTTCTAGATTCTTCACAAGATAATTATAGGGACCACGTCCCGTCGCCATGGCTTTATTGATAGTTAGGAATCACCAGATATTTAGGAATTGAAATTTAATAGGCATGATGACTAAAATTATTTTTTTGCATAAATTAAAAATATTCCTCAAAAGATAAACATTTGTGAAAATAAAAATAAAATATCTCAAAAAACGACAAAGTTACAAGCATTTTAAAAACCGGAATAGAAAGAGATAGCTCAAACGGCCAGTGACGTCAGAGCAATGTCGTCATAGTACCTCATTACTAAGCTGTGGTAGCTTTACATACAGCCTCTTTGGCATGTGACGTCACTGGTGGATTTTTCATAGTAACTGTGGAGGCGCTCTGTTTCGCGAGAAAGGGACAGAAGATGCCTACTATAGAAACTTTAAAAGCTTATTACTCCGTGATTTATTTACCGATTTTACTTATTTTTTCAATTATTGCATTCATTTTTAATCTTCTTTATGAAAGTAATATTTACTTGTTCATTTTTAATAGTAGTCATCATGCCTATTGCGGTGTAGAAGCTTAGAAAATTGAGACAAGTACCTAAGTAGTTGTCATGGCTTAGAGAAATGATTCGCATTCGGTACAATCCTATTAAGATCTATATAGAGAAAAGTGGGCATGGGCAGGGCACATTGTGAGAATAAACACAAGCCCATTGCCTAACCTGTCTAGATATTTTTCATCTCTTACTACATATTGAAATGCATAAACAGCACCTTGCCTAACATTATGCTTATTTAGCTGAAAAAAAAACTAATCTATCCAGACAATTAGTTGGTACAATAATTATGTTCACTAGTTAGTTCTTATATTCGCAAAGTACTCATAGTTTATTTTAAAGCACCAGTTTCAAGCTCATTTCTGAAACAAAAATAGAAAAAGAGTCACGAGAACAAGAGAAAATGCATATTCCAAAAATCTATTTCAAGCTTGGCTTGGCTTTGCATTTTAACTTTAAATCTTTGGCAAGGAAAAGACGGCATGAGTAACAAAATAGTTCAGAAATATAAATTTGTTTCGCGTTCTTACGTTAGGTATTTAAAAGGCATTTCTTTAAAGATTAGATAAAATTTGCAACTATACTAGATGAGAAGAGTAAAATATTACTATCCGGCTCACTGATATCATCATCATCATCATTATTATTGGACGTTTATATACTGCTACTGCTGCTTGCTTGTATCTATCGGCTCCCCATGGTTTAACCAGGTTGATGGTTCACCTAGACCGGCCTACGTTGCATCTTCCGGGTTGTGGTTGCTATTCGAGAGCCTTTCTTTTTCCGTTGTCAGTAATTATACGAACGGTGTGGCCTGTCCATTGCCATCTCAACTTGTTAATTTTTAAAAGCTAAATTGGTGACTTTTGTTTTCTTGTAGATATCCTCATTTTGGATTTTATCTCGCAACGTTTATTTAGTATATCTAAATACCTTAATACCTACATTTACTACTTACTAGAACATACCTACATACTTTTTGTTTTTAGATTCAAAATACCGTATTTTACAAACACGTTTGTTATTTCAATCTAAATTCTTTCACGACCGTATGTGCTGACTGTTCATGGTTCAACGACTTAATTAAGTCAACCAAAATTAGTATAATTCCTTGCACGTACTTGACAAGCAATTACGGAACCAATAAAAGAACATCTAATCTTGGCTTGAAAATCAACATTTCTTATCACGCTTCTGCCAACTTTACGAGCTGATGTCTTAGTCGTAAACATTTTTCATCTCACCGCCGAGACTTTGATTAGAGATAGGTCTAGGGAAACGGTTTGACCGGATGGCCGGCTATCAATTTTACAGCCTTACCTAAATGGTTTGCTGCAAACCCTGAAAAACCTTTTAGGCTATTATTTGATTGAATCTCAAATCGGACGAAAACAATTGATAGAATTTTATGATGGGCATTAGAATAGAGAACTATGTTATCATACATCAGCAGGGAACGTCTTTGATATAATGATGATAATGATGACGATGATAATGTTGATGATGGTGACGATGTTAATGATGTTGAACACGATGGGGTCGACGACGATGATGAATATGATAATGATGACGTTAAGCCAAGTAAGAAGCCTTTAGGCCCAAAAATTTCTGACACTACGGCTGACCCCTTGTCTACACGAGAAGAAGAAGAATATGATGATGATTATGATGATGATAAGACAATTATAAGAAGTATTAATTTTGGAAATGGTGTAGCTGAGCTTAACGTAAAACATAAATTATTATACACTCACGTTTTAGTTCTAATTTTTTTTTCTAGTGAAAACTGTAGGGATCCGATGGATGCAAGATGCCCGTAGCTGCTCAAAATGGCACTATGTGATCCTTCACAGAACGCTATTTTGAGCAGCTGTTCAGCAATGGACATATTCAGGCTGTTGAAGATGACTCTATTTTTGCCGGAAACCATTTATCTCTACAAACACAATCTTGCGCGTAACCTTAATTTCAAATTATGTTTCTCTTTTATCAGCTTATTATATTTTATGAAGCTACATTATTACATACAATATACCTACATTTACACAATGGTTTCCCAATTAGGTTTATATTATGAGGCAAATATTGAGAAATTTGAACGATCCATAAGACATTATGCAAAAAATTTAAGACTTTTTCTTTATGTCCAGATATTATATGTTACTTGAGTTGAAGGGTAAGCGAGATTAAAATTATTGACTACTATCGGCTATAAAACTATAATAATAATATCTTTGAAGTCAAATAATCATCTATTTATTTAATACAAGCGTACATGAAGCTACATTGTTTTATTTTCTCGGTGAAAAATTTATAGTTCACTAAAGTTTTCAACTTACATTCTCAGCACAAAAAATAAAAGCACAATGTATAAAAATCCTAAATTAAATACTGTATTTTGGTCACGCACAGACTCCACAATTCATCTGCCAAAATCTTTACAAACGGCGTCTCGTTGACAAACTAAGACGGCATAAATTATATTTATCATCATCAGTCAATTTTGTTCTATCAGGATTGAAACAGCTCTATTATTGGAGAAAACAACTAGGTATCAAACATACTAATCTTATTAACACTAACTTTTTTAACTTAGTTATTAAGAGGTAATTTGGGTAATTTAAGGTTGCTTTTTTGCATTTACCTACTACCAATTATTCCTCTTTATAATGAGTAGATACAGGTTATCGATTTTTAGTTAATTTATTAGCATAATAAGCCATTCTTCATAGTGTATTTCACACAAAACTAACTGGTCTGGGTAAATTCAGTCCAGTATGAGATTAAAAAAACAATTAATCAGTTAGTTATCCACTGCATCGGTATACAATTTTCACCTCGTCACGGCGGCTGCGCATGCGGGCCTACCGTTGGCTCATTACTTACTTTCCCAATTAAAACAAATCAGTAATTATTGTGCGGTAAATGATCATCTCTTACTGATTTAGATGTAATTCTTTAGATATTGGTTTGTTTGTTTCAATATGTTTTAGTAATAGTCACAGTAAAATACCACAGCACAAAAACATTCTGGTTAAAGATTATTTATTTCTCAAAAAAGAAATTACAATTGCACTTGAGAAAAAATTAAATGCTAGTATATTATAATAGTGTTTCGACATTTTGAGTACAATAAGCAAGAAACAGACAATATATTTAAATATAGTACGTTGATATTTTCGTATTTCGCTCCTCGAATAGGTAGGAACATAAAGCATAACAAATTATATCGTATGTTATTATAACGTCAACGTACGTCACATTAAAATACTGCCTAAAGATATCATTTAGAAAATATAATAATTAATTATTAATTATGTGGATACCACAACACAATTTTCCCGATTACAATTAGTACGACGTCCACTACCCACAATTTAACCAACAAAAAGAAGTACTGGTTGATTTTATCTTGCCACAGTATAAGCATGACAGTTAAACATGTAGCTATTTTTATTTTAATAATGTGATATCATTTAAGATGACTTTGTCTAACTTAAAACGACATTTCTATGGAGCTGGTTAAATGGGGAGTTTCATTATGAAACTTGAAGTCCAATTTTATTAGTTGATATATAATTATCATGATCATCAGCACCATCATTATCATTATCATCAATAGCCTGTAGACATCCACTGCTGAACACCCTTCCCCATGGAGCGCCAGTTTGAGTAGCTACTTGACTTCTGCAGCCACCGGGTTCCCGGGGTTCTGAACAGATTATCAGACGTTTTCTTTACATCATCATCATTGGTTTCAAAAGAGAGGTGTTAAGTTTAAGGTACCTATATAATATTATCTATGTTTATCTTTTATGTTGTCAGTAGCATTATAGAGGACGAACAGTATGTTTTATGTTGATATGTGACTTCATTGATATTGTTCTTATTTATGTTTCAAGAAAATCTGTCCACTTTTTAAAGATCATCAGTATTTTCAATGTGGATTTATACAGGATGTAATTTAATTCATTAGCATAAATTGAGCCCATGTTAGTACATCATTTATAGATGATTATTATAAAGTAAAAGTGTGTGAATGAAAATATTTTTATTGAAAATTATGAAGATTGCCGCGGCGCCTAACGCAGTTGGCGCTGATGATTTTGATACATTTAAACGTTTTTATACCTTGTATGTACTAATTAAAAACAGTACTACATTATTTTAATTACATTTTGTATTGTAGCATTTGATTAAGTAAGTTATTAAATTTTTCGGAGTTATTATTATGTATTACTAAACCAGTGTGTTAGAATTCAAAAATTTTGGTCCAGACATAACCGGCATCAGGAGTAGGTACTTAGTTTCAAAGGATGCTAATGAATTCAATTACACCCAGTATACGTATAACCACAACACTAAAACAATAAAAAATATTTGCTATTTCACTTTGCTTTTTTTGACCAAATAATTAATTTGTTCTACTTATCTTTCAGGCCCTAGCAGTATCAGCACTGGCGCTCATGCTGTCAGCCATCGTCGGAGTCAAGAAACTAACTTCTCACGACGACCACGACGACCATCAGGTCATCTACGCTGGTCACCACGGTCACCATCGAAGGAGACGAGACCTGGACTTCACCACTCCGCTTCCTTATCAAGGGTGGTCGGAATATGCTCAAACGTCTTAGATGTTAAGAAAATTAGCGTAATTTTCGAATAATATGAATCATCTATGAGTATCCTTGAATGATCCATAAACCATCTCTGGATCATCCTTGGATGATCCTTAGACCATCTCTGGATTATTTTAGAATCACCTTATGATCATCTTAGGATTAATCTAAAGAGTTGCTGCATTTTATTCACTCTGAATTTTAGACTTTTTGCTATTTAGTGCATCTGCCTGCATGGTTTTTTTTTACTTTGTAGGCAGTCTGATCTTGAAGGCTTAATCCTAGGATGGTTTCTAGGAGGTTAGATGATTCTACAACTAGGATTATCTTAGGATCATTTAAGGGACCGTTTTTAAAATTTGAGATGTAACCATGAAACAATACTAATATCTCGAGTTAACTAATGGATAAGTATTTACATTTTTTATCTGGTTTCCATAACACAATCTTGGCTTAGTTTGGGACTAGATGGCGCTGTGTGAAATGTTCACAAATATTTATTATTCAGGGCGCAATATGAGATTTTGGGTTAAATAGACTCTTGCATGGTTAGTTAGAGCCAATGGATGCAGGCAGCGAGCAGCCACTCAAAGTGGCGCTCTCTGGGGGAGGTCTATGTTCAGCAGTTGACGCCTACAGGCTGTTGTTGATGATGGTTAGTTAGGTAGGAATAAATTATGCCTACCTCCAATTTTTTGCAATGAAGTGTAGTCTTCATTAACCCTTTTATTATGAACTTTTTTATCCACTTATGACTGAGACAATGTATTTACATGTATTATTAGCTCTAATAATAATAGTTATTAGGCTATATTATTTTAATGTCCTATCAAAAGATTTCAGTGTTATTTTGAAATTAGTATGTTTTATGGTTACCTGAATCTTATTTATTGATTTTGTAAATAGAATCCGATCAAAAATCTTATGCTAAACTAATTTATTTCGATTATTTATTTAATAAATTATTACTAATTTATTTGTGGTCTTTTCTTTTATACCAATTAAAGTAATTAAAAGATAAAGGAGCCGAAAAGTCTTAATTTTCGGTACAATTTAATTTGATTTTATGTATTTCATTCATTATCAAACAAAACCTATTTTATTAAACGTAATTTTTCAACCTAAACCTATACGCGCTAAACTTTATTATTTTAAAGTTCCGAGTGACACTGCAACTGTTATGGGCGGCCGTATTGCTTAACATCAGGTGAACGACTAGCTAATCATGTCATTCTCATAAAAAAAAACATAATCCCGAATGAACAATTTTTTAAATTCAGCGTAGGCAAATGGAAGTTGTACGTATATAGCATTAAGCCCAGTTAAGGATAAAGAAAAATCTTCCAAAATATGTTTTCTATCAATTATTAGGGCTGAGTTGCACCATAATCACGGTTAAAGTTAGCGTTAAAGTAAGCTGGTGCAACTCAGCCTTAGTGTTAGCGTTTTGGCCTTGTTTGAAATCAACGCTATGCAGTACTACCTTCTACTATAAAAAATAATGAATGAATTTGTAATTACTTTATAACACAAAATTAACATGGTCCCAGATAATAAATATAATAACAATTGAAAAACCTTAAAAATAAGTTTGTCACTTACTTATATTATATAATGACTTATTAATAAATATCACATACAAGGTGACCTTAAATTGGTATGTTATCCCCAAATGGGGGACTGGGACCATGATACCCTACAAGTTGTGAGAGTCTTACTTGAAACTGGGTGTTTCCATACTTCCATGGTAAAAAATAAAACCACTCGCAAAAGTGCACGTGCGATCGCTACGAGAGGTAACAAGATACTATAAATTCATTTCTAAACACAGGTCGTCAAACTCATTTATGTGCGCTCGGTTAAGGACGAAGTTCAACCACCCAGCTGCTATGGCTATTATCGAACGTAAACTTTACATGGCATTTCTTCAATGAAAAACTATTGATTTAGTAATGTCGTAGAAGAAACGTTGTCTACCTTGGGGACATTTACCCCCTTTCGGGATAACATTACCAATTCAAGGTCACCTTGTATAGATGCATACGGGTAAGGCTGTGGTACTGGAAGTGCCTCAGACACCCGGAACCTTCAGGCAGGACTCTTGGCTTTACTCGATGTCTTTTTGTTTTCGGAAACCTGTGTTACTTATCTATATTTTCAGGATGGACTGACTGATTTTGTACTTAAGTAAGTATTTAGTTTTTAATCAAGAAATTTTATTGTGATTCTTTGTTTAGATACAAATACGTAATTATTGTACTTACCTAATCTATAATAATTATAACCCATAAAAAGTTGCCAAAGTCATAGGTAATATGAATTTATCGTTGTAATTTCAAAAAGTTTCATGAGAGGAAGAAGCATAGAAAAACATCACGATAACTTATTCCTACTTAAATAATTTGAAATTACTTTTGCTACTAAGAAATAACGGAGTATTAATAACCTCATACTTTCTTTGGTTGGAAAGTAGGTAAATAACTTATGTTTGTGGCAATATTCTTACTTCCTTAATATTATTTTGATTTATGATGGAAGTGTGAAGTTTCTATTTTGACTTATGATTCAAATCCTCAGCCTGAATATAGGTACTTTAATCCCCCATAGAGTGACATAGAGTTGACGGGCCCGATAGCTCAGTTGGTAGTAGCCCTGCCTGCTGAACTGGGGGCTGTGGGTTCGATTCCTACCCAGGACAAATATTTGTTTTGTGATGAACATAGATGTTTGTTCTGCGTCTGGGTGTTATATTGTATTCTATGTATGTATTTACAAAACAAAAAAGTATCTAAGTATTATATCAGTTATCTGGTTCCCATAGTACAAGCTTTGCTTAGTTTGGGACTAGATGGCGCTATGTGAAATGTCCACACATATTTATTTATTTATTTTGACTATATCTAACAATTTCCTCCACGGGGTTTTGATAAAGTTATCGGTCCACTAGGGGGAAGCCGACAGGAGTAGGTAGGTAGGTAAGCATGCAGCTGAGTTCGTTGGTATTTCGTAGATTTTTTTAAGTTGGCTGGCCCCCAGATGATCCGACGATCTGGTGAAAACCGCGGGGAGCGATGGATGCAGGAGGCAAGCAGCCGCACAAAACGGCGCTCTTTGGGGGAGATCTTTGTTCAGCAGTGGACGTTTCAGGCTGTTGATAATGATGATGTAATTTTTTATGTAAGTTCCGTCTAAGGAACAGGGATGTTACGGTTTGCCACCGCAACGGAAACATAATATATGGGAGTAAGTAGAGGTTTAAGGTCATAGCTCATTAGAGCCACCTGGCACCCAGCACCCACCCCTCACCGCCTCGTCGCACGGCGTACACTCGTTGTCGACAGTGGTCCACGGGCGGACGCCGGCCGCGTTATCACCAATAAACGTCACGTGGTCAACCAGTGGACGTCGTTGATACAGTGAGCGCGTACTCATACAAGTCCATAATAAAGAATACTAGCCGCAGGAGGCGAGGTCGTGCGGAGTGGGTACCAGGTGGCTCTAATGAGCTGTGACCTTTATGCAATGAACCTTGAAATCTAAGGCGCGTGGTCACTTAAATGAGGGGATGGTTTGAGATGTGGTGGTGAAGAAAATGATCCATTTGATCTGCCTCTGGACCCACGCATCCATAGAGGCCATGAAAGTGGATAAGTATACCTAGGTATTTTCAGCTTTTGATTTTTCTAATGCAAACGTTATAAACCAATCTAATATCGACGAAATTGTGTTAAAACCGTTAAAACCAAAATAATCATAAACTTCTTAAACATTTATTTGAGTGCCATCTGTGAGGAACTGGTTGTACTACTTTCTAACTGGCATTGATACAAAGATGAGTGTCTTTTTCATTTCTTTTGTTTAAGTATGATCGGTTGTGTCTAATAAGCAAGCTTTCTAGTTCAACGTGTAAGTAATAGATGGCGCTATTTGGCCAACCCTGCTCAGAATAGAGATAAATGTGTTTCATTGCATTGACTTTACATTTTGTTGTCGTTGTAGTCTCTACCCTTTCTACCAAGGAATAGTTGTGGATTTCCATATTTTATTTTTTGGGTTGAGCCAGACTCGCATTAGAGAAAAAACAAAATTGGCCCAATAGAGTCAACTCTTACCTACTGTCTTGAAACCCTCTGTATTTTCCAAAACCTTAGGTACGTACGTACTCTCAATACCTACGTACCTAATTTTTGAAATGTTAACAATTAAGATATGTTAATAAGTAGGTAAGTAATAATATTTTATAACATAGTTACCTATATTTCAATAACTTATCCCACAAAAAGAAAAGAGAAGAAAAAGAAAATAAAAACACTTTCATCAAACATCCGCACAAAAAATCAATTTAGGTCTCCACATTGATATGCGATGTTCAATGACTTTTTATCGATTGACGAAAGCCATGGATGAAAGCTAGTAGAGTGGAAATCTCTTTAGGCAAAGTTTATTGTAAGCACATTGTGCACCGATAAATCTCTATTAGAATTAGCAAGTTGAAACTTCATCGGTTGTTAGTTCTACTAGAACCGTTCTTCATCAGAAGAAAACAGTCCTCTAGTGGCTACAACGAGTTTTTTTTTTGTTTGGGGATATAAGGAGAAGAAAAGAAATGAGGATGGGATGGGGGAGGTAAGAATCAAGAAAAACTTAGGTACTTTTTTTTTTTTGCTATTTCTAGAATGCCTGTTTAAATAGACATTCTATTTATATAACAATCTAGTCATCTACTTGACTAATGAGTAATTCGAATGTGTCCACTAACACGTTTCTTATTATCTCAATTAAGGCGAAGACACATGGTTCTTGTGTTCTTTTTAGGTAGCACTTGTTTGTTTGTTCTTTTTAATCTACTAACTATATCCGTATATATACTATAACTATATACTTTTTTTAACCTGTTTTGCAGTAAGCAGTCGGGAAAATACTAATTATAAGGTGTCTATTGACTGTAGGTTATGGTTTACCTATACCATCACCTGCATGTCACCTTGTACTTGTAACCTCGATGAACATAGTTGGGCTTGTTCTTCCCACATCCGATGTAGTGATGTTAGTAATATAGAGAGTTTATCGACTATCGATAAAAATATATTAGGTCTACGCGACTGTTCTACGGGGCTGTTGTTTATGGGGATGAATGACGTGACGAGCTAGTCGTTCACCTAATGTTAAGCAACACGGCCGCCCAAAACAGTTGCAGAGTCACTCGAAATTTTAAAATAATAAAGTTTCGCGTGACACTGCACTGCGCACGTCATCCTGAGACATCACACAGTCTAGTAATCAGATTACTACACTGTGTAATCGGATCATAAATTCTCATTTAGAAGTTGATAGGCAATATAGGCCTTGACAAAGGCTTTTTAGTTAAGTTAAGTAAGCCAAGTTTCATTCAACATTAAAACCACCAGCATTATAATGGATTTAATTCATCTTCGTGAATAGTATTAAGAAGCAATTTACTCCTTTTGCACAAAATATCACATTGGGGCTCGAAAAAGTTTATAAAATATCGATATAATAACTTCAATTAAATTACGTATCACAACACTTGAGATCAGTAACCTGTTTCACATACCGCATGTGATACTATTTATTCCATTGTCAAGTGCTTCTAAGCTGTGGTTGACCGCAACATGAATACATGATTTACTTAGACAAATAAACCAAGTAAAAGTCATCATCAGCCTTAAGACATCCACTGTAGAATATTAAATGCCTGCCTACTAGAGAGCAAATTTCTTAGAGTGACTATTACCTATATTATAACCAGCGTTTAGTCTGCCGAAGAAACGATAACCATTGGAGTAGGCTTATTCGGGAGTGGAGACCGCGAATCGGCAGTTATGCAGGGTAGTTTTCAACGAGTTAGAGTGATGATATACCTAACCTACGCAAGATAGCTGTTAATAAGCTGAAATAATAGAACCGACGAGCAGGCTCAGTAACGTGCCTTCAGAGAGGCTTATGGCCGTATCCAGCAGTTGAGTTGTCGAGTACAAGCATCAGCTTGACAACTGCTGCAACTGCTATTAGTTACACGTCATCCTCAACATCATCTGATGATGATGATAATGATGATGATCTGTAACTAATAGAGACCAAGACATAAAAAATTATCCACGAAGGTGAAACCAAGAACTGTGCTACTGATATAATAAACTTGACACTAATATAAGGCAATAAATAATATACACAAGTGAAACGTAGATAGACTAGAGAAAGAAACCAACGTTTCCCCTCATGCCAGTAATGTTTATACGCGATTACCTAGAATCTAGTACATCTATATAAAGTGCTGTTGAACTGGACTGCGTTTCTAACTCAACAAGGCCATTGCCGCAAGAGCTTGTACTGTCAAATCGAAAAATTGGGATCAACTTCGTAATGCCGTTCCGTGGTAGAATACATAGCTGGTTAGCTTGAAGCAACATGTGCAAAGCGTTACCGATTTGATTGGATCATTCAACTAGTCTAGCCCATCCGACTTAGGTACCATTTTCGGCAATGGTATATAGGATGCCAGCGTAACTCAATCAGACACCTCGCTAGCTGGCAAGATCGTCGTACCCCCGTAAGCTAGCTAGAACGATCGTGACTTTCCATAGGGTCGACCATGTTATTTCAATTTTAACATACCTATCCTATACTGTGCTTCCGTTATTTCTATGCATATTAGTGAAAATCCGTTCAGTTTTTTAGGAGTACAGTCTGCACAAACAAACAAACACACAAAATCTTTAAAAGTGGCTTAACGTGTTTTGCTGCTAATTTCAAACCTCCCTGTCTTATGTCTATGGGGTCTACTATTTCAGGGGTCACAGTATTTTCGATCCTCTATCTCGTTAATGGCCCAAGCCAAAGCTTGCACCCCAAGATTAGAGTGCTTTATAAGCTACTTGTCTCCCACTTTCAACGGCTGTATCATAATGTATATATTATAATTTACTTCCGCCTTTTGTGGGGTGATGCTGTAAAGGTCGGAAGCGAACAACACCATTAGCTCGTTAAAAGTATATTTATGCTCACTGCGTATAAAAGCTTATAGTTCATATCAAACTACAAGTGACAGACTTAACAAAGACAAACCTATAACAATAGTCATGTACTTATAGTTAGGTGGTCCATCTTGCCTTTACATGTCATTGCCGTTAGCCCTGAGAGTCGAATTGTAGTCATCATTTACGTCAATGACCATGCAATCTGCTGACAATGATGTAACTTTCACTGTTTTCTTTTTTTGGTGCAGATGCTGAGAATCTTTGAGATTAACGCTACAGCAGCATGAATAGGATTATGATTTTGTACAACTTTCGTCTCGGTTACGTATGTTACATTTGCGTTCGTTTGTCTTACTGTACGTTAAACCTAGTTTGAGTTTTAGACTTTATAGTTAGCGCTAGTTCTATCTTAATGGGCGGCAAATTTGAGAACATAAGTTGTTTCCAGGATAACTTTGTTTTTAGAATTATCATTGAGTTCAATATAATTACTGATTTTTTGTAATCTTAATTCTATCATCTTCATCATCAACAATAACTTACTCTAAATCTAACCACTGCATACGCTTATAATATAAGGCATTTCTTCTTTCCAGCTATTACAGCCTATGCTAGATTTAAGTCTTGGCTGTATGGTATGGAGTGGTTACCACAGGGCTTCTTTCGCTATTATTTGCTTTTACGGTTTCCAGTCTAAGACACGTTAATTCTTGCTCATTTTGCTTGTCACGTTAGTTAGCACCTAATTCCGATATTATTACTATACTGAATTTACAAATATGAATATTAGCATCTGTAGTTTAAACAATAAAAAGTTTTTAAAGCCTAGTTTAAGTACTATCATAATGACAATGATAAGTTTGAATAAAAAGTATACTTCGAAGACTAGGGACTAAAAAATTAGTCACCCCAGTCGCAAGTAACAGTGAGGCGGAGTTTTTGCATGGAACTGTACATAGAGTCCGGTTGTAAACGTCTCTCGTAACGACAGTTTCCGCATGAGGATATACCCTCCATCTACGTGAAATTGGAGCACGTAAACCCAACTTTCAAAGAAAGATGTCACAATGTTTGATTATGATAATAGGCAAAGATCGAGCTCTAGAGATCTGAGTTCAGGAGTGAATTAAAGTAAGTTATTGATGATTATGATCACGACGACGAGTGTTTGATTACTCGTATATAATTCGGACAGAAACGGAATCGAACACCTACGAGCGTCATTGTTTCCTGACAAATATAATCAGGGAGTTTTTAAGGCTAGAGTGAACCGGTATCTTCTGGGCAAACATGCTCCATCGTCCACCGCGTCGTCACCATTAGGTGAGACCGTGGTCAAATGTTAGTCTGTCTTTAATAATAAAAGGCGCTACACCTTCTTCATATTGATGCTATTCCAAGAACGTTATTGTTCGTTACACAATAAGCCATTAAATACTAATCGAAAGCTCAGAAAATCTCTAATGAGACATGAGAAAGGGCTAATGAGCAATTGAGCTAGCATTTCAATTTCACTCTCTCTTTTATTATCTTTGTCGCCAATGAGAATGTTGGTTTGTATTGTGTTACAACTATATATATATTTACCTGTATTGTTCGTTTATTCGTTCGTGTTATAGCTTAAACTACAGATACCTATCTACTTTTGATACTTTTAATTTCATTTAGGATTTCAACAGAAAAACAGGAAAGCTGCGGGTGAAATTACAGATAATGAATAACGTATCAGAACGTTCGTTCTTGCATAATAATCATTTTGTATTAATTGTAGTAGAATGAATATACTGTAGTATTTTCCATGGTTCTGGGAATAATCTTCGAAAATAATAAAAAAAAGATTTCCCGAAGACCCGTTTTAGTGTGAACAAGTATTATTACGACCTATAGTGAAAGCCGCGGGAGCCAATAGATGCAGGAGGCGAGCAGCCGCACAAAGTGTCGCTCACTACGTGAGGCCTATGTTCAGCAGTGGACCTCTACAGACTGTTGATGAACAAGTGAATATTAAACAAAATATCATTATAATCACTTTTGAGACCTTAAAAAAAGGTTAATGTATTTGATCACTCAACTAAATTAGTAGTAGTAATATCTAAGACTAACTACTAACACACATAAGGGTACCAAAAAGAATACCCAAAAAGCCGAGGCTCACATACCAGGGGTGCCCTTGAACTGGTTGCCCCCCTCATTTAGGTTAGCTGGATGCCTTAAGCGCCTGCCCTCCGACCGGTGACGCCCGTTCAAAAAAAAAAACCCAAATGATGGTCTGTTTGTAATTTTGTTCCATCGAATCTCACGTCTATAATTAGTCACGCCAGTTATCTCAAAGTCCATAATATAGTAAATAGGCGTATAAGTACTTTACTACAGGTACTGGCGTGTTTACTTTGAATGGAGTTTTGGAGAGAACAACAGAAAGCTAATTCAAAACAGAACAAAATCTTTAAAAGTAAAACCTTGAACTTTTAAATGAACAAGCAATTTCATCGTATCCATTTGCAACCATCTAGCAATTTCATCTAGACGATAACAATCGAATTTCAACTAAAACGTGTGAATTTTGTAAAAATAACTTTCTAGAGATTCGTGTGAGTTGTAGTGTCATGTAATCATAATTTTGGATCAAATCTTTAGAGAGCAAATTGCTTGTGAGGGCGGTACGTGGATTGGTATAATACATATATTACTTAAGATGATAATGATCATCATCATCGTCGTCATCATCACCATCACCACCATCATCATCACCACCCTCACCACCACCACCACCACTATCATCATCATCATCATCATCACCATTAACAGCATTATCATCACCAGCCTGAAGAAGTCCAGGGATGGTGTTCCTCATAGAGCACCACTTTGAGCACCATCATCATCACCACCCTCACCACCACCACCACCACCACCACCACCACTATCATCATCATCATCATCATCACCATTAACAGCATTATCATCACCAGCCTGAAGAAGTCCAGGGATGGTGTTCCTCATAGAGCACCACTTTGAGCAGCTTGCCTCTCGCATCCAACGGCTTCCCCACGGTTTTGATTAGGTTTGTTGGTTCTGTTATTGGCAACCAGTCTAAGCTGTATTTTCCAGTGTGTGTTGTTAATAGTCGCCATTCGAGAACCCTTCTTCCCCGTCAGAATGCTACTTCTAAAAACAATCGGTGTTTTTAATCACAAACACCTATTGGAGAGAAAAATATTCTTGAGAAGAAACAAACATAGATGACAGATGATTGTCCTGAATAGTTTTCGCCGATTGGACGACAAAAAAGTCTTATTTCCAGCAGTAGACTATAAAAGCCACCAACAATGACGCCCACGGTTTTGCTATGAACAACGGAGGCCAGTCAATTATACTTCTTGATGTTAAACATGTGGTCAACATAAATCATAACTCTATCATAGCCTATCTTGGACAAAGCAACGCCTACAGGATCCTCAAAGAATAGCTCAGAAAGTATAAAACAATGATGATGTCCTGCATTTGAAAGAAAACACTGTTACTAGCACTGGCCTTGCTAAAAACAAAAAAAATGACAAATTGCTTGTCCAAAATATAATTGAGTTTCTAAACATATTAGTCATCATTGTATTAGAATTTAGCTACCCGATCAATTCGTCACCGCCGCCGCCGTTGTTTTAGACTTTTGGTCAAAATCACGGGGAGCTGATTGATGCAAGTGCAAAATGGGCTCTATGTTTAGCAGTAGACGTCTTCGAGCTGATGATGAGGGTAAGCACAGTGGCTATATCCATCGTCAACAGTCTGTAGACGTCCATGACCTTTTGCATCTATCGGCTCCTCCCTTTGACGAGGTTGTAGGTCTACCTAGTCGCCCGGGCGGCCTACGCTGCTAGAAACTTTTTTCTAATCTTTGTATTTTTCCCCACTGTATATACTCGGCAATAATTAACCATAAGGTTTTATGTCTATTATGACTATCCCTCGTATAAATTATAAACGTATTCGGCATCCCTTCAATTGAATTGAATCGTTTTCATTAAATCTATTTAAACAATAATTGCTACATCTAAATTTATATCTATATCTTCAATCTATCATTCAATATTGACGATAAAACCGAAAGTTTTTGTTGTTTTACTTACATTGTTATATTTTATAAAGCATCAAACTTGACGTGTCCAACCAGTCATATCTTTACTTTTCAAAACTTTTCAAGTAATTTGTAATATTGATTTTATCCAAGTGCCCCTTGTGTGGAAATAAACAATTGACTTGAAAAATAAAATTTTGAATAAAATCATGATGGATAGATGAAATATAATAAAAACTTGAAGGACTTTGCAGTGCTAACATGGAGTTATCAAAATTAAAATCTATTATTCAATTTTGTTTCAGGGATGTTAGTTGTGACCTAAAAGGTTTTGAGTGGATTAAAGAACTCTCTATAGAAACCCAAGCTGTGCCAGCGTGATAAATTGCTACTGCTCTGTTTCACATAAGACCAGTCCCTTTAGCTATGATGATTAGGGCAGACATACACAATACAATGATAAATAAAGCACATTTTTAAACTAATGCAAGTGCGTACACACACACTCACACAGCTAATATCATTCAATTGTTAAGGCCCTGACAGGACGCAATGAGAGCACATTTATTACAGCAGATAAACTTGAAACTTATTTTGTACCTAATAGGGTCGCTTTATACATAGCAAAAATATGGCGATTACGTTGCGTTGCACTTCGACTTTTCCATTTTTCGGTACAAATATTTAGCTAACGGATGCATTGAAACATAACTTATCACTATGATTTATTTCAATAGGGTGTCTGATTATAATGTAACATTTTAGAATGTTTGAATGATTTTTTAGAGGTCACTTCACGATTTTTTTCTATCTAGAAAACTTTTCGCAAACGTGTTTCGATTTCGGCAAATGGAAAGAAGATATGACCAGTATTAATGTGAATTTTTTTCAATCCTGTAAATGTGATACGTTTTGAGATAATCACGTTCAAAATAGTCGATTTGGGAGCATTCAGGGCCTTAATTTCTACTCTCAGATTAAATGATAAAATATAAGTATAGACTCAGCGTTGAGAACTAGAAATTGAAGCCAAAAAAGAAACGAATTAGTTCCCAAAATCACACCATTGCACCAGCATTAAAATTTAGTCTTGCCATATATGTGTAAATACTAATTTCACATAATATGGTCTTGTGCAGCGATAAGGATCAACGTCTAATCATAGACGTTTCATAAGACCAACATATTTATATCGATGGCTGTAGATACTCTGTCTAGTCTAACAATTCACAGCTGATCTCCCAGTCTAGTAATCTGATTGATAGACGTGCGCAGTGCAGTGTTATGCAAACCTTAATTTTTTTTGAAGTTTCAAGTGCAAGTCTCCTTTCTGTAAATGCTGTTCCATCTATCCATCCTTTTTTTACTCTATCTTTTGCTCTTTTCCTTCTCTCTTACCCATAAATGGGATTAGAATGCAAAACTAATTAACCCGTGAGTAGCTATGGTGGGTCAACTGTTTTGGTCATTACATCAATAAATACATCTTAATAGGCATGATGACTACTATTAAAAATGAACAAGTAAATATTACTTTATAAAGAAGATTAAAAATGAATGCAATAATTGAAAAAATAAGTAAAATCGGTAAATAAATAACGGAGTAATAAGCTTTTAAAATTTCTGTAGGGGGCATCTCCTGTCCCTTTCTCGCGAAACAGAGCGCCTCCGCAGTTACTATGAAAAATCCATTTGTGACGTCACGTGCCAAAGAGATTGAGTGTAAAGCTACCACAGCTTAGTAATGAGGTACTATAAACGACAATGCTCTGACGTTACTGGCCGTTTGAGCTATCTCTTTCTATTCCTGTTTTTAAAATGCTTGTTACTTTGTCATTTTTTGAGATATTTTATTTTTGTTTTCACATCTTTATCTTTTGAGGAAAATAATTAATTTATGCAAAAAAAATTAGGCATCATGCCTATTCCTGTGTACCTTCTTGCCTAGGTCGTTAAGTCCAAATATAAGGTTCTATTTTAACACAATTATTTGCAGTGTTAACACTACGCATGGGATGCAACGACCCGCGACACATCTCGGATCCATGTGCAGTGAAAGTGAGTGAAAGTTGGGATGTGAGACGGTGGAAACGCGCCAGGAGACCGTCTGGTGGTAGCTTGAATCATCTGGGGAAGCTCGGCGAATGGGTGTCCTTCCTTCTCGTGTTGGGAAGTAGGCAATCCTCGTATGGTATCAGAAGTTTTTAACAGATCTTCTGACTTGGCTTAGGACAACGGCTCCTGCTCTCTGAACCACTCTAGTATCTACTCAAGTTTCTTATAGTAGCGATCACCAATTTTTGTGACTGCAGCGAACCTTACAATGAACGGCTGCTTATCAAGCTTTTCTGACACTAATACTGCGGTCACACTACATACCGTCTAAAGTCCTCTTCTGCCACATTAATTATGAAATTAGTTTACTGCTTAAATTGCCGCATGAATTGATGCAGTTACACTAGAGATACTACCGCCATATGCCATATTGATTGCCATTGTTTAATTATGGTCACAAATCCTGGCTGTAGTATTGCAATGACAATTTTAAGCAATGAAGAACTTTAAGCAGCTTTGATAAATAAAGCCCTAAAAGACTAACAAAGGTAAACAACAACGTAATTTGCCTTATTTAACCGGCAACATAATATTATGCAGGCGATTTGTTGAAAGCCGTGGGGAGCCGATTGATGCAGGAGGCAAAAAGCCCCTAAAAGTGGCGCTCTCTAGGGGAAGGCCACATAGGCAACATTGTATGGTTTAGAGTCATATCTGCATCGAACTAACACGTTAACCTCTTTACCATGACTCTCCAACAAAAAGTCCACGAACACATTATTTTACTTTTAACGAGAATTCACACAAAGACAATGATGGAGCGAGTAATTAAGCCAGTGGATCGTGTTACTAGATCAGTGTGAACATGTGGACAAATTGTCTGGGTCTTTGTTAGTGGCATGGTGCGACCGCCCTTATATTTTATCTCAAGTTAGATTACAAATCCACAGGAGGACTAAGTGACCGCTAAAGTCCTTAAAATTAGCAGCTTAAAGTTGAAATGGCAATGGGGCAGACTAGAGCTCTTAGAACTGACAACCGATGGGAAACAAAGGTTCTAGTATGGCAACCAATTAGAAGTCGCAGCGTATATGCTGGCCGGTCCCCCCACTAGGTGGACCAAAGATCTGGTGAAAGCCGTGGGGAGCCGATAGATGCAGGAGGCGAGCAGCCCTTCAGTGGGCTTGCTAGGGGAGTCCTATGTTCAGCAGTGGATATCTTCAGGCTGTTGGTGATAAATAGCATTAGCAAGTTGACGTGGCACTAAGTAGGCCGCATCGCTCACAGAAATGACATTTGATATGGGGAAGAAAGGATCTCGTGTGGCGACTACGAACCGGAAGACGCAGCGTAGGCCGTCCCCCACTAGGTGGACTGACGGTCTAGTTAGAACCGCGGGGAGCCGATGGAAGCAGGAGGCAAACAGGCACTCAATGTTTGTGCTCTATGAGGCATTTGTTCAGCAGTGGACGTCTTCAGGCTGCTGATGATGATAAGGTTTTTTTTTTATGGGAATGAATGACAAGCTGGTCGTTCACCTGATGTTAAGCAATACGGCAGCCCATAACAGTTGCAGTGTTACTCAGAACTTTAAAATAATAAAGTTTCGCGTGACACTGCACTGCGCACGTCATCCTGAGACATCACACAGTCTAGTAATCAGATTACTACACTGTGTAATCAGGTCATAAAGTCTCATTTGCCCAGTAATTTCACTAGCTACAATGCACTTCAAACCGGAACACAGTAGTGCTTGCACACTACTGCTTGGCGGCAGAATAACTGGCAAAGCGGTGGTACCTACCTAGACGAACTTTGCAGAAAAGTCCTACCACCTAGTATAGTATTCATAATATTCAAATTCATTCTTGTTTTTCACCTGTCTGGTACAAGTCGGTAAGTTGTTAGGCTCAAAACGTCAACTTATACAACACTTGTTACTTGGCTTTTTGTCACCATTATGTGTAATTTGTTTTGCAATCATGCGTTAAATTGTTTGTTTAGTGTTATACTGTTTGGTTTAAAGTTTTACGTGTTTAAAAATAGCCTTGTCGATTATTTTTGCCTACATTGAGTAATAATAAAAGTACATACATACATACATAGACAATCAAACTCATAACCCTCTTTTTTGGTAGTCGGGTAAAAAGATAACAAATTTTAGAAGTAACAAAAGCGTTCGTGCCAAGTGTGTTAGGCGCTGCCAATCTTCATGTTCTTTACGAGAATGAATGACGCGACGATCTAGCCGTTTACCTGATATTAAGCAACACGTCCGCCCATAACAGAAGGACTCGGAACTTTAAGTTTCGCGTGACACTGCAATGTGCGCACGTCATCCTTAGACATTACACAGTCTGGTAGGTAATCAGATTACTACACTGTGTAATCAAGTCATAAAATCTCATTTATACAGTAATTTTACTAGCTACAATGCCCTTCAAACCAGATCACAGAAGTGCTTGCACACTTGCACGCTTGGCTGCAGACTAACTGGCAAAGCGGTGGTACCTACCTAGACGAACTTTGCAGAAAAGTCCTACCACCTAGTACTTGATGTCATATTTTTCATTTGCACTCTTTACTCTTCAATAATCATCAACAAATGACGTCACTATCACCTTACATACCTAATTAAAAAATAAAATCTTACTCTCAAATTACAACTGATAAGCATAGATCTTTATCGACACAACATCGTCTTAAAGTGATTCAGGTTTTTAATTTATGTTACATAGGTAATAAACGTAACATAAATTAAAAAGCGCAACAAAAACAATAAAAACAAAACAACATCAAAATGTAAAAGCAAGAAAAAAGAATCTTCAAATTAGTTACACACATAATAATTATAGTCAACCGAGTGAATCACCAAAATCACACTTTACTCGTAAAAATCTTGATCAAGTGTGAGCCGGGCTTGCTTAGCTTAGGTTCCGTAATGTGGATAAAAATTTGAAGGTTTTGAAAACGGTGGCATGATACCGCGAAATAAACTCATCGATCTTTAACGCTTAAGGTACACTTGATTTTTGTACTTACCCATAATAATTATGATTGATAATAAGTAATTGATTGTTTTAAGAACAATCGTGTTAATATATAATATAATAAGGTGTTAATATTTTAATGTGCACTTATTTTAAAGTGTGAGCAAGCTCTTTAAAGGTCCTCTTAGACAAGCTAAAAACCACATTGGAATTCAGTAATTACAGTAAATTATTTTAATAACTTTAATAAAACGGTTAAATAAATTTTTGGTGATTGTAAAATTATTTTGTATTGTAGCGACAGGAGTTATGGGTACAAAAAGACTTTCTGAGTAGATATAAAACACTTAACTGTTTTGTACGGAACCCTAAATAAGTTTCAAAGTCAGTGAACTCAACAAAAAGTGAAAGGATCAAGAAGATAATTCTCAAAACACGAGTGACTGTAACGTAGATTCGTAATGCATATCATGTCTCGTTATTTAGGCAACTTTTTTATTGCAGATCTAAACAAAGCTATTGAATGGATGGGTGGAATGACCACATATGGGAATGACAGTAAATTTTCGCTAGTCTTTTATATGAGAAGAACGTTCTTTATTTCATGAGTTTTTATACTTCCTTTCTGTTCGAAAAGTGTAAAGATATCTTTATTTCGGGCGTATTGCCAATCTTTTTACACATGCAGCCTATGGATTGACTATACTCAAAAGGCTTACAGTGCTCTGCGGGTCAGCAGTGCATCAGGTATGTTCGCAGAGGCTCGAGTGGATGAGGCATCATGTGAAAGCGTATAGCCTTCCTGAATATAATACCAACAGCCTCCTGGTCGCTGTTGCGGAGAGGGTGGACGATACTGAAGCATTGGACAGGGATGCTTGTGTTCCCGTCGCACCGAAATGCCAAATGATAATGTACCTAATATAATTTCGTAATTTATGAATTTAATAATTTGTGATTTAATTTGACTGACACTTATTGTAATTATGATTCTACTAATACATAGCTGTAAGTTTGTGTGTTAATACTAACAATGTGGATTGAATTAACTGGAATAAATAAATTTGAATTTTTATGGTTTTTTCGATATGTTTCCTATGTTTTATTAGTTCATGTTTCGTAATACACACAACACACAATAAATTAAATATGATCATTTTATTGACCTAAAGATTGAAACGAAACATAGTCTAAAATGACCAATATAGAACAGAGTTAGCAAGTTGACATGGCAGTGGGCAGGCTACATTGCTCGTAGAACTGACAACCCATGGTAAAGAAAGGTTCTCGAGTAGCAACCATGAACCGGAAGACGTAGCGTAAGCTGACCCCAGACCTAGGTGGACCCACGATCTGGGGGAAGCCGCGGGGATCCGATGGGTGCAGAAGGCGAGCAGTCCTTCAAGGTGGTGTTCTCCGAGGGAAGCCTATGTTCAGCAGTGGACATCTTCAGGCAAAATGATGATATTTTATTGACACCACGGGCAATATTTTGCAAATACTTACCCCCGTATTCTAAGACGTTACCTCGAGATTACTCCACTCGACTCAACCTCGAATTAACCTCGTTTTTGTGTTTTGGTATTTTTAGTTGACAATAAATAATCACCTTGACATTTCTGCGTCAATTTTTCTCAAAGGAGAGATGCGAAGCAACTGTCAACTCAAGGTACGTCGCGATGTATTTTGAGTTTCCCTCAAAGTTAAGTAGAAGTTAAGAGAAGGATTTTTGGAGAAATGTTTTGGAATACCGGGGTTAGTCCTGGTCTTGATGGTTGACCACCTAATTTAGTTGCAGTATAATAATTACGAGATCAATAATATTAAAAACAAAACCATCAAAAACGGTTTTACTTTTATATCACTTCCTTTTGATACTGAGTAAGTACCTTTAAACTTTCTTACAAACGGGTCACCTGCATAAGTCTAAACTCCATTCACAACATCAATTTAGTCATTGAGACCGTGGTCTAGAACTTATTTTCTCTTCACAGATCTTCACTGTATCAGTATGTCGAAGTCATTGCAGTTTTGTAGAACGACATACTTTGCTTGTGTGCGCTGTGTTTTACTTTTTGTGGCGGATATGGATATCATTACCTCAGATATTAGTGTTAAAAATAGAACACCATAGGCCCGTTCGGATTGCCACAGATGGCAAAATTAAACAGTTAAAAAAGCCAACAATGATCACATGCATCGTTCGCTTTGGAAATGTGTGAGCAAAAGCTAATTTCGCAAATGCCAAAAATGCTACCGGTCTTAGAGCAAACGTAAGGCATGTAAGTATGTTATAAAATATTAGAATACTTCTATCATTATTAGTTTTGTCTATATTAGTTGTGTATAAATGGAGTGACGGAGTTTTGGCGGGAACACGGAAATGTTCACGTCGTTGCATTATATTATTTCTCAAATGTTGTGCTTTTTCCAGTATTAATGTTTAAAATTGGTGGCGTTTTACGCATTAAGTGCTGAATTACGAGCATGAGTGTGGGCAAGTGATATAATGTGGTGAAACGTGAGTTTTCGTGTTGCTTCCAAAATTCCATAGAAGCTTCTAGTAAAGTTGCCACCGCTTTACTGGAGCATGACGTAGACTGGATTACGACTACCTGATTTAGACTGGACTATGACTAACACTTGACTTTACGTGATTCGTCTTTAACGATGAAAAATAACAATACTTGACACTGGCTAAATACACTATGTGTGGAGCCAAAACATAAGAAAAAAATTGAGTGACGGCTTTTGATAAACCTGGATGCAAACCTAATCTGAGTTTTGCACATATTTGTTCTCGAAAAGTCTCAATACTCATGGCCGAGCTGTTCACCGGATGCTGGGGTACACTGCTGCTTGGCAGGATATCTGCCACTAACTTTATATGTGAACTCTTGCAGTAAAGTCTTCATCATCATCAAACGCCTGAAGACGTTTACTGCTGAACATGGCCTCCCCGAATGCCACTTTGAGCAGCTGTTTCCGCGGTTTTCACCAGATCGTTCGTCCACTTATGAAAAAATCATTCCTTTGAGATCCTTTCTTCCCCATCGGTTATCAGTTCTACGAGCGATATGGCCTGCCTATTGTTATTTCATTTTGCTAATCCTGAGAGCTATATCTGTCACATTAGTTCTCCTGCAGTCTTACCACCGAGTAAAGTAACGTATTGATATATGGATAACTGATAACTTATTTATTAGGTGCTTATAGGGAAAGTACAAAAACACAAGTAGCATATAAGGAGCCGCTTAAGCTCCAATTGCTAAGAAAGTTAGAAAGTTGCATTATAGGAAAATAACTTAACTATATTTTCTTGTGCTCATTTAAAATGAAATTACTTATCGTTCATTTTTATCGTTCACAATTTGTCATGTGCTTAAAGTATCACGGTGAAATAGAAGCATTGTGTTAGGTACTATTAGCTGTGCCATATGGATTTCCCCACAAAAACAATGATCGTTAAATTTACATATACTCTTTGCAATGCACACTACGAGAACTACCTACATAGTTTTCTGGTTACTGAAACTGGTTACTGGTGATCACCAAAGACACGTGCTAAGCGTGGTAATGATCGCAGTTTAATGTTTGGTAATAATAATCATCCATGACGATTTCACCTTACGACGCCTTTTTCTGTTTTACGATCCTTGACGTGTCGTGTAAAATCGATTTTCAAAATGCTATATTACGTAATGCCATAATTAACGTAATGTCTACGTAAAGGGTCGGCTTAAATGTAGACAAAGACAATCAATGGGGAAGAAAGAGTGTCGACCATGAACCGGAAGTCGCAACCCAGGTGTCGTTAGGCCGGAATCTCCCAGCTGGATCGAGCGACGACCTGCACCCCTATTGTGTAACTGTTCTGGAAATAGACTTCGCCTGCCATCCTTCACAAGTCTGAAGGCCTATTCATAGCAATGTAGGATTTCTTCTTTCTAACTTGAACAGATAAATATCATCATCATCATCAGCCCGTAGATGTCCACTGCTGAACATAGGCCTCCCCTAGAGAGCGCCACTTTGAGCGGCTGCTCGCCTCCTGCATCCATCGGCTCCCCGCGGTTTTCACCAGGTCGTCGGTCCACCTAGTGGGGGGTCTGCCTACGCTGCTGATTCGTGGTCGCCACTCGAGAACCTTTCTTCCCCATCGGTTGTCAGTTCTGCGAGCGATGTGGCCTGCCCAATGCTATTTCAACTTGCTCACTTCAGGGGCTATATCGGTCACTTTAGTCCTTCTGCGGATTTCCTCGTTCCGGATCTTATCTCGCAGGGAAACACCGAGCATAGCTCTCTCTATAGCACGTTGCGCGACTTTGAGCTCATTTAAGAGGCCAACAGCAAGAGACCACGTTAAAAATATAAAAATAAATATAAATCGTGTTAAAATCGTTTCTCACGCTTAAAAAGTGTCCGTGAATCAATAAACGTCAACAAGCCATCTCAGTCTAATAAGGTCAATAGGTCAACAGCTTCAAAATCAGCTTAGCTACTAAGAATGAAGAACTCATTACCACTATAAAAAATATGCATTAGAACGCGTACTTAATTTGAAAATGAATCACTTCTAAAAGCCCGCTATAAATCATAAACTAAATCTGCCAAAGAACCAGTTTGTTTAATATCCTCAGTTCAACTCAATGTGCTAAAGTCCACCTCCATAATTGCATACGGAAAGAGGCTCGACCGCCAAAACAATGCGCATTCCTCAAGGTGCATCTATAACAAGTGCACGACCTCTGCAATATTCACGGGCTTTCGCAACGTTACCCAACCTGGACTTTACTTTTACTCCCAGACTGAGAAAGTCCAGTTTTCGATTAGGATTTACAGCGGCTACAAACGAGGGGTGCGGAGTGCCAAGTATTTAAGATGACGCGGTCGGCGCCGGCGCACAGTTCAATTCTGAAGTGCGCGCTATGTGGAGGACCGGAATTTTTCTCGCGCTTGCGGTTGCGTGTTACGCCCATCCCGCACAAGATACAGGGCATACAGATAATGACATTGAAACCGTCAGTGACTGCTTCGGAAAGGATTCCACAAAATGCCTCAAATACAAGTTCTTCTCGTTCCTAGACAAAATGATAGGACAAAAGGAAACATTTTCGGTTACGGATGGTGTGACGGTCATCAGGGCCTCGGATGTGCCTATAGAAACTGGAGCGCCACGATCTTTAGATCCTGCTACGAGATTGAAGAGCTACTTCGACACGCATTCCTTACGCATCGAGGTCAAAGGTTCTGACGTAGTTAACGCTGTTTCAAGTGCAGGACGAGCTTTGGAAGAAACCGTGTCAACATTCACAGAGGACAATGAAATAAGCGAAGAAAGCAGAGGCAAAAAGAAGAAAGCGGCCAAGATTCTTGGACCTATAATTGCAGCGGTGGCTTTGAAAATGATGGCTTTATTACCACTGGCTATGGGAGCGATTGCATTAATAGCTGGAAAAGCATTACTAATTGGAAAGCTGGCGTTGGTGCTTTCAGCGATAATTGGGTTGAAGAAGTTGATGGGTCAGCAGAAGCACGTGACATACGAAGTGGTAGCGCATCCCCATCATACCTCAAGTCATACTTCAAGCCATGATTATGGTGGTACAAGTGGTTACGGTGGCGATACTGGTGGTAGCTATGCAAGTAGCAGCAGCACTGGCGGAGGACACAGCGGCGGCGGTTGGGGAAGATCGCTAGAAGCTCAAAGCTTGGCGTACTCAGCGCAAAAGCCTCAATAGCTCTCGACCTAGTTCAACGACCCCATTGCGATGTTTTCTCCAGTAATTTATTGTGTGCTAGTGCGAAGAACGGTTGTATTTATTACGCTGACTGACGTATAAGCCATTTATTTTCTTAAGTCACTTTGTACACCTAAGGGTGCTTATGTAACTATTATTATAGTATGGCATTCTATGTATACCTAAGAGTATTTTATGTGTATATGTGTATAGTTTTAACTGTTTTATGTATGGCAGTAAACCAGTACCTGGCTTTAATATTTCGTAAGATGTGTTAGATTTTTTTGTATATATTTATATTATTTTTATTTAAGTAATTCATATTCCCATGGGTTTCTCATCATATTTAACTCATCAATTTTATTATCATTGTTTTTATGATCATGTTATATTTTTATATTTTTAAGCTTATTATAATCTGTACATTTTTATATAATTTAAGTTAATGGGCTATAAAAGATTGCGTAATTGTTATTACAATTTCAATACATGCTATTCGTTTTATTACCCGAATAAAATAAAATATAAACGCACCTATTAAACACAAAAATCATTTGAAAGGTTTAACACGTTTAAATATCAATATACGACTCTGAAATGATTCCTCTAATAGTATGTACTTTTAGATAGAAAGTATTTAAATACCTAGAAAAAAATGTACTAATAAACATAAACTTCATACCAAAACATCGATAAAATATGACTTTAAGATCTTCAAAACAACCGAAATACGTATTACCTATAAGTTTTTTTTATTAATTTCTAACCATAAAGCAATTAAACCATAGAAATGTTAAAATTATTACTCGTCATTCAGATATAAAACGTGAGCAACTATACAAGATTTCATTTCATAAATCTTAGACGTCTAGAAACATAAATGGGCATAACAATTATCTTTGTAGCAAAAATGTGTGTGTGCTTTCATATCCGTGTGGTACAAGTCATGAGAAACAACGTGTTATATTTTAATAATGTTTTCCTGTTAGTTTCATGTCGCCAATCTGTGATGAGAACAAAGTTTGAATGTTTTTGAAATGGAAAAGTATCCTTTAGGCATCAACGTAACGTATATACACAGTGTAAGTATGTAGGTAACATTTAGTAAAATTTATTGTTATGTTACCCACCACAAATATCACATAATATTCAGTAACTGCTATTATGAAATACTGCAACCTTGATAGTTAGGCAGAAATACCTCTCACAAAAATAATCTTTACAGCAATAAAATACACGAAATAGCTATGACTAAAATGGTACTTAAAACAATTGTGCAAGTACCTAATTGGCTACAGGTGCATACTAAAAAGGCAGAAAATATTTCATTTGCATTATTTAGATGCCATATTCCCAAGTACTTAGGTTACAATTATTATGGGACATAGATCACAATCTCATTAAGTTATTTAAAAAAACCTGAATTATAACTCAGATCATTCGAACAATATTCGGAATATTCTTTGTAAATTTTATCATAAAAAAGTACAAACTCAAAATATTTAAAAAGTATTTATTCTACTTAAAAATAATAATAAAAACGAAGTATTTTAATTTATAGCTCCAGTCTTACATTCAGGCTAACATTCACAGGATAAAACAAAAAAAAATTAACTACGGTAATTATTCTATACCAAGCAATACCAACCGCTGGCTCCCGTAACTTGGTTGCTGCCGATTTTCTATACCAGGCTTTGCCCTCAACTAGAGAAAGGTACCCCCGGTGAAATCCCGCTTTTGGTCACGTTTGCTACATCCAATGAAAAGTAAAACCGTATTGTAATCACCCAATTATTATACGGTGGATTTGGATAACGAGAGTCGTGTATGTCAATTGCCATGTGAAGTTGCGCTTTCAAATTAGGGAGGTTTATTGGCGCGTCGTGTAATTTTTTGCCCGTCACGTACGTCGTTTATGGTGATTGTTAAGCGTATTGTTTGGTATTTAGGTGGGATTTGGATAAAAGGTATAGAAAAAAAAAGAAGAAAAATACCTATCTGTAATTGGAACGACTGACAAGTAGGCTTTTTTATGAGAATGAATGACGTGACGAGGTTGTCGTTCACTTGATGTTAAGGTGCTGA
This sequence comes from Ennomos erosarius, assembly GCA_963580505.1. NCBI lineage: Eukaryota > Metazoa > Arthropoda > Insecta > Lepidoptera > Geometridae > Ennomos > Ennomos erosarius. The sequence continues at coordinate 3,516,361 of OY757000.1, forward strand.
CAGGACCCAATGCGAGCACGTTTATTACAGCAGACGAACTTGAAACTTATTTTGTACATTATAGGGGCGCTTTATGCATAACAAAAATATGGCTACTACGTTGCGTTGCACTTTTCCATTTTTCGGTACAAATAATCCCTACATATAATAAATGTGTAATTCTGGCGCGCTTCGGAATACACACATAATAGTATGATATTTAATTAGTTATAAAAGAAATGCATATTGTTATAAAAATAATAAGCTTATAAACGGATGCATTGAAACATAACTTATCACTATGATTTATTTCAATGGGGTCTATGGTTTTTAGGGGTCACTTCACGATTTTTTTCTATCGAGAAAACTTTTCGTAAACATGTTTCGTGACTTTTTTTTAACGTGAATTTTTTTCAGTCCTGTAAATGGTATACGTTATGAGATAATCACGTTCAAAATAGTCGATTTGGGAGCATTCAGGGCCTTAACCCATAACACGCAGTGTCACTACGAACTGTAAAATAATAAAGTTTCACGTGACACTGCACTGCGCACGTCATTCTGAGGCGAATCAACCAAGTGGCAAAATGTCAAAAAGCTAAATAGCAATTTGCACCAGTAGCATGTCAAACTCTTTGCAGAAAGCGGGGTTTCGAGTTTGAGGCTCGTATTAGAAGCGGTACTCAAAACAAAATTTTATTCACGAATGACACGAATTGATCAATTTGAACCAAAAATACCTTTAGCACCCTTCTATAATTACTAGGTAGTAGGGCTTTTCTTTCTTTCTTATGGAACTGAGTCGTGGTCTCTAACTGTTGGCCTCATTACTAAGCTCAGAGTCGCGCAACGAGCTATGGAGAGAGCAATGCTCGGTGTTTCCCTGTGAGATAAGATCCGAAATGAGGAGATCCGCAGGAGAACTAAAGTGACCGATGTAGCTCTTAGGATTAGCAAGTTGAAATGGCAATGGGCAAGCGACATCGCTCGTAGAACTGACAACCGATGGGGAAGAAAGGTTCTCGAGTGGCGACCACGAACTGGAAGACGCAGCGTAGGCCGGCCCCCTACTAGGTGGACCGACGACCTGGTGAAAGCCGCGGGGAGCCGATGGATGCAGGAGGCGAGCAGCCGCTCTGAGTGGCGCTCCCGGGGGGAGGCCTATGTTCAGCAGTGGACGTCTTCAGGCTGTTAATGATGATAATGATGAGGACTTTTCTGCAAAGTTCGTCTAGATGCAGGGACCACCGCTTTGCCAGTTATTCTGCCACCAAGCAGTGTGCAAGCACTACTGTGTTCCGGTTTGAAGGGCATTGTATCTAGTGAAATTACTGGCTAAATAAGACTTTACGCCCTGATCTCACAGTCTAGTAATCTGATTACTAGACTGTGTGATGTCTCAGAATGACGTGCGCAGTACAGCACGTGAAACTTTATTACTTTAAAAATCCAAGTGATGTTGCAACTGTGATGGGTGGCCGTGTTGCTTAACATCAGATGAACGACCAGCTCGTCACGTTATTCATTCTCATTAAAAAAAAGCCTGAGTCTTGTTAATGAACGGGATATTTGCCATGTATTTTTTTAGTTAATTTTAATTGTTTCGAAATGCCGATATTTTGATACTGTTGCAAGCACCACCACCATAGAAGCTTAAGATCTTGTATTAAGGCCCTGAGACTATTTCTCATTTTTACTATTTGCCTCTTGCATCCACCTGTCTTCTTCTTTTTCTTCTTCTTCTTTAATGGCTTTCTATCGCTGTTTTGCAATAATTCTGCCAATGTCAAGTGAGTAAAATTTGTACGGTTATGTCAAGTTAAAGTCATATTTTGTCAGTCAAAACGCCAACAGTAAAATGGTGGATATTTTACTGAAGGCTCTAAAAAAGGCCGTTGAAGCAAAAACGAAAATGAATGGTTTTATGATCTTGAAACCATTTGCCAACACTCGTGCACATTCACGAACACTTAACGGAAAATAATCCACCCTTATTACACATTAAAGTTCAAGATACACTAGTTTTGAAAAATAAATTCAATATCCACAACCGCCATTGTCAGATTTTCTTCAACGACCCCACCTGTCTTCACTGTTTAATTTATTATTTTGACTAATTTGACACAGACACCGAGGTGCGCGTTGACGTCTTTTGTATGGCTATAGCTACCATAGCTATAGGCTAGCTTATGGGTATAGTAGTATAGTCGTTTTTTTATAATCTATGCTTATTAGCGATGGCAATTAATGCGATTTTGCGTAAATTTCATTAACATGCTAACTCACGAGTCTTAGCATGCTAATTGCTATTGCTATGCTATTTGGTAAAATGAAATAAAAACTGAAATGAAAAATGAAATGAAAACTGAAATGAAAAATGAAATGAAAAACGAAATGAAAATTGAAATGAAAAATTAAATGAAAAATGATATGAAACTTTATAATATTTTCAATTTCATATTTCACAGAATTTAGCAACTACATTTAATTTGCGAAATGGTAATAGAGTTTTCACATGCTAATTATTAATACGAATGCTAGTTAATTCATCACTAATGCTAATGGATAGCTTATGGATTATTCGGTGATCTGAATTGTACTCTATTGCGTTATCGGAAGAGTCTATTTTTAGGCGTACCCAAAGGGTAAAGCGAACCCTATTACTAAGGCTCCACTGTCTGTCTGTCTGTCTGTCTGTCTGCCGCGATAGTTAGACAGTTGTTCACAGATGATGTATTTTTGTTGCCGCTATAAGTAACAACAATTTACTAAAAAAAACTTATTTTATAAAATAAATATTTAAGGGGGCTCACATACAACAAACATACTTATTATGTACGTATATTTTATGGTTCTGGCACAAAACGGCTTTAAGTGAGCAGTTTTACAATAAAAGCAAAACTCCAGTTACGCCATCTTACCGCGGCGGAGTAAAATAAAAAGGTTTATGAACGTAGTAACCTTGGCACCGCTATTTTACGTTCATTCATATTTTTTTTTTCTTATATTTCGACTCCATACATAGTGTATATAGCCAATGTCAAGTATTGTAATTTTTCATCATGTTAATAGAATATTTCGCGTGAAGTCCATTCTTAGTCTAGTCATAGTCTAGTCTAAGTCAGGTAGTCATATTCCAGTCTCAGTCATGCTCCAGTAAAGTGGTGGCAACTTTACTAGAAGCTTCTATGGAATTTTGGAAGCAACACGGAAAATCACGTTTCACCACATTATATGACTTCCCACACTCATGCTCGTAATTCAGCACTTAATGCGTAGATCGCCACCAATTTAAAACATTAAAACTGGAAAAAGCACAAGTTTTGAGAAATAATACAATGCAACGACGGCGACGTGAACGTTTCCGCGTTCCCGCCAAAACCTCATTCATACTTAGTATTTACTTCATACTGGAAAAGGTGGAATTGGGCTGTGGAACTTTGTTATAAGTTCATGACTGTAAGACTTACTAATAGTATTTAAAAAAAATGCTAAACCTATTGTGGTTTCGATACTGTTGATAAATAAAATATATGATAAGATGTTTAAACTAGTCTTTTTTCTATCTGAGGCTTAAAATAAAATCATTTACCGCTTAAATTTTATTGTCACTTTTAAAATGACTATAAGGCATCAGATACCATGGTAGTTAATAATAATTATCCTCAATCAATCATAATCATTAGGCAATCATGTTAAACGAACAACACTTATTTTCTTTTCATCTATTTTCTATTTACGTAACGCAAATTACTTATATAGCAGAAAATGAGTTAATTATGGCAGTAATAATATGTAATTACAACAAATATAAAAAAATTAAAATAACAAGTTTAATCAAACAAAACGGCAATTTTCAAGGCAAACCAGCAAAGCAAAGTTCATTGGCGTCATAATGACCGTAACCACAAGCGCCAGTGCACGTGCGGGAAAACCTTGAACTTACTGTTTGTAAACAAATATGGCCATGAGTGTAGTTCTAAGCACAGTACAAAGATGGCGCTGATATTGTAAGTAAAATGTCTATTTTGTTACAGCTATAATAATTATTATCAGTCAATAATTGTTATCTTTTCTATTATCAGTGGCAGTGTATAAAATAATTATAGTGGCTTTTACAAACCCATTTCTGATTATTAAAATAAGCATTAAAATTTGCAGAGAAATTATTGGATCTTTTCGAATCTATTTACTTCCATTCAATAGAAAGTCTTTCTCTTTGAAAGTTCAATACGACTTTAGTAGATGGCGCATTTATCCAATCTATTTTAATCGCGTGATATGCGGACTGGGGGCTAATTCTCGGGTAGTAGATAAAATATCAATTTCGATAAATATCACAAAAAATGTCAAATTATCTATTGAATGATCATTTTATGTGTTGTCATGACGTCATAATAGATAAATATCTACTGAAAACCGGTAGATATAGGATTCGATATGAATATATCGAGTTCGATATTGTATCGCATTTCCCGAGAATTGGCCCCCTGGCAATGGCAAACTGTATGTCATGATTATAAGAAAAAAAAAACTATCTACCATTATTATATTTATTATTCATTCCAAAGGATCCAAACTATTTTAAAATATTTCATTCTTTTTTGATTATTATGGACAAAATCTTCTATAGTTTACCTATGTAACAACATATTCAAATGCATCTCATGCAAGATTGTAATATCTTTAACAGCAATTTTGGTAATAACAGGATCAACACCACATTCATGGCAAAGAATACCTACTAAAGTACTTACAGTAAAAAAATGAGTGGCTATTACTATTTTGCCAGTCTTGTGGTCCTGGTTTGCGAATAGGACCACCCCATCTCTTCCCGCGGGTGCCGTAAGAGCCGGCTAAGGAAAAATCTAGGAAATGGACAGCAGCATTCTCCTCGGTACATTATTTTTTTTTTCTTTGATTTTGGCTCCACACATCATGTATTTAGCCAGTGACAAGTATTGTAATTTTTCATCGTTAATGAATATATCACGTAAAGTCTTAGTCATAGTCATAGTCCAGTCTAAGTCAGGTAGTCGTAGTCCAGTCTAAATCATGCTCCAGTAAAGTGGTGGCAACTTTACTAGAAGCTTTGGAATTTTGGAAGCAACACGAAAACTCACGTTTCACCACATTATATCACTTGCCCACACTCATGCTTGTAATTCAGCACTTAACGCGTAAAACGCCACCAATTTTAAACATTAACACTGGAACAAGCACAAATTTTGAGAAATAATACAATGCAACGACGTGAACATTTCCGCGTTCCCGCCAAAAACTCCATTAAAATCTTTTGCGATCACCAAGCCGCCTGCCAAGCGTGGTGGTTCTGTCAAATCCTTTCTATGTTAAGTGTCAAAGTGGCGGTTTGTAGGGAGAGGCCTATGTTTGGCAGTGTACGTTTTTCAGGGTGGTTATTCTCACACACAGAACACAGATTCCACACGATTTGCAACCACGTCGTTATCGTGTCTTGTTCAAATCGTGTCACAGCGTTAGATATACCTTCACTTTAAATTAAAGTTATCTTTATTTTGAATAAAATATATGGACAAAAGTGGTCATATCTTTTGATGTGTTGATGTTTCGGAACGCGTCTCGGTTAAACATATTATGATTTTTGACATTTCAAATCGCGCCAATTCCAAATTCATTTCGCGCGGTTTTGTTTTCGCTTCATAGAGAATAGACTTTTGCAGATGTCTTATGTAAAACAAGGAATTCCGTGGTTTTAAAGTAAGGAATCGATAGAGAATAACCGCCCTGGCTGATAATGAAAGTCTTTGATGCGGATTATTATTTCAAGATATTATCCACCATTTCACTGCGGCATCTGTGAGTTCGACGAAACCTATGCTTTGACGAGACACAAGGAACACTACAACTCCTTTTTACCTCATCATCATCATCAAGACGTCTACTGCTGGACACAGGCCTCCCCTAAATAGCGCCACTTTAACCGGCTCTTGCCTCTTGCATCCATCGGCTCCCCGTGGTTCTGACCAGGTCGTTAATTTGGTCCACCTAGAGCGGGGCCAGCCTATGCTGCGTCTTCCAGTTCGTGGTCGCCACTCAAGAACCTTTCTTCCCCATCGATTGTCAGTTCTACGAAAGTTTTAATTCTGAAGCTATATCGGCGACTTTAATTTGCTTTCCTTCCTTCCCTATTTTCCCTACCTTTATTTGACTCGAGCAAAACTTAACGCTCAAAAGTATTTTAATTATGTAATTATTATAATTATGAAGTATGTTGTGTACTGTGGACCTACGATATGGTGAAAGCCGCAGCGAGCCGATGGATGCGGGAGGCAAGCAGCCGCTCAAAGCTCCCTAGGGGAGGCCTATGTTCAGCAGTGGACGTCTTCAGGCTGTTGATGATGATGGTGATGATGATGATACTGTGTACCCACTTACGAAATAAAACAAGAACTTGTTTTGTTTTGAAATGTTTATTGCAAAATGAAAGTACTATCGCGTTTGTGTGACATGCATTTTGTGCGATTCGCCATTTGATAAGGTATTGTATGAAGCAAGATTATTTTATTTGATTATCAGATTCCCACTACATATTTTGAGTCATAACATTCCCTCTCGAAAAATATTCTCACTGAAGTTTGAAAGAGAGTGTAGGTGGATTATGATTTAACTCTCTCTCTCTCTCTCTTACAAAAGATTTAATTTTTTTTGTTTTTTTTTTTTTTGGCCGGTTATGTTGGGAACAGTGATGCAGCACAATTCAATTAGAACAAAGAGTAATAGGCATGATGACTACTATTAAAAATGAACAAGTTATTTATTTTATTTTTATTTTATGTATTACTTTCATAAAGAAGATTAAAAATGAATGCAATAATTGAAAAAATAAGTAAAATCGGTAAATAAGTCATGGAGTAATAAGCTTTTAAAGTTTCTACAGGAGGCATCTCCTGTCTCTTTCTCGCGAAACAGACCGCCCCCACAGTTACTATGAAAAATCCACTAGTGACGTCTCATGCCGAAGAGATTGTATGAAAAGCTACCACAGCTTAGTAATGATGTACAATGAACGACCTTCCTCTGACGTCACTGGCCGTTTGAGCTATCTCTTTCTATTCCAGTTTTTAATAGACATGTAACTTGGTCATTTATTGAGATATTTAATTTTTGTTTTCACAAATGCTTGTCATTTGAGGAAAATTATTTAAAAAAAAATTTTAGCCATCATGCCTATTGCATCAAAAAGGTTGTTTTGAATTAGATTATGTATTTAGTTTTAGTAAAAGTATCAATACATATTTTACCTATGATGCTGTAATGCGATTTTAATAGTATTCTCATGGTATGATTAATTTAAATGTACATATAACACAAAAGAAAAAACTACTTACTATAACTACTACAGTTATACCTATATATGTCTACCTAAAAATAAAAATAAATGTCTAACTAATATCTAACTATCTAACTATCTAACTAATACTATACTTTATATTCAATGTACATATTATTATTTAATATAAAATATTACATTTTTATTTATTCAAAAATATAAGGTACGTAAGTACGTATGTTGACTTACCTAATTTAATTTTTAATTTTAATTGGCTGGTTTCATAAGGTAAAAATAAAACATATTAAATTATTTTTGTTTGATAATAATTTAATTTATTTGGGTGGTTTCATAATAATAGTTTGGTATTATTACTACTAAGAATGAAAAGTAACAAGATGAAGAAATGGAGCATCACCGATGAAAAATATGATAAAGAAAAAATAACCAAAATGTGGAAGATATAGATAGTATACAATACATAATAATAATATAGTTACATATTAATTATAAGAATCGTAATGGATACAATATAAAAACGAAGATGCAATCAAAAATATTTTACACAAATATGATAATAAGAAACTTATTTACAAAAGATAAATATATAAATATGAAAATGATGATAAATACTAAAGAAGATAGATACGACTATTGATAAATGAACACAAAAACTTATAAAAACTAAACAAAAATATTAAAGCTCCGTAACAAAAATCATTTGTACTATAAAAGTATAAAATACGACTTAAAACAAAACAGGTACAATGTAAAGAAAGGATGATGCTGAAACAGACAAGATTCACTCGCACAACGCTTTTAAATAATTCAAATAAATTATTAAAAATAAGTTAACATCGTATAACTGAGGTCCGTTAGACTAACGATAATAAATAGATGACTACGCTATCTTATATAAAAGGTGACTCGTAGCGACATCTGTTGATCGAAATCATGTATTAGAATCGATGTGAAGTCGCTGTGTGTAGTGTCATTGGCCTTTAGTTAGAGTAAGCGTTGTACGCCAAGTTCTGGGCGTCTTGAGATGATCGACCCCATCCACCATGTGCTCCTCCGCTTCCATGACTGAAATGCTCCTCATGATGAGGGTGAGCAACCACTTCGTAGCTTTCATGGTGCTCGTTCTTTGACAGAAGTTTCTTGAGAAGTAGAAGAGCAGAGGCAAGAAGAGCAGCCTTGGCGAGCATTAGACCCTTGACTGCGGCAAAGGCGATGATACCCAAGAACAGAGGAATGAGGGACTGGATCTTCAGTTGGAGAAGAGCGAGAATAGGCAGAAGCTGCTTCAACTTCTTCTTCTTGCCACGGCCTGAAATAAAAGAGAAATTGTAAAAAATATTAGACCTGTCAGATTTCTAAGAAGCTGTAGCGTCCTTTTTGTTTTAAAGACTTAATAAAACCCAAAAAAAGAATTGAAATTGAATTTTAGGCCATAATAGTTAGTGATGTAATTGATGTTTGTTAATTACACTAGAATAAACTAAAACTACAATATCATAAATGAAACTCAGTTATAATCGTAAGAAAGAAACGAGAAGCAAGATTCTTTGTAGCGAACTAGGCTATGCAAGGCGCTTAGAAGTCCAATTCCGATATTCCCTTTAACAACATTGTATCACGGAATATGCAAATTGCTAACCGCAAGCGCATGTTAATCATTCGAAATCTTATTCGAATTCTGATCGCTTGCGAACTCGCGAACCACTGAAATTCGAACAATGTCACTTTCATTGTAATTCACCATGTTACGTCCAGTTTGCATAAGAACCCCATTCATCTAGAAAGTAATTCCGGACATTCGAAAGCTTCAAACCTACATCCATATTCCGACAACGCTACTCTGCCTGGAGCGTAACTTTTACTCGATTCTCAATACTGGATTTCGATCGAGATCCATGCCAGCGGAACTTGAAACTCTCGCATAGTCCTACATACTTGCAGTACCTAGCAAAAACTAGACTTAGTTCAGCCGCTTTCCACCATAATCTTGTTAATAGGTCAGAGAAACCTACTAAACCCGTTCGATTCTGATTTCTAGCAACGTCTTCTTGTGGTATAATATTAAGGTCTTTTAATTCGCGGATGTCCGTGGCAAGGTTTCGTAACCTAAACAATTACGGTCCAATCTTCATAATCTTCAGCCGTTTAATTATAACTTTCTATTTATAAAATTCTCATACGTAAGTACTACTCGGACCGGTCCCGTATTTTTTTAATTTATGATTTGGCAAGAGCGATTACAGAGAATGATTGTGACGTTGCAGTTTTATATAACGACTTTTTACTTTTTATATCACGCTTCAAAAGTGTTTGCTAAGTCATTCAAATCGAGACTTGACATGCTTAGTGTGAATTTCAACTGCCCAATTTTCACTTACTACTTCAATTTCAAGTTTATGTACATTAAAATGTATGACTTGCATATTTTGTTCATCCATTTCTAAAGCGATACTATCTTTAACTTGTTCCGATGAAACACCTGCTACTCGAGTGTCTTCACAAACGTTTTTAGTGATGCTTGTATAATGATGATGTTCAGTTCAGTAATAACGGCAGCTGATCGGTTGAAAAACAAACCATTCATTTTACTATGGAACTAACGAGGTGTTATTTTTGCGGTTTTATATTTATTGTTTGCTCAATGACAGTGATTACCATTATATTTCGTTTTACGCTTGAGTTTTTGTCAGTGACTTTTTGGTACATTTTACGTTAATGCAGGTATTTTATTCTACGCCAGTATTCATATTAATTGAATAGTAGTCTAATGATACGAATCAAATTGCTTTAATACAAATGTTTATTGGAACAGATACATTCTAAGAAATAGTAGGCTCTAGCTAGAGTAAGTATGATTGTCTATTAAGGACTAAAAATTATACATTCTTGCTCTAAGCTTTTTTGTACATGAAAACACATCACAACCAACATTTTTATAACTAGTAGCATTAAAGACAAGCTTTTCCCTTCACAGGTTCTCACAAGCTAAAGTCTCTCACAAAATTTTACCATAATTAGACTCTAATTTCAGTAGTCCAAAATTGGTGGCTATTAACCCAACGAGGTTGATATCATGGTTATGTGGTTTAGGTAATTACGTTTCATAATTTTACTTCCTATACTTTCACTTGCTTTTGGGAGTTTTGCTAATTGCGTGGCTTTAGAATTACATTGGTTGGTAATCATACCCCCCTGTGTTATGGTTTAAATTACAGAATTCACTATTCAGTCTATAACCAGTTGTTATGTATAAATTGGCTAGGCGTTTCAGTTAATGAGGTCAGATCAAAAGGTGTGACGTAATTATGTAATAGTTCATGCCTTTTAGGGTTTTGTACCCAAAGGGTAAAATGGACCCTGTTACTAAGGCTCCGCTGTCTGTCTGTCCGTCTGTCCGTCTGTATCTCATGAACCGTGATAGTTAGAAGGTTGAAATTTTCACAGATGATCATTGTATTTCCGTTGCCGCTATAACAACAAAATGTATAAAATAAAACAAAATAAATATTTAAGATTTCCCCTCGGTTTTTGATCGTTTTCATAAGTACGGAACCCTTTGTGCGCGAGTCCGACTCGCACTTGGTCGGTTATTTAATAAGTTTATTACCTCTGAGGTTTATTATGCCGACATATATTAATACCAGGATTATCTAGGTAGCATGCGTTGCATAGAAAGCTCATTAATCAGGTAAAACATGACTTTGCGAGGGCAAACAGTTACATTTCCATATGAAAATGCACGCAATTGAAATAAATCATATACAAACTGATAACCATTCCAAATAAATCAAGAAATTAAAAACGAAATTGTCATACTCTCTTTGCTTTGTATTATGTTTGCGTCTCATTATTATTAATGAGTATGTAGCTACAGACGGTTGAAAAATTAGTACAGTAATTAATTACTTCCAAAGCAGAGATATTAGCGTAGCGTCCTATTTCATTGTTGTTGTGCAACTGACTGTCTTCTTTGAAAATTACTTATTGGTGTTGTTACGTTTTTTTTATTATTCGAATGCCTAAATACCACACCATTCCTTTACTGGGTTACGATAAAGTCAAACATGAAATGTGTGTTAGCCTAGATAATATAATACCTCCAGTACAGATGCCTCATCCCATACAACGGAAGAACTCTGGCTATTTTACGAATTATTTTATTTCTGCATAACGCAAGTTTATCAAGCGACATTTATTGCGTGTTGGCGAAGTATTGGGCCAAGTGAATACACTGGACACTAACTAGTAACGCTCACGATACGATCATTACATTTTTTTCACGTTTGGGCTATTTTTCATTCATAGGACCCCATGTTTTAGGTATTTGTATATATTTTTGTGAGGAACAATTCATCGTTCCTAAATATAGCAACCACGTTCTTGTGTCTTTGTATGCTATGTTAAAAGAACTTAAGCATCACATTGACAATCAAGAGGAGATTTAGCAGAAATATTGTCCCATAATCAACAATGGCACGTAGGTCGTGATTGAGTAACATCCTGTCTGAACTTCAAAACGTCTAGAATAAGCATGCTAGTCTTTGCTTTAAAAAAAGGTTGTACTATTAATTAAAAAAAAAGTTACCAACCTTCTTCCAAAGACCTCTTCACATCATCTACGGTACTCTTTGGCACCCTCAGTTGGATCACGTGGTTCTCCAAGAAGTCAGCAGCTGCATCCATCAGCCTGTTCTCGACCTGGTTTTCCCTTGCTCTAGGCTCTTCAGCCAGGGGTTCATATGACCTTGCTGATCTTGGGGAGCCGGATCCAAGGAGACTGATGCCATCAGTGATGCTGACCTCACGCGCAGTGTTGATGTTTTCAACATATTTCAAAGCTCTTTCCTGTGGGAAGAAATTAATTAAATAAAAATAAATGAATAAATATGTGTGGACATTTCACACAGCGCCGTCCAGCCCCAAACTAAGCATAGCTTGTACTATGGGAACCAGATAACTGTTACAATACTTATATACTTTTTTTTGTTTGTAAATACATACATAGAATACAATATAACACCCAGACGCAGAACAAACATCTATGTTTATCACACAAATGTTTGTCCCGGGTAGGAATCGAACCCACAGCCCTCAGTTCAGAAGGCAGGGATACTACCAACTGAGCTATCGGGCCCGTGATTATTAGTATAAAGCCTTTTTTAATTTTGTTTTTAAGAGTCAAGGCCATTTGAAACTTCAATAATAAAATCCCATTATGTTTAATGTTGCTTCTCATAAATAGAAAGATGTAACGAGTTACAAATCTTTAACATACTTGGAGACACCAAATTTATTTCAAATGTTAATTGGGAATCCGTACATTTAGGAATCTGTAGAGTTAGGAATCGGTTCACTTAAGCATATGAAGAAAGAGGCATCTGTAAAACTGGGAAGCTATAGGTTTGGGATCTGTTGAAATTGGAATCTGTAATTGAACTCTGTAGAATTGAAAACAATTTAGTTTAAATAGTGATTCTCACACCAACTTATGGGCATATTAAAGAACCGTATGGCATGGTTAAAAACATTAGATCCCATGATAGTGATACTTGTCTGTTCACCAACCGTGTTTAATAACAGCATGCTTTTGTTTTCTAAGTAATTGGATAATGAGCCCGATGCAAAACTAATTTGCAGTTTACAGCTTTGATTGTTGATGATTAAGTTTCGTTTAGATGTTGAAGTAAAATTATTTGGTTTTAATTTTACTCAAAAATTCTAAGAACTTGATATAACATAATTATATTTGTAAACTTTTGAATTAAACATAGGACTTATCAAGAACATGCAGAGGAAGTTTCTACACACTTAGAGTATGGAACTTCCAAACTTTAATACTAAGTAAAATAGTTGTTGTATCTATGTAATTCAATCGTAAGATGAAATGTTAAAGTTGAGTTATGCCTGTCTACTTTTTGATTGAGTGTAAATTATGTAGTCTTACATAATGAAATTAATGGCAGAAGCGCGACTATGATTATAAATTTGCCATCTTGATTAGTTATTCGGTTTGCACAAGATTCTGGCTATAAAGCTCTCAGAATTAACAATCGCAATTATGACGCCGGTACAAAGCTTTGCACTATTTATTGATTGTTTTTATGTATAATGCTACATTAACTTATTGAAATAGGTCCATTAATTATGATGAAACTACTTTAACTATCAAGGTTTTTGTATTTTGTTAGTTTTTAACTAAATTTTGAATAAGCACTTTTATATTTTGAATTTCAGATAACTTTAGACTTGGTATAAATTATTTCTTTGAACGAATTGTCATTAATCTTTGATGTTATTTAGCCAGTATACCACTTTAATTTTATTAACTACCAAATTTTATATAAATTTTCGTACCACAAAATTTCAATTTGAACTCTAATTCATCACTGTGATAATTAATTATAAATTGAAAAATATTTGTTAATTTTCTGGACTATTGAAAACACTATGTAATATTAAACTCATGGTTCCAAAAACACTGATCACCAACACACCTTTAAGCACAAAGAGATGTCATCTTCAGAACAGTTCTTCACCAGGCCAAGTACGGATCCCATCACATCTTCTTCACCTGCTGGTTTACAGGTCACCACTGCTGCACAGACTAATATTATGAACACCTTCATGGTGAATTCTAACTTCCAGTGGCCGGGATAGTGCTTGCTTGGTGGAGGCGACTGGAATGCGGGCTGGAATGGAAGGTCGGTGGTTTTATCCGGAGAACCCCTCCATGAGGTAGTTCCCGCCAAAATGTGCGTATGAGCACGCGATGTAGTACGTTAGAGGAGTTGCGAACTTTTAGACATGGCGAGAGTAAACTGCTAGCAGTTAATACCAAGTTCGATGACATTTCTACAAAAAAAAATATTATTAATATGCTTGTTTATTATGTTAGTTAAATTTGTACTTATTATTTATTAAGTAATTTTGTAACTCAACAAAAATAACACACGCTATCAACATAGCCTTCAAAAAATAAAATATTTATAATTTTACCTATCACTACCTACTGTATTTACGGTGTTCTCCATACAAATTTGCCCTACAAAAAATTAGTAATCGATACTTTTTTATGCAGAAAAAAGCTTGGGTATGATCAGACCACAGGGTTTTTTCTGCATCAAACGTTTAATTGTTTTCGTTTTTCTAGAGACTAAAATAATTAATTAACAATTAGTTAATATGTTCAAGGTAACATAATTTTTTTGTAGCTTTACTAAAATGCCGTGCGCACAGATTAGCATCATAGCAGCGCCACAACTAGCAGTTCATAAATTATAAAACTTTTCTGTAAACAGGAGGGACTTATAAAAATCGTTATAATTGTTTAACCCGTGAGGGTTGTCAACATCGTTCAAAAGAGAAGCAGGAATCATATAAAATAACACTTTTATGCTCATATCAAACTATAAACTAATTATTTTAAATTATTTTAAAAATGATCTTTAAAACAAGGTCGTAATATTATTTCACAAAAATAGAAAACGTTTGACCGTAGAAGTACAAAAATTTCGTTTTTCGTTGCCGTGTCTATACGTTTCTATCTCCGTGAGAAGGCACAGTCTGCACATAGAGTACGCTGGAAGGTATTTGATCGGTCATTCAGAATCTGAATGGGACCTGCTCAATGAGCATGACCATTTTCAACAAAATTAATATTTATGTCGATCTACTTGTTGCGTAACCTGAAAAATTTACTTTTATGTTTTTAAACAGTGGAAAGTGCAGTATGGATGCAGGATTCAAGCAGCTGCTGAAAGTGGGTCTTTATGAAGAGGCCTATTTTCATCAGTGGATGTCTTTAAATAAATAAATAAATATATGTGGACATTTCACACAGCGCCATCTAGCCCCAAACTAAGCATAGCTTGTACTATGGGAACTAGATAACTGATACAATACTTATAGACTTTTTTGTTTGTAAATACATACATAGAATACTACATAACACCCAGACGCAGAAAAAACATCTATGTTCATCACGCAAATGTTTGTCCCCGGTGGGAATCGAACCCACAGCTCTCAGTTCAGAAGGCAGGGCTACTACCAACTGAGCTATCGGGCCCGTCTTTAGGTTGATGATGATGACCAATAATAGAAACCATGTGGTCCCAGCGCTGTGGAATTAGGACTGCGTGGTCCTATTTTAGATTTCTTGAAAATGGGGTTTTGGTTTTTACGTGGGTGCCGCAAGAGCTAAGCGAATATCCAAGGACGGTCAGTATCACCGAGACACATTGAAATCTTATGCGAATACCCATCCGCCTGCCTATGGTGGTGATTATGGTTCATCATTAACAGCCTGAAGACGTCCACTGCTGAACATAGGCCTCCCCCAGGGAGCGCCACTTAGAGCGCCTGCTCGCCTCCTGCATCCATCGGTTCCCCGCGGCTTTCACCAGGTCGTCGGCCCACCTAGTGGGGGGCCGGCCTACGCTTCCGTCTTCCAGTTCATGATCGTCACTCGAGAACCTTTCTTCCCCATCTGGCCTGCCCATTGCCATTTCAACTTGCTAATCCTAAGAGCTACATCGGTCACTTTAGTTCTCCTCATTTCGGATTATGGTTAACCGTATGAAATGTAGTCCAAAGTGACATTTAATAAAGAGGCCTACGTTTAGCTGTGGATGGATACCGGTTGTTTTAGTGTGATGTATTATCTAAACACCAATCAAAAATAATGCACATACCTAACACAGGATAACAAAAAAGTAGCAACAGGTAGCCTTGTCGCATTAAGCGATGTCTTCCAATACCAGTAAGTGAGGGTATACCAACATCCGATGGGGAAGAAAGAAGAGTGGCGACCTCAAGCCGGAAGATGTGGCGTAGGTTGGCACGCACTAGGTGGACCGACGACTTTATCAGTACCGCGGGAAGCCGATGCAGGGTTAAAGCAGCCGCTGAAAGTGGCACTCTATGATCAGCAGGGACGTCTTCAGGCTGTTGATGAGGTATAGGATGTGTAGATAAAATATAATATAAAAATAATTAGGTCAATATTGAATCATTCTGACAGCCTCTGTGGAGTGGTGCTTGAGCAGGTGGGCTCATAACCCGGAGGTGACGGGTTCGATTCCCGCGACAGGACAAGTATTTATTCACAAACAAAGCTCAAATACTTGTTCTGTGTTAATGGTATTATGGGAGCATGGTGCGCATAGTTCCTGGGTCCCTAGATACAGGGAATCCTAGCTAGGGTCCAGAATCTATGTATGGGTGTTATTATTATTATTATTCTAGCTTCACTACCAAATTAAGTCAATTTCATTAATGTACATATTATATCACAAGATCCGATACAGGTTTATTTCGCAAACTCGCTTCGAAATCACGTAATTACTTGCATCAGCCGACGGACCGGACTTCCGAATATTTTGCTCACCTACTTAAACCAAGTGCTAGGTCTATACTTGATGAATGTTGAACTTGTTGTACCTTGTTTGGGTGGGTGACGGTGCATTTCTATATTATTATTTTTTTATGCTAAAAGGAGCAGTCACCGTAGCATGTGGACATCTGTAACACTGGAAGCTTCACCAACGCTTTGCTTACCCTGTCATACTCATTTAACCCTCCTTTTAAAGTGTCCAATGCACACGTACAGAGCAAGAAAAATAAATAGGCTTCGTATCCAAAGGATTCTGTGGGTACATAAATAGCTCTATGTTGGCATCTAGGTAGGTTGGCTTCATATTTTTTCTTCATGCTCTGTGGCTCCATGTAATTATATGTTTAATAGCTTAATGCTTTCATCTGTCTAGAAATGACCTTCTAAGAATTCAAAAAACAAAATGATTCAATGTTTTAAGCCCTATTCAAACCGGTGCGTTATTTGTACCGGTATATATAATTATCTATTGCGCAGGTTCCCGCGCGGTATTTTGTATTAAAGTTCCGCGGCTCGAGCAAAATTTGAGTGGAACGTCATATAAACTACCGCGCGGGATATATACTGTGCCCTATTTTGATTAAGGCACCTTACAAACGAAATCTACTAGGTAGGGTAGGACTTTTCTGCAAAGTTCGTCTAGGTAGGTACCACCGCTTTGTCAGTTATTCTGCCGCCAAGCAGTAGTGTGCAAGCACTACTGTGTTCCGGTTTGAAGGGCATTGCAGCTAGTGAAATTACCAGGCAAATGAGACTTTATGACCTGATTACACAGTGTAGTAATCTGATTACTAGTGTGATGTCTCAGGATGACGTGCGCAGTGCAGTGTCACGTGAACGTTATTATTTTAAAGTTCCTAGTGACACTGCAACTGTTATGGGCGGCCGTATTGCTTAACATTAGGTGAACGAACAGGTCGTCACGTCATTCATTCTCATAAAAAAAAGAATAAAGTAAATAAATATAGTTCTTCCGTGTAGGAGCTTTGATGCCATAGAAAAATAACACCTCTCTGTTCCTACTACTTAGAAAAACAAAAGATGCTCAATAGGAAGTTTACAAGAAGTTTCATTCAACTCAATTCAATTGAATACGCGGTCAGTGTATGAAATCATGATCACTGTAATTTTTTACATCACTATTTATTCCTTTAAATATGTGAACCCATCACAGAGCATTGAACCAATTTTTTTTTGCCCTGTGCAACCCATAAACTGCCCACATTAAAATTCCTAGTTTAGATATTTATTACGTAACAAGTCAGTTAATAAATCGTTCATACGATTATTCGGAACTGAGATGAAAGTAATCGTAACGGAACGATAGCAAATTGAATCGATTTTTCACGATGACTCTGGTTTTTACTCACGTGAATGGCTGTATTGGGTGTGCTTTGAATGATGTGTTATCCGATAAGATGTAACGTAAAAGACCTGGTTTTTAATGCTATACTGACTTGTGACTTATTTATTATTAAAACTAATGCACCCAAGTGTGGCATTTATTAATAAAAAGTTTTAAAAAATCTCTTGCGTTGGTAAGAAATGGCTCATGCGTCAAAACTCATCATACTTAGATAATATAATAGGCATGATGACTACTATTAAAAATGAACAAGTAAATATTGTTTTCATTCAAAAAGATTAAAAATGAATGCAATAATTGAAAAAATAAGCGAAATCGGTAAATAAATCACGGAGTAATAAGCTTTTAAAGTTTCTACAGGAGGCATCTCCTGTCCCTTTCTCGCGAAACAGAGCGCCCCCACAGTTACTATGAAAAATCTACTCGTGACGAGAGAGATTGTATGAGAAGCTACAACAGCTTAGTAATGAGGTACTAGAACGACCTTCCTCTGACATCACTGGCCGTTTGAGTTATCTCTTTCCATTCCAGTTTTTAAAATGCTTGTAACTTGGTCATTTTTTGAGATATTTGATTTTTGTTTTCACCACAGAGCAAAAAAAAAAACGCTTCCTAGAGGCGAAGCGTCATTTGTTTCATAGCTCTGTGGTTTTCACACATGTTTATCTTTTGAGGAATATAATAAATTTATCAAAAAAAAAGTTAGTCATCATGCCTATTATACAAGTATAAATAATTATAGCCTAACTTGTAATATGAACTAAAATCCTATGATTACCGACATGTATAGGTAATCATAGCACAAATTATACCGAATTTCATTTGAATCCATTTAGTAGTTTCGGCAGAAAACAGACATACAGAACGACAAAAATGAAAAATAAAATGTTTTGGCGTCAGCATCGATAATTAATAGGGCCTCAAAATATCTTCAATGGATAAGAATTAATGAGGCTTGTTACAGTTTAATTATTAAAAAACAGATTTGTTTTATTTTATTTATTTAATTAAATAATATTAACCGAAAGTGGCACTATTCAAATAAATTACCAGTCCTTTTCATTACGACACTTAAGGCATTTTCTCTCACGTTTTTACAATCGAATACTTTGCCGCACGAATATATATCATTCGATTATTCGTCGATGATCGACTTTCGTTCGTGGCCGATTATTTTATCTATGTTTAATGCTAAATAGCCTTTGTTCAGGAAGTTAAAGTCACGCCTTAAAATAAAGCTTACATTACCTACATAACATGCAGACGTGGAACAAAGTACCTTTAGATGGTTAATTGAGCTTGATATTGGATTGCAAGTTGAAATGGCAGTGGGCAGGTCACATCGTTCTTAGACCTGACAACCGATGAGAAAGAAAGGTTTTCGAGTGGCGACCATAAACCAGAAGATGCAGCGTAGGCCACCCACAAGGTAAACCGACGATATGGTGGAAACCGAGGGAAACCGATGGATGCACAAGCATTTCGAGCAACAGCTCAAAATGTAGCCTTTCAGGGGGAAGTCGTCACTCTCTAGAACCTTTCTTCCCCATCGGTTGTCAGTTCTACGAGCGATGTGGCCTGCCCATTGCCATTTCAACTTGCTAATTCTAAGAGCTCTATCGGTCACTTTGTTCTCATGCAGATCTCCTTATTTCGGGATACCGCAGGGAAACACCGAGCATAGCTCCACTACCCAGTGCAATTAGTGAAGTGTGGTTTACCACAGTGAAATACAAATACACATTACATTGATAACTTTTACATCAAGTTAGATATATAACTATGGTTGCCTAACGTCACGCATGCGTTTATAGGCTGGCTTTCTTCCGTTTCCTGTCAAATTTCATGCACGGATTGAATGTCATGTCTCATGCAAGTGTGTAGTCATAATTCTATAAATTATCTTCAATTTTTTTTTATTCTATGACCATAATTCTATGATTTATAATACGTTTTTTAAAGTTAAACTCATGTTAACTTAAAAATTATCATCATCATCATTAACAGCCTGAAGACGTACACTGCTGAACATAGGCCTCCCCCCGGGAGCGCCACTTAGAGTGGCTGCTCGCCTCTTGTCATTTGGGGGGGGGGGGGGGGTTTGCCATATTCACCACGCTTGGCAGGCGGCTTGGTGATCGCAGTAGATTATGATGGTGGAGACCAAGGAGAATGCTGCAGCCCATTCCTTGATGTGAGTTCTTCCAAAGGTTGTCTGGAAGAGATCGGTCTCAGCGACAAGACCGCCCATTGTACCTAACTTAATATAATTATGTAAGTAATTCTCATTTCTACATGTTTTTATAATTTTGGAGCTCAGGCCGGCTAACCACTAGGTGGACCGACGATCTGGAGAAAGCCGCGGGGAGCCGATGGATGCAGGAGGTGAGCAGCCGCTCAAAGTGGCTCTCCCTGGGGGAGGCCTATGTTCAGCAGTGGACGTCTTCAGGCTGTTAATAATAATGATGATGTTGGTGTCAATTAAGAGTTATTGTATTGTCTCGTATAAATCTTAATACCTACCTATTATAGTATCTCCGATACCTACTAATAATGACTTATTCGTAAGTGATAAGATATTCATTACTCACTGCCAAGACATCAAGTCTTTGAATGTCTTATGTCTTGTGTGTGTGTGTCGGTACCACGTGGAACTTTATAATTATAAGAAACGAGTGTCACCGCAATCTGTTAAGAGGATACAGGGCTTTTAACTTACGTAACAAAAATAACAAAAAAGAAATCATCGAAACCCTTTACAGCGAATAATTAATTACAGTGTTATTGATCACCCTAATTTTTTAAATTACAAATTCACGTTTTCCTAAAAAAATTAGGTAATTTATGCGTGTGGCCCGTGAAAGTAATCACGATTCAGACGCTATTGCGTAGCACCTGTTCGTGTAAACATACGGCGAGAAGTTGTGTAGAGCTTGTTGCTCGACTTGTTCGCTAGCATGTTAGGATCGTGTTTTATTGTTTTATTGTTTAGATATGTGTTAAAAAACGATCATAGAATGACGATTATGATTTATGAATCAATCAATACCATTTCTAATAATTTATTAGAGTTTACATTTTTTGCTAGACAGTGATTATGGTTCTCATAAATTCTCATAATAGGTATTAATAATCGTATTCTTCTCCTTCTTATTTTAAAACCAAACTCTTTTCTGTGAAGTTTTATTATTATTTGAATTTTCTGCGAGCCTTTTTAGCTCTTGGTAGGTACAATATAATGTTAGCCTTTTCTTTCGGTTTATCCACGAACGTTCTTCTCGAACATTCTCTCTTCTTTCTCCCTTTCCTTCTACTTTTCCTTCTATGATGGTTTTTATGAGTTCGTCATGTTGTAGGTACTGTATGGCCAACCATATTTCCTCTTCTGGCTTCTATGGTATTGAGTATCATTCTTTCGTTTTAATACTATTATAATAACAAAAAACAAGGAATAAACAAGATTTGAATACCAGTAAACCTTAAAAGTTTAGTTTATGCGTATAATTATTTCAAGATATGATGTAGAAAAATGAAAATAATATCTTTCTTTGGCAATGTTATTATAAGATGCTCGTTTAGCCCGCCTAAGAACAATATATAAAAAAAGATAAAATATTATTGATCAAAATCATCATCATTAACAGCCTGAAGACGTCTACAGTGTTACGTAGAACAACAAGTACATCGAACGTACCGCATATCGCGCTACCTAGGCATCGTCACCGCCGTGTCAGCGTGATTTGCACACATGGAGAAGATGTACTAACACATGGAAAAGCGCTGACCAGCAAAAGCGTGAGACAGATCGCGACCACCGTCCACGTACCGCCCGCGCCCGCGATCCACTCTAGGCTGCGTGAGGCTTACATCATCCTCCCCCGGTACTTGTTCTCGATCGTCGAGACTTGTCACTTGTAGATATAATTAATTTTAGGACCTAATTATAGTTTTAGATGTAAAAAAAATAAAAGGTAAAAAGTTCAACATTTAGTTTTACTTTATAACTCCCGCTGCAACCCCTCTATAATTACTGCTAAACATAGGCCTCCAAATATTATTCAAACTATGTTTAATTATTGTTCTAACATACCTAATCATCGGTGGGTCAAAACCTTATATTGTGAACTACAGAATAAATAAACAGTATTCATGAGTAGAGCAGCCTATTCCTGTAATAAAAAAAGAAATGATTCAAATGTACTTACCTATTATATCTTTGCCGAGCATGTTCATCGGACAAGTGTGTTATATTTTCCAACATGCTCGTCGAAAAAACATCCAGTATGTTTACAAGACTAACTAGTAGGTATCGGTGTTTGAACTCACCGACCACGAGACGGAATGAATAAAGTTTTTTAAGACCCGCGTGTGGTAGTTACATAATTCTTCGTGTAATGACTGAACGAGCTTATTGCCGTTTTGGGTAGATACTCATAGACTTCCGACTCTCACTATGAAAAATGCTGACGCTTACCGAACTTGTAAGTATTTATTTATTAAGGTTATCATATTATCTCACTTATTATGTGTGTTAAAATTAAATGTCATTTTTATATGTATTAAAAAACACATAAAAACGACGTCATTTAAAGCTTTTGTAGCTTCTTTACAGCTGTTATCAAAGCTTCGTAGTTTTCTGCAATTAGCCGGATTACAAAGGAACGAGTACAAGTTCGGAGCATAGATTCAATTAAATTCAACTCAATTGTTAATGTGAAGAAGGAAGGGAAGGAAGGAAGAAAGGGAAGAAAGGTTCTCGAGTGGCGACCACGATCTGGAAGACGCAGCGTAGGCCGGCCCCCCACTAGGTGGACCGACGACCTGGTGAAAGCCGCGGGGAGCCGATGGATGCAGGAGGCGAGCAGCCGCTCTAAGTGGCGCTCCCTGGTGGAGGCCTATGTTCAGCAGTGGATGTCTTCAGGCTGTTAATGATGATAATGATGATATGGTTTATGTGCATTCCACAATGTTGTTTACAGATTTTACTTTCGATATACCAGTACATCATGGCCTGTCGGGCACGCAGAAATTAGAATTATAAAGAATAACTTTAAAAGCCATTGGTGCAGAGTGTAAATCCAGAAGCGTCAGATTGAAAGTCACACAACCTACCGCTGCGCCATGCTCGCTCTATTTTGTTTCATCCAACCTCAAATATCTTACGTTCTCCTATCCACAAGTGTACTTACTGAACTTTCTAATTGCCCTAACCCTGACTCACACAGGAATGCAACCAAATGGATCAACGAATAAGTGGTTGTACTAGTGATGGGAAAGATTAAACTTGTTTCAGTCCTGCAATCTCAGTCTTCTTTGGTATGGGTTGATTTTACGACAGTGTTACGGAAATGCTATGGCCTTGAAAAAGACCCTGAATGGGACGTCAGTACAACAGCAGACCTCATCTCTCCCACTCAAACCTGCACAATTATAACATGACCATTGAAACCTACTTATAAGATTTCCTCTTATTTTACTTTTGCTGTCTTTGTGTCGGTAAAAAGTTTATCTATTTATCTATCAAGCCTTTAAGAAAATTTACTGAAATAGCATTCTCAATTTCACATCATTCAATAAAAAGTGTAATAGTATGTATTTATAGGATTACAAGGATGAGATTGAGATTGGATATAGGTAAAGATAGTCCTGTTCTGAGCACATCCCTATATTGTGGTCAAGCGCGCAGGTCAGGTGGATAATTATAAGCTTTCCATAGCGTATCCACATTGTACCCATCTAAAAACTAGGAGAAAATTGTCTCAAATTACAAAGAGAAACAGAATAACCATCATTAAAGTTTCCAATAATTAGTAAAGTAATTAGGGTTCTCGTGGGGTAACCACGAACCAGAAGACGCAGCATAATGTGGACCGACGATCTGGTCAGAACCGTGGGGAGCCCGATGGATGCAGAAGGCAAGCTGCCGCTTAAAGTGACACTCTGTGGGGGAGGCCTATATTCAGCAGTGGACGTCTACAAGGCTGCTGATGATGATGATGACTCGAATAGGTATAACACATCGACGCCTTACAGTAAATTTTTTGGCTAGATATGGAACCTCGTTCGATGACTCAAAATTGGGAGGCCTATGTATAATTGTATATCAATGAACTCCCAAATACTATCCAAAATTATTACGAAACCTTTTCAAAAGTGAGAGCGCCAAATTTACAAGATAGTTCAATAATTATGATTATGTATATTATTACGGTTCAATCGCTCTCAATGAATCAAACAGGATATGTACTTATTATTCACAATGGAACGTATATTTTGCGTACGAATCGCTTTTTGCTTGTGTAATTAGTTGAACATATTATTATTGATTGGTTGGTCACGTATCGTTATAGTTACAGTGTATTAAACATTTAAACAGTGAAAGAAGTTTCTATAATTATTATTTTTTTTTAATTCATCGTCGTCAGCATCATTATCATCATCACCATCGTCATTATTATCATCATCATTATCACCATCACCTATATATCTTACCTAGGAAAAGACAACTTCCCATTTTTAACTCAGTCAAATGGATTTTCTTTATTTTGTCATTAAACATACCTTAATTCTAAAATATACTTATTAAATTTTTTTCAGTGAGATTTTGACATGTAAAAATGCTGAAAATAGCCTATTTTCAACAGATTATTTGATTTTCAATATGATTTCTCTAGTGGACATATAGATCTGTGGCGTCGCAAGAAGTTTTTATTTCAATACAATACAAGGCAAAGGCAATAAGCCGTTCATATGGACGCCTGAGCTCGAGGAGTGTTTTGAAGCCTGAAGAGGAGCTTAATGTCCGCTACTATCTTAGCTCATCCGGACTGCAATGCTTCGCTTGGCCTATTCACAGACGCTTCGAGCACTCATGTGGGTTCATGCCTTCAGCAACGCATCGACGACAAAAATGACTGGCAACCACTGGCCTACTTTAGCAGGAAGCTTAACGCTAAGCAGGCACAGTGGCCCGCGTACTACCGCGTTCTCTTGGCTGTGTATGAGAGCGTGCAGCATTTTAGGCACATTTTAGAAGCCCAGCATGCGACCATATACACAGACCACAAGCCGCTTACTTATACTTTTGTACAGCGACGGGAGAAGTTGCCACCCGTACAGCTGAATCAGCTGTCATTTATCAGCCAATTCACCACGGACATAGTCCACATCAAAGGCATTGATAATGTCGTAGCTGATCCCATGTCTCGCATCGAGTCAATCTCGCTGGAAGAAGATTACGCTGCACTTGCTGAATCTCAAGATACTGACGAAGAACTAGCCAAAGTGCGCGGCAATTCTTCACTCAAACTGGAACCTATCGTCATTCCAGGCACTAATGTTTCCGTTTTATGTGACACATCCACTGGTCGACTACGTCCCTATCTGACGTTACCGTTTCGACGCGCCGCATTTGACCGCTGTCACAACCTCAGCCACCCTGGCGTGCGGGCAACCGTTCGCTTGGTGACTGAGCGCTACGTCTGGCCGAACATTAACTCGGACTGTAGCAAGTGGGCGCGCTCTTGTCTTGACTGTCAGCGCAGTAAGGTTACCCGACACATTACGTCACCTCTCGGGCATTTTGGTACACCTTCTGGCAGATTCAAGCACATCCACATTGATATAATAGGACCGCTACCACATTCCGGTGGATATAATTATTGTCTCACCGCTATCGACAGGTACACGCGGTGGCCTGAGGTATGGCCTATGACGTCAATAACTGCAGAGGAAGTGACAGAGACGTTAGTATCCGGTTGGATATCTCGTTTTGGGGTACCCAGCGTTATAACAACTGACCAAGGACGTCAATTTGAGTCCGCGTTGTTTAAACGTCTCCTAAATGTATGCGCCACAAAACGAGTTCGCACCACCAGCTACCACCCTTGCGCAAACGGCATAGTGGAGCGCATGCACCGCCAGCTTAAGGCATCGCTAATGTGCCATGCCAACACATGGACAAGAGCGTTGCCACTTGTTCTCCTCGGCATGAGGACGGCCCTCAAAGAGGATTTAAAATTATCTTCTGCTGAGTTGGTCTATGGGGAGACACTCCGTTTGCCTGGTGAACTCATAGTGCCTTCAGAAGTACCTGCAAGTCCTAGTGACATCGCGGATTTTGTCACGGATCTAAGACGTGGTATGGAAGCTCTACGTCCCATACCCGCTTCACGGCACGCTGAACCATCGCATTTTATATACAAAGATTTAGGCTACAGCGACGCACGTATTTCTTCGCGACGACACAGTTCGCCGCCCATTACAGCCTCCATATTCTGGACCGCATCAGATCCTTAAGAGATCGGATAAGACATTAACCTTGGTTGTAAATGGGAAGGAATCTACCGTTAGTGTAGATCGGGTGAAGCCTGCGCACCTGGATTCTGGTCTAACATTAAGTAGTGGTACATCATCTACTCTGCCGGTGCCAGCTCCAGCTATAGTCGCAGCTCCTGCTTCAACACCTGCTCCGGTTACCACCAGGGCTGGTAAGAGGGTTAGATTTAGAGAAGTGCTTGACTTGTAATTATAGTTTATTTTTATTTTTTTCTAAATCAGTTTTTTCTTCTCCGTGGGGGGGTGATGTGGCGTCACAAGAAGTTTTTATTTCTTTTCTTCATGTTCTCTGCGAGAGCATTCGAAATTAGAACTTAGGAAAAATAACAATTGAAAGTTGTTGACTTTTTGACAGAGTCAATCACGACGAAAATTTCGGTTCGGCAAGGGTATATTTCGTAAGCTCTTGGACAATAAAAAGTGATATTTAGTAGTCTGCTGTCTTTAATTACCAAAGATCAGCTAGGCGATTATGTAACTTGATTGCAACCAATAGAAACATAAAAATGTATGGATTTGACAGTTTCAATACGCAGTTTATGTGCATAGTTACTATGAAAATTTTCATATTCGGAATGAAATTTCTCCTGTTGCATTGCTGTCAAAGTTACGTAATCACCCCACTGATATAATTATAGCATTTTTTTTCCTAATTTCGGTTAAATATATTTGCTTTATTTAGCTTTAAGCACATTTTGATAGTAATTACATTTAAGTTATTTCCGATAGTCTGATTTTGACCTTTAAATATGTTAAACTACTTTCAATGGCTCATTTGAATTTAACTATGTCCTTCTGCATTCTTTCCTCTGTGTTCAAACACACTTGAATATTTATAACGCCTACAAAAATCTACATACAATCTGTACATGAACCTGCGCTGGAGACATTGATCTTTTATTAATAAGATGTTACTTAATAACCAAACGGAAGTATTGCTGTAGTGATAAATAAGTAAGTAATTGCAAATAAATATATCTCTTTCAGATTATCTTCAGATTATCGTGGTCGACACACAACTCGTGGAGGTTCCAAAAAAATTTCATTTGAATACTGCACAAAAGTGGATCGTTTTGGGATGGCGGGCCTGATAGCTCAGTTGGTAGTAGCCCTGCCGTCTGACCTGAGGGCTGTGGGTTCGATATATTGCATTCTATGTATGTATTCATAAACAAAAAGTATTAATATCTAAGTATTATATCAGTTATCTGGTTCCCATAGTACAAGCATTACTTAGTTTGGGGCCAGATGGCGCTGTGTGAAATGTCCACACATATTTTTATTATTTATTTATTATATTATTATATCAGATTCATCTTTCTGTTTATAGATTTAGTTGCTGTATCTTTGGTCACGCCATGTAGATTACCGTTAGGCGAGTTGTAGTTAAACGTAAGTATAAGATGAACTCTAAAAAAATAGTTATATTTAATGAATTTAATAAAGTTTCTACACATTAAGACGAAAGTTAATTTCGGTTTCTATCACTCCCATGGGACAATGGCAAATCTATGAGAATTTTTAAGTATGTACTTATCAATTATCTAACTTTTAGGCTATTGTTTGGGTTGTTTCAACTGACAACATTTCGTAATTCGCCAACCCTATAATCTTCAGAAACATGATGTTGGGCGAAATAACTGACTAAAATGAGCCGGGAAAATATTTTGTTCGGATTTTGTACGCATGGATTTGAAATCACGTTTCTTTGGTTGTACGATCAGCACCTGACTGGTTAAGATATCATTGGAATAAGGCGATTTAAAACAATACATTAATAATGAAAATGAGACAAAATTGGCAGGTGCCGTTCTCTCATCCCATAACCCAATATCAACATCCATTAAAAGTTCACCACCAATTATTCATTTTATACCTATATACAAACTACAGTTTAATAATATGCTATACCTACCATGCCTTGTCAGTTATTATAATCAATTTTGTACTTAAAAGGGCCTCTTGGTGTTAGCTTCGGCCCCATCAATGCCTTCTAAATGTCCGGGCTAGACCCGAGAGTCTCAAGACATGAATAAGTAAAAATTTAATATTTTCTGTTCTATTTTTTTTATCAATGACTCGGTTAGTGTTTGACACAATCTCTTATTATTAATTATTAATCTATTCTCTATGAAAACGCAGATTCCACACGATACGAAACCCGTCGTTATCGTATCTTGTTCAAATCGTGTCACACCGTTAGATATACCTTCACGTTACATTAAAGTTATCTTTATTTTGAAATAAAATATTACATAAGTGGTGGTAGCTTTTGATGTATTGACGTTTCGGAACGCATCTCTGTAAAACCTGTGATTTTTGACAGTTCAAATCACGCCAATTCCAAATTCATTTCACGTGGTTTTGTTTTCGTTTCATAGAGAATAGAGTTTTGCAGATTTCTTATGTAAGACAAGGAATTCGCGTGGTTTTGAAGTAAGGAATCGATACGGAATAATGGCCCTGATGGGAAGCGACGATGTGGCCTAAGGTGTAGCAAGCTGGATTAGTAAACTGTTTCTATCGTTTCCGTTTTCCATTTGTAGTAAGTAAGTACTTTTTTATTGTTGTAAAAAGCTATGCTCAGTGTTTCCTTGCGAGAGAAAATCCGAAATGAGGAGATCCGCAAGAGAACTAAAGTGATATCTATAGATTTTAGAATTAGCAAGTTGAGTGGCAGTGAGCGGGCCACATTGCTCGTAGAGCTGACAACCGTTGGAGAAGAAAGGTTTTCGAGTGCGACCACGAACTGATTTATGTATTTTATCAATCCAAAGACAGTGAAACTGAAGACGTTCTTACGCATTTCAATTGTTAATTTAGGGATATTTTATACAAAACAACATCAAAATGGTTACTACTTTGCGGTTGTTCTGAGTTACAACTTCCAAAAATAGGCTTCCGAATTATTATTGGATACCATAAAAAGCGCACTTTAAAAAACAACTGTATGTAAGGTAAATGCAATACTAGTATTATTATAAAATCAACGTCAATTAGTTGTCACGTAATATTTAATCACGCATTTGTAAAATTTTAAATATTTTACATAAAATATATTAAACTCATTTTTTTAGACTCATCTTTAATGTTAATTTTTTTTACAAACAAGTTTTTTCTCCTTTCTAGGTCAGCTACTAATCGATAATAATATGCGAGTTAAGGTGTGTTCTATCGGTAGACGACGACGTCATTATGTTTTCACTTATGAATTTATTAGTTGAAGACGACATAAGAAGCTAAGGCGCAGTTTAGACGAGCGATTCTATGTCAGCTTCTTCTTCTCTTCTTCTCGTGTAGGCAAGTGGTC
Organism: Ennomos erosarius; assembly: GCA_963580505.1. Taxonomy (NCBI): domain Eukaryota; kingdom Metazoa; phylum Arthropoda; class Insecta; order Lepidoptera; family Geometridae; genus Ennomos; species Ennomos erosarius. Next base: position 3,546,077 of record OY757000.1, read on the forward strand.
AGCAACTCTTTTTATAGGTTTGCGTTTTGATTTTTATGTAACATGTACTTCTGATGTTACAAATGAAATCGTAGTCGCGAGTCTGACTACTATTTCATTTGTAACATCACGAAGTTTTCCATACCATTATCTATAAAAACATAGAAAACCATCACGTTTGTATGGGAGCCTCAAGTATTTATTTTATTCTTTTTTTAATAAAAAAAGCTTATTTTCTTTTTTTTTGGTACTGATTTATTTTCATTCAACAAACCACGAACATTTTTATATCTTAAAGAAAAATGAACTACAAAACTACCTAAAACTAAAATAAAAATTTATTAAATAAGATATGTTCAACTATAAACTAAATGTTATCAAAAAGACGTGGTGGAGGGGAATATACCCTGCACGCTGGCTGCATTGCCACGCTGAATCGTAATACTGATTTTCTCAGCAAAAAACCATCTGGTCACCAGTCGCCTCCACCAAACGCTTTTGCTTTCTTGTTTTTTGTTTTTGTATAGCGGCAACATTTGCATTTCATCTGTGAAAATTTCAACTATCTAACCATCACGGTATTCTATGCAAAAACTGATGCAAATGACGCAGCATCCGGTGAGCAGCCAGCCGAGAATACCGAGACCTTTCCGGAGTAAAACTCGGGCTAGGGCTTCTGCGATCGATCAGTATGCTCGTGTATAAAGCGCCTTATTTTGCGAGGTACTTAACGGCAAAAAAGGCCAAGTTACATATTATTTTTCAAAAATGACTATCATAATTATTTTATGAAGATTTCTTTTCATTTATGATTAAGTAGGTTATAAATTAGGGAGATTTAGGCCTAACAATCAAATTCGTTGCAGGCCAATCAGTCATCAAGCACTTAGCGCCATTAATAACAGAAATTTTGTCAATATTCGGGACGCAAGTCCAGGTTTCGTTCACTTCCCGTACACTAAAAAACAATAAATCTTATTTCCAAATATTATCCTTATATGTGTACTATTAAAATATAAAATCCAGTGCAAGCAAGACCGGATCCTAGCTAGCAATCTACAAAGAATTTGAAGAATCCCCCAAAACTCCAGCTAAGTAGAGGTAGATACGGAAATCGAAAGTGCGGCCGTGATATGTCGTGATGATGACGATGAGTCTTAGAATTTGACCATACACCTCGGAAGCTCTTTTATACTTTACGATTTGTAATGCGCTCTAGAATTGAGTAGAAAAGTAGACGTTTTTAAATAATTTATAGGTAGGTATAGCTAATTACCACCGTCTCTTCTGGTTACCAAGAAGATACGTATTCACTCTGGACAGTTTTACTCCACTACTGCTCATAAACTTAAATTAAGCAGTCCTTGCTGCTGCTGCGCGAAAAAAGTTAACGGAGAAGTTGTGGGTTACAGTGATAATGATAATCATTAATTTGTAAAGGAAAAATTAGAATCACGAACGGGGATCGAACCCACATCCATCCATCCCACAAGCCGGGATATGCTTTACTTAAGCTACCGTGACATGTGGTCTCATGTCCGAATTTTTCCTCCATCTTTACCACCAAATACGGGGTTGGTAGCGCCATCTATTGAGAAATTCTTGAGAATCATCCCAACTAGCATGGTCAAGTTACATCAACACAAACGCTGTACAGGTAACGCCACCCAAATCAATATTTTTGATTTTTATAGTGGTATCGCCTGCTCATCGTAATCTACAGATGATAATAAATGGTGATGATGATGGTGATGACGATGATAAAAATGATGTAGATGATGATAGTGGTGGTGGTGGTGATAATGGTGCAGTAATGCAGATGATGATTTTTCTTTACACTAGCCCATTGCAGTCTAGGTGGTAGGACTTTTCTGCAAAGTTCGTCTAGGTTGGTACCACCGCTTTGCTAGTTATTCTGCCTTCAAGCAGTAGTGTGCAAGCACTACTGTGTTCCGGTTTGAAGGACATTGTAGCTAGTGAAATTACTGGGCAAATGAGACTTTATGATCTGATTACACAGTGTAGTAATCTGATTGCTAGACTGCGTGATGTCTCAGGATGACGTGCGCAGTGCAGTGTCAGCGAAACTTTATTATTTTAAAGTTCCGAGTGACACTGCAACTGTTATGGGCGGCTGTGTCGGTTAACATCAAGTGAACGACTAGCTCTTCACGTCATTCATTCCCATAAAAAATACTTACAATGGGATATTAATAATATAAGTAAGTAAATAAACCATGAATTCCTAATTTTATTTATATTTAAAGACCCTTGTTGCTAGGCTTATACTGTTGCAAGTGCTGACGACTACTAAAATTTGTTAACACTTGTGGTTACATTTGAGATCACTGAATTGTTTACATGTTACATACGGTTGAATATTTTAAAATGGAAAGTGTATCCCAAAAAAATAACACAATTTATAATTTTATCTCATGATCTTTACTTTCATCAAGATGTTACTGAAATACTGCTATCGTATACGAGAAACAAAAATTAATTTTCCCTTTATCTGAGAAATTTATCTCAATTTTGACGGCTAGATTACACATAATTAAAATAATAGAAAGCTTGTATTGTATACTTAATACACGTGGTGTAAATTTATTTATCATTATTAGTTAGGTGGTAGACCTTCATACATCCATTATTTAATGATTTTCAGTTCATTATTGGATTTACTATTTTAGTCGTTGGAGCTAAAATTAGGAGGGGGTTTACGTAAGCACTGCAATAACATGAATTATTGAGTACTTAATTGAGAAACATAATAAACTTACTTTTTTTTTATTTTATTTATGTAAGTACATAATATAACATTATATATTTTGTTGATTTCTAGGCATTAGGTAATTTTGGAGTTTTCTTCCGTTACATGTTATTTAACGTATTAAACAAGAATAAAAATATATGATTTACAAATTTTTGACGTGATCATTTTAACGTAACGTTAATAAAAAAAAAGTCGTGAATTATAAAACGTATTCGTGTCATCTGCATTTTAACTTTCGATATCGATCTATTAATCGCTGTTTTTTCTCCTTCTCTCACAAATACACCGGTCAGTATCGTCATCTCTGTCTTTACTAACATAGTAAGTAATTGCCTCAATTACATTACTTTCTATGCTTGTAACTGTAAGTGCGCGTGAAATATTACCGAAGTGATTAAGCATGTTACGGAAATTAAATAATCGATTAATTTAGTTGGTGTTTATGTTTGAGTCTAGTTTATAACTAGTCTATAGCTTTATATGATTTATTAAATGATAAATGCACCAACATGTCTCGTTTTGCATTTAAAAGTTGTCTTTAAAACGGTTTTAAATCATATATCAGATATAGATTCTCATATAAAAATTATAATCACAATAAATGGTAACATAATATTTGCATATACCCAAAATGGTGGCTACAACTTTAAATTAATTGATAAATAAAAACGCATTTTAAACTTATCGATTTCTACATTTTTCAAAGTATTTAACAATTAAAAAACTACGGAGGCGCAAAGCTCATTTACATTACATGATATTCCTAAAAGTAAAATTCGTAGTTCTGTCGGTGTTAGGGTCTAAATTGAATCAAATTTCATCTTTACTTAGATGAGAGGGCCAGCGCTCGCGAGTCCATAACAAGGAGGGGGGCCATGATAAAACTGTATAGCGGAGCAGGCAACACGCCAAACATAACTTGACACGGGCAGCTAATGCTAAATTAAAATTCGAAAAAAAAATTAACAAAAATAATAAAATGAAGATCGCCTTAGTACTGTTTGTTGCTCTTGCGTATGCATCAGCGGAAGAAGGTGACAAATCACTTGAAACAGCCATAAACTTTGTTAAGGACTGCAAAGGAGATTACATTCTATGTGTTAAGGTGAATATACAGTGAAAGTGCTAGTGAAGTGAATCAGGTTTCAGTCGGGGTGGCGTAAACTGCTCCAGAGTAATCTCGTTTTTGTTTAAAAGTGTTTTTAATAAAATTAAATATAGACCGAATCATTTCTTTGGAATTTGGGGAAATATAACTTAACCGATATATTGTGGCTTTATCGTTCATAGTGAAAGTGAATGTGAATCTATTCATTTGATGTGATTAGCGTAAAAGTTAGCCGGAAGCTTAGACTTCTTCGTTATTTATTCATTCAGTTTACAAATTCAATGACATACAGATGTGATTAAATAATAAATCGCATCAAGATATATAATATTCTGATTCGAAATTTCAATTTCCAGGAAAAGCTTCTAAGAATCGTCGATAACTTACGGTCATCACGAAGCATAACCATCGTCGATGGGGTGTACTTGAAAGGAGAACCCGAAGTCAGGTCGCCTAAGAAACTTGATTCGTTACCAGTTGACCCTACAGCAAGGGATGCTGAGGTCAACTACAGGCTTATGGATGGAGTCGTCAGCCTGTTCGAAACTCACGCTGTTGAGGTCAAAATGAACCAGGCTGATAAAGAAACTCTGCAGAGGTCTCTTGAAGAAGGTAATGAAAAAATATACAATTCTCTTCAAAAGATTATCGCTAATGATATTATATACTCATAATTTCTTAAATTAACAATAATGGTAAATATATTAATTTAACGTGATAAAACACTATAGTTCCCTTTCATGAAAGGATTATTAGTTTAAGTAACAACTTCACGAATTTCACAATACCACCTTAAAAACATAAATTAGAAAAACCCTAAAACGCGATTCAGACATGAATTCAAGTAAAAACTAAGCGAAATTGTGTTTTAAAAATTGACTAACATTTACTTGCGGTTTTACTTATACTTAACAATGCCATATTTTACCTCGTAATACATAGCTCCAGGCTTATAAATTAGAAATCCATTAATTACCCAATCAAATATAATCCACTAGTACCTACTTTCTATAAACACTTGCATAACTTGACAGACGTATTAACCTCGATTAATATAAATTATGAAAACAATATTATGCGGTGAAAATTAAAGTTTTATGAATCGATAAGTCTTAACAAATCATAGTCTACGGTGCAGCTGATATGGCTTCATATGTTTTTATATGTAGCTAAGAGCATTAAGAACTGTATTTTCATTGAATTTAAATTTATTACAGGTCGTGGTAAGAAAAAGGGTGGTGGTATGGGAGGCATCATCGGTCTTCTCGCAGCCAAGATTCTCTTCGGAAAACTCTTCATCGTTAAGCTCATCGCTCTCAAAGCATTAGCAACAGCCAAGATTGCTCTGATCCTAGCTGGTATCCTCTTCGCTGCCTGGTGTCTGAAACAGGATCAGACCAAGACAACATACGAAGTCATTCCTCATGCTCATCACCACGAGACTCATCACCCAGTTCATGTTGAACACGTGTCTCATGAAGCCCATGGTCACGGAGGAGGTTACTCCAGCTACGGATCCGACTGGAACAAAAACCTGGACGACGCTCAAGGTCTAGCCTACAGCGGCTATGCGCATAGGAAATAGATATAGTTTTATACCAAATCTGACCTCAAATGCTATTGTACAAAGACTTAATTTATTATTATTTATTGCTTAATTTATCACCATCGAATTAAATCATTAATTTTATTTGTATTTGTTTTATTTTTTCACACAATGCTCTTTTATACAGAAAAGGCAGAATCCGAAACTATATTCCCTAGATATCTATAATTTATTGCAAATTGTTTGATTTCCTGAAAGTAACAATTCCACGAGCAAAACCTTCAAATAATATTAAATTAATATGTCAACCAAAACAGCTTAAAATCTAAACCACTTTTACCAAATCTCGTTCCATGAGATGGAATAAATTACACATCAAATGTGACTGTAATTGTCTGTCCCATAATTTTACGCTCTACTGCTTACAAAATGATAGCTTCTACTGTCACAATTTTAATAACAGGAGCCACTTGGGCATTAATTCTCGTGAAGATACGATCAATGCTTTCTCAGGCCCCTATGGAAAACTCGTTGATGACCTACGATAAACTACTTGTGAAAGCAATAGTACTCAAGTACATATTCAAGCAAATGAAACTCGTACCAAGTCGACTAAGCAGTTGTAATCAGGCGTGATTAACTTTCCTGTTGAAAAACGAGTTATTATAGATACCACTTTAAAATTACCATTAAATCTCACTGCTGCTTGTATAACTCATGTTATGGTTTTTATATTATGACAAAGTAACTTTACATTTTCTGAATGAAAATAAATTAGCTACAACTCGTCGTGTTCATTTAAAACAATATAAGTCCTGAAGAAAGATTTTTTGTTTAGTTATTTTAAAATTTTGATAAGTATAAGCTTTGCAATCAGAATGCTATACTTTCTCACACCCAATTTCACCATAATCGAAGATGATGAAACGCATAGAAATCGATCTCGGAAGTCATTAGAATAACGAAACAATACTTAACTTTTTTCGATGGGTGCCATAAAATTTAATTTCCCCATTTATGGCCAAAGGTCTCCAAATTGTGGGCTACACCGAACTTAAGATCAAAAAAGAAAGCCATCGAGCTTCAATAGACAGTAGAGGAAATCGAAAATGACTTGTTATTTGATATCTTGATGGACGCATATAGCTACGAGTCAATTAAAATAATGATATTCAGTAGATTTTATTGTGGACAAACATCCGTATTGAGTGTTTTGGTTTTTTTATGTTTATATTGTTGGACTGATTTTCTTTAATACAATGTGTATCTGGAGCTCTTCAAGTAGCGAGTGAATAGGTATCTTCTAGGCAAGCATGTACCACCGTAGACCGCATCGTCACTTTCCATCAGGTGAAATTGCGGTCAAATGCGAGCCTATCCAGTGATAAAAAAAAACATATTTTATGTTCCATTTATAGGTACTAAATCAATTTTGATCCGACCGATGGATGCGGATTGCATTTGCAAAGATTTTCTAAGTCTTTAAGATTCATTATAATTCCTTTCTAGAACGATAGCGCATTTTTATGGCTTACCCCTAAGCTAGATTTTTGGTTTTCTTTTTTAATGATTGCATGCTACTATTTAGTTATCATCACTTCGCTTGAAAAGCTCTTAGATTGTTACGTCTTATCTGCTCCAACTGCAACTGCTTCGGGCTCTGTAAATACCCAAAAGGTGCCTATTTTTGACCATTATTATGTGATGGATGGAACAGATCATTTGGTGCGCTAGTCCTTTTTGCACTTGAAGAGTTACATCCAAAATACTCTTAGTATTGATAAATATATCAATTAGCAGCAACATCAATTGATCAATACGTCAAAAGATGCTTAAACAGGAAATCTTCATTACTAAAGCCTTAAAGGCTAGGAAGGCGAGCAGCCGTTCAAAGTGGGGCTCTCCGGGGGCGGCATATGTTCAGCAGTGGACGTCTACACGACGAAAGATTTTGCAGTGAGATTACATAGCCTAAATTTTGAGTAGCCTAAATTCTAATCTCGTTAACTAATTCGGTTTCGATTTTTATTTAAATCGTTTTGAATTCACAAGAAATTAGATGAAATCGAAAGAAACTAGTAGAAAGTGTGGACATCAATGAAACCTAACCTGTTTTGTTTTCCAGTTTTGCCTCAATGACCTGCACAGTGGTATGCGACCAGATTTTACCTTCGATGTTATATTATGTAGAACGTATGTAAATATTAATAGCGGAGAGAGTAACAGGTATAGTAAATTATATTGTTGGTTTAAGTGATGAGGTAGACATGAGCGGATTAAAAAAAGAATCCTATGAAATATTTATGACCTATAAAGATGTCCTAAATTATTTTTTATTGTTTTTTGTTTTATTTTTTAGCATCCAGCATTATTGGAACCAGCGCCCTCCAACTCACCCGATTGGACGCTATACCTACTAATATTGATGAACTATCCATAGGCAGGCCTGGGTAGGCCAGATATCTCATAGAACTGACAATCGATAGGGAGGAAAGGTTCTCGAGTGTCAACCACGAACTAGAAGAAGCAGCGTAGGCCAGCCCCCAACTAGGTGGACCGCCGACTTGGTCAACTGTAGAGAGCTGATGGATGCTGTAAGCAAGCAGCCGCTCAAAGTGGCGCTTTGGGGAGGCCTATGTTCAGCAATGAACGCCTTCAGTCTGATGATGATGATGAGGCAGCAGTCTTTTTCACGGTTTTAAAATCTTCCTTAGCCAGCTCGTACGGCACCCACGGGAATAGATGTGGTAGTCCTATTCACAAACCGGGACCACATGGCCAAGCTAGTATATTATAATATTGTAATAATTTTGATATATAATAGGTATATTATAATATTTTGATTTCTTTGGTTGTTAGCCGTTTGAATCCAATGACTTCCGGCAGTTACCTTATTAGCTAGTTTTCTCGTAGGAGACCAGGGTGGTTATTCTCTATGGAAACACAGATTCCACACGATACGAAACCACGTCGTTATCATGTCTTGTTCAAATCGTGTCACAGCGTCAAATATACCTTCACTTTACATTGAAGTTATCTTTATTTTGAATAAAATATATTGACATAAGTGGTCATATCTTTTGATGTGTTGATGTTTCGGAACGCGTCTCGGTAAAACATATGATTTTTGACAGTTCAAATCACGCCAATTCCAAATTCATTTCGCGCGGTTTTGTTTTCGTTTCATAGAGAATACAGTTTTGCAGATTTCTTATGTAAGACAAGGAATTTGCGTGGTTTCGAAGTAAGGAATCGATACGGAATAATGGCCCAGTCTACTATGTAGGTTTTCCAGACCTTAGCGGTCACACTGCGGAACATTTATTTCTTCCTTAAAGGTGACAACTGACCAGCTCTACCATATAATGAAGCATGATCGTAGTGCCAGGTAGGTTTTTAAAATGTATAGTGGTAGGTGGCAACTGCCTTTTTTTTACAGTTTATAGGCATAGCATTTGAACACTGTCTCACGGCCCTTATTCCGTATGACTATTCACGCACGTAACGCGGCGCGTTACGTTATCTTCGTGGAATGGTTTTGGGTTTAAAATGCTATTCTATATGCCGTTGTCAAATTTGACAAACACGACAATTTTTTTTTTTTTAAACCGTCATATACATAGATCCTGGACCCTAACTAGGATTCCCTGTAGCTAGGGACCCAGGAACTACGAGGACCATGGTCCCACAACACCCAGACACAACAAGTATTTGTGCTTTTTTTTTTTCGGGCACAGATACTTGTCCTGTCGCGGGAATCGAACCCGCCACCTCCGGGTTATATGAGCCAACCTGCTCAACCACTACACCGCGGAGGCTGTCGAAGAGTTTAAGACTTAAAACTAATTAATCCGTGTGAAGCCGGGGCGGGTCAGCTAGTTATCAATAAATTGCATTGCATTAAAGATAATAAATAGTTTTCAATTTATATCCTATGGTCAAGTATAAAAAACTCGGATATTTTATAGCGAAAGTGGAAATAGAAAATCTTGAATGGCGTATAATTTAGTAACGGTGAATGGTAGAGGAAGACAGACGGACAAAGACATTCGTAGTAGGTGTATAGTAGAGTAGGTAATATATTATCTGTGGTAAAACTAAGGCAAAGGTTTTCAATCAGTGTGTGTTGTTAGTGATGACATATGGACCTGAAATGCTATGCCTATAAATTGTAGAAAAAAAAAAAACGTAGTCTCTTACTGTTGGTCTCATTACTAAGATCAAAGTCGCGCAACGAGCTATGGAGGGAGCTATGCTCGGTGTTTCCCTGCGAGATAAGATCCGGAACGAAGAAATCTAAAGTGACCGATATAGCCCTTAAAGTTAGCAGGCTCGTAGAACTGACAACCGATGGGGAAGAAAGGTTCTCGTGTGGCGACCACGAACCGGAAGACGCAGCGTAGGCAGACCCCCCACTAGGTGGACCGACGACCTGGTGAAAACCGCGGGGAGACGAGCAGCTGCTCAAAGTGGCGCTCCCTGGGGGAGGCCTATGTTCAGCAGTGGATATCTACGGGCTGATGATGATGATGATGAAACTAAGGCATCTGAATTTTTATCAAAGATTTTTTTGTGTGTTATTTTTTTGTTACTTACATTTCCCCACGGTCTCCTCACCTTATCTCACCCGGTTGGCGACGAAGCACACTTGACTATGAGACACCGGTTGTAGCCTTAAAACTTCCCAAATTGTAATTTGTCAAGAAAAAAGGACGCTGGTGATTTTCATACAGGTTATAAATGGAGCAATGGTGACTAATTTCTTCCAGTTACCACCGCTGAAACAAAATTTGGGCGACCTGGGCCTTTATTCTCTATAGATTCCTTACTTTCACGCGAGTTCCTTGTCTTACATAAGAAATCTGCAAAAGTTTTTTCTCTATGAAACGAAAACAAAAGCGCGCGAACTGATTTTGGAATTGGCGCGATTTGAACTGTCAAAAATCATATGATTTACCGAGACGAACCACCACGAAAAGATATGACCACTTATTGTCAATATAATTTATTTAAAATAAAGTTAACTTTAATGTAAAGTGAAGATATAACTAACGCTGTGACACGATTTGAACAAGACACGATAACGACGTGGTTTTGTTTTGTGTGAAATCGGTGTTTCCATAGAGAATAACCGCCCTGGGCGGCCCTAATTAATGGAATATTATACTAGGATCACCAGATCAGTCAGCCCTTCTGGCTAAGGTACCGTGTTTGATATCAGTGGAATATACCAGTCCCAAGGCCGTTCTCTGCTACTTCAAGGAGTTGAGAGAAAATACTGTTGGGAGAGCCTTCCATTCCTTGGCTGTTCGGACGATAAATGACCCAGCAAAATGCTTAGTGCAGACTTGTGGCACACCACAGAGCCAAAAAAAAAACGCTTCCATAGAAATGAAATGAAATAAGATGAAATAAGATGAAATGAGATGAAATGAGATGAAATGAGATGAAATGAGATGAAATGAGATGAAATGAGATGAAATGAGATGAAATGAGATGAAATGAGATGAAATGAGATGAAATGAGATGAAATGAGATGAAATGAGATGAAATGAGATGAAATGAGATGAAATGAGATGAAATGAGATGAAATGAGATGAAATGAGATGAAATGAGATGAAATGAGATGAAATGAGATGAAATGAGATGAAATGAGATGAAATGAGATGAAATGAGATGAAATGAGATGATCTTTATTCCCGACACACAATATCGCGAAAGGAACAATATAACACGGAACATAATAATAAGAAACTTATATAAATATATTATAATCTTAAGCGATATTGCGCGAAGTCAGTAAGTCCCGGCTCAGCATACATGAAGCTGCAACAACAACCTCAGTTACTGATAGCGAAGGCGAATCAATCATTTGTTTCATAGACAGAGCTATGGCACACCAACGACGTACAGATGTGAAGAATCACGAAGCACTTTGTTTTCAAGGTGAACGTATTTCAGAAATTGGAACAGACAAGTCTTGAAAAGAATAGATCACTAGAAAAAGAAACTCCATACACCTACCTTAAAATATGTTCTTTACCAACATTTCACGTCTTTGAAATAACTTAAACAGACTCTGAATTATCGTAACTTTCATTCCGGATGAACTTCGGCAAGAGGCGTGAAACAATTAACGAAATGTATGGTTTCGGACGTGAGCATGTTTTGAAAATCATGGTAGTAATGACAGCGTGAATTGGTCTCGAGGTATAATAAAATTATATTTAATATTAGGCTAGCAATAATCATAATGGTCAGAAATCATACTTGTAAAATGATTTTCGCTGCCGTAAGATTTTCTGGGGTTGAATAGTACCTACACCCAGTTGCAGAAACGATTATTAATCTTAATGGCGGCATTAACGATAATGGAGTCCTTAAACTGTAGGGAGGAGAACGGTTTAATGGAAGATTAAGTTTAAAGTCGACTTTTAAAGTTAATGATCGTTTCTGCAACTGGATGTTCAACGGTTAATTTTTCATAAAAAAAAGTAAGTGAAAATTTAAAAACATAATTTCTTACTTTTTGCGTACTATAAGAAAGGTAAATCTAGTTAATTATTGAAATAAATCAAGCATGTAATAAGGAAGTATGTTAACAAATTGTAAGTAACAAGATAATGTTTATTACGGAATTTTAAAAAAAGTTTAAAACTTATATTAGACCAATCCTAGTCGATCCCACTACACTGAACATTATTATACCTGCAATTCCGTAATAGTTCGTTTACCCGACAAAATAATTACATTGTGGTTAAAGTTTTTTACTCCCACTTCGTCTAGACTAAACTACGGTTAATACTTAGTCAAAGTTTAGTGATCGTAGGTGTGAATTAAAACGTTTATTGACTGAAGGCAAAATCGATAGTTATCAAAATAATCACAGACTAAAAAAGTAATAAAACACTGTTTTAAGGGATAAACATGTCATGTTTGGAATCAAATGAAAGGTCTTTATGAGTACGTTTCGAATATGTATAATTTTTATATCTATGTATAACTATGTATAGCCTACGTATGAAAATAGGCGTGAATTTTCTGGTTTTGTTGTTCCCTGGTTGTGCCTAAACTACTCATCATATTTTATCAAGTTTGATACCAATTGATACGTATTGACACTCTGGGTCACATAGAGTACATTAAATTTTACTAAACCCAATATGACGGATTTAATGACCTATCCATTCCACCTCATAGTAAAAAAAATCGCTAAACATTAGACAAACAGCCGAAATCATTCGTGTAGTCTTAAAAATTGGCACAGTTATACTTTGAAATGTTCTGATGAATATGCTAAAATGTCCGAGAGTGGGGGGGAAGTAGGGGGAGGGGGAAGGGTTTGAATATCACTTTTTCGGATATTTGCTTATATCTCAGAAACCTTTAGGATTAGCATTACAATTACTTCTGTGAAATTAAACTATATTACATTCGCCATAAAAAAGATTCTATTTATTTTTACTGTAGGATCAATACTTTAGGAATTAAACGATGTTGTAATTTGAAAAAAATTGCTTCCTCCCACCTCAGTTTAACGCGCAACTGCATAGCGCTCGTAAAGTTGTAGCATAGATGATAGAAGTAGGTACCTACTTAAAAGTGTAATTAACAAAAAATAAAATCACCAAACACACATTTTTGCACATAGGTAAGTGTAACCATTAGTTATACTATACAACACCCCTTCATTTGGGCGAGGGAAAAAATGCCATCATAAATAATTAGGTAGTCGGGTTTTAGTTTTTGGACTCTATCTTGTGTATTTTAAAATATAATGCTGTGTTAACCGTATCTATATTTCAAGAGGTTTTAATAGTTCACAGACATTTTTTGGAGTAAGAAGGCTCAGCAACATGTCACAATTTAAGTAAAAAAATACTTCGACTTTCAAACATGATGCTACAATTTGACGACCTCCTAGTTTGCAGTCGGTTAAAATAATTAGAATCCTACAAGAATAGTAAAAGCAAATGCTGGAAAGGCGCTACACAAGGCTAAAAAGAAAGTAAAGAAAGCTTTCACATTTTACTTTGACGTCTATTGCGTGGTTAACACAGCAGGCGTTTAAACTTTGATAGTTTCTTTTAATTTTAAGGTAACCAGCTAACCGCTCGCCTCCGCGCTAAGCCGCGGGGAGCCGATGCATGCAGGAGGCGAGCAGCCGCTCAAAATGGCGCTGCCTGGGGGAGAAGGTTCAGAAGTGGGCGTCTTCAGGCTGTTAATGATGATGGTGATGATAAATACTGATTCATCATCACCATCATCATCATCATTAATGGCCTTTAATGGGTTTTTGATTAAAATTCTAACCGAAAGTCGTGATTTGTTTGTATATTTAATAATAATAAATAATAAATATGTGTGGACATTTCACACAGCGCCATCTATCCCCAAAATAAGCATATCTTGTACTATGGAAACCAGATAACTGATACAATACTTATTTACTTTTTTGTTTGTAAACATAGAATACAATATAACAGCCAGACGCAGAACAAACATCTATGTTCATCACACAAATGTTTGTCCTGGGTAGGATACGAACACACAGCCCTCAGTTCAGAAGGCAGGGATACTACCAACTGAGCTATCGGGCCCATCATTTTTAACCATTGTTTACTATAACTAGGTACGGATCAGTAAAACATCGTGAGGATAGTACTAGTACCCTAAAGAATTAATAAACCAACCCACACTTGGCTACAGTGTCGTAGAATGTGGCTTATACATTCTTTTGTTGGCTGAAATAAAATGAAAAAAATGAAATAAATGAAAATTCTGGACATTCCTACCTACGTTTGTTAAATTAATGTCATAAGATATGGGACCCCATTGCACCGATATTTTTTGGAGATTTTTATTATTTCCACACCTTTAAAGTACCTGAAGTTAATGAATTGATACTCATCTAATAGGCTCACATAATAGGATTTTATCACAAGGTTTTGAGTTTACAATTTGTTCGGGTTATCTCAGGCCGCTAACTTTAGGCCGCTAACTTCACACCGGTTCATATCTTGTGCAATTAATGTTGAAAGTTAATTGGTTGCCTGATCATCATCGGCTATCTTCAACCAATGAGCTTAAAGCATATTTTGATTTGACTAGTTAGCTAGAAATTTAATTGCGAAGCGCTTAGCCTCCATGGTGCGGTGGTTGAGCAGGTCGCTCATAATCCAGAGGCGGCGGTTTGATTCCCGTGACAGGACAAATATTTATGCACAGGAAAAAAAGCGTAAATACTTGTTCTGTGTCTGGATGATGTGGGACCATGGTCTTCATAGTTCCAGGGTCGCTATAATATTAGATACTGGGAATCCTAGTTATGGTCCAGGATCTATGTGTGTGATCGCTGGGATTTATTTATTTAGAGCTACCAAGCTTTAGTACAGACAGGCACTAGATTATTTTTATCATAATACAGATTTTGGCTGATTGAACACGAGCACTTTTTACTCACTTACGTTTTTTGGTCTCTACCGACCTTTACAGCATCACCGGGTGGGAGGACGGGCGCTTCATGACCCTCGTTGACAAAAGTGGGGGGCAACTAGCTCAAGGCACCCCAGCAATGGCCCCTGCCATAAGAGGATCGAGAAGGTTACGTCTACTGGAGGAGTGGACCCTAAGGAAAGTCGCGACCGTTCTAGCTAACCTACGGGGGGTACATGAACCTTGCAGGCGGGGTCGGTGTCTATGTTACGCTGGTATCCTATACCGGTGCCGAAATCGGTTCCTGAGCCAGAAGGGCTTGACTACACCCAATCAGCCAAAATAGCGGCTGCTATGAGATCGTGTCCGGTTCTCTCAAAAAACATGTCTTGGGCGGCGACGACGAGAAGTACTCGCCCACTTGATTTAGCGCTATGTATTAGCAGTGCATCATGACTGACATTTCGGTGTTGATATTGCTTTACTTCTCATATCCCTATTTGCGTGTGGGTGATGCCTATAACCTTTCATTCCCATCGTTTGTCAGTTCTACAAAGGATATGGTCTGCCCATTGCCATTTCAACTTGCTAATTCTAAGAGCTATATAGGTCACTTTAGTTCTGCGGATCTCCTCATTTCGGATCAGGGAAACACCGAGCATAGCTCGGTACCGTCCCGGGCATAGGTTCTCGAGTGGCGACCACGAACCGGAAGACGCACCGTAGGCCTGCCCTCCACAAGGTGGACCGATGATTTAGTGGAAGCTAAGGGGAGTCGATGGATGCAGAAGGCGAGCAGCTACTCAAAGTGGCGCTCTCTGCGGGAGGCCTATATTCAGCAGTGGAATTCTTTGGGCTGATGATGATGATGAGGTACTGGTTCGACCTATCAAACTAAGCACCTATCCTATGATGATAATAGGTATAACAAATTAATATACGCCATAGTAATAATAATACATAAATTATTATTGTTTTGTATTATAATCTAGATAGTAAAATAAAAGAAAGGTTATTTATAGCGGTTATTTTGCAAATCCCCTTTACGTTTTCTTTTAAAACTATGAAAAAGGGGAATCCCTTTTTAATTTCAAATTTAGTTGACGAAGAATTTAAAGTTAACCATTATGAAAGCTCTTAAATAAGTAAGTCCTTATAGGTCAGTACTTTATGAATAATTGAGATTGTTTAATTATATTTTTCTTTTCTAAAATTAAAATAAAAATCACCATAACCTTTATAGGTTAACTTTGAAAAATAATGAAACAATTCATATTTAATTTTTTCAATGCTGTTTAATTTTATTGCTAGCAATAAAATATAATATAAATTACCTTAACCTAAATTCATTCTTACAAAACAAAAATCTTATGAAAAAATCATAAAAAACTGAAACAGAAATAACTAAGAGATCAGACTTAGGTAAAGTATTAAAATATTATTACTCACATACTTTTATATATCATAATAAATATACGTATACATAGTACATACACAATCTTATGAAAGTTATCAGGTAACAAAAAGAAAGTAGCTGGAAATCAAAAATAAATATTAATAAGTTACGATACATAATTCAATAATCTAATTTATACAGAGAAGTTTGTATACTAAAACATACAGGTACACACTACACTATAAAAAATAAAATAATATAATTTATACAACATAATAAATATGTACATACATTACGATACGAGAATGAATAAAATATGATTATAATAATATAATACGTTGATCAGTATAAATATTTACCTATAAATAAAATAAAATATAAATAAACAAGAAAAGATTTGAAAATTAAGATGACTAAGAAAAAAACTTTAACAAAAATCAAAACGATACATTCATCACCATTCACGCAAATAAATTAGAAACAGAATAAGTTAATTGGTCATGGTAAAAAGTAAAAGGTCAGGTTCTCTTATCTACGAGGTATGTCTAAGAATATTTGGTACTAGCTCAGTTATTGGCATACGCGGAGTAAGCCAGGCTGTTACCCTCTTTCCTGGAGCGTGACCAGCCACCTTCCCAGCCATGACCATGCTCCGTGTGATGCTCAGTATGAGGCTCCCATCCATGAGAAGGAGCAATCTCCCAGGTCTCCTCTTGTTGATGTTTTTTGGCAGCCAATAGAGCCTTGATGATCGCGATGATTTTGATGATGAAAGCAACCTTTGCGAGGAGAGCCAGCTTGAAGAGAGATGCAGCGATGACCAGGAGAGCGAGGACTACAAGGGCGACAGCTTTGGCTTTAGCAAGGATCAGGAGAGGGATGAGAATTTTCAACTTCTTCTTGAGCTTCTTCTTCTTGCCACGGCCTTCATCGACTGGAAAATATATTATCGATTAGAAACACATCATTTTTCTTGTGAAGCCCTGAAAGGAAATATTTTAGCCCCCCAGATGAACAGTATCCTATAAGCTAATCCAGCTTATAAGCTATCTCCATTCCAAATTTCATATAAACCCGTTCAGCTGTTGCGGTGTGAAGAGGGCACATATTAAACTTCCGCATTCGTAAAGTGTGACTAGTCCGGGCATGATGAAAAAATCAGATGGCATGCAAAGTAGGTACGTTCTTAAAAACCACCATAACCTTTACTGGAAAAATTGACATAGTACAATGTCAATTTTTTTTTATTTAAATTACTCACCTTCGTTAATAGCTCTGGATTCAGTTTCATCATCTTCACCACCGAAGGTCAACTCCACATCACCTGACTCCAAAAGATCTGTGGTGCTTTTCCATAGTCTTTCAGTGACTTGCTTCTTTCTGACATCAGCGTCATTTGATAGAGGTTCTAGACTTCTAGATTTTCTTGGACCATTGTTGAGGAAAGTGACTCCATTGAAGAGTTTCAGTGAACGAGCTCCTTCTAGCCTTAGGACGGTGTCCAAAGCTTGTTCCTGTAGAAGCAAAAAGCACTAGTTGAGTATGATTATTTCAGAAATTTTACAGCCTGGTATAATAAAAACTCTATCATTTACAGATCGCTGCAAACTACAAACTATGTACCTACAAAATTCAGGCCATCATTTTAGTTTAGAAGTTTGAAAAAACGCATGATTTTTAACATACATAATACCAAAATATAACTTCGAATGCTCCCAGACTAGACAAGAAAACTTTATTCTACTACGAAACAAATTACAAGAAGGCATATCAAAAAAACTTAACTTTTGGATAGAAATATGGATTAGTTTTACAATTAATTTTGTCTTAATTCCCGTTATTGTTGCATCATCTATAAAATATTCAAAAGTACTAGGCTCGCTCGCAACTAAACCATTCGAAGCATCAAAATAGTTGATTGGTGCGATTATAATAAAGGACGTGCATTATACTCAGCTGCTTTTCAAAGATCTTCAATTTAAAAATTATTTTCGAACTCTCACATAATCTGAGAACCGCTATTTCAAAGTATTTTTTACAAGAAACTGGTTTTGGTTTTCGTTGACTTTCCAAAAGGTATCCAGTTATTTGATACTTAAATCCTGGCAAAATATTTTGTTCCAGAATTTTACACTGTATGCACTGAGATTAATTGATATGCCAAGTGAGTTTTGGTTAATATTTTTATTTTGTCACTTGTGGATTACTATTTATTTCGCGTGTTTTATTTAACGATTCACTTTTGAGAAACTAAATATGCTTCACTTTTACATATACATAAGTAATTAGATTTAGACACTGTTTTATAAAAAAAAAATATTTTAATCCACTTTGTTAGAACGTTTTTGCTCCTCACTTTAATCCATGCACTGGTATGCCAACTTGTTTGTTTCCAATCACATTTTAGAGTCCCAATATTATTCACGCACATCATATTTGTTTTTTTTTTCACTGATCACAAATCCTACCTTCAAGCACGAAACTGCATCGTCTCCATCCACACAAGATTTTACTTCGTCAAACAGCCTGGCAGTTGAATCCTCATTGGATGCAACTGGAGTACTGCTGACCACAGTCACCACCCACAGAACACACACAAGAATCTTCATTTTGAGTCACTGCGTCCAAGATCGATCGAACTGTGATGACCGCTTGATCGGTAACAGTTTTTTATCTTAATATCCCCCACTCAGATTTTTGGCCAAATTAACATTTTAAAGTCATATGGAAACATGGTTACGATACCGCCGCGGTGCGTGTCACAGATATTTTTTCATTAATATTAATTTTTTCGGATAGTTCACGTCTGATTTTGCTTTCTTTTGGATGGTTTATACAATATGTAAAGATTTGATTTAATTTGAAGGGTCAACTTTCTCTTTTTTAGATCTGAGTTTTAATATTTCCAAGCCGTTATTTCTTTAGTTATTGAAACTAGCTGCTATTTTGTTTGGTTGACTCCTAACTTCGATAATCTTTTGATACTTTACAAGTATGAAACTGAGAATATGGATAGAAAGTCTCTAATTACGCTGAATATTTTCTGCATTCAAAAAAGTTGAAACCAGATATCTCCAAACTGGTTTAGGCAGCGCCAAAGGTTCATTCTCCTTGAGTCTATAAAATCTCCAATTTTATTCGCCTGTGTTTTGAAATTATACGTAACGATCAATAGAGACACAGAGTGTAGACAGTAAATATTTATGCTTTATGTAGAAAAAAGTAAAAAAAATCGCATTAAACAAATTCTGATAGGAACATAGATTACTTACAAAGTTAGTCAGCCTACTTGGCTTATTGACATCCCATATTCAACATGCTTCTAATAACTATGAACATATTTTTATGTAGAGCTCTTTTTATCCCGATATTTCAAATTTCCACCATCAAAAATTTACAGCTTTTGGATTTGTTTCATTGCATTGAATAATTGTTGAGTTAACTTTACTGAAAGAAATATTCATATAAGCAAACGTGCATCGCTGAACCCCATATTCGTATTCTTTCTAAAGCTCATGACTGAGTTTCGTTCTGTAAGATTGTCACATTATATTATGTAACAATTTGTTTATTTATTTTTAAATTGCAAAATACCTTCTACTATACTAACTATATAACCTGTAACTAAAGAAAATAGTATTGTATGGCTGTAGTGACCTACATAGGCTCTCTAAATGTTCCATCCCACTACTAGCATGTGGCATGCCGGTTGATTTTATTTCTACTACCAATACGATAAAATTAGTGCTGCTCTATATTCAAAGGCTCTGATTTCATAACAATCTACAAATCTAAGCAGAACAGTTATTTAATAAAAAAAAAAGCATTAAAAGTAATTCTTTATTCAAACAAATTATACTGAGGTATCATACAAAGCAGTCATACAAACAAATAAATTACACATCACACGAATAAATTAACACCCATACAATCTCGTTATTTGGTAATTTGGCCAGAATAAGCTAAAGATGACACGTCATTAGCTTGCCTACTCCAACCAGCTTGAGCAGGTTCGTAAGAATAGCCAGGGTGTTCTTCGTGATGATGAGAAGGAGCAGCATAGCTGATGGTTCCACCAGAGGACTGGTTCTTATTGAAAAGTTTCCTTATGAGGTTGAAAGCGTTCATAGCGAAAGCTATCTTGCCCAAGAAGACGGCCTTGACAGCGACAATGGCGATGATACCAAGGAATATGGGAATGAGGGCAGCCAGCTTCAACTTCAGGAGCAGAAGGAGAGGAAGAAGCTGCTTGATCTTCTTCTTCTTCTTGCCACGTGCTGGAATTGGACAAAAATATTTTTAAGTGCAGGTCCATAGTTAACGTTTCAGACACAGAAAATAAATCACCTTCTGGTTATCTAGGATTTTATTGCTTTTAGGAGCGATGCATGATTTTTCAATAAAAACAGGCATTTACCAAAGAATACAACCATAAATATAAATTGTGCTTTGCCTATAATAATAATTATAATTATATTTGACATGTGGGAGCATTATTTCTATGTCGATGTATTTCTCTTAAATATAAGTTGAGCATTGCAAGGTCCACGTGGCAACCCTGCGGTCGTCAGACCCAGACGCAAAAGTAAATAATGTATGTTTAATGTGTTACCGGGTTCCAAAGGATTTGCATTTTGAAGAACAATGCGGTCTTCAGGCTGGAACTATAAAATACTTGCGAAAAGCCAATAGAACAGACTCTCTATAGAGACACCTATTCATCGCAATTATAATGGTGGGCAATCCGTCGGTGATTGTAACTAAACATAATATCATTAAAATCCTGAGCCATGGCAGGGTAAATCAGTAATTAATCGTATAATTGGCATTAACTGGTGTCTATCAAACTAATTTTCAATTAGGTACTTCAGTGTAAGCTTCAGTGTATTCTGTATAACTGTCTTTATCATAAAAGATCTATCTATGACAAGAAGTTCATTATTGAAGTGTCTATCAATGTTAACTATGATGATCTCATCACAATTTTTGTATTTTTTGTCATTAACTCTTCATTAGTCTAAGTTTTGTTAGACCTTGCATAACCAAATGCTTTATTTTTTTAAATACACTTTATGGTCATAAGCGTTTGTCATGGTAATTAAATAGTCATAAAGGGCTTTACAAACAGACCAAGTAGTACAGAAATAATATATGTTAAGAAGAGAAAGCTGTCGTATGTCACGAGATGTACATATAGGTGCCAAGGTATTGTTTGGGACCTACTTAATACCGTTCAGTTCGAACCTAAGAGACAAAGATGCATTGTGTTGGAGTCAAGTTAAATTCAAACTTGTAACTCTAGCCGGTTCAAAACGTTTGTAGATTGGTATGCTATATCTATTTTATCATGATCTACAAAAAAGGTCCCTTTTCTTTCAACTCTACCCAAGTTTTGGGAGTTTCATTTTCATATACCCAAAAATAAAAGAGCTTGACGTGGACGCTGGGCAGCTCTTAGCAAAATTCGTTCTGTCACCACTTTAGTGTTAATCGTCAGCATTCAACCCACTTTATGATGTATATTCTGTTCTGACATAAAAGTTATGGAATAAGTTAATTTTCTTAAAAAACGCTCATCAATATAGAAATATAAAGACTAACCTTCCTCATCTAATCCTCTGGATTCATTGTCAGGCTCAGACAGTCGCAGTTGTAGCACATGGTTGTCAAGGAAGTCACCAACGTTGTCCGCTATCCTCTCATCGATTTGCAGCTCCCTGGCTTTTGGCTCTTCAGCCAAAGGTTCGTAGCTCCTGGCAGAGCGAGCAGATCCAGTATTGATTAAGCTCATTCCTTCAAAGATGTCCAGATTCTTTGAGATGGCTAGCCTTTCCGTGTACTTTAGAGCTTTTTCCTGAAATTAATATTTTAATGTTTTTATCACCAATAGCAATTTCATTATAAGAATGATAAGGTTTTTACTATAAGCTACAGATTCAACACATTTGTTTAAATTTTTGGTAACTTTTTTTTCATAAAAAATTGGATTGTAGCTGGGGTAATATAATTTTGTTTAAAGTATGTAATATAATAGCAACCACCCCTTTCAAATCCAATGTATTGACCTATAACCATCCACCATTTGCAATACGTTTTTTGATTATTATCATGATATCACTGTCACGTTGCGAATCATTATCACAAATCACTTATCACTGATCACTGTCCTAAAAATTCCGCATTTTAATCACCTTTAAACACAACTTGGTATCCGTATCCATGCATCCCGAAATAGCATCCACAAGGTTTTCCGAAATTCCATTTTCTTTTACCGGCACACAATTCACTGTTGCCAATATCGTGAACAATGCTATTTTCTTCCACATTTTTTATTGTTTTGTACTTCAACTGCCAACGCTTGCCAACTTATGATGTTTTTCCAAATAACTGATGGATTATATCCTTAGACCCCCACCATGCTTTTAACAATGTGACGTAAAGTATGTGTGTTCAGTTTGACGTCTTCTACTAACTGATGGCAGATCAAGCAACGACGTAAGGATAAGTAGAAAAATAAATATTAGATGTTAGAAAGCGCAGTTTACGACATAGGTGTATTCTTACGGCGGCATGTGTGAAGTCAGTGTAAATGAAACGAAAGAAAAAGTGTGATAGTTGATTGTTTGATTTTCATAAGCCTATGTAAACTCCGGGTGAAAATAAGTGGCGTAACACTATGAACACATAATGTACGTACAATTTGAACACATTATTCAAGCTAAAGCCCTATAAATTACAAAATCAGCGTTTTTGAACAAAAAATAATTGAAAATTATTTCTTTGCTCGCCAGTGGTTAAACCTCTCCTAATTTGATATGTAGCTATTTTATATTAATTCGTATATTCGAGGTCGGCTATAGAAACCGGAACTATTCAGCATCGAACCACGAAACTCAAACTTTCTGCCGCATTATCACGAAATAGACGTTTGTTTACGGTTTCATCAAATACTTTTAGATATAGAAGAAACAACAGTTTTGTGGCAAAAAAAAAATACTGTGATTTGTGACTAATATTTTTCTTTATGTGGTTTTAAATAGCACTTACAAAAATTAATGTGTCTCCATCTATTTTATTTAATACGACAAAAAATTGTTTCTCTCCATTCAAAGAAATTTTGTGCCAATCAATATAATTGACCTGTCTTTTGACCTGACCTTAACTGTAAATAATAAGGTACTGTTATAGTGATCAATTTTGGCTTGCTATAGATTTTTTTAGATGTGGGTTAAATGTGATTTATGAACGTTCACGTATGCATAAAATTACACCGGAAAAAAAGGATTTATTGATCCCACATTATAATTATAGTGAAAGTACAGAGTACCTTTAGTTTTTTTAAATATGTTTCAGTAAGTCTAAAACTGAGGTGTACTAATAATAATACATAATATTCAAAACATCAGTTAAATACAAAAATTTATAAATGTTGCGAGCTCTTACTTTGAATACTTTCATATACTTTTGGTATACTTTTATAAGTTTATTATATAAGGGTACAAGCATGTGCATCTTGAATCTTGAGAGTTTCAGTATCCTCAGAGCAAAGTCAGGATACAAAATGGATATTCCATTATTCTTATGCTACGAAATATCCATTGAACAAATCTAAAACTCTTTTAAATTATTTGTTATTATAAATTCCACCTAAAAAAAGAAATTCTTAGTATGATTGTTTCATAGAAATAATAATAAATTAATGCCAAATTTCAAGTTTCTAGGTCAATATCCAATAGGTTTTAATAACCCGTAAATAGGAACAATAGCATTATATTTTGTCAAAGTGCTATTTTGACAAAATATTTGACAGCCTCCGTGATGTGGTGGTTGAGCAGGTCGGCTCATAACACGGAGGTGGCGGGTTCGATTCCCGCGACAGGACAAGTATTTGTGCCCGAAAAAAAAGCCCAAATACTTGTTCTGTGCCTGGGTGTTGTGGGACCATGGTCCTCGTAGTTCCTGGGTCCCTAGATACAAGGAATCCTAGTTAGGGTCCAGGATCTATGTATGTGATCGTTGGGCGTTATTATTATTATTATTATTATTTTTCTACATATAAGTTCGTAACAATTAGGTAGATGGAAGTAGGACACAGTAATCTTATAACATTAAAAAGCCTCAACAAATTAATATGAAGATGAGAGGGTTATTTCTTCTAGCGGACAAATGTACTATTTTGGCAACCGATGAAGCGTATGACAACTAATGCCTACGAAGAAGACCAACGATGAAATAATTATTGAGACCTGAGGGAAGATATACATTGTTATAGTAAGTATGTTTCACGACAGAAGACCCGCTTAATTATTGACATAACTAATTAGGTAGATAAGTCAATTTTGACAAAGAGGTCACACGAAGAATCCAATTCAGTTGAGCAGCCTTCGGGAAGCTTTTATCTGTCTGTTTGTCCAGAATACAAGTGAGCCCGAGAACAAACGCTTTCAACCAGTGTGTGTTACCAGTGATGACTTAAGGTCTCTTACTGTTGGCTTCATCAGTACTTAATTCTCAATGTCACGCAACGAGTAGCAAGTGGAAAGAACTGTGCTTTTCTTTCAAGATAAAATTCGAAACAAGGTGAGACACAGGAGAACTAAAGTCGCCGTTAATTAGCTATGTTTGGCAGCGGCAATAGAAATGGCCACATCACTACAAAACTGGCTGATTGTTGTCGGATGGCGACCACACACTGGAAAAAGCAGCGTAGGTCATTTTCCACTAGATGGACTAAAAAGCTGGTCAAAACCGCGGGGAGCAGATGGATGCAATGCAAGAGACGAGTATAGTTAGTCAAAGTGGTGCTTTATGGGGAGACATAAGTTCAGCAGCCGCTCAAAGTGCGGCAGGCCTATGTTCGTCTTTAGGCTGTTGAAGATGATGCTGATGATGATAAGTTCAGCATTGGACATCCTCAGGCTAATTATGGTGACATAATTTGGTAAACTAATGCTGCAAAAAAGAACAGTAAACATGCTGAATCTGACATTATTATTATATTTTATTATTAACCTAATAATCTGTATAACTGGCATGTCAACAATGACATTACGAATGAATAGAGTCAACATGTCTAGGTCAAATTATAAAACGATTAAATAATTGGCAGACG
The DNA here is from genome assembly GCA_963580505.1 of Ennomos erosarius. Lineage (NCBI taxonomy): Eukaryota > Metazoa > Arthropoda > Insecta > Lepidoptera > Geometridae > Ennomos > Ennomos erosarius. The sequence continues at coordinate 3,571,426 of OY757000.1, forward strand.
GTCATCACAATTGCGCTGATGTAATGTTACCACTTCAGTTGCAAGGAGTGAAAGTACACGTGATTCGGTTTTGTGAATTCACTGATGGTATGAATGACGTGTCTTGATTCTTGGCTATCCACGGCATAACTTGAAAAACTGCTTTTCTGACCAATGACATGGAAGGAAATGTTTCTTATTCCTTTTTTGAATGAAGCTGCCTTTTTTTGTGGACTTATAAGTTATGAGAAAGAGATGCATCCACGAGATGAAGAGAGCAAGTAGATCATCAAAATTCGTATGATAGTATTCGAGCTTGATAACAATTTGACATGACAAAAGCTTAGGTTGACATTCAAAACATGGATCGTGGGTTTGAATCCGGTGAAGAACTTGAGGTTTCAGTGAAGGCAGACATTTTGATAAATCCAGCGGACAGTGCTGTGGTAGGGCATTCTAAAGTACCCTTCTTGCTAGCTATATCTAGCAGTAAAGTAGGTTAGTAGTTACTGCCTTTATGCTAATAATCGGATGCCTTATAAGGACTTATAATAAAGCTGCACTTATAAAATCAATGCTGGAAACATGTCAGTTTCTCGATGATATAAAATGTCACAAGAAAAAACGAGACATTAACTTTTTGGCATTGATTTAAGTGGCGTTTATAGGTAAGGCTGATTCTGTTTATTTTCGTTCCAAATAAGGATCTTGGAGAGAAGATGTAGCCTGGTGTGGTGGTTGAGCAGGTCGGCTCATAGCCCAGGGGTGGCGAGTTCAATTCCCGTGACAGGACAAGTATATAAGCATATAAATAAAAATGCATCTCATGTGTCTGGGTATTATGGGAGTATGATCCTCGTAGTCTCTAGGTCCCTAGATACGGGGAATCCTAGTTAGCGTGTAGGATCTATAATATATACGATGGGAGTAACTTATTATTAAGGTAACCAAATGTCAAAACAAATTTTTCCAGGTGAAAGGCTTTTTAAAACTAAAACAATACTCATTAGCAAATCAAGGTTAATGCCCCTTGAATCTTTTAGCCCTACCTTAAGTGCAGCTTTCTATTCAACAAACAGCGTTGTTAAGTAAATACGTTAGGTGGTTTGTTTTATCAAATTCAAGCTTTAGGGTTCCATACCTTTACAGGCAAAATAGAACCCTTTGGGAACCACGTTTCTATCATAGGCTGGCCTCGTACAACCAGAAACATCTCTCTGAATTCATTATTATTAATTCAGAAACCTCGGAATTTCATACAATGTTCCACACACATTCTGACTTTTCAGTATATGAATTTCTCAGATCGACCTGTATATTGTATGGAATTTTTGTTTTTTTCTGACATTCCGGCTGATGGCAGTGAGGCGATCCTTAGACTAAAGTTGAGATCCTTTTAAGAAAATTATTTTACACAAGATTTTCTGGTTTTATTATCATCATCATCACAATTATTATCAGCATCATAATGATTATCACAGTATTTACTCACAGCAGAAAATAAGCATTCTCTGAATAGTGCATCAATAAATTTATCATAGGTACCTACATACCTATAACACTGATAATTATTATTACTTTAATTAGTACTACAAGTCCGTATAATGACGTCATACGTTTCTCATACATGAATAATGATTTTTGCATTCAATTGTAATTGATTTCTCATTATGAAATCATTATATTTCTTCAAACCAGTATCATTCAAAACAATGTTCAGACATTCTGGAGTCGGTCGGCTCCCAACCGGGTCTATAGTATACGTAACGTAAGTTCCTCACGCTCGAGAAGAAAGTGCGATGACTCAGTTCAAGAACTGTGACCTTGAATTACGGTAGTTTGGGTGACGCGGCCTGTTGCATACGAGGTGATTTTTAGTGCGATAACTTTGCTTGCGACTTCGATTGTGTTTTTTTTTTCCTATAATCCAGTCACACGCTGGCGCATTGCATGATTTGCGATTCAAAAATTGTACGGGTGGCCATTGTTGGATTAGTTTGAATACTTTGATTCCACTTAAATCGTTAACGTGATTATCAAGCAATACGTATGAGGCTTAATGGCATCGTCAGTTTTTATTAACATTATTAATTTATCTGTGACATGTGATCTGTGCATTTACCTGCTACTTTTGCAGACAATCTTTTAGAATGTAATATAGGGTACGTCAGAACCCTTTTTCATCAAAGCTTTTTAACTTATATAAAATTAGCAATTTAACATTATATTTTGAGCAATTAATAGAACCCAAAACAAAATAAATGGCGATTGCGGTCATAGTACACCGGCGATGACACTTAAAAAAATCATCCAATGTTACAGTGCTTTGAATTATTTATGTAGACAGTACGTACTATAATAAAAACATGAAATTTTAAAGTACAATACATTACCTAAAGTTTCTTTAGAAATAATAATAACTACCTTCTGTGCCCCAGCAGTACCCAGGTGCGTTACGAAACTTTTCATAGACTACGGCTATTCTTATAGCTTGTTGTCTGTCCTCCTAACCGTATACTTTTTTATAGAAAATAATACAATAAATACAGACATAAGTTTAAATACTTGTAGAGATACTTAATAATAATAATCAACCCGTGTGCTCCAACCTTCCAACGGTAAGGCAGAAGGCGCGCCACGAGAACTTTCGCAGGCCGCACCTTTAGTGGTACACCAGCAATCACCATTATGGGATGCCGTCATAGTATGACAGACATCCTGAGTTACACAACCTGTTATTGAATTTCATTTTTAGGGCATTTTCTACCGAATCTATCCACATAATTATATACTTAACGTGACCGGCATATATACTTACTATAATAAAATATTTATTCTGGGTTTATGTTACTTTATCAAGCTATAGTGTGGTGCCATCTTCGGCTGAAAGCCAATTCTAGTAATATAAAAACGTTGACATACATTTTTATGTTTTGCCGTTGAAAATGTTTGGTTAAGCGAGCATAATAATTATAATAATAATTACTGTTGCACCATTTAACTGTTAAGTAGGTAATTATGTTACTCCAATATTCATGGTTACGGCTATTGTATTATATTTATATGAGCATTATATTAGTAGGTACTAGTAAAATAATGATATAATACCTGTTCATATAATAAAATAATCCATATACATAAAGTCTTCAATATTTAGCAGCCTTTTAACCATAACCTTAACTGGCTAAACTTGCGGAGTTAAAGTTATCGTTATTTTAACAACGGTATGTTGGCTAGTCCAAGGAATATTGGACGAACTGACGCCACAGTACAACTTTTAATTTGTTAATCTATTGTTATGCCAAATGACAGCATTAGACTGGTTAAAATTCATGGTTGACTTCAAAGGTTAATTTAAACTAAATCGGAACTTTAACCAGGATATGGTACACCCCAGTCTTAGAAGTTATGGAGACAACATCCAGACAGTGAAAACGTCCGGTTTTCTAACATCAACAGCAACTGCGGCTTTCCATGCACATTTAAATGTATGGAGGTGCATTAGGCGGAAGACTTATTCTGACAGGTTTTATTATTTTTTTTATAATTATCTGTTTCTATAGAAGCTAATTTTAGTATGTAATAGTTTTTTTACTTGAATCTGTTTACTTATAAGCTAATTTTAGTAATAGTTTTTATTTTTATAAGTAGCGAAAGTACCTCATAGTTTTACTCGTATATTGCTTCGTAAATTTTTAAAGCACCCAATTTTTGACTCCTTTGTTAGGTATTGAATTATCAAAAACCCTTTCAAAAGAGGATCTATTGGCACGCTATAGAGGCCTATGTTCAGCAGTGGATGTCTTCAGGCTATTGATAATGATGATGACGATACAAAATATGCTCAACAATAAATAAATGAAATAAATAAATATGTGTGGACATTTCACACAGCGCCATCTAGCCCCAAACTAAGCATAGCTTGTACTATGGGAACCAGATAACTGATACAATATACTTTTTTTTTGTTTGTAAATAAAAACAAAAACACAATATCTCACAATGTCTGGGTGTTATATTGTATTCTATACAACAAACATACACATAAACAAACAAACAACAACACATACAACATCTATCACATAACACAAATGTTTGTCCTGGGTAGGAATCGAACCCACAGCCCTCAGTTCAGAAGGCAGGGATACTACCAACTGAGCTATCGGGCTCGTCAAACAATAGACAGCATTATCATTTTTATCAGGTGAAATGAATTAAACGTGAGCCTTTTCAAACAAAAAAAAATATTTCGGAAGAAACATTATAGTTTCGTTTCCAGAATAGGACCGTCTGTTTAACACTGTAAACTTAACCACGGTAGTAGGTAACTATTATAATATCTGTGACCACGGGATGGACTTCACATCCGTTTCAGAGCAACTTCTCGAAGCGATTTTTTTTGCTCTGTGGTTTCTATATACCTACCTGAATACAAGTTAAAGCTTTTTCAAATTGATACCTTGTCATAAAAAAATATAATTATTACAATCGAAACAAGTAAAAAAAAAATATAATAATTAAACATACGGTTAAGTAATGTTATTTGGTTTTTTTTAAGATTTCTCGATTTATCAGAGTAAACGTAAATCGTATATTCATTCAAATTATTTTAAGATAAATAATAGTAAAAAAATATTTTTATGTTTTACTGTAAGTACTTAAAGTAACGTGTACCAAGAAAATGATAATATTATTATTTATTTTATTTTAATGCGATGATTTGAATATTTCAACAGTAGATTTTCCAGCGTTTTATACTTTATTATGCATTGTGTTAATCAAAGTTTTATGCCAATAGTAAAGTAATTACCATTCCGCTATCATAAAAATAAATTTTACGAATAATAAAATAATAGCAGCATACTTTTTAAAAATGGACAGGTACACAAATTTTCCATGCATTTATTAATATAATTATATTGTGGGTACTATTAAATCATTTTGAAATGACCTAAACAATGAATTCATGTGCGTTTTGTATAATAATCACTTTCAGTTTATATCGTAGAAGCAAGTTTTTTTCCGCGCCGCGGGGAGCCGTTGGATGAAGGAGGCGAGCAGCCGCTCTGAGTGGCGCTTCCTGGGGGAGGCCTATGTTCAGCAGTGGACTTCTTCAGGCTGTTAATGATGATGATGAAGTTTTTTCCTAAAAAACCTTGCTGTTGTTTGTAGTTTTTTGTACTTACTTGTTTTTACCTACTTATTATAATTTATCATCTCATCAGTTTGTATTTATAGTATTGATAAATAAAAATCAAATGTATAAAAATTTGCTTTAATGACTTTTTACGAGGATCCATCGTAAAATAAATTACTTAAAACATAAAAATGTTTACAAACATTATCGTTTCGAATAATTTTCTCGGATATATTACGTGACTCATAATACACTCATATATACACAACATAATAAAAAAGTGACTTAAAGTATAATAATGTATATAAAATAACTAAAAGATAGAAATAATAATATCTTTGGAACTGAAACTTAAAATATTTGTCATATAAAATAAATCATACTAGCATCACTACCAATTGAAAACATACATGATATTAATAAACATTTAGATAATCACAAATATGCAATAATAATTACATAATCATAGATAAAAATGTAATATTTACACATGATACATAATACATGACATAGATATAATTATATAATATTTAAAGACCAATTTTTAAACCAGTCATGGTAACCAAAAAAATATTTATTATAATAATTGTAATACGTAAAAGATTATTATAAATATACACGTAATATAAATGTAAATATATAAAAACATAATATAATAATAATTACGTATGTAAAAGAAATAGATAAATACATAGATAGTATTATTATTAATATAATATGTAGTGAAATATATTTTTTAAATTTATAAGTATCATAATTAATTATTATATTTGTGCAAAATAATTATAAATGTAACGGTGGATTGTAAATAATTATAGATAGAAAAAGATAGAAGTATAGAGAGTTCGAAATTATTCGTCGTGTAAAATAAATTACTTACACCTAGAATAAATTAGTTGAATTAAATTATCTTATAACTGCTTAGCATGCCCTGAATACGCCATGTCATGGGCATTTTGAGACCTTCCCCAACCACCGCTGCTACTTTCCCAGCCGTGGTTCTCTTCATGAGCTGGTTCAGACCAGCCGCTGTTGGATTTTGACTTGGACTCGAGGAGCTTTTTGAGAGCACCGAAGGCAGCTGCGATGAAGGCAATTTTTCCGAGGATGTAAGCCTTGAAGACTGCAAAGGCAATGATACCAAGGAAGAGGGGTACAAGGGCAGCAAGCTTGAGCTTGATAAGAGCAAGGATGGGCAGGAGTTTCTTCAGCTTCTTCTTCTTCTTGCCACGGCCTGGAAAATAGGAAATAAAATAAATAACGCCCAATAATCACATACACTGATTCTGGACCCTAACTAGGGTTCCCTGTATCTAGAGACCCAGGAATTACGAGGAGTATCGTTCAACAAAATACAGACATGGAACAAGTATTTGCGCATTTTTTCCTGTGCATAAATACTTGTCCTATCACGGGATCAAACCCGCTGCCTCCGGATTATGAGTCGACCTGATCAACCACCATGTCACGGAGGCTGTCGAATAAAAATAATGTTGATATATTATAGACGATAGATAACTGATAGAGATGTTTGTGATCCAAAAACAAAGAGTTTATTGCTGAGATAAGATATGTGGTCTATATTTTATGGTTATAGAACAAAAAATAACTATAAAACACCATAGTTATTTCTGTATAATCATGAAGTGAATGACGTTGTACTATGCAATCAAGCCCCACCTGTCTAACTAAAAACAAATTTCCACAACTTTATTATTCTTTCTACTGCTTTTGTTGCAATTGAATGAATTTATGAATAGCAGTAGCGGTTAAAAAGAAAATTAAGTTTTGCATAAAAACGGCGGTTTTTGAGAAAGTGAAATTTTTGTGCGTTGACTAAAGGTCATCAAGACAAAAATGGTAAAATGAAAAATAATTGAAAGCTTACTCCATTCATTCAAAAACGCCGAAGGCAGAATCAAGATAAATTGAAGATTGAAATGCCAAGAATGTTAAGGTAGCTGTGACATCATAAAACTACCAGTCATGCCGTAAAATACAATGAGTTCCGAAGTTAAATTGACCAATAAACTCTGGAGATGATGACGTCATAAAACCGCTTTAGTAACATGAAAAGAGTACATCCTTTGAAAGTTATATAACGCATGAATAAGAATCAGCGGAATTAGGAAACAAACTTTCGTTTTTAAAGCTTCAAGAACAAATTATATAACACCGTGCGTGTAGTGAATTCTAAACAGGTTGAAAGTAGGACGCCTGAAGCCTTGAGGTTGACAGTATCAGGCTTTCTTTTGTCTGTTTACTGACATTGTTTGGTGGTTATGTATCAACATCATCACCATAATCATCAGTTGAAAGTCGACCACTGCTTAATATATTACTGTAGGCCTAGCACGAACATTTACGCGCGCGTAAGTGTAACGTTAACGTAAGCCAGTTGTATGGGGCGCTGATCAAAAGCCATACAACAGACGTACGCTAACGTTACACTTACGCGCGCGTAAATATTCGTGCTAGGCCTACTGATACAATTTTAGGGATATTTTTTGCTATATTTTTTGTTTTTAAACAATTGCATCACCCATAATATATTAGTACCAAAACTTAAATAACAATATATGTACACTAAACTAAACAACACTAAACTAAACAACTTAAATATACTTTAAACTTATCTTAATAAATATATACACCTAACTAAAAACGAAAACCCTATCAAAACTAAAAAGATATGCCGCAAAAAAAAATACTATAAATAAAACACAGAATTCAGGTACTCTAGTGCTAAGTCTATTGAACATTACGGGAGCTTAGCAGAAGCTAACATATCAATAAAACATAAGTACCTCTATATGAGTAAAGAAGCTGATCAATAAAACATTTTTTTTATAATCATTGCTGTAATTTACCGGAGGTTACCTTCTACAAAGAAACTGACGACTTACTTTACATTTGTTTTAAATTATTAGTCTAGATCAAGGCTGACTTTTTAAAAAGTATTGTTAATCAGGTGTAATATTTCAAAGTAGGTAAAGCTTTATCATGAAATACTTTTGCAACACTATTGTAATGCGTGTCACAAATAAAACATCTTAAACTGAAGATTTCTCTAACAGTTACAACCAATATTCTATCAAAACTCATCTATGACATTCGGTTAGATCAATTGATCACGTCTTTACATCAGGCTTGAACCTGTCATTAGACGGTATGAGCCAAACCATTGTTGCTTAGATTTCACACTAACAAAAAGATGACACATAAACTCATGATTTTAACTATCAGATCAGATCATGGGACCGACGATTAACTTTCATTTATCACAAGTTTGAGCAAGTAACAATGATAAGTAAGAAAGTATGAGAATGTTTTAATCTTCGCTGTCTCTTGTAAGTATGTGAACAAACACATCTGACACAAAAGTCTATTGACAAAACGGTAATGGGAAACTTGTTTTATGAACACGCTTTTAGAGTGACTGCAATCAAATTGGATTGTAAATTCCAGAATTTCTTGGTGTAAGAATAGACATATTAACTTTGTGCGTGGAGTTGCACATGGCTTTGCTCTATCTTCAATTACTATAGAGTTGTTTTTGATGGTAACCATAATACTTTTATTCGCAGATTTGACTTTTATAAAATTGGCTTTTTGTGGAAATAACGTTGGAGCAGGTGAGTCGAAGATAACATGGTAGGAAATATAGGTCTGCCGATCTTTCCATCATTAAATTATACCGTTTAACCAAACACATTCTGTCGGTCTGTAATTGATAAAATATCTGTAAGTACAGATATCTTTTAGGTACCTACTTACGTTTAATAAAATCATCTGTCTATTGAACAAATCGGGTGATTAATATGACCCAGATAGTACTTCATTATATAATACTTATCGTATCAGTTTGAGGTCATTAGACCTTTTAAGCATATTACCTTATAGATACATTACATAGATAGATCAACTATTTATTGTACACCGCAAGATAAGAAATTTACAAAAATAAATCTAATTGACTTGTTCTAGTAAAATATACGGTGTTGCTTCGAGCGATTTCTTCCAGACAACTTTTGCATGGGATAGCAATCAGTAGGTAAGAGTTTTGGGCTTTGGCATGCCGTATAATTTTTTTAATAAGTAAAATCCAAACTGATTTAGGTACTCCTTGACACAGCACGTAATAGCCAAGTGGTTTCTTACTCTGCAGCTTAGGAATATGCACTTTGGCTCTATTTTCTAGTTACGTTTGCGTTAAGTCATTTTGCTTTTTAGCTTTTGTATAATTTAAGTTTTATGATCAGGATGCTCCACTGGTAGTGTCACTAAAGGTTCATATGTGTTTTTGTTGTAATTTCGTGATATGCAGAAATATTATTTTAATTTCATCATAATATAATATCAATCTGTTAATAATGAGGTGTTTATTGATAGTTTTAAACATTTTCCTAGTAATTATGGATTGAGTTTAATTTCTTAAAAAAAGATATTGAATAGATTTTTATGTGACTCTACGTTCATTACTTTGTAATTCTTTTTTATGTGCTGTATCGTCTAGTTGATTTAAAAACTTACCTTCTTCGTCAATAGAGTTGTCTTCTTCGAAAGCTTTGGGCATTCTGAGTTGAAGTGCGTGGCTATCCAGGAAGTCTACTACATTATCCAAGATCCTCTCTTCAACCTGCTGTTCCCTAGCCTTAGGGTCTTCAGCAAGAGGCTCGTAGCTTCGAGCTGAACGAGGGCTTCCAGTTCTGGAGAAGCTGATCCCATCAGCGAGTGTCAAGTCCTTAGATACTGCCAGGTTTTCTGTTAATTTCATTGCCTTTTCCTGTAAAAGAATTATTAAATAATTTAGTTTTAAGCGATTAGATATGGGTCAATAATTTTAAGAATTAGTATATGAATTCGGATTTTTTTGTGTTAAGATTGTTGATGTATACTGATTATAAATTTTATGTCCTGAAAGAAATTCAGGATATTATATCAAGCTTATTAGATTATTTATTGCTATGTTTCTAATAGTTGCCTTATCCAAAAGTTAATTAATATTAATTTGATTTTTAATTTGTAGCATGAAATCAATGTAGAAGTTCTGAATCAAAAAACTCGCTATTAGGGTGACCTACTTTTGTGAACTCAATCACAAAAATCCCCCAAAATTTGCAGTTTATGGCAAAAACACGGCAACATATCCACAGTTATATCAATATGTTGCATCCTGGGAATCGAACCCAAGTGAAATCTCCAGAAATTCCATTCATGTTGAGCACTGAGCACATAAAAATCCATGGGGCACTATCACTTAATTATCACTTCACAAAACACATCACTTCACACACCTTCAGGCATAGCATGGTATCCGTTTCCACGCAATCCCGGATCGCTGACATGAACCTCTCCAGTCCATCTTCTTTAGCCATGGGCATCGCCCCGGCAAGTGCCACTATACAAAGCACCGCATAGGCTTTCATGTTGGTGCTGGCTAAACTCAAATTGTTGAAGATGGTAGTAAGACCGTCAGTTTTATTTTGCGTTCCCCCTCTTAGCAATTTCCATATGTCACGAATCGGACGCGTCAGTGTGCGTGGGGTCTGTTAGGAAATTCAAATATGCCTACACAAAGGTTTAGTGTAAGAACCGCACTTAGCACGTACTTGTGAGATTAAAAATAAAAAAGTGTGTTATTAAGACGTTTAGGGTCAGCTTGTGTTTGGTTGGATAGTCGATTTACCGGATTTTCTATTTTTTTACGAGTGTAAGCTAATTACGCATGACATTAAAATGATTTAAAGCTTACATGCAGGCATACATACCGAAATTTCGCGTTCGTTTTAATTATCGACGTTTTCACATAAAAGTTATCTATTTACTCTGTGCTTTCAATATTAATAATTGTAGTCATATATTAATTATCTATCGAATCTAAGACATGATTAGCTACAGTGAAAAAAACGAAATTTTTATCGTTGGATAGATAAATGATTCCTTCGTTATATTGTAGGGTAGGGTTTTGTTTTAAGGTCATTATTATTGGTGTTTATAATTTTTCAATAACAGATGCATTTAAGTACCTAATACCTATCTGTTAAATATAATAATTATACATTGATTATTATAAAACCAAAAGTTATTACATCTGTCTGCCATTCTGCCAATCGATATTGTTGATATTAGGTGAAAATAAAGATAATTTGATCCTTCGGTAGATCAAAAAGCTTTTATCTCGATGAACTGTAGCTTGCACCTTTTTTTAATATCTAATTTTCAACTACGTATTATAATTTTTGGGTACTCAAACTCAAACATATATTTAACATTTTCCTTCACTCATCATCAATGGCCTGAAGACGTCCTCTGCTGAAAATAGCCCTCTCCAACAGATGGCCACTTTGAGCAGCTGCTTGCCTCCTGCATCTATCGGTTCCTTGCGATTTTCACCAGATTGTCGAATCACCTAGTCACTAGGTGACCCTAGGATTTAATGGTATTAGTCCTAACCCCAATATCATTGAATAGGGTCAGTGCTAAGGTCAGTGCTTAATATAGCACTAGGTGGTAAGACTTTTCTGCAAAGTTCGTCTAGGCAGGTACCATCGCTGTGCCAGTTAGTATGCCGCCAAGCAGTAGTGTGCAAGCAATACTGTGTTCCGGTTTGAAGAGCATTGTAGCTAGGGAAATTACTGGGCAAATGAGACTTTATGACATGATTACAGAGTCTAGTAATCTGATTGCTAGACTGTGTGATGTCTCAGGATGGCGTGCGCAGTGCAAACGGAAACTTTATTATTTTAAAGTTCTGAGTGACACATCAACTGTTATGGGCGGCCGTGTCGCTTAACATCACGTGAACGACTTGCTCAACACGTCATTCATTATCATAAGAAAAAAGAATAAAAATTAGCATGATTTACGAATCACCTGTGTCACCCTTCATTTCATTAGCCTGAGAAATCTACACATATCATTTAAATCACGTGTTAGTTATATGCCTATTATAATATTATGCAGAATATCATACAGCAATTGGATGAGAAGAGTCAGAAATCAGGATTTATAGCGAGTAGGAGAGGTATATCTAGAGCAGCAGTAATACAGGTTGAAGATGATGATGATAACACAGACAAAGTTAGCTTTAAACGGTTAGCTACTGAATATTTTGTTAAAAAGTTTACCCAATGTAATACTGACCCCATTAATTATCCCATGAGCGATGCTGTCTTTGATCTCTTTTATGTTTTTGATCACAACTTTATTTTTATTTCATTAACTTCTGATAACCATTTTATGGAAAGTTAGTAGGTATGTATTACGTATGTATTATGTTTATTGTTTAGATAGGTTACATAATTATTTTATTTGTGTATTGTATTTTGTATGTATTAAGTAGTTTATTTATTGTCTTATATGTTTGTATTACGTTATTATAATTATTTAGGTATCCTAAATTATTTGTAATTATGTCCCAACTCCCACTGTCAGTTTTTCACTAATCAATAGCCGCACACCCACATTTATCTTACACGACCTAGAGGACTGGTAGATAAAGCTATTTAGCATTAAGTTTATCCATGTACACCTTTTTGTGCAAAACTATTAAATAAATAAATTATTAAAGTATTTCAAATATTTCAACATAAATCTAATAAAAACAGAAGCCTGGAAATGTTATGTGATCAGATATTTTTTCTTTTGAACTGTAGGTATTATATTATCTAGGCTTAAAATTAATATATTTTGGAATATTAGATACCTAATTAACTTTATCCTGCCTTTGAGTTTTATTATTTTGCTAATTGGCAACAACGCAATAATTATTATTATTATACCTAACTACTTATACAAAAATGTTTTTATGATATTCTAATTCCTTTCTAAATTGTTATAGTATAAATGTAAAATTATTGTATATAATTAATTATGTTGAAATTTAGTGCTCTATATGAATACAAATTCAAGAATTAATTAACAGACTTTATGAGAGACCATTTTATTTATTCATGCTGGATATAATATTATGTTCTGTAACGTATCTCATACATACTCATACAATATTATGCTCATACGTCTGTAATCAACATTTTTGAAATACCTCGACTTCTTTCCGGTTTTTTTGCCTATAATACGCAGTTGAAATTTTGCAAAATCACTTTCTAAAACCTATCGATAATCTTATATCACAAATCTTCAACTACTGGTTTCCTATATTTTGGACCATTTGTATTCCACAGTAAGTGATCGGACCATTTAGAAGCGCACTATGTATATTGTTAAAGCGAAAGTTACTTGAAGACAAACAAAATAGCATATAAAGTATTGTATTATACTCTTTCCTCATACCATAATATAAAATCACTTTTAATTTCATCATGGCGGTTGCATGACCCGTAAATTCTTTAAATTATATAACCTCAGCTTTCTTTGATTCATGAATAAAATTAAATTACATAATTAAATTTTTACGTTTTTGCGTATAAGAGTTTCCTTTCAGCTTCAAAATTCGATGAGTGATTACTGTTGCTGCCTCTTTCCATAATAACAGTTGAATGAACAGGTTTTTTTTAATTATCTTGTGTAACGTCTGGAGATTTTTGCATGGAATGTCTTTCGTACGTACAAGAGCTTTCTGCTCATGGTTCGACTTCCGTTGTAGTGCACTTGAATTTGTTTTATTATTAAAATTCTTATTTATAATACAACGCCAATTATTAATTAATTAACTCGCAGCAATAACTACTACGAACAAATCCGCAGAAGGACTAAAAATACCGATATAGCCCTTAAAGTTAGCAAGTTGAAATAGCAATGGGCAGGCCACATCGCAGAACTGACAACCGATGGGGAAGAAAGGTTCTCGAGTGGCGACCACGAACCGGAAGGCGCAGCGTAGGCAGACTCCCCACTAGGTGGACAAAAACTGCGGGGAGTCGATGGATGCAGGAGGCGAGCAGCCGCTCAAAGTGGCGCTCTCTGGGGGAGGCCTATGTTCAGCAGTGGACATCTACGGGCTGATGATGATGATGATGATGATGATGAATAACAACTAGAAAAAAATAACCTTTATAAATGTGTCAAAATTAATATTAATAATAATGCAAATTTCAGCAAATGAGTGAAATACTTTGCCGTCGTCCTTGTTCCCAGCTTACTATAACCTGGTTGTCTTCAAATTGTGAATGAACAGATATCTTTTAGGCAAGCATTTATCATCGTTGGCCGCGTTATCACTCATCATCCGGCGAGGCAGTGGTCAAATGCTATGCCTACAAATTATTAAAAAAATGTGCCCATTGTATTAGTTATTGTAGCTGTAAAACTTTGGTTTAAAATGGTAGCCATATTATTATTGCAAGGTTCATGATTATTATCCGTTGAATTTTTAAGATAATCACATATAACACAGGCAATAATGAACAGTAAGAAATTTTATTGTCAACGTATCAAATTCTGAACATCTAAACATTTTATTATTTTATCATGTACGATACTGTAAAAGTACAATTATTATTTATTTGCTTCTTTAAAATCTCTAACCGTGAAGTTTGATTGCTTTGTGACATTCAAGTGTGCCACATTTTGTTTTAACAAAACGGATTTGTATTAACATTTATTGTTATCTTCTATCATGTCGTGATCTATATTCGTAGTATCATTAGGATTTATAGCATCTATTTTTACTTAAGTAGTATTGACTGTATCAATATGCCAGTTATCAGCAAAGGAATTACAGTCTTATTCTCGAAACATATTAGGGCTATACTTCCTTGCATATCCTCGTTTTCTAGTCTTGGCTCGTAGGATGAATCTATCATCAGTTTGTAGGAAATCAGTGAATATAAAGTACAAAGGGTACGGTTTCTCTATTATGTGACAAATCAATGATTTATGAGACGTCCTCTGGAACTTCCTTTTCTTTACTATAATGTGACTTGACTTGGTATTGTAGACATGAAAGTGCTTGGGTTTTGACTCATTGTACTGGTCATTTATGGATCGGTACGTTTGCTTTTGTTTGTTCAACTTCTGTGTGTATAACATTATAAATAGTTTCATATAAATCATAAGCCCTTACGGTTCACATCGTCTCTTCCTGGAGAGACCAGGCCACACAGCGCTGTTAAAAAAAAAAAGCGTGAGCGTAATTTTTCCCTCGTCTGAGTTTATAAGTACATACAAAAATAAAATTATTCTACTGAATTTCCTTGGTAGGTACAAAAGCCAGGCGGGTGAGGCTGGTTTTTTTTTATGAGAATGAATGACGTGACGAGCTAGTCGTTCACCTGATGTTAAGCAACACAGCGACACGGCTGCCCATAAAAGATGCAATGTCACTCGGAACTTTAAAATAATAAAGTTTTGCGTGACACTGCACTGCGCACGTCATCCGGAGACATCACCCAGTCTAGTAATCAGATAACTAGACTGTGAGATCAGGTCAAAAAGTCTCATTTGCCCAGTAATTTCACTAGCTACAATGTCCTTCAAACCGGAACACAGTAGTGCTTGGCGGCAGAATGATTGGCAGAGCGGTGGTACCTACCTAGACGAACTTTGCAGAAAAGTCCTACCACCTAGTATTGGTGGTTGGTGGATGACAGACACTACCCTTGCATGACCACAAATGAGGGTTTGAACTTTGAACCTTAGTACGTTGCATTTAAAGTTGAATGGGTAAGATACTGCTGAACCACACTGATTGCTCTGTTTATGTGTGTGTAACTTTATTCTACACCAGGTATGTCAGACTCAGCCCACGGGCCGCATGCGGCCCTTCGCATATTAGATTGCAAGCCTCTTTTGGGAAAATACAAGTGTCCCAATTTCAAATAACAAAGTAGGTATAATTGGGACACTTAGTAAAAAACTAGAGGCAATTAAACGCTCCTCAAAATGTTAAGCTCCAAGTAGATAATTTTTCGTTGTATACAAGGTGATCTTGAATTAGTATGTTATCCCGAAAGTAAATCTACACTCCAAGGTAGACACTGTTTCTTCTACGAATTTACTAAATTAATAGTTTTTCATTGAAGAAATTCCATGTAAAGTTTACGTTCGAAAATGCCTTAGCGCAGCTGGGTGGTTGAACTTCGTCCTTGACCGAGTGCACATAAATACGTGTAACGACATGTGTTTAGAAATGAATTTATAGTATCTTGTTAACTCTCGTAGCCACAGAGCTATGAAACAAATGACGCCGAAGCGTTTTTTTTTTGTATTGCTCTGTGCTCGTAGCAATCACACGTGCAATTTTGCGGGTGGATTTATTTTTTACTATGGAAGTTTGTGAAACACCCAGTTTAAAGTGTCTCACAACCTGTTGGGTATCATGGTCCCAGTCCCCCCATTTCGGGATAACATACCAATTCACGGTCACCTTGTACAGATCATTTCTCTTTCGACATCAGTTGAGTTCCCACTCGCATGCAGATAGGTGATGTCATGGAAATTAAAAAAAATTTAAGTAATTTTTTTTTGGGTTTTGCCTTCCACTTACTCTACTAAGAAGGTAAAATTCTCAACTTTGATTCTACCGTCGATAATTTAGTTCATTAATGGTATTAGTTTGACATGCTTGTTCTTGACAACGTTAATGCCTGGTGTTTTGGCAGGAACGCGGAAAAGTTCACGTCGTTGCATTGTATTATTTTTCAAAACTTTTGCTTTTTCAGTGTTAATGTTTAAAATTGGTGGTGTTTTACGCATTAGTGCTGAATTACGAGCATGAGTGAGGGCATGTGATATAATGTGATGAAACGTGATTTTTCGTGTTGCTTCCAAAACTCCATAGAAGCTTCTAGTAACGTGGCCACCACTTTGCTGGAGCATGACTTAGACTGGACTATGACTACTTGACTTAGACTGGACTATGACTGACTAGGACATGACTTTGCGTGAAATATTTTATAACACGATGAAAATATAATACTTGACACTGGCTAAATACACTATGTGTGGAGCCAAAACATAAGAAAAAAAAAGTTAATGCCAAACATAAAGACAGATTCAAAAGAAACTGACGACAAGATGCCCATCATATCATTCGTTAACAGATAATTATCTCCGCTCTACTTGTTTCCTATGAATCATTCAGTTTTTTAATTACCGCTTAAGTGCTTGGTTAACTGTGTACTTTCAGCACCTACGTAAACATAAAAAAATAATTTTAAGCCATTAAAATATTGAAACTCTCTCTAATTACAGTTTGCCTTTACGCGGAATGAACTTAAGAGTCACTTTCATTGTTCTAATAATGATTATTCGTTTGAGGAATGGAATTGGTCCTACGTTACCTTTTATCACGACTTTGTAGTTCACTTTTTAGTATATTTTTAGGATCGCTTAGGAATTACTTTGCTCATTTGATTTGTCATTTTATCATTTTATCGCATTGTCACCTATTTACCTACCTTCTTTGTTCATCCAAGATTAAATATTATCTAATTTTAGATAAACCCTGGTTTCAAATTATTATAGGGGTTAATTCGTTTCACGGCATCTTTCTACCCTTTATCTGCTTCTTTTTGACATTCCATCAATTCATTATTTTCTGTTTTATTTTTCCCTTTCTCTCTCTCTCTCTCTATGTGCTTCACTGTGACAGAAGCAGCGGCTTTATCTTTGTTTCCGAATCCATTAAGGCTCGGATGCTTATACGTACATCCTCTATCTTGCTCGCGCATTGCGATATTTTGGTAGACTCTACAAACAAAAAGTAAGCATCTATCCGCAGAAAAACCTTAAAAATAACATTCCATTAATCGTGCCGATGACGTGCGTGTGGATCATGTTATTAATTACATCCCTAAGGTCTTGAGGCTGCCCGTATCTATCACTTTACAACTTATACATACTTGATTAATATTATCTTATTATTTTTGTAACTGCCTATATTATCTGCTTCAGAAGCAACACAAGAATTTGCAAAATCATACTCACGTCATAAAAAAGTTTCTAAATATTTTCTTATTATAACTTGCTATTGTGGGTACTTGTTGGTCGTAAAGGTGAGGTATGCGCATGAGACGGCAAGATGTAAGTCATTATAGTATTATAGTTCCATGTGTTTCTTGTGCTATAAAGTTGGTTATAAAGAAATGTAAATTTCCCTTTAAAAAAGGTTGACCCCTTCCGACTTCGATCGCCTTAACCGCTCGTTTTTTTTTTTATCGCGTTATTTTTTTAGTCTTTATTTATTATAGAGGGTTTGGTCAGACATGATCATGTCACCCTCATAGGCGCTTCACTTCAATATAAGTAATTTTTTATCTACGTTTATTGGCTATTCGTGCTAGTTTGTACAGCATCCTGGTTGCCCCTGATTGATGATAAGCCAGTATGCTGTTACATTCGCCAAGCTGTTGCGAATCAATTCCTGTTTGACGACGCAACATTGTTCTTTCAGCTTCGTTCCGGGTGAGAACAGACTTGGGTGATTTAATCAAAAAAACAAAATTCTCTTGCTACAGAAACCTTTAAACACAGAAAACTGAAATTAATTATTCATGATTCGTTATTAAGCCATTACAGAAGCTTTCAGGTGACTTAAAAGTTCAGACACTAAAGCTACCCACTTGACTTACGAGGAGGAATTGATTTAAAAAATTCGAAATTAAAGGAACTATACCTACATTATACTTACCTACCTACCTGCTGAGGTTACAACATCGGCTTAAAACATCCTCTGTTGCGGCATCAAGCATCACATAAGCCTGAAGACGTTCACTGCTGAACATGGAACTCCAAATAAAGCGCCATTTTGAGCGGTTATTATCCTTACATCGATCGACTACCCGTGGCTATGACGAGGTCGTCGATCTACCTGGTGATCCAGTTCATGGTAGAGAACCTGGAAAAAAGCACGTTTCAACTATTGTGTGTTGCCAGTAAGGACCTATGGCACTGACACGTGATCTCTTACTGTTGCCCTTATTAGTAACTTTAGTAAGCTTAAAGTCACGCAACGAGTGGAGAGTGAGAACTATGCTTAAGCTTTCGTTAGAAGATCCGAAATAAAGATCCACAAGAGGATTGATTTCCAATATAAACCTTATATACAATCAGTAAGTTGAAAATGACAATCGATAAAAACCGTATGTTAATAAACGTCCAATGCTGAATTTGCCAAGGATTTGCCAATAATCCCCACACCATGCTTGGCAGATGGCTTGGTGATCGCAAAAGATAATAACGTATCACAAAAGCTGCTCCATTCCCTGGATATTCCCAAAACCGACTCTTACAGCATCCAGCTCTTACAGCATTTTACTAGGTGGTAGGACTTTTCTCCAAAGGTCTAGGTAGGTACCACCGCTTTGCCAGTTATTCTGCCGCCAAGCAGTAGTGTGCAAGCACTAATGAAATTACTGGGCAAATGAGACTTTATGACCTGATTACACAGTTTAGTAATCTGATTACTAGACTGTGTGATGTCTCAAGATGACGTGCGCAGTGCAGTGTCACGCGAAACTTTATTATTTTAAAGTTCCGAGTGACACTGCAACTGTTATGGGCGGTCGTATTGCTTAACATCAGGTGAACGACCAGCTCGTCACGTCATTCATTCTCATCTCATAAATCCATCAGAAAAGATGGGAACGGATTATGAACCATTATAGAACCCAAATGCTGTCAGACAGAGCTTCTACTACCAAAAGATAGCTCACAATGATTTTGAAACCTACTTTTCAGCTGACCTACTCAGCATCGAGAAAGATGTGGCATGTGAATGCAGCCTGTTCCGGCACCGACTACGCCCGCCCAAATAAAGAAAGCGTTGTCATTGATTTCGTAATAAGTGTCATGTCATGATACAATGATACAAGTGACTCTTGCTCTTCGCTCGTGACAAAATTTTTAGTATCCCACTTGAGCTTTTGTCGTGACTAATGCTCGTGCATGTTTTTCATTCAGATTGTAGTTGGTGGACAGAATATTATAGTGTACAATCTTTTACAGACGGGCCCGATAGCTCAGTTGGTAGTATCCCTGCCTTCTGAACTGAGGGCTGTGGGTTCGATTCCTACCCAGGACAAACATTTGTGTGATGAACATAGATGTTTGTTCTGCGTCTGGGTGTTATATTGTATTCTATGTATGTATTTACAAACAAAAAGTATATAAGTACTGTATCAGTTATCTGGTTCCCATAGTACAAGCTATGCTTAGTTTGGGGCTAGATGGCGCTGTGTGAATTGTCCACACATATTTATTTATTTTGATTGTTATTATGTCTTTGAATTTATTTTTGAAAGCGTCAGAGTATTTTACAACTGTATTATTCATAGAGATTATAGGGAAATCATCAGAAGCCTCGGTACAATGAAATATTCTGCGATCACCAAGCTGTCTGCCAAGCGTAGTGATAATGGCAACCCTCCTATGATGAGCATTCCAAGTTGTGTTTTTTGGGAAGGCCTATGTTCAGCTGTGGATGTTTTTCCGGATTACGTAATTTCGTGCTTAGATTGAAGATAGGTTCTTAATTTAAATTTTTAAGTATAATCAAGCATCAGTATGTCAAAAACCGTCCCATAACGTCACATTTCATCATCGATATTATATCACCGACCTACGCTTTCATTGAATTTTTCGTATATTATTATATTATATTAAATCAACGTGACATAACTTCCGACTAAATTAACACAGTTCTGTAACAATTTGTGTTGCTATGCAATATTAGGTATGCTTCTGTTGATATCTATATTTTTTTTATGAGAATGAATGACGTGACGAGTTAGTCGTTCATCTGATGTTAAGCGACACGGCCGCCCATAACAGTAGTATCACTCGGAACTTTAAAGCGTGACACTGTACTGCGCACGTCATCCTGAGACATTACACAATCTAGTAATCAGATTACTACCCTGTGTAATCAGGTCATAAAGTCTCATTTGCTCAGTAATTTCACTAGCTACAATGCCTATCAAACCGGAACACAGTAGTGCTTGCACACGACTGCTTGGCAGCAGAATGACTGGTAAAGCTGTGGTACCTACCTAGACGAACTTTGTAGAAAATTCCTACCACCAAGTAAGTAACCTAAGGGAATATGGCTAATTATACCTAGGACAGACTGCCCAGTTGGGCAGGTCCAAAATCAACGACGTATTTTATGGGGAAGGCCTATGTTCAGCAGTGGACGTCTTCAAGCTGATGATGATGAAGAGAATAGCCAGGAAATGGCAGCAGCTTCCTCTTGGTCTGCATTATGATCTACTGCGATTTGCCAAGACGCTTGCCAAGCGCAGTCATTATAACAAAAGAGAAATGCGCATAAGTATTCAGTGGTGAATACAAAAAGGTTGTTGATAAAATGGGATTCATCGTGAAGCACCCTGCACTGGTTTTGGAAAGTTTTGAAACGTCGTAAAAGATTTTCGAGAGAATCAGATAGAGCAATGACCAGAGGACGTCGCCAGTCGTCAGAAATAGGCCGCGCACAGCGACTGCGATTGAAACCGCAGGGCGACCCGCAGGCTGCAAAGTGACGGGCGTGCCACTGCGGCTGCTTCACCCCCTCAAACACCTAAAAGTCTGAGGGCCCCAAATTTTTCTGTTTTTTTTTTGCAGAGGGGTTATTGTGGAGGCGTTTGTTTTTTATCCATCTAATTTATGGTCTCTACTAATATTTTCTTAAAACGTGATAGCAGGGTCGTATACTTTATTTGCCAGCTAAAGAATCCACAAAACTGTCAGTAAATTATATAACAAACTTGGTTCTGGGTGATATAAACGTTGCAGGTGTGATCAAGTTTCGTTGATTACCATGTTCCGATACTTATTTAGCTTTCTATTGCTTATAGACTGTTTGGAGCCTGATAAACTTGTTTCGTGTTATTGCTACGTACACTTGTACAATGAGCAAAATGTTTTGTATCCTTACCACATTGAATAGTTCTTAAGTCATTGTGCTAAGATCCAAAATAAGGTGATTTGAACTGTTATTATTAGGTAGATACCTATACCTCATCATCATCATTAGCAGCCTGAAGACGTCTACTGCTGAACATAGGCCTCCCCCAGGGAACGCCACTAAGAGCGGCTGCTCGCCTCCTGCATCCATCGGCTCCCCGCGGCTTTCACCAGGTCGTCAGTCCACCTAGTGGACTGAGAGCGGGTGGTAGACCGGTACTTATAGTCCTCCAGAAGTTATTCAATTCTGTCATCCTTGAAGGTACAACGCCGGAGGCATGGCACAAGAGAGTGGTGGTGCTCTTCTTCAAAAAAGGTGATAACACCTTATTGAAGAACTATAGGCCCATCTCGCTCTTGAGTCATGTGTATAAGCTGTTTTCGAGGGTCATTACGAATCGTCTCGCACGCAGGTTTGATGAATTCCAGCCTCCCGAACAAGCCGGTTTCCGAAAAGGCTTTAGCACCATAGACCACATCCATATGCTACGCCAGATTATACAGAAGACCGAAGAGTATAATCGGCCGCTATGCCTAGCGTTTGTGGACTATGAGAAAGCTTTCGATTCAATCGAGACTTGGGCGGTGCTGCAGTCCTTACAGCGTTGCTAAATTGACTATAGGTATATCGAAGTGTTGAAGTGTTTGTACAGTAAGGCCACAATGTCAGTCCGACTACAGGACCAGAGTACGGAACAGATCCCATTGCAGAGAGGCGTGAGACAGGGAGACGTTATTTCTCCGAAACTGTTCACAAACGCATTGGAGGATGTTTTCAAGCTCTTGGAGTGGAAAAGATGTGGCATCAACATAAATGGCGAGTATAACACTAACCTTCGTTTTGCCGATGATATAGTCATAATGGCGGAGTCGCTCGATGATCTCAGCACCATGCTCAACGACCTCAGTAGAGTCTCCCGACAGGTTGGTCTTAAGATGAACATGGACAAGACGAAAATCATGTCAAATGCCCATGTTCCACCTATACCGGTAATTGTTGGGAACGATACTCTCGAAGTTGTCGACAAATACGTCTATCTAGGGCAGACTGTCCAATTGGGTAGGTCCAACTTCGACAAAGAGCTCGCCCGAAGAATCCAACTCGGCTGGGCAGCGTTCGGGAAGCTTCGACCTATCTTTTCGTCCAAAATACCACAAAGCCTGAAAACAAAAGTTTTCAATCAATGTGTGTTGCCAGTGATGACTTATGGAACTGAGACGTGGTCTCTAACTGTTGGCCTCATTACTAAGCTCAAAGTCGCGCAACGAGCTATTAATATAGTACCTACAGATAAAAATCAAAAGTATGCAAGCTTGAACTTGAAAGCTTTTAAAATTAATGAATATTTTGTAACAGCGCCATCTATCAAAATGCCTGCGAAATGCGTTGCAAATGCTGTTGTTCAAAGCCGTGAACTTGGCACTTGGTGGGCGCAAGAGCACATTGTGCTGGATGTACCTTGTACAACCTTGTATGTCTTATACAAGGTTGATAAAGATAATCTAGCGTCTATTTTGACTTTTACATACAAAACGAAGCAAATTAATTTATGTTATGTATGATGCTTAATTTTTGAATCTAGTAAAATTATGTCAAGTACCTAGTGCTTAGGTGTGACTAAATATTAAATAAGTAGCCCACCTATTTGTTATCTAGCTAGTTCAATCCGTTCTAGAACGCTCGTTGAATAAGTAGACGTGCAGACGTAGGTAGTGTAGGATGCCCTGCGGAGAGACGGAGCGATGACAATACATAAGTAAGTTAACAACTGAAGACTAGAGCCGAAGACCTAGCTCAGTGGCCTCTACCTTTGTCAAGACGTGAACTGGCCAATGGTCATAAGTTAAACAGTCACAGCATTGGTACTGGTAGACTAACGTTACTTGTCATATTTGCTATAACCTTTATCTGGACAAATCTTAGTAAGTAGGTAAACCTAATACAATACAAAATACTTCCTAATAAGGATTGATTAGGTATATTGGGCAAATGGCTTTGTCTATCCTCAGATTAATTTACAGATTAAAGTGTAAAGGAAAAATCCTGTCCTGTTGTCAATCCTGTTATAGAAGTAAAAAAAAAAATAAGCAATATTGGACGTTATGCCTGCAATCACTATATGGGGGCCAACCACAACCTCTTATAGCGTTATCACTTCAATCATACATTGACAAGATACATAAAAGTAAGAATACTGTAATCTTGCAGAGTCAGAGCAGTT
The DNA here is from genome assembly GCA_963580505.1 of Ennomos erosarius. NCBI lineage: Eukaryota > Metazoa > Arthropoda > Insecta > Lepidoptera > Geometridae > Ennomos > Ennomos erosarius. The sequence continues at coordinate 3,595,633 of OY757000.1, forward strand.
TTGATGACGTCACGTTAAATCGTTCACTCAAATACAACTGTTCTGTCATACCTTTACATTTACATCAAGTTGACACTGACGTGCGACAGTGATAACGCCGTATAAAAATGTAGACGTCTCGTTTACACGCAGGAATACTTTATAAGTTCATGGTACGAATTCGAACAATATTATAACAATAACAACAACAATATTGTAAACCTTGAAATACTACTGCCATGACACATGATGGTTTTGTATTAGTTTGTGGTAAGCCTGCAGGTCCCCAATAACTAAACCTCACAAAGCCCGGTTTGCCTAAAGAAGTGAGGTGGACCAAGTACACGGTAATAAATATTTTATTACGCTACTTTTGCTCCTTTACGTAAAATAAGATGATCCCCAGGAGAACTAAAGTCACCAAAACAGACCTTAGATATACCTAGGAAGTTGAAATGAGCGTAAAAAAAGATTCACAAACGGCAACCACAAATCGGGAACCAGACGCAAACCTAGGCCCAACCATCGATGACCAGTTATACGAAATTGGATGCAAGTCGAGCCACTCAAAGTGGAGATCTATGGTGCTGGCCTGCATTCATTGTGGCTTTAGGCTGATGAACATGATGAACTTTTCTCCAAGAATCCCTATTATGAGCACTGATGAGCTCAAACCCTGTGGGTATTAATAGAGCTTTAGCAGTTGGTTTTCATTCGGTTTTTATTTGGTCACCTTAGGGAAGTATATTTTTTATAATGATTCCAGATATTATTGAGAAACTAAATGATGAGCGGCGAGAAGCCGATAGATGGAGGACGCAAAGAAGCCGCTCAAAGTAATGCTCTCTCGGGAAGGCATATGTTCAGCAGTACACACCTTCAGGCTGTCGATGATGATATAATATGATAAGCAGTCATAAAGGAAGAAGGACCTTACTTATACAATGGTATTTAAATAAAACCAAAGTAGCCCTGTCTTGTTCTCGCTTATGACGTTTTACGACTGCAAGAACATGACAGGACATGGCAATAGCATTGATTCCATCATTATATTTACCAACGATAGGTAGATATACCTAATACTGTTTAATGGATAATTTTTCCCATTGGCTGTTAACGTTGCAGAGCTGCAGGCATAATTATGTAGTAAGTATATGTAGGTGCTTACACTGGAAAATCGATTAATAATTATTATAATGCAAGAAAACTAATTAATTAAACATTTACAGTTCTTTATTTGTACGAATCCTAGGATAATTATTATAATACAAAAATGTATTCATTAGTGTGCGTGATAATATAAAAAAATATATTTAATTAAATACATACATAATTATGATTTGAAAATATTTGTGGATTAGATGGTAAGAGTGGAAATTAATATAATAATAATATTATGATATTTGAAAATGGTTAGGTATGTGTGTAGAGTAGATGCAAATAATAAATAATTATGATGATATAAATGATTGCGATAATGAAAAATAAATAATAATATTTAAAAAGTGCAATAATATACGAGAAAGTAGTAAAATGGTGCCAATAATACAAAAATAAATAACATATTTCAATTATGAAAAGATAGAGTGGATAATGAAAATGGCAAAAATAACTGAAATCACAAAAATATCACATTAAACAAATACTTAAATAATAATAACATATAAAATATATGGCTATACGTACTTGCAGCCTATAAGGCTTACTAGTCTAAAATATAAGGACTTAGAAAAGAAAGGACTAGATACCAAAAATAATAACAATAAGTTTTTTATAAATAAAAATACACAAATACGGATACCGTATAGGGTTTAAAAAAGGTATACTAATATAGTATAAGACAGACCATACAAATTCAGAACCACATTTTTGGGAAAACATCAACATTCTTAATCCTCACAAAGGGATTTATAACAAATTATTTAATAAATATGCTTAAAGCTAGTAATAAATTAGTCGAGTATTTAAAAGAAGGGTCCTAGAAAAGATCCTTGCGGAAGTCTTTCGTTTAGTCGGATTTTACATGAGCGCCGTAGGCGAGGTTTTGAGCTTCATCGATTGCTCTACCCCAGCCGTGGCCGCTGCTAGCAGAGTAATGTTCTTCATGATGGGGATGAGCAACGACTTCATAGCTGGTTTCCTGGTGTTTGCTTGCTAAAAGCTTCTTCAGTGCAATGATTCCGGCGACTAGAAGTGAGATCTTGGCAAGGATGAGGGCTTTGGCAGCAGCGAAGGCAATGATACCCAGGAACAGAGGGATAAGTGCCATGATCTTCAGTTTGGCGATAGCCAGGAGAGGAAGCAGCTGCTTGATCTTCTTCTTCTTTCCACGGGCTGAAATATGGAAAAATGATATTGTTAATTTGAATACCCACTTGATGACATAATTTAGTTTAGCAAATTAAATTTACTACCACGACTGTAATACATTGCAGTACAAGCTCACAGATCTCCGACACTCCGATTCATTTCTTTTCAGAGAAATACTCTTAAACTACTGTTATGGGCAGGCATTTCGCTTAACACCAGGTGAACGACAAGCTCGTCTCGTCATTCATTCTCATAAAAAAATATTTTGAAGCAAAAGCTCTTGCTTTTCTAAATAAATTATTTTCACTTTAATCAAATATTATAGTTCACTATCTACTTAGTCATACGCTGGAGTAATTAAATTGGGTGTGTTGGCGTGACTAATTCACAGTCCTAATAATTATTTTGTAGTAGGCAATGTATATTAGTGGTGGTGTATATGATTGAACTAGTAGTCACTTTAGATTTAGAGAATTCAATAGTGGCTAATTTGTAACAAATACAAATGCACATGATGTTAATATAACTATCTTCATGTCTGCTTATTCGAAAGAGCGTAAAAAGCTATGTTTAAATATTTATAAGTAAAGTAGAAGACTTCATTTGCATCGTATCTGCTCTCTAAGTGATCCTAGTTTGCTCACGATCGCACTTTCACAATATCGTGTTTGTACACAAACAGTTAAATAACTGGCATTGTTTTCCACTTTCGTTGTACAAATTCTCAGATTCATATCAAAGTTTACGTTTAAATACCCTACATATTCGTTCTTTGTTAAAAATGGAATCGTGCTTTTACAAACATTAATGAGCGTACTATTAAGTATTATTTATTCGTCCGGTGGAACACATGAGTCAAAACAAATTCATAACTTATTACTTCTCTTTTGGTAAGCCTACCACCAGCATACATGAATAGAAAACCAGGATGGAAGAACTTACAAATGTCATGTGCATAGTTTCATTCATAAATTCATTGATACGCAAATTTATTGACGCTTCTATTATAAACCTTATTCCATGTTATTGAAATGATAATAGTTTAATTAGTCCGTACAAAATTAATAAATTCAAAATACAAATCAATGTTAACGTAAACATCGAGAAAAAACTCCAAAAAATCTTTTTGAACACATAATAATCATTCTGAGTTTAAAAATGACCATCCATCATGAAACAAGTGGGTGTAACCCCCAAACCAGTAATCGCCACGATTCATAACTACATACACAAATTGTAAGCTATACGTCCAATCATACCGAAACAAGACTATAATAGTTTCATTGGAAAGGCAACTTTCTTTCAAGACGGCTCTGAGGAGTGGCTTGTAAGCTTGTTATAGCCACCTTTAGCTCGATTTCACAATGACTTGCTCTTGAGTCGCGCTCATGGCTCAGGTGTAAAGCCGGTTTAGCAAGGACCTGTATGGTTTATTTCTAATGACCAAACGTGGTACTTGTTCCATCAATGCTACTTTCTTATCCTAGTGACAAGACCATAGACATACCTGTTGGAACTTAGCAATTTTGCATGCAACAAGTTGAAAAATTGAGTGCTATGTTTGTATTGGAACGTTCTAGTCTGAAAAAGCTAACTCTGGAGTAGAATATTTTGGAACCCCCAAAAACTTTTTCATATAGCAATCAGTTTTTTATGTCGTTACCTGTCAATTTCATAACATGTCACCGTAATAAACAATATAAAATTTCTGATTGGTTGTATTTTCGAGAACCAGTAGTGGTACAACCAATTAAAAGATTTAAAAGTTTTTTGAAGTATGCACTGTGCTACCATATACAAGATTTTACATTCCACAAATTTGAAAGCACTGCAGAGATAGCTTTGCCAGACTATATGTCATGTGCCATTGAAAACTGTAGTAAAACTTGAGTATAACGGGAATAATAAAATTCCTATGACACTACCGGTCTACCGGTAGTTCGAAGCAGTACTGTCACGTGGAATAAACTTTGAATTCAGAATGACGATTTTGTTGATAATGCACAAAATATACACTAAAACACATTATTACCGGCAGCTATGTGCGATAAAAATATCCGTCGAATCTTCAGAAATATACAATATTATGAGTGTAAATAAATCACGGGTCATGACAGTCGATTATACATACTAATAACAGCAAGAGTGAAAGTTGAACCGGACCTCATTCAGAATCTTCGATAAGTACACATTTGAATTTTATAACGTCACCTGTCGAACTAGATTTTGCCTCATTAGGAGTCTGATCAGATGTTTGCCGTACTTGTCTATTGACCTACAGTTTGTTAAAAAGGAACATCAATTCAATTTTACTTATACATATTCAATTGTTGTTCTGTTTGTACTACTACTTGGTATCCTCATACTTATGTCATTAAACCATATGTTATTTTCCATGCTTTCTATAGGTATTACCAAGTTACAGCATAGTGAATTCAACTAAAGAGTTTGGTAATATTGAAATCTTACAAATGGTAATCACACTAGATAAATGTTATTTGCCAATAAAATGAATGCCAAAAGCACACAAACCAAAAACAAAGCGGGAAATGAACTTGTCTCTCATCAATTACAAAAATTGTTGAATGGCTAGACTAGGATTTCTTTTCCAGTTATTTAGTCATAGTTAGCCATACGTTGCACATGAATGATAGATAACTAATGGTACGAGGTATACCAAGCAGAACGACGCACTCAATTGGACTTAAGAATGAAAACTGTATATTCGACGCCTACAACAGGATCAAATTATTAATCTTGCGATCATTGAGCTTGCATCACGTCAGTCCAATATTAGATTGCCAGAGTAAAGAACTGATTTAATCACAAAATCCTTTTACCGCAAGCAAATTTGCGGAACTAAAGCTATCGCCTTTACGTGTCCGAAGACCAGCGTGGCTACCACAACGTTGTTTTGCTCTATTTCTTTGACATTGAATTATACTAACCGCCACTTAAAACTTTTTATTTTGCATCGGCAAGATCAATGTGCTAGTTATGTTTTTCTTTTAGCTCCGGTTTCTTTTTGTTTATTGCATTTGTTTTTTGCATTATTTCTGCACAGTCGTTTTGTATCAGCATTGTGACAAAATTATACGATACGGTACTTATATTTTTTAAGCTAAAGCTAAAGCTTTTAGGAAGGCTTAATCACGTCTCTAGTTCTTTATACAGACTTATTTGTGTATTTTTTTTCTATTTAATTTATGACATCAAATCCATTAATAAATAGCTTTTTAATAACGTAATTTATGAAGTTACCGTTTTTAGTTTTATTTGGTACTACTATAAATTATAAAAAAGCGCACAACTTAACTCGAACTTGGCTAAGACATTAGCGACTTGGTGCAGTCAAAGTAAGTCTTATTACAAAAAGTACAAAACCAAAATCACGGTCACGAACTCTTTATTGTTTGTTTTACTTATTTTTTGTTCGTTTACCTCATCTTCTTTTCCTTTTGTGTTATTTCGTAACACATTTAGGTTACGTAAAGAATAACTATTGAAAACGAAAGTTATTACGCCAATGTTTCGGTTATGTTTGTGGTTTTGATTGGTGTAAATTGGTGTGCCACATTTATGGCTGTTGTGCGAATATTTTGTTTGTAATACGTCATATTGTACTACAATATCATTCTTATACCTACCGGTAGTGGACTAGAGTATTTGTACTGTTTTTATATAGGCCATCGCGGCAAGTGTATAGTCCAAATATATTAAGGGTAAAGATACTATGTCCTACTTATATAGTTGTGCTTCTAAGTTATATCTTGTAGTTTTGTTTTTAATAGGGTTATGAACTATTTGTATAATTCCTAATTAATAATGTCCAAAATCATGTTATTAATAATCTTTTATTTTGGTCGTATTTTTAATTTGGTGCAAATTCTTTAATATTAAAAGTTTAATGTTATATTATCATTTATCTGGTTTGCATCTGAGCAGTTGGTATATAAAACATTGTAAACGAATTAATGAAAACCTAAATTACCGACTCCTAATTACTGAATCTTTGTTCTGTATTAAATTGCAAAATTGCATTCCAAAAAATACTAACATTATTAAATTTTACCTCAAGTTTATTTTTACCATTAGCAGCAATTATGCAAACGGCGTATCTCAGAGTATATTTCAGCTCTACAATTACTGCGTTAGACTGTAGCATTATACATTTAGCGATCGTTTGCCACACGTTTTATTACTATTTACTTTTCACACTGTTTTTGTAAATAGCATTCAATTTCACGCAAACAATATTTAAAGTAGACATGAAAATAGGTATAACAGTATCAACAGCATTACTTAGAAATAGATCACCTTTTGTTTCTGTTAATCTAATTATTAAGACGTACCTTCATCAAGAGACCTCTTCATTCCCTCAACAGCAGAACGCGGCAACCTGAACTGGATGACATGATTCTCCATAAAGTCAGCAGCTGCATCAATCAGTCTAGATTCGACAACCGCTTCTCTCGCTTTCGGCTCTTCAGGTAATGGCTCATAAGCCCTAGCAGACCTAGGTGAGCCATTATTTAGAATGGTAACTCCATCAGCTACTGTAATTTCCCGCTTGGATTTCTCTAACAAATATGACAATGACGTCTCCTGCAACCAAAAGCAAAACTTAATCAAGTATTTCACTTCACACAGGGCACTGCACAAAACACTTCACTATTCCAACCTTAGCACATAGGGTCGGATTTTCAACATCAAGGCACTTTTTCACGTTGTCGATAACGCTGTCATCCTGGGCAGGATCTTCTGGAGCGGGCATTGCCCGCGCTACCGCGACCAAAAGTAGGGCAAATACGTAACGCCTCATATCGGCTGCTCAAACAACCCCTACGGAAAGCTTAGCACAAAGTGTGGCCACGCTGTATAAGTGAGCCTGTTTTAAGCATCTCACCCCACTACTTGATGCGGACGGGCGGTCAAGAAAAGTGAGCCCAAAAGTGAACGATTAAACTGGTGCCGACGAAACTATTTTATGTTAATACGAAACGTTGCGTGTACGCACGTTTTTTGGGGTTCAAATGATGATATTAGATACTAGTGTGTATGTGTGAGGTAGCACGTGTGTGCGTCGTGGATCAATGGGTGTGCACTTGCGTGGGATGACGGCGAGACACGGGCGTATCGGAAACAGGTTGTGTGCGGATAAATACGCTGCTTCGATACTTTATGCTTATTCTATACATTGCTTTGATTTTAAATGCATCAAATCCAATTTTTAATATCGATAGAATATTATTCCGGTAAACGAAATCAGTTGTTTTATATGCAGGTAGAAGCTCTCACAGTTTCACTAGCAACTTATCCTATTAAATTATTTTTAATTTTCCAGGATAATACCCAAAATATTATAATAAGCGATCACCAACACACCCAGCGAAGTGCGGTAAATACGGTAAGGCCCCTATATAAATGAAGTAGGTATGTTCAACAGTGGATGTCTTCCGGCTGATAAATCAACTTTTTCTTTTTTTTTTTTTCAAATATTGAATCAGTGGCATCGAAAACTGAAAACCCGATGCAAAAAATAGCCGGATCAGTACAACTTTAAAAATGGCCCACAAAATTTTGAGTCGACTGTCTTGGATTTTCATGACCACCATCTGAAAGTCCCCATCGTCTTCTATGACATGTAGTAGAACACCTCCCATCAACCCCTTACCGCTATCAATTTATAAGCGTTTCCATTTTGTAGGAAATATTTATTTTTTTCATGGCGCCCAACATCAATTTTTATTCCTGTTAGGCCCATGGGGCCGAAAACGTGGAGGACAACAGGAACAACTCAATAATTTAAGTAAATTTGCCATATCTTACTTTGTCTGGATGTTAGTAAATATTAATAACCTGAATGAATGTGAATGCTATATCTTCAACGTAGCGTAAGTTACAACTTGCACACTAAAAACGACAATAAGACAAATAATATCAAGTTATATGTAAACCAAAGACATTTCATATCTAGCTTACGACCTTGATTGAATTTCGACCAAAATCCATCCCATTTGTCCCGCACCCCAAAGCAGCTGGATGCTTTGAAAAATGCTTTGAAATGTCAGTGCCACATGCACTGACATTTCACATGTATAATAAAAATTATCTCAGTATAATTAAAACCTAACAATCGCGAGCATCAAGGTCGATTTCTTGAGGGAATTACTTTCCACGATAGTTTGCTACAAATTGTACATTATTAATAGCTAACATTGTTTGGAAAAAGCTGAGAATTAATCTAAAAACTTTTCTAATCCCACGAATTCGTGGAAACAAAGGCGTAAGTGATAACTGCACGACGATCATACGCATTTTACACTTTCCATTTTATAAGGCATTTATTTGTACGCAGTGAGTTATTGAGGAGTAGATGCCAGAAAGCCTAGCTTCAGTCAAGTCAGAAAAATTAAGCTGCATTGGTGACTTTAGTTCTCATCCGCAAGAGAACTAAAGTCACCAATACAGCTTATAGAATTAGCCGGGCAGGCCACATCGCTCGTAGAACTGACAACCGATGGGGAAGAAAGGTTCTCGAGTGGCGATCATGAACCTGATGACGAGGTTTCGCTTCTTATAGTTTATTTTTGAAATATTAAAAGCAATGCTATTCCTGTTTGTTTAGGGGATTCGCGAAAAAAATTATGGAATCAATCAATTTTAATGCTATATATATATATAGCAAACAAGCATACAAGCATACAATGCTATATATATATAGGAACTGTTTGCGTGGAAGATGTCTTCATCGCCTATGGATTTCTGTAAAACTAGACGTATCGTGTCTCCCAAATGCCTTCAATCACCACACAAGCTTATTACTTGCACTGCGACCGAATACACCAAAGTCAAGTTAAAAATACTTTTATCTCGGAAATGTAGAGTTCCTAGGGAAAATAGGTACTGTATGGGTAAATTACAGGATCCCGCTAGTTTATTTCGTAAATAAACTAGTGGGATCCTGATCCGCCAACAAAATAAAGGAGATGAATTTATTAATCATTCTTATTATATAGTAATAGTGCTTGTATCTAATAACTATTCTGCATCATTCCTCGTAAATTAATAGGGCGTAAAGTATTTAACATTTAATGTTTTGCTAATTATAATACAAAATATTTTAGTATTTCGTGAAAGTTAAAGCTAAATATTTCTTATAGAAATTAATTAAAATTTTGTTGTTCATCTCTGCTAGTAGGTCATTTGTAATTAATTATCAAAACGTACTTTTCATGAGGTTGTAAGCAATGTCTCTAGTGTAAGCAGTCGTTGATTAGACTTGAAGCGAAAATCTATGCTTCATCATCATCATAATCTGCCTAATGACGTCCGCTGCTGAACATAGGCATCCCCCAAAGAGCACCACTTTGAGCGGCTTATCGGGCATAAAACATAGAAGAGCTTTGCGACATAACAGTTCTTCTCCATATTTGAACATTTTTTTACGCCCACCGATCACATTTATAACCGGGTAATCAAACTGTAAATATTTTTCTTTTTTGACAACCAGTTATCAAACTTGGTATTCTAACGGAAATAAAAGTCCCTAATTAGGATTCCCTGTATCGAGGGACCCAGGAACTACGAGGACCATGGTCCCAAAACACCAACACACAGAACAAGTTAATACGTATTTGCGTTTTTTTCTATAAGTAGGTGTAAGTACTATGTTTGTTTCAGCTTCACACTACTATTGTTCATCACATAATTACACTTCAGCAACAACACGGGTCAGGTCAATGCTAGAACCGGTCTTCGCTTTCGTTTAGACGACAGTTTCATTTTTATCAATGATAGGCTTTCGTGATGTAATCTCCTTTGTGTCTTTGTTTTAGGCTTTAGTTAATACTGCTGTAACTTACTTCTTTTTGACTCATCCTTTATTCTCATTGTGTAAGAGTTAGTAGGTCAATACCAGTCATAACATATCGTTTTTGAAAAACATATCTCGTCTAACTTTTTATGATGACATGAGTCAGCTGTTCAGAATTTGTTGTGTCATTTAGATTGCAGATCTTTTTATTAGACTCCGGTTTTAGAGAAAACGGGGTTAGATTCTTGCAGCTACATTAATACGCACTGAAACTTTCAGGTTAGGTTTTGTATTGTATCAGTATCATCATCAACATCACCGTCATCATCATCATCATCATCATCATCATCATCATCATCATCATCATCATCATCATCATCATCATCATCATCATCATCATCATCAGCCTGAAGTCGTCCACTGCTGAACATAGGCCTCCCCCAAAGAGCGCCACTTTGAGCGGCTGCTTGCCTCTTGCAACTATCAATTCCCCGCGGCTTGCACCAGGTCATCGGTCCACCTAGTAGGGGGCTGGCCTACGCTGCGTCTTCCAGTTCGTGGTCGCCACTCGAGAACCTTTCTTCCCCAACGGTTGTTAGTTCTCCAAGCGATGTGGATGTGGCAAATTAGATTACTATCAAATAAGAATGAAAATTAAAGTTAGGTACTCTGCACTGGAATTTCATATTGTTATCGCAAAATTCGCTGACACAATTTCCTCCTGCCATACTTTTTAAATATTTGGCAGCGGTACTTACCATGCATTATGCATGGCATTCCAGCTGATTCAGTGTAGGCGTCCGTGCAAAACATTCACAAACAGAAGTCTGTTTTAGTTTTATTTTATATTATTACATCTTGTAATATTGTTGATCACTAATAAAGCATTTCTTTCTTTCTTTTTTCTTTCTTTGTAATAAGAACTAAAATGTTAAATTTTCTAAGGGTAAGGATTTTAATTCCAATAATGAAAGCTTCGAACAAGATTACTATAATGTGGTGGATAAATAACAAAATAAATATTAAGTAAGTATATAACTTTTGTTATATAATATTTAATAATCATCAGAGGAGCCTAATCGTTTTACTGGAGTTTGATACAGATGCTGCTGATAAAAATGGCAGTAAATGAAAAGAAAAGACTGGGGCCCATATTCAAAAACCAATTTTAAATGGTTCCTGAAATGTGTTCTAGGTGATACAATTTTACGCTCAGACAGCTCAAAGTATGTTTTCATTTGCCTATTTTAGTTAGAATGGCATTATTTTGGTTTTACACGGAACCAGTGGATTTCGTTCGATCTTTCATTCGAAAATAGTTTAATCTGTATTTTTGATCACTTTGTTTTTTATACGATATGACAAATTATGACTAATAGCAGTTTTTACCAATGTACTCTGTGTATAATAGTTATCTGTGATGACAAATGAGAATTCGTTTGTTTCTCGAAATTCACAATCCACATTTTCTTTACAAGTCATCAGATAGAGTTTTGGCGGGAACGCGGAAAAATTCACGTCATTGCATTGTATTATTATTCAAAACTTTTGCTTTTTCCAGTGTTAATGTTTAAAATTGGTGGCGTTATAAATATGGAAACGCGGTCTGATGGAGATAGGGACGTGCGAGGCGCTTGTCTTTTTCAGTAGGGTGACCATGAAATGTGCCCGCGGCTTCAGGCGAAGCCGCGAGGCACAGCTAGTTTGAAGAGGTCTTCAATCCCTAGAAATTCAAAATTATTTAGGCGCTACGCTGACACATAGGTAAATATAAACATACATACATACAAGGGAAAGAAAGGTATTCGAGTAGTGCCCATGAACTCGAATTCGAAGAGGCAACGTAGGACGACCGGACGATCTAGTGAAAACCTGAGGGAGCTGTTGGATGCAAGCAATCAGCCGCTCAAAGTAGTATTCTGGTGGCCTGCGTGTGTGCATCGTGGCCTTCCATTTTTTTAAAACGCTATAATTACTTGCGTAGTGAGAGGGTCGAAAGCTGATGAAATAATGAGAATGTATTTCTTTATCATAGATATATTTAAAAATATATAATATCCGCTCAGGCGCTTCTGCCACATTTGTAGCCCGCTTCGAAAAACCTAAAGTGCATAGAGGCCACAATAGTGGCTCACAACTGATTGCACTACTAGGGATGTCAAAACATCGACTATTTAATTTTTAGAGGTGTCACTCGTTATAAATTGACTAAAATCGAAACAAGCTGAACATCACTATCTGTTTAGTACCCAAACCAAATACCTAGATCTAGCATATCTTCGAGTGTGACACAGAGTTGCCTTTGGAAACACCCGCATATAGTTATATTGTGTTGCTTGAGAGCTGCGCAGCTCCAGAAGCAGTACGTGCCAGCGCTCTATACCGTAGACGCTGAAGGACTCCTCGGAGACGAGCTCCAGGATTTGGTGGACAGTTTGTCGTGGTCCATCCTCGCGACGGGCATCTTAACCTAGCTTGAGAGAGAGAAGACAAAAGAACAGCAACCTATAGAAATACCCCTCGAGGCAACACCACACCAAGCCAGGAGAAGAACTGCTGACTACATATACCTGCACGGCCACGGATTCCCAAGTAAGTTCGTAGGCCAGTACTTGCTTCAATACTATCGAATAAAGTAAAAGTCTCTATGGTTCAGAAGGAAAAAAAATGCCTCAGTTTAAATTGCAACTCGCGCTGAGCCGCCGCGTGCCTGCGTCAGAGCTATTTCCTTTAGGTACAGCACAGCGTGAATTATTATGTGTATTGTTATTGTGTGTGTTTTTTATACTACAACACACGTAAAAATGCATTTGTTTAGAAAGCCAAGTAATGCTACTTACCAAAACTAGTTTTGAAATTTTAAAACACTGCTTGTTTTTTCGTATAAACCGTAAATATGCAAAACCATACCGCGCTATTTGAGGTTAGTAAATTCTAATTTACTTTGGATCGCTTTGGGACCTACCTACGCCCGGCGCGCCGCGCCTGAGTGGTTAAAAGCAAAGACTTTTATCCAGTAACGAAAAAAAAAGTAAGGCAAAACCGTACACACCACTTTGGGTGTGATTGGATCTCAGCTGTCAAACTCAAAATCAGTCGTTGCTTGGACGTACAACACCCAGACACAGAACAAGTATTTGCGCTTTTTTAGGGTTCCATACACAAAGAGTAAAATGGATCCTATTACTAAAGACTTCGCTGTCCGTCTGACTATTCGTTTGCCCGTCTGTCACCAAGCCATATCTCATGAACCGTGATAGATAGACAGTTGAGTGGTTTCACCCCCAAAAATAGCCTACAATAAATCTAAGAAGAAATAAAAGCTATATAAATCAGAAAATTTGTTTCATTTAATCCTTTCTAGAATATAAACTCATACATTTCATTAGTTACTGCAGGAATGTATCATGCTCCTGTAGTATTTAATAAAATGTATTATGAGGTTTAAAAAGTTGTATTACAACACCAATAACTTTCTAAGTTACTCCCATGTCGTTTTTTTTTTGCCACGGCGCGTATATACTGTGCTATCGATATCGATATTTGAACATGGAACTAGGTGCACCACTATGGTGACACAAGCGCTTGGTGGAGACACTGTAACTAACCGTCAACCATAGAGCTCTCCTATCCACAGAGTACATTGGTAAAGATTGAAAGTCCTATCTGTCTTCACTAATATAATAGATAGCTGTGATACAAAATTGTTGAAAATAATTTATTGAAATTATTATGTGGCTTCAAAATCACGAACGATAGACAAACGGGAAAAATAAAACAACCAATTGACGACAAAGCGAACCGCTATAATTATATGAATCTCCATACTGCAGTAGAAAAGCTTGTTTATAATATCGGAGAATTCGCCCTCATGTATGAAAATACATGAGATAAGGAGATAAGAATATACGATAGCTATTTCAACACGTAATAATCCTGACCTAATGCAGGCATATATCAGGATATATGGCCGTGTATTTAAAAGCTCACAGAGGAAGTGACCAGACGTAGATTCGACGATATAGCGTTGCGGAAAGGAGGACCTGGAGGAATATGTTAGGTGTATTCCACGACCACTGCATGTGTTTTCCGAGACGATTTTGTAGTGTTTATTATGAAAAAAAATCACCACTATGAAATAAATCTACCATTTGCATTCAGCTTTCACAGTTCACTTACTTACCTTACCTACTAAAGATAGACTAAACAGTGGCTTTATTTAAGTAGGTATACTCAAGCACTGTTTTGAGTTTGTTTACCTAAATACTCTGCAAGAAACATAACCTGCCTGACTGATACACCTGTTAGGTGTCCACCAAAGCGCCAACCATCTAACAACCACTAAACCATTCAACACCACTTTGAGCGGCTGGTTGCCACTTGTATCAATCGGCTGCTCTGCGGTTTTAACCAGATCATCGGTCCATCTAGGTTTTGGGAGGCCACCCTACGCTGCATGTTCCAGCTCGTAGTCGCCACTCAAGAACTTTTCTTCCCCATCGGTTTCAGTTCTATAGTTAGTAATGTGCGACGTGGCCTGCCCAGCCCATTGCCATTTCAATCCACTTGTGTAAATAAATATAAGCCGCTTTAGTTCTACGGATCTGCTCATTTCGGATCTCATCGGATATCCTCCCAAAATTGCACAAATTTGGTATTCCGTGGTGTTGTCTTTACCAATGTACTCTGTGGTGGTGTCTGACTTACCAATGTACTCTGTGATTTCAAACTTGATTTGGGACAAAATGGAACTAAATATGAAGTAGATATGAGCGCCGTGTTGACGCGCCGCCGTCACCGTAAATTCATGACGGCGCTGAGCACAACACGGCGGCGTGCCGTCGTGGCTTGCTTTCTCGCTCTTACTAATGAGTACTGACCGATCCGACAGTTTCTGAAGAATGCATCATAACGCTATTTTGATGTAACACCACATAATCGCAATATTTTTGTAGTCCAAGCGCTAACGTACTCTACAGACATGACAGACTCATCTCCGCATCGTCGTCACCCTAGAAATATCTTGGGTGACTCAGAACACCCTATTACACACAGCCGTCATATCGATTGCGCTAGGATAGTAAAGCGGAATCTGACCTAAGTGAACCATATTATCTTTCAGTTTTACACTTGATTGTACTTAAATTACTTGACATATAGCGTATTTGGCAAATTTCATGATTGGACAAAAAGACAATTTGACGAACTACCGATTTGACCAATATCCAATTTGACAAATTACCGATTTGACGAATATATGATGATCCCATAGTACAAGCTATGCTTAGTTTGGGGCTAGATGGCGCTGTGTGAAATGTCCACACATATTTATATTTTATATTTATATCTAACTTGACCAATGTCGTTCAACCCTCGTTTTCGTCACTGGTATAAAAATCGACGTAACGTGACAATGACAACAGACGATCTCGCCGGCAAGGTCGACCGACCGTGTGGCCCCGTAGCAATATGACTTTCTGTAAGTTTTTTTAAAGAAATTGTACGCAGGAAAAAATCTCAAACCAAGGTCGCCGCGACGGCGAGCCGCCGCCGCCGCCGCCGTGAAGACTTTTAGTACACGCCGCCGCCGTAAAATTGGTCATCAGTGCTCATATCTATGAAGGCGTGAACCATTTACGGGCTGCGATTTTATGGGCGGGGTTATAGAAAAAATGGGTGGGTCTATTCCCTCCAGTGGATCGTTATTGGTTAATAAGTACTTTATCTTGTAAATAATAAACGATTTTAAAGCTAGGCACATATGACTTGGCCAAGTTCATTGGCTGATTGTAAAATCTGAACATCCAATGAATGAGCTGTTTTTTTTGTACTGATAGTTACAGGGTAAGGTGGGTCCGGTCGTACCCCCTGAATAAAAAACTGGTAAAAAATGTCTGTCTATGTATTATAAATTAAATCAAAATTCTTGCGTAGTACCTCCATTGATTCTTTAGTTATTACGCTAAATCAAAATATTATTAAAATCTTTCAGAATTTAATTTACATGATTTTAATTTTTATTCTAATTTATTTTTATACCTACCTACTTACTTAATTATTGATTCATTTGTATTATGTTTTATAGGGCCAATGTCTGAAATAAATGATATTTAATTTAATTTAAGTAATTTAAATTTTTTTAAAACAGATATTCATCATCATCGGCCAGAAGACGTCCACTGCTGAGCATAGGCCTCCCCCAAAGAGCGCCACTTTGAGTGGTTGCTTCCACGGTCCACCTAATCTAGTGAGGGGCCGGTCTACACTGCATCTACTAGTTCGTGGTCACCACTCGAGAACCTTCTTCCCCATCGGTTGTCAATTTTACGAACGATGTGACCCGCCCACTGCCACGTCACTTGGTAATTCTGAAAGGTATACCGGTGACTTTAATTCTCTTGCACCTCATTTCAGATCTTGTCTCGCAAGGAAACACCGAGCATAGCTCTCTCCATAGCTCGCTACGCGACTTTGAGCTTACTCATTAGGCCAACAGTAAGAAACCAGGTCTCAGTGCCGTAAGTCATCACTGGCAACACACACTGTTTGAAAACTTTCATTTTCAGGCTTTGAGGTATTTTAGACGAAAAGATAGGTCGAAGTTTCTCGAACGCTGCCCAGCCGAGTTGGATTCTCCGTGCGACCTCTTTGTCGAAGTTGGACCTACCCATTTGGATCTATCCTAGGTAGGCATATTTTTGTTTACGACATTGAAAGTATCGTTCCCATCAATTACCGGTACAGGTGGAACATGGGCATTAGACATGATTTTCGTCTTGTCCATGTTCATCTTAGACCAACGTGTTGGGAGACTATTGAGATCGTTGAGCATGGTGCTAATAGATATTATACCTACATATTTCAATGTGTTTCTAAAAAATACTTTGGGTACAAACTTACAAAATAACCGGCCAAGTGCAAGTCAAACTCGCGCACTAAGGCCTCCGTACCATTAACTATAAAATGACCAAAAAATCACATTTGTTGTATGGAATAAGAAAATAGTATCCATTATGACAATTGGTGAAATTGGTTGAACTAATTTATTGTTGGTGTATGTATCTACTAGATATTACTAAACTATCATCTTCCGTGACTTGTTTCCAAGGCATTATTAAATATTTTTTTATGCATAAATTAATAATATTACTCAAAAGATAAACTTTAGTGAAAACAAAAATAAAATATCACAAAAAATTACAAAGTTACAAGTAAGCATTTTAAAAACAGGATTAGAAAGAGATAGCTCAAACGGCCAGTGATGTCAGAGCAAGGTCGTTCATAGTACTAGGCTGTGGTAGCTTTACAAACAATCTCTTTGGCATGTGACGTCACAAGTGGACTTTTCATAGTAACTGTGGAGGTGCTCTGTTTCGCGAGAAAGGGACAGAAGATGGCCTCTCCTTTCTATACCGATTTTACTTATTTTTTTAATTATTGCATTCATTTTTAATCTTCTTTATGAAAGTAAAGTATTTACTTGTTAATTTTTAATACTAGTCATTATGCCTATTATTGTCTTAGGCATTTATGCAACTGACTGAGTTTAGTGCACCGAATTTTTATCGTTTAGTAAATCCTAGAGAAATAAAAGCAAACCTAGGAGCTGTCAAACTTTAGTGCAGACGGGGATTAGACTGTGGTACGACTAAGGCAACCTTTCTCTAAAATAGTGATTGGTTAAAAGAAAGATTCCATTTGGCCAATGACGACGAGATCTTCATACACAAGCATGCGCAGTAAATGCCATTTTACGTAGAAAGTTTTTTAACTAAAATGTTCTACAACTCTTATAGAGCTGTCAAATGCA
Organism: Ennomos erosarius; assembly: GCA_963580505.1. Lineage (NCBI taxonomy): Eukaryota > Metazoa > Arthropoda > Insecta > Lepidoptera > Geometridae > Ennomos > Ennomos erosarius. Next base: position 3,613,548 of record OY757000.1, read on the forward strand.
GTGGTATTCAAAAACGATCATCAAACCTGTTCTAGTCACAGATAACAGAAAAAACTATTGTTACTCTGTGGTTTTAGTAATATGACGTTTCCAGTAGCATTAAAATTATTTTACACGGAATTCGGTCACATTGTTCAGTTTTTTATCATAATGCTTATTCTTATCTACAGTAATTTTTATAACTTAAAAAACCAAGGAATTCATATGCTCATACCTAACTGGAACGACGACGTTCCTCACGAACCTACCAAGATACGGCAAGATTGGTTGAATAATGCGACCTGTACGCAAGTACGACATCGTACTTGCGTACTCACGTCGTTCGCTTTGTCAAATATTTCCCAAAGAATACACAGTCGTGAAAGGTTCTCGAGTGGCGATCACGAACCGGAAGGCGTAGCGTAGGCAGAGGCCTCACTGGATGAACCGACGACCTGCTGAAAATCATGGAGAGCCGATGGACGCAGGAGGCGAAGAGCCGCTCAAAGTGGCGCTTTCTGGGGGAGTCCTATCTAATGTCTAGAAGCTATAGATGATGATGATAATGAAGCAGTTGTGAAAGCTACAAGCTATTTTAAAATAAAGGAATAGAGAGAGACAGGTCTAACATTCTGTGACGTCAGTTCTTGCTCATTCATAGTGCTTCATTATTTAGCTGTGGTAGCTTTACATACAATAGAGTATTATCACAGAGTAAGCAACGCATCAATGGCACGTCTTAGGCTACTGTGACCTCTTCCCATCAGGAGGGCCGTATGCTTGTTTGCTACCTATAGCATAAAAAAAAATCACATGAAGTCATAAACGTGCGTTTTCAAAGTCACTGTGGGGAATCTCTGTTTTGCAAGAAAGGGACAGCCAATATCTCCTCTAGAAACTTTAAAAGATTATTACTCCGAGATTTATTTACAGATTTTACTAATTTTTTCATTTAATTTGAGCCTACAAGCGCTATTATGAAAATAAAATTTTAATTTTAAATAAGAAACATGAAATAAGAACAATGTCTCGAATAACCTTTTATTTTAGTTTCATCCTAAGGGTGAACATATTCAACAATATGTGGTATACCACAGATACTGCTATATAATGTTACTATATACGTAAGGCCTCCGTCACTCGATGTACTTGCGCGCGCTAACTACCTACCGTCAGATGGATTGTCGAAAAGCCTTAAATCAGCGCTGTTGCCGCCAACCGCGTGACGCGGTCGGACAATTCAACTTTACTAGGAATTGAATTAGTGTTAATATAACTTTTAGAAATTTATTTGCAGGTAGGATACGTAGATGTACCTACATCGAATATAAAAAACAAGATTTTCTACAGGATGTAATTAAATTCATAAGCATAAATTGAACCCATGATACTACATCATTTATAGATGATTATTAAATAGTAAAAGTGTGTAAATGAAAATATTTTTATTGAAAATTATGAAGATTGCCGCGGCACCTAACGCAGTTGGCACGGATGATTTTGATATATTTAAACGTTTTTATACCTTGTATACTAATTAAAAACAGTACTACATTATTTTAATTAAATTTTGTATTGTAGCATTTGATTAAGTAAGTTATTCCATTTTTTGGAGTTATAATTATTACTAAACCAATGTGTTAGAACTCAAAAATTTTGGTCCAGACGTAACCAGTATCAGGAGTAGGTACTTAGTTTCAAAGGGTGCTAATTAATTCAATTACACCCAGTATATTTTCTATTTAGGTACCGGATAATGATGAAAGTAAAACCGTAAGAAAGTTAACCAATAAACATGTTTCTGATACCTACTGATGTAGGTACCTACTTAGGTATTTTATATATTTTGTCATTATCTTATTAGTTAAAATATACACAGGCCACATCCACATCTAATCTAAATATTGGAGAGAAACATTGATATTGAAAAAGTGGCTATCAGTTGACAACGACAAGCGCCTCCCTAGTCACTATCTCCCTCGAACCACGTTTCCGTCCGATGTACAAATTCCAGTTAGTATAGAATATCATATTAAACTTCCATGTGCTTGACATCAATTAACAACATCTGTCACTGTTGTGTAAATTATATACTCTTTGACTGTTGTTTGTATTTTCTTTGTACGACCATGGTATTTTAAAAAATAAATCCAACAAATTGTGGTGAATTATCCACCAAAAATAACTTAATAATCATAAAAAAATCACCTACTAAAATAAATTGGAAAAGCAACGTAAACTACTTATCTGACAAAGTGAGTAGTACCTACCAGACCGATACTTCTATTCATCGATAAGTTACCACGTTTATATCTTAGTGTCAATAAAGAGTTTATAATATAATTCTTTTCTGTGTTTGGTACCGAGTAGGTATACAGCAACCATAATTTAAAGTACACAGAAAGTAGAGCCTATGTTCAGTAGTGGACGTCTTCGGGCTGCTAATGATGATGATGATGAGAAAGTAGAGCTAGGTACTACCAGGCCACCACAATGGCCACAATGGTCGTGTTTTTTAACATTTTCACATATTTCGTATTTTGTTTCAGAAATGAGAGCCTGCAGTACCTACTGTGTTGTGCTTTTGTTACAGTATTGTGATCATAAAATATTGGTGATGTTACGTTAAAGCGCATGCAGTTTCCGCAACGACTTTGTAAACATGAAACATGACTACCCGCCTCTTATAATGCTACAATTTACACCCGTTGAGCTAGATGTACCTTATTTGTCTTTGGTACTATAGTCGCATTATGTATTAATACCTTCTTAGAATAATTGTATTTATTTTATAAATTGAAATAAAACTTTGTGAGGTCATGTTTTGCATTATACTTCACCTATAAAAACATCTCCCCAGGATCCTTGCGTCTTTTTCTCACAGGGCTTATTTATACGCTCGTTATACGGGTATATGGCCAGATGAGACCAACAGCATTAAATTGGCACTACAAAATTGCAGTTTCAGTAATACAGCACTAGTAAGATAGACCTAAGTCTCAGAGTGGTATTTTTTATGTCGATGAGAAGTTTGTGAATATTTACATGAAATAAATCACATAAAGCTAAACGAGATAAGTACCTATGTTTTCCTATTGTATTCAACCGTGTGGTCCAGGTATAACTATATATAGGCCCACCACAAATCTTGTCATGGCTACCATAAGTGCAAGCAATGGGCAGCAATATTCTCTTTCGCACTGAACTGTAATTAAGGGAAGCTCAACTACTTAGAACGAGCCGGTAAAGCTAAGCAGTGGACGCCATGATCACTGCTTAGATGGGTGACCGCCACAAAAAGTGATCATTTACAGCTGAGCTCTACAATGCTCCGGTGAAAGCACGTTAAGCCATTGGTCCCAGCTACTGTGAGCAGCACCAGAGCTGACTTCAATTCTTCAAATCCTTGAAATTCATCCTTTCTCGTGAAAGAATTTCAATCACATTGTATACCAAAGCCGTTTGCAGTAATCATATCGCAGATTTCTTTTTACAATACCCCACGAAAATGTTCAATGATCCCGTTAAAGTACCCTCCTACCTATTTTAGCTTAAAACACGATTTTAGTGACGAAATCAGCGTTTTCGATTACAATTTTTTCTATTAAATCGGTGATTCTCCGCTCTGATTGGACGTTTTAACATGACGTTTCAAACTTTGCTCTGATAGGTTATAATATCATTTAGTATTTGACAGATTGATGACAGATTGACACAAAATGGAGGATAAAATGATGATAAAATTCGTTTTTGAATACAAAATTTCACTAATCTCGATTTCAGAACGATTTCAGGAAGCTTTGAGTAAATTCTGAAATACACAACTTGCATACATGCCTTTATAATAGAGATAAAAATGGTTTTTGAATACAAATTTCGTAAGTAGTTTCTCAAACGTATCTTTAATCGATTGCAACTTTCTTTGAATATGCCCCTGAGTACCTACAGTTTATTGATAACGTTTAATAAATTAAGTTAACTTTATAAATTATTTGAATGAAAGTGAAAAATTATAACAATAGTTCCAAATTAAAATATTTACATAAAATTTTATGAGCACCACATAAAATAAATAGTTATGAGATCTATAATCCAAAATTCATATACATAATTATATAATAATTATATTTGGCTAATGTTATACTTCCTGATTTATAAAACAATACGATGATAAACTATACATTAGTAGGTATGTATAAATTAATGCAGTAAATTATTTACATATTTACAATGATAATTCTATGTTATATAATATTATAATATAATAAATAAATAAATATTTATATTATAACATAATAGGTGCATAAAAATACTTAAATCAAAATTAAAATGTATAATTTAATTATGTTAATACGCATAAAATCAAAATAAATAAACAAATATATAATGAACTATTATCAATAACTACATTGCATTATAATAATAAAATTAAAGCAAATTCCAAAGACATAATTTGTAAAATATAATATACTTAATTCATATAAACTATAATAATTATAAAGTATATTATTTATATAAGTAATAATAACTAAATATTAGTCAAAGTATTCTTAGGCAGAATTTTCTTAGAGTATTTGAGGTACACCCGACAAATGCTTAGAGAAACTGCATAATTTTCTCTAACTCATTTTGCTGTTCAGTCATTATCATTATTTATTAATATCATTTGATCCATTCATACAAGCCTTTGGTCGCTATATTATATTAGATTCAAACGTCACATTTTTTCATTATTATAGGTATTTTCATTTTACTACGTATCAACTCGATGTAGAATAGCTATTAGGTTTTAATATAAACTGAAAAACTTTCTTATATTGTAACTAATATACAATTTCAATTGTGTATTTAAGTAATTTAAATTATTATTGCATTTAAAATCCTGGTCCTTTGAGCTTTGTACATTTTAGCATTTGGAACGTTTGAATCAATTATAATATTTTTCATATCTATCCATTTTAATAATACCTATAATTGCTTAGAATTTATTAATTCATTAAGCATAATATAATTTCGAAATTATGCTTCTTATTCAAAATACATAATTATTTTATTGGTTGTCATTAAAACATAATAGTTTTGTTATTTTGAAATTATCAAACGTTGATTTACATCCGAATTTAGATGAAAATTTGGAATCTTCTGAGCAACATTTTTTAAATAAATAAATAAATACACTATTTCAGAAGAAACTCTTACGTTCATTCCTTGTTGTTAGTGTAATTAATTCAATTTTTTATATATATTTGGTGGGTTTTTTGGCTATTGGGCATGAGCACTGTATGCTAAGTCTTGAGCTTTCTCCATGGACCTGAAATCAGATTAAAAATAATATATTTATTTTGTTACAAATACCCTAATATTTGTTTATAGTTGCTGTGTATTATGTTTTATGTAGTTTTTCTTTGGCAATAAATATTATTTATTCTTATTCTTATTCTTAATATATTTTTTCACAATTACACATCTGTTAGTAGAGAATATTCTAATACAAGTCACTCATATACAATTTTTATTAGCTTTTTGAAGTTTAGTGCAAAACGCAATTCGCTTGGATTTTAGCCGTTTAATTATGCAACCCTGTAACCAACAAGGTAATTAGCTATTGTATATTTTCAGTATAAATAAATAACTTTCACACGACATCCTACTACTACTACTACTACTACTTATTACTTACTTTGACTATGATTTTACTTTATATCCTAACTTTGGTCACCCTAATGAGTTTATAGTTACCCTAAATAGGTTATGGTCGCATCAAAAGTTATGGTCACCCTGAATAGGTTAGGGTCTACTCACCCTAAATAAGCTGCTATCTGTAAAGTAACTAAACCAATCTTATTTTATAATTTCTAGGAAGAACATTTAACTGTATCTGTGACGAATTTACACATCTTTTTTAATGCATGTGACGAATTTACTTTCAATGTAGGCAGTTTAAAAAAATGTGACGTATTTACTTTGTGGCGAATGTACAACAACCCAAATTATTTACCTGCTCCACCCTGAGCCGCCGTGTCCAGCTGACACTACAACCTCATGTGATTCATGGCCACCACCACTCGAAGACAGCAGTTTCTTCAATCCAATGATACCAGCCAGGACTAAGGCCAGTTTGGAGACAATCAGGGCTTTTCCAGCGAGCAGCGCCAGGGCTCCAAATGCCAATGGCACCATCATACCCCCGATCAGGAGTGGAATTGCCAGGAGTGGGGCGATCTTCTTCCTCCGGCCACGGCCTTCTTCCGTGTCACTCTCAACATCTGATGCTGGGAATTTGACCTGTAATCAGAGGTAATAATAAAATAAATAAAACCTCCTGCATCCATTGGCTTCCCGTGGTTCTGGTTAGGCTAGATCGGTCAACGGTCGGTCCCATTTGAAGTTTCAATATTTTGGTGGATTTGAAAAATCTTAATTTGACAGTGATGTAAATAGACATTTTAATAGCTAATAAAAAGTAGTTGATTGAAAATGAGTCCACACTGATATCCGGGTTATAAGCCAACATGTCCTGCTCAACCACTACATAATCCACGTACTCCTACAAAATGATTAATAATAATTATTATTATTCTGATTTAAATTATTTATTTCTAATTATTATGTCAAATTAATATTTATAAAACATTGATAATTAAGTAATACCTATATTTCAAACACTGAAACTGCAAAACCGTTTGCTTTCTTTAATTTGAGTAATTAATCGAAAATGGCATTCAATTACGTGCATGAGTTAATAATCGCAGGCATACAGTTATATCGCATAAAGTCTAGGAAATAAAATAATTTATTTCCGCCCAAATACAATAAATAGCACGTTACACTAATGAAAGTTATTATGGGTGTAGTAATTGACTGATTAATATAATAATTAGGTATGACCGGCTTATAATTTATCTTGCGACAATAATAATAGCAACGTAAATCAAAATCGTGGTGTTTATTAGAAAAGGTCTATGTCTAGCAGTGAACGGATACAGGCTGAATCACAGTTACTTCCTATGTAGATTGAAATTGGAAACCCTTCAGTAAAAACAAGGCCATATCTGATAATAAAAAATAAGATGAGCTTAGCACCGGAGGATAATGATGATAATTATTATTATGATGATGTTGATGGTGATAATGATAATAATAATTGTAGCTACCTACATGATAAGAATAAAGCTAAATCGATAACTTGAATTTACGAAAAAAAGCAATGGACAGCTGGCAAAATTAAACGATTAGTAAAGAACAGTAACAGTTGTTGACATAATGAATAAGAAACTTAAGCACGCTTAAGCATGCTATTTATATCCGATATCTTACAAATGCAACAGGAACTGAACTCGAAAGTCGACTCTCTCATTAGCACCAATTAACAAACGCATTGGCTATTACTGGATAAGTAGGTTGGATTCAAGAAAACTGTTTAATAGAGTGTAATGAGAAAAAAGTGAAGATGCATTAATTGCATGCAATTGCAGAGATGCAGCTAGAAAGCCGTCACGCTGCGACGGACGAGGTATGTAGAGTTTTTTAATCACATTATCATTAGCAAGTAATATCATGCTGATTATGTAGATGCGTGCTCAATTAGAACTGAAATATTTATAGGTATGAGAAAGATGAATATTAAAGATGACACGAAGACTGTGAATATTTTAAATGTTATAATAAGGAGAAACAAACGAATTAATTAATAGAATGCGTTCAAGATTCAAATAGAGTTATTGGAACATGATGAAGAAAGCAATTTGGCCAAGAACAGGGAACTAATTGAGAAGCATGTTATATCAATCCACAACTTTTAATTAAAAAAAATATGAAAATATTTTCGAAATGAGTGTGTTATTTATTTTTTTAACATAATAGTAAAGTGATAGTAATAATAGTAAAAGTGATTCTGTATAATTATTATAGAATGAATACAAGTGTTCGAAAAGTACATGTGGATTTTGATAACAATAAAAATGATAAGGTCAAAGGTCATATTTTACGGACATTCATATTTTACATAAAAATTTGAAGGATACAATCTGGATCTTTTCAAATTGGGAGTGAATTGGTATCTCACGGGCAACCACACTGTATCATAAAACATATCATTACTTCCCGACACTTTGTAAAACGTGACCTCATTTAATTAAATTCTTAGATAGATACAGAATTCCAGTACCGAGCTGCTAATAATCAGCTAATTAAAATGGCAATGGGCTCACCAAATCGCTCATAGACCTAAAAACCACATGGTGGCGACCACAATACGGAAGACGCAGCGTAGACTGGTCCTTCATAGGTGGACCGATGACCTGCTAAAAACCGCGGGAAACCGTTCAAGAAATAGGCAGCAAGGAGGAGGCTTAGGAAAGGCCTGTGTTTTATGGTGGTTATCTTAAGGCTGTTGATGATGATGATGATGATGATGATGATGATGATAATGACGATGATGATCATTAAAATGCAAGCAATTATACGGATCAGGGTATTTTTGGTTTTTTATATAACCCAGAAGCTATTTACTAAGGAGCAGGTTTATTATTATTGGTTTATTTTATTGATAATTAGCATGGTTGATATATAGTTCGAAACAAGAAGAGTATCAATGAAATCACTTTAAAGGAATATTAATATAATAAAGTAATCATCAATATTAAATCTTAAATCAAAGTGTGTTGAAGCATCTAATAGATAATTAAGACTAATTAATCAATGATGTCTATGTTATGATGAGCATCAATGAACTTTGCATCAATAGTTCTGTCATCAATTAGCTATTCAATTTTAGCAATGCCTACTTCATTGTCGATCATTTTGCAATTTATATCATCAATCATTTCGTTCAATTAGGCATTCTTTAAAACTATTTCAAGTAATATAGTATTGTTTTTAATGAAGTAAAGTTGAAGTACCTGGATGGTGTGTGACTGCATAAATCCGATGATTTGGTCCAAAATGAGATTGTCAAGTGAGCTTTCGTCCATGCCTCTCGGCACCGCTGCCTCCACTTCATTAATCTTTGCATCTTGATCCTTCTTAATCGTGACTCCATTTACTAAAGAAAGCTCGTCGCTTCTCGCTAACCTGTTCAAAGCTTTAGCAAGCTTCTGCTTTAGGCAATGAGACATGTCATCTCCGCTACATTCTTTGTAAGTGTCGTATGCCGTTCTTAGATCACCAAAGTTGTCTTCTACGGTGTTTTGGGAGGTGAAGGCGGTTCGGGCGCTGACAGAGATCGCCAAGGTCAGTATCAGGATGTAATGTGGTACCATTTTGAAGTCGTTCTCACTTCGTTGGCGATATAGGCACTGTGTTCGAAACTAGATCACAGTTTGCGTTTATATGCGTTTAGAGTCACGGTAGACTGGACGTCGCTGAGAGGGATGCACCGATGCATTTATGCAGTTGATGGAGTATTGGAAACAAAAGTGGTTGTAGGTACACAAGTTTTTTTGTTTTATATAGGTACTTTTGGTCAAAAGTTAACAACGGGTATCTCTATGCTTGTCATGATTAAGTTATGTCACTATTCCTGCTGGTCCTTTTTTCAGGCTTATTTCGTGATTTATCAGTCTATATTTTCTTAACCATTAGTGGTCTCTACCATCTATATGACAAAAGTCATCAACCCATCCACATTTACCTCATTGCATTTAATTTTGGTACGGGACCAAGCTGATTTTCACCCACACATATACTGATGGTCGGTCAGTTATGTAGCACTAACACGATACAGTCATGTCGAGCTTTATTCTTAATAGGTCATACTTGTGCTGTCTAATCATATTGATATGTAGAGTCCTAAAGCTTAATTTCATTGGTTTAAATAGAAACTATAAAATACACCACATTAAAAAATTACCCAACGATCACTTACTTACATATATCTAGGACGCGATCTAGGATTTCTTGTATCTAGGAACTCAAGAACTACGAGAGTTATGGTCCCACAGTAACCAGACACATGCAGAACAAATATTTGCGTAGTCGCTAGGTGGTAGGACTTTTCTGCAAAGTTCGTCTTGGTAGGTACAACCGCTTTGCCAGTTATTCCGCCGCCAAGCAGTAGTGTGCAAGCACTACTGAGTTCCGGTTTGAAGGGTACTGTAGCTAGTGAAATTACTAGTCAAATGAGGCTTTATGACCTGATTACACAGTCTAGTCACAGTCACGTGAAACTTTATTATTTTAAAGTTTCGAGTGACACTGCAACTGTTATGATCAGCCATGTCGCTGTGTCGCTTAACGTCAGGTGAAAGACTAGCTCGTCACGTCATTTATTCCGTCATTTATAATTAAAAAGATATGCACTTGTCATGGACACTTGTCTGCTCATGTATACTATCATACGCACGGCTGAGGTCTGGTTCGAATTCGATTTAGCTACATTAATACATTGATATATTGCTAACTGTAATACTTTGAAGTAATTTATTTATTAGCCGCTGGTCCAACAGTTGTGATTTATTTTTTGTAAGCTGTAAGAATCGTTTAATAACCATGGTGTCCACAGTTGTAAGAATAAATAGTTTGAAAGATAACCAAATTCCATATACCATCGTTATTTTAATAGGCTTCCATTTGACCATTTAAACATATAAAAGAAACAACTTTTTATACATTTAGTATTATATTTTAAAATGCCTACCAACAGGATCAATGAATTGCAGTTAGTTCTTAACTTAACGCACCTGTGATTGTAATTATGCAACGAAAACGAACTATTTCTTTCTGAAATATTTTTAATCAATAATAGGCATGATGACTTAATTTTTTATTTGGATAAATTAATTATATACCTCAAAAGTTAAACATTTGAGGAAACAAATATTAAATATCTCAAAAAATGACCACGTTACAGGCATTTTAAAAACCTTAAAAAAAATTGCTCAAACGGCCAGTGACATCAGAGGAAGGTCGTCATAGTACCTCATTTTTAAGCTGTGGTAGCTTTTCATACTATCTCTTTGGGATGTGACGTCACGAGTAGATTTTTCATAGTAACTGTGGGGGTGCTCTATTTCGCGAGAGAGAGACAGCGAGGAGATGCCTCCTGTAGAAACTTTAAAAGCTTATTATTCCGTGATTTATTTACCGATTTTGCTTATTTTTCAATTATTACATTCATTTTTAATAGTGGTCATCATGCTTATTCAATAGGTACAGTCAGATGAAAGTGATCTGGGAAATATAAAATCACTTGTAAATTATATACCTATCTATACATGTAATATATTATTATAGATAGGTAGTATTATGTAAAATGATCACTTTAAATGTAATTATTAATAGCAACTGATATTAAAATATATTCAGTCTTAGCTGCACACACAACTATATACAATTATATATTAGAAACTGCATAAACAAAGGTCCTATGTAACTATGTATGAAAGCTTCAATTGTATACGTAAATGAAAAGGTAATTTTAAAGCCACAGATCAAAGGCTCTAGGTCAGGTAAACCATACATAAGGTAATACCTAACATATTGTTTTGTTATGTAACAAATCTCAACGTAGCTCTTAGAATTAGCAAGTTGAAATGACAATGCAGTGGGCCTAGCACGAATATTTACGCGGAAATAAGTGTAACGTTAGCGTACGTCAGTGGTTTGGCATTTGATCAGCGCCCCATACAACTGGCTTAGGTTAACCTTACACTTACTTGTGCGTAAATATTCGTGCTAGGCCTACAGGCCACATTGCTCGTAGAACTGACAACCGATGGGGAAGAAAGCGTTAGCCGGCTCTCCACTGGGTAGACCAACGATCTGATAAAACGGCAAGAGCCCTTTTGAACCGGAATACAGTAGTGCTTCATCATCATCATTATTAAGAGCCTGAAGACGTTCACTGCTGAACATGGACCTCCCCAGAGAACGCCACTTTGAGCGGCTGCTTGCCTCCTGCATCCGTCGACTCCCGCAGCTTTCACCAGATCGGTACCCTAGTAATTACTGGACTGGTGCTGCCGTTTCTGGATTATACGTGCAGTGCAGTGTCACGCAAGAACTAAAATATCATGGGGATCAATACAGGCATTGATTTTGATAATCTTTTGATTTGTTTTTGATTTTGATAAACACAGCAGCTATGAAATAAGCCTTTTGGTCTGTTTGTTTCACTTCTTAAATTGTCCATTTCCAAATTGGTCATAATTTGTCTATCCTAACTCGTCAACTTCTAAAGCTGCCACTTCCAAACTTGTTCACTTCCTCATTGGTCCTCTTCTTATCTCGACCATTTCCTAAGTTATACACTTTCTTTCCTAACTTATCATTCGAATTTGACTACTTCCAAAACCACCACATCCTAAAGTGATGTACATTTTCAATTCCTGATTCAGCACTTTTCCCTTCTCGCCAATTTTCCAATTTATCTACAACTACGTCCATTTCCAAAATTCCCTTGAGGGCATTATTTCAATTTAATAACAGTAACCCATCGGTCAATGAGACATCATCTATGAAAACAGCAGTAACCTGTAACCCACATATCAGCATAGCAATAAAATTAGCGATCACCTTGTGAGAAAACGTTACATAATACTAAGCATACATCCTGTAGCGAAGCCACTTTCTCATTTTGTGCCGGTGGGTGTAACGCTACAACTCGATTGCCATCGCTTGAAGTTGAGTGGTTCAATTAGTCGTAGTTAATGTAGTTACTGACAACCAATGGGAAGAAAATGTTCGAAAATAGCAATCACGAATCGGAAGACGTAGCGTAGGACCCCAGAGAGCCGATGTACCTATGCAGGAGGTGCCCATAGTGGCGCTCTTTCGGGGAGATTTATGTTCAGCTGTGGTTATCTTCAGGGTGTTGATGAAAATGATGATGATGACTTCAATTACGTGTAGGCTTTTTTTTTTATGAGAATGAATGACGTGACGAGCTGGTCGTTCACCTGATGTAAAGCAATACGGCCGCCCATACCAGTCACAGGTCATCTGGTTATGGGTTTTGGCTTCTACTTTTTATTGGTTGTTTATTGTGGTTTTGGTGAATTTTGTTGGAATAATCTAGTACATTTTTTTTGAAAATAATAGCGTTTTAAGTAGTCGTCACAGGTAACTGCATTATTAATATTGTTAAATTTGTTACATAATATTTGTTACATAATTATAATTTTGATTTTTAATTATATATACTTAGTGACTGTTTTGTATCTAAGCGCATTGGTATGTAAACATAATATAAATGTCAGCGATTTCAGCGATCTGAGTAGTAAAACTCTAAAGTTTCCAACTTTAGAGTTTTCTACATAAAATATAAAGATAGAACAAATATCGATCTTCATTGCAAAAATTTAGTCCTCTATGGGAATCGAACCCAAAATCTACATATAGAAAGCAGGGCTACTAACTGTGAGGCCAGTGGAATACCTTTTCATTTCTCATGTGATATATTAAAATGAGTAGATGTATAACTGTTATTATAAAGTCAGATACTATAGAATTATGAATGAGCTACGCGCATCGAATTAGTATCAATTTGCAATACGATATTGGTTCCTATGCGGATACTACCTAATAAATATTGAAATATCAACGGTTGTTCTAACGTTGTGTAATTAACTAGGGCATCGATTGAATAAATATTTTAATTATGCCTTATAAATAATTATAAGTAATAATATAATGAAACTGAATATTCTATAATAATTATACATGTTATAATATTGTGATAAATATAAATGCGTATTATAGAATTTCAACCCTTGATAAATGTCTGCAATTAGTAGGTCTGTATAATTATGTTCCTAGGCTAAGATATATTTAAATGAAATAAAACCGTAACCTATATACCAGATAATATAACACCTACAGTACAGATGCCTTATCCTATACAACGGAATAACGCGGGCTATTTTACGAATTATTTCATTTTTACATAGATTATCAAGCGACATTTATTGCGTGTTGGCGAAGTATTGGCCAAATGAATACACTGGACACTAACTAGTAACTCTCTAGACATGATTACTACATTTGTTTCAAGTTTAGGCTATTTTTCGTTTGTACCTGACGAGACCCCATGCCTATATGGACTTCTGTTACACTAGCGCGTTGCTTACCCTAAAAATATACAGAGCTATGAATGAGGAGGTGACGAGCTACCTGTCGGTCACCTGATGTTCAGTCACGACTGCCCATGATAGTTCGACGCTTCGCATGGGACTACACAGTGCACGTCATCTTGAGACATCAGCACATAGTCAAGCGATAACATTACTGATACTAGACTGTAAGATCAGGTCATAAACTCTCATTTCCCAGTAATTTTACAGTAGTCATTGCACAGTACTACTTGGCGGGAGAATGGAAAAGCGGCGACCAAGTTTGAACTTTTCTGCCAAGTTCATCTAGGTAAGTACCTAGATGAACTTGGCAGAAAAGTTCTACCATCCTTACGTATTATAATACCATCGAAATACGTCCTCCTTCAGTTTGAAATTAAGGTTTAGAATTCCTTTATAAAGTATATACATATATTTTTGATATTCAAAGATTGGGTGGTTCTAAGTCAACAGACTTCTTTCCAAGGTTTGATAGTCTGGCGACATGTCTTGGTACCCATCCATACCATCCAGCACTGTACCGACTTGTAAATCTAGTTTACCATTAGATGACTGTCTGAGTATTTCTACCATCTGCTGCAGTCCATCAAATTGAGTTGCTAGGTGAAGTATTTGAATTCTAAACAAGATACAATAAGTCGTCGAGGAATCAATTCAAGGCACACATCTGCCACCTTGGAAATATTATAGAACCACTATCACCTAGTATGCTAACCTGAATACCTTATTGACACTGACGAAACGAAGACTTCTCCAGACATTACGTCATTCAAGTATTTGTGTCAAACGCACCTACGACATCCTTTTCCTAAAAGAAAAAAGAAATTTCTCTTCACACGCGTTCCTGCGTCCGGTTCACATCCAAGCTTTTCCTTTAAAATACCATAAACAAACCACGACACCCATTCAATTCAATTTCTCTGCATTATCAACTCTATGACTTTGCAATAAGGTGTAACTAACAAGGATAGCCAACTTTTTCAATAGCAGGATTTAAATTTGTTTCAACTGCCGATGACCAAAGCAAAATACCGGTTTTGGGAGTTACTCGGTACTGGAAATTGAGCTTTATTGCTATGGCATATGAAAAGAAAAATACTCACGTGGGCACGCCAGCACGTGAAGGTGTATGAACTGCAGCCGTAGTTTACTATGGCAATGTTAAAAATGCTGACGATGTGGTAGACTGCCAAACAGCTTTCACCCTTATACCTATTGATATAGACACGAGTGATAGTGTAAATGAAGTGAATATTAAAGTAGAAATGTTGAGAGAGGGGGAGGTTACATAAAACATGTGAGATACAGAAATCAGATGGCCCTCTGGCTATGGCGGCGAAAGCAACCATTGACTAATGCACGGTGAAACAGAGGTTGAGAAAGATAAAATTCTTGATTGTAATGATTTGATGATAGAGTCTCTTACTAATTTCAGTCTGTATGAGTAACATTTGAAACCAGTAAACTTGTTTTGAATAGTTATGCTCCAGAAGTATCTAACGTTGTACATAACAGTAATTATTATAATACTAGACGAGAAAGCGTTTTATTTCTATTTAATGCCAGTTTTACTAATATTTAGATCATGATCCAAAATAAGTACTTAGGTACATCTAAATAAATACTAAACATTTTACTGATAGCATTGTTAGCGGATAGCAGAATATTGTGAACTGTAAACCTTTTTCTTAAACTAAACTTATTTATTGCTTAGAAAGCTTTACAATAAAAATTTAAGTAATTAGTTTAAGGTTGGATTAAATACAACGGATGTCTTAATCAACTATGAAATCCTGTCACTATAAAGCTAAAAAAATATTACATCAGTCGAAACTTTTACTACAGAACCGGACGCATAAAAAAGTACTTTCACTTATTCAGGTACAGGTTATTTTTCAAAACGATATCTTGACCAAAGGATTCTCCCACAAAATTATACTTTATTCTACTTGTTTAAGGAATTAAATCGCTTGTTTTATTGATGTTACAAAAGATGTTTCAGATGGAGGCAAATCCAGCAGGTTGTAAGACAATACAGAGGTCAAAGGCTTCATACGCTGTGCTTTTATACTGAGGGTAGTAATAACGTAAGCATGTAATTTACTGAAAAGTAAAAGTTACGAGAAAATGACTAACACACACGACGTAAGGTTCTCTTCGGCTATAGAGAATTACAAGGTACTGTTTTGATTTGTTTTAGAATTCCACCTACAAAACCTGAAAAAATTGTGTACGATTTGATATTGCGGGGCGATTATGTAAAATGGATTCGGATTCGAAACCATGATAATAATTATCTGTCCACACTATATTATACTCTCTTATAATAATCACAATGTTATCTTAGCCTCTGTGCTGTGGTGGTTACTCAGGTTGCCCCTATAACCTAGATTTTGTGGGTTCGATTCCCGTAACAGACCCCACTTTTGTGTATTATGAGATCATGGTCCTCATAGTTCCTGGGTCCCTCGATACAGGAAATTCTAGTTAGGGTCCAGGGTATATGTATGTCATCATTGGGCTTTATTTATTTTATTTTGTGTATTTCACCTACACATGGATTTTTTAGGGTTGTGTTTTAGTTAGTTATCCATTTTTCATCAAAACTAGTTATCAAACTGGAAATTGTGTAGGTATCTTATATTTCATCTACATTCTATCCTATATGCCAAAAATGTATTTTGTTTTCTAGTTACTGTAACATAATAGCCAAAATTACGTATGTTACATCACAAGCCGTAACATCCGAGCCCATTCTCACAGATCCAAATTATCTCTATCGAATTTTCACCCTATTGTCAATCTGTGAGAACACACCGTGAAGCCGCTCTGTTCCTTACGAAAACAATGGCAAAGTTCAACGAGACATAACCAGGAAAGTCTATATAACCAACGGACAATTGTTACAGTTTCATACGTAACATTTTCTTCATTCAAATCAGTTCTCTTTACACCGAAATCAGTGTGTTTGTTTCCAATATTTATTTTGTGCTACATGTTTTACCCAGTTTTATTATTACCAAAAATTTTATCATGTAGATTAGCAACCACATTCATTCCCTTCTATTGCTTCAGTTTCTTCTCTATAATCCACGATGTCATCTTCAAACGCAACTTTGGCTGTCCTTTTTTTCTTATTAGTAGAAGTCATAACAATTCAGTTGCAAGAAGGTGAACAGTTAAACGTCAATGAAGTAAATGACTCTCAGTTGAATGAGTGTATCAGTGTTCAAAGAAGTTCTGAAGTAGGAGTGTGTTTTGGAAAAGAGGTGTTGAATAAACTGAACAAATATGACGAGGCCGAATCATTCAGTTTGGCGAATGGAATCTCATTTGTTAGAGATGAGAAAACTCCTAGAGATATTGGAAGCTTTTTGGATAAAGATCCTATGGATTTTCGGTAACACCAAATACAATTATGTAGTGTAATAAACTGTACTATACCTATTATTTCATTATTTTAAACATTCCTTTTAGTTCCATAATAGAAGACGCGAGTAGCTTGATATCTAAACGATCCCTTCACTGGGATCTCAGCACGCTTTATCCAGGATTAGTGATGAGGATCGGTCCAACTTTGTCTAACGGAATACTAGAATTTGTCATGGATCCTAGGATGAAAGACCGTACTTACCACCAGTCGCATGGCGAATTATCTACTGGTAAGAACTAAATTGAAAAAGCTTGTCTATTGTAAAAAAAGTTAGTAAACATCACACAGACCAGTACTTAACTAGATAAAATGACCAAGATTTAATTTTACACATCGATTTCCAAATATTGATTTAGACAAAAAATACCATCCATTAAATTTCTTCAATCGCATTCTCACTTCCCATCATCAGGAGAGAGTAATGATTTATACTTACACCTTTTTAAAACCAGCTAATTTTTACCAGCCTCTAAGACGCATTCTGCATTCGCCCTGCCTTTTGAACTGAGGGCTGTGGGTTCGATTCCCACCCAGGATAAACAATTTTGTGTGATGAACATAGATTTTTGTTCGGTGTCTGGGTGTTATATTATATTCTATGTATGTATTTACAAACAAAAAGTATCTAAGTATTATAATCAGTTATCTAGTTCCCATAGTACAAGCCATTCTTAGTTTGGTGCTACATGGCGCTGTGTGAAATGTCCACATATATTTATTTATTTTTATTTATTTTATTTTTATATTTTAAATTATTATCGTACTGTCTAGATCCATAAATATTTAAAAAACATTGTAAGACTTTTAGAACACAATGTTATGCTTTTATTTTATCGCCATCTATGCGTTCACCTTAGAACTAACGAGAAAGGTGCCAATTCGTGAGTCACGTTCTGTTCTTTCATCAGCATCATTGAACTTGACATTGGCTCAACGACACCATCTATGCCACCGTCCCTGAACTTATACTACACATCGTTACGTTATAAAAGATTTATAATAACTTGAAATACGAAATACGACATGACGTTTCTTAACTTTGTAGAAAATGTGTTTTTACTGTAAGTGTGTACTCTGTGAATAATTTCAAACCCATAGAAGATGTTCAAACCCATAAGTAATTAGGCTGAGTTAGTAGAGCTTTTTTTTTTGCAAAAATAAACATAAAGTTATGTTCCTGTGAATTTTATTGCAATATATATTAGTTTCATACTTTTATCGCACAATTAGGAATTATTTTAAACTTAAAAATTGTCTAAGAAGTTACTATTATGTTGGTTTATAGGCAAAACATTTGACCACTGTATCTCCTGATGTTAAGCAATGGCGTGGTTTACGATGGGGCGTGATAAAAAAATAAGCTAATTTTTGTTACAGGACGGTTATTAGCACGTAACTTACTAGTGCCTTTTCTCCTTGGCTTCAAATTTCAACTGTCAACTCTACTACCATTGCTACTGGGTTTACTTTTGATCGCAAGTAAAAAAGCTTTTCTATTAGCTAAAGTGGCTCTCCTAGCTGTCACTGTGTTTTCTGGATCTGGATTTGGACAAGGTTTTGGAGGATTCTCTGGACCTGCACTGTCTTCATATTCATCAGCATATGAACATCCGGCGCATTATCATGATCATCATAGTTCTGCAGGTAGGCATGCTTTCAATTAGGTATAAGCCTCCTTAAAATACAACTGTTTCTCTTGAAAATTTACTACTTATTCAAAAATATTATTCGAGATCAATAAAACCTCTTACCTATTACCAAAACCAAGTAACTACATTTAATATATTTTGAACCGAGCTTACCTAATCAACCTCAATCTTATTTTATGTTGTTGAAAAAAAAGCTTTTTTACATCATGCCATGTGTTTCTGCGTCACGGGGGCTTTATCAAGCGTAGAGTCCTCTTGTAATCAAAAATTTTAATACTAAATGATTTGAATTTAAGTTGACCATCTTCATCATGTTGGTTGCACGGATTTTTAGAAGATAATTCAGCTTTTTTTTTATGTCAATGAATGACTTGACGAGCTGGTCGTTCACCTGATGTTAAGCAAAACAGTCAGCTAACCCATTACTACGCTTATTATATCTATATTATTAACTATTCAGTACTTATTCTTTCCTGCTTACTCCCTAGTCTAGTGAAAACCATCTCTTTTTTCTTATTATAATATATCAATCATCATCATTATTATTAAAAGGGATTAATTGAAAATGCCTATAACATTTACTTTGATAAGTATTTCGAAGGCATTTACAACTTCTCGGGTGGCAGGTTCAATGACCTCATGCCGATGCACTATTACAAAACCGTCTTCAGATGTATTTGTATTCAGACACAAAGGACCTTAATGCAATAAGCATATAGTTGAAAATGCCTCGGACAAGTTGTAAGTATAAAACTTGACCCATTTCATTGGGATGGATATAAATGATGAGCTATTTTGGAGGGACTTTCTCCAATTTACTTTCTAATCCATTTGATGGGCTTTTGAATATAGGCGATTACATCTAACAGTGTAATGTGTTATTCAACCCGTCTAGCTCTTTCATCATTCCTTTTGCTTTTTTGATACAGAAGTCCTATTAGATGCTTGTAATCGTTAGGGCCAAAACATTTTATGGAATTTCTTTATGTTTTAGAAAATATCATTTATTGTCGACTTAATAAATGTACCATTTTGAAGTATTATTATATCAGAGTTACTCTGCATGGTTTCAAAATATCATAATCACTGTATAAGTACCTACTATCGAACCCTGTTTGCAACAATGATCTACATGTTTTGATAGGTTTTTTAATTATAACTTATTTTACCGTGAAGTCATACCGAAAGTTGCTAACGATGTTCCAGTCAACTAGACTATTTTTACTGTTCAACGACAAAGAAGCAATTGTAATATTGGTAATACAAATTTCCAGGGGGCTACTACCACAGACACTCTCCAGCCAATCATCACTCTGAACACTACTATAGAGAAAAGTCAGTAGAAACAACTGCAACACCAATCACTCCTGATGAACTGCGAGACCGACTGGAGAGGTTCTTCATCACTAAGAAGGATGATGATAAGGAAGAAAAGAAGATCAGAAATGCAAGAACTTTCGCTTGGACTCCTATTAATACGGGATAGTTTGTTAGTATTTAGTCTGATAAGTACAATGTTAAATCTAAATAATATATATTTAAATTTTATAAATTATTGTCTCAATGTTGAATATTAACGGATCATCACCATGAACTTGTTTATGACAGGATAATGTATTTGAATTAAGAGAAGTAGGTCTAGTCAAGATTGGCATAATTTTTTATTTTGCTATTATATTGTTTTTCTAATAAACGGATTCCTGATCACAAAACTTATTTGATCCCTTTTGCAGGTCGTTTTTCCAACAAAGCAATTTGCTCTATTTTCTGTTACTTCACAGAAAATTATACAAAAATACCTTGCCATTTATTCCAGCTCCTACTCTGTAGATAGACGATCCGGTGAAAACCGCAGGCAGTCTGCAGGAGGCGAGAATGCAGGAGGCGAGTAGTCACTCAAAGTGATGCTCTCTGAGAGAGGCCTATGTTCAGCAGTGGGCGACTTCAGGCTGTTGATGATGATAGTTATGCCCTTGCATATGTAATAAATGATTATCTATCTATTTAAATACATATTGTGTGAACATTAATTAACTAATTGGATTATATTGTAAAGCATAAATTTGCATAACGAATGGATCTAACGCTAAACTTAGCAAGGCTTGTACAATGGGAACCTGATAAAACTAATAGAATACTTGCTAATACTAGCTAGTAGAATCATTTTTACACACTAAATACTTAAATATTACATTAGTACATTAAAACGCCCAGACACAGAACAAGCATCATCACGCAAATTGATGTTAGTTTTGGATGGGGGTCGAATCCACAACATACAGTTTAAAAGGTAGAGCCAATTAAGCGATCCGTCATATTATTACAAAAATTAAAGCTTTTAAAATCTCTACCGAAAAAGACGAAAGCCTCTCAAAAAATTGAAGGCTTATGCAATTGAAGGCCGACAGCCTCCGTGGTGTGGTGGTTGAGCAGGTCGGCTCATAACCCGGAGGTGGCGGGTTCGATTCCCGCGACAGAACAAGTATTTGTTCCCGAAAAAAAAAAAGCGCAAATACTTTTTCTGTGTCTGGGTATTGTGGGACCATGGTCCTCGTAGTTCCTGGGTCCCTAGATACAAGGAATCCTAGTTAGGGTCCAGGATCTATGTATGTGATCGTTAGGCGTTATTTAAAAAAAAAAAATTAATAACGCCCTTATTACAGGTTCATTATATTAGATCGCCTCTTATAAAAAATGAAATGGTACCGAAACCGATTTCAGAATTTAAAAATAGTACAAAAGTTACAACAAAATCCGGGAATCTAAACTTAGTTCTAACAGCACTGATCAATGAACATAGACACTCTCTCCAGTTTTCACATGATGCGTACATCCTGCACCACACTGGTACAATTACTCGCTCTGATTATCACAGAACGCAGTTAACGGGCCTATAGCTCTGATTAGAAGACTGAAGAATAGTTACATTAATGTTAATTATCTGGCTATTGATGATGAAGAGTTCTCAGAGCGTAAGATAGTAGCTGGACTGTTGTAAGTTACTGATTTCAATTCAGTAATCTTATCCATTCAAATGAGTCATTACGGGAGACCAGTACATAATCGTATTCCGGGTAAAAAAGTATGCCAATATTTGACCCGCCCCGGCATCGCATGGGTTAATTAGATTTACATCTTAACTCTGTTTGTAGGTAATAGAAAAAAGAAAGGAAAAAATATAGGAGGAAAGAATGAAGGGATGGGACGGCAACAGAAGGGAGGTAGGGAAATATTGAAATTAAATAAATAAAGAATGCTGCTGACCAATTACCTGATGGATAGTCCCTTAGGATCCCCTGAAAAGAAATGCAGTGGTCGGTACTATTCTTAAATCAGTACCACACGGCATAGAAAAACTATATTCTGGTTAAAGATGGTAAAATATAATTATAGAACTGAAATATTATATTGGTACTCTAAATAGAAGTACGAAGCTTTAGCTTTTGTTATAGATATGGTAAAATTACCTATTGTTTAATTTGATTGTTTTGTGATCAGAATTAATGAAAAATTGGTGAACACACTTCATCTCAACCTTCCACGTCTTCCATCGCCCATCACGTCTATACTTGCACTTATATCAAGTATTTGATATCGACCACCTCCGTTCGTACACTTTCATATTTTTTCCATGAAATACCATTGCCAATGACTCTTCGCGTGTCTCATCTCCGTGCAAAGCGTTCAGTGCAGCAACTTTGCGTGCAGCGATATTTGAATTTCTCGTTTACTGATTTGCTATAAGTTCATTTGCATAGTTCTTAGTATGATCTAGCAATAGGTAAATATAGCGTGTTTATTCTGTACTGTATTCGTTAGTGACATTGTATAGGTACATAATTAGAAATATAAATCGAACCTTATTACATCAAGAAGTATCACATTCAAATTTTTATTTGTTTGACGAAAAATAGCTGCCTACCTAATCTTATGAAAGTAGACAAATTATTTTCTTTAATATAGTTTTAATTGATCAAGAAGATTATTAATAAGTTAAACCCAAAAAATTTTTAAATTGCTGACACTTCCTTTCCTTCATTTCCTAGCTCATCCACACACTATCGATTCGTGGAAGTAACATAAAAGTCGGATTATGCGCACTTTTTACTGCACTTCTGTATGCCATGTGGAATGAGCTTCGTCTCAGCGGTCTTTCCCCAGAGTACAACATGCAGCAATTTAAAAGCAGGGTCAAAAGAGTATTATCACATAATCACAGGGTAAGGAACGCGTCAGTATTACGTCTAGTGTTTCAAATGTTCATAAACCATGGTCACCTCTTCCCATCACGAGGGCCGCTTGTTGGTATGCTTGTTTACTGCCTATAGGAGAAAAGTTCACTTTTCTTGAAAACTGGCTGAAAATTTTATCAATGGTATATGTATTTTTGTACCAATTACCTCTTGTATATTTGTATAATGATGCGTGTCCAAGTGCTTGTAAAAACATTATAAATCATTATGATGTTCATAAATCAAAATGCCAGACCTGAAAATAGCTAGAGCAGATCTCATCCGTTATCTAGCCTAGCACAGATGTGTCTGCTATGAATCAATGGATGTTGAGAGAAATCATGGGTGATGCTTACCGGAACTTTCTGCTGTAATCAGAAAACTAGATTAGATATTAATCGTAATTCAATTTGATTTCTATCTTTTTGAACACTAAAATACGTTTTCTTTCACGCATTATATTTTTAACTGTTTTTGGATAAAATAAATAAGTAATAGATAGTGTAGTAGTAGTTCTAGTTTGTTTAGTTAGTTTGAGTAATAAAGGCACGTTGCCCGTTTTAGAAAATTAATTTTAATTCTTGATTTTATTTAAAACTACAGACACACAAGTATCAATTAGTTTAGATGATCATTCATAATGTAGGAGTGTGGATCGGTAGCCCGTCTTCCAAACAAATACACCATCGAAATAATACCCAATAGAGAATAGAGAATCACTAAATTCGAGAAAATTTGTGTTCGTATCCGCTGTTACAACTGTAAACGTGAGAAAATTACAAAATTTGAGATGATTTATCAACCCGCATTTGGCTCGCGTCACGTGGTGGATTAATAATTATGACTCTCATCATTTCAGAGAAGGTCCGTAATCTAGCATTAGGAACGCATTAGACTGATGACAATCATGCATAACAATATTTTTTCCTTGTATAAGTCTATTCATAATCATCAGCTACAACAGCACGACTTGGAATATACAGTTTTGTTTCAGAAATGTATTTTCTATAAAATACTGTAAGGGTTTTGTTTTTGTAGCTTTGTGTATTAGAATTTATTGAGTCTATATGCAAGGTCTTTTGAATGGTACCTACAAGGCCGCTGTCGGTCAATAACACAACTTAATCTTTAGAACTCTTTAGAACTTCAGAAGCCGGTTGGTCTAATAAAAAATTTTGAGCAATCTCCACTAATATAGCCAATAATAACTATGGTTGTGTTCTTTGTCGGACGTAGGTCTACCACTAAAAGGTTTACGTTCTTTGCCTTGTAGGTTTTCTCCGTAGTTCAAGGCGCCAGGCATTCTACACAATGATTAGCTACTGCATTGTGGTAGCCTTCACTCAATTACTCTTGTAATCAGTCATCTTTCTAATGATCACCAGATGATTTCTACAAAAGCTTATTATTCTATAATTCTTTGTCAAATCACATAGTTTCTATACATATCCGAATGTCTCTCTAGAAATTTCAATGTTAGAAAACCATGGCAACTTGGATGGATTTAGCTCGTAAGTCTTGTTTCTAAGAGAATAAAAAGTTGGATCCTTCTGCCACCCATCACCTCTCCTAATGGTTATTTTGACATACCGAAAAGTTATATTATTAGAGGGTTCACACTTATACTCATCCAATACCTTATCTGTACAAGTATTATGTTTTTACACATTACCTATTCTATCAGCTAGTTTTACCTCCAAAATAGTCATTATTCTTAGTCATAATCTTCATAAAAATATTCTGATACAGCGAAGTCCAATATTAGGGTGGTTTAAGCTTACGCTTACCACTAGACTAACGTAAAGGTCATCAATTAATTAAATATTATTTAAAAAATGCTAGCTAATAATAAATGTTGTTAAAAAATTGAATATTTTACCTAATACCTAACTATAATTTCAAAATCTGATGTATTTAATTTCAATAGTAATAGCTAATAATGAATGTTGTTAAAAAATTGAATATTGTACCTAATACCTAACTACAATTTCAAAATCTGATTTATTTAATTTCAATAGTAATAGCAAATAAGGAATGTTGTTAAAAAATTGAATATTGTACCTAATACCTAACTACAATTTCAAAATCTGATTTATTTAATTTCAATAGTAATAGCTAATAAGGAATGTTGTTAAAAAATTGAATATTGTACCGAATACCTAGCTATAATTTCAAAATCTAATTTATTTAATTTCAATAGTAATAGCTAATAATGAATGTTGTTAAAAAAATTGAATATTGTACCTAATACCTAACTATAATTGCAAAAGCTGATTTATTTGAATTCTACAGTAATAGCCAATAACGATTATAATTTCAAAAGTTGATTTATGTAAACTCAATGGCAATAAATAACTAATGAAAGTTGATAAAATGTTAAATATTGAAACTATAATGTCAAAAGTTTGAATCTATGCAAATCTAATAGAAATAAATAATAATTAAATGTTTTTACTAATAATTAAATATTAGAAATACCAAATTTAATGTTGAAATTATTGTCAAAAGTTCACTTATAGTTGGATACATGGTAATAATTATATCAGCTTATGTCTTGATGATGAGCATGATTTTCCAATTAGGTACATGCAAATGTATTAAAAGCTAATGTTCAAATCTACTATAGTAAATTAAATTTAAGGTGCCTATAATAAATAATAAGTAAGGAAAGCAACAAAATCAACAAGCATAATTTGTAAAAAAGAAGAGGAATAATAAAAGGCTATTTTATTTTACATTATTTTATTTTATTTATTTAAAAAATGGCCTTTATTAGTTTTCGTTGATTTCTACTTACCATGCGCGTTATTCTTGGTCACAACCTTTTCAGATTTTTTTTCATTATAGTTTACTCAAAGGTTTTATTGAGCAAACTTTCCCACGATAATTAGTTGACTCTCCCTTTGCCTCTATAGTAATTTCTTATTCTGAAGCTTTAGCCCGTTCCTAGCTTTTGACATAGATTAGAGAAACAGCAATTGACTGCGTGTAATAGCTATTATGTGAAAGTGATGTGACATTTTCGTGAATTTAGAATCATTTTTTGATGAGAATGAATGACGTGATGAGATAGTCCTTCATCTGAAGTTAAGCAATACGGTTACCCATAACAAAAAAATAAATAAAAACCAATAAATATGTGTGGGCATTTCACACAGCGCCATCCAGCCCCAAACTAAGCATAGCTTGTACTATGAGAACGAGGTAACTGATATAATACTTATATACTTTTTTGATTGTAAATACATACATAGAATACAATATAACACCCAGACGCAGAACAAACATCTATGTTCATCACACAAATGTTTGTCCCGGGTAGGAATCGAACCCACGGCCCTCAGTTCAGAAGGCAGGGATACTACCAACTGAGCTATCGGGCCCGTTGCAGTGCTACTCGGCACTTTAAAATAATGAACTTTTGCGTGATACTGCACTGCGCACGTCATTCATACTGAGACATCACACAGTCTAATAATAAGATAACTAGACTGTGTAATCAGGTTATCGAATCCCATTTGCCCAGAATTGCACAAGCTACAAGCCCTTCAAACCGGAACACAGTAATGCTTGCACACTACTGCTTGGCGGCAGAATAGGTAACTGGAAATTGTTCGGTAACTTCAAGTACTGTTAAACCTTATTTAGATGTGTTACTAATTAAAATATTTCCTAACTTATTATGAAAGCATTACAAGTTAAAACTCACTAACCAAATCAATAGTACAGTCATAATATTTAAAACGATGTATTAATGATAAAAAAAATGAAACGCAGATATAGATGTTTCCAATTTTTGTTTTATCGACTGCCCTCTCATCATTTTGTTGCATTTGAATAAAATTATAACATTATCATTACTTAACCTAACAATATAATAATAGAGTTACATTCATTGCACGATATATTAATCTAATAATAATAAATAATACATTCAGAACAAAAGGTACTCGCGTAACCCCACCTTATTATTATAATGATTATAATTTATTATAACAAGATTACAAATAACGGCTAAAAGTTTTCAAACTTAATCTAAACAGCACCGTAATATATAAAAATAGTAACTACCCTAATCTATTTTTACAAAATTGGACAAATGAACGCCTTGGAAACAGAAATGCACAATACCCGTCGACTAAACCTAACTTATAGTAATCTTAATTAACGAATACAACAATAATTATTTGTAAAAATAAATACTACATTTAGACATATATTTGGTGCGGTTGATTATTACTTAATATTATTTAACATTATCTTTAATAAAAAATCGCACAGGCTTTGCCTTATATAAATCTCATGCATAATTAAATAACACGTGTTACATTTGCAATAATAATAATCCGTAGCCGTTAAATAAACTAGTGAATAAATAGTCAGTGTCGTTTGGCTAAGCATAATATTAGGATAATATTCATTATAATAATATATTTTTTATATTTTAATGAATAAAATGTTGGGCTTCCTTCACTTATGAAAAAAAAAACTCTCGCAATCCAAACCAAAACTTTTAGGCGTTTTGGGTACACTGCTTCTTGCTTTAAATGCCGAGTCGTTGTAATTCTAGGAGTCGTAAGTCTTTCATTGGCTATTTTCTACTGCTTTTTAGCAAACGCTCTGTACGCCCTATCTTGGGCCGCGGCTTCATCTTCAACGCTTCTTCTGTAATGGCCTCCAGGTCCGGTAGTATCAAAATCATTACCATAATGAGAAGACGAATAAGTATGGCTCTGTGAAACTTGCGGATGCTTAACAATCTCATAAGTAGTCTTCTCATGAGATTCACCAGTTGAAACCAGCTTTTTTAGACCAATGATTGCAGATAGTAACAATGCAATCTTACCAATCAGAAGGGCTTTTCCGGCGATGAGAGCAATGGCCTGGAACGCCATGGCGAGAAACCCGCCTTTGATAGCGATGCCAGCAATAATCGGCCCCATCATCTTCTTTAGCTTACCTCTAGCTTCATCCATTGATCTTCCAATATCACCACCAAGTTTGTTCATTGAAATAGTCACTTGATGCGTCTGCAACAGCTTTGGAATAGACATTTGAAGGAATTTGTCGATCTGATCTGATGGTAACGAATTCAACTCGTTTTCTGGTAAAGATGACTGGAACGCTCGTCCAGCTTCCGGTCTCTGCACCAGAGAGATGCCATCGGCGATTGGAAGGGACCCAGCCCGAGATGCACGGTCAATGAACTTTGCTGCTTGGATTTTGAAACACTTGACGATCTCCTGCGACTTCTCGCAGTTTTCGTACATCCTTCCTAGAAGCTTTAAGCTGGTCGTAAAAGTGTCAGCCGAGGTCAGGGAAAGAACACTGAGGCACAGCAGGACGATGCTCCCACGCCGCGTCATTTTGTCGTCGAAGCACGGCTGTCCTGTCAATCCGTGATCCAATGTCCGGCCAATGCGGTTGCGACTATTGAAATGTGCACAAACAACATGTGCACTGGCATTTATCTATTTTCACCGGGAACTGCATTTATCTATAAATCTTTTAGAGCGTGCAATCGTTGCATCGTATCGTTGAACACTGAAGCGTGTGTATGCATGAAGATGTAGACATGTGTGAGGGTTGAGGGATGTGTGAGTGGCGTTGGACGCTCTGATGTTGACCAGATGTATAACGCTGCGCGGTCATTGTCAAGGACGCGTAGATAATATCAG
This sequence comes from Ennomos erosarius, assembly GCA_963580505.1. Taxonomy (NCBI): domain Eukaryota; kingdom Metazoa; phylum Arthropoda; class Insecta; order Lepidoptera; family Geometridae; genus Ennomos; species Ennomos erosarius. The sequence goes on from OY757000.1 coordinate 3,642,588, forward strand.
ACTTTTTTGAAGTACCTAGATTTGATTGCGTAAAGAATCAATCTTGCGTCGTTTGTTTATACCTATTTGTGTTGTGAAATATACCTAAGCTATTTAATTTGTCTTTAGAGGCTAAATATTTTAATTAAGTATCCAAAATAAGTATCTATTTCCTTATTTAACACCTTTCAAAATAAAATAAATAAATAAAAAATAAATAACGTCCAACGGTCACATACATAGATCCTGGACCCTAACTAGGATTCCCTGTATCTAGGGACCCAGGAACTACGAGGACCATGGTCCCACAACACCCAGACACAGAACAAGTATTTGCGCTTCTTTTTTTTTTTTTTTCGGGCATAAATACTTGTTTTATACTTATAAATATTTCTGGATGGAAGTCAAGGGTGAAGCCACGCATGTTCAAGATTTTGGTCTTAGCAGATTGTGCAATTGTTATTTTTTAAAACAAATGTTAATGAATTTGCCTAATCAAGTCAAAGTTCAGTCATCAGTTAAGTAATTAAAATTTATTGCAAATAGGTTGTTTTTTCGCTTTTACAGAATAATGTATAAATAATCTAATTATGAGATAATTAAACTAAAAGAAGGGCTTAATTTAAATGGAAATTAAATTATAATTATCTTTTCTTTCTTTCTCCGTTCTTTCTAGTTTTGTTGTTGAAATGGTGTTCAATACATTTTTTTAGTTTAAACACTAATTTATAGTGCCAAGACGATGATCACAATATATTTTCACCTGCAGTATTATTACAATCATCGGCGACATTCATCGGTACTTAGCAGTTCGTAGAGGGCTCTTTTCAATTATTGTTTTTCTATAATTCCCTTCTGGTCCACTTCTTAAATTGTTAATTTCCCAAATTGACATCTTCTAATTGATCCACTCTCACAGCATCCTTTTTCTGAATTGTCATCCAATAAGCCAAAGATATTTTTAATGATAAAATGTCTTTGCATTAAATAGATGATTCTATGACACTAGAAATATCATACTTTTTCTTATTTCATCATAATGACTGCAGCATAATACGGGATGCGTAATATTTACTCAGTCAGCACAGCAGACTTTACCGGATGGCCTACATCCATAGAGGTACTACGTACAAGTCTTTGCCTACATCCGATCTGACCACCCAGTTACCGTGATTACAGGGTGTGATGTAATTTCGTTCTCAAGCTAATAATATTTCTTGAAAAATGGTTAATGAAGGTAGGACTTTTCTATCAAGTTCGACTAGAAGGTTACCATCTCTTTGCCATTTATTCTGCCGCCCAGCAAGCTCTAGTGTCCAAGAAGTACTATTTTGGAGGGCTCTGGGGCTAGTGAAATTTCTGAGCAAACGCTAATAAACTTTATGCGATCGTGCATTCAGCAACCGATACCAACATTTTTTATGGATTTGATAGTAATTTCAGTTTCATTCAGTTCAAATTACCTTAATAAATAAATAAATAACATAAAAAAAAGTTTCCATGTTTTTACTTACTTATATGAAATTGGCTTTCATATGGAATAAAAAATGTATTTTATGCAATTATCATAATATAAATCGTTTTTATTAACTCTAGCCGTTTTATAGGTAGGTATATAGATACTAGGTACCTACTCCATTGAGTCCTTTACTGAAAAACATTTAGAAGCGTGTATGAATAGATTAAGTATTTAAAAGTATTGGAGAGCCTCATCGAAATTCTTTTTTTCTTCTTTGTAATGTCTAACTTCCGGTAACAATCTGTTCGAGCACGGTCCAGGGGGCATGGTGAGTGTCGGAGAAGCCCGTTCAACTCTCTTGGTTAATGGCCTTTGTGGTGAGGGAAAAGGACGTTGTTGGAGTGGACAAACTGGGAACTGGACCATTTTGTAAAAGGACAAGTAAACAAGCGGCCCAAATCGACCGGAGAGATTCCAATCACTGCTCGCTATATAAAAATTCCGTCTCACGGGGTCTCACATTTTGCTATTAAAATAACTGCCATCTAGTGGATAGCGTAAGAACTAATTCAATTACCAAGGCTCATTGCAAGCAACTACAGTAACATGTTATCGGATTCGCTATCGCAAGAAAGGCGCGCAACTTTCCACTGAACTGCCAGCGCCAGTGATTTTATAGATTCGGCAGAAAAAAAAGTCTGAAAAAAACTACCCTGCCTCTCTGAACCCACTTTCAGAGAGATGAAGTAATCATTAATAATAATTACTGATTCATTTTAAATAAAACAGTTTACCTCACTTCAATGCTTTTAATGTCATACTAAAAAACACCTTGGGTGATATTAATAAATTTAATAAATAACGCCCAACTCCCAAACAGCGACTTGAATGCGTAATTTTAGTTTTAGACAAATGCTTAGTTTATTTCAGTTCAGATTTCATCATCATCATCATTAACAGCCTGAAGACGTCCACTGCTGAACTTGGGTCTCCCCCCGGGAGCGCCACTTAGGGCGGCTGCTCGCCTCCTGCATCCATCGGCTCCCCGCAGCTTTCACCAGGTCCTCGGTCCACCTAGTAGGGGGTAGTTCAGATTTAATTTAGTTTTAATATCATTTTTTTCTGTTTTAAGTAAGTTATGTCCAATATTTTATTAACACTTCACCTGCTAACGTTACTTTTAAGGTAAACTGACGTTTAATTGAGTTTATGACGGTAAATATAAATCGTGGTTCTCCGGGAGGTAGGCCTCGGGGATCGTGGTCCTGCGGTAGTAACCCAACGATCACATACATACATAGGTGAATCCTGGACCCTAACTAGGATTTCCTGTATCTAGGGACCCAGGAACTATGGGGACTGTGGTCCCACTACACCAAGACACAAAATTAGTTCGTGCACATTTTTACCTGTGCACAAATATATTGTTCTGTTGTAGGAATCGAACCCGCTGCCTCCGGGTTATGAGTTATGAAAAACCGAAAGTATCAACAAAATGTGATCAATTGTCAATTTGATTGGAAAGGTGACAATTTGGTATTGCCATAAATGAAAATCCAATCCAATCCAATCCAATCCAATCCAATACAATACAATACAATACAATACAATACAATACAATACAATACAATACAATACAATACAATACAATACAATACAATACAATACAATACAATACAATACAATACAATACAATACAATACAATACAATACAATACAATACAATACAATACAATACAATACAATACAATACAATACAATACAATACAATACAATACAATACAATACAATACAATACAATACAATACAATACAATACAATACAATACAATACAATACAATACAATACAATACAATACAATACAATACAATACAATACAATACAATACAATACAATACAATACAATACAATACAATACAATACAATACAATACAATACAATACAATACAATACAATACAATACAATACAATACAATACAATACAATACAATACAATACAATACAATACAATACAATACAATACAATACAATACAATACAATACAATACAATACAATACAATACAATACAATACAATACAATACAATACAATACAATACAATACAATACAATACAATACAATACAATACAATACAATACAATACAATACAATACAATACAATACAATACAATACAATACAATACAATACAATACAATACAATACAATACAATACAATACAATACAATACAATACAATACAATACAATACAATACAATACAATACAATACAATACAATACAATACAATACAATACAATACAATACAATACAATACAATACAATACAATACAATACAATACAATACAATACAATACAATACAATACAATACAATACAATACAATACAATACAATACAATACAATACAATACAATACAATACAATACAATACAATACAATACAATACAATACAATACAATACAATACAATACAATACAATAACTCTTTATTGACACCAATATCATAAAAACATGTAGATATGAGAATTACATATAAAATAGGTACAATGGGCGGTCTTACCGCTAAGAGCGATCTCTTCCAGACAACCTTAGGATGGACATAGATGAATGAGACAATACCCGACGTCCGCGGTCGCGTTAAAGTGTGCTCTGCGTTGTTTATTCTTTTTGTACTTTAAAATGTCCCAAAAAGTGCAGGAAAGTCTTATACGAGAGTTAATAAAAACTGTAGAAGGACTAGTGAGTAAAGTGGACACCATGCAGGCAACGATTGAAGCGCAATCAGCTGAGATAAAGAAGTTGTCGAAGCCGCCTCAAGAACCAACTACCCGCAAAAATGTGGAGATTTCACCGGTGGTCGCTAGTAGTGAGACAGCGCTGCAGCGCCCGACACGAGGTGCTCGTCTAAATGCAGCGGCTGCTATTGCAAAGATGACCGTTACCGCCTCGAAGAAGACCGAGCGAGCGAGAACACCTGTCGGATCGGCCGGCAGCGTGAACGAGAAGCCATGTAATCGAGCGGTGACGCTGTCGCCGATGAATGTGCCTCCCACACAGGCACCACCAGCAGTGACACAAGCGGAAGAGCAAATTGGTGAATCAGAGGACACCCGCTGCGGTAAGCAATGGCAGGTAGTATCACGCCGCCGCCCGCACCGATCCACTAAACAAGAACGACAAGTCGTTGTAGGAATTGGTAAGGACGACCACGGACTAGAAGCTGTGGAAAAATTAGCTTACATACAAGCATGGCAATTCAGACCGGATACAACTACTGAGCAGGTTCAAAATTTTCTAAATAAGATCGTGAAATCGGAGTTTACTGTGGAGAAGCGGCAAATCAAATCCGATAGACATGCGTCTTTCGTGATAGGTATGGCAGAGAGTGTTTACACTCAAGTTACGACGCCGACTGCCTGGCCTCAGGGGATCCGTTTCGCTAGCTGGTTTTTTCGCGCTCGCTCGCTCCCGCAACCAGCGGAAAAGTAAGAGGGAGCCCGCGGTCGCCGGAGCAAACGCAAGACTCAGCCCGATATACAACTACTCAGGGAGAAGCGACGGCGCCGGCGGTAGTGCCGGTGGATAGGGGTAGTGATATTAATAAGATGAATTGCGTAAGAATTAGTCATCAAAACATTGCATCTTTAAAAAATAAGACGAGACATATAGAAGTATTGTTACAATCCAATTTAAAATGCGACATATTATGCTTGACCGAACACTGGCTAAATTACCACGAAATTAAGTGTGTTCATATAAATAACTTTGTACTAGCGTCTCGCTTTTGTAGATCGACGGTGGCCCACGGCGGGTCATGTATTTACGTTGCAAATAAGATTAAATACAAAATTCTAGATTGTTACGAAAAGCTTTCTGTTGAACAAGTATGCGAGATATCTGCAATAGAACTAATAGATATGAAACTTACTGTGATATGCGTATATAGGTCAAATGTGACAAGTACCTTGCGATATTTCCCTGTATTGGAATGTCTGCTCAACATGTTAAATGATGCCAGTTGCGAGTTTGTAGTTGTGGGCGATTTTAACATCGACAGTAGTAGCGGAATTAATAATGATTTAAAAAAAATGAATGACATGTTATCCTATAATAATTTATGTAATATCGTAGACTTCCCCACAAGAGTGACGGATTCTACAAGCACTAGCATCGATCACGTCTACGTCAGCCGCGAATTGGCAGGGAATGCGCGCGCGTCGCCTGTGCACACTCATTTGAGTGACCACTATGCGGTGCGCGCCCTTATCCCGTGCGGCCCGGGGCCGGGACCCGCGCCCTTGTGCTTCGCCAGGTCCTACAGCCACGCGAACCGGTACAACTTCGCAGTAGCGGTGGAAAGTGTTGATTGGGCTGAGACTGTACGGAATCATTCGCTCTGTCCTGATGACTTAGCTAAAGCTATAATTAATATAATTAGTAATAAAATTGAATTATGTTTTCCACTAAAATGTTCATCAGTGACTACGAAGAATTTATCGTGGGTTACTGATGAGATATTGAATTTAAATTATTTTTTAACTGACATGCAAGATTTGACATTAAAATTTCCTAATAATACTGACCTGACATTAAAAATTGATTATTTTAGAAATAAATATGACGCTCTGATATGGCACGAGAGAAGTACTTATTATTGTAATTTAATAAATACATCACCTAATGTTCCGAAATCTATGTGGCAAGTAGTAAATACTGAAACCGGCAAAACGAGGAAGAACAACGATTATACCCAGGTTTTGACGAAACCTGATGGGTCGAAATTCTGCAGCAAGAAAGATGCCGTCGACGCAGTAAACTCTCACTTCGTATGCGCGGCCGCAACGTGCGGTGCGCCCTCGGCCGACATAGCAACTGCGATGCGCGCACTTGCAGCTGCTCGCGCACCAGCTGATCGGTCGCTACGGCTTGCATTATTTACTGCACCGGAAGTTTACAAGATTATTTGCACGGGCGTGGCTCATAAGAAATCCAAAGACGTCTACGGGATGTCAATTTCACTGCTACACACCGTTGCTGCACTATTGGCACATCCTCTGGCTTACCTATACAACAGATGTTGTAGGGAAGGGCATTACCCAGCGACATTGAAGCAGGTGAAGGTCTCCCCCATATATAAAGGAAAAGGGAAGCTGGAAGAGATTAATAGCTACAGACCAGTGTCAATCATCCCAGGGATTGCTAAAATCTTTGAGCACGGCTTGAGTTCACGACTCACCGAATACCTAGCCCAGTGTAACGCTCTGTCTGACAGACAATACGCATACCGTAGTGGCCGGTCAACAACTGCACTAACGCAAGAAGTGGTACGGCGAGTTCTAGAGGCTCGCGAAAGTCTGCAACAAGTAGCAGTGATCTTCTGCGATCTGTCGAAAGCATTCGACGTTGCGGATCACTGCCTTCTTTCTGCTAAAATGAGGCATTATGGTCTTGATAAGTCTGTACTGCAGCTACTAACGAGCTTCATGACAGACCGATATCAGGTCGTGGTAGGGGACGGAGGTACAGTCAAATCGCAGTCACTAAAGACCGTGATTGGTGTAGCTCAAGGATCGTCACTCTCAAATATTATGTTCTCCCTCCTACTTAATGATCTACCAGAAAATGTCAGCGACGGCCACGTGCTAATGTATGCGGATGACGTAGCTGCTATTGTCTCCGCACCATCAACAGAGCAGTTAGAGCAAAAGCTTAACGCAGTAGCTAGTGACCTGGACCGTTGGTTTAGAGTAAACGGACTGATATTGAACACTAATAAAACCCATTTTATTCATTTCAATTTGTCCGGACGCACGTATAGAAAACTCAGTGTGAGGATTGGGAGTGTCACAATGGAACAGGTCAAAGACACCACTTTCCTAGGGTTCCAGCTAGATAGTGGTCTTACTTGGGAGGGACACATCGACAAGCTCTGTGAGAAAATCGGCAGGGCATGTTTTGCTTTATGGCGTATATCGGCCATATTGCCGTTCCCCATGGTCCGTAGCTGCTACTTCGCGTGTGTGCACTCTCTACTGCAGTACGGCATCGAGCTCTGGGGACGCGCTGCAGACGCGCAGCGCATCTTTAGAATGCAAAAAAGAGCAGTACGAGCCATAGCGCGAGTGTCACAGGAGACGTCGGCGTTGGAGTTGTTCCGGACCATGAAAATACTCACAGTGCCGTGTATGGTGTGTCTGCAGGCGGCAATGTATGCGAGAGACCACCTAGAAGAGTACCCAAGACTTGGCGATGGTAACAAGATACGCACGCGCAACGCACACCAGCTACGCGCAGTGTCACGGCGGCTGACGAAGACGTCCAAGCTGGTACATGTGATGGCGCCTGAAGTTTACAACAGGCTGCCAGATGAAGTGCGAGATGCACCATCTAGGGCTTCATTTAAAGGCAAATTAAAGAAGTGGCTTGTTGAGCAGACATTTTATAAATATAGTGACTTAGTTAAATACCTAATTTGACAATTTATTAATAATTAATAATTCGTTTTTATATTTTTTTATGTATTTGTGATACTTATTCATTTATAAATTGAATGCTGCGTGAAATAATAGTAATATTTTGTATGTTATTGTACAATAATATTATATATAATGTGTACCTATAACGTCTAAGTAATTCTTGATTGACATGTAACTTTATTGTTATCAATAAATGAATATGAATATGAATATGAATATGAGCATTGGACGGTGGTGCAAATAATATAATATACATATACACCTATATATATATTTCAGTACTTACTTCTACCAATATAATATATACATCCATTTTCTTTTTTTTTAATTTTGTGTTTTGGGGTTTTGTTAGTTCTATAAATATGAGAACCAATAACTGATAGAATACTTAGATACTTCTTTGTTTGTAAATACATACATAGAATGCAATATACCACCCAGACGCAGAACAAGCATCTATGTCCAGTACACAAATGTTTCACATGTGTTCATATGTGTGAGTTGTGGAAATGGTGTTCGTGGGGCCACAAATGGGGTCCGACTGAAAATCAGTAATTAAGGTCTTTAGGACCTTAATTGTATGCTGAGTCGGGGCCCATTCGTGACACCACGCAGCATTGCACTGCTTGGCACTGCTTCTGTTTGTGTGTAAATTGTTTTGTAATGTCATTTATGTAGTGTAATGTTGTGTGTGTTACTGTCACGAATAAATGTATTTTCTTTCTTTCTTTCTTTAAATGTTTGGGTGGGAATCGAACCCACAACCTATAGTTAATAAGACAGAGCTACCAGCTGAGCTAACGGACTAGTCGGTCTTAAATAAATAAATACAAAAGAAGTAGGTGCTATGAAATCGATCTCTTTGTAAGCTGATGCCAAGTATGTGACCCATCTATACACGCCTTCATCATCATCAATTTAGTCATGGGAAACTATGAAAATTTAGCACGAAACAAAAGTTTTATTGCACTTTCCCCTTAATGTTAACTCTTCATGAGTGTTGACATGATAATCATCACTCAAGGTCAAAATATAATAAATGTACATGTCACCGTCTTTTTGTAAGAACCGTTTGTTTATAAAATATGCGGTTATTTATAAAATGTTGATTTATTGCAAACGGGCAATGTAACAATAAAACGGTCCATTTTTCGGTTATTTATAATTAAGAACACTTTGTTTTATTCTTATTGTTTACCTCTAGTGTCGTCAAAACTAACTTAACACTCCTCCTCGCTTCGGTCGTCATCGTTACCTACTGGTTAGCCACTAGTGACTCTAAAAAAATTATAAATTACACCAAAAATTGGTGCATTAAAACGGGTTTGTTCACAATTAAACGCTACTAAAACCCGTTTTTTTTTTGTATAAAATCACCGCACCAACTGTTTATAAATAATCGAAAAATCATCCGTGTTATTGTAAGACAATTTGTGTGTTTGTGGTCAGTTTGCAATAAATCGATAGTTTATAAATAACCGATTATATTTTCATTTTTTATAAACGGTTTTTACGAAAAGACGGTGACATATGAATTATGTTGATTCAATAACAGTACAAGTATTCTCTTCGGTACATTAAAATCTACGAATACTAGGACGGCCGTTCAACCGACTTTAATAGAATGAGGTTCTCAATTAGTTTGTGCGTTTACTTCATAGCCCTAGAAAATAAAAATATCCTAAGTTCCTAAGTAACCCTCGGTTATTTAATGTTTGTTTAACCAGAAATTTCATCATCATCATCATCATCATCATCATCATTAACAGCCTGAAGACGTCCACTACTGAACATAGGCCTCCCCCAGGAAGCGCTACTTTGAGCGGTCACTCGCCTCCTGCATCCATCGGCATCGCGCGGCTTTCAACAGATCGTCGGTCCACCTAAAAGGGGGCCAGCTTACGCTGCGTCTTCTAGGAACCGAAATCTCAATTGTCGTAATGGTTCATAAATGGTACCATATAATGACAGATTTTGACACTAATCGTAGTCTACTTATGGTCTAGACTACCTACCATTAGTGTCAAAATCTATCATCATGACCGATTTTGACACTAATGGAAGTCTACTTATGGTTTGTAGACCACCATTAGTGTCAAAATCTATCATCATGACAGATTTTGACAGTAATGGAAGTCTACTTATGGTTTGTAGACCACCATTAGTGTCAAAATCTATCATCATGACAGATTTTGACACTAATGGAAGTCTACTTATGGTTTGTAGACCACCATTAGTGTCAAAATCTATCATCATGACCGATTTTGACAGTAATGGAAGTCTACTTATGGTTTGTAGACCACCATTAGTGTCATGTCACTGCTATGGTCGTTTTTAATTTGAATTTATAGAATTATATGTATTTAAGTAACAATAGTTGATTCAAAAAAGTTTCATATCATCGAGATAATGTAGTATGTAATTGTAAAGGGTAATAAATACCTTATTGTTGCTATGTAAAATTACAAGAGAAAGTATTTATAGCAATAACTGAGTTGTAACTTTTACCCGTTGTAATTAAGGAGCAATTAAATTATACACGCAAATTTTTAGAGAGAACAGTTGTGCGCAATGTAGTTTAGAAGCTCTACCGAATAATTAATGATCATGCTAAACCCATGGGGTCTTATCCGGTACAAACCAGAAATAGCCTGAACGCAAAAAAATGTAGTGATCGTGTCGCGAGCGTTAACAGTTACCGTCTTACCACAAAAATAATTTTAAACATCGCTTAGATACATGTTTAGATAGACAGCGTCTAAAAGGTAAATGCTCCTTAAACGGATGTTTTATTTTTGTCACTACAAAACCATGTTTATACCCTGTTTACTTAAACACTGTCTAACTCGATCCACATTTTTTAAATAAGGTGACATTATACGGATCGTTTCATTCCGCGCAGAACCCATTTTGTAAATCCACTACATGTTAGCGTCATAGCTGTGACCTCAGAAAAAACGGAACGTTATTAGGCTCGTTCTCATTTTTACGATTCTCATCGTCAGTTTCATGTACAATTTTACATTATGCTTATTTCAAATATTTTTGTACAGTAAATTATAGCGCTTTATAAGACGAGTAAATTAATATATAAGTTAATCAAATAGAAAGTCTTGTTTGGGTGATAAATGGTTTTGAAGTTTTAGAGGCCACGAAAGCGACGCATCGGATCACGAAAATGACTCAGTAACTTTACAGCTATCATATTCTCACGTTTTGCTACTGTTTATAAGACTAAATGTTCATAAAATAACAACGTAATCTTGTTTTCATAATTAAACTGGCAAACAAATGGTATTAATAACCAAAACTATGTATATTATTATTATCAGTTCGGTCCTGAGTTTGTTCATCCTACGAAATATGAATACTAATCCACTTAACTACATATTATAGGTAATAAGCCTCTGCTGACAAAAAACAGATAGTTATCGTATTAATAGCTTTATTAATTAAGAAGCATCATGAGTATTTAAAAAGTGTATTTATTTATGAGTTGCGTTAATTTTTCAATAGAAAAACAACCTTCACTACAATATAAATAATCTATACTTATATTATAACGATTTATATATAAAAACAAATCTCACTACAAAAGATAATATCTGGCACATCTTTAGGTACTCTTTTGGATTAGAAACTCCTGATTTCGTGATTTTTCCATAAACTTTTAAATATGAGCTTTACGTGTTCGGAGTCGGGCCTACGAGCAAAATAATTAAAGTATGATTGAAATGTTGGCAGGGGGGGACCAAAATGTACCTAGTAGGTACCTACCTCCCTACCAAGTACCTATATACGTACTTACGTCAAGAATAGTGTTGTGATATGACGTGACGTTATTAATAATTTCAGAACATTTTGGTGATAGTTCCTAATACCTACATACTTTAGGTACATAATATCCGACGGTAAACGTGTGTGGAGAAAAGTGTTCATAGAATGTGAACTTGGGCTATAGGTACCTTTTACCTTGCTACCTACCGGAATCTTCGCAATAGGCTGCTTCTCCCGGAAACCAGAAAAATGGTATGTAAGCATAATCTTTTAATCTACTACCTACCAAACGTAGGTACTGTTACTAGCTCTTCCCCTTTATGTACCTATTATTAAACATAATACAATGCTAGTTTCGAAGGAAGGTTCTCCCAACTTGAGAGTTACTAGGCTATCACGGTCCATATCACCCCTTTTCGCGATAACATGACATACCTACCAATTCGAACTCATCCATTTTTAGGGTATGATTATTAATCACAATGAATGATGAGTGAGTTCGAAATGACCCATCTTTTCTCGATAAAAACACGTTTACATAATTATTCAAAACACTATCTTACATCTGTCATACTACAATAACTAGAATTGTTTCAATGAACTCACACCAGTCGCTACATTTCTAAATAAAAGAATGCATAAAATCAGTTTCATAGACCAAAATCAGTTTCATGACTAAAATGCCACGAAGTTTATGACACGAAACTGACGAAATTATCCCTTTTTTGTAAAATTGCTGCAAAGTTAAGTGTATCGATTTAAATCAAATACTACATAAATATCTCGCACATTTTAGGGTTTCGATGAGCTAACTTTGATTTCAATTGCTGAAATACAATGCCCAAAAAATGTAGTGCACGTGTGATCGGTAAACCTGTGAACAAATACAAGCTTACCGATATTATTTTTTTCCGGCACGTTGAGCCACAAGTCTTACGTCTGCGATGCCAGTACACGACTAACGTTCGACCGGACCACACTCAGTGTTTGATTGCTGATGTTTTGTTTAACAGGCAGCCGTTATATCACGCGAATTTAAAGAACCCATATCCGCGTGACCGACGCGTATGTTGTTTTAAATTAAAAATAATGATGAAAAGATATATTTTAGACTATTTAGTGTAAAGTTTATTTAATTACGATAATTTTAGTATATGTTACATACAAATACAGTGAAATTTGGTGAAGTGGTAAGCAAATGTTTTACTGCATCGGAGAGTGTGACACGATGAGAACACGAAAAATTACCCCGTTTTTTACCATTTCGTGTTAATTTAAGGTATTATTTTTGCTTTTATTATGACAAGCTTTATTTCTGTTGTAGCCTAATAGATGTTTCATCATTTAATTCACAAATTTTGTTTGTATCTTAAGCCGTTTAGGAAATATAACCTCGTGACCATCAAATTTGAGCATCGATGAGAACTACCCATTAGCGTGAATTTTGACTGTGTGTGTTATGGTGACAGCGACAGTTAAACACCTCTTAAACTAAGGTGTTGAGTATGTTTAAATTTGAGCACGTGTTTAACGCCCGTCTATCTTAAACGAGTGTTAGGCGCAGATTTGTGGTATGGAATTCATGAAACAACTGTTCAACAAGTGTTTAAGGCGCGTCTAAATCTTTTGTGGTAAGACGGTTAATGTCCAGTGTATTCATTTGGCCCAACACTTCGCCAACACGCAATAAATGTCATTTCATTTCAATTTATTTAGTTCATTTTGAATTTAGTTTTTAATATAAAGTTTCATTTCATGTTTCATTTCATTTTTCATTTCATTTTTCATTACATGTTTCATTTCATTTTTCACTTCATTTTTCATTTCATTTATCATTTCATTTATTATTTCATTTATCTGTTCATTTATCATTTCATTTATCATTTCATTTTTCATTTCATTTATTATTTTATTTATCATTTCATTTATCATTTCATTTATCATTTCATTTATCATTTCATTTATCATTTCATTTATCATTTCATTTATCATTTCATTTTTCATTTCATTTTTCATTTCATTTTTCATTTCCATTTCATTTCATTTTAGCAAATAGCATAGCAATAGCTATTAGCATGCTAAGACTCGTGAATTAGCATGTTTATGAAATTTACGCAAAATAATTGCCATCATGCTACTGTAGGTATTATATTATCTCGGCTAAAACATTATGTTTTAGCTTAGGGTACTTATTATCATATTAGTTATGTTTGTTATTATAAAGGTGCATATTATAATATGAAAACTATAATAATATTATAACTAACGTACTACTTACGTTATCCGCGGGCAGGCGATGGATGCAGGAGACGAGCAGCCACTCAAAGTGGCGATGGCGCTCTCTGCGGGAGGTCTATGTTCAGCAGTGGACATCTACAGGCTGATGATGATGAGGACTACTTACGTTATATGTACGTCATAATAATTACAACTAGTGGGTAAATGACTAGTATTGATTATGGGTGGTGGCAAAACGCTCTGCGCTAGCTCAGGTCAATGGAGTCAGCCTAATTCCTAAAACCTAAGTCTAATTATCACGGTTCATGAGATACAGCCTGGTGACAGATGGACAGACAATCAGAGAGACGGACAGCGGAGCCTTAGTAATAGGGTTCGCTTTTACCACTTTGAGGGGCCCGATAGCTCAGTTGGTAGTAGCCCTGCCTTCTGAACTGAGGGCTGTGGGTTCGATTCCTACCCGGGACAAACAATTGTGTGATGAACATAGATATTTGTTCTGTGTCTGGGTGTTATATTGTATTCTATGTATGTATTTACAAACAAAAAAGTATATAAGTTTTGTATCAGTTATCTGGTTCCCATAGTACAAGCTATGCTTAGTTTGGGGCTAGATGGCGCTGTGTGAAATGTCCACGTCCACACATATTTATTATTATATTTATTTACCTTTTGGGTACGGAACCCTAACAAACAGACAAAATTTTACTCGGTGGACCGACGATCTGGTGAAAGCGGCGGGGAGCCGATGGATGCAGGATGCGAGTAGCCGCTCAAAGTAGCACTCCCTGGGGGAGGCCTATGCTCAGCAGTGGACGTCTTCAGCTGTTAATGATGATGATGATGATTGGAATAATATTATTATCATGTTTATACATAATGTAGTTTAATTCATTAGCATAAATTGAGCCCATGATAGTACATCATTTATAGATGATTATTCAAGAGTAAAGAGTGTAAAAGAAAATATTTTTTTTGAAAATTATGAAGATTGCCGCGGCGCCTAACGCAGTCGGCACGGATGATTTTGATACATCTTAACGTTTTTATACCTTGTATGTACTAATTAAAAACAGTACTTAATTATTTTAATTAAATTTTGTATTGTAGCATTTGATTAAGTAAGTTATTCCATTTTTTGGAGTTATTATTATTACCAAACCAATGTGTTAGAATTCAAAAATTTTGGTCCACATGTGACCGGTATCAGGAGTAGATACCTAGTTTCAAAGGATGCTAATGAATTCAATTACACCCAGTATTTGCTCATAGAATATAAAAGTATTGCCATCTGCCACCATGGAGGGAATATACTCTGGGGTAGACAGAAAAAATCCTTCATTATCCTCCGCCTGAAGGCCTCCGTGGTGTGGTGGTTGAGCAGGTCGGCTCATAACCCGGGGGCGGCGGGTTCGATTACCGCGACAGGACAAGTATTTGTGTAAGGGGAAAACTACTTGACTACCTGACCCGCGCCGGCTTCGCACGGGTTAATAAGTTTAAGTCTTAACTCTGTTTGTGGGAAAGAGAGAAGGGAAAGTTAAAAAAATAGGGGAAAAGGATGAATGGATGGGACGGCAATAGAAGGGGCAGCCTATTTTTTTTTAACTTTCTCTTCTATCTTCCCTGCCACAGGGTGACTATATTTTTGTATGGAAATTTTTGTATTTTATTTTTATTAAAATTGATAAACAAATATAACTATAATATGAGAATAAATAAGTCTTGAAAAAAAAATCACAATCCTTATTGCTTGGGCAACCCGCACTTGGCAGTTTTAGAAACCAAAAAGTATCCTAAATGATATTCTGCATAATCAGCGATAACCATACCTATTCCTGACCTTACACAATATCTGTTGCCTTCTATTTTTGTTTAAATTTCATTTGTAATGTGTTTTAGTTTTATGATATTGTGTGTGTCTATGGAATAAATGTTATTTTATTTCTTTCTTTTAAATTTCAGTAAAATCCGTTCAGTAGTTCCAGCGCATGTTCAAAGGGACAGACAGACAGAAAAAAAAATCCAAAAAAATTGTTTCTATTTCTATATCGATTAAGAAGCGCAATGCAGTCAAAATTTTTCAAATTATTGAATGTACTTACAGATTTAGCCCGGTTAATACAGTTTTATTATAATGTATTGATGATGATTGATTGATAATCCACCAAAAAGCAGTGTGGTTTTAAAGTACTTCATCACCCTGAAGACGTCCACTTCTGAACATAGGCCTCCCCCCGGGAGCGCCACTTAGAGCGGCTGCTCGCCTCCTGCATCCATCGGCTCCCCGCGGCTTTCACCAGGTTAAAGTACTTAGTACACTGTAATGCACAACTTTGTTTATAAATACTTTGGTACTTAGTTCAAATAACCATTTTACTAGAAAAGAAATTGAAATAACGAAACGGGCTATTTATTCAATCAGCCAGTAAAAGAGTAAGTGTAAAAATTAATTAAAATTACTACAGTGGTAGTTAAAACTGTAAAACTTAATAGTTTCATTACTTAACAACGTACGTATGTATAAAACTATTGTTAGAACGTGCCGGCGATAAGATGATAACTTGAACATAGATGTAGGAAAGGTTAAGTTAGGCGAATGCGGTATAAGTAGGTAATGAAGATTTTACTGGTTGGTGGTACTTTATAAACATTAATAATAATATTATACTACACGCACTTGACAAGTTAAAAGAAAATATCAAATATTTATACGTGTCAAATTGCATTATAATTATTTTCAAAATAACAGAGTTCAGGAGTCTCGGTTTTTTATTTAGATTGTCAAAATCAATGGAAAAAACTCAAATAAAATTGAAACTTAACATGGCATATTTTTGTGTGTTGAGTTTAAGTTATATTTAATTTTAGGTTATTTAATTTTTTTAATAGAATAGTGAAACTTTGTGTTAAATTATAAATAATTATTGTATTTGTCACACAATATAACGAAGACGCACGGTAAATTAATATGAAATAAGACATCCTTTTGACATTTAAAAGTTACAAACTGATTTATTTCTAAAGTTATCTTCCTCCCTATTTGTGTAGGTAGGTCAGTATCTCTGGTTTAAGAAACGTAAGGCGCACTAGCAAAAGTATTCTAATAAATTAAACACAAGAGCCCCGGTTGCCTACTTGTGATAAAAGAATGTTGAAATTTATTAATTTCAGCCTCATAACAATGCCTCATCCATTCATTTCCAGTTACTGCTTCCCCAATCACGACCCCACGACCACGTCAATTTTCCATTTCGCTACACCACTCACACATACGCCGCCTAAGCTACCTTCACATCAGCTACTGCGCCATACTAAGTCGTCGCAGTCGCCATTCATTCCCGTCTATTGTAAACGCGCTTTACTTCCCTCGATTATGCTTCCACAAGTCTTCTTACACTTGCGGCATAGCCTATAAATAGACAACGCAATTGCATACAGACAGACAGTCTTTTTTTGAAAAGCATCCAGCAAACATGTTTACCAAAATTGTGCTTTTGTATTTTGTGGTAGCAGGAGTGAGGGCAAAAGATGATTCGGGAGTGAAATATCTGATGAGGGTTTACGAAGACTGCTCCAGAGTAGAAGTCATACCCTGTTTGAAGAAAAAAGCGATAGTGTTCTTTGATCGAGCAGCAAGAATGGATGTAATACCCTTGATTGATGGAATTGATGTGGTCAAGACTTCAGGATCAGAAGCCAACGCTATTAGTGAGAACGAGATAGATGCTACGTTATCAAGAAGTTTGAGTGAAAAGGATGCTGCTCTAACGGATATGCTTTGGGACAGGATTGCAACTTTTGCCAATTCAAGGACAATCCAACTGTCATTGCCAAAAATAAGTGGACAGGAGCTGGGAAGAAGCATTGAAGAAGGTAATATATAATTACATTTGCTTTGTTATGGTGTGCTTTTAACTGATACTATAATGTGCTATTACGTAGTGATTAGGAATGGTATAAACCAAAGATTATTTATTGTCAGTGGTATCAACTATCAACATAAAGTTGAATGTCTGAGACGCATTACGCAGTAAACAATAAATAACTAGATACGCTTATCGTAGAGTCGCATTAGCCTTATCACATAATTTGCTATCCGTTCAAAATAATGTGATTAATAAATTGTTTCAAGTTACAACTAAGAGATTGCTTTAATGTGGCAGAATGAGTTTACAAAGCCAGCATATTGGGTACGCTACCTACCAGTAGTGGGCTGGAGGAAAATTATAATTATGAGTAAAATTGATTTAAAATGCTTGTTAATAGTAATAGTTCTTTAGCTACTTTAGCTACTTTCACTCTCTGATGTCGTATGGCATACTGCTGTGGGGGAATGCTGCTGACGCTGGTAGTATATTCATTTTGCAAAAAAGGGCGGTGAGAACCATCTATGCACTGGGATCCAGGGAATCTTTGAGGGAGCACTTTAAAACGATTAATATTTTGACAATGCCATGTTTATATATATTTACTTGTATTATGTATGCGCGTAAACACTTATACAAATACAAAAGTAACAGTCATCATTATGGAACTAGAAATAAGGAGAAACTTAATTTACGCAGGACTAGACTAACAAAGGTAAACAAGTCATTTGTAAATAATTGCGCCCGTTTTTACAACCTTGTTCCTAGATCTATTTTACTGCTAAATGAAAGGCAATTTAAGAAAAATATTAAGGATATTTTAATTAAAAAGGCTTATTATGGTGTAACTGATTTCCTCTCAGACCACAAATACTGGAACTCCCTTGATTTACAACACAATTTTGATTTGAGTACACTTTAACATGGTACAAGCCAAAGACTTCTAAATAATATCTCTATGGTACAAGCATATTTTAATAGTAACTTATACAAGCATTTTTTTTTTAAATCTTTTTTTTATACACTGTTATTTATTTAGACATTTTACACTTATTTTGATAATTTTGTTTTGTTGTCAATTAAATGACTTTTGTATTATGTTAGATGCATGCAAAATTTAACAACTTATTGTGTGTTACTATTGTTGAAAAGTCTACTTTTTAAACTTTTATTTTAAAAATGTAGAACTTATCTATTCATATTGAATTTTTTTAAAATGTATTATTGTTATTGTTGTTAAGAAATTGTGTATTATTGACTTTCATAAGTGTACATTGTGCCTATATGATAATAAAATTGAATTGAATAGATAAAATAAGTCAAAAGTTTGAATGAGTTTTTGAAGTCTTTGATTCAAATTAGATGAAACATGGCGCAGGCCAGCCCCTACTAGGTAGACCAACGATCTGGTGAAAGCCGCGAGGAGCCAATAGATGCAGGAGGCAAGCAGCCGCTCAAAGTGGCGTTCCCTGAGGAGGCCTATGTTCAGGAGTGGACGACTTCAGGCTGTTAATGATGATGATGACGATGATGAGATGAACAATGATTCTATTGAGCAATTAAATATTATCACTAAATAATTACCTATAGTCAGAGAGTGTAAACATTGAAGATGACAAATGAAGGGTGAACTTATAATGAGTCTCCGAAATAAAAAAAGAATCTAGAAATGCATGTTGAGTAGAAGGGTTAAGAAATAAATTTATAGATAGACTAATTAATACGTACCTACATCTATTAACAAATTAATTTAACCAATCTCTGAAAACGTGAAAATTGGATTATTACCAGAGAGATTTGGTCGTAAGCTTTCACAGCCATTTCATTAATAATAGCTTGTCATAAATATAACAGTAACAATATACTATAAAAGCAACACTAGCGATACATTTGATGGTACTATTATATAGAGAAAAACCTCAACATCAAAACCACGAAAAGACCGTTAACGTCATTTGACTTATCAACCATTTTGTTTCTATATCGTTGTTTTCTGATAGGTGTTTAATACACGTAGTTTTGCTTTGACAACGCAGTAGTCAGTTTTGGTTTTGTAATAACTTGTGCGTCTTTTATAAATATTGTGACTTAACTGAACAAGGTTCTTTATTGGTCATAATCACTATCACCATCATTAGATTTTTAATCCGCAATATTGCAATTAGGATTATTATCATGGCCCTCTGGAGGAGGCCTATGTTTAGCAGTAGATGTCTTCAGTCTGTTCATGATGATAATTTTCCGTACATTTTTATGCTTCATTTCAAGTATTACTTCTTCAGATGTTCATTTGTTTTTTATAGGGTTTACCAATTAACTTTTCAATGTCTTTAGAACAACGATCTCTTTTATAAACAAAACTATGAAGCGGTTAGTAGAAATATTTACTTTTTGAATTATTCTTGGAGAATAGATAATCTTAACGGGAAGAAATGCCGTCCTCAAAACGTCAACTAAGTTTAAATGCCAGAAGTAGCCACAATCCCAATTAAGATAAAACGAGAGAAAGCAAGTGCATCTCAGGAAATCATTATTCCCATCGAGCAATCGTGATGCTATCGTCTTTGTCTTCAGGTCAGAAATCTTACTTCAATAGTAAAATTTTGGAGAAAGGTACAACTATTATGATCATTTTAACATCAATGTGATTGATTGTGGTACTTGCCATGCAAATGCTATAAAATAGACACTTTTTACAGACTGTCGGCTTGTTAATCGGCGAGTAATTTTATTGGTGGATGATTAATGAATTGTTTGATGGGTGTCATCGATAAAGCTTTGTGTGTATGTATTTATATAAGCTACCTAAGCAACGCCAATAGCCTTATCAAGCAGTGTTATATCTATTAAACACAAAGTGCATATTTAGAAAACACTCGTTCACCATAATGCTCCATCCAAGTAACTGAATATTTAATGTGTATAAAGTTGACAAATTGTACTGTTTATGGCTAGTTGGAAATAGATTCGATCATTTTCAATTTTTTGGTTCAATTTTAGATTTCATCTTTACAGAATGATGTTGAGATTCATAGGGAGAATTTTGTATTTAAAATATCAAAATAACATATAAAATTATTATTAAAGTAAACTACACTAAAACTAAATACTAAACCTAAAAACTAAACCTAACATTAAAACATTATAATAAATAAAAATCACAGATTATCAAAAAGACCCTTGGTGGAGGGGAATGTTCCCAGAACGCTGGCTGCTTTACCACGCTGAATGGCAATACTGATTTTTTGGGCAAAATAACAGCCAGCGGTCTGGTCACCAAATTTTTTACAGAATTCAATAATTCTCATAGACGTGTTTCATGAATAACCTGTTTAGGGGCATAATTTTATCTAAGTAACTTTTGTGGATCAAAAATATGAAATTAATTTTACTCCCACTACCACTATGCCAATTTCAGGTCGAGGCAAGATGAAAAAGATGATGGGAATGATGATGATGGGGACGGCGATGAAGATGGTGGCGATGACTCCGATAGCCATGGGTGGACTCTTCATTCTGGCTGGGAAAGCTTTGATCGTTGCAAAGGTACCTAACATTTCTTTTTAACATTCATAACTCTTGCGAATTACTGGTGTGATCAGAAGAAATAGTACTTACATCATAAGCTTTACAAACTAAAATTAGCATAGAGTAGAGCAATTCATGTTAATTTTGTGACTGTAAGTTACGCTAAGGGTCAATACTACTAATTAATGGTTAAATATTAAATACATCGATCAATAATAAATCAAAAGGAAAGGTCAATAATCTCACACAATATCGACCAAAGTGAAAATAGAACTTAATTAATGGGAAATAGAAAAATTTAGTCAAAATACATTCATTACCAAAAGAGAAAACATCATTAATTACATCACCATTCAATCGACAAAGGGAATCGCCATACATTCATACAAAACCCATTGACAAATGACAATTAAAGATCACCACAAAAAGAACCATAACAGTACCTATGGGAAAAGTGAACTTAGTACATAAGATTTCACTTTCCATTCTGAACGATGGTAAAGCCATTTAGGATAAATCACTACGATAATTTATAATAACCTAATTCACAAAATTGTTTATACTAAAATACATGCTAAAAGGATGATGATTAAAATTACAACAGCATAAATATTCTAGTAGCTAGGTATAAAGACTGAGATGGAAATGTTTTTCATTGCAATATTAGAGGTCAAGTTAGCTTAAAAATTACATACCAGAATTAGCTACTACAATAGTGCTAAAATTTGATGGTTTTTTTCTTATTAAACTCATCTAAGAATATCAACTGTGATATTAGCATTGTTCAGCTCATTGACTATAAATCCAGTTGACCAATAATACAACTTCCCCACATACAAAAATTACTGATTTATTTCAACCGCTACACGGGACACCCAATGTGCCTTTTGTTCCATCCTGCTCTGGTTTTTGTAATTTCATATGACTTTGTCTCGTTTTGCTAAATCGTCCCCTGCCCACGCAAGTGAATCGTGTTTGTAGGAGAAATTATGTTCACGGGCTTCACAATTTTTGGCTCAGCCATATTCGACGAAGATTTAATATTGCAACGTAATACCACAATCATGATATGTAAGTTTCTATGATAGAAGACCTGAGTACCGGAAACATAACAAATGAAACACTTATGTTGACTTTTGCTGAGTCATTCATCCAAATGGGTAAGGAAGGGAATGCACTTACAGCGTCAGTATTTCTTCTTAGGCATAATTTGAGTCTCTCTAACGCTTAAACTCCCAAGAAACTCAATTATAGAATACGATCGATTCAATTCTACTGTCATCTCAAATAGTGATATTCTAGAGGTACATTCAAGAGTAAATAGATCCTTTAGGAGTAGACGTACGTCCTTAGCACTTCCGATTGGGTTAGACGTTATCAAATTATATTATATTTATTTTAGCATTAACTTTCCTGAAATTCACATGTTAACTCTTGCAATGAGCGGCTTTCCAAATCGTTTCTAATTTGAGTCAAAAAAATGATTTTAATAACGTGGTGTTTCATTGTGCTGAACATCTTTTCATACAATGGAAAGTATGTATGATGTTAATAATAAAGCATTCACATTAGCAGAGCTATTAGAAGCATTACAACTGTTCTACAGTAATTTAAATTCAAAGAGGCTTGTTTTAATTTGATGAGTTCCGGAAACAAATTTGATTAAAATGCCCAGTAGCGGCTAAAGGCGATTTTTTAACTTTGACTTCTATTTTGTGACAGATCAACAACAAATCGTTAATTATTATTTCAATATTTTAATCACTTCATTAATGAAAATTGAAATAATTTTAATTTTATGCATAAAAATATTTTCATAGTTTGTAAAAATTTCTGTTTTAGGGCATTTTATCTAAATTATAATTATTTAAAATTTGTGACGAATCGTTATATACCGAGACGAAAGCCCAGCCAGTTATTCAATTCCAGACATTACAGCGGCAGCCTGCTTTCATAAATATACTTTACTCATATACCTATAGAATCATGTTACATTTTTAAGAGGAAGCCTATAGTCTCAAACATCATGAAAAATGACGTAATGATGCCTGATTTATTAACAGTAGTTAAGTACTGCTAGGTGCTTTAGGACTATTACATCTCAATATGACTAAGGCAGGTTTTTTTACGGCTTTAAGACCCAAATCTCGATGTGATTTATATGGTTTTGTTGCTTTTGGACTAGATTGCCAAAATTCCAAATAGCGTAACCTACCACACGTTTAATTTAACAAATGGAAGAAGCAACGTAGGCCAGCCTCTCACACTAGGTTCGGAGCTGGTCAAAACGTCGGCCGGGAGCCGTAGGACATGAAGCCAGTTAAAGAAACGCTCTATTGGAAAGATTTATGTACAGCAGAATGTCTTCCGGTGATCAACTGGTCGTGATGTTCTATTCTATCTACTGTAGGCATAGCACGAATCTTTACGCGAAAGTAAGTGTAACGTTAACGTAAGTCAATTGTATGAGGTGCTGCTCAAATGCCACACAATTCTTTTATCGTTACACTTACTATCGCGTAGAGATTCGTGCTAGGCTTATTGATAATGTTATAATAGAACTCAATATAGGTTATTTTATTATAATTTAATCACCGCTGAGAAATCCGTGATGCCTTTAAATGCGTGGCCTTCATCTATTGTTAGATGTAGTATGTGAACAATTTCTTTTTCTGTGACATTGTCATCTTAAGTACTTAATGAGATTGAGTTTGCTTTGAAACGTGAGGTAATTAATGATTCGATTTTGTATTAACTATTTGTTGGTTGCCGTTATGTTTACATTGCATTTCGTTTCAAGTAAGTATTTTTATAACATCGATATTCTAAATAAAATATTTATTTATTTTTAATTATTTATTTTATTTTATTAATGGTTAAGAGAAACAAACAGTACAATATTTAGCTTAATTAAATAATCTTACTAACACTTAAACCAATGAAAAATAAAATAAGTATAAAAAAAATATCTTAATTGTTGGTTAAAGTCTATACGATTTGTTTTTTTTTTGTTTTTTATTGTTCACCACATAGTAAACAATGTCACTATATTTGTTTAATGGTTTGGCTCTTTGGTAACTATTTGTAAAAGTGCCCTAATATATTTACCCAAATAACCTGTATGCTTAATATTTCCCAGCTATTTCTACTATTTTACTTAATTAATGTGAAATACGCTTTCTTTATTCACCTAATAATTTTAATGAGCCATAAAAAGTTCTTTTGTTTTTCATTGGGAAATATTTCTAAGTTCTAGTTCATGTCGCCTACCTATTGTACTACTTTGATCTTGATTTGTATCATGATATCTAATTAAGTCATTTTTATCAATTAGTTTACTTGACTCCTTTATATTGATTTCAATTTTGGTGATTTACTTCGCCAGCCAGCGTTTTTGTGGCACTGAGAAAAAATAAGGTAACAATGTGATAGAAAATTCCCAGAATGCTCTCTACAAAGTCGTTCTCTGACACAGATTCAAAATAATACATCTTTCTTGCCTAGTCGTTAAGTATCAGACTTATAAACTGTGGTTAATGGCAAGACTGCAGTTTATGTAGCGCCTGCAAAAAAGTTGAAATACGTTTTTTCAAATTTTAACTGTTATTAATTAATTGCACGGGACGTGCCCGATAGCTCAGTTGGTAGTATCCCTGCCTTCTGAACTGAGGGCTGTGGGTTCGATTCCTACCCAGCACAAACATTTGTGTGATGAACATAGATGTTTGTTCTGCGTCTGGGTATTATATTGTATTCTATGTATGTATTTGCAAACCAAAAAAGTATATAAGTATTGTATATAGTTATCTGGTTCTCATAGTACAAGCTATGCTTAGTTTTTGGCTAGATGGCGCTGTGTGAAATGTTCACACATACTTATTTATTATTTATTTATTTAACGAGCAAAGTACGTTAATAATAAGCTAGGTAATGTTTAAAATCTATAAAAATCTTCATACTGTTCTTAGCCATATGAAAAAAACGAGTGAGTGGTAAAAAAGTCGATCAAATCTAACATATAAATGGTTAAAAGAGAAATATGTAAAAAAACGGTAATAGATGTAATAATTGTGGAAAGAACACTAAATGATGATACTAGAAAAAGCTTTCCGACGACTAAAGAATAGTTATTTGCTAGTCTACAAAATTTAGGCCAGATAATACAAGGTGACCTTGAATTGATATGTTATCCCGAAATGGGGGGACTGTGACCATGATAGTTGTGAGAGTCTTACTTGAAACTGGGTGTTTCCAAACTTCCATGTTAAAAAATAAATCCACTCGCAAAATAGCACGTGCCATCGCTACGAGAGTTAACAAGATACTATAAATTCATTTCTAAATACAGGTCGTTAAACTCATTTATGTGCACTGGGTCAAGGACGAAGTTCAACCACCCAGCTGTGCTAAGGCTATTTTCGAACGTAATCTTTACATGGTATTTCTTCAATGAAAAACTATTAATTTAGTAAAGTCGTAGAAGAAACATTGTCTACCTTGGAGTGTAGATTTACCCCCTTTCGGGTTAACATATCAATTCAAGGTCACCTTGTGTATACTCCATGATAAAAATTATCACGAAAAACAATCTGATCCTATAAAGGCCCGAAACATTAAAAATGCTTTAAGAATAAGCTTACTTCTATTAAGTTGCCTTCCACTTTTGATGGCATTTACACAATTACGCTAAGAGGATTGAAACGACATTCTAAAACGAATCATCATCACCAACCCGGTAAAGAGTAGAAGACTTCCACCGCTGCTGTCCGTTTAGAGTGACTGTGTGCTTGTATCTCATGCCCTGCCAATGCCCATACAACGGTTTTTTGATTGATTTTGATGCTGAATTTTTTTCTTATAAAATCATTATTTAAGCAGGTATAAAGGGAAGAATAGTGTTCTGTAAACAGACAAATCAGATTACGGAGCCCAAAAAAGTGAGTAAATGTCGACATTTGAAAATAGATTATGAAAACGAAATAATACGAAGAGCAAATATACGTTACCCCAATGGTGAAATAAGTATTTAATTTTATTGTGTGTATCAAAACGAACAAACGAAAGAAATATGTTGATCATATCACACATCACAAATTATCAATCCACTGCTAACTAAATTAGGCCTCCCCAATAAAATGCCACTCTAGACGTTTATCATAAGGGAAGGATTTTTCATAATCGTCATCGAATAACTTTATGATCGCAAAAGACAAAAAACATAGAAAATTGACATAACATATTTAATTTAACTACGAAATTACTAGTTTTAATTTTCTGACCCTACCCTGCTCAGCGCTATCCTATTACAGGTAGAAAAGGAACGATGTTCTGTATATTATCCGGTACTTGTAAGTCACGAGCTAGCTTTCCATTGTCAAGAGTAAAGGCTGAATCTAGATTAAAAGTAGATTCACTCATGTTTGTGCTTTTAATACCTATGAACAATTTTGAATTGTCCATCTAGGTTTGGTCACAAAGACTCAACCCAAGCAAAGATTGTAGCAATGTGTAATATTTTTACATTATGCTTGTACTTTGGAAACCAGATGACCTATAAAATACTTTTGTTTTTAAATACATAGGTCGAACATAGAATACAATATAACACCCAGACAGAATAAATATAGGTGTTTATTCTGTCACACATTAGTGTGATGAATAGTATAGGCTATATTATTCATCACACCAATGTTTGTCCCGGATGGAAATCGAACCCACAAGCTACAGTTTCAAAGGCAGAGCAACTACCAACTGAGTCATCATGCCAGTCGACTTGACTCTCCACTATCCAACCTAATTTGATTTTAATGTATGTATACATTACAATCAAATTAGGTCGAATACGATCACAATCTCTTCTATTCGAAACCTTTATAAACTTAGCAGAAGTTGACTAAAAATATTTTTTTTTTCTGGGTAGAAATTTCTATTATGTATGTATACTAGTGCTTTGATGGTATCTACCATTGGCGTCTATAATTATTTTAAAAAACTTCTATCGCATTGCATTTAAAAAAATATTTGTGCCATTTCAAAATAGTAAGTCAATTAAATTGCTTGTTTTCTTAAGACTATTCACAGATTACAAACCCAATACTGAGATACTATCTCAAAAAAACAACATTATTAACCCTATGTACATGGTGCCAGCACTAACATATTATCAAATACACATTCAATAATGATGGTACCATCCTACTTCCCCAGTTAACACCTCACAAGAAGCTAACAATAATGGGAAATTAATCGTGATAGTTGTGAGAACGGTTTTTTCATTGATCTGCAGTTGAAGGTCACCCAGTTCGGGTAGGAAATGGAGACTTTCCAGTCGTGAGAAATTATTGTTTAAGATAATACTACTGTCTAGCTGATTGGGAAAGAAGGTACTAAACAATAGATACCTCTGGATCTGAAGTGTCGTGGGAAATATTTAAACGCATGCCCTTTCTTTAGAAGCAGGTGTCGCTAATGATGATGATGATGATGATGATGATGATGATGCCTTCATTAGACTTGTACTAAACTAGTTGCTGCCTGCAACTTTGCTTGAGTGAACTACAGTTTATTGAAAAAATATTCAATGGCTGTTTGCCAAACCTGGACAAACGCAAGCACAAGTGATATGACAGTTTCACCATCCGTACAACACGCAAACTTAGAACTAACAGACGTTGGAGTTAAATCGACCGACTCAGCTTAGGTAGAACCAAGTGAAAGGTTGACAATATCCATTAAAAATATGTTAAACTCAATTTTAAATTCCAATTTATACACCAACGCACATAACACAGGGTCCAAAGCGTTCATCATCATCAGCCCATAGATGTCCACTCTGAACATAGTCCTCCCCCAGAGAGCGCCACTTAGAGCGGCTGCTCGCCTCCTGCATCCATCGGCTCCCCGCGGTTTTCACCAGGTCGTCAGTCCAACTAGTTGGGGGTCTGCCTATGCTGCGCCTTCCGGTTCGTGGTCGCCACTCTAGAACCTTTCTTCCCCATCGATTGTCAGTTCTGCGGGCGATGTGGCCTGCCCATTGCCATTTCAACTTGCTAACTATGGAACGAATGTCATTCAGTTTATTAATTAGTTTAAAATATGGAATGTAAAATTAAGTTAAAACGTAGGCTTGCTGGATATAATAGACCTCATCGCATGTATTGTATTTTTTAGTGCTACTTCCTACCAAATTGTATATGCGAATGTTGTCTTTTTTACCATTAATCGCCGTAACTACTGATCCGAGTTTCATAAGATGTTGAACGTGGATAGCTTTGATACACGTAAATAGGATACTTAAACGGGCTGCAAGTCGTAACTAGTGTAAAATAGTTCTCAAACATTTCAATATAACTATGAAAGTGCACAGTCCTGTCTACAATAATTATTCTCTAAACATTTCTCCAAAAATCCTTCACTTGACTTCTACTTAACTTTGAGGGAAACTCAAAATACATCGCGACGTACCTTGAGTTGACAGTTGCTTCGCTTCTCTTATTTGAGAAAAATTGACGCAGAAATGTCAATATGATTATTTATTGTCTACTAAAAATACCAAAACACAAAAATGAGGTTAATTCGAAGTTGAGTCGAGTGGAGTAATCTCGAGGTATAACATCTTAGAATATGGGGGTTAGTCCCCCTTCCTTTATTTATACAAAGAAACTATAGATTTCTTAAATTAGTTAACTTCAAACGCAAAGATCAAACAAAAGCTCCTTAAAATTTCTTCTTTCAAAGTAATCTTACCTAACACATCAGTTTTACTACAATAAAATATAATCATAATACGAATCTTCAGACAAAATCAATATAACCTCAATAAACCAGTCTATCAGAAGTTATAATTAAATATCTATCTCACATGCAAGCTACAAATACCAATACAATACCTAAAATAGACCTTACAGACATCCAATTAATGATTACAATGGCTTGTGGAGACAAACCTGGGGAATTTAATAAGTTTTGCAATACGAACGTAATCGTCCTTCAATAGACAATTTCAAGTCGGTTAGCTTCGCCTGCGCATTTTAATAGAGTTCAGTATTGCCAGTTTAGGAACAAATACCACAAAGTAGGGGTAAAATAAAATAAGTATGTGTGGATATTGATATTGTATTGGTATTTTTTACTTTTTAAAGTTAAGTAAAGTTTTTAAAGTTTTAAAGTTAAAGCTAAAATAAAATATAGACACTAAACTAACGTAGGTAGGTGTAATAACTACTATTTTAATATCTGTGGTAATAATAACAACACCCAACGGCCGCACACTAGTATGTTTTCATAACATTCACAAGATTCAAATATCATAACATCCACAAAAACCGTAAACATCTACCAAACCACCAAAATACCATACCATTACCGCCAAAATTTGGGTAAAATATTGTTACTAACTAGCAGCACCGAGTAGCTACAACCAGTCTCTTTAGAGCACTGGTTAAGAGCACTAGTCGAGTAAAAATATATTTCAATTATTGAATCCTGCTTATTTTCTTTTAAATAAGTTGTCAGAAAAGAAGAATATATATTATATTTTCCCTGTCGGTCAAAGTAAATCTCGTGCGGCTTGTTAGTATCTCAAGCCGTACGAGATTTACTTCGACCGATGGTTAAATATTCGCTGATTCGTCACGTTTGAACACCATGGAATGGGTAAAAACATTTTAAGGTTAATATAATAATAATACATAATAAATAATGCTAGATTTGTTTAAATTTTTGACAACGCATTAGGAAAAGAGAAACGAAAACGTAATTGAACAACGTAGATTAATTAATAGCTAATTTAAAAAACACGTTTCATGTATTTAAATAATTACATTGATTAAATAGATAAAATAATACTATAACAATAGATTAATATAAAACAGGCCCATAATTTATAGTTTGTAATAAAACAATTTTAAACGAAAAGAAAGGAATACTTAAATTAAAACTGTAATTTATTGATCGTGTTATTTTTTTATAATATTGTGTAATAAGTAACAAGTTAAATTTTCAAACTGATATAGGTCTACCTTCATTAGTTTCATAGAACTTAATTATAATCAGACTAATATTCAAACAACAAAATTATCATAATGGTTGTAAATTTTTTATTTCTTTTGAGATAAGAGCTCGCTAAAACACATTTAAACGGATTGCCTTATCACACAATAATTATACAACATTGGTACATAAATAATTAGGGCTTATCATTTGTTTAAAGTAGGTATAGTTATCTATGGTGTAAAGTAAAGTAATTATAATTTAATTACTAATAATTTCGTCAGCAATACATTTCCTCTACAAGGGTCTGGGGCTTTAAAGAGCTTATCTCACACAGGCGGCGTAGGTACTTACTGTCACAGAGTACTTTTGTATATACCGGGTACTGTTTAAATCGCTGTGGCTAAGTGCGATCCGTGGACCGTGGATGACGTCATGTCCTTGGATTTCGTACAATCTGGTTTCTTGGCGATGTTTGCCTTGACTGTTTTTTATGAGAATGAGTGACGCGACGAGCTAGTCGTTCACCTGGGGCTGCCCATAATACATAATATAGTTGCACCGAGTTTGATACATTTAAAGTTTCGCGTGACACTGCAGTGTCTCAGGATGACATGTGGTCATCCTGAGACATCTGTGAGATCAAGTCATAATGTCTCATTTGTCCTGTAATTTCACCATCTACAATGCCTTTTAAATTGGAACATAGTAGTATTTGCACACTACTGCTTGGTGGCAGAATAACTGGCAAAGCGGTGGTATGGTACCTACCTAAACGAACTTTGCAGAAGTTCTACCACCTAGTTTATTACGTTGTAAGAGTGGACCGAGTGGGATTCAAACCAGGGTATCAAAGTCGCACGGGTTACCACTGATCCACACTAGCTCTTAGTTTACTCTTTTATAATTAGTATCGTTTTAAGTTAGTTACGGTTTAAAAACCACCTTCCGACATGCAAAGTAACTGGGATTTCCGGTTAAAACATTCCAAAAATCCCCTTCGCAGAGGATTGTCTAAGGGAAAGTATGGAATAAAGCCTGCCGCACACGCTCGGTTTCCTGATTAGGTTTCCGGATTTTTTGTTTCCGGATCTGAATTCCGTGAAACGTATGCGGCCGGCCGGAAACCGAATGTGAAACTCAGGCAACCAAGCGTGTGGCAGGCCTAAACCTTGAATGACATTATCACCACCTGCCTGCTGTACAAAGAAATTGTCGTGTCGATACTTTGACAATAGACCTTATATACCTCGTCGTAGATTATATTCCTATACCTTAGGTACCTAATTTTTTTAACCACTCAATCAGAATCAGAATAATTTATTGAATAATTGATATAATAATGTTTGGCTCGGTCTAACTGCACAATGAAGTAAAATCCATTTACCCACATCGGACATTCAAAAATATCAAGTACATAGAAATATAAAATTAAATGGAAACTATAAATAACATCATCATGATCCTTACATAACATAATTATAATCAAACGACGGGCCCGATAGCTCAGTTGGAAGTAGCCCTGCCTTCTGAACTGAGGGCCGTGGGTTCGATTCCTACCCAGGACAAACATTTGTGTGATGAACATAGATGTGTGTTCTACGTCGGGGTGTTATATTGTATTCTATGTATGTATTTACAAAACAAAAAAGTTTCTAAGTATTATATCAGTTATCTGGTTCCCATAGTACAAGCTTTGCTTAGTTTGGGGCTAGATGGCGCTGTGTGAAATGTCCACACATATTTATTTATTAATATTTATTTAAATTATAATTACACACATGTTGTAAACGCAAGCATTACGTACAAGAAAATATACTAGATTTTTTTAAATTTTTATTATTAATAATAATAGTGATAATTATTATTAGGGCCTATAATAATTAACAGTTGATTCTCAACCAACTCAAGTCATTTTTCTTTGGCTTTCATTGTGTCTTTAGAGAATGTGTATTTCTCTAAGACATAATAAAAGCCAAATTAAAAAATACGGCATTATGATTTAATGATGATGCAGATAGCACTTTTTTTTTGTTATATATTAGCTCCCACATAGTGTATTTAGCCAGTGTCAAGTATTATAATTTCATCGTTTTTTTTTAATTCACGCAAAGTCATTTCCTAGTCATAGTCATAGTCCAGTCTAAAGGAGTGCACACACCAAGGCGGTATCCTCTACCGCCCGCGGTAGTGTTATCCGAGTGGGTACGCGTTATTCCGCCTGTTCACACACACGCGGATAACGC
Source organism: Ennomos erosarius (assembly GCA_963580505.1). Classification (NCBI taxonomy): domain Eukaryota; kingdom Metazoa; phylum Arthropoda; class Insecta; order Lepidoptera; family Geometridae; genus Ennomos; species Ennomos erosarius. The sequence continues at coordinate 3,675,147 of OY757000.1, forward strand.
CTTGGGTAGCGAAACCCGGGCGGAACTTTTACAGGGTTATTCCTGTTGACCCCACGTTTTCGGCCCCATGGGGCCTAATGGGTTTTTTTCCTCTTGGGCCCCACTTATACAGGGTTACAGGAAAAATCGTGCTAGATCCGTTAAGAGCGTGGAGTACCCATCACTTCTGACTTATTTCACTATGAAACACCCTAGGCTAAACTTTACCCTTTTCGAGATATTCAATTTTTAATTTTTTCATTGAAATATTTTGTGTCTTCTTATTATTATTATTATTGCATTTTTACATGTGTAATAAGATGTTTTAGGACGTCAATCATTAAAATAGTACATAAGTTAATTGAATAGACCGTAGTAGACAAGTGAAAGTTAAGATATAAAAAAAATATTAGAAACTGTATTGTTTTCTAAGGGATATCTACAAAAATATTATTAGTTTAGCCTAGGGTGTTTCATAGTGAAATAAGTCAGAAATCATGGGTACTCCACGCTCTTAACGGATCTAGCACAATTTTTCCTGTAACCCTGTATAATAGTTAAGTTAAAAATTATAATACCCCGGTCATTATAATTTTTTTTCTCGAGAAGTTCGACATAATATCTAACTCGATATTATACTTTTACGAATATAATATAAGTGGTGGCAACTTTACTAAAAGCTTCTATGGAGTTTTGGAAGCAACACGAAACATCACGTTTCACCACATTATATCACTTGCCCTCACTCATGCTCGCAAGTCAGCACTTAAAGTGTTAAACGCCACCAATTTTAAACATTAACATTGGACAAAGCACAAGTTTTGAAAAATAATACAATGCAACGACGTGATCTTTTCCGCGTTCCCGCCGAACGCAAAACTCAGATAGCACTATACTTTGGTGACGTTTTTGGCGTTGGATGTATTTTGTCATCAATGACAATATTAATGACACCTAACTTTTCGTGTTTACAGATCGCACTCCTCCTTTCCGGCATTATGGTGCTGAAAAAGTTGATGTCGGCTAAAGGAGGCAGTGGTGGTGGTGGTGGTGGTCATGACAGCCACAGCCACGGCGGCGGTGGTGGCTGGTCTTCCGGTGGCAGCGGTGGCTACGACAGGCGGTCTTTTGAGTCTGATCTCGCTTATTCTGCTTATAAAACAGATTAGGACTGGACCTGCTTAGGAGTTATTGAAATCTGAAATTGGCATTTATTAATAGTTTTATTGGTGGCCTATACTGACTCTTAAATCTAGATGTGTTGTAACCAAAGCTAAAAGAGTCTAACCCTTATATTACCACGAGATTACTCCACTCGAATCAACCTCAAATTAACCTCATTTTCGTGTTTTGATATTTTTAATTGACAATAATTATAAGTAATCAACTTGACATTTCCGCGTCAATTTTTCTCAAACGAACGAAGCGAAGCAACTTTTAACTCAAGGTACGTCGCGATGTACCTTAAGTTTCCTTCAAAGTTGAGTGGAAGTCAGTGAAGGATTTTTTGTAAATGTTTTAGAATACGGGTGTAAGGCTGTTTGTCTACCGAAGCCGATATCGGTAACGATATAATTAGCTAAGTACATTGCTAGTAATGTACGTATATCGCCAAAGTAGCCATACTTAAACATAGCAATGTATATCTCGCTCCCATCTCGTTATTGTTGTCGGGTTGGTATTGGTAGGCGGTGTATAAGCAGCCTAAGCCTGGCTGCACAAGCTCGGTTTTCTGATTAGATTTTTGAATTCCTTTTCTTATTTTGGACATAATTATCACCCTTATTTTCATTTCATTTTTTTCGGTTCATACGCATTTTACGAACGAAAAAGTAGGTAACGAATACGAATCGCGAACGTACGCAGTATATGGGTGAGTTTTTTCACAAATAGTTAAGGCCACAATGGCTTTAAAATTCTAACAAATTTAACCATTGATTAGAATTTGTTAGAGTTTGTATCTATTGGTTACCATAACTGCGGGAACCCACCTTAAGTCCTTTGAAAGTCAAATTAGTAAGTATTAGTCCTGTGTCATGTTCATTTTCGGAGATCTCGGTCGTTCGTGATTGACTAGCCAAGTGACCGAGTCAAAAGATTCGATCAAAACGTCGGTCATCGGTCTCGAGAACCAATGCAGTGCGGAAAAGTACTTTATATGTAAGCATTTAAGGTTGATTTCAGAATAATTGGTATCGGTCATCGGTGTTGAAAACCAATGTAGTGCGAAATAGTACTTTATTTACCAGCGCTTAAGGTTGATTATACAACAAGTGTTATTTAAGTGTCGTTTAATTTTACCACGTGATAGTGATACCGCGCCGCTGCTGTGCCGGTCGTTCGGTCGGTCACGGATCGGTCTCCGCGCAGTCAGTCTCACTCAGTCAGTCGGTCCCAAGGACCCGGGTCTTTGACAATTGAACGACTCGGTCGGTCACGAGAGGGCATGATTCGATCATTTTGATTCGGTCAATCACGATCGACACAGGGCTAGTAAGTATCCAAGCGTGTCAGGCCAGCCTTATCAACTGGTTAAGTATTCTGCTGTCTTATACATAACAACTTCTCATTTTTTTAAGAAATATTTACACCTAATACTTGTGTGAAATGTCCATTTATTTATTTATTATTTATAATTCTATATCTTAGATTCTCGCGATTTGAACACATAGTTTTACGTTTCACACAGGACTTATTTGCGCTAAAAAAATATTTATTGACGTTTCGATCATATTGCATTGGCCGTCGCCACTAGTAGACACAAATTAATAAAGTAATTACATTAATATTATAAGTACATATTTGGCCTTTAAAAATAGTTATTTTTGAAGTGTACATTTTTACGAGACACATGTTTAAACAAAAGTGTGGACTTTTGTTTGAACAAGTGTAACTTGGGTGTGTTATTATTAGTGTGGTATGAATGTGTTATATACTTATTGTAACGCTAAAAATAGTTATTTTTCAGAAGTTTACTTTTGTACGAATTTGAGAGTTATACTCCTCTTAAGATTTCAGTTATTGTAAAACAAGCATTGTTACTACACAATCACCTACTTGAGAATTACATCTATTGATTTAATGTATCTGATAAATTAATTGAGAAATAGAAGATTGAGACTTAATAAAATTGGTGCAAGCCACCCCGAAGGTTGGATTGGCCCAACGATTTTACTTTTGTATAAAACTTTTGAAATTAGGAAAAATTTAGAAAAGTGGAAGATTTAGTAAGCAAAAGAGAGATTTTAGACGTAAGATGATGCACCAGCAAACTTGCAACGGATGCAACATGGAGATTTGGAATTATCATACTTTGTTTCTTCCTTTCTTGATATCTAAATATTGTAATCTTTTTAATATTACTAGAATTTATAAAAATGTTAACCTTCTGTATCTCTATTTTTCTTTTCATCAAAACTTTAATTGCTTTATAAATCATTACATGTTCCTTATTAAGCTTTTGTAATGTTTTTATTCTGTTCTAAATTTTCTTTCTTTTAGTTTACATTTTGTCATGTCTCATTTTCTATTTATTGTCATTTATTTTTATAAGTAAAGCATTGATGATGTATTTATACTTTAGGAAAATAATTGCCCTAAATGGTCAATTTAAGGTACTTTTTATAAAAAGACAAACTTATTTATTCTTTATGTTAAGAATTTAGTTAGGTTATTTATAACTATAAAATTATAATTAAGTATTTATTATCTACGTTATAAGTTAGCTCTCGTGTCTGAATACTGAGGAGTTGTGACAATAAAATAATTTAAAATACTTTAGTTTTTTTTGATAGTAAAAAACAAATAAGTAATAATAAATAACACCCAACGATCACTTACCTAGATAGATCTTGAGTCCTAACTATAATTCCCTGTATCTAAGGACCCAGGAACTACGAGGACCATGCTCCCACAACACCGAGATACCGAACAGATATTTTGTGCTTTTTCATGGTGCACAAGTAGCTAGGCTTATCCTGTAGCGGGAATCAAACCCACTGCCATTATGAGCCGAGCTGCTGAACCACCAAACCTCAGGGGCTATCAATGCAGAAATCAATGAATGAACGTTAGAGGCTGTGGATTATATTTTTAATATAAATATAAAATATAAATATGTGTGGACATTTTACACAGTGCCATCTAGCCCCAAACTAAGCATAGCTTGTACTATGGGAACCAGATAACTGATACAATACTTATATACTTTTTTGTTTGTAAATACATACATAGAATATAATATAACACCCAGACGCAGAACAAACATCTATGTTCATCACACAAATGTTTGTCCTTGGTAGGAATCGAACCCACAGCCCTCAGTTCAGAAGGCAGGGATACTACCAACTGAGCTATCGGGCCCGTCAAATGCTATCGAAGTCCTAATCCAAATCCAACTTTTATTTCACTTAGGTATAAAAGAAGAGGGCGCAGCAAAACTGGTTATTAATTTATGTGCCTCATTTATTGAATTATCAGTTAATAACAAATTAGGTAATAGATACCTACATACTCAGGGTTAGTGTCATTTGTTGCAAAGTGACTTATTCTTCATTTTAATGTCCAAGGTAGACCGACGCAATAACGACTTGGATGCATAGTTCCTCGATAGACAAAACGTCATAATTGCAATAATAATAACAAAATAATTTAAGAATAACGGACTTGGTTTGATAATAACATCCCATCAGGTACAAACGAAAAATAGCCCGAAGTGAAAAAAATGTAGTGATCGTGTCGTGAGCGTTACTAGTCCAGTGTATTCATTTGGCCCAATACTTCGCCAACACGCAATAAATGTCGCTTGATAATCTTGCGTTATGCAGAAATAAAGTAATTCGTAAAATAGCCTGCGTTATTCCTTTGTATGGGATGAGGCATCTGTATTGTAGGTATTATATTATCTGGGGTAATAATAACAACAAACAAATACGACTAGCGCCTTTACGTCATTCATTCTTATATAAAAAAATAAAAATAAATAAAATAACTTAACTACGTACTAAAAATATGACAATGTTTTATATTACACATGAGCCTCTTAAAACCCACATAAATAAAGCTGTAAAGGAGTCAACACAGTCTTAAATCCGATATAACTAGGTATTGTTTTAACGCCATCTATGACAAATACTCTCAACTAGTAGTACATACAGTATACATGGCTGGCAAACTTTACTTAAAAGTATGAACTAGGAGTTTTGGCGGGAACGCGGAAAAGTTCACGTCGTTGCATTGTATTATTTTTCAAAACTTGTGCTTTTTCCAGTGTTAATGTTTAAAATTGGTGGCGTTTTATGCATTAAGTGCTGAATTACGAGCATGAGTGAGGGCAAGTGATATAATGTGGTGAAACGTGACTTTTCGTGTTGCTTCCAAAACTCCATAGAAGCTTCTAGTAAAGTTGCCACCACTTTGCTGGAGCATGACTTAGACTGGACTATGACTACCTGACTTAGACTGGACTTATGACTATGACTAGGACATGACTTTGCGTGAAATATTTTATAACACGATGAAAATATAATACTTGACACTGGCTAAATACACTATGTGTGGAGCCAAAATATAAGAAAAAAATAAGTATGGACTATGAATAGAGTTTTGGCGGGAACGCGGAAAAGTTCACGTCGTTGCATTGTATTATTTCTCAAAATTTGTGCTTTTTCCAGTGTTAATGTTTAAAATTGGTGGCGTTTTACGCATTAAGTGCTGAATTACGAGCATGAATGTGGTCAAGTGATATAATGTGGTGTAACGTGGTTTTTCGAGTTGCTTCCAAAATTCCATAGAAGCTTCTTGTAAAGTTGCCACCACTTTACTTGAGCATGACTTAGACTGGACTATGACTATGACTAAGACTAAGACTTGACTACGTAAAATATTCTAAAACTCGATGAAAATATACAATACTTGACACTGGCTAAATATACTATGTGTGGAGCCAACATATAAAAAAAAAAAACTATGAATAGAGTTTTGGCGGGAACGCGGAAAAGTTCACGTCGTTGCGTTGTATTATTTTTCAAAACTTTTGCTTTTTCCAGTGTTAATGTTTAAAATTGGTGGCGTCTTACGCAAGTGCTGAATTACGAGCATGAGTGAGGGCGAGTGATATAATGTGGTGAAACGTGATTTTTCGTGTTGCTTACAAAACTCCATAGAATCTTCTAGTAAAGTTGCCACCACTTTGCTGGAGTATGACTTAGACTGGACTATGACTATAACTAGGACATGACTGCGTGAAATATTTTATAACACGATGAAAATATAATACTTGACACTGGCTAAATACACTATGTGTGGAGCCAAATTATAAGAGAAAAAAAACTACGAATAATATAATAAGTTAAATTAAATGTCTCAGGAGATGTAAACAAGTAAACAATAATTGAAATTGAAAAAAAAAATAACAACTTTAATTAAAGCGCGTCAATAATCTATTGAAATCGTCGAAAGGGATGTTTTGGTCCAATACCTACATCACACGGTCAATGGATGACTAAAAAACGCACGTATACAAAAATGGCTGTGGTGAATTTTGATTTAATTTGCCGAAACACGAATTTAATTTTTATTTATGTGGAATATTATATTATAATGGATACAATCAAGGTCCTACTAAAAAAATTCTCGGCATCATTTCAGTTCACAAAATAGGTCAGAAACAGCTCAGAATCAGCTAAAATTTCCAAAAGTATTTTTGAGCCTTCCCATCCTAAACCTTGTCCTAAAGCTAGCCGCACACCACAGAATTCCCCCTATTACATAGGTCCAGAACCGAAGTCTCCATACTTAACCTTGTTTGAACATGAATCAAACCATAGAGCACATTTTTTTTCTTCTAATGTCAGTTCCTCTTTCAACATACCATATAAATAGTATTACCCGATTTAGTCGGGTACCTAAATAAAAATCTAGCTGGATGTAATACGTAAATAATAAAAATTATATAACGCTTACATTAAAAAAATATAAAATTAATTACCATCATACTACTAACATATTACAATCTATCTAATTAAAATGAAATTAATTACCATCATACTACTATCTATAGACAAGAAATAGGTCTATAGATAGCTCATGCAATCTTTTAATAAAAAGGATTCAAATTAAGTATAAGCAGCAGTTTATTCAACATTTCTTTTAATAACTCACGAGTTTTTCAATATTACCAAGTTAAAGGGATTAAAGAACAACAGTTATGTAGGTACAGGGCCTCAACCAAAATAATGTTTCATATTTAGGATTAAAAAAATAACCTTAAAAATGGGAAAACAGTGGGCGCGTGGAACGTTTATAGTTGACAATAAAACTATTATCAGTAATTGCATTTCTGTGTATACTTACATTTATCAATCACTATTTACACAGTTACTATTATACTTTTATAACTATTATAATATAATTTGCAACTCAACTATGGTAGTAGGAATGTATGTAGGTATACCTACATGAAATTTATTTCTTATCATAGGTGTGAGGAAATGTGTTTATGACACATGGACTGACAAGAAAGAACGATAATAATTGTCTTCAGTCACATTATTCTTAAGAATATACACATTTAGCTAGTATGTAACTCACGTGAACATCAGCCCAATTGAGTGAATCTGGCTAGAGATGCGTGGAAGGAAATGGGGGAGACCTTTGCCCAGCTGTGGGACACAAACGGTTAAGAAAAATTTTACATTTTATAAATATAAATTTTATAAATACTACCTAAATCATCATCATCATCATCATCATTAACAGCCTGAAGACGTCCACTGCTGAACATAGGCCTCCCCCAGGGAGCGCCACTTAGAGCGGCTGCTTGCCTCCTGCATCCATCGGCTCCCCGCGGCTTTCACCAGGTCGTCGGTCCACCTAGTGGGGGGCCGGCCTACGCTGCGTCTTCCAGTTCGTGGTCGCCACTCGAGAACCTTTCTTCCCCATCGGTTGTCAGTTCTACGAGCGATGTGGCCTGCCCATTGCCATTTCAACTACTAAGAGCTACATCGGTCACTTTAGTTCTCCTGCGGATCTCCTCATTTCGGATCCTATCTCGCAGGGAAACACCGAGCATTGCTCTCTCCATAGCTCGTTGCGCGACTTTGAGCTTAGTAATGAGGCCAACAGTTAGAGACCACGTCTCAGTTCCATAAGTCATCACTGGCAACACACATTGATTGAAAACTTTTGTTTTCAGGCTTTGTGGTGTTTTGGACGAAAAGATAGGTCGAAGCTTCCCGAACGCTGCCCAGCCGAGTTGGATTCTTCGGGCGACCTCTTTGTCGAAGTTGGTCCTACCCAATTGGACAGTCTGCCCTAGATAGACGTATTTGTCGACAACTTCGAGAGTATCGTTCCCAACAATTACCGGTATAGGTGGAACATGGGCATTTGATATGATTTTCGTCTTGTCCATGTTCATCTTAAGACCAACCTGTCGGGAGACTCTACTGAGGTCGTTGAGCATGGTGCTGAGATCATCGAGCGACTCCGCCATTATGACTATATCATCGGCAAAACAAAGGTTTGTGATATACTCGCCATTTATGTTGATGCCACATCTTTTCCACTCCAAGAGCTTGAAAACATCCTCCAATGCGTTTGTGAACAGTTTCGGAGAAATAACGTCTCCCTGTCTCACGCCTCTCTGCAATGGGACTACCTAAATACCAAAACTATATTCTACAATAACAATTCTAGGACCTAGGTTCTTTAACATAAACACTACCAAATTATATCTATTATTTTAAAATTTTAATATTCTACTACTTCTTACTACATGATAGTCTACTGAAATCATGAAATACCATAGTGACTCTTTACATGATACTAAAAGTAACTACTGTGTTACCCTTGAAGGTATAGCTCCTCGTTTTATTTTATGGCGGCCTCTTTTTGTCAGATATTTATCTTTACTATAGAAATGCGCTGAACATATTGTTGAGCGAGTATTAGATTTCCACCAATCTTCATTTCGACTTTTTTTAACTACTTTTATCCAACGATCAGGTAGACATCTGTCACGTTACATCCGTTCCTTTCGTGAAAAAGGTAGAATGGAACGCTACAAGTTAATGAGCAGCTCCTCCCCTACCTAAACAGTGCCTAGGTTGACAGGATCCTAAGAGCTGAAGAGAAAAAAAGGAATTGGTAACAGATATTTATTTTCGTAAATTTTACAAGCTTTGTAGAAAGCAAAAAAAAGAGTCTCTAGATGATGCGGAAGAACGCGAAATTTAAGTTGTTTACGGCCTACAAGTTATCACGGTAGAATTAGAATGTTATTGGATCCAAACAAGGCCCACTTCCGGGTCTTCAGATAAACAAAGCCCGCTTCCGGTCTTTAACGAGGCCCACTTCCGGGTCTTCAAACAAACAAGGCCCACTTCCGGGTCTTTATTCAAACAAGGCCCACTGTCGTTATAGAGACTGAGGAATTCGTTGCCTTTAGTTTGTCCGACTTCCAGAGTTCAGCGGCTAGCTCATTCAGTTATTAGCTTCTGGATCCAGAAGAAGATTCTCGTCCTTCTACCGTCGATGAAGTATTATTACGCAGCTCAGATTCAAGATGCAGCAGCAGGAGACACGCAGGTATTAGTCGTCAAAGCTTTGACGGACGACGGGCCGGAACATGGTGATGAAGTTATATTGCCACTCAATGTTTGAAAAAGGCAAACCGGTCGTCTCACTGGTTGACGCTCGGCGATAGATTCGTCGTGGTAGATACGGCGGCCGACGGTGACAACAGATGTAGTTTCGGCCGCCGTATCTACCACGACGAATCTATCGCCGAGCGTCAACCAGTGAGACGACCGGTTTGCCTTTTTCAAACATTGAGTCAAATAGAAATAATTAAAATAATCTTATTAAAATACATGATTAAGGCCACTTACAAGTGAAATGTGATCGTGTGCTTCTGTGATTCGTGCCTCGAGTGATTTCGGCACAGTGTTATCACGCAAGACGGCATTTTTTTGATATGTATTCATAAGCACACCCAAGTAACGACTGATTTTGATTTTGACAGCTGAGAAACAATCACACCCAAAGTGGTGTGTATGGTTTTGCCCTGCTTTAATTTCGTATTAGTGGTCTGGATAAAAAGTCTTTGCCGCACACACACATTAATATTGTCAATAAAATATTGTCAATAATCTTCATTGCATCGAATAATACCGCAATACAGGCCGTACAGACGCAATATTATTGACAATGCGTGCTTTTTTGTTAATATTATTGTGTGTGCGGCCAGCCTAACGATTTTCTTGTCAATAAAATTGTCTTCCAATCTGTGAGAATAAAACTGTGACAGGTCCAACTCTGTACGTTAAAGAAATTTAAAAAAAAATTGAAAGGAACTTTTGTTCAAATTTTTATTATCGATGCTGAAGCCAAAACTACATTATTTTGTCTGTTTGCCTGTCTGTATTGGCTGAGCACTGAGCATCACATGGATTCAAATAACACTTGATAATTTGAGTTCATATTACGAGGAAGGCTATAGGATACTAAACTTTTAATCTCGAAATTCAACGGTCCTGTCGGGAGAGGGGATGAAAGTAAAAATATTTACTGGATTGTGATTCATCCACACCAGGGTGTCTAGCAAAGATACCAACCACTAACGCTAACGCCTCACGCTAACTCCAAAATGTATTGAAATGATCGCTAACTTTTCCGCAGCGAGTGCGCTGCGGAAAAGTTAGCGATTTCCGAAATGTCATTTCAATACGCTTTTCCCATATTACACGGTAGGAGTGGTTTACCGACGACCTAGAAATATTTACGGGACAATTTTAAAGCACTCCCTTTAAAAAAAGAATGAAAGAAATAGGACCAGGGGGTCTAGCAAAGATACCAACCACTAACGCTAACGCCTCACGCTAACTCCAAAATAATAGATGAAGGTAAATTCGCATTTGAACTGAGATAAGGCATAAAAATAAGTGATAAATCCGCGCGAAGCCGGGGCTGGTCGGCTAGTGATGAACGCGAATGACAGTTCAAATGATTTATAGTCGTTCAATTCCGCTTTTCCAATTTGTTTAATGAATTGTTTAACCAATTTAGGAGTGATCATGGAAGTAAAATGTTTCCTTGCGTGTGTCTTGCACTGGTAATCGTTAACGCATTGGACTTGAGTTTTTGTATTAACTATTATAATTATTATTCTAGTAGGAATTATTTCTTTTTTCTAATTTCTTTCTTTATTCGTTTTGGCGTCTATACCGAGGAGTCAATATCATCGTCAACAGCCTGAAGATATCCACTGCTGAACATAGACTTCCCTCAGGGAGCGCCACTTTGAGCGGCTGCTTGCCTTCTGCATCCATCGGTGCCCCGATGGATTTCACCAGATCATCGGTCCATCAAGTGGAATGCCGAGGAGAATACTGCTGTGCCTATTCCCTGGATATTCTCTTTGGTGACTCTTACGGTGTCCCGGAGGTCCCCCCAAAGCTTCTTCCCGGTAGCTCAGATAGGGGAGGGCGCTCACGGGAACACGTAGTATCTAGTGGGATATCCGGAACTATTGAAATAAAACTGTAGATCGCGGTGAACTGGGTTTATTGTAGCGTATAACAATAATTTAAGGTGGTTATGGTCCGAAATGCTGAAAATAAGATCACAACTTGTTCCCAATTGAACTTTTACGGAACAACTAGTAGTAACAATATAACTTGAGGTACAAATAGCACTTTAAACTGTTAGTAACAGATATCTTATGAAAATTGGTTAAGCACAAACGAGGACTGTCCGCCTCGGCGGTTGAATGAAGAATGACGAAAATGTATGGAAAATGAAAAGAATGCGACTAATGTTCTAATTTAGAATTTAAATCTAGATTATGTGAGGCCAATATTTGATGCGAAAACTAAGAAAGCAGGTGAATAGCTGAAATTATGATGAAGGAGGATGACATCGTCACAACGGCACCCGCAGGAACAGATGTAGTCTTATTCACATACTCGCTACGCCATGCTCAGTGTCTCTGCGAGATAAGATCCGGAACTGGGAGATCCGCAGGAGGACTAAAGTGACCGATTTAGCTTTTAGAATTATAATTAGTAAGTTGAAATGGCAATGGGCAGGCCACATCGCTCGTAGAACTGACAACTGGTGGTGAAGAAAGGTTTTCGAGTGGCGACCACTAACCGGAGGACACAGCGTAGACCAGCCCTCTCTAGGTGGATTGACGATCTGGTGAAAACCTCGGGGAGCCGATGGGTGCAGGAGTCGAGCAGCTGTTAGGGCGGCGCTCTCTCGGGGAGGCCTATGTTCAGCAGTAGATGTCTTCAGGCTGTTGATGATGATGATGATGAAGATCCACATACAGAGGCCACATGGCCTATTTTCTAGGCGATAAATGCTTTATACTTATTGATTATTGATTGATGCATGGTATTTTGAATTGTTACTAACTGTTCGCAGTAGACAAAGTTAAATTGTGTTCCAATTAACAATGATGAAAGAATGAATGTTTATTAAGATTTTTTTTATATTCTGTAGTGGATGTCCTCCCTCAAGTTGATGAAGGATGGTGATTATTGTAAAATATGCTAATAAATCTTGAAAACGGTAATTTCTATAAAGATATTATAGTTCTCAAAATTTTAGCCACCAGCGGCGCCCGCGCCGTCCAACTCACCGGATTGAACGCTCGACCACTGAGTTATAGTTACCCGACCACTAGCTGCGAAAATCTTAAGGACTATGTGTTTACTGACTAAAGACTCGATTTGACTAAAGTAGAATAAGTTTTATTCCAAGTATAACGCTAACTGTTACTCTCGGATACAGCTGATTGACAAATGAAATGGCGATTAAGAAGACGCCATTCTGGGCCATTATTCCGTATCGATTCCTTACTTTGAAACCACGCGAATTCTTTGTCTTACATAAGAAATCTGCGAAACTGTATTCTCTATGAAACGAAAACAAAACCGCGCGAAATGAATTTGGAATTGGCGCGATTTGAACTGTCAAAAATCGCATGTTTTACCGAGACGCGTTTCGAAACATCAACACATCAAAATATATGACACTTATGTAAATATATTTTATTCTAAATAAAGATAACTTTAATGTAAAGTTAAGGTATATCTAACGCTGTGACACGATTTGAACAAGACACGAGAACGACGTGGTTTCGTATCGTGTGGAATCTGTGTTTCCATAGATAATAACCGCCCAGATTGTATCCAAGTAAAAAGCTTCAAAATTGGTGGTATAAAATATAGTTATATTCGTGTAACTCGGTTAATCTCGGAACGTTATAGTTAGAATAACGTTATTCTACTTTGGTAGAATCGGGCCTAAGCCGTCGTGGCTGGTGGTCGGGTAACCATAGTTCAGTGGTAGAGCGTTCAATCCGGTGAGTTGGAGGGCGTGGGTTCAAATCCCGCTGGTTGCTAAAACTTTGAGGACGATAATATTTTTATGAATCTTTATGAACGGTAGTTTTCTTTGTTTCGACCTTGGTGCCTATCGATACAAGGATGTAGAATCCGACTCAAATATTTATATCATAATTATGACCGTTTTAGTTTGTTTTGAGATGACAACTAGCTTACACAAATATAACAAGGTGAATTAACCCTCCAATGAATTACTCTACACCAGGTATTATTTAACGGAGGCTTTCTATATATCCCTGCACCTTAACAACGAATAATCAAGTCGTCACCCTATGAATGGCACGTAACTTTCAATCCCCAAACATAATTCTCTCAAAAATCATATTGCGACATGAAAATGGTACAAAATAATGAGATGATAACGAGACAAAATTACCCCTCTATCGGAGAAACCCGAATCAGTCGAGAACCATTAGCGGAAGAAGCGACGCGTACAGATACAAGTTCTACTTTTGTGACTTCTGTGTTTTGTCCATATCGGAATTGCGAGCTACCCGAGGAAGCCTGCAGGCCCGCCCGACCGTGAACCGTCGGGAAAAACGCAACTATACTTATACTTGTATAAATATAACGTCAACCTACAATAGTGATTCAGTTTTGCGCGATCGCTTGCAACAAAATGTCGAGACGGGGGTAATAAGTTAACAACACAGAAGAAAGTGAATCAATTAGAACATAAACGAAATGAAAATGAAGTGTCAGACTTTAATAGTGTTGTGCTACGTGGTCCTGTCAACCGCTGATGATAATTATGAAAACAAGTTGACAAAGTTATGGTCACTGTCCAGTGCTTCGAACAGTGATGGCTCTTCAGTGGTGAACGTGCCGAGTGCTTCCATTGTGATCCAGCCTTCCAGTTACCCTGATGCTTCTTCTAGAGGGGTCAAAGTGCTTCCGTACGCGAGATACGCTTTCAAACCTCGGGCTATACCATTGAGAAAAGAAGAGCAGACGCAGGTCGAGAAGAACGCATATTATTCACAGGATGAGGTGAAGAAGTACCCACATACACTTTTCCCTGGCAATTATTATTCAATTTCCAAAGAGAAAAGTAATTTGACTGAAGGTCGGCAGGCGAGGCAGTTCAGACCGGTAGCCATACCGTTGATAAGGAACTTGGAGTTCCAGAAGCGGTCCTTAGATGCTAAAATCGTGGATGATGAGGAACCGATAATTGAGAAGCCTGCAGGATTTACGGAGCCAGCCGCATCGAGACGGTCAATTTCGGGTAGGTTTATGTTACTACTATTTTTGATCAATGTTCACTTAACTAGTTTATAGATTGCTTTGCATGTTAGTAAGGCATAACATGCATAGATGCATTCTATAGTTACGATTATAGGATGTTTCTTGGACGCAGCAATCAGCTGTGATAGCTCTCGAATGTTATTTGTACGACAGTCGTACACTTTTCATTGTACACAAATTAATGGCATCTGCTAAAGAGCTACCATTTTTGTTTTGTTGATATTTATACTTACCTATACTTTGTTTTGCATAGGTATAATGTTATTAACATAAACTGTATTATAATCAGTTTACTGTTATCATTAAGGTACTCAAAAAATCTATTAACTGCTGAATTTTTTGTAATTATCTATTAATTCTAATCCTGTTCTGAGTGCCTGAGAATTCAACCCTTAAGAAGATGAAATATCAAATAGTTATTACTCTGGAATTATTATGAAGATTAACTTACTGCCACGAAAATTAAAGCCAATCCTATTAATATTCCAATGGTCATGAAATCAGAACATTGACATGGCATTCTATTCGCAAACATCCGCACTAATAACGCACGCGTATATATTTGCGTGTTAAATTGAAATGCACGCATTTGATTTTAATTGCATGTTCTTGTTCAGCATATGTGTGTATACTCTTTTTACCACTTTCATATTTGTATCTTATGTTATTGATAATAACTTGTACTAAATCAAAAATTGCATAATTGTCATTTTTGAGTTTACTAAAGTTTATGCTGATGTCTGGTTTAACAAAAATTTTGAAGGTTGCCTTATTCCGTGTGTCTATGATAATTCAATGATTTTAGAAGATTGTTGCTAACAAGCATTATGATCGGAAAGTATCGATTACAAGATGCAATGACACGATTACGCAAATGCAAACTATTTATTCACCGTAAATGCATAAAAATTATGCGTAATATTACGCGTAGAGTTAATTGAACTGGAAATGCAGAATAGAAAAAAGATTTGACTTATTATGCAATGTAGTACACAAAATGAAATCAAATATTAAATAAATATTTGAATCCATTATGGTTAACTTTGCAGTAGAAAATGTAGATATTTTTAATTCTCTATTATGTTTGTCATTATTAATCATCATGCCATATCCGTGTGACATATTCTTCGACCATCAGTCTCAAATACTTTAAGAGGACACTAAAGTTTCATTCTCTGGAATGGAAGCTACGACGTTCAAAGCTGCCGATTGAAAGACGCTGAACCCCCATCATTACTTGCCGTTACCATGCTATCCACTCTCACCACAGCCCTGAATTTCAATAAGCTTACTATTATTTCCGCTTCGCCTAATATCTATAACTGTAAGTTTGGTCCACTGAACCAGTCACGGTGGACCGATGGCTGTAATGCAATCTAACTATATGGTTCAAACTATGTTTTATGGTGTAGACAAGTATATAACCAAATCTATGAATATGCCTTAATAATTCAATCATATTAGTATACAATTAAACGCAATTGGTGCATAACTGAAAAGATTTAGCTTAATCTCAATTACCTAAAAGTAATGAGGCCTGATGGTATGACGTTAATCCCGTGGAGCCGTGGAAGGCCGCTGGTGTGGGATGCTACCTGCGTTGACACGCTAGCGCCTTCCCACGTTAACAACTCAGCTCGGGCGGCATGTGCAGCGGCTGAAGCTGCAGAAGACCTCAAACGGAGGAAGTATGAATCCTTAGGCGATGGATACATATTTGCTCCGTTTGGGGTTGAAACAATGGGTCCCTGGGGCCCACAGGCGCGGCTTCTTGTTAGGGAGCTGTCCAGACGGTTGGTCGACCTAACACGTGACCAAAGGGCTGGCGCATACCTCGGCCAACGAATCAGCTTGGCAATACAACGAGGGAATGTCGCCAGCTTTTTGGGCACGCTCCCCGCATAAAGCAACCTAAATTCTGTGTTTTATTTATAGTATTTTTTTTTTTTGCGGCATAGCTTTTTTTTGATAGGGTTTTCTTAAAAGTTATATACAACTTACGTAAAATAAAATAAGTGTTTATTGGACAAGTTGACAAAAAACCCAAATCTTCTAATGTAGCTCAGGCAGAAAAGAGGACGGAAAAACGAAATAGATATCAGTCAAAACTTGAATCTCTATTTTATCTTAATGAACGCGAATCACACGACACAGCATAATAATATTTTGTGAATTTTACTCACCAATTCGTTCTTCATACAAAGCTACTTTTTCGATATGGTATACGGTAAAGTATCTTCGTCACGGCATGAGCATCGTAATTGAATAATATCGTGATAGCAGTTAGCGTTTATAATCACCTATTGATTTAGCAAATTTACTCTACCGTGAATAAGTCATAAAAAAAGTAAAAGGAAATATCGTGTTTGATATAACAAAAGTATCTTCCGGAACATATTTTAATTTGCGAGTTCAGTGTGATCCATCGATCGTATTTATGCCAAGTTGAGTTTTTATGTTTAAAATTAATTGAACTCACTGTATTATTGCAGTAAGTTATGTTAGCAGTAATAATGCTAATCAGAAACAATCGTTTCTATTTGGTGTTCAACTTTCAGACCAAGAATTTAACATGATCAAGATATATCTGGTTAATAACAGATAGTAAGTAGGCGCACAGTAAAGTGGTTAATTATGTCAGTTAATAAGCTTAGCCCATATACGTGAGATATAAAAACGCATGCGTAAAATATTATGATGATAGTAACAAACAAGTTGATTGTTCACTTTTAATTTCTTGACGACATCTCATTACTTACCATACTTGGCTCAACATACATCTCTATACATAGAAGAGATAGATAACAAATTGATTCGACATCACCAAAATTTACCTTTAGAAAGGAAATCAGAATACCACACACAGATACCTCATCATCGTCATCAACAGCCTGAAGGCGTCCACTACTGAACATAGGCCTCCCCTAGAGGACGCCACTTGAGCAGCTGCTCACCTGCTGCATCCATTGGCTACCCGTGGCTTTCACCAGATCGTCGGTCCACCTAGTGGGGGCCAGCATGCTCTGCGTCTTCCAGTTCGTGGTCGCCACTCGAGAACCTTTCATCCCCATCGGTTGTCAGATCTACAAGCGATGTGTGTATGTTGTATGTGTTTCAAAACTCTGTGGTATAGATAATAGAAAACAGAAACTAATCAATGTATTCTTATTAATTTCAGATATGTTTGGCGTGAACGATGATGATGATGAAGATGAAGATGATGAGCTCGATGGGGAATATGAAATAGAAAACGTTGACGATGATGGACAAAGCAAAAATAAGATCAAAAGAAAGAAAATCAAACGTAAAGCCTATAAAATGAAGAAGTACATGCTACCACTGCTTATGGCATACAAGATGAAGTATTTTGCTCTTGTACCAGTCATGATTGGAGGTCTGGTTCTGCTGGTTGGAGCTACGGGGCTGGCTGGATTCTTCTTCGCATTATTTGCAGCAGTGATGGGACTACAGAAAGGGGGATATTGACTATAAGAGAGTGAATGTGAATAGATAAAGTCGACGAAATCGCAGTTGCCATCACAGCTATGTTAGCATTTTCATTTCGAGTTCGTTGTACTGCTCAATCTACTAGTCTTGATTTATGGACAGAGTGACCAAGTGATTTGTTTGTGCAACGTTACGTGTTTCACTTAATGCTGTTCACCTCTTAGTTAAATACTAACTTGCTAATATTTTAACGGTTAGTTGTAATAAAATATCGTCTTCAGTATCAAATGAGAGTTTCTGTAACCGGATCAATGCAAAAGCTCTCATAGGTTTGAATTGAACGAGCTGTTAAAATTTTAATAATTTGTGTGACTGTTATACTTATTATGCTGTTATCCACCGACTCATGAGACAGGATCATTGTAACTAATGATTATTGTTTTTAATTAAACAGGGCAGTTATATATTGATTTTGTCAAACGTAACGTTTTCATTTTCTTTTGTATTGTTAACAGTAAGGTTCGCGCTATTGTAAATATTTCCATTATTTGTAAAATAACTTAAATTATTTATTGAATAATTTGTTATAAGTTTATTTATATTAAAGTTAGTTACCATAACATAGGCGTTTTGTATTTAAAATATTTTTTAAAGATATCCATACTAAGATGTATGGTTTGAATTAAACACACCCGACCCCGATAGCTCAGTTGGTAGTATCCCTGCCTTCTGAACTGGGGGCTGTGGGTTCGATTCCTACCCGGGACAAACATTTGTGTGATGAACATAGATGTTTGTTCTACGTCTGGGTGTTATATTGTATTCTATGTATGTATTTACAAACAAAAAGTATATAAGTATTGTATCAGTTATCTGGTTCCCATAGTACAAGCTATGCTTAGTTTGGGGCTAGATGGCGCTGTGTGAAATGTCCACACATATTTTTTTTTTTTTTTTTTTATGCTTTGATTGTTTAAGTATTTTTATTTATACTTCCTAATTATATGTAAGTAGTTCTTTCCTTCTATAAAACCAGTGAGCGTTACATAAAATTCAATCATTCATCGAATGTAATTAAATCTAATATTTAATTTAAACTTGACACTAAAAATTTTAGAACTATTGTGAAAGGGACAAATCAGACAAAGATTTTTTTAATAGTAGTATGGAATCTCATATAACTGACAATCGTATGGAGAAGAAAGGTTCTCGAGTGGCAATCACATACCTGAAGAGGCAGCGTAGGCTAGCCCCCGATTAGGTGACCTGACAATCTGGAGAAAACTACGAGGAGCCGATGTATGCAGTAGGGGAATAACCGTGCAAAGTGGGTTTCTGTGGGGGAGACTTATGTTCAGCAGAAGACGCCTTCGGGCTATTGATGATGATGATGATGATGATGATGATGATATTTGTGGAAGCTCCATCCAAGCAAAAATTTGAAATTATACGGAAATTAAATAGATTTGTGCGTACCGTAAACACGTGTAAGCAAACCTGTGTAAAATTTCAACAAAAATTTATCAAGTTTTGGATATAATTTATTATTGATCAAAATTGTTATAGTTTTATGTCTATAAATAAATTAACAGTAAAAAATATAGGAGAAGAAAATCCAAAGCTATTAAAATGGAGAAGCTATAATTGGGTAGACCGAGCGGCTTTCCACTCCATTTACATAAATAATACTAACCTACTATAAGCCCTTCTTTATTGCATAAATTAAAATTTTGTCGAGAACAGATGTTAATAGTAGTGGTATAGCAAACATAAAATATAGCTTTAAAGTATTTTTAATAATTTAATTTTGGTAGGCACACTCACTACATGGATAATAACATTATTAGTAAAAATAATATAATATCACTTAAAAGTTGCAGTTTTATAAATGCTTTTAGGTATTCAACATATTTTATAATACTTATTAAGTAATGAGAAGTTTTATTTAAAAAAAACTAGTTCCGCTCCTGTTACTAGATGGCGTAGTAACAACGTATTTTAAACATGGTCGTAGTTTCAAACCACGGAGTACAAGGAAAAGTCAAATTTAGTTGAGTGGATCACAGAGTACGTTGTCTATTTGTCGATAGAAAGCCATTAGAGTTATATGCCTTCCATAAATAAGGATAGAATAGTAAACTCGATACATAATTATCTTAACAATGACAGAACGTAAAACCCCCATTTTAATGCCATCTATAGGGTCTTTATTAAACTACAGCTTTTTTTTTTTTAATAAAACGCCTCATTGTTTTAAGTTGTAACAAACTTTGTGCAGTTTTTGGTTTATGGTGCTACAAAATACTTGTATGTCGGTAACAATCGACATAGCCTACGTAGATGATGTCTTATCAGCACTTAATGTTTTACATTTAAAATCTCTATCCCGCTAACAATATTATAAAAAAATAAAAAAAAAATTAGTTGAAGGTAAAACCATAACGTTGTCTGTTTATCCACAGACCTAGGATGTTTTCATTATTCCAAGCCATAAAACGACTAATTCATTTATAAAGAAAATAACAATCGTAGAAAAATAAACTCAAATAAATCTCCCCATCTTAATCTCCTCTCTCTTATTGAAATTCCCCCATTCCCATTTTACCATCGTACAATTAGACGCTAGGTGAACCAACGATCTGGTGAAAGCGATAGATGCAGGAGGCGAGCAGCCACTCAAGGTGGCTCTCTGTGGAGGAGGCCTATATTCAGCAGTGGACGTCTTCAGGCTGCTGATGATGATGATGATGATGATGACAACTAGACGCATGGAAACAAGGCATCCGTATATGGTGGAAATTACTCAAACACGCAGAAAACGTTTTGATTTCTCATTTATAATTCGGACAGCAAAGAAATGGAGGCCTTACTGACAAATATAATCTGGGAGGTTTTAAGGCTAGAGTGAACCAGTATCTTCTAGGTAAGCATGCTCCATCATCGACCGCGTCGTCACTGGTGATGGTAAAATGTTAGCCTATCGTTGATAAAAAATACTGAACCGACTCGAATTCACACATAGTTTTTTACACTTCCCAAATCAATATAGGATTCTTTTTATCCCAGGAAATCACGATTTTCCATGGGTAAACAGATGCGGATGAAACCACGCGGGGAACATAGTCTTATCTATTATTTGCAACAAAATTTTCAGGAACGTAATCTCCTCGTCTATAGTGCTCATCATAGTAGACATGGTCTTCGCTTTTGCTGGGGACCTGGATGATTTCTACTTGGGTCTTGGTGTCGTCTTTCCGGTTCTGGTAACCGTGGGAATGATCGAACATGCCCTTCAGGCTGAGTACTGATGCCAAGACGGTGGAGAAGAAGCCCATCATCAGACCTGGAAGACACACGAATTAAATTAGAAACTAGGTAAATTAAACATAGGTATAATGCTTTTTTTCTTGAAATGGCAATGGGCAGGCCACATCGCTTTTAGAATTGGTAACCGATGGGGAAGAAAGGTTCTCGAGTGGCGACCATGAAACCGAAGACGCAGCGTAGGCCAGCCTCTCACCAGCGTAGGTAGGTGGACCGACGATATAGTGCAAGCAGCTGCTCAGTGGCACTGTCTGGGCGGAGGCCTATGTTCAGCAGTGAGCGTAATCAGGCTATAGATGATGATGACGATGATGATGATGATGATGATGATGATGATGATGATGATGATAATATGCTTTTAAAAAATAAACATAAATGCCTTCACTCCCAGGAAAATGAACATTTTCTCACGATGCATGAAGTTTTTCATTACCTTGTAGAGCGAGTGGTAACTTCACACATAAGTTTACGATTAACAACAAGGACAAAGAGGGTACAGAGAAGGACCTCCTCCCCAGTTCAGTATACTACCCAGCGCAGAGACGTCTCCATCCAAATAGTTCCCCTATCTTGGAGAGTCAATGGGATTTTTTCTCTACACAGATCCTCTGGAGAAGCCAGATAGACGAGCGGGATTTAAACCTAGGATCGGCTTGAAAGTTGCACGGGCTACCGCTAAGCCTGAGTAGTAGCTCCATGTTACCTACATAGTTATAGATTGGTTTTAGCTTTGTATGTCAAAACAGTATAATCAATTTTAATACCTTTCGCCGAAAGAAACGCTAAAGCCTTGAGGGCAATTGGTATCAGCAAACTCTTAGCAGCTAGGAGTCCCAGAATCAACGGCAGCATATATTTCCTTTGCATTTTTTGCATCTTGTTCCCTCTTCTCTTCCGTTTCTTCCCACCACCTTCGCCACCATCACCTTTGTTCAGGAACTTTACAATGCATTTTTTAACTTTTCCTTTCCTTTTGAGCTTCTTCGTCAAATGTTTTTTAGCCTTTTTTGTGCTCTTATGCCTTTTTGGAACTGGCTTTGGTGTAATAACTTCGATAGTTGTGTGGTATTTTTTTGATGTATCGGCGGCGTCATCTGAAACTTATAATTGACATTCTGTTGTACGTTATTCATAATCATCATTAACAAACTTTAGACGTCCACTGATGAACATAGGCCTTTCCCAGAGAGCGCCTCTTTGAGCGGCTGCTCGCTTCCTGCGCCCATCGACTCTCCGCGCACGAGGCAAATGACTAGTATTTATAATACAGGTGGACCACGGGAAGAAAAAAAATCCCGTGGTACACCCAGGTGAACTAAGCAGATGGACCACGGGCAATACCCGGCAATAAATAACCATTACCATAAAACCATTTATTACCAATAAATAAATAATAACTAAATAAATAACGCCCAACGATCACATAGGTACATAGCTACTGAACCCTAACTACTGTATATTTTTCTTGTGCACAAATACTTGTCCTGTCACGGGAATCGAACACAACGCCTCCGGGTTATGAGCCAACCTGGTCTACCACCACACCATAAAGGCTGTTTAATACCAATACCAACCGATATTGACCGAATACATCTAAAAAATTCAATGATACATTCTAATTACAAAAAGTTTTCTTTTTATATTATACTTATATTTAGTTACCTTTCAAAGATCTCCGAGCAAAGTTTCCATGAGTAAGTATCCACTCCAAAGGTTCTGTTGTGTTGATATCATTCACATAATTGTCATGGCTCGAGGGACCAAACCCTATTAGGGTTTCCGTTTTCATTATTCCATAGTTATTCGTATTATCAAGCAATAATCCCCGAGAATAAGGAATCATGGTAAAACCTCCAAGTTCTTTACACAAAAGATGTAACTTAACTGTTTTTCATAAAATGATTTAAGTTTAATTCAGTAAGCGTATGAAGTTCGGAAAATGATTTTGGATTTTCATTAGAAAAGATTCTGTTTTTTTTTTTTTTTAGATAAGCAGAACTAAAAGTGCACACTCAACAGCAATCAAATATAACCCATTATTTTTTGGGTATAATAGCAAAAACTAGAAATAGGTTCCGATTTTCTTTTGTACTTGCTTAGAATAAGTTATTATCGTTGTTTGTCACTGTGTACAAATTGTACAAATAAAGCATTTTCTTTCTTTCTTCTTCTTTCAAAAATATTTTGAGGTTTCCGGAAAATTATTATTGTGGATTGGTCAAATATTTTTGTTAATTTTATTTGCGTGCGGTTAATATAATTTTCAATTTTATTACGTTGTGTTCCTTATCAAATTCTCACTATACTGGCATAGATGTCAAAATGCACATGTCTTTTATAACCAAGGTAAAATCCAGTGCACTATACCCTATGAAGCATTACTTTTTAATGACACGTAGACATTTTCACCGTAATTAGTAATTAGCGAATGCAGGAAAGTTAATGTTAGAGTTAGTAGGGTAAACGGTGCTTTGGTTTTCAGGTTAACAAATAATTATAACGATCACATAAACAGATCCTGAACCCTTACTAAGATTCCTTGTATCTAGGGACCCAGGAACTACGAGGACCATATGGTCCCACAATACCCAGACATGAACAAGTGTTTACGCTTTCTTTTTTTTCTGTGCACAAATACTTGTCATGTCGCGGGAATCGAACCCGCCACCTCCAGGTTATGAGCCGACCTGCTCAACCACCATACCAAGAAGGCTATCAAAATAACGTTTCGAAGGTCCCATGCCTATCCACGTGGTTCTACTGGTATAACCAGGAAGCAGCAGTTTCAACTACCTAAACCTCTCAAGAAACCTACATAAGTCTCGTCTCAATAACCACTTTCTTTCTCAGTAGAAGATATAGTGCGATACAAACTCAATGACGTCTATTAAGTTGACGCAAAATGATGCGCAGTAGCAAAAATTAGATGTACCTACCTATATACCTACGCGACTAAAGGTAAGCGGTGAGCGCAGCATGCGGGGCTTCCAATGTAGTTAACAGCTGCCATTGAGTTTGAATAACACTGCCGTAGTTACTTTTACCTATTCATAGACCACGACCTGGAAATGCTACCGTTAGACCATCAGTATCATTGTAATCATCATCAGCCTGAAGATCCACTGCTGAACATAGGCCTCCCCCAATGAGCGCCACTTTGAGCAGCTGATGCTTTGATGAACTAGCTGATAAACTTGCCTTCTGCATCGGATTTGACCAGATCGACGGTCCACCGATTGATGGACCAATCTACGCCGCGTCTTCAACAACACACACAAAAAGTCCAAATTTAATTCAGTACCTCCTAGTTTTTTTTACATATCTTCCATATTCAAATCTGGCTCATGATAACCTGATTAAATTAACCTGCAAAGAAAACATGGTAAAGACATATGAAAACCGTTTATTTGGTATCAGCTTACTCAAACTACTGTACGATACACCGATCTTGGTAAAACTGGGCGCTAAACGGGTTATCCAGAGCAAGCGTGCTTTCAGCTAGCTTATCTCTTACTCTATCAGACACTGTGTAAATCCCTCCTACCATCTTCCTCACTCCTTTTTGGATATACATTTTTGGATTGTGTTTATGAAGGAATGCCCTCATTCTCCTTTGACGGATCATCATTTTTCTTCTCATCGGGTGTGGTCTGCTGAAGACTGATCTCTTCTTCTTTGGAAACATTCGCCGTTTCCTCTTCCCCATCTTGGTCTAGTGGTGGCCTGTGTAGTTGGGTACCTTTTTGGTTGGATCGAGTGCTAGTCTGCTTTTGATGAAATCATTGTGAATAGATTTTTCTGCGGCTGTTTTGAAAATTATACAGAATTTTGTTTACGGTTTTCACATCCTTTATTTTTACTATTTTGAAAATGTCACACTGACAAATGAGAAGTATCTTTTGTTTTGTGAAGTATGCCAGATGGTGAAAGAAGTTTTATTACTTTAGGGTAAACTGTTTTTAAACTAAGTACTGCGAGGAGTTTTGGCGGGAACGCGGAAATGTTCACGTCGTTGCATTGTATTATTTCTCACAACTTGTGCTTTTTCCAGTGTTAAAGTTTAAAATTGGTGGCGTTTTACACATTAAGTGCTGAATTACGAGCATGAGTGTGGGCAAGTGATATAATGAGGTGAAACGTGAGTTTTCGTGTTGCTTCCAAAATTTCATAGAAGCTTCTAGTAAAGTTGCCACTACTTTACTGGAGCATGGCTTAGACTGGACTACGACTACCTGACTTAGACTGGACTATGACTATGACTAAGACTTTATTTACGTGATATATTCAACGATGAAAAATTACAATACTTGACACGGGCTAAATACACGATGTGTGGAGCCAAAATCTAAGAAACAAGTTCTGCGAGCGGTAGACCCATATGGATGGCTTCGCGAGCACAAATGTTTTTGTAACAGTAATATTCAATCTGTACATAATCACATCAACAGCGGGGAGACATCAACTGCTAAACAATCAACATACATAGGTCTCCTTAATATAACGCCACATTGGACGCCGGAAGACGCAGCGTAGGCCGGCCCCCCACTAGGTGGACCGACGATATAGTGAAAACCGCGGGGAGCCGATGGATGCAGGAGGCGAGCAGCCACTCAAAATGGCGCTCCCTGGGGGAGGCGTATGTTCAGCAGTGGACGTCTTCAGGCTGTTAATGATGATGATGATGATGGATGCTTATAATAGTGGACATTGTCAAGCTTGACAGGTGTCTTGGTGATCGCAGAAAATATTAATGTACTCCAACAATAAAATGAAATAATGGAACAAACGGAACATTCAAGCTCCGAGAAAAAGCGAAAATGATTCATAAACTCGACACTGGCGGATGCACAAAGCGTGCGAAGCCAAATCCTCCTAGGAGTAAAATAAAAAAAAAATACTAAGACGCTGACAGGACCCAATGCAAGCACGTTTATTACAGCAGACAAACTTGAAACTTATTTTGTACCGTATAGGGTCGCTATATGCATAGCAAAATTATGGCGATTACGTTGCGTTGCACTTCGACTTTTTCGTTTTTCGGTACAAATAATTAGTTATAAAAGAAATGCTTATTGTTATAAAAAAATAAGTTTATAGACGGATGCATTGAAACATAATTTATCACTATGATTTATTTCAATGGGGTGTCTTATTATAATGTAACATTTTAGGACGTTTGAATGATTATTTAGAGGTCACTTCACGATTTTTTTCTATCGAGAAAACTTTTCTTAAACGTGTTTCGGTTTCGGCAGATGGAACGAAGATATGACCAGTATTAATGTGCATTTTTTTCAATCCTGTAAATGGTATACGTTTTGTGATAATCACGTTCAAAATAGTCGATTTGGGAGCATTCAGCGCCTTAATGTACCGACTTACCGAGGAGTGTGCTGCTGCTCATTCTCTGGATATTCCCTTGGCCGACTCTTAATTGCTACACCCGTGGGAAGAGATGGGTTACTCCACCGCCGGGACCACATGGCATGGTGTTATGGTACTTATATAGGTAAGTCCCGACTCAGACTTCACGGCCTTATATCTCGACAACCTCTTGTCCGATATTGCTTTTATACCGAAAAAAGTTGGTTAAATATTGTACCTATTTAAAACGATGGTTCGCTACTATCCTTAAAAAGAATAACAGAAATAAAAAGTCTGGTCTACATACGATGGTCTAAACTCAAAGTTATTATTCGATATGATGTAAGAAAGTTTACCATAGTACTTACCAAGAGCCGGTTGTTATGTAATATTCACCCACTGCTTGAATACATGATACTGTAGTTCACAGTATAAGGAAAGAATGCAGACAAAATGAAAAAGAATATAAAAAATGCCCCATTCTCTTGAATCTATATTTCGGTTCCACATGTGGATACTTTAATTATCTCCTCTTAAATCCACACTGAGAGGATTCAAGGTGTAAAAATATTGTTTCCTATACCTATGTCACTTCAATCCACAAACGAATGGATTCAAAAATAAAACTGTAAAATATAAAAGTTAACGTTAATATTCACCGCAAAATTTTCTTCTTAGTTTTTTATCTCATTTATGAAACAGGAATCAACAAAACATAAAAGAGAAATGATTCCATGTTCCATTCCATTTGATGGATTTGAAATAATATCATAAAACAAAATAAATACCTATGTTATACACATAAAGATGCAGTTTTTTTTTCTTTTAATATAAATTTTATGTTATGCCTCAAATTTACACATATATATAAAATACATTTTAAAGGAAAGCTTTGAAACGAATGACGCATCGCACCTAGAGGCCAAGCGATTTTTTTTATTTTGCTCAGTGGACTTTATGATTACATTTTTTGATTTTGTTTTATTTTGCATCTTCCTCTTTTGCATATACTGCATCCAGTTCAAATAGAAAGTGGGTGCCGGACAAGTTCACTGCCACAGCCTTGAAATAGGTGCAAGGGACCCTAGGGAGATGGAGAAAGTGGCCTTGACCGCTTTGGCTACTCTGTGGAGTATTCTCCACAGAGTAGCCAGAATATACCTGTGGATTTACCAAGCGATATGTATAATAAAAATATATGCGGACATTTCACACAACGCCATATAGTTTCAAACTAAGCATAGCTTAGTACTATGGGAACCAGATAATTAGAGACTTTTTGTTTGTAAATGCATACCTACATAGATTAAAGTATAACACCCAGACACAGAACAAACCCCTATGTTCACACAAACGTTTGCCCCGGTGGGAGTCGAACCCACAGCCTACAGTTCAGAAGGCAGAGCTATATAATGCTACCTCCTGACTGAGTGATTAGGTCATTTAATTGTAGTGTTAATTATTTTTTAATGATTAATCTTCAATTCCATCACTTGTCTGTATTCCACTATGTTGTTTACAGATTATAATTTTGTTAATGAATTAATTATGTCTTTGTGTTAATATGACCCTATAGGGTACGCGCATAGTTACGTAGACGTAGTACCATCCACAGACCTAATTTTTTTTTGTTTGGTCTATGGTAACATCAGTAATCTGTTGTGGACGATATATTATTATCATTATTTCTTTAGTCAATGTAGTTCCATTCTATGTGACATCGACATCGTGTAACAATTATCTAGCACATCCATACAAGTAACATAATCATCATCACCATCATCGCCATCATCACCATCATCGTCAACATCATCATGATCATCAACATCATCACTATCGTCAACATCATCATGATCATCACCATCATGACCAACATCAGCATCGTCATTATCATTTTCAGCCTAAAGACGTACTGCTGTACATAAGCCTCTCCTAAAAAGCGATACATACATACATTTTGCCATAATCACTTCGCTTGGCAGGCCTCTGGTAATTGCAGTAGACTTTAATGAAAACCAAGTTAAATGCTGCAGCCCATTTCCCTCGATAATCCTTTAGCCGGCTTCTACGGCATCGACGGGACAAGTTGGGGTGATCCTATTTGTATTTTACGGGACCACATGGCATAACAAACCCTAGCCTATCTGAGATAAAAAAATAACTTTTGTAATAGTAACCTACTTCCTAAAAGAATATTGTCATTGTTATTTTCCTTTTTCAACTTATATCCTCGTGAAAGCGTAAACAAATTCTTTATGACAAAATGACTTGGAATGTCTGAATAAGCATCCTTGTGCCAAACCAAAGTTTCTCTTCAATGGTTAGTAATAAATAAACCACATTTATAGAATATCGAATTTCTTAATACAAAAATGCAAATATACAATCTGAAGAATGAAAATGATATAGCAAAGGGCAAACAAATTAACCTTAATGAAAATGTAACTTATCTACAATAAAAAATATGGTACGGATTGACCGATAATTGGGTAAGCTAGATAAAAGAGATTACCTATAGACGACGATATTCGAAGACCTCCTACCTGACACTAGGGGCCAAAATGAGTTATCTATGCCATTCGACTTAGAATCCAGTTTTAAATCGACTGATGAAAACTCATATAAGATTTTGTGGAAAATTACGCTACAAATTAATCGTGTAAATAGCTCCTTAAATTGTAGGTGACTAAAAGCTGCTAATACATCGTAACTTGTTACAAAAAATAGAAAGAAAGAAAGAAAGTCTCTAGCTACGTTTGTTCCAGTTTTGCTGCTAATATCTCCTATAACTAACAAACTCCTGTTAGTAGTAGGAGATATTAGCAGCAAAACTGGAACTAAAAGCTTGTAACTCCACCAAAAAGATTTCAAGTGGACATTGGTGAAACCAATAACTCCTAACTAACATTAACTTGCAAACCGCTTGTTCAAACCTAAAACCAATGCCAGTATCTAATTTGACTTCCATTTAAACATATATTGTAGTAGTTAGTACAAATTTTCATAAAATAAGTAAGTAGAAAATGTAACAGTTTTTGGTGTTTTTTGTTAGTTAGGAGTTTTTCGAACGTCGGTCGTCGTCGCTATGCATTTTCCGGATTATGTTTATCGAATGGGCTAATTGCCAGACTCTAATAGATAAAAGTCCGGCAATTAGCACATTCGAAAAATAATGTCCAGTAACCACCGCCAGCGCTGTGAAGCCAGTAAAACCCCTCGCCACTGTGCCTGTTTTCAGATGCTCATTCAGGTACTGTCAGCCACTGAAGTTTATTATAATAATTATAATAAACTTCAGTGGCTGACAGTACCTTCCACTTCCGACTAGGTCAAAATAATTATTATTTTGACCTAGTCGGAAGTGTCCTGGCCTACCATCATAGGTGTTTCCGTTATTTCCGTTTTACTAGGTGGTAGGGCTTTTCTGCAAAGTTCGTCTAGGTAGGTACCACCGCTTTGCCAGTTATTCTACCGCCAAGCAGTAGTGTGTAAACACTACTGTGTTCCGGTTTGAAGGGCATTGTAGCTAGTGAAATTACTGGGCAAATGAGACTTTATGACCTGATTACATAGTGTAGTAATCTGATTACTAGACTGTGTGATGTCTCAGGATGACGTGCGCAGTGCAGTGTCACGCGAAACATTATTATTTTAAAGTTCCGAGTGACACTGCAACTGTTATGGCGGCCGTATTGCTTAACATCAGGTGAACGACCAGCTCGTCACGTCATTCATTCCCATAAAAAAAATGTATTACTTACCTACTATTATAAAATCGCTGCCAACATTTTTCCAATAGAAACATTACGTGCTCAGACACAAGACTGAACCACAAAAGAGTTATTTTCACCGATTACAGTTTGAAATATATCCGCACGTCGACGTACTATTTGTTTTCGTCATGCCTTTTTGTTGTAACAAACAGTGTACCTACTTGCGTACGCATACAAAGTGTATGAATGAACGTTTAAGCTTTTGTGTAGAAGGCGTGCCTGGTCTTGATACTTTTGAGGTTTAAATTTTTTTTTTTTAAATTACATTGTGAATTTGGTTTTAAACATTTTATGAAAATACTGCTTGGTTCTTTTGTCTCACGGATACTTACAACTAATGTAAAAATATTTTTATTAAATTAAATTACTTTATAGATTTAAGGTAATACTATAAATAGTGTTTTTAATCATGTAATTTACGCATTGTAAAAATTGTATAATTTTTTTACATGTTTATTCGGTAATGTAGTAAACTAATATGGAAAATGTTCAACAAACAATTTATTTTATTTGCAGGATGGGGTTTTTATATTATAAATTCTCCAAGCTATTTTTATATAATGAATGGCATCGCGAGCTACACGGTTATATAATGTAAGCTTTATCACTGTCCAGCCGATAAATATATATTTCAAGGCAAAAAGTTACATTTATAGTAGCTCTGTTGCTGTAAAACAACGAAGAAAAAGACTAAAAATCTATATCATATAGTACAATTCTATAAATATTTTCCTTTTTATAAAGTAAAGAAGAATCTACACTCTCATTTTAGTTGTAGTTCATATCGATTATTACGTAGGTATCTATGTAGATAGTCATTGATTTGAATCATATTATAAAATGACTAGAACTGATTAACAAAAAAAATAATTTGAAAACAGGACACAAAAAGCTAAGAAGTTCACCAAGTATCAAAACTATATTAGCTACGGCCCAAAGTTTGACCTCTTGCTCAGAACTAATTCTTTCGTCACCCAATATAAAGGCGATGTTATCCCGTGCACGTCTCATTTTATCCTCGACGCCCGACTAAGAAGGATCGATCTAGAACCTTCTAGAACAACAAAGAAGGCCTAGAATTTTTGACAATGAAAGTGTTGTGTCTGGTTTTTGTAGTACTTGTGGGGTGCAGTGCAGCGCCGGGGGTGACGGAGGAAGATGGAAAAATAGAGTTGTTTTCAGGAGTTGCTATTGAAAAGTAAGTACTTAGCGTCATTTTTAGTAGTCAATATCCAATACGTAGATTGCAATTGAGAAAAAAGAGGGTAAGCTTACCCTAATAGTAAGTACATTAATTACTTATCAAACTTTAGTATCAAGAACTTTTTTTAATTACTATCTCAACCACCTCTATTAACAAGCCTATTTTCATTGAAACGTTAAAATAATGGTCTATTTGCAATAAACTATTTGACTTTGACTTTGAAAATAACTCTAGAATATGTAATTTTTAAATTATTTACAAGTCTGCTTTATTTATTTCAATGATCTAAGGGTATGAACCCTCAGACCAGATGCACATATTTTTATTGGCAGACTTAACACCTTTTTATCTTAGTTCCCGTGGGATACGTATAACTTAACAGAAGGTCTACAAGCAAATTTTAAGTTTAACTAAATGTCAAATTAATTTTGATGTTAAAATTTAATTATTGAATTGACTTTGATCTAAAAGTTAGCTCTAATGTTATAAGATAAAATTTATCATCGCATAATATACTTCCTCTGCAAAAAAAGCTTGTCACAGCTGGAGGAGGGAACGCAATGAAATGATACTGCTAAATTATTGTTAAAAACACTTGAAATAATTTCATGTAGTATGCATTATTATTTTATGCTCAAAGTGGCACTCTCTAAGGGAGGCCTATGTTCAGCAAAGGACTTCTTCAGGCTGTTGATGATGATGATGATGATAATGAAGCATTATTTGTTATTCGGTTCACGTCTAAATGTACTAATTGTTGTACATCGATTAAAATTAATAGAAGGCTGTGTAATTCATAATTTAATTATCCTTACCTTTATTTAAATGAAAATTATAACTAACTGCTGCCCGCGACTTCGCACCCGTAGAGTAGTCCACTATAAAATTATAGCAGATTATCACAATAAAAGTTATCCTATGTCCTAGACCAAGATTCAAGCTATCTGCATACCAAATTACATCAACATCTGTTCAGCAGTTTAATTGCAAAAATTCATATAAGAAAGAGAAAGAAAACAGAAAGTTACTTTTAAGTTTATTATTTAGTAGCTAGTAAAGTATGGATTGCTTAAAATCAAAAAGCGTGGGGTTCTTTGCCCAATTGTGTATCTTTATGAGCATTCGTTAACATATTCTCAACATTCTAGTAAAAAACGCAAGCGAAAATCTTATTTTCAAAAAGGAGAATTTATTGATTAGTCATCATGATCTTAACTCCTCCATCGCCTTTTTACCATCGTGCCTAGGAAGGCCAACATATTCTATAGGTGTGTGATTGTATCTACAACTATAGACACATGAAAACACGGCATCTGTATTCCGGCATTCTTCAAATTGACCAAAGTGTTTTGATTCATCATTTGTAATTTAGGCAGCAAAGGAAACATCTACCTGTAGGTACCTATCATTATTTCCTCATAAATATAATCCGGGAGTTATTAAATCTAGAGGAAACCGTGATCTTCTAGACAAGCACGCCTCATTATCAACCGCATCGCCATCTACCATCAGGTGTGGTCAAAAGTAAACTCGGCAAGGAAAATAATCTTGCCGTTTCCATCCCATTCGGAGTTCACGCAGTATGTGTTTTTTTTAACTCCTGTCAGTCCTAAACATTTCATTAGCTTATTTTTCATTCATAATCTGCTCTGCTATGTGAAAAGGTGGATGTGCAAGACATCCTTCTTCAGCCTTTTCACTGGTCTTTCGTCCATTTTGGTTAATAGGATTCTAACTAGATTTAGATAGTAACGCAATTAGGAAATACCAAAATCCATCAATGATTCATCTCTTATGCCTAAGCCACTTTCACCAATCTTTTTGTTTTGTATTCTATTCATTTATTATGAGAGCAAATGCGTCGCTTAGTCTTAGGTCATTAATTACAGAATATAGACTTAAGAAAGAACTTTAGGGTACTCGCTCATCGCGCACTTGTCAGTGGACCAATTACAGGTGAACTGGTGGATACACTTTTTCTATCTGAAAGTTGTTAACTGTTGCTTCATATTAAATCTAGAAGGAAGCGTTAATTAGTTAATTAGGCCCCATTTGATTAAAGAGTTTGTTACGTTGGTACCTAATAAGTCTCCATCTAATTTATAGCTTGTACTTATAACATTAATGATAGCTGACAGTAAGTTGTAATAAATGTTATACTACTGCTAAATAAATATTAGCACAGCTATGAGCTAGATTAAATTTTTATTTATTAACTGGCTGATTATTCCTGGCTTCGCACGAGTTTATTAGTTTTCTTAAATTTACGAGAGAATAAAGAGGGGAAAAGATAAGGGAAAGGGGTGAATGGGTTTAATGTTTAACGTCAATAAAAATTATTGAATAAAATTTTGCCAGTTATTACACTTTTAAAGACTAACATGTTTTTACCATACCTTCTGATTAAAGATATTTTTATTCATATTAGCATGCGCTAGCGTTTGACTACAATCTCACGTGATGATCAGCAATGATCTGATCAAAGGACGCTTGTCTAGTAAATATTATTGATTTGAACAATAGAGTGGTAACAAATTCTAACCAATTGGTGGAAAATCTGACCCTTAAACAATCCCGGGTTATATCATTATCAAAATTATGATCTTTGGAGCCATTAAGCTTCAGTAGCCGATATAGTGCGCTATTACCTTAAGTTCTTTCATTAGTTTTTTGTTTGCTTTCATTAGTTATGTATGAGTCAGGTTGTAATAGTAGCTAACTGTATACAGTAGCAACGATGGACTGGACTACATTTTTAAAGAAAAGGTGACACAAATAAGCTTAAAAACGCTTAGTTATGTTACGCAATGTTCGAAAACCGAAGTGTTCTCTCATTATTAGTTATGCTGAAAAGTTACACATTGTAGTCCAGTGGTGAACGAAATGAGGCAACCTTAAATGTATGATTTTTCTTTGAGAAAACGATCATTTCTCATACCAAATCTAAGAAAGGAAATCTTTAATTAGGTACGCTAATTTTACGCATTTTTGAGGGTATATTTTTATTTTTATACACATTGTCTGTCGTTTTCTTATTCCTGTTTTCTATCTTTTTTTATTGTATATTACCAACATTTATTTTCTTGATCCAAGGTTCCTCTTTTTACGCAAGCAAAAAGTTTTTTCTTTAACATTAAAATGAAACAGTCGGTAGAGTATGCAAGAAGATTGTGTGACAATATCTATTTCATTGCAATATGTATTGGTTTTACAAAGTAGGTAAAATCCTAAAACGGGACTTGAAATATATAATATTGAAATACAAAATGACATCACCGGTTGCCCTTCTACCTTTTTTTTTTCAAGATATTTAACCTTACGTATCCAACTTTCTCACTGTAATGCAGATTTAAAGTGAAAACATAAGAACAATAAGGTGTTAGCAAAATTGCGACGTTAGCTTCGTCATGCGTAGTTTACTAAATATTATACTATTTTGGAGAAAATACACAGGCTAGCGGGTTGATGAGGTTGTGATAGATGTCCTCGTTTTTTAAGGTTATAATAAGCTGTGTTTTAGCTCAAATACCGTTTTCGAGACCGGTATAGGAGGTATCTATATATTATACCGGCTTATGACAACCCAAGTTACAAACCCTTAGACAGCCTAAACATTCTGACATCGGAGCAGACCATTTGCCTACACTAGAAAGAATAAGAAAACAGTACCATTGTAACACAATCAGATTACTTCTTTATGTTAGCTAAAACAGTCGTGAATTTCCATATGGGTCCAGCCGAATTAGTCTTCACAAGCCTCTTTCAGCAACGGCCCAAGCTGAGGCTTGCAACACAGGGATGCCTAGATGCATTCAAACTAGTAACTTCCCACTTTAATTTGACGTTATAGGGCACCTTATGCCCCCACCTGTAGTTTTCCATCCAGATGTAGCATGGGTCTACCATCGTTAGGTGAAAGGTGGTCAAAGGATACTCTATGCAGTATTACAAAATGAATTGCTGAAAACCATATCACATAACATACTATTTAGCATTAGCATACAATACTATTGTATAACAGCTATCGCAATATGAATAGGTTTTTTTGCCAGTTCTATGTGTCGTTTTGTCACGCCCCATGAATGGTGCAATACTCAAATAGAAACAAAGCGGCATGGCACCAGTTATTCGTTCTTTTCAGGCATAACGGTATATCATAGGTACGCCTATAGATGTAAATGAATGAGGAAAAATATGAACTATAGCTTCTCGAAAGTGGTCTCTTTAAATCGAGCGTAGGTAACACATAGTAATATTATGCCATGTGACTGAAAGAGCTATAATATTATAGCAAATGCGTCTTGCGCGAAAATAAGAGAACGATATAGGGCCATCTGAATATGAGAGGACGTTATATCCCACTCGTGAACCCCGCAAAGGTCGATAGACATCAACACGACCGTGGTTTTAACATAGTTTATTAATCGCTGTTACGTCAGCATATCCCACAACCTGACAAACGACGACAAAAGACATCTCTAGTATTTTTTTTTATCCTTTATAGGCATAGCATTTGAACGCTGTCTGATGATCGTGAACCGGAAGCGCATTGTATTGTAGGATACTGTGTGAACCAATGATCTGGCAAA
Source organism: Ennomos erosarius (assembly GCA_963580505.1). Lineage (NCBI taxonomy): Eukaryota > Metazoa > Arthropoda > Insecta > Lepidoptera > Geometridae > Ennomos > Ennomos erosarius. Next base: position 3,711,490 of record OY757000.1, read on the forward strand.
ACCATGCGGACTCGTTGCCTATGGTCAGCAGTGTCTTCAGAATGATGATGATGATGATGATGATGGTGATGGTGATGGTCATGATGAGGATAATGACGAGGATCATGATGACGATGAAGATGATGATGATGATGATAAAAAATTTAACGGATACGACAGAGCTACAAATGGAAAATTACACTTTTCTTTTGACACTTGCACTAAGCAGATATTTTTTTTAATTGCAGAGATGAAACCGGGGAAGAAAAGTTAAATGTAAAGTTTGAGCCTGGAGAACTGAGGGAAGCAGCCAGGACTTTTGAAGAAGGTAAGAACAAATAAAAAAACTTTCTCCGAAAAGAGGAGATCTGCAGGAGAACTAATGTGACTGATATAGCTTTTAGAATTAGCAAGTTGAAATGGTGGGTAGGCCACATCGCTCGTAGAACTGATGTAACCGAAGGGGAAGAAGTTCCTAAGTGGCAACCACGAACCTTAAGATGGAACGTAGGCCAGCCCTCCCACAGACAGAACGACGATCTGGTGATCAGGTTGAAACTTTGGGAAGACGTTGGATGCAAGAGACAAATAAGCACTCAAAGTGGCACGTGGTGGTGGTGGTATAACTATGGTAAGGGTTATGTTCAGCAATGGACGTCCTCAGGCTGTGCTTTGAAGATCACTATACGTATAGAATAAAAAAGAACTAAAGGTTCACAGTTGGCCGAGATTTGTTTAACATACAGAAATAAAACATGCACCTAGATCAAGCTCAGGCTCCTTCAGTTGAAGTCAATATTAGCGCCCGCCTGAAATCTTAGCCTTACAAACTATTATTAGTTCTGTGGCGTAAAGAAAGCAGAGAGGTCGACGACCTGTTATGTATGAAGACGTAATCGCTGCTCGGTCAAGGTTACAACTCTCCGCACTTTCTGTTTGGTACGAGAGATAAGTTTCTGGCTGTTTTGTGCATGGTCCAAATTAATAGCGGAAAAGGTTTTGAAAATTGTATATATTATAATAACATTTTTAGTTAAATGTTTAAGATTATGCTAAAATATTTTATTAAAAATACTGCTGTAGCGTATCACAGGCCATGCACTAGGTATTTTGTACACCTGGGTTTTGACTGTTTTGTCAATCTTTCACCTTTTTTAGGGTCCACCCAAAGGCTAAAGCGAACCCTATTACTAAGACTCCGCTGTCTGTCCGTCTGTCTATACGTCGGTTACCAGACTGCATATCACATGACCCCCGATATTTAGAAATATTCACAGAAGATGTATAATTCTATTGTAGCTACTACAAAAAATGTAATACAAAGAAAACAGATTAAAATAAATATTCAGGGGGACTCCCATATAACAAACGTTATTTGCTCGTTTTATAGATAATGGTACGGAACCCTTCATGCGCGGGTCTGGCTCGGACTTGGCCGGTTAGTTTTAATTGTTGACGTTATGAAATTGTTTTCTTTTAATTACAGCCCGCGGTAAGATCAAGAAATATGCGCCTCTGCTTACCGGTATCGGAGTCAAGGTCATCGCTGTTGTCGGCTTGCTCTTCGGAGGCCTGACGCTCCTGGTCACTAAAGCCCTGGTGGTCGCCAAGTTAGCCTTCTTAGTAGCTGCTGCGCTGGGCATCCAGAAACTTCTGAGTGGTGGAGGCCTGAATAATATTAGCGGGAAGGTGAGATGACGTAACTTGACTCAACCGTAGACCGAAGACTTGGTGGGAGGTCAGAGGCTAGTTACCACTCAAAGTGGGGCTCCATGTTCAGCAATGAATGTTTTAAGACTGATGACTGATTTTTGAAGCTATTTGTACTGTAATGATGTACTGGCTATAGTAGCTGCTGAACCAGCAACAGTAGGGGTAGACATATCCTAGAGAGAAGACCATAGATTTCATGCTCTCCAAGTGGATTGATAACTTGCCCCAAATGGCTGGCAGCAGTTTGATAAAGAGAGCCGAAGACCAGGCTCAATGACGTACGTTAGGAGGGGCTCATGTTCAGCAGTAGACTAATATAAGCTGATGATGGTGATTATGTTGTTATTGTTGTTGATAATGATAATGATAATGATGTTGATGATAATGATGATTATAATTTTATTATAATAGGTTATAATGATGAAGGTTTATTGAAATTAGTAACTGAGGCGGACCCATAAACCCATGGAATACCTTCAATTAGTCATAAATACGACCTTTCTATTCCTTGTAAATGAAAATATAAAGGACAACGGCAAATTTGGTCCCACATATTTGTAAAAAAAAACATCGCGTTTCAGATCGCCAGTTTCAACTCGTCACCACAACAATGGTCGTCACCCACTGCATCAGGTGCAAGCTCCTACCCCTATGCTAGGTCATCGAGCATAGCACAAGATGCGAACGACTTGGCTTACAAGGGACAAATTTCTTCATAAACAATACTAAAATAATGTTAATGCTACCGAAATCACATAAATCATTGCAAAAATAATAAAAATTAAGGGCAAATCGCGAAGCCCACATATTCATTGCAAAAATAATAAAAACTAAGGGCTAGGTGCGAAGCCCACAAATCAGCTTTTTCCTTTTAAAAGACTGCAGTAAGTACAAAACTGTAAACTATGTACGGTGTATACCTACAGGGGGCTTTACAATTTAACTATCAAATATCTCATATTTAAAAAACGAAAGGTTCCCCACTGGGGGGCGTTGTCAGCAGTTCAAATGTAAAAAGCAAAAAAGTTTCAATGATCTTATATTTTTTCAATAAAGCAGGTGTCATCCCAAATGATAACTAAAACTACCTACCTCTTATCAAAGCGTTCTAACGAGGGAAGACATATAAAACTGTATTAATTAAACTTAAGTACTATTTATTTAACTTTAAGGATTTGTGATTGAATATGGTATGCATGTGCGCGTGTATGGTTATCTAGGTTTTAAAAATTATTTAGGATTAGACTTGAAGGTACGGATTTCCAATGATCTTAAACTATTTAATTATTTATTATGGGATGTAAAAGGTAAGGCAAAACTTGAGTGGCAAATGAATAAAAAATATTATTCAACATTTTTCTATTTATCATCATTATTATTCTGAACGTTTTTGATAAATATCCTACCTCATTGATAGTAAATATCTCTATCCATGCAAAGATTGTCTGGGAGAGATCGCTTTTTAGCAATAATACCGCCCATTGTAACCTACTTATAAGTTGTTTCCCTTTATTATGTTCTTACCTTGGTGTCAATAAAGAGTTCATTCATCTATCAATCTATCTAAAGTCTATAAGTTTAAATAAGCACATAGCATGTAAAGTTCTAATTAAAAAATTTAAAAGTTCGCTAAGAAAAAATTTATCTGCTATCGATACCTGGCTCTAGTTTTGCCTTACTTTTTGCACACCCTGTTCGTGTTTAATATGCGTGTTCATTTTAATATTAGAATGATTTTGCATTTAATATAGTAAGTAAGTAAATAAGTTATAATTTATTTTAAAAAAGCTGAATTTAATGGTGCATGATTTTTGGATTATGTAGGTATTTAAATTGTATTTTATTTTATGTTGATGAATTAAAATTTTATTTTGTACTTTAGAAATTATAAACTGTACAAATATCGAACGTTTGGATAGTACAGGGTATAAATAAAAAAAAAATTGAAAACAGAACTCATAATAATTTTAGTTTAAGCTACGGGTGTTTGTGTCATAGACTTTGTTGTATCATTTAAATTTTAAGATAAAGACTGTAATTACGTATTTAAGAGTAATAAATGCAGCTTACAAAATAGACACGGTTTTGTTATTTTGGGAAAATCGTATGTAATAGGGCAAATTCTGTTTGGAAAATAAAAATTCATTGTATTTAAGGTACCTACTTACTTCTTTTGGTGGTTTTAAAATTTCTTCATCATCATCACCACGACAACCACCAAGCTATCGGCCATAAATCTTTACCTAAAAGACTAGGTGTTAGTCGAGCTTCGTTATGAGCGCTAACGTGCTTACCAGTAGACGTGGTCGTCTCGTTCCGGCCCAACCCCAACGAATGACGTGACGAGCTATCCATCCGCCTGATGTTAAGCACCACAGCTATCCATCCGACTAATGTTAAGCTGCCCAAGATATTGCAGTATCTCGGTACACTAAATTATAAATTTTCGCGAGACACTGCACTGCGCACGTCATCCTGAAACATCATAATAGTGCTGAGGGCTGTGAGATAAGATCAAAAATTCTCATTTGCCCAGTACTTAATTTTCCTAGCCTTTTTTTAGCATGCCTGTCAAACCGGAACACAGTACTGCTTGGGGCAGAGTAATTGGCAAAGCGGTGCATGGTTCCTACATAGACGATGTTAGCAAAAAAAAGTCCAACTACCCCGCAAAGCATTATAAAGAAAATACCACTATCGTCTACCGTACGTTACGGGTGGCATCGAACATGCATCAAACAGAAGCAGTGTGGCGCCATCTATGAGCTCTATGCTACTTACACTCAAACACAATAATAAAAATAGCTATGATAATTATTAAAAATAGCTATTGTAGCACCTCATATTTTGAAAATTGTTAATTTTTAACACAAACTACTCGAAAAAGTCTCCGCTTAGAAGATCGAAAAACCATTACCAACAAAACAGTACAATATTCTTACGCGAAACATAACTATAATTTTATTCTCCAGTTTAAAAACTAGTGCTGCCATCTATTGGTTTCGTTACAAACTAGGAAAAATTTTCACTTTCTATGATGTTGTTTACCACAGGAAAAAATTGTTTCCAGTTAATAAAAACACTATTTTTTTAATTATTTAAACGGTCACTAGTAAAACAGCACTGAAATAAGTAATCAAATAAAATAATTGTGGCATTACGTAGAATAAAAAAGATCTCCTAAAAACGTACCTAGTAAACTATTATCTGTAGGTATTTTATTATCTGGGTTATTATAATCATTATTTAATTTTGATTCTAAACTTAAAACCAAGATATGAGACTCACAAATACACAAATTAAACTTTTAACACCCCTCTGTTGGCGTCGGAGATTAATCAAACAATTTTCAGTTACAATAAAATGGTTTAGATCAATACCGAATCGAATTATAATAAGTATAATCAATATTATAATAATAATGTAGTAAAAAAAATTAACAATAAAGTAATCAAATTCAAATAATACAACGAAAGCCAATAAAGTCAGTTATTCACTTTTTATTCTTCATACAAAATAAAATGTTTTCGATTGGGAGAATAATCATAATTAATTAACAGATAGGTCCTGTTATATCGCCACTTGGGCTTCACATTTTATTCTATAAAATCAAAATAAGCATGCCTGTGCCCAAAAATATTTTTTTGCGTTGGATTATAAATTGCTTATTTACTCATTCTACGTAATTAAAATATTATTTTGGAGTGTTAATAATTTAATTGTCAGGAGTCTTGCTTGATGCTTTTATAGAATATAATTATAATAGTAAGTGATAAATAATTTGTAATCCTGATAAATATGTTGTAATTGAGACTTAAGATTTGTAGATTAAAAATTAGAATCACGAGCGGGGATTGAACCCGCATCTGTAGATCACGCGTGGCAGGCGATACTGCTATAAAAATCATAAATTTTAAATGATTTGTTCATTAAATTATTTATCTATTTGATGATCCCCGTAAATTCTCAAGTCTAAGTATTAAAAAACCATAAAAAGAAAAGACCCAGTTGCCCAATAACTAAAAAGCTAACGCTGTCAGATTGTTACAGAACTTCCGGTCTATTTATTCCACCGGATTTCTCTAAAACCTGAAAACATTCAACATCCATTCCTCATCAGAACAGATTAGAAAATAAGCGGCACAAACGGACATACCCACTTTTATACTAGTTTCATTAAAGAGGAATGTATAAAAAAAAACATACCATCTTCACACACAAGTAAGTCTGCGTAGGTACGACAGTGTATGTACACGCCTTTCACTTACACACACATGGAAAGGTGGAACGAGAACAATGAAATGAATGGAGTAGCGCTTTAAAAATTTTTTTGGTTTTATCTATGAGCTATGCAGATTATATTGTGGAGTAATAAGTATTTATCTAATAGTAATTAACTGATATATTACAGTCGTCTGCATGACACTGCTCTACGCACTTCATCCAACAGAGACATTGGCACAGTCTAATAATAAGTTATTTAATAGATTGTAAAATTAATTGTTTAAAAAGTCTCGTTCGGCCACTTTACAACTAATATATTTTAAATAATTTTTTTCTTGTTCCAAGGTTTAAGGTAAGATGAAGATCAATAGATCTTACGCCCATCTGCACTAAATATTGAGAGCTTGAGTTCGCATTTATCTCTCTAGCTAGGACGTACGTACTCAAATGCATTGCTATAGATAATATGTAACATATAGAGGTAAGTCTTCTTCTTCTCGTGTAGGCAAGTGGTCAGCCCTGGTGTCAGAATTTTTAGGCCGCCCATAGGCTGACTTGGCTTAACGACTATTGTCTTACGACAACAGCCGGGACCGACGGCTTAACGTGCCCTCCGAAGCACGGTAGCGCTCAGTTCTAGATACCAACTTTTTGCTGTAGCGGTCACCCATCATAGTAGTGACCGCAGCGAACGTTGCTTAACTTTACCGATCGGTTAGGAACGGCTAGTTGTGCTTCGCTATGAGCGTTAGCATACGCTATACAGGTAAGTGTAATTATTTAAGAGCCAACAAAGTCTGTTACCTGATAAATTACCACAGGTTTCGAAATCAACTTATTACGTCTATATTCATTTATTTGTTTTTATTTAATTAATTATCTAGTTATTCTCTTTCTTATACACTTAAAAGCGACGTGAAAAGTCAAATAATACAACAATTATTCAACAAGGCATATTTATTTAAAAGACGTGCAGTTATGAAATAACTTAAAACGTATAAAATAACTTAATGAGAAATAATATTTCCAAATATAGCCAAAGGTAAGCGCTAAAGGCTAATCTGAATTGTAAACTTATTTTTATAGAAACACATCTACTCCATCGATCTCCTTATTTCTAATAGAGAGACCTAACTTTCTCTACCACTACAACAGCAATTCTTTCATAGTGTGACTGACACTTTCACTTGTCTGCATTCTTGTTGTATTTTTCATCCGTTTTCTTTTATTACAAACGCATATTACTAACTTTTCTTTCGTGTTTATTTTCTTAATTAGAAGGCGATGCTTATTAATAAACTTTCAACGGAAATTTTCTTTTTGCCATTAAAAAAAAATGTACAATTTTTAAAGGTCAAAACCTAAATATAAGTAAGACATAAGTATTACAGGTTGTTTTAGTATGAAATTATGATGTGGAAGTCCACAGGTTAGGATACGTACGCCTTTTCAGTTCCAGGACATTTAAAAATACTTATGCATATGCGCATTAACGACCGAAAGACAGTCGTTACTGAACATTGAACTCCGACATAAAATTACGCTTATTATAGGGGTTTTTTGCGATAATCATGACGTTTTAGGCGTCTTGTTGATCGCAGAAGCTTTTAATGTAGAAGAATGTTGCTACCTATTCTCTAGATATTCCCTCAGGCTCTTACGGAACGCACGGTAAAAGATGGGGAGGTCTTATTCTCAAACCACTGGGACCACACAGCCCGTCATGGCATTGTAATAATTAGGTAGGTATATATACGTAACTATAAGTGTAAGTACCACGAACCGGAAGGCGCAGCGTAGGCTGACCCTCCACTAGGTGGACCGACGACCTGTTGAAAACCGCGGGGAGCCGACGGATGCAGGAGGCGAGCAGCCGCTTTAAGTGGCGCTCTCTGGGGTGGCCTATGTTCAGCAGTGGACATTTACGGGCTGATGATGATGAACTATAAGTGTATTAAGCTGCATTACATTGCTTTGAGTGTCTTTTTTGTTATTGTGTAGGTTTTTATTATCAATGATAGGCTAACATTTGACTCACCTGATGGTAGGTGACGACGCGGTGGCTATGGAGCATGCTCGCCTAGAAAATACCAGTACCTATAGTATTAAACATTATAGGAAGGTAAATAAAAGTGATTCTATTTAATTATTCTATTCTAAGAATGTCATACCGATAAAAATAAATAAATAAATAACGCCCAACGATCACATACATAGATCCTGGACCCTAACTAGGATTCCCTGTATCTAGGGACCCAGGAACTACGAGGACCATGGTCCCACGACACCCAGACACAGAACAAGTGTTCGCGCTTTTTTTTTCGGGCACAAATACTTGGCTTGTTGCGGGAATCGAACCCGCCACCTCCGGGTTAGGAGCCGACCTGCTCAACCACCACACCATGGAGGCTGTCAAACATCGAGCTGTCATATCATCGAGAAACTTGGATTACTAAATAATTGCCCCCTTGTTCAGTTTGTCGTAATTTAAACATTTTTTTATGTAATAGTGCGTGAGACTTTACATATATAGGTACTATCAGACAACATTTTATTTCGTTTTGTCATTATTCATAGTGACCATTATCTAAAAATAGGCTCAAAATGTACTATAATGTAGATAGATAGATAGATAGAAAATGCTTTATTGCACAATCAACAAAAATGTAGGTACATAGGCGAACATAATGCTAGAGAGCATTATCTTCCAGTTAACCTTAGTGTAACTTAAAAAAATTATGTGGCAGTACAACGCAGCTTACAATTGCATATTGACAATATCTACAATCAAATACTTTTATACTTAAATAAAAACTAGGATTAATACTAAATATACATATACTCGTATTCTACTATACACTAATCTCAATCATAAATATTAATAATACAATTACCCATATATATAAATATTTTATATTTTATACTATATACATACATATTTATATTTTGATGGAATTACTATATTTGCTCAGTTATTGACTTTATTTTATTCCGTTCTATTCCGTTCTATTCCGTTCTATTCCGTTCTATTCCGTTCTATTCCGTTCTATTCCGTTCTATTCCGTTCTATTCCGTTCTATTCCGTTCTATTCCGTTCTATTCCGTTCTATTCCGTTCTATTCCGTTCTATTCCGTTCTATTCCGTTCTATTCCGTTCTATTCCGTTCTATTCCGTTCTATTCCGTTCTATTCCGTTCTATGCCGTTCTAATCCGTTCTATGCCGTTCTATTCCGTTCTGTTCCGTTCTGTGCCGTTCTATGCCGTTCTATTCCGTTCTGTTCCGTTCTGTTCCGTTCTGTTCCGTTCCGTTCCGTTCCGTTCCGTTCCGTCCCGTTCTGTTCCGTTCTGTTCCGTTCTGTTCCGTTCTGTTCCGTTCTGTTCCGTTCTGTTCCGTTCTGTTCCGTTCTGTTCCGTTCTGTTCCGTTCTGTTCCGTTCTGTTCCGTTCTGTTCCGTTCTGTTCCGTTCTGTTCCGTTCTGTTCCGTTCTGTTCCGTTCTGTTCCGTTCTGTTCCGTTCTGTTCCGTTCTGTTCCGTTCTGTTCCGTTCTGTTCCGTTCTGTTCCGTTCTGTTCCGTTCTGTTCCGTTCTGTTCCGTTCTGTTCCGTTCTGTTCCGTTCTGTTCCGTTCTGTTCCGTTCTGTTCCGTTCTGTTCCGTTCTGTTCCGTTCTGTTCCGTTCTGTTCCGTTCTGTTCCGTTCTGTTCCGTTCTGTTCCGTTCTGTTCCGTTCTGTTCCGTTCTGTTCCGTTCTGTTCCGTTCTGTTCCGTTCTGTTCCGTTCTGTTCCGTTCTGTTCCGTTCTGTTCCGTTCTGTTCCGTTCTGTTCCGTTCTGTTCCGTTCTGTTCCGTTCTGTTCCGTTCTGTTCCGTTCTGTTCCGTTCTGTTCCGTTCTGTTCCGTTCTGTTCCGTTCTGTTCCGTTCTGTTCCGTTCTGTTCCGTTCTGTTCCGTTCTGTTCCGTTCTGTTCCGTTCTGTTCCGTTCTGTTCCGTTCTGTTCCGTTCTGTTCCGTTCTGTTCCGTTCTGTTCTGTTCTGTTCTGTTCTATTCTGTTCTATTCTATTCTATTCTATTCTATTCTATTCTATTCTATTCTATTCTATTCTATTCTATTCTATTCTATTCTATTCTATTCTATTCTATTCTATTCTATTCTATTCTATTCTATTCTATTCTATTCTATTCTATTCTATTCTATTCTATTCTATTCTATTCTATTCTATTCTATTCTATTGTATTCTATTCTATTCTATTCTATTCTATTCTATTCTATTCTATTCTATTCTATTCTATTCTATTCTATTCTATTCTATTCTATTCTATTCTATTCTATTCTATTCTATTCTATTCTATTCTATTCTATTCTATTCTATTCTATTCTATTCTATTATATTCTATTTTATTCTTTACTTTAGCTGTACATCTGCTGGAAGATATCTACTGCTGGGCATAGGCATCCCCCATAAAACCCTGCTTTGCACTTGTCCTGGGAGGAGAGGTGACCATAATCGCCATACTATAGGCGTCTTGGTGATGATTCTTCCTTGTTAATTATAAAAAAGTAAACAAACTATTGGTATCACCTTTTGTGGTTTTCACTCCAAGACATCTGGACCAATTTAGATGAAACTTTTCGCATAGATTGTACTCATGGGACAAATACACATAGGGTAATAATTTTTCCTATAAAAATAGAGCTTTTCAGGATAAAAGGAAATTCCGAATGAACTGTGGGGCGTCTCTAGTAAAACTTATAGTACACCGAGTTTACTAGATATTCCTACGATTTTAATACATAACAACATGAGTAATATTACAGGGTTGGCATTTGAAGTGAAGTTTAGCCCACCAAAATACCACCATGATAAATAAATGAATAGTTCTGGACATTTCACACAACGCCATCTAATAGCCCCAAACTAAGCAAAGCTTGTATAAGTATAATAGGTACCTACTATTAGAACCAGATAACTGATAAAACACTCATAATTTTTTCTGTGCATACATAGGTAGGTAATTATGTATAAAATTCAGAAACAGAACAAATTTTGATGATCATCATTACGCAAATATTTGTCTTGGGTAGGAGTCGAACCCACATCCTACAATTTAGAAGGCCGCCTTCTAGCTGTGAGGCTAATATTATTCTCCATTACTCTATCGATTATTGTACTCTATATTTATGGATCGTCCATAATTTCCAATAATAAAGTAAACAAATCACACCCATTCTTAAACCCGCTGTTAACAAAAATGCGTTTCACCGCCTAAAGAATTCGGTTTCCGAAGTCCGCTTGCCTTTCTCCTGGCTTTCTCGCCTCTACTCCGTAAACAAAATGCCCTCAATGAAAGCCATAGCATAAAAGGGCACAAACACCTACAGTTACCCAGCCAAAATCAACTTTAAGCCCCTGTGATAAATTGTTTAATCTCTTGATATAATTGGAGGACGCAAACGGAAAAGCTGATCACATGTCTTGGAAACACCGTATGCGACTTCTATTTTCATTCGAATTTAAACCTTAAAATTGGGTTTGTAAGATGAAAATGGTTTGAAAGGTGGAACGATGATAAAAATAGTGATGGAAAACAGGTGGATGCGAGATTTTCTTTTTTAATTTCAAGTCTTTTTAGATTGCAGTAGAGTTTCTACTTTTTAAACTATAGATATAAAAGTTATGTGAATAAACCACAGATTAGAGAAAAAACAATCTACTGTGGACTAAACCTGGCGATACAGACAAAAAAAAATAAAATTAGTGACAATTAAGTTTCTTCATAATATTAAAATTGGTACTTGTCTATAAAATCATCACAAATAAATGATATGATGAATAATAATAAGTAGTTAAACTATTTCTTTTAATACACAATTTTTTAAATCGTAGGCGGCTTTATCGCTAACAGTACTTACAACAAGCAAGAACGAAAAAAGCAATTGCTAATTAATATAATTATTAAGTATACGAATGTAATTTTGGCTTATTTAGCCTGTATTGTAAAAAAATAAAAAATAACAGAATAATATTATAATTTAATATTAAGCATGCATGGCTATTTTTAATTTACATAACCCTGTATAATAATAGAGGTACCTACTTCAGAGTATCAGAAATAAATAATAATTTCATCAAAAGAAACTTGAATATCGTACTAGTTAATAATTATTAGCGCAATAATAACTTTTAACTCATTTCAGCTTCATCTGTAAAAAATCTGGAATACCTAGCTAGATTCCAAAAATAGTAGATACATAGATGAAGTATAAAGTATTAGGGTAACAATGTACGTAAGTTCAGCTAAAGATCAGATGGAGTAGAGACCATCCGGGCTAGCATGCGCACCGCGACAAAATTTTCTCGACATTTTATCTCGTGGGAGACCGTGACAAGGCTATGGTAGCGCCTAAGTGTGTCTCACTCTAACAGCGACGACAAATTTTCCCGCGGTGCGCATGCTAGGCCATCATGAAATATAAAATGTAGGACATAATAATAGAGCGACGATTTATGCAAGGCACACAGCAGGAAGAAAATGGCTGAAGAGATGTGCCTTAAAAAAGGCTCACATATAGCAATATCTCAGAAAGTATGTCACTCAGTGATTTTTCATAGAATATTTTTGTTCCCTATGATTTTATCTATCGATTGACACTAGTTTTATCACTGACCAATAAATCGTGATTTTTTAAATGTCGGATTATGGATAGGCCACGCTCCATACAATTATGTGCGATGCTCTTTGACCTTATGATAATAATATCTTTATTATTTAGAGTTTTTATGAAATTATAAATTATAAAGTGTAAAAGTTCCTGAAAATTTCTACTTAATTTAAACTTGGACTCCCACAGTGTTTTGAAAGCAAAAATATTTCCGAATTTCTTTCCGAGCCCCTTTAAAAGGTTGTCATTATTTAAGCAACGTTGCCACCTACGAGCCAAAGGTACCATTATATTAATCAAAAATCATCGCCGTCTCAGAAATTACCGAAACACCAGACCGTCGGCGTTCACTTTCACATCACTTTCGAGTCAAGTGTGTGCCACTTTTACCCACTTTCCCCTTCGTTGAGCTAAAAAGTCTCACATCCGGTTGGCGAATTCGGTGTTGCGAAATCGCATTCGGACTTGTGATGTAATCGCTTACAGTGGACTTGGGCGTTTAGTGGGTAGACCGATTCATACCGACTAGCAATTATTTCTAGGATGTTTTATGAAAACTATAAAATAAGTTTGCTGTGTTTTGACATTAAGTCAAATAGAATAATATAACCGCTAACGCTAACATTATTCCTTTTTAATTGAAGAAAAAAATGTTGAAGAAAAAACAAATTCCTTCCAACTGTTTTTGAGGTTAAAAAGTGCTTAATATAGCGTTATTTTGAATCTTTTTGGCTTTTGCTTAATTTTGGAAGCAATATCTTGTCATATAAATCAAGTCCTGGAACAGCAATAGTACGTAAAATATGGGGGCTTTTTATCTAGAAATATTCATCTCACCTCTCCGAGCAAGGTCGGCAGGGATACAAAAACCCACCAATTTTGAGCTCGTCAAAATATACATTTAAAAAAAAATAAAAAAAAAACAATCTTCAATGAAGGCTCTAATCTTTCTAATAGTAAATGAAAATCATAGACTAGAAAAAATAGCTAGATTATTATTTTCAAGTAAAAGTCTACTAATATCTATTTTCATTATTAATACTCCGTACGCTTAGAAACATTCGATTCTACTACAAGAATCAAATACATCGTGTATAATAGCATTTCTCCAAAGTATGCCAGCCCGGGTTCAACGAACGACTTTCACGGCCGCCATCTTGTTATCTAACCAAGACCATGTCACTCGAAATGAAAGTTGACTTTTTGTTTGACTGTGTGTCTTCGGTAATATTACATCAGCTTTTCAGGCTTTTGGTATTTGTTTACTCGTTTTAAGTGCTCTTGGGAGTGCACCTACCTTTTTCACATCAGGTAGATATATAATTATATTAAGTAGATAGATATATGAATATAGATAGATAGTAATTATATGCATATATAGATAAACGGATATATTAATAGATTCTTAGTTAAATAGATATAAAAACTCATTATTATAGAAACAAATAGTTTTATGGCCAAGTTTCATCTGCCCACCTTAGACAACTTCATCACTTAGTAGGTACCATCAGTTTAGTTGTTGTCAAACGTTTGACCATTACATATAGCATAAAAAAATAATATTTATAATGATTACAAGGATTTACGAGTGTAACAAATAAGCGGATACTCTGTATTTGACATAATTTTTCACCTGAGGTTAAGTGACATATGGAAGGCAGTGCACTACCTATGCCTAGATTATAAACTAGGTCTCAAAGAGGACTCTCAGTATATAGCCCACTGACGTACAATATTTTCGTATTAATATAACGTATTTGGCAAAAAATTGTGACTTGTGTCAACTATTCAAATCTCGTGTCTCCAAATAATACACTAAAAAATTAAGAAAGAAGAAGTATGAAAAGAAGAAGAATAAAGACAGAAAAAATAAAAAAAAGGTATGAAAAACAAAAAGATAAGGAAGTCAATAAAAAAATCTGTAGTTAAAACTCGATTTAATGAATCCAAATAAAAACGCCTTGAGTTGAAATTTATTGTACTAAGTAATTACAAATCACTTATGTTTTAAAACTAATTGTAACATCGAAACTATTTTCTAGAATTTTTTGATTCTTTTTGATTCTAAAAAAAAATTTGAATTGTTCTTGTAAATGTTTTGTGAGCATTAGTCGCATACTTCATAATTGGGAGAAACCATTTGTAGGCGACGCGTCTCCTACGATCTTTTATAAATAAATAAATAAATATGTGTGGACATTTCACACAGCACCATCTAGCTTCAAACTAAGCATAGCTTGTACTATGGGAACCAGATAACTGATACAATACTTATATACTTTTTGTTTGTAAATACATACGTAGAATACAATATAACACCCAGACACAGAAAAACATCTATGTTCATCACACAAATGTTTGTCCTGGGTAGGAATCGAACCCACATCCCTCAGTTCAGAAGGGATACTACCAACCGAGCTAACGGGCCCGTCAAAAAAAATGTATATTATTATACTACTAATGTGAGTGATACTCTGTCATTGATTTTCTTGTAAAATACACACCTCTGTTGTCAGTTCTACGAGCGATGTGGCCTGCCCACTGCCATTTCAACTTGCTAATCCTAAGAGCTACATCACTTTAGTTCTCCTGCGGATCTCCTCATTACGGACCTTCAGCTAATTTCCTCGCTTTAGAGATATCCCCTGAGCCATCATCCAACGTTGCTTACACCATTTATTTTATATTTCTTGTAACAAGTAACTTAGTATTTTGGATTAATTTTTTGTATAATTTTACTGCTAGCTACTTCAAATATGTCAGATTCACACACGCAATTTCTAACCCCATAGCATCGATAAATATATATGTATTTAGGTTGTATCATGGTATGTGAGGTCTGTTGACACCGTTTGTATGATCGTTGTATGATAATGATCGTATGGAAACGTAGGATCTAGTGTGACACACAAATTAGTGGTACAAGTGGGTCTATGGTTCCGTTAATTCTATGCCAATACGACATCGATACTTGAATATTTTCAACTATTTACGATCATTACTGAAATCATGGGTAAAATTTTAAATAAATTTTTTTGCCCATATTAAATGAGAAAGTAAATAAAGGAGTATGCCAGTCCCAGATAGCAAATAAATAATAATAATAAATATGTGTGGACATTTCACACAGCGCCATCTAGCCCCAAACTAAGCATAGCTTGTACTACGGGAACCAGATAACTGATATAATACTTATATACTTTTTTGTTTGTAAATACATACATAGAATACAATATAACACCCAGACGCAGAACAAACATCTACGTTCATCACACAAATGTTTGTCTTGGATAGGAATCGAATCCACAGCCCTCAGTTCAGAAGGCAGGGGTACTACCAACTGAGCTATAGGACCAGCCCATCGCTTCCCTCGTGTGCCGTAAGAGACGGCTAAGGGAATATCCAGGGAATGAGCTGCAGCATTCTCTTCTGTACATTGAAAACCTGCGTACACCAAGCAATACTATTTTAATAATACGATCAGAATTTTATTATTGTCCAAAGAATACACGCGTTTAGCTTAATTATAACACCACTCCATTTTGTGATAGGATAAAAAACAATAAAATTTTAAATTGACGTAACGCGTTGATGTCTTTTATATGGAAAATGGGTTAGCTACGTAGCTACGAGGAACATAAAGGAGCTACTGTAATAAAAAGAAAGAAAACATACCTAAACCTAAAAAAATTTAAAGTGAGTATATTTTTTTATAGAAAAAATATTATAGTTTAATAAAATATAAATATTAAGCAATACCTAACCCTTTGCAAAAAGGTAAAAAAAAAACTGTTAGAGTTCAAGGTGAAAATTTGTCACATAACAAAAGTAAGTTAATCCCTAATATAGGTTAGGGATTACTCTATCCTTACTTCCCTACTTCTAGTGTTCACAGTTCGATAATTTTTTTATTCTTATTTGCTTTCTGGAAAACCGTAACCTCAGTGTAAAATAGCGGGTGAAAGTGAAACCGTGGGTTGACTAGTGAATATACTAATACTTCTAAAAAATACTAAACAGCATTATTTCATAAACGACAATGTTACTTTGACTTTGACTTTAAAAATAATACACAATAATTTCTTAACCATTCTTTTTGTTTTACAAGTAAAACTGAACTGCTAGCGCCATCTAGTCAGTTCCTTTGTAAAGTGTCACCTGAAACACAACTACTGCCATCTATTGGTTCGAGACGTAACTGTATATGAAAGCTTGGTACCACAGATCGGTTTATGCTTGAAACGGCAACGTAAACGTAACAAAAAGGTAAAAACGAACGCGTAATCGACGGTTTCCGCGAGAGTGTGCTGTTTTGTTTTATTATTTTTTCGAGTTAGATCCGATGAATGCTGGCTGATTATTCTTTCTCTATTTTTAGAAAATAAACTGCTTTATTTCTATCACTTTTTAAACCAAATTCTGAGCTATGTGCGGTTCATATTTTGTTAATGATGTATTTAAGTGGGTATTTATTATTCGATTTCAATAGTTAGCTGACAGTTAGATATTAATAAAACGCTAGTTTAATCAAAAAAATTATGAGCTACTATGTAAAAGAAGTTTTCGAGGTATTAATGATTAGGTATGGTTAAAAACCATTTTGTCATTAGTTTTTAATAGTAGGAGGTATTATATTATTATCTGGGTTGATATAAACAAAAACTTTACTTATTAATACTTAAGTAGGTAAGTTTTTTATATCATTCATTATCAAACTAATACTGTAGGTACTAGGTACCTAACTGGGTAGGTATAATTATCTTTTTTTCTTTTATTTTGGCTCCACACTTAGTGTAAGTATTTAGCTAGTGTCAAGTATTGTAATTTTTCATCGTGATAGAGAATATTTCACGTAAAGTCTTAGTCACAGTCATAGTCCAGTCTTAGTAAGTAGTCATAGTCCAGTCTAAGTCATGCTCCAGTAAAGAAGCTTCTATGGAATTTTGGAAGCAACACGAAAAACCACGTTTCACCACATTATATCTATCTCTTGCCCACACTCATGTTCGTAATTCAGCACTTAATGCGTAAAACGCCACCAATTTTAAACATTTACACGGGGAAAAGCACAAGTTTTGAGAAATAATAATTACAGTGCAATAACGTGAACCTTTCCGCGTTCCCGCCATAAAATCTAGGTACCTAACCTATATTTTATACTTGGGTATTTTTCAGGTACAGATGTTGTACTTACCTACCTATTTTTGATTGAAATACACCGTAAACATTTCATTGCGCAGATTGTATATGCTCATTATATCTAATATATTAATGTTACTATGGAAAATGTTATTATTATGAATGAAATCAATAAAATTCTGCTAGTCACATTGCCATAAAAGTTACGTAAACAATCTTGGTTCCCTTGCTTTCCATCACAGAGCTATGAAACAAATGACGCTTGGAAGCGTTTTTTTTTTGCTCTGTGGTTTCCGTAGTTTTTTTTTCACATAGTGGACTTAAGCCAGTGTCAAGTATTATATTTTAAGCAACTGTCAACTCAAGGTACGTCGCGATGTATTTTGAGTTTCCCTCAAAGTTAAAACTTAAGTGAAGGATTTTTGGAGAAATGTTTTGGAATACGGGGGTTAGTATAAGTGTGTACCTTTTGTGTTGTGCTTGTTATATTGCATTGTACATATATACAATGCAATATAACAAGCAGGCACAGAACAAACACCGATGTTCTTTACACAAATGTTTGTCTCGGGTGGGAATCGAACCCACACCACAGCCTTACAGAAGACAGAGTTACTACCAACTGAGCTATCAGGCCAGTCCAATAAATGTGTCTCTCTACAGCGTAGCATTGCATTGATATGAATCAATACTCACTCAACGAGCGCAACGAGCTATGGAGAGAGCAATGCTCGGTGTTTCCCTGCGAGATAAGATCCGAAATGAGGAGATCCGCAGGAGAACTAAAGTGACCGATGTAGCTCTTATGATTAGAAAGTTGAAATGGCAATGGGCAGGCCACATCGCTCGTAGAACTGACAACCGATGCGGAAGAAAGGTTCTCGAGTGGCGACCACGAACTGGAAGACGCAGCGTAGGCCGGCCCCCCACTAGGTGGACCGACGACCTGGTGAAAGCCGCGGGGAGCTGATGGATGCAGGAGGCGAGCAGCCGCTCTAAGTGGCGCTCCCGGGGGGAGGCCTATGTTCAGCAGTGGACGTCTTCAGGCTGTTAATGATGATGGTGAATACTCACTATTATATCACTATATAGAATAGCACGTTGCATTATTATTGACGGGGTATTTTTAGCTTACTGTTTAAAGTTGAAAATCGCAGATTTTATAGTATGTCAAACTGGGCGGTTATTCTCTATGGAAACACAGATTTCACACGATACAAAACCACGTCGTTATCGTGTCTTGTTTAAATCGTGTCACAGCGTTAGATATATCTTAACTTTACATTAAAATTAATTTTATTTTGAATAAAATATATTGACATAAGTGGTCATATCTTTTGATGTGTTGACGTTTCGGAACACGTCTCGGTACATATGATTTTTGACAGTTCAAATCGCACCAATTCCAAATTTATTTCGCGTGGTTTTGTTTTCGTTTCATAGAGAATAGACTTTTGCTTTCGAAGTAAGGAATCGATACCGAGTAATGGCCCTGCTGGGCTACCACAAGCTAATACAAAACCATCATGTTTCATGGCATTATTTCCAAGGTTACAATAATATTGTTTGAAGTCGTACCATGAACTTATAAAGTATTCCTGCGTGTGAACGAGACGTCTACATTTTTATATGGCGTTATCACTGTCGCACGTCAGTGTCAACATGATGTAAAGGTATGACATGACAGTTGTATTTGAGTGAACGATTTAACGTGACGTCATCAAAACTGCTCTGGCTCTGCAACATTAAAGTATTCTTACTTTTATGTCATTTGTCAATGTATGATTGAAGTAATATTTTTTTTTTTTTTTTTTTTATATATTTTGGCTCCACACATAGTGTATTTAGCCAGTGTCAAGTATTATATTTTCATCGTGTTATAAAATATTTCACGCAAAGTCATGTCCTAGTCATAGTCCAGTCTAAGTCAGGTAGTCATAGTCCAGTCTAAGTCATGCTCCAGCAAAGTGGTGGCAACTTTACTAGAAGCTTCTATGGAGTTTTGGAAGCAACACGAAAAGTCACGTTTCACCACGTTATATCACTTGCCCTCACTCATGCTCGTAATTCAGCACTTAATGCGTAAAACGCCACCAATTTTAAACATTAACACAGGAAAAAGCAAAAGTTTTGAAAAATATTACAATGCAACGAAGTGAACTCTTCCGCGTTCCCGCCAAAACTCCTTTTTGAAGTAATATTGAAGTAATAATGCAATGACGTTGTGGTTGGCCAGCCTGAGCATTAAACAGGTTTTTGTGGATAACGTGAAAACATAATATTTAAAAATGGTACGTAGGTACACAAAACCTTTACTAGTAACATCCTCAATCCATTTACGAAAAATTTAAAAAAAAAAACAATCTGTTTATAAATTAAGAAGCTACGATGCTGTTACTTCAATACAAAGTAGCAGATTTATAACAACCGTTGTATTTAGATGCTGCTGATAAAAAGAGAGCTACATAATTATTATAGCATGCTTTGTCTAAATAAATACCAATCAATGGCCAGCTTACGCGAGCTATGGAGAGAGCAATGCTCGGTAGCGATGACAACTAATGCTATTTTGCGGAAATTTCATAAACACGCTAATTCACGAGTCATAACATGCTAATTGCTATTGCGATGCTAATTGCTAAAGATAAAGATAAACAGATAAAGATAAAGATAATTTTATTTGTTTGAACATGAGTAAATACTTTTACAAAAATACATGCATTGGTGTTATGGTGATTTTTAGTCCACAATGTCTTGCCTGCATAGGCGTACAAATAATTGTCAGAGCATGAGCTATTGCTATGCTAATTGCTATTGCTATGCTATTTGCTAAAATGTAATGAAGCGAAATGAAAAATGAAATTAAAATTGGAATGAAAATAGAAATGAAAAGTTATATGAAAAATGAAATAAAACATGAAATAAAACTTTATTTTTAAAATCAAATTCAAAATGAACTAAAATAATTAAAATAAAATTTCATATTTCACAGAAATTCGCAACCACATTTCACTTGCGAAATGCTGATTGATTTTTCACATGCTAAAAATTAATGCGAATGCTAATGAATCCATCACTAATGCTTGTTGTTTCCCTGCGAGATAAGATCCGAAATGAGGACATCCGCAGGAGAACTAAAGTGACCGATGTAGCTCTTAGTGCGAGATCCGACAGCACAAATCCATACAAATACGTACGTCATCGAGTACCTCAATAAGCTATCTTTAGATCGTTAGCTGAAGACGCAGCGTATGTTTGGCCCTCCACTAGGTGGACCAACGAGTTGGTGAAAGCGGCGGGGAGCCGATGGATGCAGGAGGCAAGCAGCTGCTTAAAGTGACGTTCTCTGGAGGAGGTCTTTGTTCAGTGGACGTCTATAGGCTGTTGATGATGATGGTGATGACGTATAAGACGACCAAAATATTAAAACCTATGTACTAATATGGCTGTTTTATTTAATGATCTATATAAATTTGACTGCCCTAAAAATAAAAATGAAATATTTCAAAAAACACACCGTTATCACCATTTTGAGTTAATATACAATTATAGAAAAAAAAACTCGCGATGACTTCACAAATTATTACATATGGTAACCTTATTACTAAGCTATGGTACCTAACTCTACATAGAATCTCTTTGGCATCTACTCCACTCCACTCCACTCCACTCCACTCCCGTCCTATTGAAAATAAGCTTTCCCCATGAAATGCCACTTTGGACGCTTATGATAGGGATTTGCCATAATCAGGCTCGCTTGGCAGGCGGCTTAGTGATCGCAGAAGATATTTCTGTTGCGCCCAAGCGGGAAAAACAATATGGCGCCTCCGAAAGTACCAAAACCAATCGAGAAGCCTATAATGAAAATTAAAAAAAAAGAAGAAGAACCAGAGTTTCTCCATTTACATCTACAAACTCCTACGGACAATTAATACAGACCAACAAAATATAGGAATTTCAAGAAACGCGATGTATATAATAAATAATTTTGTCAGCGATATGTTGGAGAAAATCGCCGCAGATGCAGTGAGATTGGTTGCACATGGCAAGAAAACGACCATGGGTAGCCAGGATATACAGACTGCTATCAAGCTGCTCACACCTGGAGATCTGGCAACACACGCCAATATAGAAGGCTTGAAAGCCGTCAGGATGTACTACAGAAGCCAAGAGCAAGATTGACAACGCTCACATGAGACGTGAATTTGACCACGATAGGGATTGGTCATAATCATGCTCACTTGGCAGGTGATTTGGTCATCGCAGAAGATATTAATGTACCGAGGAGAAATGCTCCAGCCGATTTCGTGGAATTTCCCTTAGCCGAATTTCATGGCACACGCGGGAAGAGATGGGTTAATATTATTATTATCTTCGTTGTAAAAGTTTGTGTAGGTATACAAAATGTGTTAGTTGCAGAATGGCTAAGTAGGCAAAACGTCGTAGTTGCAAAAGGTCTGGATTGCAGAATGACCAGTAAGCAAAAAGTGTGAGTAAACAAAATGTCTTAGTTGCAGCAGTATGACTAAGTAGGCAAAAAAGTTGAATAAAGTCTGGATTGCAGAAAGAATACCTAGGTAAGCTAAAACGTCTGTGTCATAAAAAAGCCTAGATTTCAATAGACTTGTTGCTATTAGTCGCAGCGACAAGTGAACTGAAATCTAGGCTAGGTATAGCCGGCCTATAAAGTAATATTCGTTTGATTAGATCCTTAAAACAGTGTGATAATAACGGGTTAGGTATAAGGATTTCTAAATACTGTTCAACCTTCTTTTTGTAACATAATATCATATACTTCAACTATTGGGAGAAGCCACTGATTCCTGAAATACAGTTTAAAAACTAGTTCGGGAATCTATGGACTCATTAAAATAATGTAAAAAATATTTATGTCAATAAACTAATTAGTTGTTTGTTGTTTGTTGTAAGGGTGGCCCTATTCGCAAATCAAGACCAGTTTTACCAAAAAACATTTTGTTTGTTCATTTTTTATAGCTGTTAACCAAATAGCCTATTGCACACAAACATGTCATTACCATTAGACTCACTTACCGCTTTCTGGTCACCGAAACCACGACATGACAATTTTGATGTCAAACGATGTAATTGGTTTAATTCTTATTCGTGGTATATCCAAATTGTGTTTAGGTTACGGTTACATTACGTTTTGGTTTTCTATAAAATTGATCTAACCGAATATACATATTACCTACCTTTAAAATACTAAGCTTGATAGCTCTGTTGGTAGCAGCCCTGTATTCTGAACTTGAGTTAGAGAGTAGAGTTCCATTACCATCCAGGACAGAAATATTAACCGATTTAAAGAAAGAAACATGTTCTGCTACAGTTTACGTATACTGTTGGAGGGTTACCACAAACTAATACGAAACCATCATGTTTCATGACATTAATGTTTCAAGGTTTCAATTTTTTTTTAAACGTTCACATAAGTTCATAGATCCTGGACTCTAATTAGGATTCCCTGTATCTAGGGACCCAGGAACTACGAGGACCGTGGTCCCACAACACCCAGACACAGAACAAGTATTTGCGCCTTTTTTTTCGGGCACAAATACTTGTCCTGTCGCGGTAATGGAACCCGCCACCTCCGGGTTATGAGCCGACCTGCTCAACCACCACACCGCGGAGTCTGTCCATAATATTGTTCGAGTTCGTACCGTAAGTACTCCTGCGTGAGAACGAGACGTCTACATTTTTATACAGCGTTATCACTGTCGCACGTCATTGTCAACATGATGTAAAGGTATGACATGACAGTTGTATTTGAGTGATCGATTTAACGTGACGTCATCAAAACTGCTCTGGCTCTGCAACATTATAGTATTCTTACGTATTTTAAGTCATTTTTCAGTGTATTGTTGAAGTAATAATGCTATGAGAGGCTATGGTAGGCTCCCTGGTAGGCGTAATGAAAATGACATCATTTATCGTATTTTAGCCACTGAAGAAAGGTTTTTGGAGAATTAGGATCACCAAAAGACACAGTGAACTGGGAAGAACTTAGAGAATCTCTATTTTAGAACATTGGGGATTGCACGGTAATATTTTTTTTTTATAATTTATAGGCATAGCATTTGACCACTGTCTCATTGTTTCAATTGCGTGACGAGTTGCGATTGCGATTCTTTCAGGTATACATAAAAGTTTAATTTTAATTATAAACATAATATCGTTATATTATTATTATGTAAAAGTAGTTTAAATATTACTAGATTTACTAGACCGTAAGATCGAATATGAGAAATATCATAAAGTTAGCGAACTTTTTGGTTGGTTTAAACATACTAATACATGATAATAATGATATATTTATAGAACTCTAGCATAGTAGGTAAATACTCGACATCACCACATTAAAACTACACAAAAAATAATCCAAAAATATATTTTGACTGCGTACAGAAGATCTCTTAAAAATAAACTAAACTGCATGCATAGTTAAGAACACTAAAATGAATTTCAATCCTAACTGTGAGCAATTTAAAGTCCATTTTATGCATTAATTTTATGACGACCTGCGAAAATGAGAAGACTAAACTTTAATATCATTGCTAACACAGTCTGCACATATTCAACGAGCTTCGCTAAAAGAATACCTATAACATCAAGCATAGAGGTCACTAGTTTATTTTCCAACTATTTTTAAACCGCAAAGTTATGATTGCTTTGAAGACCAGAGTACTCGGTCCAGGGGTAATCATCTGACCACAAGATATGAAATATAAAAGGGTGACAACATAATAGTGGATCACAGTTTTGTTGTTAACCATAGAAAGTGGACGTGCTAATCCAAAATGTATCAATTAGTTATTCTTGCTACTATCATGACATCGTGTGTTACGTTACCGACTGAAGAAAAGGTCGATAAACGTGTGAAAGACTGTGCCAATGGAATTTTGAACCCAACGTGCCTTAAAATTGGAACTATATCTCTAATTGAAAAGCTCAATAACAAGGATGAAGTATCCCTCTTCCCCGGTGTTAGTCTAGTAAAGGAAGTCAGTGACAAAACAAAGTATGAGACTGCAGCAGCAGACTTAGCGAGATCCCTTACTGGAAAGCCCGATGAAAAGCTTGACAAGTATCTTCTGTATCACGTTGGGAATTTCCTGGATACCCATTCAGTGAAGCTCAGGTTGCTGGATGATGAGACTGTGGAAGAAGCTAACGAGGTCATGGGAGAAGCTAGAGGGAAGAGTCCACTGGGAGGTGGAAAGAAAGGCGGCATGGGAGGGCTCATTGCTATGGCTATGATGATGAAAGGTAAGCGAACATAAATACATTAGAAATAGTAATTTAGTGGTATGTTATTTTAAAAAATAACAATTTGTCAAGGAGGACAATTAATAGAATATAGGTAAACATTTAACGAAGTTCTTTTAACTATCATTTTTATCACTTGCCTACCCTACGATTTTTGATTTAATTTTAGGTAGGTTTACCATAATCAATTTTTCTTGGTCGACAAAGACAAATGTCAAATATTTTCCTAATAATGCTCTTCTTTTATTAATTTAAATGGCTTTAAGTAATCATAATCAAAAATCAATAAGTCTGATTCTATCATAATATTATTACAGACAATTACAGAAACCTAACATAATAACACGCATTGATTGCACTGAGCTTTTTAAATGAACAACAGTTTAACAAAGCGTTTAGCTGTGGTTAATTTTAACATATTTTTAACATAAGATATTTTTTATTTTTCTACATTACAAGTAAAATCACAAAAATAATCAGAATTAAAAATTCAATATAGATATTGGATTAAAAAGCCATAAAATAACTACACATTAAAACCAGTCTCCTCTACCCAAATGAGTGCTTGCGATAACAAAACAATACATACATCACCAAACAAAATCCAACCATAACTCAAAAGGTTAGAGTGTAAAATCCTATGTGAAGATGGAAACTTTTTGCGAGCAGCGTTGTATGAAAATATAATGGACGTAGAGTACTCAGTTCTAATCATCTATCTATGTGAGACATATAAAAAGATGGTAGACGCCATCGTCTTATCAAAGTGTAGCAGTACTTGTTTTGAATTAGACGCGTCATCATGAACCGTATTTTTTTTATAATGATATTTGGAATAGCATACGCATTACCAAGTCCTGAAGCATGGGATTCTAATACAGTGGAAACGTCAACGAAACCTTTGGAAACCTCTCGAAGTTTTACAAAAGACTGTTCCAGTGGAATTTTCAGTCCAATTTGTCTGAAAATTGAAGCCATTTCTCTTTTGGAAAAGCTTAACTCTAAAGAAGAGTTGAGACTGCTACCAGGTGTGAGTGTTGTTAAAGAAGAATCGGAAAATGGGAGCAAGACTGAAGAATTTGCAGCTGAACTGGCCAGGTCTTTACAAACGAAGCCAGATGAGAGATTAGACAAGTTTCTGCTGTACCGACTGGGATCGTATTTGGATACGCATACAGTGAGGCTGCGACTTCTGGATGATAATGCAGCAGAAGAAGCCAGATCGCTGGTTGGTGAAGCAAGAGGGAAAGGAGGACTTGGAGGGAAGAAAGGTGGGATGGGTGGTCTTATCGCTGCAGCCCTGATGATGAAAGGTAATGTTGAATTGGGACAAACATAGTTGTAAACAGAGACAACTTATAAGTCTGAAAAATATGTTGCGCAGTGTAATTATTGTAGAAAAATACAAAATCACAAAACAACCATTAGAAACCTACGATATAGTCGGACTATATTGCTATAGTCATTTTGCGATATAGTCAATCAAGGGTGCGTACAATTGGATGTTATTTTTAATATTTTCGATCACGTTTGGGTCGTTCTACTAACAATAAAAGTGATCACTGTGAGACTCTTTGACAGTTTGGATGTGATCGTTTTTTTTTTTCGTTCTTGGCATTCTTAGCAGCTACTGGAACGCACCCCAAATACTAACCCAAATACTTATTTGTAGCTTCTGCTACGGTACGACAAGAAAAAACTTATGTTTTTAGTGCAATGAGTCTAAAATAACTGTATTCAAGTCAGTTACATAAAAAGAATTGATGAAATTATAAAAGCTTGAAAATTCCTAGCATTAGTGGTTTTATATAATTATCAGGCCATATCGGTTTCCCGCATGGTTGTTTTGGATTGGCTTTAGAAAATATTAGCGCTGGGGATCTTTCAAACGCCATTTTGGAAAATACCTGTTAATGTTTTAGAACACAATGTTGCACGACTGTTAATTTTTAATAGATACATCAAACATTTTACGAGCATTTATATTACAGTTAGTAATTAAAGGCACGCCGCGTGAAAAAATAATAATAACACTTTTATATTATCATGTCGGGGAAAAGTTTATTTGCACTTTATTTTTTGAATTATCTTAGTTTTCTAAAGAATGTATGGAATTAGTTGCATGTATGAAACATGCAACTAATTCCATACATTCTTTCTAGAATTTAAACATTCTGGAAACGCTGGAACCAAAGTTATGCTGTCCTCACTACACTTCCGATGGTCCATAAATGGAACCCAGTCGTTTTTGAATAAAATATTTGCCTCATTTTCAAAAATGAAAGAATGAAATAAGGTGCAATTTTTTATACTATTTAGGGTTCCGTACCTAAAGGGTAAAACGCACCCTATTACTAAGACTCCGCTGTCTATCTGTCCGTTTGCCTTCTGTCACCAAGCAGTATCACACACACACACACACACACACACACACAGTTGTTTACAGATGATGTAGTATTTCTGTTGCCACTATATAACAACAAATACAGAATTAAATTAAATACTAAGGGTCTCTCTTCCATACAAACGTGATTTATGGCCGATTTTATAGATACGCAATGGTAATACGGAACCCTACCTGCGCGACTCCGGCTCGTAATTAGCTGGTTTTTAATTACAACAGCACAATCGAACATTGATTTTCAATTGATAAGTACAAACACAAAAAGACTTTTAGATGAATTATCGCACTCGTTCATAACAAACCCACTTTACTTTTGGAAAATTACAGATTACAGTTATTTGTAAATACAAATAGCATTACGAATAAAAATAATAAGTACATCCATTGCTTTTTTCTTCAAATTACTCTATTTATAGGTTATGGCAGAAAACAATTAGGGCGTTAAAATTATATAGAAAACGTACGACATTTTTATTGGCAAGGCGTTTACATTTCACGTAGCAGTTTCTTTCTCCAATACTACCTTATAATTTACCACAGATTATGTTGTCAATGGAAGCGACTAAAACGCATGTCAGAGCATGATTAGTCCAGGATCCCTTAGCACAGATATATTTAGCTCTCTGCCTCGATGGAATACTGCTCATAGGAGGGTTTTAGTGGGGTCGGGTCTCACATACCTCACGCCATGGCCGTACAAGAGCATATTTTCACAAATTTTTCAGTAGTTTTATTATTGTGACGGCAAGGAAGTACGGGAGCAGTTTCTCGCCTCAAAAAGTTTTTTTTTATCATTGATATGCTAACATTTGACCACGGTCTCACCTGATGGTAAGTGACGATGCGATCGACGATGCAGCATGCTTTTCTGGAAGATACCGCTTACAAACTAACAGTTGTCAGGAAATAATGACGATGTCGCATGTAATTACAAATGGAAACGCATCTAATAAATAATTTAAATATCCTGTAAACAATAACTTTAAAGAATATCTGCTTATTTAGATTCAAAAAAAAAAAAAAAAAAAAAAAAAACTGCTCTCCAGCTACAAAATTTCAGTTTCAATGTAGTTGACAAAATAAACTGCATCGAACCTGAACTGTTCTTATAACTGAACGCTACTTCCATGCCGTCACTGAGCCATGAAAATAAAGAGCTTAGAAGCGTGCTTTGAAAACAGATAATTATATTATTAGCAAAAGTATTCACTGATGATGGTAAATATTTGAAAACTGGCGCTCTTTAGATTTTATACCAGTTACAGAATATGGAATTCTAACACTTAAAGATTCAAGCTTTTAACCCAAACGGAAAAAATGTGACTGAAGACTTTAACGAACTGATAAAGGAATAGCAGTTTCTGGTTTGCTGATGGTGTTTATCACGTCTTTATAGGCTATCCATGATATATTCATTTTTTTACTTTCTACTCATGGAGCTATTAAAAAAAGAAGGAGGGAATCCCATCTGGCCCAAAACTGAAGCACCCTTAGGAAGCCGGAACGCTTCGTACGTACGAGCGAAACACGCACACACTCACATCATACGCAGCCGGTCGCCCTACTTTCATCTGACACACATATGTAATATGTCCGCCATTTTGGGCTTCAGTTCGATTTCAATCAAAACTCAATCCTTCTTTTTTTTATTTCATCCATGTTTCTACTTACATTATTGATAAACATAGCGTACAAAATTATATTACTTACCTCTATGGTAGTCCAAAAAGTTCTTTTTTCGTTTTGCATGCTCCTAATTATTCAAACTCTTGGAACCCGCTCTCTCTCTTAGATCTTCAATCTACCCGTGGAGTTTTGGCGGGAACGCGGAAGAGTTCACTTCGTTGCTTTGTATTATTTTTCAAAACTTTTGCTTTTTCCAGTGTTAATGTTTAAAATAGGTGGCGTTTTACGCATTAAATGCTGAATTACTAGCATAAGTGAGGGCAAGTGATATAATGTGGTGAAACGTGACTTTTCGTGTTGCTTCCAAAACTCCATAGAAGCTTCTAGTAAAGTTGCCACCACTTTGCTGGAGCATGACTTAGACTGGACTATGACTACCTGACTTAGGCTGGGCTATGACTATGACTAGGACATGACTTTGCGTGAAATATTTTATGACACAATGAAAATATAATACTTGACACTGGCTAAATACACTATGTGTGGAGCCAAAATATACATTTAAAAATAAATCTACCCGTGAACATGGTGCATGTAACTGTGCCAATACATCGAGAATTAAATAAAAATTCTAATCACGGTGAAGATCTCGTAAGTACTATTAAAAATTTAATAAATCCTTCTTTGTTACAGGTACTCTAATGTCAGTAGGTCTTGGCGCCCTCGCTTTGCTCGCTGGAAAAGCTCTGATGACTGCCATGATGTCTCTTCTCCTGTCAGCTGTCATCGGCATCAAGTCTCTGTCAGGTGGTCAAAAGTCTACCACCTACGAGATCGTCTCCAAGCCAGTGTACACCCACTCACACTCACATTCCACTGCACATGAAGACGTTGGTGGTGGTTACGGGCATTCTGGTTACGGAAGAAACTTGAATGTTAGAAAGCGCTAAGAATTTGTTAAGGTTAATAATTTATTGAGGTGGATAATTTATTGGGATTTATAATTTATTGAGATGGATAATTTATTGCGATGGGTTATTTATTGATGTGGATAATTTATTGGAGATGATAATTTATTGTAATTTATATGGTAATTATTAAAGTTAAGCTCATCATCTTTGATTTAAAATTTATCAATTATTTGTTTATTCATATGCTTCAATCCTATTTATAATCAGTTTGCTTCTTATTATTTATCCATTTTTATTTTATTCTTTGTACTAAGTATGCCTCCATCTATTTAATTTTTTTAATAATATTATCAATATTTAAAACATTCTATGTTATTATGGTATCAATAATTTTACAAATACATATAATACTGTTTTGTATAGTATTTTATATCTATTATATTTTACTGTATGTGTTGAAGATTCAAAGTGATGATGCTACAACATTTAACTGTCTGCGTGGGTACAAAAAATGTATTATTAGGATTATCATTATTAGTCAGAAATATTACAATAATATTTTATATTGATTATTATAAGTAAGTATTATTTTTATTATAAAATTATCAAAAAGTTATTTATTTTTAGATTACGACAGTGATATTTGAATAAAATATTAATAATTATGTTTATTGTATTACATTTATATATATATTTATTAAATATAATATAGGATATAGTATACCTACCTATAAATAATTATATGTATTTATAATTTTACGGTAATATTTTAGTAATTTATTGTGATATTTTGTTATTATTATTAGGAATCTTATTAAAGTTCTAATTATTTTATCTAATAAAGGTTTAATGTTTATATAATTATTTGAACAGACTGGCACTTTTATAATACAATTTATAATATACATGTATTTATACCATTTAATTAATATTCTTTCTTTTGTATAAGCATTTACCTAGTTGTTATGTATTTAATATAATATGTAAATATATTATTAAATGAATTTTATGAGAATTATAGTTTTTATGCAGTTATTTCACTGTTTTACTTTAAAACAACAAAACGTGCTCTAAACAAGAATAAAACATTTTTAATATATTTTATTCCTTCTATATAGAATCGAGGTTTAAAAACTACGCACACGCACACTGCGAATTTTTTTTCTTACATTTTATTATGACAGAAACGTTTTTCTTCATGCTACCCAAGCATTTACAATCACGGAATCATATAGATCATCTCTTCACGCTACAGAGCATTTTTACAGATACAAAACGTAGATTCGACTGTATCAGAGGCTTAAAAGAAACGTTGAAAGCTTAAAATATTTTTACCTACTCATCATCATCATCATCAGTGGCCTTTAAGTCTAGTACAGACTATTTAAGCAGTGTGCTGAAAGACACTTCTTTTGGTGATAAGCCAATACGAGAGAGGCACATGCGTCCATACCTTGCGCAGGCGTGTGTTGCGACAGATGGAGTTATTGGGGCCAATTTTAAAGGCTTTCGTTGACAGATCTCATCATCATCATCATCATTAACAGCCTGAAGACGTCCACTGCTGAACATAGGCCTCCCCCCGGGAGCGCCACTTAGAGCGGCTGCTCGCCTCCTGCATCCATCGGCTCCCCGCGGCTTTCACCAGGTCGTCGGTCTTTCACCGAGTCGGCTTTAGTTGACAGATCTAAAGCTCCTAAAACTGTTGCTGTCCTTGTCAAATAGACGGCAATGTAAAAGACGGATATATTTTTAGCATTTTTAAAACTGTCAACTAAAGCCTTCAAAATTAGGCCTATTAACCTACTATATCAAAAATTATTAACTCTATTTTTCTTTCTAACAAAGCTTTTAGCTTGATTTGTAGTAGATAAATCACATTAAAATTATGATAGATTACGCAAAAAGTAAAGCAGGTCCATACCTGCTTTAGTTTTTTTCAACGAATAAGTACTGTGTTAAATCTATATGTGATTTACTAATTACAAAATGTCATGATGAGATTCTGAATGTATTGCAAAACCAGAATAAACATAGCGGAGAATGGTTTTAAAAAGAAATACCAGTCGCAATATACTGTTGAAACTTCCTTGGCCAGCAGATTGCAGTACATAGACTAATAATAATAACACAGATTAGGGAAACGTGTATAGTCGCAAGGTTAATTAAAAGTAAGTACAGAAAGTACAGAGTAAAAAAATAGCCCGACTCATAACAGATGCTTCACTATAAGTTGATTTAAAAAATCTTTTCAATAGTAGGATTACAGAAATAGAAACGTGAACCACAAGCAAAAAAGAGAAATAACAGAAAACAACATTGAAAAAATCGTAGCACACTCATTCAGCATAACAACGCAGTTTTGTTCCTTTTTCAGTAATCAGTAAGTGAAAGCTTTAATATTTTTCCTTTTACTACATCTTTAATGACACAACACAAAACGTAATGATGGACGTGTTGTAATTGCTTCTTCATGTTGTGGAGATTTGAAATGGTTTGATCATTAGAACCATCAGACACACTTACCATCGGTTGAGACAACAGTGGTTAAATGCAGTAGGCATGATGACTAACATTTTTTTTGGATAAATTAATTATATTCCTCAAAAGATAAACATTTGTGAAAACAAAAATTAAATATCTCAAAAAATGACCAAGTTACAAGCATTTTAAAAACCGGAATAGAAATAACTCAAACTCAAAGATAGCTCAAACGGCCAGTGACGTCAGAGGAAGGTCGTTATAGTACCTCATTTCTAAGCTGTGGTAGCTTTTCATACAATCTTTTTGGCATGTGACGTCACGAGTAGATTTTTCATAGTAACTGTAGGGGTGCTCTGTTTCGCGAGAAAGGGACAGGAGATGCCTCCTGTAGAAACTTTGAAAGCTTACTCCGTGATTTATTTACCGATTTTGCTTATTTTTTTCAATTATTGCATTCATTTTTAAACTTCTTTATGAAAGTAATATTTACTTGTTTATTTTTAATAGTAGTCATCATGCCTATTTTATAACGGGGGATAGGTAAATGTTATCATTAAAAAAAAGATTTCTACCTCGTAGACAACCAGTCAATTATTTACCATGAATAAATAAAACACATTTTCTCTAATCTCTTTACATAATTAGTTAATTTACAAATGTTTTACGCAATAAGAAGAAAAAGAATGAAGAGAAACGTTGAAAAAAAAACGTTGAACTAATTTTCAGGATCAATGAAATCTATGCCCGTTACATATTTAGGCGTTACGCCTATAACGCCTAAACACTTTTTTATGCTATAGGTAGCAAACAAGCATACGGCCCTCCTGATGGGAAGAGGTCATCGTAGCCTATAGACATCTGTAACACTAGACGTGCCACTGATGCGTCGCTTACCCTGTGATAATACTCTTTTGACCCTCCTTTGTTCTAGCTCTGAGGAAAGACCGCTGGTGGAAGCTAATTGCACATCTTACAGGTGTATAGTAAGGTGCGTGTATGTGACTTCCACGACTTAATAATGTGTGGATGAGCTATTTCACGTAATATACATTACTGACGATATATTCTGGTCTGAATATATCGTGGTATATAGAATGGTATGACTTCACAATTCGGATCTTAGTTTATGATTTTGGGTTTTGATCACTCCTCTATATATTTCTAAGATTGCATGCCTATCCTATAACTCATGTTTTATAAACGAAAACTAAAGGATGGGTATTAAGGTGAGTTCTCTGGTGGATTTAATATCCAGAAACATCAGTTCGTTCTGGTCCGAATCGAACAGATACCTTTAAGGCGAATCAAATTGGTCAATCAGAATGTTATTTAATACCAATCACAACACCAGATTATCTCAAATCGGCAACAAGAAAGCAATTCAGTATACTTTCAACTTTTCCATTATCAAACCTTATTTTTTGTTTTTTGGCTCAGCGCCACGCGAAAGTGCTTTTTCGCGCCCACAATGAACTGCACCAGCTCAATTTAGTCTTTTTCTTTTTACCTTTTCTTTAATGTTACTATTTACTTTTTGCTGGCAACGACTATAAAATAAATTGTTACTTGATCAACAATATCAGTCCATCGGAGTTTCTCAAACGAAATGTGCAATTAAAGTGATAGTGAAGTGTCTAAGTGCAACAAAATGTTTGACAAATATGTCGTGCTCATTGCTGCTATAGTGTTTGTGTGTTACGGACCTTCGCAAGGAGCCATCGATGGATCTGATCCTAATCAACCCAATCAGATACTTGATATACCCAAAAGTCCCAACAACACTGAACGAGCGGGACGATCTATGAATAAGGAATGCAACAGTTTTCTTAGTTCCAAGTGTTTGAAAATTCAAGTGTTATCGTTCATCGAAGACTTGAGCTCCCGAGATGAGCTAAGCTTGCTGCCTGGACTGAGCATCGTCAAAGACAACTTGACCGCTTCTCCAAGTCCTGAGGAAATGGCAGCGGAATTGTCCCGCCAATTCCCAGGAAAATCTGAAGAGAAGTTGAATAGATTCTTACTTTACCGTCTGCAGGATTATTTGGACGGTCACTCGCTGAAATATAGGCTCTTGGATCCTCAGACCACGAAAGATGCAATGGATGTTGCGAAGGGTGATAAAGAGTCGGTCGGAAGGAAGTCTGGAGGAGGTGGAGGTGGTCTTGGAGGTGGAAAAGGTGGCGGTGGAGCACTTCTCGCTGCGGCTTTGATGATGAAAGGTAAGTAAGACTTTGTTACATCAAGAAATGTTAAGCTTGATGTGCCGGCTGTTTAGGTTACCATAATCATTATGAAATTAAATAGTAGATAATTAAGAGATATTTAGATAATTAGAGTAGATAATAAAGATTTAATTTATTATTATTATTATAATTATAAACTGTGACACATAATGCGCAATTTTTTTTTAAATCCTTTGGTATCAATGTTTTGACGTCCCAATTATTAACCCGTGAATTCTAATATATTGTAATCATGGATGTTTACATGAACATTTTTATTTTATCTAGTGTAATAAAAAACACAGAAAAATATTAGAGTTAATAAAATTGACTTAAATAAAATTGTAATCAGCAGCATAATTATCCACAAAGTCAGCTTTTTACTATTATAAGCAAAAATATGCATTATTTAAAGTTAAAACGATAGCTTTTTGTTTATTATTGGGACATCGATATTACACTATTAATTTCTAAGATAAATGAGAGTGGTATTTTTCAATAGAGTATAATAAAAAATCTTTACAGGCTTAGTACCTTTAGTGAAAGTAGTCAGTGGAATAATTATTGAGCATGCTAATATTTTTGACTGAAAGGTAGGTTACGGTCAGTTGTAACCAATTTGATGTCACTTTATTCTATACCGCGATTTCCTTTAATCTCATGTTGTAAAACGACAACAATATAATGGGCGGCCGTGCCACTTAACATCAGGTGAACGACAAATTCGTCACGTCATCTATTCCCATAAAAAAAATAAAAGAAATAAAAGTCACCGATATTGTTTTTGTGTAATACTTAGGTCACTAATCATGCTTTTTCTACACGACAATTACATATTTATAATCCAGATACATTTATTTCGCTTTACTCAATGTTTTGTGACTTCGAATTTCGAAAAATCTAATACTTGAATGATACTATCATACGATCTCGCTAAATGTTTTTTGTTTTTGTTGCAGGTACTTTAGCAGCTGCAGCATTAGGAGCTTTGGCTCTACTAGCTGGAAAGGCTTTGATGACTGCTCTCATGTCTCTTCTACTATCAGCACTTGTAGGTTTGAAGGGAGGCGGTGGAGGCGGAAAGACCACTTACGAAATCATCGCCAAGCCCGAGGTCTCTCATCACCATTCCCACAGCCATGAGGAGCATCATGAACATGAACATGGTCACCACGGAGGATATAGAAGAGCATATGATACAGGATATGGTAACAGCTATATGCCTTACGATACCACTAGCAGCTAAGACGGAATGTCATGCATGCCATTATGGAGTATTTATTTATTTGTTACTGTTATTATTGTATATTTCTCATTTTTGATGTTACGTAAAGAGATTTTAGCGACTGGTCTAATAGATCAGTTGGTAGGTAGCCTTCTGAACTGTCATAGGTTAAGGTTCAAATCCTATCCAGGTCAAACATTTGTGTGATGAACATAGGTGTTTGTTCTGGGCCTGGGTGTAATATTGAATTCGATATATGTATTTACAAACAAAAAGTATCTAAGTATTGCATCAGTTATCAGGTTCCATATAGTACAAGATATGCTTAGTTTGGGGCTAGATGGCGTGGTGTGTAATGTCATAATTATTTATTTATTTTGGTAGATTAAGTGTGTAGATTGGGTGTTTGTTGATTGAGTTGTAAAAAACTATTTTGATGTAATATGGGTTTATTACTATTTATTATTAGGGTAGTAGATTAGAATTAAGTAATTTATCGTATGATTGTTGATTTTTGTTTAATTTATTGCAGAAATATGATGAGGTGTTATAGTTTCTTTTACAGAATTATTGTTAAGTACTTACTTATTCATGCTTATTTTCCTGTATAGAATATTCATATTCATTCATCGTTCCTAATTATCATTATCTATTTCATTTTAAATCATTTATTAACATCTCATGTTAATCATTTATTCACTTCATTTCTTATTCTTCCCACCGCATCTTTTATCGCTTACTTTTTTATCGCTCTCTTTACAGATTATTTTAATATTTATTTATGCATTATATTACCAAAATGTGTTAATATTATTCAATTTTAGATCTTTTCTTTCATGCTTTTATATTATCTATGCAAATATATTAATATTTTATTTAGGTTTATTCTATAACCATATGATTATATTTAAGTGGATGTACCATCTATAACTTAAGATTTAATAATATTATATTTTATGTTTAGTATTTATGTATAAACAAATATAACAATTGCAGTATATACAGCTGTGATACTTCCATCATAAGCATTGTTTTCTATGAAACCAAAAACTATTTGTATGTTATTTAAGTATGCTATTGTTTGTTATTTATTTTAATGTATATATAATTACAAATAACGTTACATTGAAAGTGATTCATTTATTTTCCCATCTCTATCAACTTTCACTCGAAATTAGAAGAAAAGTAAAATTGTCGTTGCAATCAAGATAATCAAGCGATATTCTTGTTTATTCCAATTTGAACGCTGCAGCTGCTAATTATCATATAAGTTGCTTATGATTTTGTGGAAACATTATAATTATACATACGGTGCACAAAATAAATCATCATCATCTTCAACAGCCTGAAGACATCCACTGCTGAACATAGTCCTCACCAAAGAGCGCCAGTTTGAGCAAAAAAATAATAATAATAAATATGTGAGGACATTTCACACAGCGCCATCTAGCCCCAAACTAAGCAAAGCTTGTACTATGGGAACCAGATAATACTTAGATACTTTTTTGTTTTGTAAATACATACATAGAACACAATATAACACCCAGACGAAGAACCAACATCTATGTTCATCACACAAACATTTGTTCTGGGTAGGAATCGAACCCACAGCCCTCAGTTCAGAAGACAGGGGTACTACCAATTGAGCTATCGGACCCGTCAAATAACAAAGAAAAACTACTTAAATCAAACTATTTTCATATTATAAAATAATTTATTATTGAAAACCCTATCGACTTA
The DNA here is from genome assembly GCA_963580505.1 of Ennomos erosarius. Taxonomy (NCBI): domain Eukaryota; kingdom Metazoa; phylum Arthropoda; class Insecta; order Lepidoptera; family Geometridae; genus Ennomos; species Ennomos erosarius. The sequence goes on from OY757000.1 coordinate 3,749,097, forward strand.
ACTTTAGAAATGCATAATTCAATGATTCCTCTTACTCACCCGCATTATCTATTTAGTTGGTCCCATCGCTTTGCTAACCACAAAAATATACCTCTTCATAATCATCCCAACAAATGAAAATTAAGCGTTTTCACGACCGCACTTGACATAGAAGCCTATAAACAATAAAATAAATAACATGATACTTGTGACTGAGTTTTCATTTGACACCCATATTTGTAGAGAATGGATCCTTACAAAATTATTCTTTTACACATTATATTCTGTGGTGTAGTAAATAGTTTTGTTATTAAACATCCTATTAAAGACTTCTACAATCATACAGATGATAAAATTGAATTAGATGAACGTCCAGATAACGTTTTTAATGGAGTTTATTCAGAATGTTTTCTGCATTTGTCGTATTCGTGTTTGCAAAAGAAGACATTGTTATACTTGAAAGAGCTTAATAATCTTAGTGAGGTGTCCGTGATTGGTGATTATGTTAAATTTGGTAAGTTCAAGTGTTTTCGTAACCTTTATTTGCTTCAACATAATTATTTTCAAAACTTTCGATATCTGTTGTATGATTTGAAATCGCAACAAAGTTTACATTAAAATTTATAGCACATTTAGAAAAGCCACCAAATCTCCACCAGGAAATTTATAGTCATTTGATTTTAATTTACATAAATAGATAATATATTTGATGTTATGTAAGAATAAAGCTTTTGAAAAATATGCTTCATTCGAATGTGAAATCGTGATCGTTATTTCAGTAAAGATAAACACCACCACTCTCTCTGATGCTGATGAAGCCAATACTAGTAGTACGGATGAACTAGCATTTATGATAGACAAAGCAGTAGACGATTTCTTCGACAACCACGTATTGAAGTTCAATGCACTGGGCAGAGATATATCTATACCACGAAACAGTAAGTATCAATGTTTTCTTAAACGTTTCATTTTATCTAAGCTTCTACAGACCAGACAGGTAGAGCAAAGAATTAACCCCGAGACACTGGCAGTTACAGAGGGCTTAGGGGGATAATTTCATGTCCAGCAGTAAAACCACAGACTGATGATTAGGATTTTGTGGTCAAATGCTTTCCCTATAAAGAAAAAGAAAAAAAAAAGTATGATGACGGTGATGACGTTTAAGCTAAAAATAACTCACATTACACAACTAACAAACAACGATAACAATGATGGAACTATACAGACATACTAAAAAAATCGTGAGCCAAGAAGGGAGACAGGTAAAATAGGTAATAACTAGGTAGGTTTTTTACGTTACGACCAATAAACCAGTTAATATTTTTTATTAGCTGCGGAAAACTATGCTTGGACTTCCTCAGAGTGACCTAATAAGAAATGGGGTGATCCAACAAACTAAAGTCGCCGACATAGCCCACAGAGTTAGCAAACTGACGTGGCAGTAAGTAGGTCACATTAGACATCAACGACCACTGTTCCATCTCCTGCATGTAAGACTAAAGTGAATATAGCCTTTAAAATTAGCAGCAATAGGTAGGTCACATCACTTGCAAAACTGACAACCGATGGTGAAGAAAGGTTCACGGGTGGCGTACACGAACCGGAAGACGAAGCGTGGGCCGGCCCCCCACTAGGTGGACCGACGACCTAGTGAACGCCGCGGGGAGCCAGTCTAAGTGGCGCTCCCTGGGGGAGGCCTATGTTCAGCAATGGACGTCTTCAGGCTGTCATTGATGATGATAAATGATGATTCTTGAATGGAGACCGTGACATGTAAATGTCGTGTAGAACACTGGTGACTAGGTGAAAAGATAGCGCGGATTGATGGGTATTTGAATGTAATGTTGGTACTTAGTTATTAATTTCCATTGATCTTTTTCAGTAGAAGAATTTGTTGGAAGAAAAAAACGCAAAGGTGGGGGTGGTGGAGGCATGATGGGTCATGACGATGGTGGGAAGAAAAAGATAATGATGATGGCGATGATGTGCATGAAGATGAAGTTAATGATGGTAAGAAATAGGACAATGATCTTCAAACATTGAAAAATGAAATGGCAAATTGGTTTTTTTTTATTAGAATGAATAACGTGACTAGCTAGTCGTTCATCTGACGTTAAGCGACACGGCCGCCCATAACAGTTGCAGTTTAAAATAATAAAGTTGCACTGCGCACGTCATCCTGAGACATCACACATTCTAAGGACTTTTCTGCAAAGTTCGTCTAGGTAGGTACCACCGCTTTGCCAGTTATTCTACCGCCAAGCAGTAGTGTGCAAGCACTACTGTGTTCCAGTTTGAAGAGCATTGTAGCTAGTGAAATTACTGGGCAAATGAGACTTTATGACCTGATCTCACAGGCTAGTAATCTGATTACTAGACTGTGTGATGTTTCAGGATGACGTGCGCAGTGCAGTGTCTCGCGAAACTTTATTATTTTAAAGTTTATAGTGACATTGCAACTGTTATGGGCGGCCGTGTCGCTTAACATCAGGCGAACGACTAGCTCGTCATGTCATTCAGTCTCATAAAAAAAAAATTGTTTTGATTTTGAAAATCTTTTGTAACAACAAAATGATTAGGTATAATAGCCAAAAATAGGCAAGAGAAAGGCTTTTCATGCTAGTCCATAAATTGTTCTATTACTTGTTGATAATACCTACCATTTTATTTCAAAACAACTGTACAAACATTAAAATAAAAAACTGAAGTGGGTATTCCTTTAAAGCCTCAACGGCGTTGGTGGTGTAATGGTCAGCATAGTTGCCTTCCAAGCAGTTGATCCGGGTTCGATTCCCGGCCAACGCACATTTTGGTATTTTTTGAGTTTTTTCAAACTTGTTTCACTAAATAAAATGCTGATAGGTTAGGTTCAATATCGATCGAAATCAATCGAAAATAAGTAGTTCAATACTTATTTTCGATTGTGCATAATATTTTAAATTTACTTTTTCAGATGGTACCAGCCATGATGGGGATGATGGGGATGATGTCATTCAAGGGGATGATGTTCAGCATGATGTCATTCATGCTGTCAAAAGTAAGCAGACCTTTGTTCAACTTCAAAACAAATATAACCTGGGAGTTTTTAAAACCAGAGTGAACCGGTATTTTCTAGGCGAGCATGCTCCATCGTCGACCGCGTCGTCACCTACCATCAGGTGAGACCGTGGTCAAATGTTAGCCTATCGTTGATAAAAAAAGGGAAAAAAGTCCAATATTCAATTGATTACATAGAATAACTTCAAGTATTTGATACTTCGTAACGCTGCACAGTGACCTGGAAAACATGCAAAAACATTGAAAGTTTTCGAAAATATTAAAAAGAATCTGTGTTTAATATTTTGTAGGTGATGCTGCTGATGAAGATTTTGGAGAAAAAGGGAGGTGCTGGTGGACTAGGGGGTGTTGGAGGTGGTGGTGATGGAGTAAGTATAAAAAACTGAAAGAATTCATTCCAAAGTTGTGTGAATTTGGAGCCTTATGAACTTGAATGTGATATTTTGGGGAGTAGCGTAGGTATATGCATAAAGTTCATAAAAATATTAAAATATAATTAACTTAATGTAAATGGCCATTTAGTTATTACTAATAAGGTTTATTCGAGATAAATGTGATGCCCTATAAATTATGCTCTAAAATTCAGAAAAAAATTGGCATGAGTACCTAATGTACCTTGTGTATTGTGTAAATATACCTATGAGTTTAAAAGTAAAACGTTCGTCAATGTTTATCAGGGCTGGGCAGCCGGTGGTGCTGGAGGAGGCGCCTGGATGCCTGCAGGTATATTCCCAATGTAATACTCAGATTAAACCAAAAGCACAAGTCAAAAGTTTAACAAAACCTTTCCGTCTAGGTGGACAAGACTTTGGAGGTGGTGGCAGCGGTGGCGGAGGCGGAGGCTACGACGCCAATGGCCAATGGCAAAGCAGATCCATTGTAGAAAGTCTAGACAACATTAGTAAGCCTACAATATACTATACAAATTATCACAGAGACAATTTTGAAATGCAACCTGAAGGATCATTTAGATCATCGATAGATGAAAACAAACATCATACTGATGGAAAACATTTCGAAATAGAAAGCCTTGATTTTGGTAATAAACCTGATATAAGTTTTGTGAAACCAGTCGTAAGATTCAATAATAAAATCGAAAGCAAAGTCTTTAAGAAGCCTGTTCTAGTTTACAAAAAATCGAACGTGGATTTTAGCAATTACGAACATGAACATGAAAATACTATTGATGTTTTAAACATAAAGGATCGAAAGTATCCTCAATCAAGGTCTAAACGAAGCATCGATCTGAATAATAAAGTACGTAATGAGATAATTAAAACTAACGAAAGCAAATCAAGGAAAAGACGAAGCATTTTAGATCTACTCCAAACTTCGTACATGTACTGGATGAATAGAATTCTAGGAAGCAACAATAATAGACGAACAAACATCCAAAAATACAAAATTGTTAATGGGGTGAGATATGTTTACTATCCTTTTAAAGCTCAACGACCAAAAATGCCGAAAGAAGTTCAGCTTCCCGCAGTCAATGAGGCAGAGGAGCAGCCTATAATAACAGCAGAAGATTTCAATAAAGGTGAGATAATGGAAGGGGCAGTGGAAAGCAGAATGAACAAGAAGAAGTTCCATAAAATGAAGAATACAGTAAACGATACTATGGACGATAATCCATGGGAATGACTATATTATTTGATGAAGTTTTACGTGTTAGAGAACATTGTGGTACCGGACTTTCGATCCTATTTATTTTTGTGACATAAAATAATACTAAACTTAGTTATACGGTTATACTTAAAAGTATGTGTCGTGTGTGTAAATATTAAGTATTTTTAAGATAAGCAAAAAATATTGGTCATGGGCCACAACCGCAGACCTTTATTTCTGCAGCCTCTACCTTCACTAAACTTGATAATTAGGTAAGTATCTAATCTAAGTTCACCGGAAATCACAATGGTAATGGAGGAACGTACCGGCTTATGACACTTTTCTTCACTGCAGCCAATTGGATGTGTCGAACCGTCATCTTCACCAAACCATACCTAATTGGGACACCTACGCAACCATGCTCTATAGACACTGATAAATAAATACATATAAATAAATAATAATGTAGGTACAATGGTTCCAATTCGTAGTTTTAGTCCCCCTTAGCTTTAATTAGTACAGTAGGCCATAGTTGTTTAACTAATAAGAATAATTGGAATCTATAAATTATATAAAGTTGAAACTGCCAAAAACTGTGTTATAAATCAATGAAGTCATCATTACTGAGGAGTAGGTATGTAGTAGCCCAGATAATATAAGTAGTAGGTAAAGGAAAGGTATTTCCTAGGAAATAAGGTAAAAAAACTGTATTCGTATTTTTTTGTAAAAATTATTATTTATAGATGAGTCAATAAAAATGCAATAAAATTTATTTCCCTACTTCAAAATATGCTCCAGTGTTTTTTTTTGGGAAGTTTTTTTTTCGTATATTTTGGCTCCACACATAGTGTATTTAGCCAGTGTCAAGTATTATAATTTTTCATCATGTTAATAGAATATTTCACGTAAAGTCAAGTCTTAGTCCATAGTCCAGTCTAAGTCATGCTCCAGTAAAGTGGTGGCAACTTTACTAGAAGCTTCTATGGAATTTTGAAAGCAACACGGAAAATCACGTTTCACCACATTATATCACTTGCCCACACTCATGCTCGTAATTTAGCACTTAATGCGTAAAACGCCATCAATTTTAAACATTAACACTGGCAAAAGCACAAGTTTTGAGAAATAATACAATGCAACGAACTTTTCGCGTTCCCGCCCAAAACTCTTTTGGAAGTTAAAAATAATAATAATAATCTCTTTTCTATAAGACTTCGCAAAATATTATTTAAGTGCCATCTATGTTTTGCACAATAAACTACGCCAGTGTAAACATAACTAAAACAATAATTTGAATAATCAAGTTATTTTTTCCCCACAAAATAGCTTTACATTGCTGTCATTATGCTGCACACGAAGTTCGCAAGATGGCGCTGTTATGCAACAAATTGTTATTAACATTGGGAGTTTTTCAATAGTTTGTTAGGCATATTTTATAATTATTATTAACAGTGACAATTTTTTTTATGAAATCTATTATTACTAAAAATATTATTAAAATTTACAGTCAGTCACAGAAATTTAATAAAAATAATAGTCCCTTAATTTTAAACTTTCTACATCATCCGATATGGTCTAGTGGCTAGGATACCTGGCTCTCACCCAGGAGGCTCGGGTTCGATTCCCGGTATCGGAATATCATTTTGCATTTTATTTTTTATTTTTCGTTTCCGAAATAACTGGATATACCACTTTAGTGTTAGTTTGTCAATCTGTCATGACTCTTTTCCGAGAAAAAACTGTCAAAAGTTTAGCTCTATGAAAGAGTATAAATAAAATTACTCTTCGCATCTCGAGCCTATGCTGCGTCTTCCGGTTTGTGATCGCCACCCGAGAACCTTTCTTCTCCATCAGTTGCCAGTTCTACCAGCAATGTGGCCTTGTGTTGGATGAAATAAGTTTTTAAGAACAAACCAATGATTTGATAGATGATAAAAAAAAACTAAAAACTCCTTTTATAAAGTCGGTAAAGAATATCATCATCATCATCATCATCATCATCATCATCATCATAGAGCGCCACCTTGAGCAGCTGCTGCTCGCCTCCTGCATCCATCGGCTCCCCGCGGTTTTCACCAGACAGATCATCGGTCCACCTAGTGGGGGCTGGCCAAAGCTGCGTCTTCCGGTTCGTGGTAATAATATATGGGGGCGCTTAACTATAATAATTTGTGCTTGTTTTCTCTCTTTCTGTCTTCCAAATTCAAATGACACTGACATTCTGACAGTGCTAATAGTGGTCACGTGGTATAACAGCTGATCGCCGCGTTCATTCATAAAACGTTCACGTATGGCATCCGTTTGCTAGCACATCTTTCACTTGCTATGGGGTTCCCATGAGTTCTGAGCTTTAAAGGATATTTCTCTCCTATCCGTAAAATTTAATTTAATGTTTTTGGATATTATTTATATTTGAATATTATTATAATATTCCATTTCGATAACTCCGGATTTACGACAATTTTTAAAAATGATCTCTCACACATATTACGCAAATAATTATTATACATTGTTTCACCGGCAAGAATTGTAGCCGGCTTATGGCGCTGAATGCTCCCAAATCGACTATTTTGAACGTGCTTATCTCAAAACGTATACATTTACAGGACTGAAAAAAATGCACGTTAATACTGGTCATATCTTCTTTCCATCTGCCGAAACAAAAACACGTTTACAAAAAGTATTCTCGATAGAAAAAAATCGTGAAGTGACCTCTAAAAAATCATTCAAACGTCCTAAAATGTTACATTATAATAAGACACCCCATTGAAATAAATCATAGTGATAAGCTATGTTTCAATGCATCCGTCTATAAGCTTATTTTTTTATAACAATAAGCATTTCTTTTATAACCAATTATTTGTTCCGAAAAATGGAAAAGTCGAAGTGCAACGCAACGTAATCGCCATATTTTTGCTAGGCATAAAGCGACCCTATACGGTACAAAATAAGTTTCAAGTTTGTCTGCTGTAATAAACGTTCTCGCATTGGGTCCTGTCAGGGCCTTAAGTCCCAGAGAAAACGAACATCATGGTCACGCTACAGAAACTATGACTGGCATGAACAATATAAGAAATGCGTCGCCTTACGTAAGGTTAGGAACGCAGACCCTGTTGATCTAATTATTTTGTCGGTGTCGCTTTCCTTTATATAATGGCCATTGTAAAATTAGTAGGCTGCGTAAACATAGCGTAATATGTTTAATGTTTTTTTGTTTGGATTTAAATAGTATAATTACAAGCATGGAGCTAATAAAAAAATAAGGAGGGCATCCCGTCTGACCCGAAACTGAAGCACCCTTAGGAAGCCGGAACGCTTCGTACGTACGAGCGGGGCACGCACACACTCACATCATATGCAGCCGGTCGCCCTACTTTCATCTGACACACATATGTAATATGTCTACCATTTTGGGCTTCAGTTCGATGTCAATCAAAACTCAATCCTTCTTTTTTTTTATTTCATCCATGATTACAAGAATGCTCATAGAAAGAGATCAACGTAGTCTATGGACATCGGTAATACTAAGATATATCGCTGACACATTAAAATTGTTTTGTCTTAATAAGAATGATTGTGACGAGCTAGTCGTTCACCTGATATTAAGCACAACAGCCGCCCATAACAGTTCAGTGTCACTCGGAACTTTAAAATAATACTTTAGCGTGACACTGCACTGCACGCCATCCGGAGACATCACACAGTGTATGATAAAGCTCCGATCAGATCATAAAATCTCTTTTGCCCAGTAATTTCAGTAGCCCTAATACCCTTGACCAAACCTGTTCCGGTTTGAAGGGCAGAAGAATAACAAGGTTTTTGAAGGGCAGAGGGATTTCAATCTTTTGAAAAATACACTACACTACAATAACCAAATTTTTCAAAAGGTTATAAGTGGATGTCCACTGCTGATCTCCCCCAGAGCTACTTTGAGCGGCTGCTCGCCTCTTGCTTCCATCGGACCCCCACGGCTTTTCCCAGATCTTCGATATATCTATTTGTACCTATAAAGGCTTAAAGGAAGCAGAGTTTGTGGTCTATCTGTACCTATGTATATATTTCTATGAAGCAAGATCCATTTTCTTGAGAACGCCTTTGGTATGGAATACTACGGCATCATTATCATCATTAAACAGCCTGAAGACGTCTACTGCTGAACATAGGCCTCCCCTAGAGAGTACATTTTTATTCGCCTCTTTCCCGTATCCAACCATCCTCATCTCTCTCCGTACTTCTAGCACGTATTAGATTTGACGGGGATAGTGAACCACCAACACGGAGGCCAATAATATCAAGCATAGATGCAGGATCAAATCCCGTTCGAGATTTAAAAACATTCTGAAATATAAAAACAAATGTTATGCGCATGGTCTATCTGTATTCCTTACAGCAACACGTGCGCGCAGTTAAGATCTTCGTCTTCACACATAAATAACAGTAGGAACGCCTCAAGCTCAAGGCTCTCTTGTTCAAAGTCTGCACCTAAAGCAAAAATACCATATTCGATTAAATTTTACTAGACCTGGTGCAGTTGTGGGTTATAGCAAACTTTGAGTTTTTACATACTTAAATGAGTTTTTTGCTATATGTATGGACATTTTTGATTAAGTTTCACTTTGTATACCTAAAAAGGGCCCACCACCTTTGACGCAACAAAGTGACCATCTTCTAACATATTGTCACCTTTCAATTAAAATGTACCACGAGCCAACGCACATGTATCGCCGAAGATAGCCTCAACGCATTCTGATAACAACTCACGTATTAATGCTCGTATATAAACCAAGCCCTGAACTTCCTTGGCATACATTGTGACCGTTTATCGGACGGCAGTCAGTCGTCTCTGCCGTCAAAAAATAATTAGTGACAAGTGCAATTATAATCATGACAAAATTAATAGTGCTCCTATCGGTAGTGGCGTTCGCCAACGCATACTCGGCAACGAATTTAGCCAAAAACATTTACAATGAATGCTTGAGCCAGTATTCTGTGGAATGTGTGAAACCTAGGACCCTGCAGTGGATTTCAAAAGTGGCAAACGACGATGAAATCAAAATTACTGATGACCTCTCCATTGTGAGGACTGCAATCATAGAGAACGATGCTGAAGTTGACCCTAGAATGGCAAAAGACTCCAATTTTGCGCTATTTGATAAGGTTGACAATTTCCTCCAGACTCATACTCTGAGAGTGAAAGTGCCAGAAGAAATTTCAAGAAATGGTGCTTCAGATTACGTACCAAGGTCATTGCTCGCTGACCTACCTTCAGAGCTGGACATGCCTTTGGATGGAGAAGATGAAGTTTCTACCTTTGAGGGAAGGAAAAAGAAGATCAAGCTCCCCAAGCCTTTGAGAATTAAGAGCAGTTAGTAACTGAAATAAAACTGAACTTTTAACAAATCTGTGACAGCTGTTCTAATCTGTTTTAATTTTTTCAGAACACGGATTTATCAAGAAGGTTGTGTTGCCTTTCCTCCTGGGTCTGAAATTCAAGACCGCTGTGCTGGTTCCTCTTGCTCTTGCTTTGATCGCTCTCAAGACATGGAAAGCCTTGACGCTTGGACTTATCTCTCTTGTTCTTTCTGGTAAGAAACGTATGATATAGGCTATAGCATAGATACAACATTTTTGACTACATAGGTTATTAGCTCTATCAACCAATATTCCTTAAGTACCGATTGGTTGTTTTTACAGGTGCCATGGTTATCTTCAAATTCACGAAACCCAAGGTCGTAAACTATGAAGTCATCCACTACCCACAGCACCACGTAGAGCATCATGTCGACCACCACGCTCCAGCATGGGATGCCCACGGACCTTACCAAGCAAGATCCTACGAAGACGCTCACGAAATTGCATACTCCGGCCAAATATAAAATGAAAATCCTAGCTTTAATAACGACGGACCTCTGACTAATTTATTTATTTATTAAATTATTTATTATTACGTTGTAAATAAAACTATATTTAAGTTTCAAATTCAACTGGTCGTCGTTTATTTTACCTATATATTATAACAGCGTCGGCGTAGTTGTTCTTGTCGTAGTAATTCACTGTCATAAAATCATTTTGATTCCTTTTTAACGAATCATGATCAATGTAATTATTATTTGTTGGGTTAAAAACAGGATTATTTGCAAAATCAATATCACTTTTACTGAGATTTACATTAGCATTCGATTCAGATGTTGATACGGTTGTGGTATCACGCAGGGACTTCGTGACATGAGTTTTATTACTTTCAACACTTTCCAAACATCCTCTTTGTTCCTTTTCTGAACTTTCGAAGGCTGGAGTATTTTTATCTATGGTAAACTTTTCAATGCTGATGTTTTCAATATCGAATGGTGGTTTTACATACTTCGATTGCTTTGCATCTTTAGTCGTATTTTTTTGAGTGTGAATCATTTTCTCTATTTGTTTGAAATTGAAGTTTAGATTGTTTGCATCTTTTGTGTAATTGCTTTCATTCGATTCGACATTTGTAAATTTTGGTGTTTTCCCATTTTCATTGTTTGGTATTAATACCTGGTTGGAAAACTTTGTGTATATTTTAGAATTCTTTAAAGGATTCATTTTGTATAGATTTAGGAGGACGTTGAAGTTGTCCATATGAGCTCTCTTGTTTCTGGTTTTTCCATAACCTTCTGAAAGACATTGCGACTGAAAAATAACACAAGTTGAATTAACAACGGGCAGGTTATAGGTATACATGAACAAAAATACATCTAGAACTACATCTTTCAGTTTATTAAGTCAGAAATAATGAAAATAAATACTTAATTTATGTTAATTAGATGTAAAGGTTCATTAAATATTTGAGTAGGTACATTATCTGTGTAAAAAGTGTCATCTTTAGTCCGGCTTTTTGACGTGAAATCCACACAAACCTCATAACAACCCCCACAAACCCTGAATATTTTTTTTCTCTCACTTCGTAACTTAGAACATGAAGCTAATATATAGACGACCAACGTTTCATTTTTAATTAATTATATTAAGATTGCCTAGAGATATGTCATAAATAAAGCTGTCGAATCGAGACCTAGATACCTAGTCCTATTAAGTCTTTGCCCTCTTTACTTAGAAGGAGAGAAAGTCAATTTGAATGGCTAAGGACGTATCCAGGATGCGTACTTAGCGAAAGTTATATTTAAATAAATAACTTTGGATTCGGTGCTGTACGCATCTATACTATGATTTAAACTATATAGAACACAAGTATAGTAAACTCTATATTATTTTTATACAGTGATCCCCGTAGTACGTACTTTCTTTTCCAATATAGCTATTGTCGTAGTAGAAAAGGCCGCATTTTTTCTAATTCTAATTTCGTCAGTGTCTAAAGTTTGATTTAAAATTTAATTATATATAATTTGCATTTATTACCTATGGTTATTTAAAATAAGTAGATAAATTGACTAAAACTAAATTAATCCAAACTAAAATAAACTACTTATCTAAATCTAAAGTAAAAAACTGTATAATAAGTAAACTTAATTTAATTATTAGTAATTGTACACTTAATTTTGGTCTCACTAACTTACCATTATAACAAAAAGTACATAATAACCATAATATTTTCAATCGACTAGATTATAATTATTCATCTAAATCGATTTTTTTTATTTAATTTTATAATGAATGACGTGACGAGCTGGTCGTTCATCTGATGTTAAGCAATACGGCCGCCCATAACAGTTGCAGTGTCACTCGGAACTTTAAAATAATAAAGTTTTGCGTGACACTGCACTGCGCACGTCATCCTGAGACATCACACAGTCTAGTAATCAGATTACTACACTGTGTAATCAGGTCATAAAGTCTCATTTGCCCAGTAATTTCACTAGCTACAATGCCCTTCAACCCGGAACACAGTAGTGCTTGCACACTACTGCTTGGCGGCAGAATAACTGGCAAAGCGGTGGTACCTACCTAGACGAACTTTGCAGAAAAGTCCTACCGCCTAGTAGAGTATTTCAGCGGCAAACTGACAACTTTTCACCATTTCACTATACGTCATAGATATATTAATACGTACATTTAGTAAGTATACTTACCAGAAAAATGGCTATCACGAGCACGAGGTTCAAGCCGATAGTGTGCATAACACAGATTACAACCGACTGTGTTTTTCGAAGTATTGTAAACACAACGGCTTTACTGCACTCTATTTATAAATAGGTTCAAAGACGTAGGTTTTACGTTTCGTGATCAATAATGTTTATTAGTTAGAAAATAAGGTGTACCTACCTAGAGTTGGGATTCCGTTGAATGACGTGACACAGACATGGCTGCTCATAACAAATAGCAGTGTCACTCGGAACCCTGAAATGTAACGTTTCGCGTGACACTGCACTGCGCCCTTCATCATGAGATATCACGGTCTGACTGTGAGATCACGTCATAAAGTATCATTTGTCCAATAATTCTAATTTCACTAGCTACAGTGCCCTTCAAACCGGAACACAGTATAGTACTTGCACTCTGCTGCCGCTACTATTGCAAGATACTCTTTATTCCGGGAAATAGAATAAAAAAGTATTCTTCACCATTATCTTCTTCACCATTATTTGACGGGCCCGATAGCTCAGTTGGTAGTAGCCCTGCCTTCTGAACTGAGAGCTGTGGGTTCGATTCCTGCCCGGGACAAACATTTGTGTGATGAACATAGATGTTTGTTCTGCGTCTGGGTGTTATATTGTATTCTATGTATGTATTTACAAAAAAAAAAGTATATAAGTATTGTCAGTTATCTGGTTCCCATAGTACAAGCTATGCTTAGTTTGGGGGCTAGATGGCGTTGTGTGAAATGTCCACACATATTTATTTATTTATCTATTTATTTTATTCTAAGCTTTACATAATTACAAGTTAATTATTTTGAGTAATAAAACTTAGGTAAATTGCTCTTTTTGCGTTAAATAATCACAAACATTAACTGTTTTGAATTTTTTTCCGTAATCCGTAAACACCTAAGTACACAAAAGCATTGCTGAAATTGTTGCTCATGAATCTGTTGGAAGAAACGTTCAGTGTTGCCAGTGCAGTAATAGTCAGTAGCTACAAAACTCATAATTAAAGTTTTAAAACGATAACTTAGTCAAAATACGTTCTTACTTAGGTAGGTACCTATAGGTATAAACTTACGTAAGAAAAAATTAGGAAATCAAAATATTAAGTAAACAGTAAACTTTCATATTATTTATTCTGTTTATAAGTATCATTTTATTTGAGTGGCTATAACTATCATCATCATCATCATCATCATCATTAACAGCCCGTAGACGTTCACTGCTGAACACAGGCCTCCACCAGAGAGCGCCACTTTGAGCGTCTGCTCCCCTCCTGCATCCATCGGCTCCCCGCGGTTTTCACCAGGTATAACAACAAGAATTATTAAATAATTATTAATTAACATTATAACAATGCTGGATCACAAATCGATTACTCAGCAATACCTATTAATTTTGCGTTTCATTATTCTAAAATTGCTAGTTCTGGACTGAATTACTTATCATAAAATTCTGCCAATAATCGATTTTTGTAAATTAACAAAATTGCACTTTATGGGGCCTATACAAGTAATATTTCCTCACTGTTTATGCAAAATTATCTAAGACTTCATTAACTGCTATAAAGCGGAGTTTCATTCGCAACCTGGCAACACTACTTTCCGCTTGCCAGACTACTTATGGCCGTTAATTGAAATCTCTTGCTTAGTAGGTATCTGTAATTTTCTATACGATACACGGCAATGTTCCATTTGGAAAAATGGTAAGCCTCAAAACTAATTTTCACTATTGTCTCTTCTCCACACTAATATAATAATTATACCAACCTACTCATATTAATACAATAATTACTGTTCGAGTCGAGCGCGGCGCGAAAGGTCCATGGATTCAACTCCAACAAGCCAAAAACACCCGGGAAATGAAAATTAAAGCCTTACCTTACATATTTTGAGATACCATATAAGGTTTCTTTACTCCAAGATAACTAAAATAATGCATGTTTTTAACAAAATGTGGTTAATTGCTACGAAATAAACTTTCCACTAGCGACATCTAGTTTTAATATGTTTAACTAAATACATGGGTACCGCTCGTCTCTTACTATATGGACTCAACAATTACATTACTGTAGGGGCTGGAATCATAGATTTATATATCAGGATATGCCCGAAGGAACATTTTATTTTGTCAAAATGGTGTGGGAAAAGTCAGCGCCATCTATTAGATTTCGCGTGAACTACGACATGTCTATGCTGGTAATAGAATAATCCTCACCTATTTGTTTTTTTTTTTCAACATCTACAATTTCTATTTAGAAATAGTTATACCTATTATATTATCTGGGCTATTGTCAAAAATCCAATGATGCAGTTTTAGCTTTAGCAGCATATTTTTAGTTTTTGCAATAGTACCAACTCACATTATTTCTTTCCAGGGATCTTCGAATAATATGCACGGGAATTTTCTTTTGGAGTTTTTGCGTGATGAACGGTAGAGGACAGCTACCGTCGATAGAATACGAGCATGACCCTAGACAGTAATGTTATTATTTGTTTCTTTTCTTTAATTCTGTCTTCAATCTTCTTACATAATTATAAAATGTAACAGGGCTAAATCTGTACATTGCCTATTCTACTGCTGAGTAGACCTTCTGTATGGAGTGCCACTTTCACTAGTTACTTTTTTATAACTAAATATGCCCGCATTTGACCGCACAATTTCGCCTGATGGAAAATGACAATGTGGAATTACTTGCCTCCTGAATTCAATGACTCCCTTAATGCCAGGTTGTCGGGCCACCTTATAGGCAATCTCCCGCTTGCATTTTTTTTTTCGAACCACTCGAGACCTTTTTTCCCTTCAGTTAAATAAATTATGCCCAACGATCACATAAATAGATCTTGGACCATATCTAGGATTCCCTGTATCTAGAGACCCAGGAACTACAAGGACCATGTTTCCACAACACCCAAACACAGAACAAGTAGTTGTGCTTTTTCTGTGCGCAGGGAATCAAACCCGTCGCCTCCGGGCTATGACCCGACCTGCTTAACCGTCACACCACGGCCGTCATCTAGTTATCTATTCCGCAATTGTGGAATTTGAATTGCCATTTCAGCTAGCCAATTGTAAGAGCTATATCGGTGACTTTATTAACACGTTAACATTTATGCATTTCAGAACTTTTCCATGGAGAGTGAATAACGGTTCTAGAATTCCGGATGACACTCCTGACTTTCGTGTTGAAGAAGACACCTGGTACGCTCATGTAGCTTACTTTTACAAGGAGGAAAACAGGCCGTATCGTATGTCACCCCATTTTAAACAATCAAGGAGATGGAAAAAAAGTCAGTCCTTTTGGCATTTTCATAAAAAGGTAAGCTAAAGTGCACTCATTGAACCTGAACAGAGGCCTCCCAGGGAGCGCCACTTAGAGCGGCTGCTCGCCTCCAGCATCCTTCGGCTCCCCGCGCCTTTCACCAGATTATTGGTCCACCTAGTGGGAGGCTGGCCTACGCTGCGTCTTTGAGAACCTGGCTTGCCTATTGCCATTACATTACATATACTTTAGTTCTCTTGCGGATCCCCTCATTTCGGATCTTATCTCGCAAGGAAACACTAAGAATGCCAAAACCAAAATGCTCAAAGTTTCCCTGCGAAAGTAGGTACACTACTACACACTATCAACTGCAATCTGCCATGCATATTGCTTATTATTGAATCGTTGAATCATTCAGTCAAATTGCATAATGCAGCGGCGTGTTGTGCTCGAACATCAAGCGAATTGTGGAAGCGCGTTGCAGATCCTATCCAGTAAATTGAGTCAACAAACCGTGTGACGGATTGAATGGCGTAGAGTACTTAAAGTAGCACAGTTTATTCACAGTTTTAAATACAGCAATCAACAGCAGCAGAAGCAGTGTTTCAAGCGTCATAAAGAAATAGTTCCGCTTGTGTAATTTGGTTTGCCGCCGACAAAATTATCATGTTGCTGGTGAAATGTTTGCTTCAATCTTTTCACTAGGTAGTAGAACTTTTCTGGAAAGTTCGTCTAAGTCTTACCCCCGTATTCTAAAACATTTCACCAAAAATCCTTCACTTAACTTACACTTAACTTTGAGGGAAACTCAAGGTACATCGCGACGTACCTTGAGTTGACAGTTGCTTCGCTTCCCTCGTTTGGGAAAAATTTACGCAGAAATGTCAAGTTGATTATTATTGTCATTTAAAAATACCAAAACACAAAAATGAGGTTAATGCGAGGTTGAGTCGAGTGGAGTAATCTCGTGGTAACGACTTAGAATATGGGGGTAAGTGTACCACCACTTTGCCAGTCTTTGCTGCCAAGCAGTATTGTGTTCCGATCTAGACGCCAATGGTGCTAGTAAAATTACTCGACTAATGTGGCTTTCTGACCTAATTTCACAGTCTAGTAGGTGTGATGTTTATGTCTCATGGGGTCTAGCAAAGATCACAATCGCTAACGCTAACGCCTCACGCTAACTCCAAAAATGTGTTGAAATGACATAAGCTGCGGAAAAGTTAGCGATTTCCGAAATGTCATTTCAATACAATTTTGCAGTTAGCGTTTGGCGATAGCGTTAGCGTATGGTATCTGTGCGAGACCCCCAGATTGACATGCACAGTGCAGGGTCACGCGAAACTCTATAATTTAGGGTTCCGAGTGACACTGCAACTACTATGGGCAGCCATGTCGTTTAACATTAGGCAAATGACTAGCTCATCATGTTGTTCACTAAGATAAAAATGCAATTAATTAACCCCTCGTTTCAGGAATTTCCATACTTGTTGGGCTGCTACTGTACTACGGTTTACAAAAGGCTAACCAACCTGGCAGGGTGTGCAGCCGTCACCACTCGTCACATTTTGACAACTGCGTCTTCAACAGAATTAGTTCTCAAAGAGTTCCCACATAATAGAACTATTGACCACATCTTGGGTGCATGGTATGATGTCAGTGGGAATACTTTTAACAGTTCTGTGTACATGGCTCCATCGCGAATCCATTATCATCCTCGGGTAAGCTATTTTTTTGAATTAATTTAATTTAAATCCGTAAATATATGTGGACATTCCAGACAGCGCCATAGCCCCACACTAAGCATAGCTTGTACTTTGGGAACCAGATATAACTGATAAGATACGTATGTATTTGAATACTTTTTGTACTACACGTCGTTTCATCACATGTTTGTCCTCCCTCGGTAGGAATCGAACCCACACCCATAACTTGCCCACAACCTATAGGTGGTTCAGAAAGCAGAGCCACTACAAAATAAGCTATGCCATTCAAAATAAAAAAGTTAATACTTAGTAAGTAACTTTGCTGTAATATTTTTGGATAATAAAAATTTATTTATTTATTTATTTAAATATTTACTCATTTATTTATTTAATAAAAATGTTGAAATGTATTATGATATTGGTTTATGATGAAATATTGACGCCTGTCAATTTTCTCTCGAATCAAACATTTTGAGTCGTGATCACTTTGCTCACGCATATGCACTAATGGGCCTCAAGTGGCTGCCACCCTATTAGTACTTACATAGTATGTTGGCTATTAGTGCCGAGGAAGCAACATTGATGTGGTTAGCTTAGGGTATCAAGAGATCAATGGCAGTAGGCCATGATCTCTCGCTGCCGAACGTGGTGAACGCCATGCTCGAGAGCGAGAGATCGTGGCAGGCGGTGGTCTCCTTCTGCGAAGAGGTGATGCTGCAAAAGGAGACCGCGGAGCGGGTCAGAGAGGATGCCGCGGGAGCTGACCAGCTCCGGCGCAGACGTACGCGTTACGCGCACCTCCTCCCTCCTCCGTAGTGGGGCCACTGGTGGAGAATCGGGGGACTCTCCACCATATAGCACGGTCCCCACAAGTCTGGTGGATGGCCTAATGAGCAAGGTCATCCACCCCTAGGCGCAAAAAGGCCTGTAAAGGCCTACCGCCGGGGCGGGGTGGCCCCATGCTAACGCGACCCCATCTCGCCCCACATGGCGGAAGACGCCTCAAGGGGAGGTTTTTAGTGGGTTCGAGTCCCACATACCCCCTGCCTCCACCCCCGTGTTAGCAGGGGGATGCGCGGGCATTTTCCTCCCCAAAAAAAAAAAAAAAAAGGTTATCAAGAGATGTGCTGCACTTTCACAGATGTTACCGCGGTGTTAGGCCATTTAACATTTCCATTCTGGAGCTTAGGTGTTTAGCTCTT
The DNA here is from genome assembly GCA_963580505.1 of Ennomos erosarius. Classification (NCBI taxonomy): domain Eukaryota; kingdom Metazoa; phylum Arthropoda; class Insecta; order Lepidoptera; family Geometridae; genus Ennomos; species Ennomos erosarius. The sequence continues at coordinate 3,767,980 of OY757000.1, forward strand.
GCTACTTTCCCTGGACAGAGAGGCCAGGGGTCTCCCTGTTAATTAAAAATATTAATTATTGGTTTCAGTATTTGTATCCACATCAAGTGAACCACACTCATCCATTACCAGTGTCTTATGACTTATCTGTTTGGGCTGCTTTAGTAAGGTTTAGGGGATGGTACGGAGATATTATCAGCAGTGCCTTAATTTGTTCTAGAGGTGGACCCCATTGGTAAGTAAATGTTAACCATTATCTATTGCTATGATTTTATCGGACGCAGGAGACGAGTTGCCGCTCAAAGTGGCGCGTTTTGGAGGAGGCCTACGCTCAGCAGTGGATATCTTTAGACTGTTGTTGTTGATGATGATGATGATGATGATAAGCGATGTGGCCTGACCATTGCCATTTCATTTTCAACCTGCTAATTCTAAGAGCTATATAGGTCACTGCCAATTTATATAATCACTTATGTACAATTATTTGTTACAGGTGGCAATACTTGACGTCTACCCCTCGGTATTGGGATATGGCACATATCGTCGGGTTTCAGTTTATCAAAGCTTTTAGGAAAAGACCAATGCCTTGGTTTAAATATGTCATTAGATCTCGATCGCACACAGTACCGTGTCCAAAGGTAGGCCATTCTTTTAACTTACTATACGTCACATTGTAATGAAATGAAAAAAACAACAAATGGCATCATAATATTATTATCACACAGCGCCATCTAGCCATAAATTAAGCAGGGTAAAATCCCCGGGGGTTAAACAAAGATCACTTTTCATTAGCGTTAACGCCAACCAAGCGCTATTTTAGATATATTTTTAAGAAATCTGATTCATCTTCTTCTTTTTCTATTTTAATGGCTTTCTATCGCTTTTCTGCAATTATTCTGCCAATGTCAAGTGAGTAAAATTTGTACGGTTATGTCAAGTCAAAATCATATTTTGTCAGTCAAAACGCCAATAGTAAAATGGTGCATATTTTACTGAAGGCTCTAAAAAGGCCGTCGAAGCAAAACCGAAAATGCATGTTTCTTTAATCTTGAAACTATTTACCAACACTCTTGCACGTTCTCGAACACTTAACGGATAATAATCCACCATTATTATACACATTAAAATTCAGAAATACACAGGTTTTGAAAAATAAATTAAAAATTCGCAAATTCGCATCTTCCATCAAAGATAAGTAGATTTCGGGGTCTTTGAAGAAACTCAGACAATTTGTCGGAGGTTCTTCAAAGACCTATCTCTCTCATACATTTTCAAAGATAGTTACCTACTTATCTTGGATGGAAGATTTGGTCCTGACTCTAATACAAACAAACATTTTCAGACTGACTGGGGCTGGATGCACTGTATACCAGGTAGAATGTGGGGCAAGTATGGTGTCGAGCAAGGGGCGTCTTGGCATAGAAACATGGAAGGCCGCTATTGGCTTTTCGATGGTTTGATTGGTAATTTCATAATTATATAAAGGTAATATTAATTTAAAAAATACGAAAAACACACTACCTACCGGTAGTAGGCAGCTTTTGGACTGTCTATAAACCATCATGTGGCTAGTAAACAGTCTAAATTATAAATTACTAAGCCTCCGCTCTCCGTCAGTCTATCTGTCCATCTGTCCGTCTGTCACCAGCTGTATCTCATGAACCATGATAGTTAGACAGCTGAAATATTCAAAGATAATGAATTTCTGTTGCCTCTATATCAACAAATACTAAAAAACAGAATAAAATAAATATTTCAGGGAGCTTCCTTACAAAAACCGTGTCTTTTTACTCTTTTTTGTGATAATGGTATTTACGGAACCCTTCTTGCGTGAGTCCGACTCGCACTTTGCCTGTTATTGTTATTGGAGTCGTTACTTTGAGTATACAAGCATATTGAGAGTTTTGGCGGGAACGCGGAAAAGTTCACGTCGTTGCATTGTATTTTTTTTCAAAACTTTTACTTTTTCCAGTGTTAATGTTTAAAATTGGTGGCGTTTTACGCATGAAGTACTGAATTACGAGCATGAGTGAGGGCAAGTGATATAATGTGGTGTAACGTGATTTTTAGGGTTGCTTCCAAAACTCCATAGAAGCTTGTAGTAAAGTTGCCACCACTTTGCTGGAGCATGACTTAGACTGGACTATGACAACCTGACTTAGACTGGACTATGACTATGACTTACACATGACTGCGTGAAATATTTTGTAACACGATGAAAATATAATACTTGACACTGGCTAAATACACTAAGTGTGGAGCCAAAATATAAGAAAAAAAAAGAAGCATTTTGCCCCTTAAAGAAGTAACCATATTGTGACAGTAACAATGTCTTTTTTTTTGCAGGGACCTGCGTCTTCTCCATGAATTTAAGGAATGACGAAATGACACATTACTTTTTAGTCCTAAACACACATCCAGTCTTAGATTTTATGTATGCCTCATACATGGGACTATTGCCATACAGATTTTTGGATGAACGATTCTACGATACACAGCATCGAGCTCCTTGGCCCCATTCATTTGTACCTGATTATTATGCAAATGGTGTTCAACTCTATGATGATAACATATTTGATGAAGTTATGCCTTTCTACTAACTTTAATACAAACACAAATAGACCGACATATACAAGGTTAAATCACAGTCTTTTTGTTAGAACCGTTTTTACATTTACAGTTAAACGAAGTGATACCGATTAATTATAAATAATCGAAAAAATACCCGTTTTATTGCAAGACATTTGTCTTGCAATAAAACGTCAGTTGCAATGCGTCAGTGTACAATGAGTCGACGGTTTATTAATAACCGCGTTTTTTTATAATCAATCGGTTTTTACAAAAAGACGTTGACATATTATAAGTGCGACTTTGTCTATAATATGAGGTTGCCGGAGGTTTCGTCAACAACTATGGAAGTACTAAAAATTGTGTCAATATAAACATTTGATTGATTCTTTTATTTATTAAAAATGTAATGTGTGAGTAAAAACAAGACGTATCAGCCCCTCACTAAGTGAACAGACGACCTGGGTCAGAATCACGGAGAGCCGATGGATGCAGAAGCCAAGCTGCCTTAAAGTGAGATTCTATGTTGGAAATCTACTTTCAGCAGTGGACGTCTTCATGGTAGGCATTTTAGACTAAAACTTTGAAACTATTACCCACAGATTCTAACAGGATCTATAAATAAAATAAATAAATAAATATATGTGGACATTTCACACAGCGCCATCTAGCCCCAAACTAAGCATAGCTTGTACTATGGGAACCAGATAACTGATATAATACCTAGATACTTTTTTGTTTTTTAAATACATACATAGAATACAATATAACACCCAGACGCCGAACAAACATCTATGTTCATCACACAAATGTTTGTCCTGGGTAGGAATCGAACCCACAGCCCTCAGTTCAGAAGGCAGGGATACTTACTGCCAACTGAGCTATCGGACTCGTCAACTCGTCGTCTTATATTTATCTTATCTTACTAATAACATGATCCTACATCTGAAATACATAGGTAATTTACAGTAATAAGTAAATACACATATTAAAACAATTTAAATAAAAATAATTTATTTCTGCATAGAATTCTACTGCCCTAATGACTAAAATGTTTTAATAAATATTATAAATAAATTAAATTTTACATTAAAAAAATTTGAAACATTTACAAAACAGTAGACAGCACTTGTAGTAGAATAATTACCTATTCGTATTCACACTTTAATAATTAATAAGTAAAAGAATATTTTTATAAACATTCAGAAATATTACTACTTATACCTAATAGGTAGGTACGTTTTATGCTAAGTACCTACCTATATATAAGTACATACAATAAACAATAAATAAGTAGTCTTCGTAAGTAATTCAACTATTTTTTAACTTTTAATTAGTAACTAATTCAAATTATTTAATAAATTAGATGGTTCAGGTTTTAATCGTATTTAATAAGTCAGATTTAACGTGATTAGATACCTAGGAATCTTCATAAAATTATAGGTAATAAATAAATAAATAATTATGTTTAAGATTGAAAGTACCTAAAAACATCGCCGCATGAATTTAATAAAGTGGTTGTCAATTCAATTAAATTATTTATTTCCGTAGAAACACAAGTGATACCTGGATAAGATCAATATTACAAATTGCTTATAGCTTTTGCAGCTCTAGGGCCTTGTCAAATTGTATACTACGTAGGTGCATAAAAGTTTGCGTTACAATATAAGTAAATTAGTTTAAGCAGCTGCCTAACTAGGTTATGAAATTTTTATTATACATAGGTACTTTTGTTTTTGTCACCTGCATTTAGACGCTTTAGATATCAAGATCGCAGAACGATAAAATTTCATTATACCAAGATATCAGCACGACGAGATTTTAGAATGCCGTGATCTCAAAATAACGAGATTTTATAACACCTAAATCTAAAACCCCAGATAATATTATACCTACAGTACAGATGCCTCATCCTATACAACGGAATAACTCAGGCTATTTTACAAATTATTATTTTTCTGCATAATGTAAGATTATCAGGCGACATTTATTGCGTGTTGGCGAAGTGTTGGGCCAAATGAATACACTGGATATTAACCGTCTTACCACAAAAATAATTTTAAACATCGCTTAGACACATGTTTAGTTAGACAGCGTCTAAAAGTTAAATGCTCCTTAAACAGATGTTTTATTTTTGCCACTACAAAACCATGTTTATACCGTGTTTACTTAAACACTGTCTAACTCGATCCACATTTTTTAAATAAGGTAACATCATACGAAACGTTTCATTCCGCGCAGAACTCATTTTGTAAATCCAATACATATTAGTGTCATAGCTGTAACCATAGAAAAACGGAACGTTATTAGCGTGAAGTTTGACTGTGTGTGTTATGGTGACAGCGCTGGTGTGCGTGGGGTGCTCCAAAAAAAGAGCAGGTCCGGTATGCCTCGCTTGCCCCGCCATTAGTATCTACCTAATCTGTGATTAGTATTTCTGTATTGTTCTTTGAGGATGGTCACTGACAAAGTGCGACGTAGGATAATAATATGTGGGTTCAGTTCAACTTAAGGATTCATTTTTATGCCGAGCTTATCTATAGATCGACCATGAGGATCAAATTGCAGCATAACTTTTACCCAATCTAAAGTAATTGTACGGGCGAAATCTATTGTTAACTTGTATAGCTTTTTAAAATGATACCTAATCATCATAATATTGAAACGGGTTAACTCATTCACGTTGTGTATTAATATAATAATAAATATCTTTATTTATTATCCAAAACTTAAACGATACTTTTTAAAGTAAGTAGTTATTTTATTCAAAATTAAGGTAAGACGACAGTTAAACACCTCTTAAACTAAGGGTTGAGAATGTTTAAATTTTAGCACGTGTTTAACGCCTGTCTATCTTAAACGAGTGTTAGGCGCGGATTTGTGGTATAGAATTCATGAAACAACTGTTCAACAAGTGTTTAAGGCGCGTCTAAATCTTTTGTGGTAAGAAGGTAACTGCTAACGTTCGCGACACGATAACTACATTTTTTCACGTTCGGGCTATGTTTCGTTTGTACCGGATGAGACCCCATGCTAAAACGATGAGATTTCATGATAAACAAAATCTCAGAACGACGACTTTAGAATATCGTGGTCACAGTACGACGAGATTTCAGAATGACGAGGCCTCATCTGAAATGAGTTTAGTTTGACATTATGTTTAGATTACCAATTACCAACTATTTACATCACAATTTCCAATTACCAATATTATTATTTACAACAATTCAAATTTGTTCGACGCGCGGCGCGGGACGTTCAAGTTGCATTATTTCTTTTTGCAAATATTTAGCAATTACGATAGCTACTACCACCGATATTTACAGCACTATTGAGTAGGTATATTCTACATTAAGTAGTGGTAGAGGTCGTCGTCATTATAAAGGTGAAAAAAATTTAAAAAAAATGCGCAGAATTTTTCTCCTTAACCCGTGTCAACTGACAATGTGAAACTCAACGCAACGCGTGAACGCAATTGATCTTGATGGTTGCCACTCTCAAAAATGTTTTTTTTTTTTTTTATTTTACAATACAAGGTGACCTAGAATTAGTATGTTATCCCGAAAGGGTACTGGGACCATGATACCCAACAAGTTGTGAGAGCCTTACTTGAAACTGGGTGTTTCCAAACTTCCATGATAAAAAATAAATCCACTCGCAAAAATGCACGTACCATCACTACGAGAGTTACAAGATACTATAAATTCATTTCTAAACACAGTTCGTTAAACTCATTTATGTGCACTCGGTCAAGGACGAAGTTCAACCACCCAGCTGCGCTAAGGCTATTTTCGAAAATAAACTTTACATGGCATTTCTTCAATGAAAAACTATTAATTTTAGAGTCGTAGAAGAAACATTGCCTACCGTGGGGTGTAGAAGTAGTACCCCCTTTCGGGATAACATATCAATTCAAGGTCACCTTGTATAGGTACCTTTAGGTTTACCTATACAGTTTTTTAACTAAATAAAATATTAACTAAGTTAGTATTTTTTTTAAAGGAAATTGTTCCTTATAATAGGTACAATCATTTTTGGTTGAAATTAGCATCGCAGTGGGGATACACAAATACGCAGTCTTTTTGCTCCTGACCATCTCTTGCAGCTTGAACGTATCTGTAGAAACGTAGTGCCATCTTGCTGTCTGCAGCTGGTATTAGCTCACTTGAATCCCTGTAAATGACGGAGGTAGTTATAGCTTTTAAAAAAAGTTTTAGTCATCATGCCTTTTCAAAACAGAGCCTATATGGATCGCTTTGTTTTTTGTATGAAGATTTTGACAAGGGATCCAATATATAAGGGTTGTTTTGAACCGCGATAAGAGCTCTCAGTACGGCCCCAGACATAACTTACTTGCTCAGCTCATTGGAGATCAGATTGCTGTACGGAGAGTGCTTGAACGGATCTCCATACATGGAACAGATGGCTCTCTCTTTACACCCAGCGTCAGACGCTCCCATCGGAATGAGGATAGCATCAACCTTGTCCAGTATTGAACCATAAAATTGCTCGGCTGCTATCGTTTCCTAAAAAATGTATATTGTAACAGAAAGATTGCACAGTTTTATTCCCGCATCTCCATTTCACCATCAGACTATCAGGCGTGCGGCAATACGCCATCCATACCAATACCAATACGCTGCACTGCGCACGTCATCCTGAGACATCACACAGTCTAGTAATCAGATTACTACACTGTGTAATCAGGTCATAAAGTCTCATTTGCCCAGTAATTTCACTAGCTACAATGCCCTTCAAACCGGAACACAGTAGTGCTTGCACACTACTGCTTGGCGGCAGAATAACTGGCAGAGCGGTGGTACCTACCTAGACGAACTTTGCAGAAAAGTCCTACCACCTAGTCAATAGGTACGTGGTTGCCATCCCTTCTATCCGTACCAAACGTTTTGATTCGACCTTATTACAATTAAAATGGCTAGAGTAGACATTCAGACCCATCACCGATCAGTTTGCATAGGAAACGAAAAACCAAAAACTTCACTAGCTTTCACTAGCTACAGTGTCTATGTTCAGCAGTGGACATGTTCAAGCTATTGCTATAAGTAGTAGGTGGAGTTATGGCGGGAACGCGGAAAAGTTCACGTCATTTCATTGTATTATTTATAAAAACTTGTGCTTTTTCCAGTGTTAATGTTTAAAATTGGTGGCGCTTTACGCATTAAGTGCTGAATTACGAGCTTGAGTGAGGGCAAGTGATATAATGTGGTGAAACGTGATTTTTCGTGTTGCTTCCAAAACTTCATAGAAGCTTCTAGTAAAGTTGCCACCACTTTACTAGGTCACGACTTACACTGGACTATGACTACCTGAATTAGACTGGACTATGACTAGGACATGACTGCGTGAAATATTTCATAAAATGATGAAAATTATAAAAATTGACACTGGCTAAATACACTATGTGTATATGTATACTGTCTTGTATCTTAATAGTTAATACTTACTTTAAGTATATTATTTATATTTAGTATGATCTGCAATTTTGCTCATATCCGTTTGTGCACGCCTAATCTACTTCCTTTTCTTCACACCTTGGTTGACTGGTAGAAAATGCTGTTAGCATTAAGTCCACCTTTGTACACATTTTGTGCATAAAGAATTAAATAAATAAAAATAAATATGTGTGAAGCCAAAATATGAAGAAAACAAGTAGTAGGTACTAGCAATGGCAATTAATGCGATTTTGCGTAAATTTCATTAACATGCTAATTCACGAGTCTTAGCATGTTAATTGCTATTGCTATGCTATTTGCTAAAATGAAACGAAATGGAAATGAAAACTGAAATGAAAAATGAAATGAAAAATGAAATTAAAATTTTCATGAAAATTGTAATGAAAAAGATATGAAAAATGAAAATAAACATGAAATGAAACTTTATATTCAATATTAAATTCAAAATGAACTAAATTAATTGAAATGAAATTTCATACTTCACAGAATTTCGCAACTACATTTCATTTGTGAAATGCTAATTGAGTTTTCACGCGCTTGCAAATGAATGCGAATGGTAATTAATCCATCATTAGTATGTACTACTATTTTAATATCTGTGCTATATTTATGCTTATTTACCGGATCCTGTGCTGCCAGTATCTGCTGCTGTTGCTTAACCAGTTCAGTTTCGGTCTTCACTCGGTTGTTCTCTTTTAGCTTGACTGCTGATACTCTTAGTATTTCATCCCTAACCGGGGAAGGTGGCGCTCGTGCTGCTATTGAGGCTGCTCGTATCTGAAACAGCAATTTAATCTATGCAGGTGGATTTCTTGGATGGATGCAGAAGGAGTAGCCGTTCAAAGTGGCGTTCTGTGGGGGAGAGCTTTACAATCAGCTTCAGTATTCAGGCTGTTGATAATGATAATAATAATAAAATAATAAATAATAAAAATATGAAATCCGATATGAAAAGATTCGCAAGAGTTAAGGTCACTGTCACACAGGCTGTTCAATGGTCAATATTATGATCATACTCGTATCTGCCGAAGTAATCGTAAAGACGTGTTCTTGAGTAGAGATCGCAATACAGCAAGTATTGAGGCTATCTTGCAGCGAGATGGAGCCGATGTTATAAGCAAGGTAGCTAAGGAACTGTAAGAATAAAGCTGAAAGCTTAGTGGCCTGCCATCGAAGAGGCGTCTAGCAATCTCTAATCTACAATTTTCTTTTAATGTGGTCCACAGCTCGAGAAGAATGGTTTTTTTTAAGTATAGGTATGGATTTTATGATTTGAAGTTTTATGTAAGTTTAAATTTAAAGCTCACCAAAGCTTCTTTTTCTGCTTGCAAAGGATCTTTCGGCGTAGTCTTTTTATTTCGGTAGTATGAATTCGGAGGCCCCACAGGTCTGAAAAAAGGGTTAAGTATGTCAATAATTGAACCAATAAATATGCTGTCTTATGGCAAAAATCAAGTTTGTTTATAGCAGAGTTAAGAACCAACAAGAAAGGTGCATTTTCATGTCATTAGTATACCGTGTGGTGAGAATTTAGGTAATACCCATCCACGGGTTCCGTATTTAAGAGCTGGCCGTAAGGGCTTGCCAGAAAATAAGCGCAGCATATCTATCGGTAGGGTTAAAAAACACAAAGCCGACCCTTGCGATAGGCATCGAAATTTGCGTTTTAGGTGGGAGTTAAGACCAGTAGTGAACGTCTTCTGGCTGATGATGCATGTAAGAAACTTAATCTCTTAGATGCTGTAGCGAAAATAGGAGTAGGTAATTCGTATAAATATATAATATTTACCTTCCAACATTTCCTAAAGGTGCTTTTTGAGCGCTTCCTGTAACGGAAACTTGGTTGTTGCTTGGTGCTCCAACTTCACCCAAATTCACAGACGGACCTGAAAAATTTAAAAATAAAAAATAATTGTAGCTCTTTGCTTTTTTTTATGTGAATGAATGACGTGACGAGCTAGTCGTTCACCTGGTTAAGCGACACGGCCGCCCACAACAGTTGCAGTGTTACTCGGAACCTTAAAATAATAAAGTTTTGTGTGACACTGCACTGCGCACGTCATCCTGAGACATCACACAGTTTAGTAATCAGATTACTACACTGTGTAATCAGGTCATAAAGTCTCATTTGCCCAGTAATTTCACTAGCTACAATGCCCTTCAAACCGGAACACAGTAGTGCTTGCACACTACTGCTTAGCGGCAGAATAACTGGCAGAGCGGTGGTACCTACCTAGACGAACTTTGCAGAAAAGTCCTACCACCTAGTTGTATTATAGCTCTGAGAATTAGGTAGTTAAAATGGTAATGATTATAAAACCGATAACCGATAGGAAGTTAAAGTTCTCGTGTTGCGTGACTATGGAAGACATGGATAAAAGCTAAAAAATATTTTTGTAAATTGGTTGCTATCTGAGGTTAGATCACGAGTTCTGCGCTAAACGACATAAAAACAGATATGGGAACTTCTTCTTTTTTTGAAGTTGGTTGAAATATTTTGAAGGGACCTGGGCGGTTATTCTCTATGGAAACACAGATTCCACACGATACGAAACCACGTCGTTATCGTGTCTTGTTCAAATCGTGCCACAGTGTTAGATATATCTTCACTTTGTATTAAAGTTATCTTTTTTTTTGAATAAAATATATTTACGTAAGTGGTTATATCATTTGATGTGTTGATGTTTCGGAACGCGTCTAGGTAAAACATGTGATTTTTGACAGTTCAAATCGCGCTAATTCCATATTCATTTCGCGCGGTTTTGTTTTCGTTACATAAAGAATAGACTTTTGCAGATTTCTTATGTGAGACAAGGAATTCGTGTGGTTTCGAAGTAAGGAATCGATACGGAATAAAGACTCTGTAATTTTTCAAACCAAATCATGGAAATACTTTTCAGTTGTTGTAATACAAAATATTGAAAGAGTAGGTACAATTCCAGATATTATATAAGTATAGACTTAAACTTAATGGGTAATTTTCTTTAGTAGACAGTTTTTGGCGAGGTCGCTATTGTTACACGTCTTTGTAAATCATGTTTAGTTCTTGTAAAGTTATAATATTATTCAGTATGTACAATTGAAAGTTTATTATTAAAAGTATTCTTCTTTCTATTTCACTATTAATATTGTGGTTATAAGGTATTTTTGGCCCTGTTGGAGTTTTTTTTATTATTAACAAGAGTATCAAATGAAGACGGAGTTACGTACTTATTTACTAGGTGGCAGAACTTTTCTGGAAAGTTCGTCTAGATAGGTACCAACGCTTTGCCAGTTATTCTGCCGCCAAGCAGTAGTGTGCGAGCACTACTGTGTTCTGGTTTGAAGGGCATTGTAGCTAGTGAAGTTACTGGGCAAATGAGTTTTTACGACCTGATCACACAGTCTAGTAATCTGATTACTAGGCTGTGTGATGTCTCAAGATGACGTGCGCAGTGCAGTGTCACGCGAAACTTTATTATTTTAAAGTTCCGAGTGACACTGCAACTGTTATGGGCGGCCGTGTCGCTTTACATCAGGTAAACGACCAGCTCGTGACGTCGTTCATTCTCATAAAAATAAATTGGTGTGAGTACTTACCCGGAGGCATTGCAAGTCCCCAAGCATTTATATCGTTTGCGTCGTTGACGTTTGGCTTGAACGAGGCTATGGCGTTGCGATGTATATCCGAAGCTAGATATCTGTGGAAAAATGGAGTAAAAACAATTGGTAGAGTCATAACTATATTTTATAGAATAATAAAATATTAAGCTACAGTCTTATTCCCATCTGCTTATTCCTTAGCAACTGGATAATATAAACACAAGCGAGTAAGTCAATGTGGAAAGTTCCAAGTTTGGTCAAACGTTTCCAATCTACTTATTTTAAGCTGTTCTATTGATATCTATTTTTTTTGTGTTGATAGTGACAATAAATGTTTTTTTTTAATGACCTAAGTTAGTTTAGCGCCATACTTACGTTGTATACTTCTCAAACAAATATTCATCATCATTTAAAGTCTGAAGACGTCCACTACTAAACATAGGCTTCCCCATAGAAGATTCCTCTATGGGCCCTACAGAGCGCCGCATTGAGTGGCTGCTCGCCTCCTGCGTCCATCCGTTTCCTGCAGTCACCAGATCGTCGGTCCCCATAGTGGTCATAATGCGAAGAAAAAAATATTGTTTCAGCGATAAATTCCATATCCAGGATTTTTCACGTTCTATATTTTCCGATTTCTTAATAATACCTAATCTTATTAATCCAAATTCTTAAATTTGCAAATTTTTAATTTTCCGCATTTTTTTCTCTTTTAAGAAAATTATCAAATGCTGGCATTAACAGTTAAAATAAAGAAACCAGTAGCTGATTATTTCTTTTAAGTATATGTCAGACTTTAAAAATATACTTACTCACTGCCAAGCCCAGGTCCAGAGAGCTCCCAATCTTGAGGGTAATGTTCGAAGGTCGGTGCTGGTGCTGACGCGTGTCCTGGTCGCACCACTAGTGATGGCGAATGAGAGGCATGCCCTCCGTAGGGATGATGTGGAGTCTGAAAGATTCAGACACAGTTATATTAGTAGCTGTTTGTTTGAGTTTCTACACTTCTTACTTAAGAAAGATGAAAGAAAAAGAAGTTAAATATAAATTAGAAAATAAAAATGTAGAGGACAGGCATGATTCAATAACATTCAGTGCTGGCGTGGATGCCTATGTTAGTGATTTAGAATTAATCATTTCTCTTGAAATTATTGTAATAAATTGACTTTAGGATAAATATTAATCATTATCCAAATCTAAAATTTCCCGGATAAAAGTATCCAATGTTGCTTTCGCTTCATACATGCAGCAGGTTTGAAAGCCTTAAGCCACAAACAAACAGATAAGGGGATTGGTAGAGTCATCATCATCATCAGCAGCCTGAAGACATCAACTGCTGAACATAAGCCTCCCCCAAAGAGAGCCACCTCAAGCTGCTGCTCGCCTCCTGCATCCATAGACTCTTAGCAAATGAGTAGAGTAGGCATTAGCGAATTATTAGACGCGTATAAAAACAATCATTTTAGCAAAGAATATTTTATATTTTTATTTAATCGTTAACTTGTCTTTTAGATATAATACCTGTCTGCATGATCCTGAATATTTGCTAATTTCTTACCTTATGGTGATGAGTGATCAAATGGTGATGATGATGGTACTTCGTCGTGTGATAGTTTTGATGGTACCACGAACATAACTTGAATATATGGCTCAGAGCTGGGAATAGGAACAGGAGGAACTTCAGGAACATTTTCTTTGCCGTCGTCACACCCAGTATCAATGGTAGTACGAATACCAGCTTTAGTGCAATGAGTTTAACGACTAATATTATTGCTATGGCCGCTGTGACGAGTTTCTTCCTGATGTATTTTTCTGTGAACAAGTAAATGATTGTATTTATCCGCCTGCCTCCTTTCCAAAGCCTGACTATTCACTAATCCTTTTCCCCTGCCTTTGCTTCTTCACTTTCCTCTTCCCTTGGATAGGGTTAGGGGATTTATGATACCTATTTGACTAGAAAACAAATGAAATGCTAACTTCATTGGATAAGTACCTATCTTCTGATCACATAAACTTTTTGTCAATTAATGTAGGTACTATTATCTAATATCTGTGGTCAGTTTTTAAACTTGTTAACTTTAAAATGCTGTTATTGTATGTCTTTTTCTTTGTTAAGTGTAACTTTAGAGTAGGTACAGTATTTGCAAAATAACTGAGTTCAGTATAGAATTCACTAGTCGAACAATCTGATTATCTTACCTTCACCACGATTTTACCCGCAGAGAAAAACTAGACGTAAAAACCAGCATATATATAAGCAATCTCTTTTCTACACATTGAAATATATATTCAGCTGTTTCCGTGTGAAGGGGGAACAAAGATATACACAAACTTTTGCATCTATTATTTTAATGTAATCATACTAGCAAAAAATAAAGAATACTTACTGATTTTATGAAAAAACAGCCTGCTCTGACCAACACTGTCTTCTCTCGGCTCCAGATCAATATGCACTAATGCACCAGTCTTGGTCAGAGCTCTCGGAGACACCTTCAGAACAGCTCCATCAAAGAAGAACTCTGGTAAGGTGAGCTTCATATCGTGGGTTGTTAAGAATTTAACTCCTTTGTCGTATAACGCGTCAGTTACTTCTTCTATTGGAGATTCTGAAAGAAATCGATAATTATTTTTATTGTTTTCGTAACTTTTCTATTTTTTATGTTCAAGCACTATTTATACACGGCCTGATAGTTGGTAGTAACCCTGCTTTCTGAACTGAGGGCTATGGGTTCGATTCCTACCCAGGACAAACATTTGTGTGATGAACACATAGGTGTGGTGTGTCTGTGTGTTATATTATATTCTATATATGTATTTACAAACAAAAAAGTATCTAAGCATTATATCCGTTATCTTGTTACCATAGAAAAAGCTAAGCTTAGTTTGGGGCTAGATGGCACTGTGTGAAATGTCCATATATA